>JAWNKV010000170.1:4056666-5398333 GCA_035041805.1 Amiota mariae | reverse complement strand
AAAACTAACGGGTTTTGAACTTCTTTTAGATATACAAAACTAAAATCTATTGTTATTTTCCTTTTGTTAAATAGAACAAAATTTCGTTTGTTCTCGCATTCTTGAAAAACTGGTTTCTTTGACTGGTTTGGTTTCTTTCTATTGTATGTTTCAGCAGAAGATTTATATCCTCCTTGTCCTTGGTTTATTTTGATTTTGATTCTCTATGAGAATTTTTACTACTCGCACACTAGAAGAAAAATCTTATCTTATCTCATAGAACACACAATATCAAAAAGTTAGTTTTAAGTATATTAAATTTAATAATAAAAAAAAAATATACATACATATAACAATAATGAATGCATCGACTACATACAACAGCTGCATGCATAAGCGCGTACTACTTTATCCAGGACTACATAATAAAACCGGTGGCTACCTATAAAGAAACTACAAACAATTAGCAAGCAGCTGCCTAGTATCCTTTGGCACAGGTAAAAAACAAAAAAACGAAAATAAAATGAAGAAGGCAATAAAGAAAGCATCAATAACTGATGATGATTATGCTCAACCATAGTGATTCTACAAATTTGTTAAAGAAGAAGTCTCAACTATAGAGAGGAATGAACTCACTTAAGGATATGTGGCTTGAGGAATTTTATCTAATGAACGATATCTCACATTATCACATTATTAGGTACTGAAATGATATTAAATCCTAAAATAAAATACTCGTAATACATTCTCTCTCTACATATGAGATCCATTATCTATCTATTCTATATACTATATACTATACAATATATATATATTATATAATTTGTATGTTCGAACTAAAAATCAAAACAGAAAACTATTTTACTTATATTGAATATCAAATTGAATTCTGTAATTCGTTTAGAATTAAGAAATTAAGTAACAGAGAAAATAAACAAACAAAAAATCCACATGTAAAATTTAGAGTAAAATTATTAATTAATTGTATTATATACGAGTATAATAAACATAATTATTTATGGTGTATGTATTAATTGATCTTAAAACAGATTACTATACTACTACTACTATATACCTATAACTATTTGATTATTTATACAATATAATAATAACAAACTTGCATATATGTAATAACAATTTTGGGCAATATTTGTTCTATTTCTCTCTATATATTATCTCTCTCTATCTCTCTCAATAGATGCATATTTACTATAAATTATTTATTGTAAAAGAAAGAAAAGAAAAAAAAAAAAAAACTTTGGTTTTATCAAAGTTACAATACCCTTTATACAATACAAGTAATTAGAGAAAAGATTAGCAGCTAGAACCCACTAACTAACTAGGATGCTATAGATTTTAAATTAAAAACTACTTTATCATTAATTTCATATTGTAAAGATATTAAAGATTAACTTGGGAGAAAATATTCTATCCTTTGAACTTCGAGTATATTAGACCAAGAACATATCTATAATAATGATAAAAAGTTTGATACAAATTTGTTGACCTTTCGATTGCTTATAATGGGAATTATACCTACCAGTATTGGAAGAACTTACATTGGAACATGTTCTCTATATATTGTTGGTTTTATATTAAAGTCAAAATAAATAAAGGCATTGAAATACAAAAGTTCCAGTTTATGTTGAAATGCAGTTAATTATTTAGGGGGATTTAAAAATCTTTCTGGGATATTATGCCAATCCATTGAACTATATTAGATCAAAGATTTATAATAATCAATGATAATTTTATAATATTCATTCAATATTGGAAGGCATTCATTCAAGAAGTTTTCCAAATAAAAGTGATACAAAATTTTTAACTTTTCACTTCTAAATGGGAACTATGCTTGCCGGTAGTGGAAGCACTTGATGAAGAACATTTCCAGGAAATTAATTTTTTTAAAACTATGATTAAACTTATAATAGGACAATAGTCATTTCTACGGATTATGAAGGGTATGAAAAATAAAAGAAGCATTATTTGTAAAAGTATAGACCCATGTCTCTCTCTTCCTCTATAGCTTATCACTTCGCAAATACCTTAGATTATATATACATAGATTATTAATACATCGTCAAAGAAGACAATCTATAATTTTAAAAATGTAGCTTCATATAAAATAGAAATATACAAAATATTAGATCATATCCACCGACTTGGATAATACATAAATATTAAAACAATTCACAATGTGGTCTTAAACTTACTATAGTCGTATAGACTTATATTTAAGTTTCGTTTTGTTGTATAATTTATCAGAAGCCTTAAATAACAAAGTCCTTAGATATAAACCAAATAAGCAATTATAATTCTAAAATTGAGTTTTATAGTGCCAAAAATATACATTATTTTGTGTATATTGATTCTTAAAATTTAGTTTATTTCTTGATTATGGTAAAAATTTATGTATATATTTTATTTTATTATTATTTATCTACATTTTTATTTTGTTAGATTTTTTGTAGTTAAAATTATTATTATTTTTATTATTTCAAATAATTTAGATTTCAGACCATCATTCATTCATTCATTCATTTTTTTTTTTTACAATAATTCTATCAAAATCATATCAAAGAGTTCCATATTCATACAAACTATGTCATGTCTGAAAGTTTTTCTTACTTTTTTTATGTTTTTCAGTTGTAAATCAAATCAATTTCTTTATAAATTAGTTGAAATACTCGTATCACTTCTATAAAATAAGTATATTGGTAGTTCTTAGAACAACTTTTATAGTTGAAAATTTAATGAAATTTAATTCAAAACCAAGATGCTCGGAGCTAGTGGGTGTGTCACCTCACAATACATTGATATTATGCATTTCAAACAAAATCCGAATCAAAAAAATATATTCTTACACTTCTTATTCAATGTATGTAATTTGAATATGAAAACTATGTACAATAGTTTTTTTTTGTTTTTTTTTTTTTTGTTTAAATTTTTCCATCTTAGATCAGAAAATATAGGTTAGTTAACATCTACCATACCATGCATATAAAAATTTATGGAACACTTCTAAATTTTTATAAAAATGATTTAATATTGTAGAATCCAAAACAATTAATTTTCCATTCGAAGTAAAAATTTCTTTCATTAAATTATTATGATTTTTATACATCACTCGAAATCAAAATTCTTTCATATATGAAATTAATTTTTCATTCAAAGTCGAAGTTCTTTCATATATGAAGTTACTTTTACTCAAAAAAAAAGTTCTTCCATGTTTGTAGTAAATTTTTCATCTAAACTCGAACTTCTTTCATATTTGAAGTAGATTTTTCATTCGAAGTCAAACTTCTTTTATATTTGAAGTCAATTTTTCATTCGAAGTCAATTTTCTTTCGTATATGATGTCAATTTTTCATTTGAAGTCAACCTTCTTTCACATAGGAATTTAATTTGTCATTCGAAAATATACTTATCTCATTTATGAAGTCAATTTTCATAATTGAAGTAAATTTTTCATTCGAAGTCAAACTTCTTTCATATATGAAATTAATTTTACATTCAAAGTCAAATTTCTTTCGTATATGGTGTCAATTTTTCATTTGAAGTCAAGCTTCTTTTATATAGGAATTTATTTTTTCATTCGAAAATAACCTTATCTCATTTATGAAGTCAATTTTTTACTCGAAAACAAACTTCTTTTCAATCGAAGTCAAACTTCTTTCATATTTGAAGTCAATTTTTCATTCGAAGTGTAGTTTCTATCATAAATGAAGTCAATTATTCATTCGAAGTCAAATTTCTTTCGTATAGGTAGTTAAGTTTTCATTCGAAAATAAACTTCTCATTTATGAAGTCAATTTTTCATTTGAAAACAAACTTCTTTCATAATTGAAGTCAATTTTGCATTCAAAGTCAAATTTCTTTCATAAAAGGTGTCAATTTTTCATTCGAACTCTCATAAAAACTAAAATAGTCTCATAATGTAGGTATTTTTAACATTGTATGGGAATCTATTAATTCTTAGAGTCAGTTTATACTGAAATACATAAAGTGAGTTGAGTGAGCATGATTAGGAAACATTTTTTTTTATGTACAACCACCTGTAACAATATAAAAACAAATAATGTGGCTAAATAAATTTCTAGTCAGTGTTCCCTTTATTCATTGGAAATACTACTGAGTTATATAAAATTTAGAAAGAAATTAATATTAATTAGTGTAATACTGATTATACTTTACTACTTCTACTACTCTTTTTAATTAATGTATTTCTTGATCTTTATATAAATATACTTATATCAAATTGAACTAGTTTTTAAGTCAATATCATCATATATGAACTTATAAATCCAATTTAATGTAATGTAAAATAGCCTTTTTTTACTATTCGAGTATACGAAAAATAAAAGGTTATATTAAAAAAGCCAAGATAAAAATGTTAAGCCAAAATAATAATATTGAAAACCCTAAAAATTATTTTTTTTATATACAATAGTTTAAGTAATGAAAACAAAACATTTATAAATATACGTACAAATATATATATATATATTGAGTTATATTTACTATTATATATCAGAAAATTGTGAAAATTTTGTAAAATGTATCTAACAAAGGTTTATTTCTATAATCAACCTTAACTCGTACTATTACTATTACTATTACTACTACTACTTACTACTCTATCTAGTGCTGTGAACCTAGTGCGTTTTCAAATATTTATATACTTAGAAAACCTTCTTAAACTTAAACTTACCAAAATCCATTACATTAAACACCTTTAAAAATATATACATATATACACGCAGTAACACACACACACACATAATCTCTCACATCATTTGTAATCAAAGCTGTTGATGTTTTTAAGATTCTGTGTACTAAAAAATCGAAACGCATTGAACTATATCTCCAAAAATATTCTATTCGTTGGACCTTTGAGTTTACTTAAAGATAATGAAAAAAACAAGACAGAACATTGACTTCGGTTTATCGAAGAGATTACATACCTTTCACAAAAAAAAAAAAAACAAAAAATCCTAATACTTAGGTGGGTAGGTTTATTAATCAATTGTCCGGTCAATCCACAAATAAAATATCCTACCAAGTTTCTTAAAATTAAAAAAATAAAAGAATTGGAAGTTCAAGAATATAGTTTGAAGGCAGGGGTTGTCTTGATAATTGTAAGAGGACTACGTCTCTTCCAGTAATCGGGGAAACTTCTGTTTCAATAGACAAATAAATACAAATTTCAGATTCATTGTTTTAGTAGAAGCAGAAAATAGGATGGGCGGACCTGTGTCAACATATTATTCACAGATACTAATATAATCATTAGTATTTATTGGTGCTATATAATAATAATCTGTTCTATCATATCAACAATAAAAGTATAAAAATTGGATGGAAGTTAAAGAAATTGAAGTACAAGGTTATAGTTTGAAGATCCACTAAGCTTATCTTCTAATAATTGGAAAGTTCTGGTTTCGGTACTATCTGATTAATATTTGGTGCCTGTAATAAATTTTAGCTTGATAGAGATAAGTTCCTGTAGAAGCAGAAGATCAATTTACTTTATTCACATGGTGAAGATTTCCATATGGAAAATGGGTCCTCCGAAGTATGATAATAATAATATCTATAGATTTATGTGAAAGGTATAACGCATTTTTTTGTTTTATTTTTGTATTAATTTTAATTTTTTATGTTGTATATAAAAATGTATTTGAATCTTAGGTAAAAAATGGGTTTTCGTAAAGTTCGTTCTCTCAATTCTCTTTGTTATTATTGTTGTACCACTACTACTACTACTACTACTATTACCACAACCAAAAATTACAGAACAAAATCAATAAATTCAGATTTATTCTATCGCATATCGCAGTACTATTTGCTGATTAATAATCGTATCTCATATATCGAAAAGATAAATGGCTTTAGAGCAGCTTATTTATTTACATTATTAAAAGAATATACATATATTAAAATACATAAATATTTATAAACTTATCTCTATATATATAAATATATATAATTACATATTTATTTAATTTGTTTTTATACATTTTTTTTTTTTTTTTTTTATTTAAAAAGTATATGTTTATATATACATAAAATTATTTGTGGTCTCTTTTTCTGGAACTATAAACATTAAACGTAAATGTTAAAAGCAAAATATTAGATGATTTTTTTTTTTGTTTTTATTATTATTTTCTTAATTTGTGTTTAAGCCAAATTTGTGTTGGTTAATTAAAATTTTTTTAAATTTTATTTTTTAGAAAATATTATATTCAATAAAAAAGAAATTTTGAAAAAAAGATTATCAGTAAAATGGTTTAGCTTAGAATCAATTATTTCAGAATTATATTGATGAAATGCATTTAAATTGCGTTTCTATGGCAATAGCATGTCAATCATTGATTGATTGATTGATTGATTGATGAGACTTTTAAAACAGAAGTCATATGATGCAGCATGGCAGGTAAAGTGTTAAAGGCAATGATTCGTAGAGTTATAAGTGCACCTAACTTAGGGATTTTTGTAAATATGTTATAAATATTACATATATAAAACAACTTTTAAAGGTTTCTTAATTGGAGATGAAGATATGCAGAGAGAATGAAATCATGTCACATTGTTTTGGATTTTGTTTGGAGACTACTTACTCCAGTAATTGGGGAACTCTAGCTTTAGTTTATTTTCTGTAAACCACTAACTATATACGTTTTCATATCAAACTTTCAAATTATTAAGCTTATCGGGGAATATCTATTTGGACATACATATCTCTGTATACAATAATATGGGTTGAAAACGAAGTTTTTTCTATGTGGCTCTACCTCTTTCAACACTCGCGGGAAATCTGATTTTGACATAAAATATTTGGCCTATATTATTGTATTTGTAGTTTTGTGTTAACATTTCAAACAAATAAAGTACATACTTGAAAATGGGTACTTTGGTGTCGGTACTACTTCTTCCAGTAATCGGGGAAACTGTGGTTTTGATACATTATCTGTGTTGACATTGTAAACTATTAAAATGGGAGAGTCAACTGACTGCGAAACCTTGAAAAGCAAATATATAAACGGAACCAGGACCATGACGATCATCACAAGGAAATAATACCGATGCCGACGTATCACATTATAGTCTTTAAATTTGACCTAGAATGGCAATTTTTATAAAAAATGACAATTTAGATGAAGATTTTGTAACAATTTCCATGAATCTTGCTTTACTTTGCCATATAAGTTTTGGTCGGGTTTTAATATTTAAAGAAAATGAAATCTCTAAAGGGAAATATAATCATGGGGAGGGTTATCACTAGTTTATTCTCGAAACATCGATTCTTTGAAGTTTTCTAAGAAAAGTTACAATTTATTCTTTATTATAGAAAGACATTCAATTTTCCAATTTAAAATTCTTATAAAGACATACAAAATTAGGTTGTTTTTTTTTTATCGAAAAATGTTTGTCTTTGCAATTAGAACCTTAAAACTGAAAACTCCAAAGGGAAAGAAGAAAGAAAGGAGAGTCAAAACTAGGAGGTAATCATATCGGGATATTACATTATATTCATAACTCCTAAGATTTTTTTATGGAAAGTTACAACCAACGAGATTTTGAAGATTTCTAATTTTTTTCATCTGAATGGATTTAAGTTCTATTAAATCTCATATAAATTCTTTGTCGGGAACATGAGTTTTTGAATATAAAATTATAGATGAAACATGATAGTAAAATTAATGAATCATTGTCTTTATTTGTCTACTCTATGCCTGCCTTCCTGTATTAGATATCAATATTTAGGTATAAATATTTTGTTTATAAAAAAATTACTACAAATAAATAAATAATTTTAGACTGCAGAATTTGAATTTGAACTTGAAAAATAAATATATCCATATTTATTTATTTCTTTTTATTTTTATTATTATTATTTTTTTTTTTTTTTTTTGATTATTTTATCTGTTAAACTTGTGCTAACTTTTTTGTAGGTTTAGTTTTGCAATTTTGAAGAAACTCACTAGATAAATAAATAATAAAAAAAAATAAATACATTTATACTTATAATTTTTCGTTATAAAAGATATTTGATGATCTTTCTTAATATACTAATTTTCTTTATAAATTTCTTCATTTAAATTTATGAAAACTTATAGCGTAGTCGCGGCTTTGGTTTCATAACATTCCAAGAACCTTGTACTGTCGATAAAGTACTACAAGTGCCCATTCACACACTCGATGGGAAGAAAATTGATCCGAAACATGCTACACCGAAGAATCGTCCGCGTCAAGCGAATAAGACCAAAAAGATCTTTGTTGGTGGCGTCTCTCAGGATACCTCAGCCGATGAAGTCAAAGCATATTTCAGTCAATTTGGAGCTGTTGAGGAAACTGTCATGTTGATGGATCAACAAACGAAACGTCATCGTGGTTTCGGTTTTGTCACCTTCGAGAATGAGGATGTTGTGGATCGAGTTTGTGAAATACATTTCCATACCATAAAAACCAAGAAAGTTGAATGCAAGAAGGCACAACCCAAAGAAGCAGTAACACCAGCGGCACAATTACTACAAAAGCGTATAATGTTGGGCACCCTGGGCATGCCAATGCCAACGGCGCCAGGTCAATTGATAAGTGCACGCACTGCTCCCGGTGTTAGTGCAATGAATTCATTACATGCCTCAATGTTGGGTGGTCATGCTCAGTTATTGCAAGCAACAGCTCCAGGGTCTGCTGCCCAGCAAGCTGCACTCATCTCACAGAATCCCTTCCAAGTACAAAATGCAGCTGCGGCTGCTGCTGCTGTAGCTGCTAATCCAGCTAGTTTTGGTAAATTGCTGACAACATATCCACAGACGACATTGCACAGTGTCAGGTAAGCGATCATACTTGAGTTGAAGATTCCAATCAATTTTGATTTTAATACATTTGTTATTGATTTCTAGATATGCTCCCTATCCCATACCTGCATCGGCTGCCGCTGCTAATGCTGCTTTGGTACAAGCTCAAGCCCAGGCAGCACAAGCCCAAGTTCAAGCTCATCAATCCCAGCAACATCAACATTCGGCTAATGCAGCAGCTGCTGCTCATGCTCAACAACAACAACATCATCACACTGCCGCCGCCGCTGCTGCTGCCAGCAATGTGGCTGCCTCCCAGGCGCACGCCTTGGCCGCCAATTCAGCAGCAAATGCTGCCCATCCTTTGGCGGCTGCTGCAGCTCAACAAGCTGCCCTCGTTGCTGGCAATCAATTAAATGCTGCCAATGCTGCGGCAGCTGCTGCTGCCAATAATGCCGCTGCCGCCGGTTATCCCAATTATGCCTTGGCCAATGTCGATATGTCAAGTTTCCAAGGTGTCGATTGGAATTCCATGTATGGCATGGGCATGTATGTTTAAATTTAAGAGAAGAGTAAGTGATGATATGATATGATTTGATATTGATATACAAGAGGAGTGAAGTACACTACACCACCACCACCACCATCATCATAATCAATGACAAAACTAATTCAAAAAAGAATGAATGACAACATAAAAAGGAAAATATTATTCAATAGGTAAATCGACCTAATTTTTGATGTATTTAAGAAGAAATAACATTTGAAGCCTCTTAACACAACTCACTCACAACTCAATCAATCATTTTTACCTCTCATACACCCAATATACTAAAACAAAATGCATTAAACTAGTTTAAATCAAACTCTTTATCTGATCTGATATGCTCTCTTCTAGTAATATAAACACTCATACACACACACACACACACACACATACATACATACATACATTAATTTATAAATAATTAAAAAAAAAAAAAGAATTTTTAATTTAATTAACCTTAAACCTTTATTAACTAATAATTGAGAGGGAGGTCAAAACGTTTAGCATTTAAAAAATTAAATTTTAGTTAATATTTTGAGTTTGGAAAAAACATTAAAATTTTAATTTATTTTCTCTTGGTGGCAGACATCATAAGAAAATGAAGAAATTTAAACAAATAAATTATGGAAAAAAACTAAAGAGAAAATAAAAAAAAAAAAAAGGAAAAGCATTGCTTAGTTTTAATTAATGAAGAACATAATAATGAATTAAGTATTAATTAATTGATTAATTTAAAACACTTAAAACATAAAAACTTCAAAAAAATATTAAGAAAATTATAAACACGTGGATGAAGCGAGCATAAACACAATTAATTAATTTATTAATTATAAACAATTAATAACAAATTAATTATTAAAAGAGAAGCAATAAAAAGATTACCCATTATTTTCAACAAAAAAGAAAAAGATTCAAAAGCAAGAAATAATAAAATTTTAAATAAAAAAAAATTAATTTAAAATAAAATGAAAAATGGAAATTTAGTATGAAAATAAATAAATATTTGAACAAAACAATTGTATCATATAAAAGAAATTAAAATAAAATAAATTTGAAATAAAAAGAAATTTGAAAATAAAATAATAAATGCATAATAATTTAAAAAAAAAAAAAAAAAAAAAATATTCAAAATAAAAAACAAGAATTAATAAAAAATTAAAAATAAAAATTATAAATAATTAAAAACTAATGAAAATAAAAACATAATAAAAATTTAAATGATTAAAAATGAATAAAAATTTATAAATTTAAAAATAAATATTTATAAATTCAAAAGCAAAAATTTATAAATAAATAAGAAATTAAAAAATAATACTTACACAATATAAAATTATATAAAATAAATGAAAAGAAAAAACTACAAATAAAGATCAATAAAACAAAAATATAAAAACCATAAATAATTAAAAAGAAAAAAATTGCAAATAAATTAAAAAAAAAAATTTAATTATAAATATAATTAAAAAAATAAATATATAAATAGAATACAAAACAAAAAATTGAATATATTTTTTAAACCCTAAATAAAAAAAAAAACTCTAAAAACCACCGATTGTGATTGCGTTTAAATTAAATAATTTAATCATAAAAAAAAAACATAAAAAAAATTATGAATAAACAAATTAAAAAATGAAAAATAACTTAATTATAACATTAACAACTTTCATAAAAATCTCGCTCTAAATATAAAAAGGAAGGACGACAAACAATTTCCCTTTTTTAGAAAGTTTTTCCAACTGAAGAAAAAGGGAAATCCCCCGCTTAAAGAGGAGACACACAGACACTCACTAAACTTAAAGAAAAACCGATGAGAAAAATACTTAAACTTTGCAGTATTAAAAATAATTAAAATATATTAAAAATTGATATAAAAAATTCATAAATTGTGTGCTTAAAAATGAAAAAATATAAAGAAGAAGAAAGCATAAAATAATTTTTTTGCTCAATGAAAAAAGAAACTCATAGGGGAACTCATTTTAATGGAAATTGATGATGAATGATGATGGAAAAGCAATGAAGAAAATGATTAAAAGATTTATACAAAGAAGAAGGACAAGAAGAACTTCTAAAGAAATATCATAAAAAATATAATAAAAATAAATTTATAACTTAAAAAATAAAATATTGATTAGGAGATAAATAAGAAGAGTGTGAGTAGGATATAAAAAGAATGAAGAAGATTAGAGAAGGAGATTAAGGAAGTTTTAGCAAGCAGCAGAAGCAGGCATAACATGATGATTCATGTGTTTTAAAAAGTAAAGACAAAAGGGGATTATCAACATTAAAACTTAATTTAATTAATTAAATAATTAACAAAATCAACATAACTAAAATGAAGAAGAATTACACGAAGTAGCACCACCATTACACCTCAAACAAAACAGCGCCAACTCATAATTTTTTTTTTATTTTATTATTAAAATTTGATTTTTTTTTTTTTTTTTGCTTTTGTAGTTTTGAATTTAGTAATTTTGATTTTTTAACGAATTTAATACAAAAATTTAACATACAATTCAATATTAGAGACATTAACCATTTAACTTTCATAATACATACAACATGAAATTTTGATTTGTTACAAAAGTTTGTCATTAAATAAATGAAATGATTTTTGTGGCAATTAAAATATGCACCACCACCCACACCACCACACCATACATCCCCCTATAACCTTTTACTCCTCTTTCTCTCTATTTCTCTCTCTCGCTTAACTGCTCGAACTCTTTATCACATATATAAATTTATTATTTATATTGTATTTAATAATATAATTAATTAATTAATTAATTAATATAATTTTTATTTTTATTATGATTTACTTAAAATTTTTTTGTAATTTTGAATTTGCAAAAACACACAAAACAAAAAAAAAAAATATTGTACTTTTTTGTTGTACTTAAATAAAATTAAACATAATTTAGAGTTTATGAATTTGTTTTTATTATTTTTAAAATTTTTTATTTTATTTTATTAGTTGTTTGTTTTTTTTTTAGACTTTAGAATTTTTTAAATTATGTGTAGAAGTAAAAATTATAAATTATTGAGTATAATTTGATCGTGTTTTCTATAATTTTTATTCTATTTCTCTCTATTCTCTTTTAATTTTTATCTCTTAGTTTTTCTTTAGTTTTTCCTTATTTGTAATTAATTTTTTTTGTATATAAAAAATTATATAAATATTTTGGGTAAACAAAAATGTATGAATATTTGCCCCAAAATGGATCTCGATTCATAAATTATATCCACACACAAACACACACACACACATATATATATATATATATATATTTAAAACAAGTCTTCACAAATAATGAAGAAGATCATTTTGCATAAAAACATATGAAGAAATCTGTAAACTTCGCCCATGGGGTCTCAATTTATAAAGTGTTGTTTTTTAAATTTCTGAAATCTGATATGATGATAAGTTGTAGACATTTAATTGCCAATGACTGAAGAAATTGGGTCTATCTATATATGTATGTATGTTCCCTATGGACTCCCAAACCGCTGGACTGATTTTGATGATATTTTCAGGAAAACTTTAGTAAAGTCTTGGCAAAGTTCCTGTAAAGTATGGTGTGGATCGAACTATAGAAATTGGTGGATAAAAAAATCAATTAAGTAGTCTTCGTCAAACATCTCTCTTTGCTTACTGATTTCTTCGATTACAATCGTCGTGGTACATTGTGAGTCCTTGCCAGAAGGTCGTACAGTCAATAAGGAATATTATCTCATAGTGAAACAATACGAAAAAAACTCCCAGAATTGAGGAACTACCCGTCATGGATATTGCACCACGATAATGCACCAATTCGCTAGAAGAAAAACCAAGGGGGTCAAAATAGAAAAAATAAATCAAAACATTCATATTTGAATGAAATTTCTAGCCGCTTCCGTTCGGATGATTGGACTTTGATTTCGACATCATAACCATGTAGCCAAGTTTCGTAACCAGTTGAGCCTGGATCCGTTGATGACATCATTTAACAGCTTCTGAGCGAAGCTCATCGAGGTCAAAATTTCGAAGCAAACTTTTCTGCCACTCGTTTCATGCCCAAAATATCCGAAAAAATTGTATGGCATGACCCAACCAATATACCGACATCCTCAATAACTTCTCTTATTTAACTCTGATCTAACCATTATCCATAACAATTTTCTTCTCTGATTCAAAGTTTTTATCGGTGGTTGTCATGATGGGGCGTCCAAGGTGAGCATCGTCATTAACATACTCTCGGTCTTCTGTGAAGAGCTTGTACCACTTTTAAATTTTTTTTTTTTTTTTTTTCTCAAAGTCGACTCTGCAAATGCCACAGCCAACCTTTTAAGTGCTTGTATGTACTAGAATATAATTGCAGATCTTTCATACGATTTTTTTTAATCAGATTCATTTACATTAATTTTGTGTTAATCATTTTTCATTTATTTATCTCTATGTATTTTTTCTTTACTTACTTTCTTACCGAACTCTTCTTTTGTTTCACTCTATTCTTTCTATATTTATAAAGATTAATTTTTAAAATTATTGTAACAAAATAATAACATCCATATTGATATCGTAAATGTATTCGATTAATTTAAATTCATTATTTATATGATAATAAATTTGTTGTGTAGTTTCATTTATAAATTTTATTATTAATTACAATACTTTGAATTTGATTTAATTTTTTAGTTGATTAGTTGATTTAAGAAATACACACACACACACACACACACACACACACCTACACATACATACTTTTACATATACTTAATACTTTAACATAAAAAATAGTCTTTAAAACAAAACAAAAATAAAAAGAAAATAAATGCAAAAAAAAATAATCATATTTTTGCATGTTTAGAATTTAATTTAGAAATTTCATTTGTAATGTAAATAAGAGTAAAGAAAAACACAGAGAAACAGAATAAATTATGTATATTTATTTGAATTAAAAAAATAATTTGCTCTTCAAACAAAAGCAAACAAAAATATGTGTGTTGTTTTATTTAGTTTATTATTGTTATTATTTTTTTTTATTATTAGAAATTTTGTTGTAATTCTCTTTATTATTGTGTGAATGTTTTATTTTAAATTTTCATTTTATTATTTTTTTTTAATATCTATTATTATTATTATTACTATTATTTATTTCCATATTATTTTTATTGCTAGGTTAATTTCTTTTTTTTTTATTACACAATTTCATTAAAAAAGAAAGGAGTTTCAAATTAGTTTATGTATCAGTCAACTACAGGTGCTAAAAAGAAGTATCGACCTAAAATTGTATTTGTAACGAGATTTCTTATATTCTATGAAGGAGAAGAAAAATTGTACAAAATTCCAAGACAAGATAACTCTAATAAACTAAGATATTCATCGTGCAAAGTATCTGGGGGTCATACCTTTTAGTAATCAAGGATTTCCATTGATAAATTATTTTTCTATTAAACTGTTGAACTAGAGTAGGACTACGGGAATCCTGTTTATTAAAGGCGTGTTAAAAAAATAATACATAACATTTTTAACATCATTTGTTACAATGACATGCAATGTGCATCCCAATACTCTTTCCATTGCCTTTACTATAAATGAAAATTTTGAAAAGATTACCTTCGAACATACGACATAGATTTATAAATTTCATATATTTATAACATGCAACTTATTGTTATTGTTTTAGTTAAATAACTGTCTGCCAATGTGATGATTAATTATTGTATCTGAAGCAAAATTCATGTTCCTTCCGATTCCTTTTACAAATCCTATTCTTTATTTACCGTAATTATCTACAATTTAAAAAAAAAAACTAATTAAATCAATTGAAAATTACGGGCGCTAGAGGGAAACATATACATTTTTTAATTTTCTTTTCTATAAAAGAAGATTTTTCCAAACATTTTGCTATTGAATCAAACGATATTTTGGCCCAAGAATATAGCAAACGATAAAGTTTGTTTTATCTTACAAAAATATTCTATAACCAAAACTGTGATCTGTCGGAATTACAAGGGAGATAATAGAATTTTTGTAATACATATTTCAACTCTGTTCGAATTACAGAAAGATCTAGATTAGATTATAGCATTGGCTAGCGAAGTTCCATAATATTTTGAATAGATGTAGATATCAGAGAGATATGATTATCTAAATTAAATGTTTATAATGGGTGGTGGGCGTCCTTCAACTGAAAGACTTCAGAAACTTGTCCAAAACTGGATAAATTTGAAAACTCACACAAAGAAACATTAGACATTTTATAAAAAGTATTTTCATTATTTTATTTTTTTCTTCTTCTTATTTTTATTATTTCTTTTCTATTTTATTTTATATTATTTTTTATTCTGTTATAATAATTTTTTAGTTGGCTAAAGGCAAAAAACACTTTTGTAGTACAAATAAAGGAGAGATTTTCTCTTTGTAGATTTAACAATTTTGGACAAATTTCTTGTATTCTTTATACAATATATATATATATACATATATATATATATATATTTAGTGTGGTGAGTATTTTCGTTATTTCTTTTGTTATAGTATCTTAATTTCTTTTTTATTTTTTGTGTAACTAAATATTTAACTCAGCAAAACTGCGCATTTTTTAGGCAGGACACTGTGTGCTACACTGTGCTGTGCTCGATTATTGTACAACCAAAATCTCATAAAAAAAAAAATATAAAAATTATGCAATTGCATTTATTTGTAAAATATAATTTATTTATTTAATGCTAAAACAACAACAACAATTTGTAATTTAATTAAATGCTTATTTTAGAAGTAGAATTAATTATTTATTTAGACATTTATAGACTCTTCTCTGCAAATAGTACTTTTGTTATTAAAAAAAAAAGAATGGTAAAGTTTCTACATCATCATCATCAACAACAACAACAACAACAATAATAATAACAAAAACAACAGCTACAACAACAAAGAAAAAAATATACTTCTCACATAAATTAGAAAAAACCAAAAAAAAAAAAAAAAAAAGAATGAAATATTCAATTATGACTGCCAATATTTTTTTAATTTTTAAAATCATAAAAGAATACATTTATTATGATTATACATATTTTGCTTTAAGACCAAAGAGAGCCTAATTTTTTATATAAGGAAAATTTTATAAATTTTTTAAAAATCTTTCAACATTCCGTAAACATAAAATTACATAAAACGTTAACTTGTGCCATTTTTTTTAAACTTTTGTATTTTTTTTTTTTTTAAATGTATTTCTATATTTTATATTATTTTATTATAAAAAATTAATTGTAAAGGATCTCAAATTAAAATTATAATTATATAATTTAATTAATGTAGTTATTTAATTAAATTTATATTTATTCTATTGTTTAATTTATTTACAAAAAATATGCTGCTGCTTCACCTTTAGTTTTTAATTTTATTTAATTTTTATTAATCAGAGAAGTCAAAATCAAAGTTGCCAGATTTGTATTCCATTTCGATTTCATATAATTCAGATATTTTCTAGTTTAGTATTTATATTTATATATATTACACAACATTCACTGTTTCAGTGTTGATCGATCAAATTCAATTTTTTAAGAAAAAACTTTACAAATTTCAATTTCGAACTTCAAATTTTGATTTCGAACTTATGATACCAGTAAGTTTTTGCCTTTAAGCCGTCTGTCTGCTGTTGCTTTTTGAGGGTATTGTGTCTTTGTCACAACAGAAACAGAAACTGTCATCCATTTTTTTAATTTTTAATATATAAAAACCATTTAAAACAGTTCAAGTTGTCTGTAAATTGCAACGACAAGCGATTTTTAACTTCATTGTCATAAAACCTTTGGACATTTCTGTTGACAGAAACTAGATGAAAGTATTTTTCTTTCTGTTCCTATCGCTAATACACGGAAATCTGTTATTGTTGCTAATGCAAATTTGCAACACAGGTTTCTGTTCTGTTTTCTGTAGTAAGTGTATTTGATTCTGTTTTTTGTGACAACAAGGTTTTAATAGTTGAATTCCGATATGATTTATCGGAAGGAGGAAATTTATATAAATTTTATTTTCGAACTTTAATATCGAATTTCAAATTTTGATTTTCGAACAAATGAAATTGTAAGTTTTTTCATTTAATAATTGAATTTTGTTAAAATGATTGATAGATAAGCTAAAGTTGTAGAGAGTAGTAATCTCAAGTGATATGTTTTGCGCAATTCCAAAATTTAGATTTTTATAAATTAAAAAATAAAAAAATTATATAAAAATTATATAAATTATAAATACAAAAATTATGTAATGCGATCTATAATATAATTTAGCTGGAAATGTTTTTTTGACCATTTTTTAGTAGTTTGATTTTATTCTATATAAACAAAATTATAAAAAACATAAAAATTGTATAAAAAAAAAAAATAGCAATGAATATAATTTTAATCATTTGTATGTATATCCAAATATTATAGATATATGTATATTATATTATATAGTATTATATTTTGTTGTATGTTATGTAGCGAAAGTTTTGGAACTAAGTTCAGCAACAACAACCAGTAACGCAACTACACTTCTTAGATCATAAATTTCATATAATATTCTGTACAATTTTTTATTTGATTTCTCAATTCAATTAATTAATTAATTTATAAATATTAGAATAGAAGTTTCGGCATGATTCAATATTCATACAAAATTTACTAATAAATTCTCATAATCATTGAATATTTTGATTCAATTTTCGAGTAGTTTGAGGCGCTGTTTCAATCACATTCTTCCACTCCATTCTTCGTGAAATATATTTGAATGCAAAAGAATATAAATTTGTCAGAGAGAAAAATGTATGAAAGTGTTTAAATAAATAAAAAAAATTATATTCAACTCATAGTCATAATCGATTGAAGAAACTGTTTTTCTCAGCGATGAGTTATTGATTCGGGAAGATACTCTTTTTCAAAAGAAAAAATACATAGTTCGAAAAAGATATTCTCAGAGAAAGAAAATGAAATACGAAACCAAATTCAACTCTCTCTTCGAAAAGTAAAAAAAAAAATAATTAATTTTGAATAAAAAAATATCATCATAACATCACTACCAAACTTAAAATATTACACCTCATCAAAGTTTAAGGAGAAAGAAAGGAGACTTCGTTTAGAGTAGTTCAAAGTAGATTTTTCCCAGTCAAAATTTATAAGAAATTTAAGGTTTTTTTTTTTAATATTTAACAGGAATCTTCGAAAATTAGAAAGAGAATTCATTCGCTCGAAAAATATATTTATTACGATTGGAACAAATTCAATTCGTTAAAATTTTGTTAAAAATTCTAAAACATAATAGAAATCTTCGAATATTCAAATAATTGTATTTCAAATATATAAAATTCACGTTTCAATTAAAAAATTAATATAAAATAAGACAATTTTCATTCTTTTGAAGAAGATTTACTAGATGTCCCCTTAAGCAAGAATCTTTAAAAACAGAATATAAGGGAAAGACAGAAATTAACATTCAATCTTTTCGAGTTTCGGAGAGCAATTATATGCTTTGAGTTTGAAAATTTGAAAGGTTCATTAAATAGTCCATCTGACTTACAACCGATCGGTTTTGTTAGCCAAGTCGAAAGAGCAAAGTTAAGGACTGAGGGCTATGTATCACAAAGGAATCACAAACATCCATTCCCCTGTCTTTTACTGTTTGCATAAACAAAGTTTTTTCATTTCAAATGAAACCATTCAACTTAATTCGAAGTTAAAAATATTTTATTATTAATTTTTTTAAATTATTGAATTTTCAAAAGTCTTGGATTTTGATATTAAAAATGTTCCCCAAATTGAATCCTATAAACTTTCCTCTGGTCTGAAATTTTTATATATAATCATCATATAATTTTAGTGATGCCCCCATAAGAAAGAAGTCTTCAGTTTATTTAATTCTACAAAATATACTATCTCTCTCTCTCTCTCTCTCAAAAAATTAAATAAAATTTTATAAAAGAAATTTTCTATAAATAACATAAAAAATATATAGTATATCAAAAAAATATATCTGAAATCTACTTACATATTATATAGAAATACATAGCATAAAATTTATTGTATGACAATAAGAACAACTGTGTTTCAGCATTCAAGTCAGTATTTGCAGCAAAAATTTAATGAAAAAAAAAAAAATAATATTACTAAAAAAAAAGAAACTATTAAATAATAACAAAAATTAAAAATAAATTTAAAAAAAAAATTGAAATATATCAGAAAGATACTTCAAAATATCATGATAAATAAGAGAAAGCAATACGACATACATATAATATTATATAATTAAAAATATATATAAAAATAAAAGAATCAAAGTTAATTAAAAAAATTCAAGAAATAAAAAAAAAAAAATAATAATTGTATAAACATTTGAAATGATTTTAGATATTTATATAGTTATATATATATACATATATATTTAGCAGAAAGTGATATACATACATACATCAATATATATTACATACATATACATAAATTTACACACATGTTTAGTGTTGAAAAGTTTTTCAATTATTATATAAAAAAAAGAAGAAATTTAGTCAAAAAAACATTTCATTAAAAGCGAATATTTAAGAAATTTGCAACGTTGATATTGATCAATCATATGAAATTAATCAATCAATCAATCTATCATTCATTATATATAAACTAATAGTGTTGGGAAATATTATTATTATATATAACAAATTATATACATTTATTATTATTATATAGAATTTTGGATAAGGTACAAAAGCATATCACTTAAAAAAAAACCAGAAACAGAAGCCAAAATCATTGAAATTGGTGGCGTTTTAAGCTGAATTTAAAAATAATAAAATCAAACGCCTTCTGAGACAGTGTTGTGTAATATTGTAAATCTTTTTGATGTGGCTTACATACATAGGTGATTTTTAGGGAAAAACAATCAATTACAAGAAACATATTTAGAACAAAAAAAAAAAACAAAAAAAAAAAAACTACATCATTTCACATTTATATTTCCCAATCATAGTTTGTGTAAAAATTATCTACATATATCTCTCTCTATATAATGAGGCAACTTTGAGACTTTAGTACAGACAACGATTACAAAAAAAAAAAAAAAAATATATACATAGTTAAAAAATATATATAAATTATAAACACACATAAAAATACTTAAAATTCTCTCTTAAAAAAATGTATTATTTGATTGATGTAAAAGGAAGGACCAAATCAATTTTTTTTTTGTTTTGGCTTAATTTCTTAATTTGTATACTCGTATGCATTTGTAATTTTAATTTATTTAAATATATACCATAAATAAAATACCTCATTTGTTTTTATTTCTAATTTTTTGTTATATTTTTTTTTCATTTATTTTATTTGTATTACTATCATTTTTATTTTTTTCTGTTGTTGTATTTTATTTTTTATTTTCTGCAATTTGTATTTGTTTTCTAGTTTTATTTATTTTCTTCATCATTTTTATTTAATTTGTTCTTCTTCTTCTCTTCCATTAAATTCGAGAAACCAAAATTTCTAAAATCTGGTTGAAATATCAGGCGAACAGAAATGTACAGCAGGTTGAAATTTCTAAAACAAAATATTATGTAGCATACTTTCGAGTGCTAGATTTATAAGAAAACTGCACTACCATAGAAATATTCGCATGTACAACACACGACCATTGAAATAGAAGTTTGCGAAAAAAAAACAGCTACGATCAGCTTTCGCCATATAAACATACAGCAGTTCTACATTGATACGAAAGTTCATTGTTTTGCTTTGTAAAGCAAAAGGGTATAAGCATCGGGAAGTTATTGAAACATATAGCAGTTCTGCATTGAAACTAAGTTGCTCTGCTTAGCTACATAAAGAAACCGGGTAAGAACATGATGTAGCCATAGCAACATAAAACAAAATAAAATTTAAAATTTCATTGATGACAAAAGTATGCTACACTTTTTTGTTTTTGAGAATTTCGACCTGCTGTGCATTTCTGTTCGCCGAGTACTTCGGCCATAATTTGAAATTTAAACAAAAATTGCATTCGATTGAATTTTGGATGAAAGAAGAAGATGAAAAAGAACATTTTCAAGCAAAATAAGCAAAATACAAAGAAATGATAGAAGAAAATATATAAAAATTATGGCAAATTACACAAAAATTATGAAAAATAATGAAAAAAAAAAAAAATAAAACTGACAAAAAATAACCAAAATTTAATGAAAAAAAAATAAAATTAATAAAAAGTGACATCAAAAATGGATTAATAAATATATTAAAAAAGATATTATTTCATTTTATTCGAATATGAAACTCAATTCCATTTAAAGATTCAATAAACTTTTATTATTTTGATTTTTATTTTTTAATTCTTAAAAACTTTTCATTAACAATTCTAAATTCTGGTGTTAATTTCGAAAAATGGGATCGAAACTCATTTCCAAAGATGTGTTAAGTATGTACTTCGAATTATGCTAGTCAATTAATTATAAAATAAAAATAAAATATTTCATTTTAAATTAAAAATATAACATAACAAAATAATGAAACAAATGAAATATTTGCTCACAATATTTATAAACAAAACTGCAGATTAACTTCGAAAATGATTTAAAGTTTATAATTAAAATATAAAATATATGTAATAATAATAAAAAATATAAAACTCTATATAAAAAAAAAAAAAAAAATAAAATAAAATATATAAAAATCTCTTCAATTAAAACAATAAAAACAAAACATATAAAAAAAGCAATTCTTTTCTTTGGAAAAATAAAAACAAAAATAAAATAATTTAAGTTTAAACTTAAGTAAGAATTATAAAAAAACAAATGCTATTATTATTATTAATTGCTAAAAAAAATCATAATAATAAATTATTTATTTATATAAATAATAAAAACAAAATGTGTTATACAAGTAAAAAGCTATTTATGCTCGTTTCAAAAGCTTAAAATATAAATAAAATAAAAAACCAAAAAAATATATAAAATAAAACAAAAACAAGAAATACTTATTGATTATTATTATTATAATTAATTTTAAGTGTTAAATATAAATTTACGTTGCAAGAACAAAAAGCTAACAAGGAAACCAAATAACTAAAAAAAAAAATATTGTATTGGGTTTATTTAATTCAATAAATATATAAATAAATAAAATATAATTAATTAAAAAAAAAAAAAACAAGAAACTTGTGGGTTCTCGTAACATATCATATAACAACAATAATAACAACAAAAATACGCGATCGAAATCAATAACAAGTTCAATTTTAAGAAAATAACATCATACAATATGTTAAAAAAAAAAAAAAAATTAATGCGATCAAGTATTTTTATTTATATAAAATAATAAAAAACACAATGCTATGATGAGGTGAGTGTAATTTTAAATATTTAAAATTAATACAAAAAATAAATATATAAAAATACAAAATAAAAAAGAAATAATAATAAAATAACAACAACAACTTTTTATAGATACTCGTCTTCCAGAAACTTATCAATTTATATAGAACTTCAGAACAACAACAACAACAACAACAACAAAAAAAACCAAAATATTAACAAGTTTTTCTGTAAAAAATTAATTTCTTTACTAAAAAAAGGTAGTTAACTTAAAAAATCTTTTTTAATTTATTAAAAAAATAAATTGTATATTCCAATTTTCCATTAAATTACATTTACTATATTTTCGATCTCTTATGATCAACTGTTTGTTAACTAAAATTCTTATTCCTTTGAATCATTTCTAACACGTCACCCATTTTTAATGTTTTTTTTTTTTTTTTTTTTGTTTTGGAGAGTTTCACATTATAAAGAAAGTATTTTAAATTTTGTAGTGTTTAGCTTAACTTTAAAATAAAAAAAAAAAACAAAATGTGAAATTGTAAAATATCTTTCTGAATTTTGATAATTTCAAGAAATTTCCATACCATTCAATTTCCTGTCATGGGTTTATGATATAAAGAGGCTACATAATTGGTTCCAAGAAATTCTTTCATTCCCCAACTGATAATAAAATATCATAAGAATATGTCAGCTTTTCTAAAATGTCTTTCTATAGAAATATTTAAGAATTGGAAGAATTTTCCATATTGCTTAATTTCCTTCCATGGGCTTATGATATATAGAGGCTATTTAATTGGTTCTATTAAAGCTTTTCACACCTCAACTGAGAAATTTTACCATAAGAATGCATACATATGTGTGTCTTTCTATAATGTCTTTCTGTCTTTCTATAGTAATACATAAAAACTATAGGAAATTTCCCTCGTTTTCCTACCTATAAAAATATAGGGGCTATATGATTGGTGTCACTATATTCTTTCATTACCCAGCTGATAAAAAAGGTACCATAAGAATATATCAACCTTTTTAATATTTCTTTCTATAATTAAATAAGGAAAATTACTACCATGGGCTTATGATATATAGGGACTACATTATCGTACGTTCTATTGAAGCCTTTCACATCCCAACTAAGAAAACGTTCTTTGAAAATGTTCGGATCTTTCTTTCTAACGGCAGTAATACTG
Organism: Amiota mariae; assembly: GCA_035041805.1. Lineage (NCBI taxonomy): Eukaryota > Metazoa > Arthropoda > Insecta > Diptera > Drosophilidae > Amiota > Amiota mariae. Next base: position 5,374,512 of record JAWNKV010000170.1, on the reverse strand, counting down.
ATTAAGAATTACAAGAAATTTTCATACAATTCAATTTCCTACCAAAGACTTACATAGAAATGGAGATTATTGAACGGTTCTATTTATTTTTTCATTCTCTAACTGATTAAAAGCTTTAATAAGAACAAGAAGGAATTTCTAAAATGTCATTCCATCGTAATATCTAAGAAAAGCAGGAAAGTTGTCATACAATTCTATTTGATGAATTTTATGATTCAGTCTAATTTTTGAATATTTTACACCTCAAAGTGAAATTTAATTTTTTTTTCAAAAACTATTTCCCCCAGTAATAGGGGTACTTCAAATGATTTAATATATTTATATCAACAAACGACAGTAGCAAAAATCAAATTTCATGTTTATAAATAAAAAAACTGACAGATAAATTTGTATAGAAACTGTTGGAAGATTTTTCCAAGACACGCTAAATATTTCTATATGTAGAGTCTTCAATGAACTGTTCAATTAAAAAAGAATTTGAAGAGATATTTTACTACTTATTATGTATAAAGGAAAATTTTATTTTTGAACAAAGAATTATTTTTTGTTTTTGTTTTATATTTGAAGTTTTGATGACATTCCGCATTCCTAAAATAAAATTTAGAACCTAAATTGTGTTGTAAACTTTCTTTCTATTTTTCTGCATATTTTTCTATTTTAATTATATAAAATTAATAAATAATTTACCTAAAAATCATCAGTACAATTTATGCAACGAGGAATTTGTTAAAAAAAAAATAAAAATGAAGAAAATTCCCTGAAAAAAGCTGAAAAAGTTGATTTTCGATATTTACAGATCATATATCAAGAACTATCTACATACTTAAATAAAAAATAAAAAAATTTAAAACCTAAAAAATTCTATATAAAACTATATATACTTACTATATAATACAATACTACATACACAATATATAACTCGACTAACCTTAAAAATTCAACGATTTAGTTATTAGCTAACAAACTCGATATACCAGAGTTACGCTATATACTCGTATACAAACTATATACTTAAATTTGAATAATTAATATAACTAATATTTAGTTTAAATTTGTTGAGTTTTATTATTCTTCATTATACATACTAAATTTATGCTTTTCCTTTCAATTAAAGATACTAAGTTCATTAAGAAAACGATACTTTATCATATTGAATAAGCAAGTGCATTAATATCTTTTGAAAAATGAATCGGAGAATCCAAAGAAAAAAAATCTTTAAACAAATTTCATTTTCCATTAAATTAAATAATAATAATAATGAACTTCGGTTTTATCGAAGCTTATATACCTTTCACACAATTACCATATTCGTATAGTGAGAGTATGTTAGGAAGTTATAACTTCCAATAATCGAAATATTTCGAATTGAATAAATGTTTTCTTTATGCTTTTTAGAATTATATTCTAGAGATTTATGTGATTTCTAATTAAATAAAATAATGAGCAATCAAATGCAAAACTAAGTCCTAATCCTTGGGGCATCTATGTTATATATAGTATTTGTCCGATCAGTTCCGTATTCATATCGCATAAATATTTATGTGCAGACATATTTCATATTTCATTTGATTAAATTACTCGTACTTGAAATGTAATTTGTAGAATAAGGCTGTGCAACCTATTAGGTTCCCTAACCCACATTAGAAGAAGACATGGTGGGCCGCAAGAAAAAAAATGATTTTGATCTAAAGTGGCAAGAAAAAAAGTGAGGTGAACATAAAATAAGTATTTTTCTCAGTGTGATTAAGTGACAAGTAAAAAAAAAAAAAACGACCGATATTTCTGTTCTCTTTCTTCTCCATGTTTGCCAAATGAAGAGCATGTGGGCCGCATTCATACTTGCCTAGGGTTACGGGTTCTACATTCATGGTAAAAAATTCAAATGATTTCTATACAAATCACATTTGTCTCTTAGAAATTTATATGGAGGCATAAGTGTGTCATACCACCTGACTCAATCTCAATAAGAGGATTCTCTTCGAGTTTTTCTTTAGTCATATAGCCCTGCATTTGAATGAGAGTTATTTGTTCCAGTAATTGAAGAACTTCAATTGGAACACTAGTATGCTTAGAATTAAACTGGAAGATGTAAGAACAAAAACCACTTGACTGAATTTTTCTCAAAAAGAGGGTTCTGTACGATCTTTTCTTTAAAGTGATATAACCCTGCATTTGAATGAGATTTATTTGTTCCAGTAATTGAAGAACTTCAAGAGAAACAGAATTCCTTTAGTTTCAAGTCTACTAGTGCTAGTATGCTTAAAATTGTGCTGACACATGTAAGAACAAAGAATCTTAAGATGAGAATTCTCTCTGATCGTTTTCTTTAAAGCATTTTCAGCAAACATTGCTTCAAATTGATATTTAATTTTGATGTGTGTGTGTGTGTGTGTGTGTAAGGTATCAAATATATTTGAACAATTTATTTTCAATTAGAAAACTCATATATACCTTCAACTATTGAATTTTTAAAAAGGAATTTGAAATACAATGCAAATAATTTCGGATTAAAGTATTTAAAAGAAAATCCCCTTAAGTAAAATTGCTAAAATATACAAAAAATAAATATCTAATTTTTTTAGAGAGTAAAAACATTTGTTTAAAAGTACTAATCATCTATATACATACAAGTACTTTTAGAAGAAGAAGATAAACAGTATCAAAATCTAAGTATATATACGATACTACATACATATATACTACTTATAATTAGTTATATAGATATTTATTTTAAAGAATTTGTAATCAGTCTATATAATTCTATATAAATTACTGAATTATATGGTTAATTATTTAGTACATTTAAAAGAAAACCAATAACAACAACAACAAGTCATCTATATACAAACACACATATATATATATATATATATATATATATAAGTATAAATATATACTATATACTTACAAGATCAAGAGTAAGAAAAACCCTTTACTAGCCCTTTATACTACCTATATATTGTATAACATATATATTTCATATATTTACCTATATACGAGTACTATAAATACTACTATATATCCTGATTGAAGAAAAAGAAATTAAAACAAAAAAATAAAAAAATGTGTATTAATTCTTAAATTTAAAAAAAAAAAAAATCAAAAAAAAAAAATTATATAAGTTTTCTTCTTTTGGATTCAAAAAATATTTAAAAGAAATTTCTATATATACAAAAAAAAAATCCCTTAAAATTATATATATATATATTTAGTATATAAAGAAAAGAAATAAAAAATAATAAAAAAAAAAAAAATTGAAAGAAAAATCTATAAAACAAAATGATTTTTTCTCGTAATAAATGCAAGAAACTTTTGGAAAAATCTAACAAAATTTGAGCGTTTATTTTTTGAAATTTATTTATTTTATTTAAATTAATTAATTAATTGTTAATATTAATTAATTAAAAACAGAAAAATTAATACTTTAAAATGTATAAATTAAAAAAGTATTTTAGTTAAGTAACAAAAACTGTAGTTTGCACGTTTAATTTTTTCTTAATTTTTATAAAGTCGCTCACAAGCATTTATAATAATAAATAATATATATAATAATAATAATAATAACAATAAAATAATTAAAATTAGTATTTAGTAATAATCACATAAAGTAAGAAAACAAAATATAAAAACCATATACTCGTATATTACTTAGTCAGATGTGTGCTAACAATAAATAAATTAGTTGTTAGTTCAAATTAGAAACCACCGTCGTCATATTACTAAGTAGATTCTTATAATTCGTACAATTTTTTAATTAAAAATTATTTATTTAATTAGTGACACAGCAATTTTTTTTTAAATTTTTTTATTGTTTATTAATTTCATAAAATGTAGTAATTAATTAATTTGCTTTTATTTTTTTATATTATTCAAATAATTAAATAAAAGTGAAGCCTTTAAGTTAAACGTCCTGAGTGACTCTGCTAATAGAAACAGAAATATAAGTTTTCATTGCTTCCAATGACAGACAAGAATACTATAGAGGAGAGGCCTAATAATGATGATGTTTTTTGAAGATATCAAACTGAAATTTATAAGGGAATCTCACAAGTACCATGTATTTTCATATGGTAGTGATGATATAGTAAGGAATAGTGAGTTCTATCTGCGATATATTTGTCAGATGGGACTACTTACTTTCAAGATATCACACAGAAATTTCAACAAGATCATTTTATATTTTTTTATATTGATGTTCAGTGTAGGTCAAGAGAGCTCAATGAGGACTAAGGACTATAGACTAGGTGCCAGATCATGTGAACTGTCAAAAGAATTTTCTTCTTTTTATGTCTTTTGAAGAAAGAAAACTAAACTAAAAAATTTTCCAACATTAATTTTTTTTATAAAATTTTTCCCATAGTGGTCAGTGAGTAGAATATGAGACTATTGACAAGAAGTTTATTTCAAAAGAAAGTCTTATCAATGGTATATTTTTTCGATTTGAAGATATTGGTCGGAAATTTGTATCATGATTTTCTTGTATTTCAAAGACATTTCCTTTAGTGGACAAAGATATTTATGGTTACAGGAGTAATTTGGACTCTTTATGGCATGTTGAGAATCAAATGGTTTGACTTAATTGATGTTTTTCATGTCAAAAAATATATCTTGGTGAGAAATATCAGTGGGCAAATCGGATTTTTTAAAATAAAGCTCGGCTGAATATTAAGGATTGTTGCCGATTTTTTTGAGATACTGAACTGATATTTGTCTTTTCATAGTGGACAGAGAGTAAGATGTATTGGGGGGAGATTTTAGTGAGCAAATGGGATTATTTACTATAAGTCTCGACTACAATAAATAGAAGTGTTTCTGTTGTTTAAAAGTATAGAACTGAAATTTATTATAGAATTTTATTTCTATAAAGATCAAGTGAGCAAATAGCCCCATTTATAAACAGATATGTCAATCAGTGAAATATGATGGAACTAGGCAAAAGGCATCCAATTTTCTTATTTATTGAAGATAATGAACAAAGATTTTTTATAAACTTCTTTCCATATTTGACATAGATTTATTGAGATAGTCGTACGAATCAAGTGAAACTACAATTTATTTACTATTTAAGATTCAACTATGTGAATGCCAATGTTTTTTTCTTTTTTTTTTCTTTTTTTTGTGTATAAAGGATACAAAACAATTTATTTTTTTTTTTTGTTTTAAACAATATTATTAATCTCTTTAATTTTGATTATATTTATTTTTTTAAAATATGTTGTTAATTTCTATATATTATTTAATGCTTTTTTTTGTTCACCAATAAAATGTATATAAAAATTTTGCTTACAGTTAGTAGATCGATCTGCTTATTTGTAACTTTAAAAATTAAATCGTAAAATAAAAATAAATAAACCAAATACTTGATAGAAAAATAAACCCATTTTGCATGAAGTACTAAGTAAATAAATAAAAAAAATGTCGTACTCACTCGTAAATTGATTGATATATGATACTTGAGAAATTATGTATAAAAAATAAAAATAAACTGTTAAATATAGAAATGATGAAAGGCAGCATTAATGCCTTTGTTCGTTAAAAATAAAAAAAAAATATTACAAAAAAATAAATAAAATAAATCACAGAAGATAAACATATTTAAAGAAATCGGTGGACAATATACTCTCTTTATTAATGATGATGATATTGATGAAATGAAGTCATTTTAAAAGGATAAACGAATGAAATACAAAATAAATAATTATGTAATTAAAATGATTAACTACAAAAGCAATATTTGATACTAAGTAAAAAAAAAAAAGATATATAAAAAATGGGTCTCACATCTATCAAAGGCTTGAGATATATAAACATAATAATAAAAAAAATATTCCATAAATAAAAATATTTTACTTAATATTTTCAAAATACATAAATAAATTAACAAAAATTAGTTCTTAAGTGGTGCGAAAAAAAAAAAAAAAAAATATAAAAAAAAAAATAAATTTAAAATAAAAAAAAAATAAGGAAGAAGAAATGTAAAAACAAACGAACCAATCTTTAAAACAAACAAAATACAATTTGAAGTATCAAGTAACATCAAGTATCAATTGAAAACTACTCGTATCCTCTCACATGTATTGTAATGATGTAGTTTATTTGTAGAAAGTAAAATTACAGAAAATTTATAAAAAAAAAAAAAAAAAAACAAACAAAAATAATAATAATTTAAAAAATATATACAATAGTAAAGTATAAATAAAATATTATTGTATTGTATTGTATTGTATTGTATTGTAGTTTGTGTTGCAAAATGTTTGATAAAATTAAAATAATATATTATTGTATTAACAAGACAAAAATAAATAGTAAAAACAAAAAAAAAAGAAATATTAGGCAATTTCGGCTAAGCCGAATATTTTACATCCTTTTACCGAACACTAAAATTAATTTTGTAGTAATTTTATAATATAAATTTCTTCCCTAAGAATTTTGTATTGACAGCACCGCCAAGTTAGAATAGAGTTTTTAATGCATGTCTCCCTCAATAGGTGTAGCTAAATGTTCACGTATGCAAAATGTATTAAATTTTAGCAAATCACTTTTGCTGGGAGCTTTATATTCGTGTATCTTAATATCTAAGCACAACTGATAAAAATAATAGATACGCCTGCAATAAATTTTTCGTTTAACTCCCAACAATTCTTTATAGCAACGACTATAGAGAATAAACAGATTTGAAAGAAATTACCATAAATTTCAATATCCTATCAAAGCCTTCTAGAAGAAAGGTCTATGCGATTGATTCCTCTGAATTCTTTCATGCTCTAACTGAAAAATTATTCAATAAGCCCATGAAGGAGATTTGCTGATTCCCTTAAATTTTAGAAAATCCTTTATTTTTTAGTAAAAATGATTAAAATAAAAATAAAAATAATAATCTGACCAGAGGCTGTGTCCGGTACCACGTGACCACCCGTGGAGTCCATGGAACTATTTCTGTTCTGGCTAGTAAAGTGGGGTTCTTTATGGGAGTTTTGTGTTGGTTGTTCCTTAAATGCGGGTAGAGTATTAACTCGACATGGAGTTGCATTAAACAACCGGATGCTGAGACTCATAGATCAAGTGAGGATTGAGTCATATAATCAAAATATAATAGGAATGTAATGAATTTGGTAACTGCAGATATATGTATATCCAAGGGGGCACTGATTGACATTTTTCAATCCATGTGTCCGGTACTTTAATCTAAGACCTATCTGGCAGCAGATGTTCAATTGAAATCGCATGACTTCATTGATCAATATAATAATTTTTACAGTTTTATATCAAAGATTTTCGTGATGTTTAAGTGTTCTTCAATTAGAAGTGAAACAAGGTGGTGAAAGGTCAAATATTTAATTTTCTTAGATGGATTTACTCACCTAAAGATTGCAGATTGATTTTGCAACTACGAAAAGAAGGAAATATCTTTGATATATTAAAAAATTGTTGAATTGATTTGTTCATTTTGTGCAAAAAGTTTTTAAAGTAAAACTAAGCCAGGAAACTCGTGGTAGACTATTAAAAACAACCTCAACACTTCACCACTACATTGTAATTTTATAGAAATTGAATCCATTTGAATCATCAAGCAATATTTCCGCAGAAACCTGACATTATGAGATTAAAATTCGGTAAAGATCACAACCATTGGGTAGCTTTTGAAGGTATTAAACATTTCTTCTTGGATGAGACGAAGATATGTAAATTTATTTGGGAATGATTGTGAATGACAATGAAAGAAATGTAAGATGTCCCAAAGACGAAGAATTTCATTCACAAAAGAGTAAAATGATGGGTTTATTATTTTGAGCAACTGTCTACTTATACTATCAATCTGGATTTCAAGTATAACTTTGATTGAAAAGATGTGTATACTTCTTATGTTAAATATCACAAATAAATTCATTAAATTTACTAGAATTAATTAAAAACTGTGAATATGTTTTAATACAAAAACAAAATTCTTCAGTTTTTATGGCAACTAAAGAGTATTGATATTCATTATTATTCCGATAAATACACATTACAAGTAAATGACTGAAGTCTTTTTCAATTTTTGGTAAATATTTCAATTATTTATTATTGTTATTCAATTTAACATAACATAAAGGAAAAAGCTTGATCTATCAAAAACTAAAGGACTTCTTAGCATAGATTTAGGCACATACTCTATTATTCAAATGGAACTTGAAAATTTTAACACATTTAAAATAATAGGGAGATTAAAAAATGGAAAAAGCTTAATAGATTTCTCACGTTTTGTTGGTCAAGTAAACGCATATAGTACAAGTAATGTAATCATGTTCTGGAATATCAAACATTCAGAAAAACGTATTACATTACAAAGAAGATCAGTGACAGATCAATGACAATTTCGTAAAAGGTGTAAAAAATAATGAAAATAAAATAATAAACAAAAAAAAATTAAAGTAAAAAATATGTTGCCTCTGAAGTATAAAGAAAAATCAGATAAAAAAAAAAAATTGCAAAACCTTAAAAAAATAATTTAATGTTTGTTGGTAAATTGTATTGTATTGTAGCTTCTTATATATTAATTAATTAATTAATTATTGAGCAGCAAAAAAAAAAAAAAAAAAAAATACAATTGTATTTAAAAAAATGGTATATTTAATCATATCTAAAATATTTAGTAATTTAGTAAACACACACACACACACACACACACACACACACACACACACACACACACACACACACACACACACCCACCCACACACACACACCCACACACACATATATTTATATTTAGTATATACTAAGTAGTATGAGTACTTCACAATTATATAAAAGTAATTTAATTTGAAGTAATTAAAAATTGAGTTAAAACCAACTTAAACTTAAATAAAACTTAATTCTTATTATATTTTTTTTTTGCATTTAAAACACAAGAAGAACTCATAATTTTCTTTTTTTTTTTTTTGTTTAATTACTCTTTATATACCTACATCCTTCTACAACTTACATCATAAAAATTCTATATTATATAAATAACAAGAACAAAATAAAACAAAAAAAAAAAAGTAAAAGTAAAGTAAAATAAAATTATATATATAAATAAAAAATTAAAAAAATACATAATATACTTATATATTAATACGATATTATCTTTCATATATATAGTATATAGACGAGTATATATATGTATATGGTATATATAGATTATTATCACAATAAATGTTTCACATAAAAATTTATTGTAGTTGTTTCTTGTACTATTACTAATTAAAAGCATTTATTTATTTTATTTTCTACTATAAAAAATTTAGAGATTTTTTGTAGATTTTCATTAAATATTTTCCTGATTTTTCCGTAATTTTTTTTTTTTTATTTTTTTTTTATTTCACTTAACACACACATTTTTCTTATACATTTATTTGTCGTTTAATTCACTCATTAGTTTATAATCATTTATTTTTAATCAAAACACATAGAAAGTAAAATCAATATTTAAATATACATGATGTGTTATTTATAGTAAGTAAAGATAATAATTATTTAATTTCGTGGGTTATAACAGTCCGATTCGCGATGGGTATACCTAGCTGTCGGCCTAGGGGAGGACTAATCAGAAACATCATCTAACTTAGGGAGTGCAAATCAGTAATATTCTCTAACTTAGGTAGAAATGGGGTTCAATGAAAGGTTGAACACATAACATGTATGATAGATAGATAGATAGATAGATTAAATATTACGGCAGGAACTAAATACACCTCGTCATTGCGGCTACCAGTGAGCCTATTGCGACAACCCTTGTAATTACAGTTCCTATAATATTCTGATATTAATCAAGAATTCCAGAACCTTTTTCCAAAGACAATCGTGCAATTTCATTTGGTTCCAGGTACTGGAAACACAGATAGCGGAGTCTGGTTCAGATTAGCCCCTCACAGTGGCATATATCACGTGCTCTGCTATCTCCTCCTTTTCTATACACAGTTTACATTAATCATTTTGAGTGACCCGCATATTGCTTAAATGTTTTAACACTCTGCAATGATCATTTAAGAAACCTGAGATTATCCGTATGCGTAAGTCCCAGTAGTTCTTGTGATCTTTTGCGAGAGTTGATTCATATGAAGGTTTTTGCTACTCTAATATTTTCATCCCGAGTGACTTTATTCAGTTGTCCAAAAATGGTATTTCTTAAGAAACTGTATCAGATGAATTACTTGAAATGAGGGAATTAGTTTCAGAATCAAAAAAAAAAAAACTGACTATCTGCAGATGATTAGATTCAATTAGGTGGGAATTACTACATCTCATCACTTGCGGTTAAAAGTTCATCTGAGATTCTAATATTATCAAAAAATGTACGTTTTAAAAATGAAACAGAACACTGTTAGCTCAGGAAATTTGAGATTACAGAAATGTCCATACCTATAAGTGGTGATATTACAAGAACCAAAACTCATCATGGGATACAAAAAGATCTATAATAAATGAAATAAACATTTTCCTCTTTAATTCATGAAGTATATATTTTGTATAAAGGGGCTAAAGATTTTAAGGAAAGGTATTCACATAAGAATACTGAAACAGATTACTATAATATCAGTTGGGGAGTCCATCTCAGGAAATTGGTATTGTCCCAAAGAAATACAGTAGAGAACAATATCTAACTACTACCGACCTGTAATATTACTAGAGGAAACTCTCACTCTCTCGGTTCTAGGTTTTTTTGGGGATACAAAAGATTATTGATGTGTGTTTTTTTTTTTTATTGGTCTAAGTAGCTTTTAACTTTTCAAGGGTTTACTATATAATAATGTGGAAAGTTTTAAAGGAAATGAATTAAGTATTTTTGGAACACATCACACATTTTTATATATACACATTATTTTAGTTGTCTATTATTTAATCAAAAAAAAAAAAAAAAAAAAAAGCACGTCTTAAACAAAATCTTAGAATATATTACAAAAGACTATTTTTTGATTTGATTGATTATTTGATATCCTAGGTTAGTCAAAAGTCACAAAAATAGCAGATAGAATAATTTGTTTTTTTTCTTTTTACTTGTATTTCCGTTTTTATGTTTTAATATGATTTAGAAAGGCAGTAATCTAGAGATAGTACGAGTAATTTTTTTATTTTTTTTTAGCTTTGTAAATTAGTTTTTTATTTTTTTAATTGAAATTTTTTTTATTTTAATAATCTTCCAGAACTTCGAGAAACTCATTTCCCGCATATTAAACGGGGACTGAGTGTAGTATTATGGTGAAACAATCAAAGTCGTAAGTATTTAAAAGAAACATATGGTAATAGCCTAAATATTGGTAGGGACTCCATGCCTGTAAGATTGGAAGTGAATTATAGGCGCTTAACTAAGAACAATGCAAATCAGGCATCACAATAAGCCGTAAGGCTTTTGGCTGATCTCGCCCTGTGGTAACCTGTCTATCGTATGGATTTTGTTGAATTCTACAGGACTATTATCTTTGAGCCAATTAGCCAATGAGCCAATGGAACCATTATTCCTGTAAGACATAGCGTATATTTAATTAAAATTGACCTACAAAATGGGTCGCAATTTGAGGATCAAATTTTACATATAAAGCTTAAAGACATATTTCAAATTAATCAAGAAGTCTTTGTCAAATATTTATTTTTGACGGAGCTTAGCAAAGCACGCAGGAACATATGGACAATTGATTCAGGGGCGAATATTAAGTTGCCTCTCGCACTGTTGCTGCCATCCCTTTAATAGGCACAGATACAAAGTGACCTTTCGTCCCTAGCATTGACTTCAATTCAATGTCTTTGCTTGTATTTTTTTTTTTTTTTTATCAGACCTCACTTGCCTAACAAACTCTGATAAAAACTGTCGCATGATCGCATGTCATGAACTTATTTGCCATCTAATTCTCACTTGATTACAATACTAATTTACTTCTTACATACTTAGTTGCTCTCCAATCACACTACCTAATGATAGAATCTACTCTGATTACTTGATCACCAATCTAATTATCAATTTAGTATACTCTAATTACTTGCTTTCTGAAAGTCAAAAAGATTGGACACTCATATTAGTCCTTATTCATTTTTTTCAGTACTTAAAGAAATTGCTTAGGTTCACCCCTAGACTCGACATGAGTAATAGCCACAAATACCATGTGATCAAAGTGCCTTAGAAGGAATATAGAATACTATAGAATAGAATCAACAAATCTGGGTCTGTTTCTTTTACATAGAGGCAGCAAATCTAAACTCATAAGACATCTAAAAATGGTGAAACAAAATAGTCTTAGGAAAAAATATAGATCTATTCGGTTTTATTCCGGTCCTAGGGATCTTACGTATGCACATATTATTATTTACGTAATGATATCGAACAAAAATAATAAGTAGGTCAATAAATTGAAAAACTCACCCCCCAATTTTCCATGCATGCTTTACAAGAAAATAAAACACCATCACTCCATCCACATACGGGTCCTAAAAAAAATATGTATTTTTGGAAGAAAGTATAAAATTTCAATGAGGAATTGAATTTGAAGAACAACTTACGGTAAGTTTGAAAAATATTTGAAAGAAAACGAACATTTGTTTTTATCGGAGAAGGAAATAACTGCAAATCCAAAATGAAGAATTTCAATTAAAAACAAAAAAAAAAAAGAAAGAAAGAAATACTACAATAGTAGTGGTGTTGTTTGTTATACCAAAGTGTTCCTCTGTAATAAAGCCTTCTGGATTCTTTTAGTATTGAGCAAAGCGCGATAAGCCATTTTGTATTATTATATTAATATCGGTGAAGAATTTCTTTTAGCGCCAAATTAAACTTAATGCTTTGGAAATATTTGCTTTATTTGCGCATTAGAACAGTAAATTTCGATAGCCGCAAGGAAGGTAAATAAATTTTAATTTAATTTTTTTTTTTAAAAAGAGCTGACAAAACTTGTCGAATATGTTTCTATGTTTATAATGTAGAATTTGACATTACATACACATATATCGAATTTTGAAGCAAAGCTAAGGATACAAATAAGTAGATTTCAAAATGTACTTATGTGATGATGTTTATTCTCTTTTTCCATTGAGTACAGGAAAAGTATAGTAATTAAAATACTCTCATCATCATATCGAAGGAAATTAAACTAGAGAATTGGGTTACTGCATCATTATAATATTCTTCATTCATTGGTGGTCACTTTACCTTCTGACTTTCATTCGTTCATTGATTCTCTCTTCGCCCTTAATTCAATGCATGCAAAAGTGTAAGGAGTTTTTTTTTTTTTGCAAGGTTTGGCATACTGACCTAGTTTACTTAATTTGCTCATGTGCATGGCTAAGGGAACCAGCCTTCTTCTAAGAAGCTTTTACAACCTGTTTGCACATTTGAGCGACCCTTAGTATGTCATCCATATGAAATCAAAGCAAACTACTTACTACTACTACTAATACAGTAACCCAGAAAAATCAAATGAACCAGGAAAACTTCTGAGATGCTTTTAACCAACCAACCAACCAAGGGCTTTTTACCAGTGACCAGCACTTTGCAGCACATGAATACATATTTTGTTGACCTTCTATTCTTATTTTTTGTCAGAAACAAAATCAACATCTTCATCTTCATCATCATCATCAACATTATCATCATCTTCATTATTTGTTTGCCTCGTGGATGTTGTAGGCCAAACTATTTTGTTGGCCCTTAGTCTTTTTATTGAATTGTGGTTTTCATTCACTAAGAGAACAGAAAGTTATATATGAAATTGAAAGCTCAAGGTTAACAGGTCAAAGTCAGTGTAAAGTAAGCGAATAAGCAAAAAAGGCATGGCAAATATAAAGGATTTTAAATTATATAGCATAAAGAAAAACTATAAACTATTTATTAGTTGTAATAGTAAATCAAAAGGAATTGAACTTTAATAAAAAGTTAAAGAGATTTCTTAAAATAAATATGTATACACGTATGTATGAATGGAGGAAAAGGAGGATAAATGTACATGTGAGAGAAACTTTCCTTATAAGTTGTTCTACATATTATTGTAAGTTCTTTGATCCTGGGGAAAATACCTAGAACAATCCTTTAAGTAGTTCATTCAGCTGGCATCTTTAGATAGTCAATCATATATCAACAGCTGAGAGAGTCTTCTTTTACGTCATTGGAAGAGAACAGTTGCTGTCTAATAAATAAAAAAAGCTTTCAGGTCACTTGAAGCTTATTTCAGCTTACTGACACACATATTCTTTTTCTCTTTCTCTTTCTCTCTCTCACTCTCTCTCTCTCTTAATACATATCTTTGTTTGCTCTTTTATTTACACACTACAGTTTTGCCAATAACTTTAGGTTAAATATCCTTTTAATGTGTCATCAGCAAACACCTTTGGATATTAAAAGAATAAAACCCAACCAACCAACAACCCACCATCTTGATGCTATAATTAATAGAATACTCGTAGATGCAAACATGCAAAACATATACAAAAATATTATTATAAATAGTAGTGTGTAAACCACAACAATACACAAATAATTTAAACGCCATAAATCAAATATAGTTTTAGGTGAATTATTGACAACACTTAACATAACCACAAGCGGTTTATCCTTTCTAAATCAGAATAAAAAGAGGGAAAATACAAATATCTGCGTCTATTGACAAAAAACAAAAATTATAGAAAGAATAGAAAGAACTAGTTAGTTGCCTGTGTCCATGTGTTTATTAGTTTTTTTCGCCAGGGTAATTTTATTAGCTCCAGTTGATTTTGTATTTTCACCTGCATTTATAAATGTGATTGAAATTTTTTCGAATTGAAAAACTCTTATTTTGTTTCATTCACATTTCATCAAATGGTATCAACTGGAATTAGATTGTTTTTCTTGCGTCAATGTCATATCATATTAAGCTTAAGGTTTGAATTATTGCCTTTGGTAACATAAATGCAATTTTATTGCATTGTACATTTCAAAAATCATTGAAGTATAATTTAATGCATTTATCAATTTGTGACACCTTGCAACTACTTGAACTTGAAATGCGTTACTATGAGAACCTTTGAATAACAAGTAAACAAAATTAGGGTTGATTTCTAGGAATGGACAAATCTTTGTTCCGAAATCACTCAATCAATACAATTAAGAGAGAACACAATGTAACCTGAAGCTTTATTGCTGCTAACCTTGTAAATATCTACGGAAGTTAGAAAAGAACTTCAATGCAAATTCAAAAAACTTTGTCTGAATGTTTTATAGGTCATGTGAAATGGTGATTTGAAATAAAATTGATTAGAATGCAATCTTTTTTCATAAATGATAAGATTTTAATGTTTTCGAATCTCATGCAAAATCTCCAAAATTATAATTTACAATATATGTATTTAATTAAAAAAAAAAAAAAAAAGAAAAAAACTAATGCCGTTTTTCTATATTTAACTTTCCCTAATTTTTAATGATTTTTTTTTTTTTAAATATATTTTTCAATTCTATTTAATTTTCTTTATTTTTTTCCCATTTTTTGTTTATTTTTATCTATTTTCTCCTATTTTTAATTAATTTTTATTTACGATATATCAAGGTACCAATACAAGAGAAAATTGTATATAAATTAAAAAAAGTGTTGCGTGCATCACGGGGCTGTGTTGACAAAAATTACAAAACACAGATTTCATACGAAAATTGTCACCAAGTACCAGGCGAACAGAACTCGCAGAAAAGCAGCAGGTCGATGCAAAAATGCTTTTAATATTGAATTGCTGCATGTTTGTATGGCTGCACGTACTCTTATCCCATTTGAATATTCAAAGCACTATTATCGATGACATGACTCATGTGTCACCAATTAATTTGAATATTCAAGAGCTCTAAAATACAAAGCTTTGCTTGAAACATACACCATTCTAATACAAACAAATGAAAGATCACTAAGCGCCACCTATGAGCGACTTAGTTCAACAATTATATTGAATATTAAACTGGTTTAAGTTACTTTGCTTTGCTTGAAGCATATGTCATTTCAATATTCAATTGAATACAATCTCTCGAAAGTATGCAGCACTTTTTTGGTTTCGGAGTAGAAACTGATATCGAAACTTTGTTAATGAGACATTTCTGGATAACAGCCTACAGGAACCATTATCCTAATACTTTTCAAATTTCCTAAAAATGAACTTAAATTTTAATGTCAAAAGCGTAATTAAAATTATAAAATAAAAAGACCCCAATAGAATTAAAGAAATTTGTACTCAATGCTAATCAAAGTTGTACTGCAAAGTTCTCAAACATCCGCCTTTGTTCAGAATGTCAGTAAAAGTGCATTCATGCCACCTACTGTCGATATACATATGAGCCACATAGACACATAGAGCCACACTAATAACATCTCATATGAAGGTTAAATGAAACATTAGTGTGTGCATGAGGTTTGATTTGCATGAGAGAATAATTGTCGGTTTGATTAATTCACTTCTCTCTCATAACATTGAAGGTAAGTAATATCAACAATAAATTATGTTTATCGATGCAGTCTTGTTGAGAAAATTTGAGTAGAAAATTATAAAAAATAATCGCAAACTTCACAATGTAGATGTCAGATTTCATCTGGCAACACTAGGATTGCCCGTTTCCGAAATATAAAGATGTAACAATAAATGAAAGAAGGACACACATAATTTTTACATTTATAAGTTTGTAATTCAATTATGAATTACAGTTTACGTATGTATTTATTTAAAAAAGTAAGGTTTTCTTTTTATCATATTATATTAATTTTTTTTTTTTTTTTTTTTGAGAAAATTGAAATTGTCTGCCGGATGTTCATGTTATTGTGTGAATTTTATAAAAAAAAAAATTGTTTTTGATTTTAACAAATTTATTTTAAAAAATAATCAATTTAAAACAGGTAAAGAATCTCTTTTACATAAAAATAATTAAATTCTCTTGATAGTAGATTAGTTTTGGAAATTTTTGTCGACAGAGGACACCAGGACGGGTTCATAACAAGGAGTATAGTCAAGGGTGGTCAAGATTGAATTTTGTTTAATCACGGCGACTTTTGAATTTCATTTTCTAAATTGAAAATTTTCTTAATCTTATAAATAAATTTTATAATATTTTTTTTTGTTTGTTTTGTTTTTGCTTATTTACGACACACTACACATCAACCACATCATTCATTATCATCAACTTTCATCATTATTCATCTTCATCATTATCATTATCATCAACATCGTTATCATATTCTTCATCTTCTTCGCGAAACTGCTCCATAGTAAAATAGCGGATAAGATGTGCAAGGTGTGGGTGCCATTCCTATCTAGGCAATGAACAAATCTCACACGATTGCAGTTCAGAACGATTGATAAAAGTGCAATGATTGCAAGTCCAAGTACCAATGTCCACATCCATGCCACCGCCAGCACCACCACCATCAGCTGCAGCACCTGAATTAGAGGATCCACCAGAACCGGACGCAGGAACACTGTTTCCTGAACGTGAAGGATAACTAGTTGTGCCACTAAACCAAAAACAAAAAATTTAGAATTTATTATTATTATATACTCTCTCTATTGAATCTGTTGGTTGACTTACCCATTGCCACTAGAACTCGCTTGTATTAAAGATTCGAGTAATTTCCATACTTCTTCATTACGAAAATCATTCGCTTGATTTGAATCCTTTGAGCGAACTGCCTCGAAGAGACTTTGCATGTGTTGACGCAACGGCAACATGTCCATCTTATAAAGGTATAACAACAAATGGAAATCGGATATAGCCTCGAGGAACTCGCTCTCCTGCCAACATGACAAATACGCGCTCAATGCATTGAAGTCCTGTAGGTGACCATCAAGATAACGATTTTCAACGGGGAATGGTTCTCGCTTGTCATATTGTGTGAATGTGTATTGCGGCTGCAGAGGAGTTGAGGCAGGCAAATCGACCAGCAAATATTCTACAGGCAATGGACGTGCCAGACGTTGTACCTCGTTGCCATATTGATCCTTTTCCTGGAATCGAATCAAAAATCAAAATTATATGAAAATAAATCAATGAAAATAAAAATGTTTGCAAACAAAAAAAAAAAAAAAACAAAACACGTGTAAAAATAGTTTCTTTTTGTTTTGGAAAAAGTTTTTGTCTTTTAAGTTTTTTGTTTCTTTTTCTTTCTTTCTCGGATGGCAGAGGCATAGAGCAAAAAAGCTGATGGGCTCATTAACAAAAACCCAAGCATGCTTCAATTTAAAGTAAGTAATAGTATAAGACTTGAATAAAGGTAGAAAGTTTAGTTTTAAAAGAAATTTTATATTGCAATAAGACAGAAAAAATTAACTTTCCAAAATTTCTAATTTTTAAAGAAGTTTCAATACATTTATATTGATATGTCATTTCGTTGGAATTTCATTAGATGTACAAAAGTAAGAGAATGAGGATCTTATATACATCTTCATACATAGTATCCTCTGTTAATACTCAAAAAATCTACACTAGTTTAAAGGCGTAATGATCCTGGATAGCAAATTTTCTTTTAAGAAATTCATTACGATGAGTAAATCTTGGTCTTTTGAAGATTATTTTGTTGAAAATATATACAGTTCAAAAAAAAGAAAGGGACTTGTGAAAAAGTTGGTAAGTAAGACTGTGACTACTTTGTTTTGATGCTTACAGAAATAATGAAGACCAGAGACAAAGCATTAAGCATCAAGAAAGTACAAATTAAAAATATTTTGCAACAACAAATTGGAATGGATAAATATATTTATATGAGATCTTAAAGAAAGAAATTAATTAAATAAATTAAATTGAGAGCACATTTAGTCTACATGGCATGGCCTTATCAGCGCTTCTAATGTAGAATGGATTCCCCATAAGAAATGGTCGTATCCGTACTGCGATTCACAGATTTGTACTGCGTTTTAGGTTCAGAATCTGCGTACTGCGTTTTTACTAAGTATTTGTATTGCATTTACACTGCATTTTTATAGTTTTAAAATGTTTAACCATGCCGAGAAAAATTATTGTAAATACAGTCCAAGTTTATTTCTATGTTTACCTGGAACAACCGCAACAGTAGTCAATATACAATAAACATTACTTGAGACACCTAAAAAAAGTTGTTTAAGTGTAAAATTAAAATCGATTTCAATAGTGAAAACCAATCTTAATTTTTCTTATTTAGAAGTTTACGAATCTGTCGAAATAAAACCAGAAATACTTCCCGAAATCGCTTCAAAGGAAAAATATAAAATAAAAATCTTGGAAGGTCGCATTATCGAGAACACAGAAGTTTCAGACGATTAAGTTGATTAGGTCGAAAATTTGATTCATTCGTTTTTTCTTACATGATATTGTTACATAAATCAATGAATTTCTTTAAATTATTTTCTTATTTTTTTTTTCATCAAATAAAAACGCCATATAACAGAATACTGCGATTATTATGTTTGTTTTAATTGTAAAAAGGTTTTATTCATGGAAAAAGTATTGTATTTTGTTGTATTACGAAAAATATTGCGTTTTTGGAGGAAATGTACAAAAAAAAAAAATAAAAAATAAAACAATTGCACATAAATCTTCAATCGGAATTGAGAAAACATTTAGGTTTAGATATGCAAAAGTTTATGAAATCAAAACTTATAAAAACAAGAAAAGACAGATGGTCTGTTGATGTTTCTTGTGACGCTGATTACTTCCATATGAACTTTTCTAAGAAATAAATCACTTTTCAACAATTGTATTAAAATGAGTATTGCGGATCTTAGTTTTAAAAGATCTTTTAATCGAGCATAAGTAAGTAACAAGTGATTTAGAAAATAGTTGATTAAGATTATAAAAAAATCACATTGTGGTGTCGAT
This sequence comes from Amiota mariae, assembly GCA_035041805.1. NCBI lineage: Eukaryota > Metazoa > Arthropoda > Insecta > Diptera > Drosophilidae > Amiota > Amiota mariae. The sequence goes on along the minus strand of JAWNKV010000170.1, from coordinate 5,354,714 downwards.
TTATAATTAAAAGAAATCACGCATTAAGTTATGATAATAAAAACCAAGCTAATGAAGGTAAACGGTACAATCGACGTATTAAAGTTGTCAATCCACAACTGTTACACATTATTCTCATTCATCAGCTTGTTTCTCTACATTAAGAAGGATTGTGCTATGATTAACACCGCAAGGCTTAATAAGATGCTACTCCATGAGTCAGTGATTTTTTTTTTATCTTTATTAAAAAATAAATAAATACTCCATAAGTCTAATTGTATTTCTTGGAGCTATGATTGTTTTTGAGTTATGAGCTCAAATGACACTTTGAAAATAAAAAAAAGACAACTTCAACGAGAAATTATTAGAAAGGGTTTATTTGTTATGCTGGAATAAGTATAATAGTCTTAGCTTAAAATCACATATTCGATTGGAAGTGTTTTCATCTATTGCAAAAGGTTCTATGTCATCTATATGTTCATCAAAGAAAATATGTTAGAAACGAAATGCTTCTATGGTAAATTGAAACTTATTTAAATCATTAATGAACTTAAAATAATTTAAAGTTAAACGGAATAATGCAGACAAAAACAAATCATCGTTTATGATGCAATGGCATATATAGCAAGTAATGATATTGAAACAGATGTTTACACTTCCACACATGTAAAACCTACTTATTACTACTTGACTTCTGTTGCTATACTAGTAGCTGCAACATAAATCTTGACCAAACAGGAAAAAAGAATTTAATTTCTTATTTTCTTCCTTTTGAAAAGATAAAAAAATATAAAAACAAAACGGTTCAATTTGCCAGGAAAGGAAACAAAACTGATTAAGGCAACTCAATGTTAATCATTTGCATGTGCCACAGAGACTTTGACAAAAGTAAAGTGTAGGAAATTTAATTTGATTCATTTTTTTTTAAATTTTTTTTTTTTTTTTTTTTAATTTTAATGCAAAGTAAATGTTCGTATGGTTTTGTACATTTAAGTGAGAATATTTTTGGTATCAACAAATTAACAACTTTCTTTTCCTCGTTTTTGTATTTGTCACTTCTAATCTGTTTCCATGCAACATTTTAACGAGATAACTCAAGCATTTCACTAATTAGGACTTCATGTTAATACATGACAAAAACACTGCATGCAACAAGGTAAAAGGATTCCATGGAAATTAGTTGCGGTCAATTATATATCACATACTCAGAATAGCTTGTTGCATACACTAATTAAAATGTGTGTTGCTTCACTAATTGAATGGTAACAGAATGATGACCTCCATGTTCAGGGATATTTGGTATAGTAAGTGTTTCTTCCACGTGCATAAACTTGTTCTTCGAAATATGTATGTACATATTCGGTTAGTGTGATATATGTGTGATACATTTGTATATATGAATGTCGAAAGCATATTAAATGAATAATACAAAACTTTGTGTATCAAAGAACATTTATCTTAAATCTCTGTTAATAGTCAACTTCATTTCTATTTTTAGTAGTAAATACTTTCTTTGCTTTTACGAGTTTGGTACTTTTAATAACATGGTAAAAAGGTATTAAAGCTTTTAGTTTCATTTAGATGGCAAAACTGTTGAATCTGAGTAAATAAAGATTATTTTTTATCGTAGAAAGTAAAGAGTAAAGTAAGTGCGTTTTTTTTTTTACTTCCTTTATAACGACAATCAACAAGTCAGGAAGCTTGACATACAAATGCATTTACAAAATGTCAGTATCATTTCTCAAATGTTTAATCCATGTGATTAAAAGGAATTATATGGTTTTTTTTAATGTTAATTAGCATTCAAGCAAACCATTGACATAACAAGTCATTTGCTTCATAAAATATATCAAAAGGGAGTGCATAGTATTTTGCATAAACATTTGTGTAGAAGAAAATTGTGTTTGAAGCGAGTGAGCATTGCTGTCAGTGGTCAAAAAAAAAAAAGCAATATCGCAAAAATTGTATGAATAAAAGTCTGAATTGATTTCACATTAACAATATTCTACTTATATTCCAATGACCTGGATTCCAGTTTCTTGTAATCAATAGAAGCACATTAAGGGTTCCATAATAAGTACATAGTTATAAGGTTATAAGGATGGCATGGAGAAATGTTAGATAAAACATTGAAATAAATGAGTCTAATTAATTAATTAATAAAGTAGAACTTAAAAAAAAAAAAAAATTGTTTGTTATATTTCAGTAACCAGAACCGCCAGCTATAGACGCGTGCCATCATTTGAAAGTTTTAATTTTCTGCATCAAAAAGCAAAACACAAAAAGTGAATTTTACTACTATGAACTGTCATTTCTTGATTTCATCACAATTATCGAGCAAACAAATTGTGATATGTGTAGCATATGACTCTATTAATGATGTAAGAGGCTTCGACTCATTTTTTACGAGAATTTCAGTTAAGTTTCACAAGAAGATTTAATAAATATAGAAAAATCACTTATCACTCACATTTGTGTGTGCAAATCTATGTAGTGTAACGGTAAATATTTCCTTTACCGAATAAGTTTATGTGACGCAGATGCCACAAAACAAAAATGTGACACATGAATTTGTTTTTTTATATTCTTAAATATCTTAAAACACATTTTATATATCTTTAACAAATTAGACATATTTCCGACATGTGAAAAAAAATGAAAAATTGAAAATTGTATTGTGACTAGAATAAGTGACTTGAAGCATCATTCATCTCAATGGACAAAAATGCAATCAAGAGACATGGAAATGTTTGTTTGACGTTATTTTTTGAAAAATGCCAAAGTAAGAATGAATGAGTTGAAATAACAAGAAACAATAACAACAAAATTTACAAAGCGATAAAATATATTCAAATATTCACATAAATATTAAAATCATTTCTACCATCAAAAACAAACATGACAGAAGAAAAACAGTTGCTTGATTGAGCACGCATAGCGGCACTTCACCTCATATGTGTTAATAAAAAAAAATAACAAAAAATAAAAAATTGAATTTGTTCATGTTTTTCTCATGTCTTTAATTCAAGTTTGGTTGGTGGAAAAGTAGAGTGGCTAAAAAAAGGTAAACAGAAGTTAATCATATGCCGATGACCTTAAATGAAATGAAATTTATACAAAAACTAAAAAAAAAAAAAAAAAAAATATTAATAAAAATCAGCAATGTGTTTATTTATTTATTTTATTTATAAAATAAAATTGACAAACAAACCTAAACATATGCGAGGTGCGTCCTTAAGTTACCCAACTTGTGTTCATATGCTGCAGCGGGCTTATTCTTCCTTATCCGCTTCGTGGTATCCTTTGTCTCTTATTCAGCTTTCAATCGTTTCTTTCGCATCCTGAAGCAGTTCAGAACTGCACTCATTGCATTTTTCTTCTATCTAAATGGTTCTCTTTTCATTAAAAGCCACTACCCAAAAATAAAAGGGAACTTTTTCATTATTGGAGATCTTCTATTCAAAGTTCTTTTGAGTGATACATTTTCTATTGTATATTTCACAGTTAGCTTCAACAATCTGAGTTATGAACGCTTGTTGGATACTTATGAGACACACCTCGTAAATAGGCATTGAATCGAGAAAAAATTGTTGTATATAGAAATAGAGAGATTAAAAATACAATAAAATAACTGAAAAACAAATTGAAATAAAATAAAATATGTACAATAAAAATATTTAATTGTTTAAGTATAAAATTCAAAAAAAAAAAAATAATAATAATACTATTTTCTACAGATATTTTGTTTTTGTTTGTTTTTGTAAACTTATGAATGGAAAAAATAAATAATAATTGTTTGGAAACAAAACATATTTGTCTGTTATTTGATTACATATATAACTTTGATTTGCTTATGTGATTTGTTGTTTAATTGATAAATAAAAGCATCATTGTTGTTTTGTGTAAAATTGATATTATTATTTGCATTTGGATGGAACATTTTGCATATTCTGAAAAGCCATTTATCTTCATATTTAAAAAGTAAATTTGAAATTCTTGATTATTTCTAATTGTGGAAAATTTTTTGTTGCTTTACGTTTTTATTGATTATTTATTATGTTTCAGATAAACCTAAACTGATTTCTGTAGAAATTTAGTATTGCATTGGTATACAATTTTACAACAAAAGTTTTATTGATACATTTATTGTTAACATCCTCTGTCTGTCATTAGGATTATGTTTTGCTTGTTTGCCCCTAACCTTTCTTCCATTAACTTCCTGTTTATTGAAAATAAAATCAAACAAACTGTTAGCTGGGGCTTAAAAAACATATGATTGATGATAAAGTGTAGGAGATTATGAAAACAGCAACAAAAACTAATAGAATTAATAAATTTTGAGAAATATAGTCAACATTGGATTTGTAAGATGTTTATGTTTTCTAGAACTCGGGTTCACTGGTTCACAAAATATCAAAAACTGTAGGACTATACTCGATGATAAACGGTCTCGTTTGAGTGTCTTCAAAAATGAATTATCCTTTGTATCTTTAATTTTTTCAATTCAATTTTCATTTATTTTCCAAATCATTCGTATAACTTAATAGATGATATTTATATATATACATATATATATATAAAGAGTTTAATTATAACTTAATGTAAACTTTACTATTGAGATATTTGATGTATGGATGTAAAATTAGTTAGAAAATAAACATGTAATAAGCTAAGGAAAATGGGAGAGAAAAACCTTAAGACAAATATCTTTAATTTTGAATAAGAAATTTTAAATGATTTCTATTTGATTCCTAATCAAATCAATAATTTGTTGTCAGCCTTAGGTTTATGTAAATAGTAAATCCATTTTAATTACAAATTCTAAGAAGGCACTTACAGATTAAAGAGTCTCCAAAGTGTAAAGTAAGTTCGTAATAATGGTGAAGGGTATTAAACTAAAATAACTTGATTTGTATTAAGGTTAACTTTCTCTTTCATTCAAGACTTCCTTATTTGATCACCTTAGGTAAAGGTCAGAGGTACTTCAACAACTAAGACATCCTGGGTTGATTTCTCTTGTTGAGTTAAAGGATTTCGCTTATTTTAAAGGAAATGTCTAACAAAAAATACTTTACGTATAGAAAAGTATTCAATGCAACAAGGGAAACATGTCTATAATGTAACAAAATCTACTTTTCATAAAATTTAAAAGAATTTGTTAAGTGATTTTATAAAATATAATTAACTAATTGAAAACTTTATTCACTTACTATTACTTTTCAAATCAAATCATTGTTACAGTTTGTATTATCAATTCTTGTTGAGTTTGGAAATTATTGACTCAAGTCAAACAAACAAATTATTAATTTTCATTTTCACAGCAAGTTACCATGCCATCAACACTCTCAAAGACAAACATAATCATTCTCACATTTGCATAGATGCACTGAAGTATATACTAAATAAATAAGTACATAAAAGTGACAGTCCTGTGGTATTCTGTTTAAGAAAGATATACAGCTTGTCAGAATGATACAAGCATTCATTCAAATGTGCCAATGAAATGCATAGTAAAATGAATAATTCACTTACGAGAGTCGATCAAATGATACCTAAAATGAATAATTTTTTAATGTTAAAATCCCAAAAAAGGAGTATAAGACAATGTTTCTTTGATTGCCTTTAAACATAATCAATCAATCAATCAATCAATGGCGTCAATACTTTGTTCAAATGTTTTCAGTGTAAAAATGGAGATATGAATACATACTAATAAAAATGTTCGTTTTGTAAATGGTTTGATTCTGTTTTAATCCCGATTTAACGTAGTGTTAGTTGCGTTTTCAATTTGAAAATACAAATTCAATATGTAACTAAGGTGAAGAGACATAAAATGAAAATAAAACAAGTGAGAACAACAATGTTATGCTTGAGAGCGATAGTAACAATTAGTAAAAAGATGATTAACTTTGGCTATGCCCAAGTTATAATACTCTTCACGTAGATTTTATATCTTCTGATTATTCTCATAAGTTCATGTTTTGTATGAAAGGTACCAGTCTAAGTGGTACAAGGGATTTGAAATTTATATAGTTGGTATATGTGGATCAGACACTTATAGTTTCAAGTCGATAGTGCAAAAAATAAAAAAAAGTTTTTCTATTAAGAACATCAATTTGAATTTGGGTTTGTATGGGAGGGACTCCTCCCAGTGGTCTGATTCGGTTAATTCCGACAAATGTGAAAATCTGCATATGGTGAAGGGAAAGCTTCGTGCAGCTATTAATCTGAGGGATTAGTTTACATACATATAGGCGGATATGTTTACATCAACTCGATTCGTCGCACTGATCATGAATATAAGTGTGTATATACTTTATGGGGTCTCCGATGTTTCCTTTTGTGTGTTACAAACTTCATGAAAGACTTATATGTAATACTATTTAATGCGTGAAGAATATACAAATGAATTCAACTACAGACAAACTTCCATAACTCGGTCTTCTATCACTCATTTATTATACAATTCAAACCAAATTGAGTTGCAGTACTGTTAAGAGTGAGAAACCTATTCAAATTTTCTTTCATAATATAAATTGACATGGGCAACCTGTAGTAGAATTTTTGAACAATTTCCTTTTTGTGACTAAAAATATTATTATTCATAGTTAATTGTGTGAAATATCCAAAAGCAAATCAATTCAAAATCTATTAAATTTATCATTCTTCGATCAAATATGACACCCAAAATTGCAATCACTTAATCAGGGTCTAATTCAGAATTTTAAATTTCACTTTCAGTTAGAATTTTAAAATAAGCAATAAAATTATATTTATAACATACAACTGACAATTATTTAAAACAATAAATAAATTAGTAGTTTTTTTTATTAAAAGTAATTAAAATAATATAAATATTCCAAAACAAATTATTGAATATTTTAAGAAACTATGACTAGAAAAATTGATGTTAAGTAAATCAAAATGTGGGTAATTCAATAATTAAACTACATTATAATTTGAAGTTAGTCATTGTAACTTTTATGTGTGATAAAAAAAAAAAAAAAAAATATATGAAAACAATGGTTTCACAGGTGCTTGGTACACGTATGATGAGAAATCCTAAAAACCAAGAGAAAATGCCAAAGACCTTGGTAATCATTGCTTTATCCTTATGTTAGTTTTTTTTTTTTTTTTTTTTTTTAAATCAACTTTTGTAAAGATAGAAGAAACCAACAGAAATTTAAGTGTACATAAATGAAAAAAAATTTCAAACATTTAAAACATAAAGAAACAAAAATGATCTTTGATTTTGTTAACCATATAATACTAATAATAAAAATAAAAGTTAATAATAAAATTTATGTTGAAAGCAATATTTTTTACCAGATAATTGAAATAGGTTTATGTAGGTAAAGCAAGTAATAGACAATATTATATTATGATATCAAAATTAAGAAGTCAGGAAAGTAGACAGCCTTACTATTGTACGCATATAGTCCCCACAAGGCAGACAAACACTACTAAGCCAAAGGGATGGAATAATATTGAAAAAGAGAGTGAGAGTGAACCATATGATTAAGAGAGAGCTAAACATGCAACAGTTAGAAAGTAAACTGATAAAAGCTCTTGTTTACTCTCTTTATATTTCTCGCTTAAGCTTTACTTGGTTTGACTTGAATATATGAAACTGATACTAAGACTCTTTATTTTCCTAATCTTTAGATTCACTCATCATAGAACTAACGACGAGTGCGAACGCGTGCGGCTGTGAATATTTTATTTAATATTTTTTTACCAACATAACAAAACAAACTAAATTCCTTCAATTATAATTCGCAGCGTGTGATTTTTTGTTAAAAAATAAACTTAGTGAAAAATAAAATTATATTTATTTTAACATTAACTTGATCTAAAATCCAATTTCTTTTTAAATGTAGTGATTGATTGGTTGTTTAGCCTTTGTGAATTAAGAATGATTATTTGGTCGTGGAATCGTCGGCGACGTGCACGTGTTGAAGCTGAAGCCGCTGCTGCCGCCAAGGCAGCCAAATCCGCCGCAGCTGCTGAAGCAGCACGTCATGCTGCCATTGCAGCAGCAACAGCTCGAGCAGCTAAATCAGCAGCAGCAACAACAACAGCACCTAGAATTGATTCCATAACTCCCGATACAACTTCAATACAAACAACAACATCATCATCATCAACAGCTGCTGGACCAGCAGCAGCAGCAACAGTTGGAACCTTTGTAGTATTAGGTGGCGATGTACGTGCCCGAGCTACTCCTGCTGCTGGCACTGGTTTATCAACAATTGTTGAGCAACAAAATGAAGTTAATAATATTGGTGTGCAGCAAGAGATTTCAATAGCAAAAAATGATTTGATTTGTGACAAATATCCAACAATTCGTAAATCGTTTTATTAAAACTACATAAATAATAAAAAAATTAAAATTAAGTCAAGATAAAAATAATAAAACAAAAATCTCAAACATTTACAAATAAAGTAACTAAAATATAATAATAAAATTAAATGCGTGTGAAAATTCTAACCACAAATTGCAAAATAAAGTATTTAAAATTTCACACAAAAAATATATAAAAAACAATAAAAGCAAAAAAAAAAAAAAAAAAACAATACTATTCATTGCGTATAAAAACAGTAGCACAACAAGTTCCTCAACATTCGCAGCAAGCAACAGCAGCAGCAACATGTTTCCGAGTGCCAAACATTGAAAAACTGTTGCGTTTTTCAACAAAAAAGAAACAAAGTTGCAAAAGTTTTCCTAACATTTTTTAAGTTAATTAAATTTAATTTTGCTGTGATAAAACAACGGTATGCGAAAATATATTTTGTAAAATTCTTAAAATTTATATTGAAATTTTTGAAAATTTTAAGATTATTTTAAATATTAATTTGATTTTATTAATAAATTTATTTTAATAAAAAATTGAATGTAAAATACGCTCGTTCGTTGTCTCAGTGCCTCCATCAACAGGACATTATGAAGCCCAAACTCCCGTCCCTTTAAAGCCGCCTAGTACCACGTTCATAAGCGACGCCATCAGTACCAACATCATGTATTTCTTGCTCTGGAAATTGCGTCTTCTATCCATCCCCAAGGTGTTTCAGATGACCGATTAACTACTTCGTTAGGTCCCATCCAAGCAAGCCTTACAGCCCCATTCCATGAACCAGGCATCTATTCTACTAAAGACATGCTCTGCTAAGGGATCGTAATGACTCTTGCCCACTTGAAACTCAGACTTTCCCCGATTGTGTTTCAAAAACATAGCCGATATACAATAAATATGACCAGAAAAGTAAATTTTGCAAACACAGATAAACGCATACAGATAAACTGAATGAATGCTGCGCTTATGTTAGCTTTGAAAAAGAAAATCAAATTTTCATTAAAATTTCAATGAAAAGCAATATGAATGATTCCAACTCATTCATTAATGAACAAAATTTCAAAAGAATAATGTATCAAATTTGAAAGGAAAAATAAAAGAGAAAATTCATCATGTCAATGCAGTTAAAATAATTTTCTATTCAAAAAAAATTTCCATTCAGAGTAAATTCTTTCTAAAAATCTAAAATTGGATAATCTAAACAAACCAATAACTCGTTTAAATTTTTAACTTTATTTTGAAAATAACATAAACGTTTTCATGATTTTAATCTTAAATAAAACAATTTCTATATTATGAAAATGGTTAAAAACTTAGAGAATTCCATAATCAAAGAAAGAAACTTTCTAAGAAAATTAATAAGGAATTCTGATGCATTTTGTTTTACTAAACGAAGTGACGTAAAAAAGAGCATGGCAATGAATAATCATAAAATACAGATGTTTTTGTATCTCTGTGTGAGTATCAACACTAATAAAGAACAAAACAAATAGCAACAGCAACACACACAACCTTGAGAAAAGATGAGTGAGTGAGTGAGTTTGAGTAGCAGCAACAACAAGCAAGTATTGTTAGCGGCATTGGCGTGCGTTTTTTTAAATATTTATACAAAGTAGCATGAAAGCATCTTATTTAACCAAATGATACACACTTTTTTTTGATTTTTTCACTTTCTCTATGAATGTATAAGGGGCCATTCACATATTTCGTCACACGTAATGCGGCGTGGGTCAACGAAGTGTGACCACCTATGAGATTTTTTTTTAACGATGATTACTAAGTATACTCACAGACACAATGTCAAATGTGTGCTGAACTTTAACCCGGGAAAAGTGTAACTACAAAGTATCTGAAGCAGGGACTCATTTACATACTCATACACTCAATCAATCAATCAGACTCACTTGGTTTCTCACCAACTCCTTCAATCATTTACTGTTAAGTCATATATTCATTCATTCACTCACTCAGTCAGTCAGTCAGTCACTTATTCGTTCATTCACATACATAGTTTAGTTACCAAGACATTGCAAAATTTTGCATTTTGTTTTAAGAGACTATTAAACCTTTAGCTCAATGAAAACCACTGAGCAATAAGCTTTCTTTGCGCTAGTGGCACCTTTTCTAATTACGTTACTAGCAGCATTGCAGTCACGTCAGTAACTGACAATGTCTCTCAACAAACTAAACATTTTCTTTGTAATTTACTTTTGCTTTTCAATATTTCTTTCTGAGAATTATGTATTAGAATAGAAATACATTTCTATCTTAGAATATAATTATGAGTTGAATTTAACTACTCAGAATCAGTTAAAACAAAATATAAAAATGTATAATTAGCAAAGTGTAGTCCATTTATTTTATTTCTTGGATATACCTTATAAAGTTTTCACCTCATTAAACAGATCCTTCAACAGTTTCTCAGAGTGTTTTATAAACACAGAATAATGAATAATGTTCAACAGATGACAGATCCGTCATAACTTTTTCAACGAGCTTAAAATTAACAACCAAATCGGAAATATGTGTAAGAAAATTAAAACTAATTACGAGTATAATTTTATGGAGAATGTAAACGCTCCTTAAAATATGCGCCAGAAAATGGGAAGAACGAATTTACGAATTATCACAATATCTAATAATTCAAATCAAAGAAGAGAATAAAAAATAATTCGAAGAAATTTAAAAAAAAAAATATAAATTAAATAAGGGAAAATATTGATTTACATCTAACAAAAGTTCTTATGCAAAAACTAATATTAATCAAAACTATTTGATTGGGAAATATAATCAGATAGTTCTAATGTTAATAAGAATGTATTTTTATGACAAATGAAGTGAAGTTAAACGTTTTTTTTTTCTAAAGTAATAAGCACGTTTTAATCACAAAAGTTAAGTTATTCTCTATGCAATGATGTGTCTAATTTATAAACGAATTATGCTTAAATTAATATCTTGTTTCTTATCTTTATTTTTTAGTGTATCTTATAGAAGAAATCCTATTGAATTTCTAACCCAATTGTTTGAGATCAAATGTTTTAATAGACTATATTAAGACACATAAGAATACTTTTTTTTTTTTATTGATAGAGTAATACTTGTTTCCTTATAAACTTACAATTTACAACCTCATATAATAAATTTAGGTATTAAACTTAATAATATAAATCAAATCACAAGTTGTCTGCAACATTTTATTAGCCTTAAAAACTAGAAATTTATATCTTCAAAACGGAACACAATTCCACCATAAAGCGCACATACAAATATAATATGTACATAAGTACTATGTTTAATTTTTCTATTTGTTTTATCATTTTCCCTACTAATTTATCTAATTAAAAGTATAAAAACAAAGAAACAAACTCTAAATTTATTTTTTTAATTAAAACAAAAACTATTTGCAAAAATGCCACGCACGCAGAATTTTCATTGCCAACAAAAAGAAAGAAAAAAAGAAAACAGAAAAACATTCCACAAAAATAAAATAAATACAAAATAGAAAATAAAAGTCCAAATGGCAAAAGAATATTTTCACAAATTAATGAAAAAGGAAAACAAGGAAATAGTGGGCGATTGCAAATTAAATTCATTGAAAAAACCCATACACAGTTTTTCATGTGTTCGTTGCGAAATAAAAATGAAAAAAAAAAAAAAAAAAAAAACGGATAGCAGTGGGATGATACATTAGAAAAAAAAAAAATCAAGAAAATAAACTACACAATAAGGCCTCTGGGAATTTGCTTTTAAGTCGAGAAATTATGATTTAGGCTTGATGCGTTAATGATTTTTTACACTAATATAGTATAGCATCACGAATTACAATCTGACAGATCTTTGAAAAAAATGGAGCTCATTTGAAAAAAAGCATAGCCGTGGCGAGATTCATTTCAATAATATTCACACATATCATAGAAATTGAGTCATAAAGATGTTTCTTATGTTTATAAAAGCAAACTTTCCAATACAAATTCCTTCATTACTTTATCAATGTTTTCAACACTTGGTATACGCAATGTAATACTGAAGTATTTCTTTTAACCTACTAAACCCTAAAGCATTTCATAATGGGGTCCCATACTTAAAACCAAAAAAAAATTTCCAACAACAAAAGAAGATATTACAAATTTTTCTGAAATCACAAATGTGAAATTTTTGCACTTGTATCTGTTCTTATTCTTAGTCAGCCCCATAAAATAAACCAGACAACTAAAAAAAAAAAACACACACACAAAAGCAGATTAGCATACTTTTAGTCAACATAAAAACATTGGCGAACAATGAAGGCTATAAAAAAAGAGAAACAAAATCACTTCCAGGGTAAAATAAAGTTGATTTAAAAGTCAAAAGTTACTAGAAAGGCAAGAAAGAAGAATAAATCATGAAAACAAAACCGTCAAGGACAAATAAGCAAAAATATGTAAATCAGCGCTAAGTGTGCAATTAATGAATTGCTAATCAATTTGATTTTGTTTAGTTAGTTTGATTTGAGTAGGTGGAGAAAAGAGATTCCTTTCTTGGAATTTTTAATTTAACAAATATAAAAAAAAAAAACAAAATCTGAAAAAATTTATACAGAAATAATAAAAGTTTTTTAAGCTCTTTTTTTGTTCAAAGAAACAAGGAGGCTTATAGCCAGAAAGTTATGATCTTGTAAGGAAATAAAGACAATTTTAAGTGATTTTCACAACAACAAAATAATCATACTTAAAAGTAAAGTATACTTTTTGACCTTAGAAATATGTTTTTCTTGCAAGTCAAAGTTCACAAATTAATAATCACTAAAAATAAAGTATGTAGTACATTCTTTTCAGAAATATGTATTTTAGTTGTGAAAAGCCTTCATAATTGAAGTGTATTTGATTTGAATTTATATCTTGGAAAATTTTCTTTAAGAATTACAATTAAGTCTTAATATAGCAAAAGTAGAGTAGATATATACTTATTTTGACTTCTTTTCTAAGTAGTTTGCTCATCCTGATTGACTATTGTATTTGAAGTCCATTTTACTGGACAAAAATGTTAATAAATGTGGTAGATAAAAGTCACTTCAACTCTATTATCATTGTTGTCCTTTACTCTTTCTGAAGAATGAGTTCATTCAAGCATTTTTTTCTTTTTAATATGTAAAATATGTCAGGCTAAATTTCGAAGTATTTCTCAAACCAAACATTACTTTGTCAGTTAAAACAGGATAAATCCTCATATCAAACAATAATTCGAATCAAAATGTTATCATTATTGAAATGAAAAAAATCGACTTCAATGTTTCTCTTATGTCCAATAAACCCTCTTTCAAACGACATTTGTGATGAAACAATTCAGTAGTAGCAGTTTATTTTTTCAACCATGAAAGCAAAACTAAAGTCAATGGCAATTAACACAAAAGGACACTAAAGAAGAACTAAGTCCTAAGAAGCCTTCAGGGAATGTTGATATTTAGGATATGAGCTCAGCATAAAATTCACACAAAATCGAACACAAATGAATAAAAGTAAAAGCAAATACATTCTGTTCTAGTTGAGCATTTCTTTGTTTCCGTAATAAATTTTCATAGCCTAACACAAGGCGTTGTGAAATAACCAAAGGCAATAACACAGAGACACAGAAAGAACAAGAGAAAAAAAACAACAACAAACAAAACCAAATGAATGAATAATAATAAAAGGAAAATAAATAGGAGCAACAAGGGAAAGAAGTCTACACAAATATCGATTTTAATGACTTTGAATGTTGGCAATAAATTGATGATGATAGCATTTTCTTTTTCTTGACTTTCCACAGAATCGATTTCACAATAACAGAATAAAAAAAATTGCAAAAAAAAAAAATATCTCATCATGCAGCAGAAGAAATAAGTAGAAATTTTGTAAAATTCTTAAGTAGATCAATGACACTAACTGAAGTCGATTTTAAGGAGCTTTGTCTTCGTAGGTTGGAATACCAGAGAAAATAAAACATGTGAAAATTCATGTAAGAAAATAATTGCCGCGTAAATTTAGAAAATTAAAAAAATTCCCCTAAAATAATAAAATTTAAATTGTTGGCAATTTTTTATTTAACATACTGGTGTATGTTAGAAAGGTAAACAGATAGACAGCCGCACGCATTTAGTGGGCGTAAAAATGCTTTCTTGACACTTTGCAGTCATGATAAAGATGATGATGTCCCCATCATCTTAGGAAACCGACAAAGCCAAGCCGAAAGTTAGCAAAATGACATCATGAATGATATGACACAAGAAGGAACAACGAATATGGATGATTGTTGTGCTGCTATACACAATAAATTTTAATGAGTCTCAAGTAAAGCTAAACTGAATCAGGTACATATGTATAAAGACACCGGAACACCCACCAATTTAGAGAAGAAAGGTATTAATAATGCAAGGAAAATTGTAGGAAACTGGGGGGGAAAAAAATGTATAACGTGTGACAATGTTGAGGTGTTGCCTACCACACCAAGATCCACAATGTCTACTGGCGTCTTAATAGATTGAATTATGTGACTAGGTCTCATCATGCTGTATCCTTAAACTAACTGCCACAATGGTAGGATTTTCAAATAGTTGGTAGACACATGTTGCATATAAAACATGAATAACTTTTCTTTTCACTACCTCAATGCATACATACATTTTCATAGTGTACAATAAAGTGTATAATAAGTATATTAAAAATATACTAATAGAACAACTTTTAACTTCAAGTTCTTTATCATTAAATGGAAATTATTAAAAAAAAAAAAAAAAAAAATACACATATCTGCTGACAACCAATAAGATATAGAGAGAGACACATTGAGTGATGATTTCATGTCAACAACATCAACATTAACAACAACTTTAGTGTGAATTTCTTTTTAATTATAGCAATTAATATGAAAATCTGCTACATTCACTTTCAGTTTTATGTTACGCAATATAAAATTTCCAAGTATATAATTACATTTTTTTTTTTCTCAGTTTTGCTTACTGAGTGATACTTGAAACTTGTACAATAATTGAGGGTAATCAAATTTCATTGTTGATATGATAAATAAATATAGAAAAATAAAATAAACTAACTAGGCACGAATACATGACCAAAAAGAAAACTCCATTTAGTATCCTCAACAATACAAAATCCAGAATGGATACATAAAAGTGAAAAACAATGAACAATGAGCTCTTGAACTCTACAAAACAAATGTTATGTGTTTTTAATATAAAATCGAACACGAAATAATATTTAAAGCACTTAAGAACTAAATTTATAATATGGGTCACTTCAAGCAAACGCACAAACCTCACAACATTATGCGCTCATAAAGTAACTGACAGTTGCTTCTACAGAGGACTGGGTTTTCTTTTCTGCTGAAATTGCCAATAATATGCAGGGCGCTGGTATGTACGTGCAATTAATGGCGCCTCTAATTAATGTACTTCAGTTCACTATCCCTCCAAACAAAGGAATACTTTCGCGGTACCGTAGGGTTAAACGGTACGATAGGGGTTTTTTTAGTCGGTTGGCTAATGAATCCGACATAACTTATGGCAAGGGCAATTTCTTTGAAAGATTTTTACCTCCTTGTTCGCATAACAAAAAAAAAAAACAAAAAAGGTAACAATAATAATAAATAAATAAATGCTCCAATCAAATAACAATATTTGATTATTTGATTGATGCCTTATTTATTGCAATTTGTATATTTATTTATAATTGTTTTCTTAAATCCAGCAGTCAGTTCTGTATACAAGAACAGCTGATTTGTGAGATTTATGAGGTGAAAAAACGAGTTTTTCACAAAGGTGACCTTATAACTTTATTCTTTTGTGAGGTTTGTGTAATTGTGTGAATACCCTAAATATTTTTCATTTCAATTTGTTTTACTGCCACGTGTTCTGAATTTTTTAAGAATACCGAAAAATGAACACGAATGTATGAACATTTTAGACTAAAAAGCCTACTGAATGAATTAAATGGGAAAAGTATTAATATATTGTGTAAATCACTTACTAAATTATAAGTTCTCCATAGAAACATTAATAAATAAGCACATAAGCAATTGTTGTTTAGCTCATATTTTAAAATACTACGAATAACCGAAGGGGTTTATAAATCAACTGTTTAATTTTCTACTTTCAGTGAAGTTCAAGTTTCTAATTCCATGTCTATTTAATAATATCGTTATAAATTTAATTTGTATTTTTGAAAGAATAAATTAAATAAAATGTTATGACACTGAACTCACTCAAAATGAAGGAATCCCATTTCCTATTTAGAAAAAGTAAAGGACAACTAAAAAGTTTCTTGTAACTTTAAATAAAATATTAATTATTTTCTCTATCATTTTATTTGAAAACACTCCATAATCGAATGGGGACTAGTATTGTTAACTATCAAAAAGATACTAAAATACATACGATGAATTTGAGTAAAGAAAATATTGCATTGTATACAATGAAGAAAGTACAAACTTACTACATACTTATTTACAGTAAACAAAAACTATAAATGGACAAATCTATGGTCGATTTTATTTCACTTCTTTTACATAATATTTTTATGCTACGAACAATGATAATGATGACGACCAAGACGATGATGATAAGAATCCATATCGTATGCTTGCCTAACTAGCCTGGCCTTGACCTTAAGAGAGACTCACACAAATATCTACACAATTGCATACATTAAAGGACACGCACAGAAGACATTCATACAAACTATATTTCAATGGATATTTAGTATGCCTCAGACGAAGAAAACGACCTCATGTCCTAGTAATAAACTAGATACGTTCTACATAAGTATATATGAGAAGGTGTGTGTGTGTGTGTGTGAATGAATCTGTGTGTTTGTGTTTATTAGACCGAAATATCCTTGTGTAACATTACGTGAGCATTTGCTATTAAAAGCCAAGTAGAGGAAAGAAAAACAAACTTAGTACATACAAATAAAAGAAATGATAAGTAAAGAAAAATGAAAACAGCATTTTCTTTTCATTCAAAAGAAGTAAACATTTTTCCATTAGAATGGAAAATGTGAAAATCCTGTAAATTGAGCGAAAACATGAAGAAGGCAATGACTTTTCTATGTACTATGAGAGGCGAAATTATATTAACAACTTATTAAATTATGAAAATGAGCAAAAAGGAAAATAAAAAATAAATAAGAAACTTTAAAGAAATGTAAATACACAAGCAGCAATCATAGGAAAAGGCATCACAGAGAAAAGAAAGTAATCAGTTTTAAACGAGTATGAATTGGTCATGCAAACAATATAAAAGAAATATAAAGATAAAAGGGAATTGAATCCACATACAAAAATATGAAAAAAGGGAAATCAAAAATAATTAACTAAAACAAAACAAAGAAATACAAATACAAGCGAATAAGTAATAAAATTTGAAAGTGCAAATCCCATGAGAAAGTTAGAAAGCAAAGACACAACTAAAATTTGCTGTAGCATACACAAGCGCGCAAAAGAAATCTTCATAAAATGTAAATGGAAGCACAAAAATATAAAATAATATGCCACAATGAATATTCAAAAAAAAAAAAAAACTTTTATCAGCATCAGATAAAAATATAGGAAAAAAGCTGAACAAACAGAAGAGTAGCAGAAGTAATAAGATGAACTTGCAAATGGGAAATAAATATTTATTATAATTTTCACACTTTTCGTGTACTGAAAAACATTTATTTTGCGAATTTCTTATGAGGATAATTATTTGATGACTTTGATTGCACGCCACATCAAATTATGCACATAAATTAAACAGTACTTAATTGGTACTCTTCTGGTTAATAATGAGAATGATGATTATGATAATGAAGCATTGAAATATAAAATTATTAGCATCCCTTTATATACAATAAAGATTTGCTTCAAATTTGATGGATTTTACTTGCTTAATCCTTAGTACTTCACTTTTTACGTATTCATAACTTATATGAGCATTTCATCATTTCTCAATCCTTTCAGTCACTTGAAGGCAGTAAAATTTAAGTGATTTTCTAATCATTCCTTATGATTTTTCTATTCATTTGCACATTATTACTTTTATTTAAATTGCCCAGTGAAGCTTTTGTTTCAGAAATTGTGTTTAGAGATTCAATATTCTGTTCCTAGACTCTGCAGATCTATTTTCTTAATTTATTACCTGAAACCTGTAAAGTGAGGTGGAAATAAATTCCTGTTATGATTAAGGAAACATTTTTCTTGCCTTTGGTCTAAGTTGTTTAGGTTCATACTTGGCCAGGCAATAAGCTCTTTCATTACCGACTGACTCATTTTTTTTTTCCTTAATGTTTATTCACTGAATTCGTACATATTCAACTTTCCCCCATTCTTTTACAGCGTCCTACCTAATCACACATTTTTCTTTTAATATCACAACAATTCACATTCATTCAATGTGCTTCTTTATAATCTCCCATTATGTGATTTCGTTCTCTACAAAATATGCTAAATATATTTTATTTGACAATAAAATTTTTATAAATGTTTACAGAGATTAAAGCTCTGTTTTTGATTTCTTTGAATTAAGATATAAGTATTTTTGGCATCTTTTTTTCTGTACTTAAAACCATTTTAAGCTTTTTTCGTTTATTTTAATATCTCTCAAATCTAAAATGAAATCTTCTTAAGACATTTGACATTAAAGAAGCTTTAACCCTCCCGGAATGTAGGAGATTTTAATATTTTCATAGCAATGAAACAACATTTTATTGTTGTATATTTTATAGGCAAAACATAAAAGCAGCAAATGATTTCAATGATGTTGACTGAA
Organism: Amiota mariae; assembly: GCA_035041805.1. Taxonomy (NCBI): domain Eukaryota; kingdom Metazoa; phylum Arthropoda; class Insecta; order Diptera; family Drosophilidae; genus Amiota; species Amiota mariae. Next base: position 5,335,604 of record JAWNKV010000170.1, on the reverse strand, counting down.
AAGGTTTAAAAATGGAATTTAATATGAGATCCAAAACAAAAACAAAAAAATTATAAGAAAGCAACAGGAAAAATAAAGAATTTTCATAACAAAAATCAACAAAAATCTGGGAGACGCAAACGCCCCCAAAAGGATATAATGAAACACTAAATCAATTTAATTATAGCTTATAATATTTGAGAAACAGAAAAGAGAGATGATAGACAACGAACTCAACTGTCTGTAAATCTGCTACTCTGTCTTATGCCACCTGTAAATCTGAAAGTTAATCAATACACCTGGCATTCCTAATTGACAATTCAATTCATATCTCTGCTTTAGTCCAACGAGAGGAAGGTTAATTGCACTTCGATTATAATTCTTTATTCCCGTTTGACTCCCTAGGGAGAAGGACACAGTAAGCCAATCAATTCTATATAAATTGAAAGAAAGAGAATACCATACTTTTCCTAACAGTTGCCAATGAATACTAAAAAACTATGTTTAAATGCTAAAAAGCACGCAATAATTATTAATTATTAAGGCAACACATTTTTTTTTTTAATTCGAAAACCATGGAGCTGTGACTTGTTTTACTTATGTCATTCCATAAAAGTTGAAAGCAACAAATTTAAAAAATCCACTGAGGAAAGGGCGTGAGTCTTTCTGTTTAACTACAAAACTTCATGGTTTAACAAACATTTCATCATGTTGAAAGACAATTTCATCCTGCCCAACAGTTTGACTTAAATCGCAACCAAAAACACTTGAAACTTGACACGCAATGTGACACTTTGAAAGAAAGTAGAAAAAAAATAAAATAAAAAATCCATGGGAAATGAAATATATTAAAAGCAGAAGAGTGAGTTAAGTAAAGCAGAGTGACATCAAGGTCAAATTAAATAGTTCAAATGGGTAAAATATAATAAAAGAATGTTAAAAAAAAAGGTTTGATGAAATTTTCTAATTATTTTTTGGTTTATTTTCCACTATGAACACTTCTCATTTCTTTGGAATCTACTTTCACGTGTTAAATAATGAAAGAAAAAAGGGTTGCAAATGTCTCTTATCAGAAATAACGTACTGTAGGAAAGTTTTGCTTGTAAATAGTAAAAGCCTTGTCCAGGTTATGGTTAAATATTTAAAATAAGATATCATGAAGAAAAATCTATCAATTCCCTTTTAGTAAGAAAATTAAATGTTATTTTAATTGAGTTTAAGGGAATAACTGACATATTATAAAATGGTTATTTACCATTTAGATATTTTTTTATAATAATGAAGAATTATTTTAAAAAAATTTGCACACTGCAAGGATGTTAAAACAAGAAATACTACATACAACCCAAAAAAGAAACTTTTGCGTACTTTTATGTTAGCTTAATATTTGTGTCCATATTCGTTATTTCGTGTGGGCGGTTTTTGGTCTCAAAAAATCAATACAGCAGCAGTCAGTTAGATTGTGTGTAATTCATTATGTTGTCCTATAATATATAAATATATTCATCATATATAGGAAATGCTTAAACATTTCATAACCTTGAAAGTGACATCGTAATAGGATTCATTGACTGTGACAGAAGTAAGCGAATATGTTTTGAGAACACAGAAACCTAAATGCAGAACAAAAATAAATTTAATTCATACCAAAAGTTCCAAATCGATTTATTTTATATATATTTGCCGCAAAAAGTCGTCCTCCTCCTTTACAACATTCAGAATAAATGAATAAAGAAAAAGGAAGAGAAAAGACAATACGAGAAAAATAACTAAATAAATAAAACGAAAAGAAAATAATAAGGAAAATAGAAAAAAGACCGAATATAAATGACCGACCAAGTAGTAAGTTGATGATGATAATGACGATTGGGAATTCAGAATTGAAAACTTCTAAAAGATAAAGATAAAACGACTCTATAAATGCAAATGTGCTCAACACACACAAAAATAAAAAAATAAGGTCAAGTTGAAGTTGACAGAAAGCGTGTGAAAGTGTAAATGGCAGTTGGGGACCAACGAACTTATACAACATGAGGAACAGAGTAAAGAAAATGGAATAGGCATCACTACAATATTGAAGAAAATAAGAATAAACAAAGAATGAAATATGTAAGAGATTCTTCCTACCCCAAGTCTTTTCACATTCATATTAGAAGTAAACCTTTGAAATATTTTCATAAAATGATACATAAAATTGGAACAAAGTTTGAATTGACAACAATAACAAATAAACAGAGACAATCTTCTGGTTTAAAGATAAGAAAAGTAGTTTAAATGAGTATTTTTGTATGCAAAAGTTTATAATTTACCGCGCGCTCCTTTTAAAAATGATTTTACAAACGTTGACCCACTCAACCTTTTAGTTAGCAAAAATCTAATTAATTGCATATAGAAAAAATTTAAAGGTTTCCTTTTTTCAATATCAAAATATGATTAATAAGCACTGCATACTTAATGGCGTTTAATCAATGTAAAATATGTGAAACTTACCCAAAAGAAGAAAACAAATTTAAAGCGAGGGTAATAATTTTCGATAAAAAAAAAACTATCGCTTCCGCTTATCAGGTTTTTTTTTTTATTCAACGATTATGATTATTTTTAATCACTTACCTGCAAAGAAAAAATGAAAATAATTTAATTATTAAATACGAGTAAGAAATATACATATATATAAACGTGTTTATATAAGAGAAAAAAAAATGAAATAAAGTTTTATATGACTTAAATATCCACAAGGAAATTAAAAAAAAAAAAAAAAAAAAAAAAAAAAAACGTTTAGCAATTAAAAGACATTTAAAATGAAAACTAAATGAAGACAATTATTTTATGAAAGAGTATAAGATTCAAATATATTTCAATAAATAAATTTTCACCAAATACATAAAAGTGAAAAGGGAATCAATACAAACGACATTCGGGGTTGCCCCTATGAGATCTGAATGAGTGCAAGTACCTTAGCAGTTTTTGAGTTCAATGCTAAAGACAAAATTTCAATGTTCTAAGTCATGAGTCTTTATTAGTGGGTGATAAATGTAATCTTTGAGACCTTAATAACACAAGCACTATAATAAGCCTATTTATGTAGGTGAAGGTTTAAAAGTTTTTCATGTGAAAGGGGTTTCGTATCCTATAATCGCCTCTTTTTATATTCTACACTAGCTGTACCGGTGCGATTTGTTGCTTCTCCGGCAAAATTCCATAAAAATCGGCTTTGCTCTGGACTGATAGAAAAATTGATCTTAATATTGATTCTAAAACAGATGTTTGACAAAGACTACTTGATTCATTTTAAAATATGTCTCTAAGCTTTATATGCAATAAGTAATTGTTCCGCCAATTTCAATCGATTCTATAGATCGATTTTGATGAAATAAACGCTGTTACTCACAATAAAGCTTCATATTTCTCAGTAATTTGATGTTGAATCCATTGAATGGATTTTACGTAATGCACGCACAAACAGACAAAGTCTACGATTTGACAAACTAGACTAAATAATAAAATATAATATAATAACAGCAAAGAACTAGAATAAAGAATGAGAAACAATAAAGAAACCAACATTTGTGACAATTGTTTTTAACAAAATTTAAAGTTTCTATATTTTTTATATTATGAAAACTCTAATATTTTTTCTAACATTTGTTGCTAACACTTTTCTTAAGTATTACTACTGTTTTAGTTTGGGTTTATTAATTCAAGAAAAATATTATTGATTAGCGATAATCAATGTAGGCCTCCAATAGTCAGTACAATCCTTTTTGGTAATTCTTTCACCAATGCCATATGAATATTAAATATCTATAAATGACATGACCTTGGAAAAATCGTTGGCTATATACTTCGGTGAAGGAATGGAAAATACAACTATGTTCTATGTATAGTCTGTATATGATAATTCAAACATAAGTCGAGCAATTAACTTGAATCAAGATTGTTTTTTTTTTTTTTTGTTTTAATTTAATATCAATGAAATGTCAATGCAGTAATTTTTTTCCAATTATCCCCAAAATGACAAGCAATTTGTATTCTTAAAATCTGTTAGTCTGCTACTTAGCTATTATCTTTAATATTACGACAAAATTTCTTAGAGAAGTTTATGCCTTCTTAAAGTTATCTCTAATCTGGATTATTCTTAATATAATTAGACATTTATGTTTTAAAAATTTTTTTTTTCTTAATTAAATACCATTAAACTTTATAAGAAAAACTATAAAAATGGTTAAGAAAGTCGTGAGTATCTTACACTTACTAAAGATTTACCAAGAGTGTGACATGAACCTTGGCTACCCACTTCTTAAAATGTATCTAAAACTTATGTATACTATTATTGATTATAATTATTTTTCCGTTGCACACATAATAATAATAAATATAAAAATCTGATGCCATTTTTCTAACCAATTTACTCCAATTTTTCAATGTCAGAAACTATTTCCATTTAATATTTTATGCTCTGCGACTGTTCTGTCTTACTTAATCCATACATCAACATTATAGTAAATGCTGGAAACACCTTTCACTAAACCTCTTTTCAGCTTTCATTTCCTCTTGTCAGGGTGGTTAAAAGAAAAGTTATTTATGTTTTTGTAGGCAGCAACTGACAAAGAAATGTTTTGCTGAATCTTTGTTGGCGTATATAGAAATCTGAGTATAATGAATACACTAGACTAATACAACTCAATACACAAAACACACACACGTAGATATCTACGTATAAGCACAAATAACTAAACAACCGGAAGCAGCGGGCAGCCATGTTTGTTGTCAATGCCTAACGAGAAACTTTCTTTTGTTATTTGGCTTCAGAGAATGACAAATGACAGCAGAATGATGAAACTGACTGACTAAACTCGTGGATTCAACTCAACCTAACATAACTTAAACCACTTAAGTCAACTGATTTCATGTTGTCTTTTTTAAGGAATTTATGTTTACTTTATAAATGTTTACAAATATGATTTCATTTCTTTTGGTTTCGGATCCTTTGCCTTTGTATACTTTTATTAAAGTTTGTGTTGAGTTCAGCGTGTTTTTAATTCATGTTCATGAAAATTATTTTTTAAACATAATAAAAAAAAAATTATTTGTTAAAAAAGAGAACGAATTTAGTGCAAGATGCAGAAAGTTGCTTTCACATGCCTTTTTGCATTCTGAACATCTGTTTTTGTTTTGGTCAAACGTTGTGAGAAATTAAAATGGGGGTTTTGTAAAAAATTCTTGATTAAAAATAATTCGCAGTGTATGCAAACAGTTCTTGCAGCTCCCTTTTTCATCTCAGTTACGTATTTTATAAAAATTTTAACAAAAATTTTACAATTTAGAATTCCCTTAAAATTGATGTATGCGATGATCAGCTGTTTATTGTTGGCGCTCAACAAAGAGAGAGGAAAACATTTGAGAATGACCAAAAAAATCGTAAGACTGCCACAAAGTGATTTGCCTTACAAGTAGCCTTCAGCGCTAAGGCTGCTTTCAACGCTACGATTCTACTACAACAATAACTAGACAATTTCGTCAGTTTCTGTTATTGTTGATGACAAAATGTAGTATTGAAGGCAGCATTCACCGGATGCAGCGTTGAATGCTCACTGTAAATATACTGAAAGTGAGTAACTCTTGTTTGTTGACTCACTCATAAGCAAGCCAACAATATTGTGTAACATCTTTTTTTGATTGTTTGAAGTACAAGTAAGACAATCTTCATGGATATTGGAATCCAGTCGTTGAATATCGTGTTGTATGAGCTACAATAAAAAATGAAAACTTCCACATTTGCTATGGTCTCGGTGAGAATGCTGCTCCATTAATGGCGTGTGTTGGAAAAATTTCATCTAAAAGAATCAGATATTTTTCCATCTTTGTTTCTTGCAAAGATTAACTTTGCCTGCTTTGCTTTGCTATGCCAATTCATTTTTTATTACCATGTTTCTTTGCTATTTCACTTCACTTTGCTCTACTACTTTGATGTATTCCCTTTATTGTTATGTCTTTATTACAAGCAGTTTGTTTTGTTACTTTTTTACAAGCTCTTGCTGTGTTCATATAAGGCCTTTATAGACTCTGTCACCAATATTAACGCATATCACAGTTGTCACTGATCAAGTGAAGTATAAAGAAGAAGTTTAAGATTAAAAATATTCAGGTGAAAAACCTTACTCTTTGACATAGTGAATATTTTTCCTAAGCAAAGGAGAAGCTCTGCTCGTTCGGGTGAAAGACAAAGTGATATTTACAACGAATGGGAACCATTAATCTTTTCGACTGCTCCACAAAAAGTGGTATTGGACACTCATGAGCAAACACTAACATCCGGGGGAATTAGGTTAGCGAGAGTTTAATGAAAAATTACAAAACAAAAAATAAATAAAATTATATCTAACGATTGTGGACGATCAATTTTAAAGGAGAAGAATTAAGTAATAAAACCAAGAGAATATTTTTTTTTTCAATGCTAGGATTTAATGATGCGTTATAGAGAAACCTTAAACAAACAACATTAAATATGTTTGATTGGTTTATTAAGTTTCCTTAGGCTTTCTAAAGTATTGGTTTATTCAGTCTGAAACTGACACTCGGGAAAGAACATCGTGCTGACAGGAAAATATTCATGGCAAACTTATAGCGAAACAATATGTTTACTCGAATACATCAATTTGAATTCAATGTCCAGAAGTCTTCAAAATATAAACATTTATTTTATTTCATATAAGATTGCATCCCATTCCTTACTATTATTTTTAACTTATACAAAGAGGAAATATGCTTGATATGACAGTGTGAGCCACGAGGAAGGCATAGACGGCATAGAAATATTATTGACTAATCTGCATGATTAATGTTCGCCACACACATTATTACACTTTCATATTCTATGATGATTGAGGTTCGCCACACAACTCTAAAAATTTGTTCAACATCATTTCACTTTCATATTCTATATATTTTTTTTAGCTTTATAACGTTGGAATTGTCCACAAAGGCAATTTTAGTTTGTAAAGTAAGTACTTCATTTGAACTGAAGGAGAAATTGTTGATATTCTGTCACTCAAAATCATATGAGCTAAATTGTTTGCAACAAAATTTCAAAGCAAATTTGTCAAACATTTTAGCAATAAACTAATTGGGCATTTGTTAAAATTAATTCATAAAATACAAGAGAATTAACGAAATCACATTAAATCTTCAAGTAATGAATATTATACTTTCCCCTATTCCAAGAAATACTAAAATTAACAGATGTTCATTGTAGAATTAATTTTTTTTTTTTAAGAACCAAATCTAATATTAGACACAAACGGTAAGTCGAGTGGTTAAGGGAAACGAACACAGCATAGGGATGAATAACTTGGCCTTAATTATTATTTAATCACCATGAAAGAAACTGACTAAATACAATATTATTTTATAATACTTATTGGAAATTTTCTTATTTTTAGATGGACTTGAATGTGCCACCTGAAGTTAATGAGTTTATCAACTGTAGCTGTTGCTCTATGCCATTCGATGATGGTGATTATGCACCCAAATTGCTCAATTGCCGTCATTACTTATGCCTAAAATGTGTCAATGCGTTACTGAATGAAGATGGTGTAGAAATCTGGTGTCTGCAATGTTTTAAGCCTACTAAACTACCCGAACCAGGAAAAGCAGAAAGTTTGATCACACATACAGCAATTGTGTCTCTTACGAAACATTTGCAAGTGATTAGCTTAAATGTAGATGAAGTAACTTCCAGTTTAATTGGACAAAATGATAACTTGGATCGTGGACGTGGCGCAGCCCTTTATGAGCGTAGACGTTCTACATCGGTTACTTCGTTGCTTGACTTATCAAATGATAATACTATCAGTAGTAGTGAATGCACTACTTTATCTAACGAATTGGTATCCACCGCAACCGCAACCAGCAACAGCAGCAGTAGTGGCAGCAGTATTTATAACACTCTTAGTAGCAATCTGAACTCAATTCTGTCCTGTGGAAATAATATTTTCAATTTCAATGTTACCACCGAAAGTCCTGCCAGTCGTGACATCTGCATCTATCATGCCATTCCGAATTCTTTGTGGTGCGTCAATTGTAATTTGATATTGTGTCGAGCTTGTGCTGTCAGTGCTAATCATCGCGGGCATACAATCCAAAATCAAATGGAAGCCCGGAATGCAATGCAGGATGATATACACAATGAGATACTGAGCATGCAAAGATTACTGAACGAAGTGCAACATATGTTGCTGCATCAACGTGATTTCACGATGATGGTGCTGAAACATTGTATAATGTTGAAGACACAAATCGAAGCAGAAACTTTGAAAAATGTCCCCTATATAGAAATTCTTGATATGCGTGAAAGTTTGAATCAGGTACTTGTTTCTGTCGATATGTTGCCAGGCGAAACACCAATGGAAGCTCAACGTTTGTACATGATGATCAGTAATGAAAAGAAACTTTTAGTTGAGAAATACCGTGATCTCTTTGTGCAAACTAAATTAATTGAAATGATGAAACAATGTAATTTTCTCATTGATTTCTCAATGATCAAAGATGTATTGGGACGATTACGTGATCCAAGAAGAACAATCCCGAATTTTGATGCAATTGGTGACAGTGATGTTGCAGGGGCTCTTGTCAATATGTCATCGGCATCAGTGAATCCAATGATTTTGGTTGCCAATTATTGTATTTCTCAATTGCTTTCACATCAATTCGCTGAGCAACAACAACAACAACAATTGCAATTAGAGCATTTTGCAAATCCCCAACAATTGGAAAGTTTTCATCAACATTCTCACCAAGAGCAGCAGCAACAACAAACATATAATTTAACAAGGGAATCTTTGAATTCAATTATCTCCGGAGTCAATGCCTCTTTAAATATAGGTAATAATGATCAACAACATTTACTGGAACAACAACAAAGACGTTTATCATATTATGATGATAATGTTTATCCAAGACCATCAACATCAGCGGCAGCTGCAGCAGCAGCAGCAACCAATAAACCGAATTTACACCAACATCAAATGATGTTAACACTACCGTCCAACACAAGGAACAGTAGTACTAGTAGTACCATTAATTATGGTGAACAAACATCCATAGGCGAACCATCATTTGATGGAATTATAAACAATCAAGAAATGATTACTCAGCGAAATGTTGCTGCCCAACTTTTCAATACAACTGATTTTGCCAATTTGGATTTCAGTTTAACTCACTCAGTTCAACAACATACATCCAACTCCTCCTCATCCACAACACATAACATCAATCCTAACCCATCTAACCAACTTTTACAACAAGAATCTCAATATCAACATCTCAATCAGAATAATCCCCCACAATTCAATCAAAATTTTCAATCGCCACCACAGTCAGAACAACCTTCTGCTTTACTCTATACTCCCAATATGAGAGTTCATCCATTATATTTCTTTAATATTGAAATGAATCGACGCCCTGTGGGTCGCTTTATTATTGAGATCTTTAAAGACTTAGCACCCAGAATGGCAATGAATTTTCATGCTTTAGTGAAACATGATTTTGGCTTCGGTTACAAAGGTTGTCACATCTTTCAGTGCTGGGAAAATGAGAGCATTCTTACAGGGGATTTTGAATCAAACAATGGACGTGGTGGTCATTCCATTTTCGCAAGAGATCATTTTATGCCAGATGTAACAAAGATTAATGCTACACGTGGTTCTGTAGGAATGCGACGTACTCAACAACGTTGTGAAAACCGTGGAACGGTGCGTTCACAATTTCGTATCATTTTGCGGGAGAAGCTTGGTTTTACCGGAATCTTTGGACATATTGTTGAAGGTATTGAATTGGTGGAAAAAATCGCAAAAACTGGTGATAGCACAGGAACTCCAACTCGCAAGATTATTATCATTAATTGTGGCGAATATCCATAAAACTAATGCAGAATTTGATCAAAATGAATATGATATAATGAATAAATTCCTCAATACATAAAATTTCCGTAAATATTTTCTAAAACTCTCACTTAACAACACTTGATAAGATTATGCAATTATTTTATTAAACTGGTTTCTATTATAGACTTCAAAGTGACCAACCATCCAATACACAAAGTTCTAATTAGTTTAGATAGAAACATCATCTATAGAAAAACATCTTCAAAATTTCTTTATAAAAACTTAAAACAAATTTTAGAAACATTTTCTAGAATATAGTAAAAAAAAAAAAAAGAAGAAAAATAAAGATTTTGTGTCATTTATGAAATGAACAACTAACTATGCTTCATATACACTATATATATCTATATATATAATATATAAAACCATTAAATTGGTAACATTAAAAGAATCTATTTATATTAAAAAAAAAAAAAAAAAAAAAAAAAAAAAAAAAAAAACAATGAAATCTTAAATAGAAGCTGCAATTTCATAGGGAATCTCTAATCATGGAGTAATCAATAAAATTACTTATACAAAACTAAAAACAGACAAAATTTAAACTTTTTTGGATGTTTTTGTAGTCTAAGCATAAGCAATCTTTCCACTATAGAAAATTTTTAGTGGAAAATTACACATTTATGGAAATTGATATTAATATTTTAAAAGAAAATAAAAAATAATATAATATTTTAAAATGAAAATATTCTAAATAAATGGTAATTAAATACAGGAAAGAACGCTGAAGTCTAGAGGTATTTACCCTGTGCCCTCAATAAAAAATTAAAAGGAGGCGGATTAATTAAATATAATATAAACACTGTTAAATATAAATGCAGACTCATAAATATCTCTGGAAAGCTACACAAAATTGAATGATATTTCATGTTTAATCTATAAATTGTCATGTGTTTTGAAAGTTGCACAAATTTTATTAAATTTAATTTATAAAGATTTGCCAAGTAAATATAAGAAATTTATGAAATTTGTTTAAACTTATAACTAATTAATAATAACATCATAATAACTTAAAAGAAAATCTGATGATAACTCCAAAACTGTGGAAGTTTAAGACAAGAACTTTTATAAAAATGAATTTGCATAATTTATGAATAGTATTTTTTTTTTTTCAAAATTGGTAAATTGTAGAAAATATTATAAACAAATCAGAACAATCAAATCTTCTTCTAGAAAGTTTCAGTGAAACAAGCAATCTGACTATCGGGCACACAATCACAGGCACACTTATTGAGATCTTAAATATTTTTTTTTTTTTGGTCTTACAAACATTTGCACAAACTATATACAATTTACAATTATCCGGGTACAGGGTATAATAAATACATATATATTTATTATAACAATTTTCCTTATATACAAAATTTAAACAAATATTAAATACTTTTATTGTAAAACAATACATTAAAATAAATAATAATGTGAGATTCTACAATAAATAATAAACAATTACTTACACATAAAATAATAATAATAAATAATAAAATAGTTTCTGAATTACCAGCATTAAATGTACCCCCTACATATTTAAAAGATTTAAATGTTAAATGCATGTTTAAAATTAAAAAAAAAAAAATATTATTCAAATTATAAATGTAACTAACATAAATATGTAAGTATATGAGTACATAAAGCGCTACAGCGTACCTGTACTTTAGAGATATAAATAATCTAACAGTTGGCAACTGCATTTGAGCACAATATAATATATAACTCTTTGTACTAAGATTAACTAAAAAATCAGTACAACTATCATTAGTCAGAAGTTCTTCTAAAGGTTTCTTAATAATTAACCTGAGAATTATGATATCAAAAAAGTTAATTCAAGAAAATAAGCTTCATTCATCTCATTCTTCACAACAACACAAAATACATAGAAGTATGAAATATGTATAAAAAAAAATGTACCCAGTAATTCCAAAGATTAAAATTTAGTAATAATTGTGAAAAATATTAATTGAAACTAAAATATAAAAAAAGACTAACTTTGGCTAGGCCGTAGTTGTAATACTCTTCACGCCCTTGCTAGTAGTCCGAGGGTCTTGAAATTTATAAGGTTGGTGGATATTGGTCAGACACTTATAGTGTCAAAAAATCGATGGTATAAAAAACAAAAAACATGAATTTGAATCCAGGTTTGATTGGGGGGGAACCCCTTCTAGTGGTCCGAGGGTCTCTAGCTTAAAAACTGAGGGACTAGTTTGCATACATACATACAGACAGACAGACAGACGGACATGACTAGATCAATTCGTCTCGCCGCGCTGATCAAGAATATATATACTTTATGGGGTCTCCGATGTCTCCTTCTGTGTGTTACAAACTTCATAACAAACTTATAATACTATTCACTGCGTGAAGAAATTATCTTCAGTCAAATCTCTTAAGTATTTTTAAGCCAATATCTTCAAAGCTCTAGAGACTATAAGTAATATTTTACAATAAAACTCTGAGGTAATGGATTGTTGAAGCAAAACTTATTGAGGCTATATATTTTCTGAAAAATAATAAATCTTAAATCACGGAAAAAACCGAGGTTACAATTAACAATATACTTAGAGTAGTCATCTTAATCTTTTCTTTATGATTACATGAAATTGATATAACATTTCACACAAGTATTAGCACAGGGTTTAATAGATAAGACAATGAAAACAAAACAAAAAAAAAAACACAACTAAATATTAATCAAAGTAGAAAATCTCTTACTTCACATAAGTAGAACATTAGGATTATATAGAAAACATATGTTAGTTGGCCAAAAAACAAAAACAAAAAAAAAAAGAGATCAAGATACACAGTTTTCATGTATTTTAAAACTTTATTCATGGTTAATAGTAGAGTAAGAAAAAACTTCATTAAAACTATCTTATTAAAACCATTTTAGAATTTAAGAAAATAAGTGTAAGAGAATTAAAATTCTAACTACTAACTAAATTAACAGAAATACAATAACTGAAAAACCGTTCCATTATATACATGTTTAAAGATTATAATTATGAAATTGTAAAGAGTTTAGAAAAATAAACACATACACTGACAGGGACAGAGAGAGTGTATAACAAATGGATGTAATTTGAAAGTATTTTGAAGCATATTTATGTCAATAATAAGATTCTTAAAAATGAATCGCAATTAACAAAAGAAACATAATCTATTAAAAATAATATATATCATTTAAAAAAGTATAAATTAAGAGGACTTTGAAGAAATTAGTTTAAGGCTTAAAGTATACATTTTAAAACATAAACCAGAAGAGATTGTTTTTGAACTATCAGAAGAGATATTCTTTAATATTTTCAGAATTAAAACAAAAATAATCTAATAATTAACACTTAAAATTGACTAAAGTCAGAGAAAGAATATAAGAAACATGTTTTGAGGATTTTGTAGCAATTACCGAGTTTTTTTTCATATAATATTATTATAATTTCCATTAGAATATGAAATGGACGTCCCGAACTTTATTCAGATCAAAGCCAATCAAATGCAATACAATTTGCAAAAAAAAATGTTGCAAGTATCAAATTTTTGAACGTCAAAAGTACCAAGGACTTAATGCAAAATATATATATATTTTTTTTGTTGTTGAAAGAATCTAGTTTCTAATGAATGTTAAAATGAAAAACAAAAAATCCCATCTTCATTTCTTCTGAATCCCACTAATGCACCTCTACTATATAAACATTATATAGAATTAGGCAAATTAAGATTATTGTATACAATTAAGAATATTCCATATATACAGAAATCATATAACTTATAATTGTCTAAAGTTTAGTAAAAACATAAATCATTAAAAAAAAAATTACAGAACTAATTATTTTCTGGTTAATGGCAAAATAGATTTATATGTCTTAAAATATACATATATCAAAGTATATTTAAAACAATTTACCGAATGCATATGGAAAAATACATAAATATATTCAGAAATTATAAAAAAAATAGTGAAATGACATGTTAAGTGAAATAATAAAACATAGAATTGGAAAACAGAATTGATTATTTGCTGGTTAATGGTAAAATATATGTATAGGTCTCAAATTACACTGATCAACAAAGTTTTGTAACAAGAAAACTGTTATATATATTTATTGTATTATAGATTGCATATTTCTTTAAAAAAATTGCATCCCCGAAAGTTATGTACATGGTCCCAATTTTTTTTTTTGTTGTTCAAGGTTTCAAGTTATTTTTAACTAGAATTATTTGAAATTCAATGCATTCATTAGTAATGGATTTTTCTTTTGGTCAAAAACACATTTTTATTAAATTCTTATCAAATATTTTTATATTTTTACCCGACTACGTTAAATTTGTGAGTGATCTACCCAAGTGACATATGACCAAGGTTATCCTCTGAACATCACTATGAATAAATACATACATTAAAATATATTACGTTTATATTGTTTACTTAATAGATGATAAACATTGCATAGTTTGTTTATAACAATTTTAGATGACAATATTTTCTAGTTTTATCCTTTTTACAGCGTGATTTTTTAATAGTCAGGTTTTAGTTTTTAAACTTAAATTTTATTAATCTCATTATATATTTAGATTTCAGAATAAGATGTCTAATAGTGATTAGTATTCCATTTTGTTCTTAATGCCTCAGTATTGGAACATATAAAGTTTTAAAAGAAATTTATGTGAAAATAAACTTTTTGAATAAGTTCCATTTTTTAATTTTGAATAAATAAAAATTGGGACCTGATACATAACTTCCTTGCATGCAATTTTTTTTAGGAAAAATCCAATTTATAAAACATATATGTTTAACAGTTTTATTGTTTACATTTTTTTTTTGACCAATGTTATATAGCGAATTACTTATATTTAAAACAATTAACCTAAAGCATATGGAAAATATATATAATACATAAATATAAAAATTATATAAAAAAAAAAAAAAAGTTAAATGTCAGAGTTAATTTAAATCATAAAACATAAAGGAAAACAGAATTGATTATTTTCTGGTTAATGAAAAAATAGATTTATAAGTCTCAAATTACATATATAGCAAAACAAAGCATATTTAAAACAATTTACTTAATGCATATAGAAAATATATGGATATATAATTTCTATTATTAAAATTTAAAGTACTAAATGCGAATTTTTGTTCAAGTTATAGTAATAGTATTATTATATTAAAACTTTCGGAAACCTAACTGTGCTCTAGATTTAATTTAAAATAAATAAGCCATATATTTTAGGGGAAAAAAAAAATCAAACAACGCGTAAACTTATTTGTAATAGAACACAAGACTTTTGTAGAATTTAATTTACTTACAACTATGATAAAACACAACTAATTTAAATTAAATTGTAATTTTAATTAGTTCATTAATTAGTTAATTATACAAAATTCAACGGCGGCTTAGTTTAGTTTATTTAAGGAAACAGAAATTTAGAAGTTAGGGGACAAGGCTAGCAAAGCGAGATATTAAAATACGTAAATATAAATGAAAAGCAACTCAAAGTTGTAATTAAATTAGTATTTTGAACCATTAATTTTATGATTTAAACAAATATGCACTCAGAGAAATTATCTTTACTTAAAAAGGTAAATATTTTAAAAATTTGTTCCACATTTATACTTAAAAAACATATTGTTTTGAATCGAATATACTTATATTATCAACTGATATAAAATCAATTACAAAAGAACTGAAGAATTTTGTCATTATAAATGGGTTAGAAAATCCATAGAATTTTAGATGAATTGACTTTTGTACCAAACCTAAACAAACAATTGAAACATTCAAAACAATCCCATAACAAATTAAAGACATTTTTCTATGATGTGCATTTTTAAATTTATTAAATTTATATTTATAAAAGGGCCTCTTTTGAAGTCTTAATACTTTTAGGATAGGATTAGTTGGTAGGGATGATAGGCGGTACTAAGAACAGTTCACTTATTCCCTGAGAATCTAATCTGAAAAATTTATGAACCTTAAAAGACACCTGGCCAAAACTATTCTAAATTGTATTTAAGTTTGATTAGAGAAGAACATTTTTAATGATTAATATGATAGATAGTTTAATCACTTGACCAAAAATCACAATAAAAAGTTAACAATCAATACAAAGGCGCAATCATTTTTTTTTTTCAATATTTAAAGAAAGGGAAATCATATTCACCATATTAGAATTGAAAAAGTTGTAGAAAAGAAACGATATTAGAAGAGAAGAGCTTACTTTGGTCTCCCTAAAAATTACTAATAATTGTTGTGAAATGACTTACAAACCATGATTTCACTTGAGAAAAGTAATGACAAATAGACAACAACAATAATAAGTTTGAATATCGATGTATGTGTATAGCGTAAGATTATCTCTTCTAATGTTAATATCTGGTGATGACAAAATCCATTTGAGACGCATTGGATGCACGGTTCTACTATTACAACATCAGACTTGATATAATAATAAACTCACATCACTATAGCGAAAACTTTTATATAGAATCCGAACGACTTTACTATGGAGCATTTGGATTGATGAGAGGAGTCTAACTGTATAAATTTAAAATATATATACTATTTAATAGCTATAGTTTTTCGAAAGAACTTCATTTTAGGGCTCAATTAAACAATTAAATTAAAACAGTTTAGATTATTAAAAAATCAGCTCAATATCTCCAAAAAAAAAAAAAAATTAAAATAGGAACATACATTTATACACAAAGAGAGGGTGGGTCATGTCTAAATTGAAATATCTTATGTTAATCGATAAAAATGTTTTCATTAATGAGGTAAAAAATTGAATACTAACTTCACATTGTGAAAATTATAAAAAAATCAATATTTTTTAAAAGATTTTAATTGTAAGTTAACGCGTTTAGAGAAAAAAAGGCTTATGATGTGATCAGAGTATGAAAAATATTTTAATTTAGCGCTTCTTAGCAAACAATAATTTTCGTTCCGCAATTTATTGTCACTATTGTCATAACTGAAAATTGATAATATTGATAAAATTTTTCCAAAACAAGAAAATATGTATTGTATGCTTTAATTGTGTGTTTTTAATTAAAAATTAAAAAAAAAAAAATATTTAAATATAAATAAATATATTTAAATCCTAAAATCCAAAGAGCCGATGAGTTGGCACAAAGCGAAACAGATCAGTAAATGGCGAGGTTCTTAAAATAGTAAAACTAAGTAGTTGACTATTGGCCATAAACCAAAACGTGAACATGTATGCAAGCATAGTTTTTGGAAGGAAATTAAAGTTCCTTCTTTAATAACCTTAATCAGTATAATTAAATTTAAGTATTAAAAAAAAAAGATAATTATTCCTGCAGAAATATTACAATTAAGTTAACAGAAAATATTCATTATTAATACTCCAAATACAAATATGATATAAAAGAAATCTTTTAAAGAAATTAAGAAACAATCTTCAAAACATAAGAAAAATTTCCTTGATCTACAAAAGAATTAAAATAACTTAAAGCAAAGACAGTAAAGAATTATAAATGTGAATTATTGAAAGAGTTAAATATAATAAAACCAGATGATTTTTGATGCAAATATTCATTGGTTTACAAGATTATAAGTATATAACATATGTATTACTAAACTTTTGAATGTGTTCTTTATATGTGTGTTTTTGTGAGTTCCAAAATAAAAAAAAAAAAAAAAAAAAAGAATTGTATAATATAAGGTCGCTTGGTAAGGATTTGTCATTCTTCCGCTGGAGGGACATTTGACAACCAATGACATCAACTATAAAATGACGTGGCACTACTTTAGTTTTTACTTCTCTTTCCAAAAGTGATCGTTCAAACATGAAATTTACTAATGTGGATCCATGTTAATTTAAAATGCAAGACGAAACTTAATGCTTCTCAATATCAATAGTGTTGTGGAAGATAGTACTGTGTAAATTCGAACTGGTACCCAGTGGACGCCACTAATTAATTGATATACACAACAATAATTAATGATATACACAAATTCAACAAAAAAGATCACGAAGACTGGCATATGACAATCAAAATTATCACGGACATGTGCCAACTAAGCACTGAAATCGTCCGTAAGCATTTGAAAGCAGCTGAATACGTTAAAAATATGGATCAATTATCCATCCACATGAATTGTTCTACAAAACCTAATCGATCGCATTTTCATCTGTGGATTCTTGTTGAAATACAATGTAAGGAATTATTTGTAAGCAACTGGCAATACAAAATGGAACACAAACGACAATATTCTTCGAAGTATGTGATTACAGCAATCACAGCAATTAAACGAGGAAACACTTCAAACGATGTCCAAAGCCCAGAAATATTTTGTTGTGTTTTCCGTAGGATTAGATGGGAATCATGCACTATGAGCTGCTCTAATCAGGCGAACACTTAATTCTAAGCAATATATTGAACAACTAAACAGTTTCAAGAATGGCATCGACCATATTTGGTTTAATAGAAAGAGAGGTATGTTTAAACAGAACAATGTCAGATCTCATACATTAGAAGCTCTGGGAACTTGATTGGTTATGGTCCTGACATTGCTCCATCGGATTACCATCTCTTCTTGTCTTCGCAAAACTCTATTGGTTGGTAATATTAAATTCAACACAACACAAAAAGGTTGTGAGAACCAATTACCATAATTTTATAGTCTACGAGGGGCATAATAAAATTACCTTCAAAATTGCAATAAAATTAAGGAATAAAACGGCGCATATTTGACATAATTTTGTTAACCCTATTCATATTAAATAAATCATTAAAAATCATGTAAAAATCTGCAGCTTACGACTTACCTTATAGAAAACATCTGGAACATATTGTTTATCTGTCGATTCACGCACATAACCCAATTCGGGTGCATCTTTAGTTGGTATCAGGCAATTGTCACGTACCAATGCCATACATTGTGCCGATACAGAATAACCTTCCATATGAACTTGTTTTGTTTTATCGCCTGTTACACAAATCGTTACGAATTTTGAGCCAAAAACACCATTTGATGCATATTTGCATGGATTCGGATGACGATTCTGCAGCTCACCAGCCATAATGCATTCTTGAGCGGTAAGAAAATGAGTCTCAATACCACGTACTTGCTTAACAGTTCCAACATTGGCATCTTCAGTTATGAGATCAGTAAAAATCCATCCAATCTATAAATGGAAACAAAATTAGTTTAATGATGAAGATATTAGAAAGAAAAACTCACTTTCTTTAAGCCTAAAGCATTGGCAACAGCTTCAACATCATCAGCTCCATTATCATCCAAGAGTTTAACTGAATCTCTAGTCGATTCCTGTGGCGGTTCATAAATTGCTGAAACTGTAGCACGTATGCCTAAGGGGACATCTGTATGTACTTCATATTTGCCATAAAGATAACCCATGCGTTGATGACCAGTTGTACGCCAATAATTTAGAAAACGTTCAACGATTGTTGTATTCTCAAACATAACATTATCGACATGACGATAAATTTGACGATTCAATGTGATAGCTGACGGTTGGCATTTCGAGCAAATGCCCTTTGGCCATGGTGGATGTTCACGACAACCAGTCTTAATGCGACAATTAATGTCATCGAAAACAAAATATTTGCCTTGATCCATGCCAGAGGTTTGTTTGCGTATATAAGAATGAAAGGACAAATGTTTAATATTTTGTTCTTTCAAATATGCCTCATCGAATGGTTCCAAAGCTGAGCAATGAACACAGCGGCCATTGGCATTATGATGGCATCTGTAAATATCATATTAATAAATAAAGTTTATACATATATAGAAGTACATAGTTGATTATATATTGAACACTTACAATTTGGTATCGCGTTCACGTTTAATCGACCCATCTGTCTTGGCTAAAACCAAATCGACTTCATCTTCAATAATATTCAATGATGGTCGGAAATTGTTGTCATTTGCTTTGGCTGACGAAGCTGGTGCAGTATCATTTTTCGTAAAATTGTTGTCTATAACGGTGGTACTAGTACGCTACAATATAAAGAAAAGAATTTATTTTAATTCAATCAATCATCATCAAATGAAGTGAAAGAAAATCCAACTTACCCGTGATGAAGTGCCGGCCATTTGTTTCAAGTACAACATGTCTCCATGTTTAAGTTGTTTGCCAACAACTTGTGTTGGACTTGCATGCAACTGAAATTTAAATTAAGTTTGTTAATAACAATAATCTATAGAATTGATGATATTTACCTCTGTTAGAAAATTGCGCTCTTTGAAGAGGCCAAAACCATCAACTTTCAAGGAATTTTGTACAGATTCATAAAGCTGTACAAAGTTCGACTTTGGCGAGATCTCAATACGCTTGATACCCTCAGGGGATTGAATACGTATAAGCTGCAAAAGGAGAATTACAACAATGATGGTTGATTAGAACGAATTGATGTTGGCCTTGACATTTATATAGAGATTGCATTAATGTTCCTTTAGTTTAATACAGTTTCATTTCCGCCTCACCGATTTTTTACATAACAAAAGAAAACGATGACGACAATATGCATAGACAACATTGCGTTTCTTATACATAAAATTCTCAAGTACAATCGCTGCCATGATGATGATGGATATAAATGGAGAGATACTCTTGATACAATAGATAGATGGTTAATAAAAAAGTATCTCTTCCTGTTGATGTTGTTGGTAATAGGCGCGTTGTTCTGCGCTAATTTATAGTTTTTTGTAGCTTGGAGTTAGCTACTTTGAAGCCTAGAAAGGCTTTTAGCGTTTTGGTTTAGTTGTTATTAACATGAATGCGCGAAATTCACTGGCATGACTAACAATAAAGTGAAGGCGGATATCTTTTGAAATGCGCAATAAAATTAACCAAAATAAAATTGCAACAATTGTTGCATCTTTCAAGTGCCAAATGCCAAAAGAGAGAGCGGACACATATTTTTGGCAAATTGTTTTTTTGGATGAAAATGAATTTGAGAGGGAATTGCACATCATGAAGAGTGAGTGAGTGATAGCGTCGTTGTCGTCGTCGTTATCTGACGTGTACAAAATACAATAAACCCACTTGTTTTTAAAGAAACTAAATAAATAAATTAAGGAAAATTCATAAAAAACATTGAATTCTTCATTAGATTAAGTATAGTTAAATCAAAGGCAGACTAAATCCAAATTCATATGAATAAATTTCTTTTGTTTTGAAAGACGCCGCAACATTCAAAAATCTACAAGTCATTCTTAGTCAGACGGCGTCTGGTTGAGCCAAGCTTTTTTTTCCAAGACATTTGGTATTCATTTTTAAAATAAACATTAAATTTCGAAACAAAATCACATTATATTAAATATAATTACTTTATCAAATCCATGATGCCTTCAGTAATAATTTTCTTTAAAACAAAAGGTAATAAAAAAAAAAATAAACGAAGTGAATTACACGCATGACAACAACAAAGCGGAAAACTGTTGCCGGTATTTATTCAATTATTTTCACACATCACAATTAAATATAACAATTTTGTTATAGAATTATTATGAAAAATTAATAATTAAACACTTAAAATCAAAGAAAACTATACAAAATTAATTAAATGCATAAATACTTACAATTTTCTCGCCGGTTTTCGACATTGCTGGATAACTTATGAGTAGACAAACGAACAGCTGTTGAACGTTGATTTAGTGATAATCAATGTATGTAGATTATTAGTGACTTACAACACTGATTTTTCTGGTCTGCTGCAGGGTTGCATTAAAGCGGTGTGTACACAACAATGATAAACGGACCAATGTCGATAGATGTCAGTAGAGCACATGAACAGTTTGGTCATGTGCCATGCAGAGAATCGATGGATGATTTTTAAGTAAATGAAATTTGTATTTGGAGGCGCGAAATGAGACCGTGGTCATTCTTTGACTTACTTGTTACCGAATACGTTAAGGAATTTCTCACTGAATAAGCCAATAATTTGTACCAATATTTGCTACATCACCATTACCCATGCAGCTGTGGAAAATTATGATTGTTTGATTCAGAATAGAATTTCTTGCAATACTGGATGATGAATTAAGTTCTACCTAACTATCAGTTTTGTTTCCGGGGAAAACATGCCACACCTGAGCAAGTACATCGAGTTGTCAACGAAATACTCAAAGCATTCGAAGAAAAGCAATACTGCGCTGCTGTGTTCTTGATTGCCAAACAAGTCTTTGACTGTGTATGGCTTAAAGGGCTTCTTTATAAAATTAAAAGTCAACTACCATTACCACAATTTCATTTCCTAAGATCAAACTTGACTACTAGAGTTGAAATTGCATATTCGTCGATCAAAACAGTACAATCTGTTATCCCTTAGGGTGGTATTTTGATTCCCTTTACACAGCAGATATCCTGCCCCGATTGGGGAAGAAATAACAATTGCCACCTATGCAGATGACACAGCGATATTAGTCAAGTAATTAAGTATCAGCAATACTACTCTACTATTAAAACAACAGCTTCGAGATATTGAAGCATTGATGCATAAGTGGTAAACATTGAAAAGTTAAGACATACGATTTTCTCATTACGCAAAGGTTCAAGCTTCTCATTACGTTTTATTATGTGTAGTGATACCAATGAGTGATAGTGTTAAATATCTCGGCACAAATTTGGATAAAAGAGTGTCGTGGAGATATCATGCTAAAATAAATCACTTAGACCCCAATACAAAGCGCAAAAGTCCTTTTGATTTATTCATAATAATAAAATGAGTATTTAAACCAATCATTCAATTCATTCATTTGAAGTGGTTTTGAGTTTCACTTATATTAAGCTTCTGTGGTATGAATAATATTCCATTCACATGTATTACATACACACAAAAGAGATTTTGAATATTTTCTCAAATCGAATCGGTCGGTGGATTTATTCAGCGACGACAAAACAAATTTGAGTGAGTATATCTTTTGCAACCTTTACGTATTTTCTCATTAAACAACCCATCTTTTTAAGAGAACATGAAAGTGATGACTTTTATTTGCGAGACAAAATGAAGTACCACGTGTGAAACTATGAATTTTAAAAATGCCTTGACCGACAGAGCTTTCAAAGATTTGACGCTGATCATTATGGATGATCAGCTTCGTTGGTCCTGATGCCATGTACCCATGCAAAGATCTGTTAACATGTGGCACTTAAATGAACCTTAATGTGATATTTTTCTCTAAGATAAGAAAAAAAAAACATTAAAAATAAAATTCATTAGTTTTATTTCAATAAAAACTTATTCAAATTTATGAAAAAACCCTTTTTTTATTACTTAATGTTTCAATAAATGACGCAATGACTTAAAAATAAAAATGCGTGTTTCATCCACAAATTAAGGTTAAATGGAAAATAATTGTCAGCAAATATTGAATGTAGTGCAAGGTTATGCAAAATAGTAAAAAGAAATTTATTACAATTAAGGCAAATTTATGTCGTCATAACATTCTGCAACCCTTTTATTTTCCCAATACATGATTGTAAACCCCACTAAACTATAAAAACGAAGACATCTAATTAGTTTTACTTGAATAAATTTAATAACTCTTATTATTAAAAAAAAAAAAAAATACATAAAGTCAATAATAAAACACTTGAACACACACACACACACACATCCATACTCGATTTATAGCCTTTGACAATTGGTTATCATCTATGCCCTTCCATACCTGATACTTCATTGACATTCTCAATCATAAAGCAAGGTCAAGTAGCAATGGGCGCCTTTATCTGTTTTTCTTTATTGAACTCATGTTCATGTTGTCATTGTTTTCGTGTCTGCGTTTAATGTTCATGTCTTTGGTTTTTATGCTCTCATGTCCTTATTTTAATAATTGATAAGCGTAAATGCCAAAATGAGTAAGGGAAATTAAAATAAATAAGAATAAAAGTAAACTGTCAGAAACATGCGAAAATGTTCTTAACCTACTCCCCATTAATAGAAAAACCCACAAAAACCCCAAATTTAAATGTTTCGTAATCACTTAAGAAACTAAATATTTCAGTTTCAGTTTCCTTTTACTTTAATTTTCATTTCGATGCTTTGTGCATTAAGAAAGCTTTGTGTCAATAAATAAATGTCTTCTGGAAAAAAAGGACTTAAGGAACCCACACAAGAAAATACAAAACTATACTTTATATAATATTATATACAATAGTATACTATAAAATCATGTGTCGTTGCATTTCAATAGCATCAAGTGCACATTTAATCCTTTGGCTCTTTTCAAAGTACACATCCTGTTTTAATACAGTTGCAGTTTATTGGTTTCATCACTTCCTTCTTGTTTTCTTGTTGCATCAACCATCAAATTATACAATATAATGTAAAGTAATGTTACAAAATTTTCAAAGAAACTTCACAAAAAGAAATGATTTCAAAGGAAATTTTAATGATATCCATAGAATGGGAATTTCAATTGTAAATGATAAAGAAAAGATTTGCACAATATATTGTATGTCGTCAAAAGAAATACTTATGTTCAGAAACAATTTCTTAAAAAAAAATATTTTCATTCAACATATTTGAAATATACATTTCACTAGATTGTTTTTAAGTATTATGACTACTTAATCGAATCATTGACAGTGCATCGGAGACTCCATAAGTTATATAAAGAACTAATCAGCGTGACAACGAAACTAAATTGGGCATAGTATGTTCATCTATCTATCTTTATATTTGTTTCTTTGCTAAATAGTCTTTTGACCTTAAAACGATGCCAGCCCATGCAGGATTAAAACCCCAGAATTGTATAACAAATAGCCCTAAACGTAGCTACTTGTGTCTGTTTTCATACAACAGTGATTTCTCACCTCTTCTATGCAATAAATCGGATAAAAAATACAACTCTGATGCGTTTCTATTGCTTTTATAGTGACTAAGCAGGATACACGTCGACTGGGGCCAAAATTGGGTAGGGTCTCGATTGTTTAATCTGTTTTTTTACAAAATCCGAAGCATTCATAACATAATCCAATAGTTTACATAGATTTTTAGAATTTAAAAACTGTGCCCGCGATCTCATCTGGAGAATTAAAAATAGACTGACTCTGAAACTGGGGTTGACCCCGGCTTAGCACGGGGCACAGAGCATATTTTTCGTTGACGCTGAGATTTTCGTCACTGATCATTTCTTGCTGTT
This sequence comes from Amiota mariae, assembly GCA_035041805.1. Lineage (NCBI taxonomy): Eukaryota > Metazoa > Arthropoda > Insecta > Diptera > Drosophilidae > Amiota > Amiota mariae. Next base: position 5,310,553 of record JAWNKV010000170.1, on the reverse strand, counting down.
GCTTCAAAGAAATTCATATACAGAAAGAAGAGAACGAAGAGCACAATACTTTGTACTCAGAGTGGAAATATTACAAAAAACCAAATTCAAGAAGAACGTACGAACATTTTTGTGCTTGGCTTTGGAAAAAACTTAATCCTAAAAAATTATATTTACCTTTAAAAAATGATCAAAAAAAATAGTATGCAATTCCTTTCATTAGCATTCATTTGTTGTTTAAAAAAAAAATATATTTTGCGTCAAATAAAAAAATGTGTAAAAAAATTTCCAAGTCGGCATGATATTTTTCCGACATCTTCAACAATTATCATTATCAATATATCAGCCAATTTCAGCAAATGAAATATATACCTAACCCTTTCTCATGAATCACACATTTCAATAAAGTCATCATTCCAGAACACGACAGATACGAGGGTAATGAAAGTGTTGACTTTCTGGTTAAGCATGGACGTAATTAATTAATTGAAATCATTAGTCTCGAGACTTTCTGTGGGCTCATTTATGCCTAAAGGGAACAATGCGAAAATGCAAGGAAAAAATGTTTTACGAGTAGCTAATGGCATAAGAGTGAATGCTAAAGATACGCTAGGAATCTTCTCAAAATACTATTCATCTACCCAGGGACAATCTAAGGATGCCCCACATGACATTAGCTCTTCAGGTATTTAGAACTGCTAGAACTGGCTTTTGAAACACAGGTTCACATTTTTGGCGAATATCTTGCGATTGCCAGGAAACGACTAAATCACAGATATGGAATAATGAACATAATGGGAAGCATATGTTCATAAAAGTATCAATCTCTAAGGTTACGATGGTCAAGTACTATAGACTTTTCGAAGTCATGGTGCATAATTAACAAAACATTTTCTAAATTAAGTTATCCATTTCATCATTCATTATAATGATTTCTATTTATTAATGTATTAAGTAAATAAAGATTGGATGAATTAATTCACATAACCAAGTCAAACATAATTCAAAATTATCCACTATATATTATCAAAGATTTGATAATTTGGTTGCAAATTCTTGAGCTCAAAGGTTATTCAAGCTCTCAATTCTTTTCATTAAAAATAAAATAATTTATTGTAAAATAATATATTATTGAAATTTTTAATTATTTTAGCTACACATTTAAAGTCTGTTTATAAATCTCACATTCTATGTTTTTCAGATCTTTTCTTTAAACATTTATATTCAAATATTTCTTATTTAGTTAGCAAAACTGGTATCTATTTTGTATTTCCCCATAAATAGTAATTCAAGACATAATAAAATTATTGTAGTTTAATTGTTAAAGAAAATTAACACCTCTAAATTTAATGACTTATTGTAATGCAAATAAAAGTAGGTCAATTGTTAAGAGCAAGTGATCAGTGAAAGTGTGTGATTGCGACTGGCACGACAGGACATAAACACAATTAAAAATTGTGCTATAATAAACCATTAGTCAGTTGAATATATGATAGTAAGTCAGTAAGTAGTAGAGGAAGGAAGAAATACGAGTATTATACAACAAAAGAAATACTTACATACAATATAATATAATATATAGAAGAAGGTAATAAGCAAAGAACTACAATATACTAAAAGTAAATAACTAACTCACGTGAATCTTAAGGCTCAAAGTTACAATAACCAGAAGCAAGCAAAAGCAACTTCCAACTCACAGACTCAAAGGCCCCACGAATAAACTGAGGCACGCGTCAGAGGCAGGCACACTCAATAAATGCGTTTAATTTATGTCAGCCTCAGTGAAGCAGGACGATGTTGTGATGGTTGGGGAACAAAATATTGCAGGACAATAAAGATAACAACAACAGCATTAAGCCGCCAAAGCAAAAGCAACAAATAACACCCGAAAAGATGTAGCAGCATTTGCCGCTTGGATTATAATTGTTACTAAAGTACTACAGCATACAGCATAAAGGCGCCTGCGCAAAACACAAGGTAACAATTTGGCGGTTAACCATCATTTTATATGAATCACATCTTCATAATGACAATATGATGTTGCTGCTATTGATGATGATGACGATTATAATAATGTTGATAAAGATGTTTGTACATGTTGTTATCAACCTTACATTCATTAGTATCAGCAGCAGCAGCAGCAGCAGAAATCCCAGCAATAACTAATACAAGCATCAGCAGCTGTTCTCGAAAATTCGAACATCGAAACATAATAAAATGAACAGTAGCAGCAGCAGCAGCAGCAACAGAAGAAGAAACAGCAGCATACTTTCAGGCAGATAAACATTGTTTCGCGCCAGCATTTTCGCATCAGTCTCACTTTGATGCACGTTGCGTGCGGTTCTGGTTTGTCCTTAGTTTGATACATTCAGTGACTTTGTTCGCACTGTTTCAATACTGAAACTATTGTGCGCCTTTTGAGTTGTGACAATTTTTTCTATATATTTTGCTTCTGGTTTATTACAATTCGATATAAATTGCTTGTGACTCGCTTGAGTTGAGTTGCAAAACGTGGCCATTTCAAATATCATTAACAATTTTCATGTTGTCGTGTTCGGTTCGATTTTGGTTTTGCTCAGTCTTAGTTATATTGTATCTGGTTTCGGTTGAATACTTAATACCCAATAAAGTGATCAACTACAATATTAAATAAATTTTTATTGAAGAATTTTCGGTAAATATTTTATTTTTAAAAATATGTAATAAAATTAATTGTGGATTGAAATAGTTTACATGAGAATATAAATTATTAAAAAAAATTTAAAATATTTTTGTTTAAAAATAATAAGAATTAGAAAACAAATAAAGAACCAAGAAATTTAAATTAAATTAAATAAACATAAATTATAAAGACTTTTAATAAAATTGTAAAAAAAAATAATAAATAAACAAATAACTAATGAACAAATAATAAAGAAAAATTAATAACAATTGGAATAGAATAAACAATAAATTTAAAAAAATTTATTTTAACTAATAAACATAAAAATAAATAATAAAAAATATTAATTAAAATATTTAAAACTGAAATTAATAAAAAAGTTCATCTGAAATATTTGGACAAATGATAAAAATTGTTAAAATTAAAACAAATAAAATTAAAAACATATGTATAAAATATTTTAATTAAAAAACATTAAAATAAATAATAAAAATATTTATTCATATAATACGAATATATTGAAAAAATTAATTTATAAAAAGTTAATCTGAAATATTTGGACAAATGATAAAGAAAATGTTAAAAATAAAAATGGACAAAAATTATGAACCAAATAATAAAAGTTTTTGAAATATATGCGAAATTTTGGAATTCGAAATAAATGAAAGGATATTCGTATATTGTTTATGTTAGAATTATAAGTGTGTTTAAAAACAATTGTGAATTATTTATTAAGGGAAAATAAATATAAAACCAAATTAACTTAAGAAAGCTTTATGTGTTTTGTTTTATGAGATATTGGATTGGCAAGAAAGATATCTTTATTTGCACAATTAGTCTATCTGATATGTTATTCTTCTAATATAAATGTTATAATTTCATTTCCTTGAGAGTACATTGTATAAGTAATTCATACTCATAGGTTACTTTAGAATGAAATTCCAATGTAAACAATATTTTAAAATAAATTAAGTCATTTTTGTTAAACATCTCTTTTTGATTGATACTTTTCAAAAACAATAATTCTTTGAGCGTAGATAATTTTGTTAATATTAAATCAATTGTCAGTTGTTCGAAACATTTAGACTAAACTACATATGAGAGGACATAATTTCGTGATCGTGTTTTCTAGTCTATAAATTTAATAGTCTTTGTCCAATCTGAGCCACAAAAACGCGTAGGGGTACAGCTAATTTAATAATACATAATAAAAAAATTAATAGTCTATATTTGCCACTTATTTTCTTTCATTAATCTTAGAAAGCAACTTAGTCGCAGATCCAAAAAAGAAATAATTGTAAAATGTAGGATAATTATTATTTTATCAGACTTGATTTAAACAATTTCATTCAGAAGATTTTTCAGTAAATGATGCTGAATATTTTACAATTGATGATGACAAAATAAAAATATTATTTGTATGAAATTATTATAAATATAATTATCCTTACGAATTCAAATAGATTAAATGTATCACACGAACAAATAAAAATCAGGTATGAACAATTTCAAGGAACAAAGGAAGAACTGAATTTCAAGTTTTGCTCAATAGTCCATTACAATCCTAAGTCTAATACTTTGATATTATGAAGGAAATCATCAAGCAGAAAATGTATTTTACAAAATTCTGTTGTTTTTATTGTGGATCAGAAACAAGTTTTACAATTTTCAGATGTTTTCTACAGCATACATCATCCTTTCCTAATTCCTTCTGAAAAACTTAAATACAAAATTTCATTTCCTTAATTTATTACTCATATGCAAAGATTTCAAAGAGAAAATCAATTTAAAATTTCACAATAAAAAAAAAAATAATGTAAAATAATAAGAGGCATTACAAATATTTCCAGGCAATTTCAGCATGACACGCTAAACACATTAAAAAGCAACTCATGTTGGCTTAGCATACTAAGTCAGAGCAATAAGAAAATACATAATAATCATACGCACCTTTGCACTTCGTTCAAACGCTTAACTTTTGTGAGTAATTAAAATGCCACCAAAAATGTCAGAATTCATTTAAATTCATTACAAGTTCATCAGCAGCAGTAGCAGCATCATTATCAGCTTCATTACCCAAATCCTCATCATCATCATCTTCATCCTTATTAAAAGCATCAGAAGAATCATTAACATTATCAGCCCAAAAATCCAATGCAGTACTGTTATTACCCTATGTGCCATCATTTATTCAAACTGTTCACGCCTAAAGCTACTTACAAGTATGTCTATGAAATACGCAAGCAACCAGATACATAGACACATAGTGAGTCAACCAGACAATCAGCGAGTCAGTCAGTCAGTCAGTCAGTCAGTCAAAGAGTCAGTGAGTGAGTGAGTCAGTCAGTTGGGGAAGCCGTCGTCAATCATGTCAAACAAACTCAAGCAGTAAAAAGGCACAAATCTAGAGTACTAACGATTTTTCACACAATTTAATAGAAGAGAATTTGATTTAAACCTATAACATTTGATGCTTTTAAAGCGATGTTCAGTTATTTGGTTTGAGAGCATATTTTGAGATACTGTTGATGAATTGATGAGCAGGAAGAATGTGTTTCTCTTCCTGTTTTCAATTTATACGAGGATATATTTATTACATATACGATTAATTTTTGAGAATATACATTAGACTTGCTCACACACTCAGAAACACAAAAATTAAATAATATTATTCATATGCATCTTAACATTCTAAATCATTTAAAGAAACTGAAAGAAATCTCAGTAGAAGTCACAAAATATAAATAAGCAAAAAATCGTAAAAATAAAATCAAAGACATGAAATGAGTGCAAAAATAAAATAAAAATACATAAAAAATAATAAAAAAAAAATCATCATCGTTAATAATACAAACACATAAAAACGGAAAAAAGAAAAGCCACCAAAATAAAGAAAAAAAAAAAAAAAAAATAAAAAAAATAGGCATCAAATTTCAATAGACACAAAAACTTCCTGAAAACAAACAATACACGCATACTTAGCCAGGAACAGGAAGAAAAGCAGGCGTAATGCATAAAATATTAAATATTTAAGCATAATAAATATGAAGGTATGAACAACAATAACAATACCAACAACAAAACCAAGTGAAAGTAAAAGCAAATGCGAAAGAAAGAAAGCTTCTTCAACAGGCAACTCTTCACTATTAAGTGACTCTTCTCCTCACATAATTTCACTATTATTTATTGAATACGAATTCATGCTGTGAGCGTTCAACAGATTTAACTTCCGTCGGCTCGATAGGAGACTTTCACCTTTCCTAAAAGAAACTGAGTAAGTATATTATTGAATCAACTTTTTATATTGCGTATAAAAATAAATTTACTTATTATTTATTGAATGATATAGAAATAAAAATAAAAAAATTCAACATTTATGATAATAAAAAGAATTTGTTGTTTATTTACTTTTATTAAATTCCCCTTTTCCACATTGTACAATACAATATTTTTCTTTAAAAAGAAAAACCTTTTTCTCACTTCATTTGATTCACGTTGACAAATTCCATTCAAAGTAGAATGTTATTCAATATGAAACCCACATGAGTATTTTGCCTCCTTCAATTTTGGGTATTCGCAACTTATCTATGAAAGAAGCTTATCAAAGTTCGTAGAGCCAAAAGCGACAATTCCCTTTTTGGCCATTAATACTCTGGGGAATATTGCTTGTGCTCCCACTACTATTATCAGGATAATCGAAGGCAATAATCTTTATATCCATTTACATTCGTTTTTCCATTAAGTTCTTTTTTTTTTCTTTGTCAGTAGTCATAATATGTAAGTAGTATATACAAAACTGTATGTAGAAGTCTATTGATTATTGAACTGTAAGAAATTGTGTTAGCATATTCATTTCTCGTAATTTGTCTAACTGATGCTAAAAGGGAACACAATTTATAAATATTTTATATGGCGGAAGAGTAAATTCATTTCATATACCCCCCTATGTATCTTGTATTACTGAGATTTGTGGTTGTGATTTACATATAAACATGTGCATGTGTGTTGTATTGTAAAGAAGTTGGAGTACTGGAATATTTTTAGAACATAATATGTGATTTTAATTTTTTTGTTGCCAAAGAATTTTAGATTTAAAAGTTAATTAATATGTTTTTTTTTTTTTAAATTTAGTACTGATATAAAATTTCAATATTTCTTTACCTTTTGTCATGAAAGATGGACAAGATATTTCTTATTTTATTCTCAATAAATTAGATAAAGTGTTTTATAATTGAAAGTATAATTAATTTACCCAAAAATATGCTTCGCCAATTTTTTTGAAACTAAAGTTTATTATTGAAAGTCCCTTGTTTGAAATTGTTATATTGATTATCATAATTATAATACAATTTCTTGTAAAGCTTTGATTTCATAAGCAATTGTTTGCTTTTTTTTTCTTTTTATTTCACGGTTAGAGATTTCCAGGATGCATCGTCTTTGTGATATTTTTTCCTCTTGTCTTCTGTATTGCTGCATATAAATTTTTCATATCAATCACATTTTCAACCAACCGTGTTTTTCATTCTAATTGCTTTCAATGCAGATCCAGTAAATTTCTACTGATTCCTTTCTATCCAAGATGAATTCAGTATTACTAGGTCATGTATTGCAATTTGTCGTTTGACATAATTTTAATGTATTAAAGGCAAAGGACTATTTAGAAGCATGTAAGCCAGAATAAATAAAGAAACTAATTTTTGCATTTATTCAATAAGTCTATGATCTACTATGTAAGTGTTTTTAGTTGTGACTGTGGAGTTTATATTATGTTTTTCTATTAAACTCTATTTAAAACTCAGTAGACTTTAATCAATTTTTTTTGTTTATACATATTACTTGCTTATAATTTGTGATTGCGATTATTATATTTTATAAATATATGTTTTAATATAAAGAGTTTGAGTACAAGAAAATTTTTTGATCATTTGAAATATGATTTTATTTGTTTGGTGTCAAATAAAAAATCTTTAAAAAATTAATTTCAATTTCTAATATTAATTGATTATATTTCAGTTTTAACTACTTTTAAGTTTATTTCCATGAAAATTAATTTCAATTAATTTCGTAATCCAATCTTTAAAATGAAGTATTGGAATCATGTTTTGACTATTCCAAATATATTTTGTTAGGAAAAAGTTATTGCTTATTATATTATTAAAACAAAACTACTATAGCTCAATAAGATTACTACGAAAAACGAAATATTTAATTTAAAACATTTGTATAGATAACAAAATACTTTAGCATTTTAAATATTTTACATTATCAGAAGTCTACTTTCCAAAAACTACAATAAAATAAAACTAATGTGGGTCTCAGGACACACAAACATAAGAGGTAAAGAAACCGTAGATTAAGCAAGCACAAACTTTACCTCCCATTTGCACTCAAAATAAAAATGACATTGACCATATCTTAAAAAGAAATCTTCTACAGAGTCAAGAAGAATTATCGAATCTCACTTCGACTTGGTACCATTCTTTTACCCCACAAAACTCCTCCCCACTATCACAATTTAAAAATTTACAATTGACAAGACAAGACCAAATTAAATTAACACGAATACAACTTGCACACACTAAGCACACTTATGAGCACTTATTAGACAAAAATATACCTAACCAATGGCAAATTTTTCAAGAACCACAAGCTACAAACATAGAATAAATCCTCATCACCTGTCCCTCATTAAATCATTCCAGAACCCGATCTCACTACTTTGTAATATTAAAGAAATAAATGCATAATTATTAATAAAATTCCTAAATGTAAATATATATAACAAACTATAAAAATTAAGAAGAGCGAATGAGAGATTAATGTCGAGAAAGCGGAAAGGAAAAGTATGAAGATTTTTAAAATAATTTAAAATTTTGTACAAAAATAATAATAAATGTTAGGCTTGGTTAAACTACGCGTGAGTTCACCCAGAAGCCTTACGACCTATTGTGATGCCTGATTATGGAAGGGTGAGGAAGAGTGGGGGAAGGGGGGCAATAATAGTAAAAGTTTCCCTAATTTATTTATTCGAATAATAATAATAATAATAATACTCATGTTGTCTGCTCCTTGTTCCCACCAGTAGAAAGCTACTGCATTTTTCCAATCCAGTCTCATAAATCGTATTTTTATTTACAAATTTCTAGAGTCCGCAAATTAGCCTAAACTCGAAAACAAAGTATGGATACATTTGATTGATTTTGATTTATACATGTGGAGTTAACAATTCCATTCGTTTATAAATAAATTTATTATATTTCACTGCGAAAGTAGAGTCTGGTTTTGACAATTTGCTAGACATCAACGTCAGAAACTATTTAATTTTTTTTCATTATTTTTATGATTATCTCAATCTAAGCTATTGAATTTGAGTCCATGAATCTGCATGCTGTGATACAGAAGATTAAAGGGAAGAGGTTTCGTTGATATCGTTTATCTTAAGCGTCTTTCATGTTTTTTTATGAATTTTTTACAAAAAATTATGAAAATTATATTGAAAAAAATAACAAATCAATATTTTTTTTTTATATATTCTACTTAATAAATTTATTTTATACTGGCCTAATATGTTCAAAAGAATATATGTATAAAAATAGGACTCAGTAGTCACTGCTCAAATGCTTTTTCCCTTCCTTTATTCCATTTTGGTTGTCAGTTGAATTGATTCATAAGAAAATATATTTTTGATGATTTTTTAAAATATCCTTTTTTAAAGTTCAATCTATTGTATTAAACTAGGCAATATAATTTACCAAAATCCTTTTCCTCTTAGCCTAAGCTTAATAAGTATAAAATTACCAAAAAGAAAATGAAAAGAAATTCAGCAATAAATAGTTTTTTATTCAAGAAAGAAGAATAAAAAAAAAAAAAGTCAAACACACAAATTTTAGTGCGTTTATTTTATGTAGGCAATTTCTGGTTGCTTTTGGTCCTAAAAATAGCCTTCAACGCGTGTGCCAGCAGCGGTACAGCAAGTAAACCTTGCCAACGATTTATGCTGCGTGTGAATCATTTATTGTTTTTGAATAAACACACGACAAAGGAAAGAAGACAAGGCAAGAGGAGAACAGAGAAGATTGAAAACAGCATAAAATTTATGCAAATGAGTGGCTTTAAAACACAAGAAATTTGTATAAAAGGGTAGGGATCATATGAGCAAAGAGACCCGGTATCTGAATGTTTTATAGGCAACGAGGCTGATTTAAAGAAAAACGTGGCTAACACAAAACAAACACAAAAAAATGAAAAGGAATCTGCCAAGTATAAAAATTATATAGAAAAAATGCGTTGCTTCGTTTGCTTTTTTCCCTCATGTAAATACAATAGTAAAAGCGCTCAAGGTTTTCTTTTCTTTTTTATCCTTGTTTTTAATGTTTGTATGGTTTGTGTTTTGGTCATTTTTCTTTTTAGGGGCGTTTGGTATTCGTGTAAAAAAAAAAAAAAATAAATAAGAAAAATCTTTGAAGAAAAAAGGGTTTACTCTCCACAGAACATGAACAAAAAACAAAATTAGTTTTCTGCTTTGGCAAAGCTTAAATGAAAAATTGTGTTGCCTACTTTTGTGCATACTAAATTAAAGTGAATTTTTTGGCAGCATTAAACTTTGTGAATTTACTTTAACACCTGTCAAAGGACATTGAACACATTCAAATGGCATGACTGTGAAATGTGGTTGAAAAGCTTTAACAAATTAGAACACAACACAATTCAATAATCAAAATCTACAAAATGTGAAAGGGGGCCACTGTGAATGTGGGGACAGTTACCTGTCAATTGAAATGAACGCATGACTTTCAGAGAAACCTGTTGCCGAAAGAAAGGAAAATTGATTTCATATTAAACTTAAAGGCGAACAGGATGTGTATGTGTGCTTGGGACATTCAGTCTCATGAGGGTAAATCGAAAATAAATGAATGAATAAATAAAAGAAACAAATTTGATTTGATTTTTGGCTTTTTTTTAACTTAAGGAAATTGAATTGTTTTTTTTTTCTACATTCATCAGTTCATAATGGAACTTTCCTGTATATGTAAGCCATATTTTTAAGGTTCTTGACAAACATTGACAGTTTTTGATTATAATTTCACATAAGCAAAAAATCCATTTATTTTATCTTCATACCTTCATCTTTGGAAGTTTCAAACTTGGTTTTAGTGGTTTAATACTTTGTCATTATATTTGAGGCACATAAAATTTAATTCATCAAACAGACGATTTTATATAAAAGTAATCAGCCTTATAAAAAACTGCTATCCAAAATTATTTAAACAATAACTCAAAAATAAATAACTGCCTTAGTTGTAAACCCTTCAAATATATTTCTAGATTTTTTCTTAAAGTATTGAAGGGCATTAAATGTATTTCAATTATTGCTTACCACTAGAAGACATATTATAATGTTGTCGAGTCCTACTGACTTTCATCAAACATACTCAACACAAAATTCAAACTTTGGCAGCGAGAAGCATTGTACCTTGTCTTTTACGATTTTTCTCTCTTGACTTAGCACCTGTGAGTTTGGCTTTCGGTTCTAAAGTGTTTTTAACATAACTGGATACTTTAATTTTAAGTTTGCAACAAGTTTAATTAGTTTTGTGTTTTGTATGAAAGGTAAGTTTGGATTTATTGCATTTAAAAATGTGTCGAATATACATAAATCTCACAAAGCACAAAGTAACATCATCAACAAGAAAAAAAACAGAAATTTCGTACAAAAGCTTAAAAACAAACAGATTTTTTTTTTTTTTTTTATAAACTTTTTTCAAATAACCAATTACATTAAACATTTATATGATTGCACATAATAGTGTAATAGTACTTGGCCATTATATTGCAGTGAATATTTAAGTTGTTGGTGACTTTCTACTAAAAAGATTATTAGAATGAAGCCCCTTTAATCGGCGTCTGCTCACGCCATTGGTGGTGAAGAATTTCGCCAGACTGTTTGAATGAGTTTCAAGTCTTTTGATGATGATGATTGCTGTTTTGTAGACTTTCTTCAAGCTTCGCGGGTATTCTGAGCAGCAGTTATGCGACAAAGCACCTTGTTTTGGCAGGACTGGGTTCTCTGAACTCTGCTGACAGCTGCAAAGTACCCCAGATTTGGATTGCATAACTCCAAACAGGTGCCACTACTTGTATGTAAATTGTCCTCTTGTTGTTGAGCGACAATTTACTGGACTGCCGTAGCAACAAGTCAAGTCTACGCAAATTTGATTAACAGAATGCGGTAATGATTTAATCTGAGGTCACCATGTGAGGCGCTTGTCTAGGATTTGTCCGAGGTAACGGAATGAAGCTGGACTCATAGTTGACAACTGGACAAGTGCCCATTTCTCTACGTTTATTCCGACATTCCAACGCTTGGCCCAGGCGTGGAATCTTTGTAAGAAATCCTATAGTATCTCTGAAGCTTCTTATGCCGAGAAAGGATTTAACAGCAAAAACTTAAAGCATCAACGAAAATTACAGGAATAGCCGCAGAATTTATAATCTGAAATTGTAATTTCTCCCATCATAATTTATTATCAAAATGTTAAAATTCAAATGTTTTTGAACAATCAAAATGGGTAACATCTGCTGGGAAGATTTTGAAAAAAACTATTTTATGACCATTTAGACTTTATATGCTCAAACTTTGCTTTTTATAACAATAACTTTTTAAATTTTAATCAAAAAAATATCAGTCTAAAATTCTAATTTTTACACTTTTGATAAATCAAAATGAAGCATCTGTTTAACAAGTCATCATCAATAGCACAGAAAATGTTATTCAACTTGAGGAACATTTGCCATCTTTTCTAATACATTTACCTAAGAGGAAAATGCCCCCTCGTTTGGCACAAATCCAATAAAATGAATATTAATTTCGGTACTTTTCGAAATGCATTTGGTCCATTTGGTTTATGGAAAGAAAGTATGTACCTAATTTCAAAACTATAATACTAAAATTTATGTTCTTTCTACAAGCGATAAAAACAGCTCAAGGTAATGGTAAATGTATCTAAGTCCAGGTAATGACACAATCTTGAACTTATGTCACAGATTTTTAAATTAAAAAGATTTTAAATTATCAAATATTGAAAAAAGAGTATTTTTAAGACAATTGATATTAAGTTTTTGTATGCAAAAAAATATTAGGTTGGCAATTGAAATATTCCCAAACAATTATACAGAAGAATCTTGATTCGATTCCAAAGCATCAGAAGCATGTGGTGGATGGCTTCCGCAAGCTTTAAGTCACAAAAACAAAATTCAACGAGGCATAATCTCCTTTAGTTTGCTTGCTCATCACCGCTCAACTCATGGATATAAACAAAGATTTCTTTACCGAATCATTAACTAGAGACGGAAAATGGTGCCTGTACATGAATATGAAGCAGCGCAAGGAATAGCTTAGCCCCTGTAAACAAGCGACACCTCGTGTCAAAGAAGATTTTCATGCAAGTAAAATGATGAATGTTGTGCGTATGGTGGCACTGGGAAAGGATGTTTCATTAATCGAAACTCTATGTTCAATAGATGCAATGGCTATTCAAGAAATTATATTTAATAAGAAGCATGATATGCTTTTGATGAACGACAACGACCGTCTTCATATCGCCAAGGCAGCCATTCAAAAGTATAACGAAGAAGTACTGCCACACTCGCTGACCTCCAACGCATTTACCTCTTTGATTTCTTTCAAATATTAAGCGCATAGTTTCGTTCATTATTGATGCAGAATTGAAACCATAGTAAGATGAGTTTTTCAAGTTAAAACCATGTGATTTCTATCTACAAAGTTTTAAACATTTTGTAATAAAGTTGAAATAATAAAGGAGAATACATTATTGAATAAAAAGTTATGAATTTCTAGTGAAAAACAAACTTTAACAAAAAGAAACCTCGATAACTTAATTGCCAACATGGTATATATAAACAAAAACTAATTGTTCAACTGTGATCTTTTGATATACGAATGCACTATAATTTATTTTTCTTGCATATAATATTTTCTGTGTATAACTTTGACTTATATTTTCCTAATTTTTGTTTATACCGTAATACAATTTTTATGCCTTTCAAACTAATTTCACCTGTTTGTTCACCTATTCACATGTTTGTTATCTCTACTTACATTTTATTTTTAGCATCATTATTTTTAATTTTATCTAGAAATTTATTAATAAGTATCCTTCATATCAGTAATTATGTACACATATCAAGTTACAGTCCATGATAAGAGAAACTCTTATAAATGAAGTCTACTTAATGAGAGTAGGTGAATTTTGGTTTGCGATGTGTGTTCGTTCAATAGTGCGCTGTCATAGTTTTGGTTTAGAATTTAACTCGGCTAATTGCGCAGGTCGGTAACCCAATCATTTGTATAATCATTCATTCATTCGTTCATTGATTCATTCCTTCATTTCTTTATCTATTCATTTGCTCGTTCATTCGTTTAACTACAATTCACAGCGTTTAATTTCATTATTCAAGTGGCAATGACACAATTAGCGTGAATCAAGTGAGAGAAAGTTTGTAAAATCTTTTTTTTTTATTCTATCTGTAACCATAGAGGTTCGTTCATGCCTCTCAAGCAAAGTGAATGGCTCAACGATTGCGTCAATAGAAATTTGTTTGCTTAAACGATTAAATGTTGGTTTTTGCTGTTTAAGTTCGTTGTGATTGTTACTGGTGTCATTCCCATTACTGATAAAATAAATGAGTTTTTCCACGGCGTCTCTGATTATCTTCAATTATACAGTTGACAGTTGATAAGGACGATTCTCTGATAAAAAAAAAAAACTCAATTGTTGCGGTGATTACATTTCATTGTATTTCTCACAAATATTTATTTTAGTATTTTTTGCCTCAATTTAAATTTAACAGAAAAAATAATATTTATGATTTTGAAGATAAAAACTTGTTTTGAAAATTCATTTGATTTTGTTAAGTTTTTATATTCAATCAAAAAGAAAAAAAAAAGTATAACCAAGAATAAAGAAAACGCTGACCCAATTTCTTACCCTATGTCAATTGTCATAAAAATAAGTACACTTAATGTACTTTTTGCCTTAATTCTTATGCTAAACAACCCCTAAATTTATGCTACAGAAAATATAACTTTAAAGTTTTACATAATACAACATTTTCAATATTTTTGTTTCTTCTTTGTGTTCAACTTAAAATAAATTCAAAAGTTTTTTGTTTCTAAATAAAAGTAAAAAGTTTTTCTCAACATTTTGGGGCATTGTTATTTATTTCAAACCTCAGGGGCTTTAAGTTAACCTAATGTAACCTTACCTACCTACTACTTAATCAAATTTGTTTGACGCGACAGTTTATTGAACTATTGATGCTGCTTATTTATGAAATTCTTGGACTAAATAAATCAAAAAACAAACTTAAGGTCATACACCTTTATCTATTTTTCTGTTAAGATTTTTCTATAAAAAAATCTTCTCTTCTTCACTTTTGATCTACACAATATGATGCTGATGTTAAAATATTTTCGAAATGTATAAGTGGTAAGTTAAAGTTCCAACAAACTAAATCAATTCCTTAGGGAATTTACTATAAATTTTTAAAATAATGAAAGAAAGTCTATAGTCATCTGAGCCCCCTGACCACAAGCATATACATAAAATGAAATAAAAATCATTTTTCTTATTCACACACAAAGAAGTAAATATGTACTCAATTATACATGAAGATGAAGATGATTCAAATACAAATACACACATGGAAACTTACATATGTGTAATGTTGGTGTTTTGTCTGCAGACAATGATTTATGTATATTTATTATTTATAATTCAGACTTTATCGCAAGGCAACAGCTTTTCTGCACATATAAATTAATCAACCTTTTTTTTACATTTTTATTTTATTTTATTTTATTTTATTTTATTTTATTTTATTATGTAAAATTTATATTTAATTTATTTTAATAAATTGGTTTATATTATCTTATTTTACAAGTAAATAATATTAATATTTTTATTATTTAATTTCTATTGTAATTTATTTATGATTTAATTTATGTTCTGATATTCTTTCTAGGCAATTAATTTGCTGCACACATAAATGAATTAACATTTCCTATTTATGTTTATTCAAATAAACTAATAAATAATTTTATTTAAAAATATTTGTTATATTATTTATCTACTATTTTACTAATAAATCTTACATATTAAATTACAGTTAATTATATTTTTATATTAAATTTATATTATTATATTCTCTCACTGTTTCTAATAAATTTTTAAATTTTTTTTTTTAAATTAAATTGGGTTTTTTCTTATCTTTTTTTTTTATTATTTTAAGGGTTCAGTTTGTTTTTCTTTATTTATTAAATTTGCATTTTATATTATTTTTTTTTTTAATTAATATACTTCATATACTTTTATATTTGTTTTCAAAAGTAAACAAAGCTTAATTTTTGTATTATTCATTAAATTAGAATTGATACCAATAATTTTTTTGTTTAAATTCGCATTCTTTTGTCAATATTTATTTATTTATTATTTTTGAAGTTTATTTATATAATAAACTCATAGAATATTTTGTATTTATCTTATTTGACTAGTAAAATATCATCATGCCCCCCTCATTGATTTTATAAACTGACAAACACGAAAATCATTTATAATCAATATCAGGCAAATGGGGCAAGTGGCCAATGATAAAAACTTATATAGATTCATGGTGTCATAAGCAATGACAAAGGACGCAGGACATGAATATTTTCTTGTTTTATTTTATATTATTATTATTTTTTTTTTTTTTGTTGTTAATCAAAGATAGCAAAACAAACAAGTTGACAGAACTTGATGTAAAGCCGCATGCAGCACATGTCCCGTTGAGTGGTTTGTTGTGATACTAATAACAAAAAACACATATACAGAGACACATATCTACAATATACTCGTATAAAGTGACAGAACACAATCAGCATCAACATGAACAGCACGATTATTTATATAAATATGCAAATTGGGCAAAAGGCCAACGAATATCCTGCGGCCAATATAAGTAACAGTCTAAGCAGGCCTAACCTAGTCCGTTGTTATATTTACATTTGTTAAATCTGAGAGAATGAGCAAAAGAGTGATGATACTCTAGGGAGAGAGGAAAGATGAAAGCAAAGGAAAAAACGTGTAGCATACTTCATTGCACAGACACAAAAGCGTTGATTTTGATGTCTATTATCCGAGACGCCTTCGTTTATAGTTTTGTTGTTACCCCACACTGTGTTCTTATTGTTTACACGAAACACAAAAAGAAAACAACCTTAATAAGAAATATAGTATAATTTTAGGAGATTTAACATTCAATTTGTTTGTTTTTTTTTTAACTAAAATTGTTGGTTTTGTCTAAACTTAGGTACACATATTTGGATTTTGTCTCCTTAATCTTGTCTGAATTTATTGTAAATTTTTTTATTGTATTTTTCTTTTGCTTTACTTAGAAAAGTGAGTCTGTGCTTCTTGTTTGACTGGAAGCCCATTAATGATTTCCATTTGACTCACTGACCGCAGACAGAATGTGGGCAGATTTATTTCCTGAATCATAGTCATCATTAGTGTATTGAAGATGTAACTTCCCACAGATTTAACACCTGCTAGTGATTAATGATGTTTATTTTGGTATTATGTAGATTAATGTTAATGATATTTGAAATAACCAATGATGAGATCTTTAAATATTCTTAGAAAAAACAATCGAAATAATAGTTTTTTTTAAGTCTTGCAGACCTCATTAATTCTTATATATTAATGTCTATATGATAACATTAAAAATTACTGAGAATAATATTTTCATAAAGTTAATTATTTACTAGAAATTATGAGTAAGTAAGAGAACTAATTCAAATATCATATTTTTGCTTATATGATCTTTTCAAGTTTAAGATAATGAATTTGTTAAGAACACAGAAGATGTTAAATAAATATTTTTGCAATATTAAGTTTTGAAAACTTGTTATGTTGTAAATTTGGAATTTTTGTTTCGGATCCATATCTACCAACCATATACATTTAATGATCCTAGGGTTACCAGAAGGGCTACCTTTCATACAAACCACCTTTTAAATTAAAGTTCTTATTAGAAAAAGTTTTTTGTTTTTTGACTTATTGAACTGAAATTTGGAGACTATAAGTCTTTGACCCATATCCACAAAACATAATAATTTCACCCTCGGACTACTAGGAGGGGTACCCCCATACAAAACAGGGATCCAAATGAAAGTTCTTATTAGACAAACTTTTTTGTTTTTTGTACTATCGACTTAAAATTTGGACACTATAAGTGTCTGACCCATAGCCATCAACTTTATAAAATTCAAGACCCTCGAACCAGTAGCTAGGGCGTGAAGAGTATTACAACTTTGGCATAGCCAAAGATAGTCTTTTTTATATATTTTATTTATTTACGGTTGGTTTTTTACCTTAGAAAATGAAATATTGCGTTCTTAAGGTTGAGAATTCATATTGTTCTATATGAAAATACTCTATGTAATCAAATTTGCAAAGTCTATAATATAAAATATTATCATTGATAATTTCTGCACATGAAAGTCTTGGTGTCAAAATGTTGAATCTATCATAAAAAGAATATAAATTGACACAAAATAGAAAACAGAAGTGCTACATATTGAAATCTGAAATTCTATTGAAAAAATTCCAATACTATTTATTATGTAAATTGCAGGAGTGACAGTCAATACGCAGAATAACTTCTTAGATCTTTTCAAAGAAGTTGAAACAGAAAACTTGAAAGAAGGGAAAAAATAATTCTTTTCGAGAAACATTGGCCAAGTACATTGGAAGCAGTGAAGCTGATATCGGTTTGGAGCCACAACTGTAAGGACAGGGCAGTGTTACGATAAATTGTAGCGATTGGAAGAAGTTGGCAAAGTATTGATCAATGTGCGGAGTACCCTTTGATTGATGAGCTAAAGAAAGAGAGGAAGAGGATATAAAATGAAACAAACAAAAAATTGTTTGCAAAGAAAAATAATGAAATTATGGAATTGAACAACTTCTGGAATAATTGAAATTGGTGATTATCTGGAATGTGTCAAATGATCTCGTTTTGTGTTTTTTTTTTATTTTAATATGAAACACCAAATAACAAACTAAGTAAAAATATTGTAAATATAAAAAAAAAATTCCATAATTGAAAACTACAAATTTGCATAAGCGGAAATTTAAATATATTGATTTATTTCTTACTTATACTTACTATTAGTTATATTTGTAAAAAACCTTTCCTCTCTAAGTTTGAATGAATATATCACAAGATATTGACAGCCTATGAACATGAACTTGATTGAATTTCTTATGTTTGACATTTGGATACAATATAAAAATCTGTCAACATAATTTCACGATTCAACGAACAATCACATTTGTTTAGATTTTCCACTAAAGTAAACATTTTGCATTTTTTTATTCAACATTTGAAATTTTCTTAAGTACTTTTACTTTTCAATACTTCTACTTCTTAAACATTTTATAGAAAAGAAAAATTATAGAAGGTGTCCAAAAAGGTTGAGTACTATTTCTTTTTGAAATCACTGAAAGTGGTGGTGAGCAATACTAAGCAGATATTTTCGTGGAAATTTTAAAGCTGTGGATCCATTCAAAAGTCTACAGGGTACGTTCTGTGTCCGAGCATATAATCAGAACAATAATTTTAATGTTACTGAAAAGTATATGATTTGTGCTCATTATGAGATCTGAAATCTGCCTAACCAGAAAATTGTTTGAATCGATTGGATCAACCGTTAAATTCGTTGTCGTTCGTTCCGTAAGAGTTCAGATTGGATTGAAAATGTCTTATAATCCACAACAGAAATTCTAACATTGTCTATTTGTAAAAGAAGAAAATTGTCGAAACTGGTCATCGGAAATCTCCAAGCAGAAATATGAACAACCGCTTCATAAATATTAATTGAACCATAATGCTTCCAAATGGATTAATCACCCATCACTTTTTTAAAGAACGTAGAGTTCGAGAACTAACAGTGAATACAAGAACATAGTTTCAACAGGATGATGTTATTTTTTTTTATATATTAAATGATTCAATTGCATTCATAAATGAGTTATTCCACAATAAGCTGATGAACTGCGCACCACGCAGCCCAGACCTGAGCCATCTGAATTATTTCTTATTATGATTATTACTTAAAGAGAGGTTATTCGAAAATAAACGGAGAACATTAACTCAGCCTTTTGAGTACTGAGAAATCTTCGCTCAATATAAGAAGAGTGTCAGAAGCATAAGGGACGACATTTACATTGGAAACAATCTTTGTTTATATTCTCTTTTTTATTATTATTTTTGGGCATCTTGAACTTGTATTATTCTTTAATAATTTCAGTCTACTATAACAACTCATATATTTAATCAAAAATTCCTGTGTATTTTTCTTCTACGAAATCCACATAACAAATTAATTATTATTATTATTATTTATTTAAACTAAACCCATTTTTCAATTTGAAGAATAGCAAAACTAATATTTTATTTAAATTACTATTCGGAGACAAAATTTCACAAAACAATTTACAATGTTATCAATTGTTGGAATAAATTTTACGCCCTCATAAACACACCACACAACATGACAACAATAGCAAAAAGAAAAAAAAATAATAAATGAAAAATATTATAATAATAATAATGAGGCAATAAAAATACCCTCGGAATGAACGAAATGTGTGAATTCGAAATCAAATAGCATGAAAATAACTTCAAGCAATGTCACACACGCATAAGCAAATACAAGCACAAACTCACACTCACACAGATACACACACACACACACACACACACACACACACACACACACACATACACATCAACTCATGTGTGTTCTTATAAAAAGTGAATGTCATACACAAAGAGATACGTGCACTCTACAACTTATATATTTGTATATGCAAAATAGCTCAGTTCAACACATCATTTGAGTTCTGTGTGTGTGGTCTAAGTTTTATTGTTACATATTTCGAAAACAATTTTCAACAAAATTTTTGACATTTTAAGTGTACAAACACACAAATACACATTATTACTATAAAATCCAACGATGGTAAATAAAGCTTATGGAGACAATTCCTTGAGCGTGCCAAGTTCGCGTTCTTAAGAAGAAGAAAAAAAAGCATAACATACTTTTGTGGGTGAGCAACAGGCGGCTGTGAGGCAAAGGGAGTTTGTTGACATAAACATATAAAAGTACAAAAATGAGAGATAGTAGCTAAATTCAGCAGCCAAAATGTTAGCTGAAAACCCTTTCAATTTCAATTTCATTTTCATTTTTTTCAATTTTACCTTTCATGCCTTGATATGCCGCCATTTTCATGTTGATTTTCTTTTATTCATCTCGTTCTCTTTCTCTTCTGCTTTCTGTTTTCTTTCCATTCCTTCCATTTATCTCGACTCGAATTTCAACTCATTTTTCATTCATTCATATGCTTCTTTGCTTGTTGGCATTCATTTTTTAATATTGAGAAGAGAAAACAGAAAAAATAAAAACGAAAGTTGAAAATGTCTTTGTGGTTTGGCAATATATTTCAGATTGTTCAGTTGGTTGTTGATACTTACTACTATTGATGTCGTTGTTGATGCTGTTGCTGTTGCCATGTAATCTAAGTGAAATATGAATTTTTGGTTTAAGGAAGCGGAAATAAGCAGAAAAATTGAAAATCGATTGCAACAACAAAATGAAAGAATTAAGAAAAACAGAACAAGAAAAATTGAGTAAGTGAAGCGAACACAAACAGAAATGACATTGCAAAGTATGATAAGGAATTGTTTTTATATTATGGTATGAGGTTATATACGAGAGGTGACCCAAAAGTATCTACCTTGTGCTTGTAACTCTGAGCTGGTATTATTCATTTTTATACTGCTCGCGAAATGCTTCGAAACCAAGTAATCAATATGGGAAATGACCTTTAGTGTCCTCCTTCCATTCCTATCAGTCATGTGAATGTATTGTTGTTCTTTGAGCACAATTTTCTATTTGAGGAACATTCAAAAGTCTTTAAGGGATTTAAAGTTCATTTTTATTTTTAATGGTCATTTCTAAGTTGTCTTGAGAGTCTCAGAAACGATTTTTTTCTATAAGCAATATTTGTCCTTTGAGCAGAATTTTCAATTTTAAGAACAGTGGAAAGTCTCTAGGAGTTTTAAAGTAAATACATTTTCTTCTTTAGTTATTATTTTTAAATTGTCTTGAGTGATTTCGAAACGATGATTTGTCTAGAAGCAATTTCAAAGTGAATAATTCCTTTGAGTAATAATTCAATGAATAATACAAGTCATCGGAATTCCATGATCACTTTGCAGTTTGTGTATAGTTAAACGACAAATTTCTTTAATTACAAGTCACATATGCTTGACATTATCAGGTGTCATTGTGCACGAAGGTCAAATGAAACGCATCTCATTATCAGCAGATATGTGACCATATTTTAACCACATGTTCCATGCTTTTGTTTTTGATATACCCATTTATTCATTTTTAAAGGTCTTCTGGATAAGTTCAATAGTTTCTGCACAACTTTCTTTAACTTTAAAGTATAATTTGATAACAATATCTGAAAAAAGCAAGCAATACACTACGCATCGATAATAACATGTCAGTTTAGTAACTGAATTTCACTGTGAGTTTTCAAGGAATAACTAGTTCTGTTCTTCCCCAACCAAACTTAAGCGTGTTTGGATTTATGGTATCCAATTATGGAGAACAGCAGCCGAATCAAATATTGAAATACAGGAGCGATACCAAAATTTAACTTTAAGGAAAATTACTTACGCCCCCTGGTAATGTAACATTCACAAAGATCTCCTGATGCCGAAAGTCTCGAAAGATATAAGTAGACATAGCATAAAACACAATGAAATGCTCAATTTGCATACCAATAACTTAGCCACAGGTCTTCTTGAGAACTCTCGAACAACAAGACGGCTCAAGAGACACATGTCAGATCTCCCTTACCGAAGAACATAGCCAATTTAACGTCATTGCTTTAAGATTAGGATTAGAGGATCAGTAATAAAATAAATAACTAAAAACTAAGGTAATATGTAAAGATTAGTCAGAAAATTTGAATTAGTTCTTAAATCGAACTGTTGACACATAAAAAACATTTATAAAAAAAAAGCGTTCTTACCCCACAGAGTCTCTTCTTCTTTATTTATTAGGATTAGATCCTGTTCCTTTAACACCAAAGTTCCGATGTAATAGATATGCTTTATACACAGTTTGTTAATTAGAATAATCAAACTATTTGTAGTATAAGGAAGGTGCCTTATTCTAAAGAGGAGTGTCAATCGATCCCGAAGTCTAGCATTCGTGCCATATTTTGGGTGGTCTTCCTGGACGTCTTGTTGTTGTTTTCTTGTGCCGTCTAGTGACTTCCTTGTCAGATTGTTGTCTGGTTGATTGTGAACCTGATTTCTCCAATTTTCTTGTTGTTTTTTATCCATTATGTTATAATACATTATCGGCTTCACAGAGATTACTTCAATATTCTGACACCGAATTATGAAGGCGGCTCATAAACTTCTGTGACAAACCTCGTCTAAACATATGTGTGAGAATTTAAACTCAATATCATGAAATACAAAAGGCTTTTAACCAATATGCTTAGTAATCATGCTACTTTGTCTTTTGTTGATTTCTTATTTGCTCCCAAATTTAACTTTCTTGCAATTCCACTTATCATGCTAAATAGTTTTGGGCAAATTTCATTAAAATTTCTTTAAATTATTACTACTTTACGAATTAATTTAAACATTTCGTAACTAACTTTAACACATTTACACACAGAAACCCCTTATGCAGAGACCAAATGGTCATCATCTGCTTTTAGTTAATTAAAACTTCTATAGCCCCCCCTCAGGGTTTCTTTTTTAACTAAAACGTTTCACTTCCTTTATAAGCTTTCACTTTATTTGTTCACAACTCTAGGGGATTTAGTGCACAATTCATTTTGACATTTAAATCAAATCCGATTTTAGGGATCAATGTCGGTTGTTCGGTGTCTGAAGGACAACATTCCATTTCATTTCGTCTTCTTAAAAGCAAACATTGTTGATGAAAGTGTTTTATATACAAAATATCCCCCACTCCCACCTCCCCCCCCATGCTATGTGATTATGTTCTTGTATGTTTAGAAAGGTTTTTTTTTCCATATTTGCTTAAAATTCTATAACCAAATCTTACGCATTCATACAACATCCTGCAGTGCCAGCATTGTATGCCCTCTCAGACTTTTACATGTCTTCCTTTCTATCTACTACTTATCAATTGTATTTATTTGAATGTGGGTCAGAAATAACAACAGAAGCAGCATTAGAAATAGCAAAATTTTTGATTTGGGGCTATCCCAAGTTATTTATGTGGGTTTATTTATTGTACGATTATTTGTATATCAAATTGTTGGTCTTTTGCTTAAGAAATCTTACAACCACCATCTTAGTTCATATCACATGTTCGTTCGTTCGTCAGTTTATGCTGTGCACATCTGTTTATTGTGTCATGTTCTTCTGTTCTTTATCAAAAGGAATTTTTCTCAGTTGCTTGCCCTTGGAGCTGCTTGGTACATATAAGTATAATACATATTAGTTAAAGATTCTTTTCTATTCTATTTAATTGTATATGTGTATGGTATTTATTTGTAATTCTGTGATTGTACTTTATATTACTTGGATTGGTTTGACCCAGATTACAGATATTTTTTTGATTCAAATATGTGAATTGTAAATGATTTTTATTTATTTATTTTTTTTTTTTTTTTTTTTTTTGATACAATTGCAGGACAATTTGACTTAAGGACTTAATGATGTATTATTGTGTTGTTATATTACTATATTGTTGTTCAATGAACCAAACAAACTGGTTGCTTAAATCAGGTCACAAATATTTAGGGCAAATCTTACAATTCTTAAAGTTGTCTTCAAATTTAAGATTGTAGAGTTTTCTTATATCAATCAAATCAAAAAAGTTGCTGTCAATCTTATATTTTATATAAAAATAAATAGTATATTGAATTGTTCGTATGTTATGCGCTGCCATACTGTTAATCTGATTGCAATGAAAGTTTGTGAATGCAATTGGTTGGTTCCCCGCTTGAACATAGGATAGTTTTGGTCATGATAATTGTCCCCGTTCTCGAGATTTGGGATAATCAAACAACCCAAACCCCTGAAAGTATACTAAAAAAAATTAACAAAAATGTAACTTTAACATTCTGATACTCAAAGTGTAACAGGGAAAATATAGTGATGCTAAAAAAGTTAACAACCCGTGCGAAGCAGGGTCGAATACGCTAGTTGCAGATAAAAAGTTGCCTTTAATAGATAAAATAAGAATAAATTTATTACACAAATTCCATAAAGATTATACTATTTTTTAAAGAGGCCTTAGAAATTGAGATATGAAATTGAAATGAAGTTTCACTACTCTAGGAAATTTAACACAATGTTTTCCAAGGGGTTTTAGTTATTAAAACATAGAAATGAAATATCTACTGCCATAATTGAAAGGTTTCATGAAGTCACTTCTCAACTAGATCCAATTTCAATTGCAAAAATGCTTTGCTTAGTGAGATATGAAACAGAAATATCTACGTACTGCCACAATTTATATGTTTCATGAAGTCACTATAATATCAATTACAGAAATTGAAATGTTTAACAAAGTCACTACCCTAATAGATCCAATTTCAATTGCAAAAATGCTTTGGTTAATAAGATGTGAAACAAAAATGTCCACTTAAAACCACTATAATTGAAATATGTTATGAAAATAAATCCAACCTCAGTTACAAAGGGGCTTTGGTTATTGAGATATGAAACAGAAATTTCTACTTATGGACATTGGTTTTAAAAAGATATTATCTATAAGAACAAGACTTCTTTGGGAATTACTATATTTATTTAGTTTAAAAATCTCATTTTATTTTTAATAAGATATAATTAATGTATAAACAATTTAAATGAACTTCAAGTAAATTTGTTAAAAATCTTAATTTTGTTTCTGTGCCATAGTTTTTAAGATATGAGACTGAGATGTCTATATATTGTAGTATTTAATTTAATTAATCTAAATAATAAATTTGATGAAAGGTAGAGCAATGTCCATTACAACTTATTGTATTCTGTTTAAGTCTTATCTGGAAAATATTTCTTTTGTCATTTCTTAGGAAGTTACATCATTCAATGCAATTTTAATAAAATTTTGATTTTAATATAATTTTTTTTCAGATACTTTCAATAGATTTTAGTTAGCATACAATAAATTCGTTTGGACCACAATCACATCTCATTGTTATTCTACCTTTTGAAGTTGTCACAAATATTTTAAATCTAAAATTAAAATCTCTTCAGTCAGCAGTCACCTTAAGCAGACGTTTTGGTCTTTCGTTTGAGACAAAACTTCAAAGATTTACCATAGAATGTAATTCAATCTCTCCCTCAAAATAGCAAATGCCAGTCAAGATTTTTTTAAACGTTAACTCATCATTCCCTCGTTCATTCCTTTCTGTCTTTCTGTGCCTTATTCCATTTATCCTTGAATTACTAGTATTGTGTTCTATATCCTTCGAATGATCAAATAGAAAATAATACAAAATAAATACGTAAAATGGAAAAGAGAATAATTGCTGGTTTTATTTCTTCCATCAAGTGCAATTATAATAACTTTTTATTGTTTGCAGTGATTTCTTAGTCTGCGTATGCGTATAGTAAGTAGAAGGATCAAAAGGGACACTTGTTTTCCTTCTTCAAACTTGAACATTAAATTAAAATACTTTTGAGAAACAAGTGATTTTGAATGTTTGTATATTTGTTTTTCTTTTTCTATTGATGTTGATTTTGAATTCCAAGTGCAATTCATATGAAATAGAACTTAAAGTGTTAGGGTAGATTTACGGTTCAAGTTTATTGATTCAGTATAGGAAATAAAAGGAAGGACACATCTAAGATGATGATGGATGGCATATTTCCAATAATATTGTAAGTTTGAATACACTTTTTGAACTTGATTTATGATTTTATCCACACATCATTCACATGGAATTGTATCCTTTTTCTGAGAATCACTTCAGTTAAGCCAAAGGCATGAAAGTCAAAAATACGCGTGAAAGGGCAATTCTATACACTTGATTTGCTTTTCAGTTGAACTGAAAGAACCAAGATCAACTTTCCAAAAGGTCTTTCACACACAAAAATGTCAAACTTTATTTTGTAGTTATAATTCCTTTTCATAGCAAATAACAAAAAACAGGAAAAGGCCAACAAAGTGTTTGAAGTTTTTTTGTACACTAATAACAAAGGACAAGAGACCTATTAAAGACTTTTTTTTTAAAAAACACTTCTTAAATGATTTTTTGCTTGAGAAGAATAGAAAATCAAAGAAATCACTTAAAGTCTTTTGCTTAACTTATGAATCACTTAATCACTTGACACTTGCTATTTCTGGATGATGAGTTATAATATTTTTTAATTAAATAATTGAAAACACTTCAATGAAAGGAAAATGAAATGGCTGCTGCCAATATTCACAGTTTAAAATTGTCTAAATTCTTCACTAAGCTCAACCCATTTTTGAATTGAGGCCAAACTCAGTGTCCCAAAAAATATCAAAAAACCATTAACAATTTAACCTGAGTGTATAAATCTTTTGGAAAATTAAAAGGGTCTTTCATTTGATATATTTTTGTGTTGGTGGATGGCAGCATTACCATGAGATTTGTGAACTCGTTAAATTTGATGCGAATCCTCATCGTCATCACAATCGTCGTGCCTTTTGACTGCAATTAAAAAGCATGAAATTGTATGAGAGCAAAATATTTTCCCTTTCAATGGAATTTACATTATTTCGCTTTTTATCTTCTTTGTTGAATTTTGGTTGTTGAATTTTCGTTGAAATTTAATAGGAATAAAGAAAGCAAAGAAATGTTCACCTAAATTTAGATAAATTTTCCAAAAAAACACAATGAAGAAACGACAGACAGACAGACAGACAGACAGACAAAAAGGAGGAAACAAATATTGTGAAACCGTTTAAGCTTTCATAGTTGGAGCGCACAAAAGTATGCATTGCGATTTTTCACTAATGAGTTTGCGCTTTGTTGTCATCAGTTCTTAAAAGAGGGGCGTGTGACTTTAAATGTGTGGTTCCATCTGATGATTGCTGGTTAGGGGGTTGTACGTGTTATGAAGCCAAAAAAATTCTCACTTTAAAATGTTTTTATGTTGAGTAATTTAATTTATTTTTATATGCCTTCTCATTCTTGAGAATTAAATCTATGGGAAGCTTAGAAGTTTGCTAGGAATTGGAATGGAGGTGACCTTGGGATGTTATTTATGTAGAAGGACGTTTTAGGTTTAATAAGCTCAGATAAATTTAGATACATTTAGCTTAAGAAATTTTCTAATTTTTCCTTTTTAGAAATTACATTTTTGTTTAGTTTTAATTAAGTGAAATATAAAGAACTGGTTTAGTTATAAACATTTAAGGATAATGCAGTAATTTAATTTAGTATTTTAGTGGTTTTCTTTAGCACTTTGCAGTTAAGTTTTAATATATTGTAATTACTTTTCGGTTTGTGTCTTCGTTTTATTATCAGCAGTTTTTGTTCATTTATTTGTCATAATTGTGTAGATAATTTTAGCACTTAAATAATATCAAGTAACAGGTCACAGTAGTCAAGCTTAATTTCTTATAATTTTTAACAGTAACAACAAAAGAACGATTAGCGCATCATTCTTTATCTGTGAGCTTTTGAGTACAAGTAGCAAGAATAATAAATTTCATAAGTAAATTAAAGCCTATTACTTCAATTGCAAAAAATAAGCTGACATTTTCAGTCCTAAATCAACTAGAAATTGCTTGCATTATGATCGCCGACAAGATCGAACGTAATTCACCTTGTCAATGTTATGATTCATCAATATTATGACTTGTAGTATAATCGACGATAAGATCGATTATCCTTCCTGATGCTATCTATCTATGATCATTAAAAGGTGATAATAAAACAATTGTCCGCCTCAAAACACATACTTTGCCAAAGATTAAATGACAATTCATGGAAATAAGGCAAAGAATATTTTATACTTTAAACCAAATTTCTATAAATTGTCATTAAAGTCTGCTGTATGTAAACCATTTTAAGGGCTGAGGTAGACCTCTGAGATCTTACCATTACCTTACTCCCCTTTCTCCATCCCTTTTTCTATATCAGGCATCACAATGGGCTGTAAAGTGAACTCACCTGAACTTTTGAGCGGCCTGTGTAACCAAACCTAAACTAAACTAAATCATTAGAGTAAATTCATATTAATCGATATAATTTGTTATATTTTGTTAAGTAAAAGTATATGAATGTACACATGGCACCTGCTAATGAATTATTGTTGAGAAAAGGAAATAAAACAAAACTTGCAGCCCTTATTTTTTTTTTAAATTTCTTCTAACAGAGTTAGTAGGAGCAATTCTCAGTTCTTTTGAGAGCAAGTCGAACTATTGGGTTTGTAAATAAGTTTCCGCCATTTGTAAATGAATATGTATTATAAAAGCATGGTGCATTATATTTTATGGAAAGTATTTCTCCTCATCTTTTAGCAAGCATAAGGATTCCACGTTGAAGAAATTTCTTGTGTTTAAAGGTGACACAAAAATCAATCCAATTTTTGCCTTTCTTCAATAGAAATGAGGTGCTGGTCGACCAGACAATGAGTCATTACCCGAAACAAATGGTAGTCGGAAGGAAGAATTTTTGGTGAATACAGCAGGTGAGATGGGACATCGCATTGAAGCGCATCCAAAGTTTCTTTGATGACTTTTACAATATGTGAAAGATATAGATATAGTCAGATATCTAATCCTACCATATGACATTTTAGATTTGAAAAAATAAACCATAACTTACTGATGGGACGATCTTTTCACAAACGACGGAAGCTATTAATGACGGATGAGTTTACAAGAAAACAGGTATCCTGTGTTTCTATTTAACCAAAATCTTTCTAGGAGCTGCCTTGAAGCTTCACCTCACTCAAATTCAAGTTAATGGAAACAAAATCTCATCAGTTTTAAATTAAAAGATATATATTAGGGTTACGAAATAATTATTGTAGTCTAAGAATCTGTGACTGCCAGACTTTCGTTAATGCAACTCAGATAGGATCGTTGATGCTACTACGGTTTTTGGGTCATCGTGACTTCGGTAGGTAACAGGTTACGAAGATGTAACTTATTCTCGTCATTTTTTTCCATTGATTCAATGGTTTCACAAAAAAACTTTAGGAAATAATGAATTTCACTGGAACAAGTATCCATATAGTCTTAAGTTTGTATGTCTGTTTCTTGTGGACTCCGAAACCGTTAGAACGATTTTGATAAAATTGTAAGGGAAACTCTATCATAGTCTGAAGTGTTTGAGTAAAGTTTGATGCGGATCGAACGAAAAATTTCTATCAGTTTTCAAAGTGATAATTGCTAGTAAAATATAAAAAACAAATATATCAGAATGACTACTGAAGAATAAATATTGAAAGAGAGCAAGAGCTGATAATTTGTTTTGAGGATTTAATATCATTACTCAGAACTAACAGAATTGTAGTCAGATTTACTATGATTACATTGAAATTCATAATGAATACCAGACTCTCGGAGCATCTGAATTTAAAGTTTGGTGCAATGAGTCCAACTGAACCAACATTAACAAATTGACTAAGTAGTTCCCGCTCTTCTCTTATCTAAGTCAATATTATTTGTTTATTTTCATCATATTTATCCTCTTTGAAGCATTAATTTCCTAATGTTTAATTTTGTTCTCTCTACGCTTGGACAAATATTAAAATTTAATTATATTTGCATACTTTTGGGCGCACACAATTTTCTTTGTTGATTCTGCAACAATTATATTTATTTTCATAAGAAAAAGAAAGACAATCAAAATTTAGATTGAATTTTCCGTTAAAAAGAAATCTCACTTCCATTGTAGGGAAAATTAAGTTTCTAAGGCAATTTATTTAAGTACCCTTAAGACCACAACTTTCCATCAAAAAGGCAACTTACAACTTTATTTAAACAAATGATATTGATAAAGAGAGAGAGAGAGAGAGAGAGAGAGAGAGAGAGAGAGAAGAAATATCTTAATAAAAATGTTAAACTTTACCACAGACCAACAGCCTAATTTATTGCCAACAATTCGGTTTACTTAACTTAAAAGTTTAATCAACTAAACAAAGCATATTTTCAGGCGCAGCCGGTTTTTGTTTGAGAAACATTCGTTGCCATTTCATTTGTTAGTCTCACCACATTTTAGTAAATGACTGTAAATTGTTAAGAGCAAGACCACACACGCACAAGAACCAAATAAACAAACAAAACAAAAAAAAAAACAAGATGTTTTGGACTTAAAAAAACACAAAAAATATAGCGAAAATGAGTTCATTAGATGGGATGAGTTGAGTTGACTTGAGATGAGCTGAGCTGAAACTAAGCTGACAACACATGACACATGTGTGGATATACGTTTAGGTTTTTAATGGAACACAAACATACACACACACATGTACAAAACACATGAAGGACAATAAAGGAAGAAGGACGACATCCAAATATTTCACTAAATGCGTTGACAGCTGCGCGTGTGAACAATAACAAAAACAATAAGTACAAAATATGTCAGAGAAAAATAGTTATAAATAAGTTGATTTCATTTTCTTTCTGCTATTATCATCATCATCATCAACAGCTTCATCATTATCAGCATCAGCATCAGCATCACTAACATAAACTCAATTGAAATGAATACAAAAAATGCCAAGGAAGTCCTTGTGCAAATTTATACAAAAAAAAAAAAAAAAATAAAGATAAAGAAACATCTGCTTTGACAAAGTAGTCTAGTTTTTTGCTTAGTATTCTTACTTAATAATCTGCTTGCTCTGGCACTCGATCTAATATATAGTAAAATCATGACAACACTTTCATTCGTTATCATGAAGGATATCCTTCTTGTCACTACTCCTCGGATTTCTCCTTGAACTATTCCTTATACTTTTTACCACTTGATTCAAACATCAGTTTGCTCATTCATTTTCCTGTCAACGGTGATTAGTTTGCATTAAGGTCATAAACTTAAGCGTTTTATGTTGCATGCTTTACACACATTTAACTCGTAAAAAAATCACAGCGGAAATAAAGAACAAAATAATGAATACAAAAAAAAAAAAAAAAAGATCTTACTGACCTAACACAAATATTTGCTTAAAAGCAACTCAGCAACACAAAAACAGAAAACAAAAGAAAATCTGCAGAAAATCTGTTAAAATTTAAATCAACTTAAGCAGCTTAAGTGAAGCCACAGGACATGACCATGAATACACTTTGCTTATTTTATGTTGTCTTAGGACGCATGCTTTGTTATTGTTTTAACATGGTTAACTAATTCTATTTATTGGCTTAAAGACATTTAAATATGGTTTAGTGTGGTCTGCTTTACAAATTATAATCTGATGATGAATGCTTTGGTTTTTTTTTTTGTTTTTTTCACCTAAAGGGGATGAAGTTATTAAAACAAATTATTGTTAAAATGAAAAACCACAAAACCAAAAATTAAAATAAACGTCATTAGAGAATTAACAAAAAAGAAAAACAGCTTTATTATTATTTGAAGTAAATTATATAAATTAAAGTTTCATCACGCAACATTTACAATTTTCATTTATAGAAATATTTTTATTTCATGAAAATTATGTCATGTTGGATTGCTTCATATCTACGAGTACATCAATTGTTAGATGGCAAAAATATTTGCTAGTTTATCGATAGATTAAGCAAAGATTTTAAAAATAGTTAAACAAATTCGATTCAATATGAAACGTAGATATGCTTGTATTAAATATATAAATTATCGTATTATCGAATCGGAAAAATATCCTTTAAATTTCTTCGTGGTCTTATCAATAAAATTCTATTTCAAGTGAATACTTCTAGCCATTTATGAACCCCTTTCCCATTTATTGCATAAGGTCAGTGCTTAGAAAATTGAGAACATAAGCAGTTAAAAATGGGAGGAATATCCGGCCTTCCTTGGTGTCTTCTTATTATTTTTTGCAATATAATTGTTTAATTACGCAAAGCAAACAAATGAAAATATAAAAGTGTTTATAATAGCAAGTGTTGCTGTACAAATAAAGTCCTGTTCTGTTGGTTCACTTAATGCGAATTCAGGTGCTTTTCATGTTATGATAAACGATGTCTCAGGGTCTCAGCTTAGTTGTTACTGGCATTTCATCGAGTTCATCAAAACATCAACACTATCATGACTAACATAATTCGTATCAATACTATAACAACATCATTAACATCATACAACATTACCATAGCAACCATACAACACTTAGCATGTCATAACATAACATCAGCACCAGTAATTGCAGCTATCAACAACATAAGAAGCATCAACAACAATAACAACAATCAGCAACAGACTAACTATATTGTTCTCCTTATTCAAAATAAACTGTGATGTTTAAAATAATAATTTTAAGGTTATCGCTGAGCCTTTAAGAACACTGACAGTCAGTATTGTGACATTCAAGTATGACAACTATCACTCGAAGTCATAACATGACATTAGTATTAGCAATTGCAGTCACTGGTGAATATAAATGCTTGACAATCTTCTTAATTAACTGAATACTGACAAGATCGCACGCTTGTAACTTTAAATATTCTGTGACTTTCTATATGATTCAGTGAAAGATGCAAAAGTATCTAGGAGCTTCATCTGGTATCGCAAGGGGCCGTGGGTCTATGCGTGGCCTTGGCCAAACAGTATTACCTAACCATGGTCTCATTTATTACTTAACTTTTAAGTTGCCTATTGTCATATCAAACTTTTCTCCTTCTATTCTTCGAATATCGCTAATAACTTTCATTTTTAAAACATTACTCATGGTAACTCTTAGCAAGTCTTTAACGTCTTTTCGAATAACATTTACGATATATTGAAATATTTGTTCTGCTAAACAAATAATTCTTTACTTAATAAACTCTACAGTATTATTATTTTACCGAAGTTCTGGTACAACAAAGGGCTGCTGTGACATACACAGCCTTGATAAATAAAATGCATTAAAATGGAAGTTTTTTGTAGCTTTTGGTAAGAAACACTGTACATAGGACAAATCTGAAAGAAAATCTATCAGAGTGTTGGTAGTAAACCATCATTAAACCATCACACACAAAATTGACAGCAACATCAACAAAGTGAGCACAGGACAGTAAACAATAACAACATCAGGTGTTCCAAGCGATCAAAACGGCAATAACAATTTTGATTTACTTGCACTTAACTGTTTGCTTTAAACTTTACTTGCAATAAGAACGCCGACAATATCGGAAACATGACTTGCTGCGACCATCCTATTACATTTAAATTTTTATTTTTTTATTAAAGCTGAAAATAATCTCAAATATTTCTTGTAAACTCAAGTAAATATTTTTATTTGATTAAATACAAAATTTTATATAAAAGAAAAATGTTTGTTAAATTAAATTCCCAATGAAAATTTTTATCACCTCTTGAAAATGAAAAACTTTCGTAATCTCAAACATTAAACAATTCCACAATAAATGATTATTTTCGTAATTCATTTGTATTGTGCTCCTCCATTTAATGAATCGCATAAATACCACACAAAAACCCACTACAACGAATCAGTATTTATCAAAGAAAAAATTTATTTTTTTATTTCTCATATTCATATTTACATAGAGTTTTTCAACAAAACCACAAACGGAAAATAAAAATTATGTAAACAAAACAGAAACAATGAAAGCAATAACAATATGCGTTCGTTGGCTTAACCGACATTAAAAAATATTCAAATTTTATATTAAAAAAAAAAAAAAAAAAGGAAAATAAAAATTTTAAAAATTTCTTTAATTTGTTTTTGCTGTCGAGTGCTTCAATGACAATAAAGCGGGAAAATAAATTATACTCCATATAATTTTAATATAAAATAAAAATACTCATATGATAATGACAGATGTACTCAGTACATACTTTGGTCACTCAAGCCACACGTGTGCAGCTTTAACAAAGATCAGAGAGAAAATTCTTCACTTATTTAATTCAAAAATTTATAAATGAAAACAAAGAAAAAAGAAAATGAAATGAAAATAATAATATTTATGACCATTATTTTAATGTAAAGTGACTTATCAACGAAAGCAAACCAAGGCAACACAAGCTAACATTAGAGAGAAATGAATTAGAATCTGTACTTCAGTTTCACAGAAGATTTTGTACCTTTTCCGTAAATATAAATACAATTTAGGAAACAAAAAGCAAAAAAGAATTATTATTATATTATTATTATTATAGATAAACTATAGTCCATGATGATGTTAGTGGAATCTGATAGTTCTGAATTTTAGTTACTATAGTTTGTTGTGATTCGGGCTCTTGAGAGAACTTGACCTTATGTGGAGATGAAATATTGCACAATTCCCATTAAGAATATAGAAAATAATAATTTAAACGATGACATAATACTTAGTTTATTTGATTCATCTATTTTCTTTATATATTATTTTTGATATATTTTTCTTAAATTCTTTTAAGAAAGTTTTTCATACAAAAATTTATTTTTAACTCATGACACTCTCTTCATTCATCCATCGCATTCAATTCCTATTATTATTCAATGGTTTTATTTAGGTCAGAATGTTTTGTCATCGGTCAAAGTTGAATTAAGACCACTTCTTGACATCCGATTAAGCTGAAATGTTGCATACACCTTTAGTTCTGATGACAATACAATATGGGAAACAATCGGATTAAGTCTGAACAACTCTCCAGATTGATGAAGAGAGTGGAGTGATTATTGGTACCTGGTACCTACCTAATTATTTTCTTTTAAATTTTAGTACTTTATCTGCATCTTTATTATGTTTCTTTACAAAAAATGTAAAATATGATTTTCTATTCTTCCAATAATCGAGAAACTGCAACTAAACCATATTATAAGGTTGATGTAATCTTGTTATCTTTTGGTGCCACCTACACAATTTAGTTCTTAGCGATATCTGATGGAGTTATTAAACAGTAAAGTTATTTCAGGCAGAAGATTTTTCAGATCCAATAGATGCTCAACAAAGTTCTTGATAATACACAAGGCAAAAGAACAGGGGATACACAACAGATTCTTTCTGTTCCTACTTACTACATCACTAAATATTCTGCAATCAATATTACTCACGATTCCAATCTTATAGGCATACGTGTGTCGCTACTAAGCCATGGACTTGTCACTATACCTAGATGATTCTACAGTCTTTCTATTAAGAAGTTTTATTGCAAAATTTCAGATTCAAAACTCAAAAAACTAAAAAACTAAGTATAAGAATTCTTCTCTTTAGTCTATTTAATTCATTGTCTTCCTTAAAATGTAAGTACATATTACAAACCTCATGACAAAGTGATAATACTTATTCTATTTACATTATGCGTGAAAAAATACAATCCGAGATGAATGTAAGAAGAAATAAATAAAATAAAAAAGCGTAGCTGTCAGTAAATGTGAAATGAAATGAAATGAAATGAAAAGAAATAGACTAAATATGCGACAGCTTGGCATAAACTCATATGTACATATATGCATATGTATCTGTATATGTACATATATTCATAAATTCACATACATGTAAACGTACTTAGTAACTTATCTGATGACTTTTCATACAAAATATAAACTGTCAAAGCGAGCCGCGTTACGCTTATGCAGCGTCTGGCTAAAGGTTCGTTCTCAAGGCAAATCTTGTTTGTATTTATGATTATAGTATGTGTATGTTCTATGTAGATGTCGTGGGCGGTGTTGAGACTTCATCTCAGACTATTTCTACTGATGCTTGTTATACTTAATTTGTCATAAAAATAAAGTGCACATTTATGCGGTGTTGTCACTTGGCAGCAGAAAGAACCAAAAACCATTCATAGCAAAATGTCTAAAAATGAAAAAGAAACCCAAAAAAATATAAAAAGACCTAAAAAAAAAACCAAAAAATAAAATAAAAAACAAAAACCATTGAAAGAAAGATAGAAACATAGAAAACAAGAAGATGTTGTCAATGGAAAGAAAGTTACTTCAGGGAATATTATAAGCTGCAGGTATGTCAGAGATTCTAGACACTCATACTCACTCCAAAAAAAAAAAACACAAAGAAATTAAAAAAGAATATCAACATAAGTAAGATAGACAGAGGCGTGCCTAGCAACATGTTGACTTTCATTTGATTTTATTACAATGGCGACTTTTTGTTGACCCGCAGTCATAAAAAAATCTAATATGCTTTACATACAAATACATAAATTGCCATATGAAGAACCTTTGCAAGGAGCAGCATAACACATGAGAGTTTATATTTCAAAACTAAAATCTCGTTTAGAATGACAGTCCCCATCCAAGCAAGCAAGCAACCAATACAAACCAACCAACGGACCATGTGACCATATAAGAAACTTCCTACTTTCACTCTTTGTCCTAAGTCATAAGGTCATAACGTGTTTGACGTGTCAGTTTTTATGACATTTATGTGTAATTTCAATGAGTCTCCGTCAGATCAGAGGCGTCATTGCATCTGGGGATATATTCTTTTTAAATAAAATGCTATGATTTTATGATTTTCAGAAGCTTCGTTGACTCCGGGGATATCTTCTATGATTTTATGATTTTTCTAAAAAGCCTTTTATAGTAGATTATTTTATTATACTTAATTCATGTGTGTTTCATTTATTTTATTACAATTATTAAGTTCAAAACCCCTTTGGAATACCCTTGACTTTCAAACAATGTATGCGTTAGCACTTCCGGTTCTCCTATTTTTATACTGCAACCATTTATATTATGATAATTTTAAAGTGTTGGTGCTGGTGCTATTGATGGCCAAACACTCTTGAATATGTCAGGGCCATATGTAAATGAATAGTCAGTCATTCAGGCAGTTAACCAAACCAGTCTAGTCTTGATGTCAATTCAATATGTTTATGTCGTCTTCGTCCTCCTTGTTATTAAATTTAATTTTTCAGTCACTCAAACACTTTAGACAAATACAAAATATTCAATAGGCAAAGCTTTAATTACTCAGCAAGTGAAAAAAAGATAATTAAAAACCATAGCATACATTAAGGCGAATAAATAATATAATAACTGGAGAATGTAAAGAGAGAGAGTTTGAGAAAGAACAGACAACCCTATATAACAAATAAAGGAACTTACATTAATGTCCTTAAAGACACCCAAGTTGGATGATGTTAAAGACAATGTCACGCATGATGATGCCCAGGACAAAAAAAAAAGAAAAAAAGAAACAATAATACACATACACAAACACACACATACACAGGCATATATAATCACGCACGCACGCACGCACACACGCATGCTTCCATAGTCACGCATACATTAATAACAAATACTTTAGTTAACTTTTTACTGTATTTAATTTATGCATTTGCTAGGGTTGAGCATCGAAGCATGTAGGCAGGATTTATTTTATTAGTTTGTATGAAATATTAGAGTTCAGTTGAGTTTTATATGTACAATACTTAGGAGGATTTGAATCAATGACTTCCAAGAAACTTAAGTTTTTCTATTCTTCATGGAATTGCAAAAGTTTTTTTTGTTATTCTAAAATGTGGTTTATATTTGAAATTCTATAAAAAAAAAAAGGAATATAAAATATGTACATTTTATAAATACAACAAATATATGTATTTTTTATAAATCTAAATGTAGGGCAAATCATGAGCTTTCAAATATGTAATTCTAAACTGCAAGGAAATAACTCAAATATTCAATGAGTTATAACATTTTATATTTTATACTTGAGTAATTCGATGATGCCATTTTAGAATTTTAGTTCAGATAAATCGAAAGATATTTTGGCAGTAGTGAATTTGCAATAACTTAGTAAATTTTATGGACTTTGAAAATTGAGTTTAATGCAAGTCGATATTACAACTATTTTATATTAATACGCATAAATGAAACAAAATTGTAGATTTTTTCTTAGACAAATGAAAGTTTGAATTTGGCTTCAGTTAGTAATTTTAATAATTAATAAGGCACCTAGTACCCGAGTTAATTTTTATTGGAAATACTTAAAATTTACAATAGTAGCATATTTATTTAGACTTATTAAAGGATATTTATAACAAATTTAAATTTACTATTATTTAATAAATATAAAAGACTTTGAATTATGTGTTTACAGCAGATTTACATGGCTTTAGAAAATTGTTTTGCCCGTGTATTTTACTTAATTGCAAATTTATCCATATTGAACTTTTGTAATAAGTTATAAAATATATATTATATAGCATTTAGAAAGGTGTTTCCCTAGATATAATATAGGATCTCATAAGAAAATAAGTCCAGAAACGAATTTTTTAAATGACTTTGTGGGCGCCATTCGGAATCCGAAGCTTATAGAGATCACCCAGTCAGATGATGAAACAAAGCATGCTACGCTTAAAACACAGAGTTAGCTGTCAGAGTCACCATTTAAGTTGAATGAGTGCCCGGCCTAAAGCACATATCTCAATCTGAGCGATAATTTAGATCCATTGGAGAAGGGGAGGCTTCCAAAATTCAATGGAGCGCCCACTAAGAAAGATTTGCTTTAGGGTAGAGTACAGCATAAACGGAATAATATTCCCAGTACCCATGTTCACAAATTGGTACAAAATATGCATGAGAATGTACGCTGATATAATATTACAAAGAATGTTGGACCAAAATTAAAAAATTATAAAAATTTATTCATATTGAATAAAATTTGCATAATTGTCCGCATGAGGTTCATTCAGTTGTTTGTTTACTTTTTTCGTAAAAATTAATTTTTTTTTTGTTGCTTTTTCTTTATAAAACTGAAGATTGTGGATAAATTGAATAAATGAATCAAAAACAATTATCAAATTTATTAATTTATTTTAGTCATTTTAATGTCTTTACACTAAAAGTGCAAAATATCCGAACAATTTTGCATCCCACTGTTGGTAAAAGTAATTAGTTGTGTAATGGACAATGACCCGTCCCTGTGGGGCAGCCCTGGGTAATGATAAGGTAAGGGGTAACAGAACAAGAAGTGTCAGTAGAATATGAAGTCTCTCTCAGAAAAAGCAATCGGTGCAGTCCAAAAAGGAAAGAGAAAAACTGGAGGAAGCAGAATAATGAACGGAGAAAATAGTCATTAAATTATAGTTTTTTTACATATTAACAAATAACCAATAAACAATATTCTTATATAATATATTATGTTTGAACCTAAAATAATATGGAACTCCCTCAGATATGTTTTGGAGGAGATCAGAGATTATATCATTTTTTTTATTTATATTTCATTATAATTGATTCTATTCAATGGACATTTATTGTTTACAAGTTGATTTTGTTATTCTCACTTTAATGAAATTAATGTTTCCAAATTTAGTACAATTAAAGAACTCAAGCAAAGAGGACGCATTTGTATTCTTAACTCTGCAAACTACAAAGCGTATAATTTGCATTTTTTACTTATTTCAATAGAATTGTCATATTATTAAACTTCAAATATTGACACAATTTAGAATAATAGAAAATATTGTAAACTTATTATTAAAATCATAATTCTTTTGTTTGGGCTTAAAAATTTGTTTTTAATGCAAAACGATCCATTTTGTATTTACTGAAGTAGCTTTAATACCCTGAAATTTATTGAAAATGCTTTTTATTGTATAGAATTTCCATTTCTTTGAAATACCATTCAAATTTCAATGTAAATAAGTATAAAACACAACATTTTAGAGACAAACTTCAACCATCGACAAATATTTAATCTATGCTAGAAGCCCACGGCGATGCTATGCGATGCTCAACACTAAAATGAAAAAAACATCTCACGCCTCCACATATACTAAAGATTCATTAATTTCGACTAAGGAACTCACAGTTCGGAAAATATACGCATCTTAGGAAGAGAAATACGTTTTCATTAGGCGACAAATGAAAATGGAAAAATAAGAAAATAAAATCCAAACAAGAACTTTTTCCGCTGATCTGTTGCTTTAATACACAAACATACAAATGTGAGAAAATATTGGTAATAAAAAGCAGACACGTGAGGCACATGCATATGAGTTTTAAAGCATTGAAATGAACTTGGGCCTAGAGACAAAAGCAACTTACTGAAGACACAAGCATATGTTCATGAAAATGAATGAGAAGAAGAGAAAGTGAAAGTGGGAGGGAGAGAGTGAGTGAGAATATAAAAGGTAGTAAGTCTTAACAGAAGACGTTTATGGCATTAAGAGAGAAAATGATGTGTAGGCTGTGGTAACAACAACAACATTAAGAACAGCATTAGCTTCATCTTCATCTTATTTTGGGCTATAAATTTTATTTTGTTTGCAAGTCTAAAATTAGCTTTAAAATTGCTGCTGCTGAAAGCAACTGCTGAGTTGTTGAGGAGCATATGAGTCATTTGTTGTATGACTTAAGCTTAAGATTTCACACAGAAGGAAATAAATGACTTAAAAAGCTAATGAAGTTTTAATTGAATTTAACAATAAATAAAGAAATAATCTTATTGTGTTAGAGAAAATCTGACAAATCATTTGATGAAAATTATAAGAAAAGTGATATTTACTTTTCACTCAACTCAACTTTATAAGGATATTTTTCAATTAATTTTTTATATATTGTGAAATTGTTTATTAATCCTTGAGATTTACTTACAGTAATTGGGTCTTCAATGAACGTTATCTCTTTCAAAAAGCAATCAATATGACAATCCTTTTTATCAACGCATAATTCCAATAAATTAATTTTTTTTAATTAAATTATCATTTATTTTTCATATTTTTTATGAAATTTTCATTTTTTTTTCTATGAAGTTCATGCAACATTGACTTTTAATTTAATCTTCATATCATTGCAGTATTCAAATCATGCGGCATATTGTGCGAGCAAATTATAATTTCTTTACCAAAAAATTTAATTTTGCAATTTTAAATATTGTAAATATTTTCAATGGGTAACCCAATCAATATTCTTTAAAAATATCACAGATGGGCGATGTCCTAAAATAAGAAACAAAAGGGAAAACAATGATCTTTTCAGTCAAAAAGAAGAGAAAGTAAATGGTGAATTTCTAATCAACTTGTAAGTAAGAAAGTCATGTTAGCTTGCTACTGATCTTATCGGCGTTTGTTAAGCAAGTGAAGTTGGAAGTGAAGACAACTTAAGTAAGAACACAAGGAGCATGGGAAAATAAGGCAGCATTAAACAAACTCAAAGATTAATGGAATTAAAAAACATAACATATAATACACCTAACGGACTGAGAATATGCAATAAAAGACGAGGAACATGTAATGTTTTATGTATTATAACATTACATAGTAGAGCGCTACAAGGCACAAATTGATCAAGTGCGGAATTACAAAAGAAACACAAATTTCCTTGTTCTTGATTTAGATAAAAGTGGCATAAATAAATATTAATATCCAATGATTCACTTCAATATACTTTTTTAAGTCTTCAATTCTTACAACAATTTAAATCCTTGAATGATTCAAATGTT
The DNA here is from genome assembly GCA_035041805.1 of Amiota mariae. Classification (NCBI taxonomy): domain Eukaryota; kingdom Metazoa; phylum Arthropoda; class Insecta; order Diptera; family Drosophilidae; genus Amiota; species Amiota mariae. Next base: position 5,268,260 of record JAWNKV010000170.1, on the reverse strand, counting down.
ATGTCATCTCCAGAAACAACTTATAATTTATTTTCTTATAAATTTAATTTTCCAACTTTTATTATTTATGACTCATTTCAACGATTTTTTATTATTATTAATGCATTTCTTAAACCTTAAAGTTTTCACAACCATTAGCAGCGTTTTCAATTTTCACACACTTAATAAATTAAATGGAGATTTTCTGCATTAAGTATACGCCCTGTTATGCCTTGAAGCAAATCATGCTGCAAAAAATGTGCAAAAATTATAATTTTTTTCCTTTCAAAATAATTTTTTAGAAACTTTCCTTTACTTTTGAAAGATCTTTTTCTACATATATTTTTTTTTTTTTTTTTTTTGTCTTTTGCATTTCTTTTGTGAGCCAAGAAAGTTTTAATGAGTTCGTATGAAATGAAAATTAATTATATCTTGTTTAAATTTTGCAAAAGAAATATTTATTAAAGAACTCCAGACTTATAATGAAGGAAGAGAACTAACTATTTTGAGGCTAAAGAAAATTGCCAATTAAACTTTATTAAACAATTTCAAGAAAATGAAGACTTAATAAACATTTTATCCTACTACTTTATGTTAATCAAGTCTTCTTTTTTATCCAGTTTAAATAACACCAAATGTTAACAACATAAAACAGCAACAATTTGGTATTAAAATTTGATCAATAACCGAAAAGGAAAAAGTCCTTGTCAAATATGTTGACAACATAATTCTTAACACTCAGCAAGATATCGAAAACAAAAAGTAGACTGAGACTAAGTCAGGTGGGCGCTTGTAGAAATATTCTAGCTCATGTGTATCCATTTCTTATTAGGCAGAATAATTGTTGTAAGAAAAGTATTTAATTATGTCTTAAAGACAAGTTAAGCCTCTTCACATAAGTAGATCCATATTATTGTTTAAACAAAGTCAATAAAATAAATGTTTTTTTTTTAGAGAAACTATAATTTGCACCATCAGTTTATATTGTAAATATAATAATATGTAATGAATTAAGACTCTTAAATATATCTGTAGCAATAAGTCATAGTAGCTTATATCGCAAATTGAGTAAATTATATTAACCGCTTCAATATACGTATTTTGGCTTAATATTTTTTAAAAATATGGTAAAGAATCATTGTTACATATAGTTTACCTTGACTACTATAAATTAGTAAATCTTTGATTTTTTTGACAAATCCAATTTTTAAACTCTTTTAAAGAATTATTGGAATAAGTAAACTATATAAAATGTATACTTGTTAGAAAGGTTGTGAAATCTACTTTTATAAAAATATTTTACAAAATTTATTTAGCATGTATATGATTTTTAATAATTTTGTTTGTGTAGCAACTTATAAATATGAAATGAAACCAAACAGAAATATTTTTTCATCTAAAACTATTATTTTGATGTTTAATTTCTAGGATCCATGCAAAGTAATGAGGAAGAGTCCTTGAATCATATGTTATGCCTATCTTCCCAGCACTCACTCAGGTGCTCCAATCATTGAATTTCAAAACGCTAAAACGAGTCATTCATCTAATTTTGCTAAGGGCCTCAGGTCTGATCTTCTATCATGGACAATATAGAGCGTTTCATAGCAAATCACCAATCTAATCATCGATTTGTATAGAGGCTAATGGATATTTTCATTGAACCCATTCTCATTATTTTATTGTGCATATGTAACAAAGCTCTCTCTTTTTTATATAATCAGACTTAAATAATAAAAAAAAAAATGTGTTCAAAAAGAAACCTGTTTCCCATAACTGGAAGAAAATTCTATTACAATGTAGACTAAAATATATTAGTATGCTGCCAACATAATTGATATTATTTTATTATATTTCTTTGCTCCCTTAATGCATACAAACATCACTTAAAACTACATATATCCATTCAGAATTGTGTGTGAAGGGTATGAAAACAATGTCTAACATTGGAACATGTGAAATTGTCTTACTTGCTTTCATTATTGATTGCCAACATTTCTATAACTAAGTGAATGTTATGCATGACTATGTCTTGCTTACTTATCAAAAAATCTTAGATGTAACAGGTGTTACTACATACATACACATTTCTATAAACATAAACTTGTTCTATGTACACAACAATGATGACAAACGGAAATAACAACAAAACTCTGACAGCTCAAGTATGTATTTCATTTTTACTTAACTTAACTTAACTTTGTATATCCTGAAGTTTCAAGCTGCCTTGATTACGTGTTGATTTCTTTTATGATTTAATTAAATAGAAAAAAAATACATATTATGTAAATTGACACGTGTTGGCAATCTTATCATATGAAATATGATATACCAGCACTATAAAATCATGTAAAGATAATAATGGATTCATACTAGTCTAGACAGGGTGAGAATATTACAAAAACTTTCAGAGGTAGAGTACGAGTACGTCAATTTCACTTGCTTATACATTATAAATATAATGAAACCCAACCAACCACATAAAGTGATTTTCACAATATTCTTTCACTCAAGCATAACTAAAACTGTTAACCAAAAGATTAAAAAAAAAGTCCAAAAATATAAGTATTATATATAGTATAGAAACTTATGTCAACCTTCTTCATAATTTTCCTTCTTATCTTTGGCGTTAAGTAAGGCAACCACATCATACTCATGTTCTATTCAATGTCTTCCAAAAATAATAATAACAATAAGCACTTTCACTTCCTTAGACAATTTTGTGCGGCTTTTGCTTTTGAAGCAATGCGGCCGCAGTGTTGGCGGTTTTATCCTTGGCCACACACAACTAAGGAAACAATGAAGAACAGAAATAGGAAGTTTATACAAGTCACACTCTGAGGGATTCGCAAAAGAAGAAGAATATTAGTTAAGACTGAAAATGAGGGAAAAAAACCATAACGAAAATGGCCAAAAATGAGTATAGAATTTAATAAGAAAAATGATACACAGCAAGAAATTCCATTAATGATACTTTAATTAGAGAGATTTAATGTCATAAACAGGACAACAGACAAACAAAAGCAACAAGTTAATGATTCAAATAAAAGTTAATATAGAAAATTCTTCTTCAACTATGAGTATAAATGAGAAATTCAGAAAAAAAATATTTATATCGATTACATTCTTTATTTGATGTTCTTAGGATATGAAATGAAATATAATCAGATTTTTAGAAAAATACTCATATGATATCCTTGTTCTTAGGATATAAAATTAGATACAATGCGAGTTAAAGAAGATTTCCCACCAAAAAAAATATCATTTATTTGGAATTAAAGATGAATAAGTTATGATGAGATAGGATGGGATAGGATATACAGGTTTCTCGGCTCAACGATGAACTAACACAGAAGACTGACGGCCCTTTGTCATGCCTAAAATGTAGTTTTGACGTTAGGTGTACAATAATTCAGTCCTAGGCATTTGAAACCATCTTGTGCAATTGACAACAACAAAAATCAGATCTCCCAGTGTCAAGTTTGTCTTACTGTATTCAGCGAATGGTTTCTCGAGAGACGAAAGGTGATCGTTGCTAGCAAAGTATGTGCTCCTCTTCTTCTTTAATCTGCGAATTTCACCAATCTCCGGTTCTTTAAAGAAACTTGTTTCGGTTATCTCTTGAATACTTTGCATGCGATTCAGTTTTATAAAAAGTGCTGAAAATTTACATATGGAAGTGAAGTAGCAACTCTTAGATCTAATGAAGTCTTATGGGTATTTGGCTATGACCTATAAATACTTTTCCAGTTTATGCAAGAAGATCTTTTATATTTAAGAAAATCAACATATATTAAATCCATGCGTCAATCATTCTTCCAATGTTCCAATGAATTTTCAAGAATAAAGTATTGTAAAGGAATTTCTTTTATTTTTTCAATTAGAAACTATATAAATCCTTCAAATACTTTTTTTTTTAATTCTACTTTATTTGAAATCTTGCAGACAGTGACAAGAGTAGATGAATTTATTTTGTTTTTTTTTTAATCACTATAAATAATTAATTATAAATTTAATTAAAATAAAAAATCGAATGATATTAATTTTAATATATCGGTTGATCACTCGACCGAGATGTGGAACTAGAAATCCAGAGGATGTTGCCTTTTCAGGTGACTCGCATGTATTCGGTTGACCAGCAATATTGATTTTCATGGTCTTCGAATTGTGAGATGTGCTTGCTGCTGATCCCAATCTTCAAATTATGGAAGAAATTCTTTCGTATTCAATAGAATTACAAAAAAAAAAATATAAATTCTATTCCATCAAAATTCAAGAATTGAAGTTGGCTGGATATTATTTAATTATTAAAAAGATTTTATAAATTTCTATAGATGTTTTTATGACTTCATAAAACCTTTGATATTACAAAGAATATTTAAAAAATATAAATATAAATGCCTGCAAAATTCTTTACAGTGTACACAGGTTGACCTCCATTTTTATGAAGATTTATTATTATCATTATTTTTAAACCCAACTTAGTTTCACAAAAAAAAACTCCTTCTTATTATTATTTCGTTGGCCTTTTGGCAAGCAGCTGTAATGCCTTCTTCAATTTTAAGGCATTCGCATACCTTCTTAATTTGCAACTAAGTGACGACAGTCCCATTTTAAATTATTGAACATTTTTCTTATGAATAATTGAATTATTGCGAAGCATAAATTTTGCGTTGATTTTGCAAAATATTTTGTACTCCTCTTAAGTTTATGAGTTGGGTGAGACAAGAAAATTATGACAAATTTGTTAGACAAATTGTTATTGTGATTTGTGATGTTTCCCTTAACAACAATACAAATTTCTTATAATGAAATGAATATGTAAACATACTTGAATGTGATTTTATCTTTATCACCAAAACGAATTCAATTCAATTGAATTGAAAGTTTGTATTAGTTCGTGACTAATCAGTCAAAACACTCTGAGATTACTTCGTATGTTTTTTTTTTTTTTTTGTGTCATCAGTTGCCACGCGTATATAATCAAACATTAATCAGCTTATATAACAAATCAATCAACATTATCCTTGAGTGCATAATATTCTTCTCTCTCTCTCTCTCTGCCTTAATTCTAAATCAAAATACTCAGTCTCTGAAAAACTTGTACATTAACTGAATGAGAAAGTTCCTTAAACATAAAACAATGGAGGAGTCATTTGTTGTAAGCGGAAGTTCATCTTTTGTTTAAGGATATAAATTCAAAAATGAAAACAAAACCAAAAAATAATAAACTACAATAAAAAGAAAAGCAGAGTAACAAAGAAACAAAAATATAAACTTAAAAACTTTAAAAGTTGTCTAAACTGAGCTAAGTTGAGCTGTTAAGTTAACTGAGCTAACAAAATGGCAACATCTTCTTAGGAACAACCAAGGACTTTCCTTCCATACTTTATGCCTTAAAAACTTTAAAAAGTTGGTTTCATTTTCCTTTTGCCTTAACCAAAAATAACAAGTTAGATTTGTTAGGATTTCTTGTGTCCAAAAGTATGCAAGGACATTTTTTCTTATTTGTTGTAGAAATAATACATTTTTTGTTTTCTCCCTTCTTTCTTTGACAATAAAAGTGAGAATTTTGATAAAGATTTACCTTAAAATATTTCGTCTAAGACATCAATCATTTGTTAAGCTATCATGCACAGGCGCCAGTAGTCATTAACCACAGACGAAAGGCTCGACATTAAGCAAGTGTCAACAACACAATTACCACAAGTTGCTACTGCTGAATTAAAACAAGATAAATTCTGATAAGTAAAGTGAGATTAGGCTTGAGTGAGATAAAGTAGTTGAAACAGCAGCCATCCAATCAACATTTTCACATACAAAGTTCAAAGAACTTTCACTCTTTCGCTTGAAATGAAGCAATTGAACCAGCACCAAACACATTTACACTCATACTCAAACTTATATTTATACAAGTATCCGACCATCTTTAAACAAACAAGTTTATGTCTGTATTTCATATCTCTTTATACATACTTTTATTTTTCCTGTTTCTATCTTTTATCTTTTATTTTCTATTTATCTGTTTGCCTTTCTTTCTGTCTTTCTGTCCACTTGTCTAACTGTTTGTCTATTGAGCAGCTGTTCGCGTACGCTGAGAATAATTTCAAGTGCTTTTTACCACCCATAAAGCGTTTCTGTTTCAAGTGCCTATAAAAATTATGGTGGAATGTAGAATCATAGAATCATTGTCCCTGTGGCTTTAACATGCTTCCATTTTTCGTTATAAAACCATGAAGATCCAGTAAAATGCACAACATTTTCAAGTGATATCGATTTGTGTCTTTCATTCATACAATATTCTAGTAGATAGATAATTTAAAATGGATATAAATTAAAATTGTATATTCAAACCCCTTGTTACTTATACAAAGATAATATATTTTCCAGTCAGAGGTTTTCGAAAGACATATTTAAGCAATAGATTTGCTACAGACAATTTCTTCATTTAAGTTAGGCACAAGTATTATATCTTTTCACCAAAGTTGATTAATGGAAGACACTTGCTTGCTAGCTTTAATCAGTAAACAAAAAAATCCAAATTTGATTATTATCATCATTATCATGACTCAAACTACATCTCCAGAGAATCCAATTAGGGTGTGGTGAATCCAATGTCAAGTCCAAGTAGGTTAAGATGAGTCCAAATAAATGACGTGACTCCAATGGTGAGTCTAAGTTATATAAAGCTTTCCAACGATGTTCCAGACTCCCACATCATGTCCAAATTGTTTGTAAAGATTTGAAATTCACTCCCGAATTTCCCGAAAAACACTCGCTGCTGTCCTGTCATGGTCTTTACAATACAATTATGAACTTTGGCATGCAGCAAAAACAGTTTCCATATAACCCGGGGTTTTTTGTTTTTTTGGATTTTCATTCCAAAGTTTTCTAAGGTGACTTTATCTACTGATTGACTATAATTTATTATTATTAAAAGTTTTTATATGAAAAGCTACTCATTCTTTAAGAAATATATGAATATGAATCTACTCTATAGCTCGGGATTTAGCATCAGTGAGACCACAGATTTTCTCCTATTTTGTTTCCTCTTTGAGTATTTTACTTTAATTGCTGCACATTTAATGTATATTATACACTAAGTGAAACTTTCATTTAACCATTCGTTTGTTCCTTCATGCATTCTACTTGCTTTTTTTATTATCAATTTCCCTTCCCTTTCCCTTATCCTGCCTTATCCTCCCTTTCTCATTCATTGCATTTTCTGTGGTTTTTCTTTCGCTTTAAAAAATTTTGTATTGTGGTTTTGTCTTCAAGAGAAAATTCATTTTTTTTTTATATTTAATTTCCATAATTAATTTCAATTGTTATAAGAACTTATTGTAGCATTCTTTTTTTGGCTTGTGGTATTAAAACAATTGTTTAAAAATAGTTGTTGTGGTTGTTGGTTAAAGTGATGGGCTCGTGAAAAGGCTTAAATATAAAAGGGTCAACTTTGAGTGCTTTTAAACTGAAACTTCGCTTCAATGCACAGTTAAGTTATTATGAAGGTCGTTCGGGTCAATAAAGCACAAATAATCATAGTAGTACATACTTATCTTTTAATAAAAATAGAAAAGAAATTTTGTTAACAATTAGAATCAACTACAATATAAAACCAAACCAAAATATAATACTTAAGTACACGTGCTCAGTTAATGCCATGATACATACGAGTACTCGTACATATATGAAAATAAAGAAGGAGAGCAAGTAACATAAAAGTTGTTGCCATAAGTTGTGCAAAAACTGATAAGAATATCATCTATCGTATTCACTCCTTGGCCGCAAGTAAAATAAACTTTTGTGCGGCTAACAACAAAATTGCGTCGCTGTCGTCGTCGTCGCATATTGCGCGAGCCGCCATTACTCATTTGTTGGCCATTTTACGCTGCTAACAATAAATAAATCTCTTTCTCTCTATTCCTGTCACTAGCAGACCCAAACAACTTTATCAACAAATTTTGTTGCCGAGCTGTGAATTGTGCATTTTCGGTTTCGTAAAATGAAAATGACAAGTTTCCCAACAAAACCACTGACAGCTCAAAGTAGCCCACAAAAACCTCAAATGAAAAGTAAAAAATAAAAATAAAAAAGAAATAATATGGAACTTTAAGCTGCAATTTTTGTTGTCCACAAATGATTCCATGTTTCTTATTAACAACAACACATTTTATTTAAAAGCCAAAATCACAAAAAAAAAAAGATTTTTGAGAATTCTAGGGAAAAATTCATCATTCATCGTTATGGTACTTGAAATAAGAGCTTTTAATGGTCAAAAGTTAAGTTCGCTTGGTTGAGGATTTTTTTATTAGAAATTTTCATTTTTCTTTCCAAGAATAATCCAACAAAATGAGGTTTTTAAAGAATTAACAAAAAAAAAATTAAATTCTAAATGTTCAAATATTTAACAAAAAAAAATTTTATAATCTTCAGTTGATCAAAAGTATCCAAGGGCTTAGTATTTGTTATTTGTCAATAACCATGAGCAATCTTTGTTTGGACCTAACAAAAATACAATATGAAAGGTCATGGTTTCAAATTTAGATATTTGAAATTGTCTTATTTAAATGACTCCATTGGTTAGTTTGATTCCTTTTGTAAGATCAAAAAAATTTAGTTTCTTTCTTTCCTTCTACTATTACTTAGGTTTAGATATTAACATAATTATAATTAATGAATCTGATATTAACAGATATAATACAACATTCACAAAAGAGGATGTAAGCTTCTTATTTTAAACAGGCACTTATTTAGTTTTATCATTTAACTTACTGTTTGTTACTTTTATGTTTATTTTTATATCTTTTATACTAATGTGGGTAGGTTTTACCACTTTGCCTTGATGTTTGCAAGTTGAGTTGAAACGAAGGCTATTTTAGCAGAGGCGGAGACGGAAGTCCAGAGCTTGATCTTAGCGGAACCGGATGTTAACTGAAGTACTGGCGGAAGTGGGTGGTGAAAGCCGGTTTTAGGTATTATACTTATTTATCAATGATATAATGAGGTTGTTAGTGGTGTCATTTGTATGTTTCTCTTCATCAGCATGTATGCAAGATTTGAATAAACACTTTGTGTTGGCGGTGAAATCGTCAACTCGATGCAATTCAATCCAAGGTCTCTTGACGGCAAAAGCTCAGTCGTCATGAGTTTCACATGCACTTCTTAAAAGACTCAAATCATGCAGCGTTAAGCAGGCCATCCACATGCGAATTTGTTCGTCGAACTTGTTGTGTTCGAAGAAGTGTTCAACGTTAGTGGGGGTGTTCGCGACAGATTTCAGTGTTCGTCGTTTTGTTCGCACAGAATAGAAATATTTCTATATATATCTTGCGTGTGTTCGTTGCAACATGTTCGAACGTGGATGGTAACGATGGCACGAACATCATTCGTAAAAATTATTTTTAGAATGAACACGTGCCAAAATGAGCAAAGATTTTTTTCTCGAATTTAGCGAAAGCTTCCAAAATAAGGCAGAATTGTGGCAAAATTAAAAGGAGGCGTATAAAAATAAATATTTGCGCAATAAATCGTGGGACAAACTATTAAAATAGTACCAACAATTTGATAAGGAATCTAATATGGAAATGGTGAAAAAAAAATGAAACTAGGAAAATCACTGCGCGCATTACTTTCCTCTGCCATTTTTTCATGTTTACTCGCCGAAATTTTATAGCAAATGATGTTCGTGAGTAATGTTCGTCTAGTTAGTGGGGAAATAAAATTTGTTCGATGAACAAGTTCGACGAACAAATTCGAATGTGGATGGCTTGCTTTAGCAAACGCAGTCGTTCAAATTGAACTATGTCAGTATTAAAATCATCAAAAAACTTTAATTTGTACCTTGGGTCCAGATATGTAGCAAGCAAATACAATGTATTGCTTGGAAAACATTTAAATTGATGACTTTATTTAGTTTTTTAATAATGAAGGATGTAAGAGGGAGTGAGAAATGTGATGTCTGACGCAATGACAAAATGTAAATATACCACCGCCAGAAATCCGTTGAAAAAATAAGGAGGAGGATGCGGAGGTACGATATCTTGCGGATGTTCTGTAGTAGCGAAAGCGGAGGCAAAGTTCCGTTACAACCATATTTGTAATGAATAGAACTGTTCGGCGGAGACCCCATAATGTGGAAATGAGCAACGTGATGAGGAGAATCAATAATGGAATTTTTAGTGAATTGTTCTGTGCATTATTAAAGGCCACACAAAACACCAAATGAATTTCGATCTATTAAGCGTTTATACGACACTTTAATTCGAGTTATAAAAATAAGGTCGCATTTGAAATGTGCGTTTCGTTAACTCGGTTTGTGTGCTTAGCTCGAGTTGAAAAGTCGCATGTAGCTTGCTAAGATTACCCGAGCTGACTCAATACCGAATCAGCTTTCATATAAACTTAGTAGGTGTTTGTGTATGAAAAACTTAAAAAACATAAAACTAGAATATGAGTCAACCAATGCTCTTTGCTCTCTATAAATGAATGAATTTATAAACTAACTGATTTTTTTCATAAAATAAATAGTCATGAATAGATATTATGATTTAAATGTAATGTGATTTTAACCATGAGTATACTATGAGTTTATGTTTATGTTAACTTTTTTTTTTATATTATTTGTATATATTTTATGTGATGTTTCTACATAAATAAACATTGGTCTAACATTACTTCTACAAAGTATCCTTAAGCACTCAATTGTTATCATCATGACTATGGAGATGATTTCCCATTGGGCGTTACCTAGTAATAAAGTGGTATCACTTTAACTTTAGTCGTTCGTATCAATAAAATTTCGAACAGAAAAAAGTTATAGCTTTAACTTGTTTCCCAGACAAATGCTCACACAATACTCTTTCTTCTACCATCCAACCATTTTTTTACTCTTTTTCTATTATTTTCTGTATATATTTTTTTGACAAAATTTCTCTCATGAGTTTTATTTTCTGGTCTTTAGTTCTCGTTTTCGAGTGCCACACGTTTGTTGCATCGTTAAAAAGTTAATTACATTTCCACGACTTTTCTTTTTTTCTTATTTTTTATGGGACTGTGGCAATTTGTCGCCATGTCACACAAAAAGTTGCATATGAGTACAGCAAGCACAGAATAACGAAAAAACATATAAACAAAAGAAACAATAAAGAATTCAAAAAGACAAACAAATAACAAATTAAATGTCAAGGCATGCATGACTGCGCTGAAAAGCATACTATAATTTTTTTTGGTAGTTTTCTTGACTTCTTTTCGTGTTTTTGTCTGGCAAAATGAGATAAAAAAATCATGGAAAATTTTTTAAGTTCCGCAAGCAAAAAATACTCATTCAACTGTGCACACGTAAACCTTAAATTGAATAAATGCAGAAATAAATAAATAAATAAATAAATAAAACAAAAAATGAAACAAGCAATTAAAAATAAATAAAATTTCATTTCATTTACGCGTTTTCAATTAAATTTGAATGCTTTTCATGCTTCTTTGGTATTTTTTGTAATTAAATTAAAATCATTCAATAAACAATTGAAATTGTTTTGTCTGCACAACACAACAAGAAAATAAATTATTATGAAAAAATAGCCAAACGTTTAAAAATTTAACAGAAAACAAAAGAAGAAAAACTTCTGTCAATATGTCAAAACCAAATGCTTTGGGAGATTATTGTAAATGGCAAACAAGAAAACTCAAAATGAAATCACTTATGATGAAGAAAGAAAAATGATTGTTGAAAAAGTTTTCATTTTTCCTTTTTGTTATAATTTTCTTTTTCTAAAATCATTTAATTCATCAAATCAAACGGAAATAAATAACAAAATTTTTATGAAAATAATTATTAATAATTACAAAAAGGACTTTACTTAGTACAATGTTAACTATCTATTGACATTGATTGACCTACAAGGAACAAAAAATTATGAAATCAATAATTAAATAAACGTTAAAAATTTGTAAAGGAAGAAACAGCAAGCAAAGCATAAGTACAAAGTCATATTCTTCTCCTTGGTTTAAGCAAATACAATAAATATTATGCGAAAACATGAAGACAAGCAAGACGAAACTTTAGTCTTTAGTGAAGCTAATGTATCCTTCACATTCAGAATGAGGAAGTAAAGACAGTGATAGTAACTTTAAAGGCAGTTCCAGTTTTAACAAAGCAAATTGAAACCTGCTTCAAACACTTGGGGTCACTTGAGTTTCGTAAGTTGGTGTAGATCTCAGGAGTGAAACTGAAAGTCCTAAATGTACCTGAAATGCCAATTAGAACTTGACAAGAACTTTTAATTCTATCTGAGCTGAGGATCTAATCATTCTCTCCAGAGTTCATGAAGCCAACCTCACCTTATCTTCACTGATGTAATATGAAATATTGGTTAACTTAATCTTATTTTGATAAATTATATACTAAATAGTACAGATGAAAATGAGTTTTATAAATTAATTAGGTCGAATTTCCAATTAAAAGTGGAACTTTAGTTGTCATATATTATTAAACTATAGTAATAAAAAGAGTCTATGATGAACTTCTGCTCTAAATCATAAAAACAAATGGACAAACTAAGACCAATTGATTATTTTTATAGTCTCTGTACGTTACAAACATCATGAAAAAGTGATCATATCTATTCCCGACAGTATGGAAGATATCGAAAAAAAAAACGCAAACCCATAGGGAATTACTATACAAACACAAACACGTACACGCGCAAGGATATTCTCCTCACTAACACAGACATCCATAGAAATATAGCCAAATATCAAGAGATGAGAAAGTAAATATTACGCAAAGAATTGCGTGTAAAAACACCAAATACTCAATTCAAGTTGTCTGTGCTTTGGTCCTTTTTCTTGTCAGATATCCACTTTAGCTCTTAATGCCCAATAGACGTGTCAATAAACGTTAAAAAATGTAGGAAAAAATATTTCGATTAGATTAAGTCATCAAATGTATTAAAGTGTTTTGTATCTTTAACCAAAAAATATTTAATATATAAAAACCACCAACGAAATACACATAAAATTGTATCAAAATGTTTATACTTGCTGATGATTGCGTGGGTTGGAAACGAGTCCTTTTTGCTTCCACTTTTCAAAAATTAATTAAGGACACTCATTTATTCACTCAGTCACACACAATTATTATTATTCTTATTGTTAATTTCGTTAAACGCTGCGTGAGCACATTTCATTCATAATTCTTGCTTCTTTTACTTCTTCATATTTCTTCTTTGTATTGAAACAAGTGACTTAAAGGACATTCACTTCACGTTTCATTTTCGTAAACGTCGAGGAGTTAAGCCATTAAACAATAATCAAGCAATTGCTTTATAACAATATTGCAATAATAGCAATAATAATAATAATAGTTAAACTTTGGCTTCCAAAATATTGTAGGAAGGCAGTTGTTTTAGGTTTTTAATTCTGCTTTTGGGTTCATGGAAATTTAGTCACATTCTATAAATGAATAAAAAATTGATATAAATAAAAAGTGTAATCGTTATTATATTTGGGATATAGAAACATAAAATAAAATAAATAATTGGTTTACATTGCCTATCTATCGGGATGCCAATAAGCGCTAGAAACTGTTGTAGACTTTATTGTTTCCTAAATAAGTCAGAATTTCATAAAAACTCTATTAAAAACATAACATTTCTTTTGCTAGAATTATTTCATACATTCAGACATTTGTTACTTAAGGTCGCTCTAATTTTAAAAAATATTTTAAATGATTAAAAAACTTTGTGTAATTCGAAGGTTACATTGTGTATTTCAAGATAAATTTCGTAATTAGAGAACACAAACAAACATTTTTCATCGGAAACAGTTTTAATGTTTTTCAAAATGTTCTTCATGAAGATTAATAGACATTTACATCCACTAAAACCAATTTTCAAAACATTTTTTCCTAACTGAACAAAAAAAATCCAAAATTGTGTATTTTGAAGCATCAAAATCTTCTCTATATATCAAAAATAGTTGATTTTGCAATTTGTTTGTGATGTTCTAGAACAAAAAGAAGGCATATTATGTATCAAATCAGGACTATAAGGTGGATGAGCCATCAATTCGACGGTTCTCATAAAATGTCTTCTGTGATCTGACGTATGAGAGCTTGCATTGTCCTGGTAAAAAACAATTCATTTTCCTCAATTCATTGAACACTTTTGGCAAACAAGGACTTGTAATCTATTCAGAATTAATGGATCTGCGTTGCTTGAACAGGTAACAAATTTTCGAAGCAATTTCGTCCACGAACTTCTTCTATTGGAATTGGTTCGCCTTAGAATAACCATAAAATTGATTGCTGACAAGATTTTTTTCTTGTCCAGAGTTTATAAATGTCTTGAAGCAACATGGTTATAATTCTTCACTACACGAGACTCCTTTTGAGTGATCCAATATTGAATGTACACTGGAAGAACTTATTCCTCAATTTCACTATAAGTCATATGTTGTAATGCAAATCATCGATGGTTTTTGGCAAAACAACTAATTCGTTTGGACGACCTTCACTAAATTCGTCGGTGATTGAATTCTAAAAATCAACTACTATATAATGTGGGTTTTGGTGATGCTTCGTCGCTAATCATCGATGCACTCTTGTTAAGATAAATTATGTCGAAAGTTGTAAAAAATAAACGTTCAATTTTATTTTTCGGCTGATATACTCGTACATTTATAAGGTGCCTGCAAAAATAGCAAATAGCGCTCATAGGTCAAAATGTTCTATGAATTTTTAAGCGAAAACATATCAAACTTGACGGTGCAGATGTCAGATCAGATCTGGCTACACTAGGATTACTCGTGATCTATGTAAATACTTATAAAAGGCATCATAAAATTTAAATCGATTCAATCTTATCGTCGAGTCAGTTTAATATCATATTTATTATGCTAAGCATCATTCCCATTGCTTTCTTTAAGATTGGTTTAGATGTATGCAGTTATACGAGTATATAGTAAATATAAGACATCTGTATGAACGCATTCAGTTGCTTAGCATAACTGAATTGATTTGAATTTCGAACAGACTTTTCGGAACAAGACACAAAATGAATAAGTTCTAATTTATTTGAAAGAGCAATGCCATAGTAAACGATCGCCATTCAAAACGATTGAATCAAGATGAGTGGGTAAAAGAAGCGAAAGAAACGAAGGGAACAAGAAAAAAATTAATTGTATTCAATGGCATTCATTTGGTCATTTGGTAGTTTGGTTGTTTAGTTTGATTACGTAGAGGCGAGTTTTATAGCTATTGCGTTTTTATTTTTGTGAATGGTGAATCATCAAAGACTATGAATTATGTATTACAGAATATATAATTCTCTCACAACAACAACAATTGCACACAAATTCTAGAAGGGAGTGCAAATGTTTTTTGTTAGAAGAATTTGTGTGTAATTGTTATTGTGATATGTAGTCGAGGATGCAAATGTGTTTGCATACCAACGTGCAACGCAATGCAAAATAACATTCGAAAGCAAATTCAGTTCAACTCGGCAATGCTTGGTTTGAATGAGAGCATGGAACTTTCTCTCAACTACCTGCAGTCAATGGAATTCATTTTAATGAATTCGAATGTCAAATTCATCCAAATGACCAAAAATAATTGAATGAATGAATGAATTCATACAGATGTCTAGTATATACAATATGTTTAGTAAAGTATACCTAGATATCATAATTATACTAAGATTACTGGGTTTGTAAAATTATCGATGATTCTGTCAGAAGTTATAATGAAAAACTATATTCGGGACTCTAGTTTTTTTTTTACTTTTTCCATATCGTCAATAATCTAAAACCTAGAAATTTCTTAAAAAATCTAACGTTCAAAATAAAAAATCATATTTAATGTTTTTTTTCTTTTTGTGTTTTTAGTTTTTTTTTTTTTTTTTTGTTTTTTTGTTGTAGATTTTATTACAAAAAATGTTTTTGTTGTTTTGTTTTTAATTTGTTGGCAGACATTTTTTTTTTTTTTTTTGGTTTGTTTGTTTCTTTTACAATGAAAACATTCATTAAATGAAAATCATAGAAATTTCACGCAAAACATTAATATTAATTTTTTAATGAAATTTAATTAAGCGTTAATATTTCATTTAATTTATTTTTATTTTTTGTTTTTATATTTATTTAAAATATTATTTTCAAATATTTTAATACACGAAATATACAAAAAAGGAACAATTTGTTTTTATTTTTGTGTATTTTGTTTTTCATTTGCTTATTTTTTACACAATAAATGTAAATCAATAATGAAAGTTTTTTTTTTTTGCTATGCTCATTTACTTAAATGTAATAATAAAAATGAAAAGAAAAAAGAAAAGAAAAATAAAATAAAAATTAAAAAAATAAATAATTGTATTTTTTCTGTTTTTTGTTTTAATTTATAAAATTTAAGATGTTCACACTACTACGGGAAGTACAAAAATCACACTTATATTCGGCAATTTATATAGATAAATAAATATTTATAACTATATATGAGATGTTGTTGTTGTTATTATTATTGTTGTTGTTTTCTATAGTTTAGAAAAAATTCTTTCGTTAGGACATTTGATGTTCCTGATGTTGTTGTTATTGTTGTTGTTATTGTCGCTATTCTATGTTGTTGTTCGAGTAGGTCTTAGGCCCCATTTGCATTCTTAGTTGTTCTTAAGGCTCATGGATTTGTTATTTTTATATTTTTTTTTTAAATATAAAATTCGTTAAAATTCATTCGTTCGTTTACAAAAGTGTGCGGTGAGCTGTGAAGAAATTGTTGAAAGAATAATAATAAAAAGAAAATTAATTTTTACATTTGTATAAATAATAAAATAATAAACATTAAAAAAAAAATAATAAATCAATTAACTAACAAATTATGACAATTGCATCAAAAGGTTTGTATTGATGATAAATCTGAAGCAATTGTGGGTTTTACATACAATAAGAATATACAGAAGAATATGATACAATTTGATAGAATATGATACAATAGAATATGGTAGAATATAGTTTTCCAATCACATACACAGGATTCAATTCAATACAAAGCACAATACTACGGGATGTTTTTGTTTTTTTTTTTTTTTTTGGGAATGTTATATTGGGTTGTTCAAGAAGTCTTTGCAATGCATCGATAACTTTTTGAACAACCTAAAAAAATTTTCTACAGGAAATTTTAAATTTAATTTGAAGGATCATCTACAACTACTAGGATAGATAGAGTTATAAGCATGCTTTAGCCAAAATTTTGTTTAATCTTTAATATGAAAACTGTTCTAGAACATTTACAGTTTATTAAAAAACTTTCCTTACCAATTTAATCTTTTGTATTTCATTTATTTGCATTTTTTGTTTATTTTATTTTTGACTTTTTTTTTTTTTTGAAAAATTTTATAAGAATTAATAGATGTTAATCTATGTCAAAAATAGATACATTTTTATAGATATTATTTTATATAATTTTTTTTTAATTTTTTTTATTGCGTTTAAACTTGTTCGATTTGATTTTTATTTTTTTTTTTTTTAATATTTTATTTATTGGAGTAACTCCTCTACTTCTTCAGCTGCATTTGGGTTAAATGTAAAAAACAATGTAAATTAAAATCAAAAAAAAATATTTAGAATTATGTATTTAGTGGTTGGTTTGGTTTGGTTTGGTTTACTGTGGGATAGTTTGAAAAGTTCTTTATAGTAATATCATTAGTATTAGGCACTTCTCCGTTTAATATTTTCGAAAATACATATTTTTAATTCGAAGAAGTTTAGCCAATTTAATTGTGTAATTTAATTTAGTTTTTAACTTTTCCAATGAATTATGTTTCGAAAATGTCATTTGTTTCTCAATTAAATAAACCAATTTTAAAACCAATTTTCAATTTAAAGTAAATTCAAAAAATATTTCGAACAAGTATTTTGCTTTCGAAGATTATTTTTTATGAAAATCTATAAAATTTTACTAAACTCTTCCAATGTTTCTAACATATTTCATTTGTTATAATTTTTTAATTGAATTGCAAATTTTTAGTTAATTTTATTTTAATTTCGAAGTTCGTTTTTATAATCGAAGTTTGAATTTTCTCGAAGAAATCTATTGTGATTCGATTTAATTTTTTTAAAAATATTTTGTTTTTTTTTTTTTGTTTTTGTCTTTCAAATTTATGGTTTGTTGTAGTATTTGTTGTTTTATTTTTCTGAATTTTTCTTAAGTTCGAAAGAAAATTTTTAATTCGAACAAAAAATTGTGCCCTTTATGTTGTGCCCAACACTAATTTCTCTTAATATATTTTAAGGAGTAAAAAGCATGGGACTATTACATTGGCTGAACAACAACACTAATGTCATTTACAAGATACTACAATATTTAAATGAATTGGTTTCGATTTTTCTTTTGTAAAGAGATTCGCACAATATTATAATTTCTATATGCTTTATACAATGTATGTGTGTCTCTGCTTGTGTGCCAGGAATATTCTATTAAATAAAGGGTGGAGGTTTCGAAAAAAGTATATATTGTAGTATAAGTATAAGAATAGCAATAAATAGAAAATGAAACTAAGCGTAGAAATAAAATAACTTACGTGTCAATGGCCTAGCGGGATGCTTTGACCACAAGTAACGATTCTTCACCGGCGACAAGAATGAATCACGTGCAACTGGGCTCGAGGCTCTGGGCACCGAGGTAGCGCGGAAGGGGATCAAGTCATCAACATCCCACCAGAAGGGATCACGTACAATTGATGAAATTGGCAAGTTTGGTGATGGGCTCAACATATCCCTGAAGCGGTTCCTTGGGTGGAAGATTGGAAGACCTTTTTGTTGTTGTTGTTGTTATTGTTTTTGTAGTTGATTAATGTTTCACAGTTCCGAGTTGTTGTAGTTATAGGTGAATAGGTGTGTTGCCGTAGTTGTATAATTGTTGATTGGTGATTTTTGCGTGTGTATGTGTGTAGGGTATTTTTATTGAATTAGACATTTTCATTTAAAATAATAATTTTTATGGTTTACGATTTTTGCTTTTTTTGTTTTTAGACTAAAAGTAAAAATTTTAAACGAAAAAAAAAAACAAGAAAAAAAGAATACAACGCTTTAAACAATTGATATTTTCCATGCGTTTAGAGTATTTCAGTGTGGAAAAAATATCAAAAGTGGGTGAGCGCATAGGAGGAGGCTATAATACTTAGAATGGGAAAGGGAACGAGCGCCTTTGCCTTAGATGGCAGGACTTGAGGCAACCCACCTTAACCTTATAGGACAAAATTAAAGCACTTGAAATGAAAAATTCATTTGTATTTCTTTGATTTTTTGCTTAATTGGTTTTGGCAATCTTTCGAATTGAGTTCGAGTTTTCATTTTGTGATTTTTCATTTCAAGGAAAGCGAGTAAAAGGAAAGAAGCATAAAAGGAATTGTTTCTCATTTATGGCAAATCAGAATGTTTGCTGCTTAGTGATGCTGTAGGCTTTGTACTAGTTTCACTATTTGTTTCTTGGTTGCTTTGTTTGTTTACGGGTAAAATGTGTTTATATGTTTGGGATATAAAATTCTCACACATTTTGTTAACCAATAATTTCCTTTTCGTAATTTCATTTTTCAAGGTTCAGACACAACATTTAAAAATATCGAACGGAAAGTTTTTTTCTGTTTAAGCCAAACTTTCTGTTAATTTTTTTTTGTTTTGCATAAGTCTAAACATTAAAAACATTTAAAGAAATTGAAGAGAAAGAAATTTCGTTTTACCCTCAGCATCATAGGCGACTTCAGTGGGACGTGGTCCCCAACGACCGGCTTTGACGGGAGTGGGACTTGGTGAGCCGGCACGCTCAAATGAGACATTAGGTCTTGCAGCTTGAGCTTCGGGCGACTTACGTTCAAAGAGTTCATCCAAAGGTTCCAGAGAGCTGGCGCGGAACAAAGGCCTCGTGAAGGGGGCCAAGCTGGTGGCGCGATCAAAAACAGATGGGCCACGTGGTACGCTGCCAGCACGGTTCCAGTATGATGGTGGTGGCACATAAGGCTCACTGCCGGCGCGTGTGTAACGGCTTGGAGCGAATGATGGTGATGCTGAGCGACGTGCTGTAAAAATAGAAGAAACAAAAGCGGAATGACCGCATAGTGTTTGATACACAAATTAGCAAGATAACATTAACAAAAAGGGGGAGAGGAAAGACTTTAAAATCGTAAAAAAAAAAAAAATAAACTAAACACAATTGTATTTAGTGTGCATTTATTATAACATTTTCTGTGGCATACTTTGTGGCGCATTTTGTGGATTTCAGTGCTTTTGTTTTTATATAAATTTGTTTTGTTTGACTGGCAATTCAGCAACTTATCATCGTTTATATATGAAAATTTCAACAATGTAAATAATTGTTGCAATAAATTATAAATTTTACATGTTAAAAATGTAATTCAATTAATTTAAATTGAGTAAAATATTTCTATGTTATTATGCATGCCGAAACATGACACCATTTTAATTTATTATACGCGTAAGTGAGGTTGAATGATTTATTTTCATGAACATTAAAATAGATAAAATTATATTTTTCATTAAATGTGTAAATAAAATATTTTGTTTTAAATAAAATATAAGCATTTAAATAAATTAAATGTTGTTTGCATAGAATATTTGATTTATCAATTCATTGACTTTCCAATAAATAAAACATCACTCTAGGAAATGAATTTTGCAAACAAAGAATATCAAATCATTTTCATTCAATAAACTTTTTATCTTTCATTGTCATATTTTTGTTTAAACTAAAGTGTAGTCATACAATTTTTCGAATGAAATATTTTTACTTAAATGAAAAGGAATATTGTTTTTTTTTCAAGGGAAATAATTTTATATATTGAAAGTTCTTTCAATTTTACAATTCTCTTTCCATTCCATTTCTCTCTTAATTTTTGTTTTCCTTCGAAAATACTCCTTTAAATATACATAGAAGGTTAAGTTAAAAACTTTAAAGGATAATTTCAATTATCTTTAAATTTGTCTTTGACCTCAAGCGAAATGGAAATTAAATATTTCCCTTTTTTCTCTTTTTTTTTTTTTTTGTTCTTTAAATTTGATGCAATTTTAATATTTAATGATTTAACAAGTTAACCTTGTTAACTTTTAATAAACTTTTCTCTTTAATTTAAGTGAATGACAATTCTTAGAATAGATTAAGAAGGTGACAGACAGCCCTTGATAGGAAGAAAGTTGAATTTGTGTCAAGATGCCAGTCAAACTTTTACCTTATCGTTGAAATTTCATCCACTTTAAGAAAGTATTTATAAAAATTTTATATTACACGTAGACTATGCAAATCATCAACTATAAGTATACTCATTGGTAATATCTTTTTCTACTTGAAAATGGAAATTTTTACACCAAAAATGATGATTGAAGTGACTTTTCACTTATATGAAATACTATAGTAATAAGTTGCTTTTGAGTAAAAGACAATTAAAAGATAAACTTGTAGTATGTGGTTCTTTTTTACTTTAGTTTGCAAATGTTCTTACAAAATATTAAAATTATAACCTAAAAAATTATAAATTTCCTTACTTTTACAGCCACTTAATTCCACATAATGCACTACTAAATAAGCCACAGGTAAGGTGATTTGTTTTCTAAAGACTATTAAGACACTTTATGGGGTTCAAAAAAGACCTGTTAATTACAATACTTTCACAAGTTCATTAATAATTGCCATGCACTTTTGCTTATGTAGTTTTAAAGTGCATAAGTAATTTAGCAAAATTATTTTAGAAGTTATAATATTTTTGACACTTTCTTGTAAAATATTTGAAATTACTTTCATTGAAAAGTTTTTATACAACAAAGTAGTTAATATGGTTGATAACTTAACTTTTATCAATTAGTTAATATAGTAATGAACTTGAAATATATTTACTAATAAATTTTATAATCTTATTCCATTCTAAATTGAATCATTATAATTGCAAAAAGAGCTACAAGTACTTTTTACTTTACTTAACAAGTAAATTGTAAGCAGAGATCACTAATAAAATATTAAATAAAATAAGTCTACTCAATGACAACAGATAATGAAGCAGACTCGGTTTCCCACTGAACAGAGAACTTAATTTTGCTATTTTAATGTACTCTGTCGTTTGTTTCCCGGTAATAGACAATGCAAGTCACATAAAGCGCACAAGCAGACGCACATACAAGACCTTTTGAATAATTTTTTCATCGAATTGGTCATTGGAAAGCCTGCTCGGAAAAACCGAAAAAATTGTGTTTGGTTGAGCGAAGACCAAAAAACAGAAAACAGAATTAAAAAGTTCTTTTTAGTCACTTATTCAATATGTTCGCAAAAAACTGGTTTTATGAAGACAACATGACTGTTATTCGCGACCTCTGATTGTAAATAATATTCAAATCTACAAGTAACAAGACCAAAGAAGCAGTCCAATAAGATCATGAGTTCTTGAAACTATCAGATCTAAAACTAATTTCATTAATTAAATATTTTTCACTATTGAATATTTTCAGATTTTCTAATTTTCATTTAAAACATTGTATGAAGTCATCAAATATAGAGATCTCAATCAATTACGATCCCTCAAAAATGTCATTTACTACTTGATTATCTTTAATCAATTTTAATTGTGAACATAAAACTTGCAATGATATTTTCAAAATATTATAATTTTAATTTTAGAAAGTGATTTTTACTTCTTCATTACTTTTCATGTACCCACTTAATGGACTTTAAAACTACATATTTATACTTCTTCTTTTTTTTTTTAAATTAAACTTGTTTTGTTCCATGAAATTGATTGTACATTTTTACTTATCATTGAATCAACAGGTCTACTTTTGCTTTACTTACCACACAACTGAAAACCAAAAATACATACAACAAATATAAACATTCAGAAGCAAAGTGTACAAAACAGTGGACACATTAATTTGATCATCAATTACTGATGGTCAATCACTAATTACAATTAGAATTTTTTTACAAAAACATAGAATACATAAAATGTGTATACAATTACAAATACTGCGGGCACGTTACAAAGTATAAGAGAATATTGAAGTGTTTTGGGTTAACAAAATTATTTCATTTCCAATTCAATTAAACAGTTTTGACAATTAGAAACATATCAATGTAATTGTTGTACAATGTAATTGTTGTACTTGTTGTTGGTGTTGACAATTTTAGGAAGTTTTTATGAAAAGAAAAAAAAAAAACAGAAAATTTTTACAATTCAAAAACACATAATTTTGTTTAACATATTTTGTTGCAACTTCGTTAAATATTTCATTCTTTTTTTTTTGTTTTGTTTTATTTTTTTTTTTTTTTGTGGTTAATTTTTTAATGATAATTTTTTTATTTACAAATAATATAATAAGTAATTGTATAATTGGGCAGTATTTACAGGCGCCGCATTGTGTACATATATATATGAATTTCTATGTTTTTAGTAATGAGTGGAGAAACTTTGATATTGGAAAAGTGCATTTTAAAATTGGTGAGGACAGGACACAAACATTTATAGTATAGTATAACAAAAATATTATAATATAAATAGAGAAAAAGTTCGAAAATAAAAATTAAATTAAATGAAAATTAAAATAAAATAAAAGGAGAAAATAAAAGTTAAGAGAACATCATCCCATTTGATATTTTTATTTTTATTTTTATTTTATAAGGCTATAAGCTTAAAATGCTCAAAATTAATTTATTAAAATCCAAAGTCTTATGTGATTTTTGATTTTATTGTATTTAGATATTTATTAGGAGAAATGAAATATGTATACTTTTTTGTTTTGATAGAGGGAAAATTTCTTGATGTATTAGAGAATATTCTCAAAAATATAAAAATAAAATAAACTTTAAAAAGAAAAAGCTGATGATCATAGGATAAATGTTGAGTTAGATGTCTTGATTTTATACCTTTTATGAAATTTATTGGAAGGAAACCTTAAAGAGAGTAAAGACATGGCTAATTTATCAAGTCATTTCAGCTAAAATATCTATCTATATTTGTCTACACATTGTGCCCCAAAATCTTCATTCTATTAAAAAGTTTTATTATTATTATGAGGAAACAGAACTCAAAAAACTCATGACTAATAATAATATATACAGTCTTCGTTTGGAAGATGTTAAACAGAAATTTAGTTTATGATCTTTGGTTTTTAAACTAGAAAAAATATTTCTCATAATAGCTAAGTTCAATTTGTTGTTATATAATAGTAAAATTCTCCACAGATTGTAAGCTAAGAATATTGAAATTTGTCAATTTATAGTTAAGTAAACTTTTTTGTCTATGAGTGTATAAATTGGGATAATCGGAAAAATGTATGTCATTAGATTTTTACTAAATTATGTTTATAAATATGAGATCAATGAGAATTGGTAATGAAAATTTCTGCAATCTGCATGTCAGGTATAAAAATTAGACTGTTCGACCATTTTTCAATGTCACAATTGCTTGTAATCTTTCTTGAAAGATATAAATATATCGATAAAATTGAAATACGAGACTTTGATTCTTTGCTTTTCTATATTTTCTTGTAGTTTCTTTAGAAAATTTTTCTTAGATTTGAAGATGACTGGAGCTGTTAAATAAAAAATTATTCAAAATGTTAACTTAAAGTTAAGTTAATAATATCGTAGTAAGTACTTAATATGAGTGATGATTGATGATTGATGATTGACTTCGATAAGCGTAGAATTCCAGTGAGGCTGATGATGAAACTTAAATTAACTGATGAAGACGATTAAAAAGACGTTAAAATGTTGTTTTTTTTTTTTGGTTTTGTTTTTTAATGTTTTTTTTTTTTTGTTTTTTATTTTTTTTTTATGAATGAGATTTTCTTTATATTTTATGTTCTATTATTGTCTAAATTAAAATATATAATTCTTGTTTTTTTGTATTGTAATAATAAAGAAATTAATGGTTCATGTTGAACTCGCTCTGTTGTTGTATTATAATTAATAAATTAATTAATTTAATAAAGCATTTTGTTTTTTTTTTTTTTTATTGTACAATGAAACATTTAACGAATTCTTGTTGTTGTTATTGTGGTTTTTTGATTTTCTTTTTTTTTCTATTTTTTTGAAATATTTTTTTGTACAGACAAATTTTTTAGAATTAATATATTAAAATAAATTTATTATACAATTATTTAATTATTTAACAAACCTTTGGACTAAAAGCTAAGCAAATTAAGATTGTTTTGAATTTATTTCAAAATTTTTCAAAAGTTTTATGAATATTATTTATTTTTTATATATTTTGGGTAGGGTATAAGCTCAGCATTTTGAGACCTTAATCGCGCGATTGTTGTCGTTTTTTGTCGATTGTAGGTCATAATTTATTTATTTAAATATTTAAGTAAACTTTCTGTATGAAAGAAAAATAAGGAGAAATTTAAAAAAATTATGAATTTGTCTGCATATTTATTGTTGATGTTTCATTTTGGGTTGTGAATTTGAAAAAATTCTTTCATTATTTTTGTATGATGTTCGTGGTATTGTTGTTGTTGTTCAGTTGTTTTTGTTGTTTGTTGTTGTAGGATATATGCTATTTTTACTTGTTGTTGTTGTTGTTTAAAGTATTTATAATTTGCTGATTTAATTCGTGCTTACAATTTTGTAATTATATTTTCAATAATTTTCAATTTGTTTTGATTTCATGTTTCGTTTTTGTTTTTCATTAAAATGCAAATTTACTTTAATCGAGTCGAATTTGTTTACATGTCGTTGATATTTTTACGATTTTTTCCTTTGTTTTTTTTTTTATGTATTTTTGATTTTGTTTTTTTTTTGTGGTTTTTGTTTCTTTTTTTTGTATTTTGTCTTACACAACAAATTTAGAAATCCTTACCCTTGTTGAGTTCTTGGAGCAACTTGTCCTCTGGCTCATATTCCAAAGGCACAAGTGCGTTGGGTGTGAGTGGCTTGTCCTTCAAGTAGAGACCATAACGAGATGGGTATCTATAATAAATAAACAAAAAAAAAAACAAATAAAAGTTAATTGATTTTTGTTTATAAAATTAGAGATTTATGAACTTAAAATGTAATGAATTAAAGTCTATCTTAGCTGAAAGAATCTACCCTTGTATATTAAGAATAAATTGCATATCATATACCTAATCATAATCGTATTTAGTAATCCCGAAGTTTTTGAAATATTCCTAGTCAGCAATCAAAAACATAAGCTTAAAGAAATTTCTAGTCTCCTTAGTCTCTGAATACCGAAAAGATCGAAAGACTTTATTTGAATAATTTAAATTATTTTAAAAAATACTCCACAAAGTATTCTAAAGAAGATAGATTTACTTATATCCATCTCATTCTTATTAGTTATAGCATAGCATTTTCAATCACTGAATTCCTTTGGAACACTAGTAACAATAATAATAGACTATAGAAATTAAAGTTTGAAACTGCAAAACGTACAAATATATTTATATTTTTTGAAAAAATATAAGAGGAGCTTAGTCAGGAAAAACTTATTTTTATTGTTTCCAAGAATGAAACTTATTAATATATTTTGTATTATACAATAATGTAAACATAAGTGATAAATTTACCTGCGTTCAATTTCTTGCATACGCTTCAAATGATCATTCCAGGCCTTCTCTGCATCGTAGTTGGCTGGAACTGTAAATATTTAAAAAAAAAATTTAATAAAATATATAATATAATAAATGAAATAAATATACTAAAAAACAAACACAACATTGAATTTCTTACAAGGTTGAGAAAGTATGTTGATTGATTACTCATTCATTTAGTAAGCTCATAAAAATATTGTATCATTTTAGTTGAAGATAGCCAGATACATACGCATTTATATTTGCAAGCGGTACATAGCATTTATAATTAAAGAATTTAATTTGGGAAATAGAAGCAAAAAAAAAAGAGAAAGAAGAAAAGCATCATTTAGTAAGCAGTTTAATAAATTGTGAAGTATAGTATTTAATGATTTGACATGCGTTTCAAGAAAATATGGTTGAATGGAGAAAAATGGCATCATGAGTTGAATGCATGAGTTACTCTTAATCAATTTGGAGATACACGTAACAAGGGAAATGGGTCTAATACATTAAAAATATTTGTATACCTCAATTGAAGTTATTAAATTGAACTTGTTGTTGTGGAAGTACCTACTAACTAAATTTAAAAAAAAAAAAATGAAAAACCACCTGACTAACAACAATAATAAATTTGTTTTCTTTAACGAAAACACTTTTTCATTTTTATTTAAAAATACCACTAAAAATACAAGAAAATGAGAAAACTTTTACATTTTATACAACAAGCACAACAAATAAATGAATACTTTTTAATCTTTGCCATATTTCATATAAAAGAAATATCTACATTTCTATTCTCGGTTGAGTAATACACAAAAATGTTTGTGTTCTAAATATTTTTAATTGCCTACAAAAGTTGCACGCGAACGCTGAACGTTGATTTTTTTTTTTCGATCGACATGTTTAACATTTTTCTTTATACATTTTATTAAGAAATTTTATTACGACGACAATAATTTTATGTATATTCTGTAATAATTACAAAGAAAAAAAAAAGAGAAAAAAGAGAAAGAAAAAAATTGGTTAGATTCAAGACACAACACAACACTTTCAGACTATACAAATTCAACATAAAATTGGAAAGAGGTTGGGTGTATTTTTTCAGAATTACTGTGCTGAATTGAGTGCATGTGTGTTGTGAGATATGTTGAATTGATCTTCTTCTGACTATGGACTATGTCAGCTGATGGGTTTGTAGAACACGTAGAAACCTTTAATTCCTAATTGTAGTAAAATGCATATTCCATGCGAAAACGAAAAGAACCTCATAGGCCCATTGAAGCAGATATTTATTAAAATTAATCAATTTAGCCACATGATCATCATCACTTATCCATTTGAGTCTAGTCATCAGTGTATACAAGTAAACACCCTTGAGTTTTGCACTCTTTCATCGAGTTATTAATATTTGCTTATGCACTTTAATAGATTAGTTTAAAAATATACATAATCATAATCAAGAGAATCAATTAACCCATTTCATAGAGAACTGATAATTTACACTCTTTTTTAGATTAAAATATGAATTTCTCATGGGAAAATTGTTCTATAATCTCTATTTCACTAGTCTAGCCTTCTTCAGAAGCCACATAGAATCATTTCTTCTTGCCCTGGAGAATATGCCAAATGGTCCAGTTTGGTTATGAAAGGCTGATATAAATTTTTTAATAAGAACTTTCTTTCTTTAAGCTGGACTTTCTGAATTTAACCAATATATGTCTTTGTTATCTATGTAGAATTTTAATATATGTATATATATTTTTTTTTTCATTAGAAAAACCAATAGATCAAGTTTAAGCATACGAAATAATTACAATATTGAAACTAATCTCAATTCAATTGAAGGAATAAATTCTCTCTGAAGATACTCGTATGAATGATCACATAATTTGTTTGACTAAAGACTCACTCTTCTGTCTTCTCATATAGTAAACCAAGAGATTATAAATTGATCTTATAATAATGAAGTTAAGTGTTGATCAATTTAAAATTTATATATTTATTCTAAATTTATAAAAATGATATCTAATTAAATGCCAAAAAAAAAAAGAAAATCATTTAGAAGCTTTGATCAATATTGTTCAATTACTTTGGGGGGATTTGTTTAAAAAAAAAAACAATTTAAAAAAATATATTTCAGTATTGAAAATATGAAATTTTTCCTAATTGTGGAACATGGAAGACATACATAAACATGAAAGTACTTAAATATTGAAACATATTCATTAACATCATCAAATAACCTTTTGATGTCATTGACTTTTGGACTCACTACTACAAATCCCTCTTATTGTTATATAACTCAAAACCATTTTGATAAATAATCCACATATACTTAAAGACGCCACATACATATAATACTACATATGAACAACATAATACAGAAGAAGACATTTGATCCCATATGGAAAAAACATCTCAAAAAGCAAAAAAAAAACAAAAAAATAAACAGAAAAAATTATAAAACAAAAAAAAAAACAAAAAAAAAATATAAAAATAAATTTTTCAAAAAATAAAAGAGAGAAAAATCAAAAGAATAATTCTATATTATCACATTGTATAATTTTGCTGTATATAAATAATATTTTTTTTTTCTATTTCTTTTTGGTTTTGTTGTTGTTTCTTGTGTTGTTTTTGGTTTTTGGTTTTTGGTTTTTATTTTTCTTATTCTTTTTGTTTTTCTTTTTTGTCTATTTTTCACAGTTTTGCATTGACGTAATTTCTATGAGAACTGAGATATTTGATTTTATTTTTAAAATTATGAAATCATTTAAACAAAACAGACAAAACTGTTTTCAAGGTGCCAAAACGCCAACTAACCCCCAGGAACATAGAATTCAATAATATATTTAATTATCAAATGAATTTTTCTTTTAAGTTTTCCTATTTTCCTATTATTTTTCATTATTTGAAAATGCATTTTTGAGCAATGAACAAATGATTTTGATCGAATGATTGAATGCAGCGTGATTTGAATGGCTGCTTTAGAAATTATAAAAATAAATATAAATTTTAAGAAATGATGAATCAAATTAATAATAATAATAATAATAAAAATATTTGTTTAAAGCGCAGCTGCAATTTATAATTAAAATTTTTAAAAAAAAGTAGTATTAAAGGCATTTGAGTATTTGAAGGTGCTTCATGTGTCTGTTTATGTTTATTCTTAAAATAAATATTATTTTGTTCAAAATGAAATAAATAATAATAATAATAATAATGAGAGGTGAATAGGAATATATTTGCTTACTTGTTCTGCTATAATGATGATCATAGATGGCACGTGGTGAGTAGCCATAGGTATCACGGCTCACTGGCAAGTATCTGTAGCCATGAGATTGGACACGCTCATTAGCAGATGAGGGTGTATCATAGATGCTCCTGTATGTGGCAGGCGAGTCCAAGTAAGAACTGTATGGACGGCTAGATCTTGGTGTATCATGGGCACGGATATCCTCGGATCCTAAGATAAAGAAACAAACAATAACAAATCAGAAATGAAATATTTAAAATGAGAAATCAGAATGAGGAGATTATATAGTATAGAAATTTATAGAATTCTATAATACAATATTATGTACGAGTATGTTTCTCACTTCATTAGTTTTGTGCTATTTTAAATACTATTTGGCTTATTGCCAATTTATTTGAAACAAAAAGATTTCCTTGCATTAGAAAATATGCTTTTCTTTGTGTTTTTTTTTTTTTTCTTCTCTTTTTTCGTTTTCTTTTATAATTTTTTTTTTATATTTTGCGCATGTTCACATTGCTGAAATATTTTTCGAAAGCATACAGCAGATTATTCTATTATACTATATTCTGTCTATTGTAGGGAAGCTCTATATTTTGTTATAAATATAGGTTTCATTTATATGTGAGAAATTTGACTTCAAATGACACCTGCCAAAATGCTGTTGGCGCTATTTATGTTTATATCGAGACGAATATGTATGTACATATATATAAGATCTATGAGTAGCTGCACATTATTTCATTTGACTCTAATTTCGCTCTTTATAAAGAAAAAAAAAATCAAGGAAATTCAATCAAAATTAACTTTTATGGGTTGAGAAGTTATGAGTATTTCTAGTACTCATAGGAAATAAGTAGAATAAATTAATCCCATTAGAAATTGAATGCTTGAAAAATGAATTGTGTTGAGTTGAAAAAATGTTTTTTCAAGATTAATAAATAATAATACTGATTAGATTTATTTGAAAACTTCTATCATCATATTTCCTTGGTTAGATAAGTTAACCAAAGAAAGTATTAAAATCTGATATCTGATACAAATCTTTCTCATTCGACTTCTCTCATTTTAGGTCTAATGGAGTGAGATCTTTATGAACTTTACTTTTAAGTCTTTAATTTAAGGTTAATAGAAAACTTATTCCTTCTTTTATTAGACTATAAATCTTCCATCAATTTGATTTTACAGTTATGAAACTTACCCTTCAGAGATCTGATGTAGGATTGCCAGAATTTTGCCTTCTTGCTGGGGGACTCATTGCGCCCGATCATTTCCAAGTGGTTCTTGAACATTTTGATCGTTTAGTTTTTGTGTGATTGGTGATGGTTTTAGTGTTGTAATTAAATTCGTTGAACTCGTTCGCTGTAAACGGAAAATTTTTGTTCAACAAAAATCAGTATTTTTCTTTCTTATTTGATTTCTCCAACATCATCTTATCGATTCTTTAGTTAATTTTAAAATCTTTCTCTTATTTTATACAACTCACGACGACGCGAAAATTGTGTGTCACAGCGACAACGGCAACTTAGAACGATCAATCTACATCTACATATATCTATTTATCTATAATAAATGTGAATATATCTACCTACTAGTAGTTGTAGTAATAGTTCTCTATCTTTAGTGTATTGTGTTTTCTATTCAGTGAGTTTCGTTTATTTCGAAAATAAACAGATAAAGTGTGCCACTTTTTCGCTTGTTTTTTATTTCGATGAAGAAAAAATTCATGTGCGTGAATAAATAAATAAAATGGAAAAGATATAACAAAAAACAACAAAAACAACGACAAGTTTTCAGCACGACAAGATCAATCACTAAAAATAAATACGTATATCTTCTACTATATACGAGAGACGAGCATATTTTTTTTTTTTTGTGATTTTCTTAAATTTTATTTTCCTCGTTTTGTTTTTGTATCAAAAAAATTTCACACTTTTCAAAAACGCCACAAAATAATCAAATGAATTGTGGTAAAAGCAACAAAAAGATACACTAATAAACACACAGATATACATACACACATAGATACTTGAAGTCCGGGTAGTTTGGGATCAACACAAAATCATCACTCATAAAAGTCTAAGAAAACTACCAACTAGTTATGTATGAATGTATAAGAAGAATGTGTGTGTGAGTGTGTGTGTGT
This sequence comes from Amiota mariae, assembly GCA_035041805.1. NCBI lineage: Eukaryota > Metazoa > Arthropoda > Insecta > Diptera > Drosophilidae > Amiota > Amiota mariae. Next base: position 5,236,329 of record JAWNKV010000170.1, on the reverse strand, counting down.
GAGCAGTATATGAGTATCTATGTATGTGAATGTGTATGTAAGTATCTATGCCTTGTTATGTTGCTATGTATAAGTGTGTGTCTATAGACACAAACACATAGTTTGTTCTTTTTTTTTTTTTTTTTTTGTTTGAATCGCAACGTCTCGCGTCGTTAAAGTATCTACAGCTAGAAATTTGCGTTATTTTTAAATGTCCTTGAGTTGATTTGAAATATTTTCTTGCCCAGCATCAAATACTTTTGCTGCTTTTTAAATAAAATTATTGCTTTTGCTGTTGTTGCTGTTTTTGCTGTTTTTTTTTTTATGTTGGGATTGTAGAAACATTTTATATTGACCATGATGCCTCTTTAGGTGAGTTGAGGAGAAAATGTTGCAATAATATTCAAAAAATAATTTATTTTCTTTTATTTTTGAATTTAAATTTTATTAATCCATTTAAAATTTAATATTCATTAATTATTTATTAATTATTTTATTAAGAAAATATTTTTTCAAAATTATTTTATTTTATTTTTTTAAAATTTTCAAATGTATCAAATGTCATAGTTGCTGCTTATATAATCAATAATATAATTTTTTAATTCATAAAAAAATCTTTCTTTCTTTCATTCATTTCCATCATCAACACACATCATTTTCAAAATTCAGAGTTTTTCTTTTGTTTATAAATTGTTTTTTTTTTTTTTTTTTTTTTTGATAAACTTCACTTTTATTTCAATTTAAGTTTCTTATAAAATTAAAATTTTTTTTTTCTTAATTTCTTTAATTTTTTCTTTTTAATTCACATTTATTAAATTTTATAGAAATACTTTTTATTCATTCCAATTTTTAGAATTTGTATTTTATTTTATTTTTTCTTTAAGTTTTTCTTACATTTTGTTTACTCCTAAAAAATAGCGATCTATCCTCAACGAAGAATTTTTTCAAACTGACAACACTTGAAAATCGAACTCACCAATTTCACTCGTTTTTCAAATCAGAATTCCTTTGTCGCGTAGGTTGTCTGTCTGTGTAAGTGAAAAAAAAGCTTTTCCCAACTAAAGATCACACACAGATACACAGAATTGTGTAGATATATAGATAAGTTTGCGGTTTTTCTTATTCGCTTTTTGTTGAGCTTTTCTTTGGCTTCTACTATAGAAGGTCTCTGTGTCTCTGTGTTTGTGTTTGTGTATATCTTTATGAGATCTTTTTAGTGGGCAGCTCCCACACTTTTCACTAAAAACGGTGACTGAAAAATAATAAAATATTATACTAGTATTTCTTGTTGTTGTTGTTCTTTAGCTTATATACAAAATATACTACATATAAGTAGATATAATATGAGTATATACAATTCATATATTGTATTTATGTATAGAAAAATTTGTTAATAATTGACTTTTTCGATTGTTTACTTCCACAGGAAATATATGCTGATTTTTTTTATTGTAGATATATTTTTCCTGTCTTACTCTGTGGGTTGATTGGGTACGCTTTTTTTTTTTTTTGCTCATCTCTCATCATAATTTATTCAGAAATACGTCAATGGTGATCTTGTTTATCTCAATGAACTCTACACTTAACCTATATGTAGGCTATTCTATCTATATACATATCTATGTATATACAAATATTATAGCAAAAGACTTTTCCCAAATTAATGTTTATTAAAAATTCAGTACAGAATTAGCCATCGACGATTAGGGAAACTACATCCTTAATCTTTTAGTAATAATATTCATTATTATTAGTTGAGTTTGAGATAAAGTTTTTTTTTTTTTTCAAATCAAAGAAATTGATTAAATTTAAAGAAGAAGATATTATATATCAATGGATCACTTTAATGTGCGATTATCAAATCAAGGAATATTTCTGACTAACTTCGTGGATAGGAATAATTCTTAGTTTACATTTTCAATCACATCTGCAAAAATGATACCCGAATTCAAGTTTTTATGAACTTTAATGCATTAAACCTAAAAATTATACTTGCAATTTAAAATCTTGTGCCTCTAGATATTATGAGAAACTTCAACTGATGTGGAAATGTCCACCTAGAAAATACATTAAATGATTCTCAATTATATCGAGTCATTAGCAACGATACTCAATAATATCGAATACATTAAACTAACATTATTTTATGTACTTACAAAGGTGCTATAAAATACAAGTGTTATAAATATATGATTACTGGATTTAATATAGAGTATTAAAATAATAAATATTAAATTTATCTGCACTTTTGAATCATCCATATTTCTAAAGGGTTGCACAAAACAGAAATGAGTTAATCAGAATTGGTCGTTTTCTCGTTGCGCTTCAAACAAATTAAACAGAAATTGTTACCTTTAAATACATGAATCCGTAAATAATTTGGTCGAAACATTGGACAAATAATAGGAATAAGAAGACTGTGTGAAAATTCTGTCTTAACTAAGAATTGTAATGAATAATTATGATTAAAAAAATTCCTATTTCATGAAATGAATATACATAGTTCCCAAACAAATGAAAAATTGAAATAAAAATGTAGTACCCGATTATGTCTATCGATTTAATCGATATACCATATTACCAAAATATCGAACATTTTTTGATGTATCCCTAATCCGATATAAGAATACTTAAAATCGCAAAATTTTTTTTCTGATGCAGAGTTGCAAGTGACTGGACGAGTCACTAGGTGCAAGCTGTGTAATGGCATTTAAATTTTGAAGGTTAGCAGCAAATAAATCAATATTTACTAATAAACAATCCCGGACAATCAGTGAGCCCGTGGAATATCTTTTCAACATCTGAATACCGAGTGCAGTATCGATGAAGTCAGCAAATGATGCCTCTCAATATACTTACATTCAACTCAATATAAAATGTCTCCCAAAAAAAGAGGAATAGTGGATGTGATTACCTGAATGATGATGTAATAATAATATATATAACACTGGATTAGCTATTGAAGCTTTGGTATGTTCCTTAAATTCTGGTGGGACAAAGATTTGGCCAATACTAAAAACAAAAGGCAATCATCTCACAAAAGAAAAGTTTGGAGAAAAGACCAGAAGACTGTGTGCATCAAGGGGAACGATGGGCTGAATAATGAGTATGGTATAATTAGGATGATTTCTTGAAGTTTTGCTATATTCCAAAGAATAAAGAGGCATAAAAATTTGACCACAACTGAGAAGAAAAGTTAAAAGTCTTGGTAAAGAAAATTTTGGAAAAATCTATAGGAAACCTTTATTGAAGCGTGGATGCGATGGGCAGGATAATGATGGTATATATAAAGGTGTAATGTATAACACTACAATCAGTGCTTCAAATTATTGTCTGTTTCTTAAAACTTTGAGTGATAAATATTTGACGAAAACTTTGGAGAAAAGAGAAAACTTCTCTAAAGGAAAAATTGTGAAAATCAAGATGAAGTCCATATTCATTAATGGGTGCTGGATGATGATTATTGTATAATAATGTAAAACACTGAATAAGATCTCAAAGTTTTTGAAAAACATAAAAAATTTGCAAAACATAAAAACTTTACAAAACTTTTATCTTAACCTATGTGAATTTCTATTGAAACATTAATAATATTTAAGTTGGAATCTTATTGAATCATATCAGAATGACATCCTAAAATCACTTTCTCTACGAATGATTACTACAATAAATTTAAGACGTATTTGGCATAAATCGAACGAGTGCAATGTAAATAAAGCGTGCCAGAAAGTAAAAGTTGTTTTGAAATACTTTGGCACACGACAAAAAACGATTAGAAATAGTAACAAAAAAATGAAGAAAAGTGTAGGAAAAGTTCTTTGTTAGTTGCCAGGTATTTCCCAATTGATTTTTTGGGTCACTTTCACTGAACAACAAACAAAGAAATCATCTACGTAAAAACAACAAAACTAAACCAAATCAAATCTAAAAAACAATGCACTCGTCGTTCAAAGTCAAGTTCAAGATTAATTCTCAAACAAAACAAAAAAAAAAAATATTTTCATGAGGAAAAAAAAAAATAAGGGAAACAATTTTCTTTTTGTTTTTTCTGTTTTCTGTTTCTAAATAAGATTTTTCTAATATCTTATAAACAAAGGAATAAACAAACATTCGATGCAATGTAATGCAATTTGTTTATTGTCTTATGATGATGATGATGAAATACAAATAGATGCAACTAAATCCAAGAAACAACAACAAAATTTAAAGTAAATGCAAACATTGAAATTATATATTTTTAATGACCAACACGTGTCTTTGTTTCGTTATTTCTATAATATATACAAATCTGATCATATCATTTTATAAGGTTAATATGTTTTCATAGATAAATAGATTAAAATCTGTCTAAATATATTAATAGAAAAACTTGAGACTCTTAAGCGCCCTTCAACGATATTAAACGATTAAGCCCTGCCAAGCATAGAAATTATTTTTGTTTAAGTTTTTTTAGTTAACAAAATTTAGTACATAGTAAATTCTAGTCATATAATGTTTCTTTCTATGTTGCCCAATTAAGATATAATCAGACTCCAGAAAGAAAAGCATGAATGAAAGGAAGAATCTAGTGGAAAAAATTATCTGTTTATTTTTTCTAGGAATTTTATATTGTTTAGTATTTATCATGACCCCAAAAAAGAAAAACACATTAACATATCACATGCTGTGCAAACGCATTTTTAAATGTAAACAAATTTACATATTTATACTTGATTTTCTTCTTTCAATTTATTTTTTTTTTTTTTCTGTTTTTAATTATTTTTAATGTGCCTAATTGCACAAGTCTATAAATAAAATATATTACTAATTCTATAGTAAAAGCTTAAGTAGTCTAAACAAATTAAAACAACAAAAAAAAAAACTACAATAAATAATATTAAATTTAATTAACCGAAGCTTGCTTAACTTATTATAAATAATAAATGGTTCTAAATCTCCTCCATTAGATGAATTTTTTTATATTTCGATTTGATTATCATTTCAAAAATAATTCTATTAAGTTGCGTATGAATGACTCGAGAATTGCAAAAACTTCCTATATAAAAACAAAAAGATTCTTAGTAACATTAATACTAAATAGTATAAGAATTTATTTATTTATTATCTCAATAATAATAATATAATAATAATAATGTTATATCTATGTACATTTTTTGTCAGATTAGTTCAATTTTGTAAATTATTTCAAATATTTTCTAAACTTTCTACGCTTTAGCTTTGAAAACCAAGGAAGTTTTGGTTTTTAAATGGATAATACCTCCTCCAGTAATCAAAGAATTTCAATTCAAAAATTAATGCTCGATAGTTGAAAGACTCCAAAAACGAATGTATTACAAAATTAGTGGGAAATTGCTCACACAATGCTAATAATAACAATATATATAATTTGTGGGATTAAATAGTTTTACACAGTACAAATATCATAAAATAGTACAAATTCTCACAATAGTTGGAAAGGTTTAATATTTTTTTTAGAAATAAATAGAAAGTAAAATGTGAATCCAAATCAGTTAAAATTAACATTTTCTAGATTTTTATAAATTCTAAACACAGTAAATCATGATGCTATGCAATTTTTTCTTAAAATATACTAAACGCACCAAAAGAATGAACCAAATTATAAACATATCTTGATAAATAACAATTATTATTATACATAATTTCTAAAGAAACAAATCCTCATCATCGTCATCATGATTATTCAAACTATATGAAACCAGGTCACTTTATGAGTTTTATGAAATTATACGAATTCTTGCTTAATCACCTTATCACTACATATATCTTTGAGACGAAGAAGAGGTTTTCAATCTCATTCAGATTTAGGTATAGCGCAGTATGATTTTGTATGATGAGAAGGCCTTTGTATTGATCTACGATTGGCATAAATCCTTGCATTTTCTTGCATAGACATCAAGGTTTCTCCTTTTTTGCTCTAAAGTAAAAGTGGGGAAATATTGTCCAACATTCCCGTAAACTTCTGGGTGTTACTTTTAGAACTGATAAAGAGAGGTTCAAAGGTACTAAACTTGGTAAATAGAGATTTGTTACATTTGCAATTTGCATGGATTTTTTTTTGGACAACTGATTCTCAAAGCTATTGGCTAGATTCACGAAAGGAATACCTCATATTTTCGAAAAGGACTGCTCGTGTTCCAGCAACATAATGCAAAATCAAAGGTTTCAGAACAAAGTGCTGTGATGTGTGATAAATGCATCCTGGAACGTCTGTAACAGCGGCATTGAACGCAATCTTGGCATTGATTCAATCGTCATTATTATACAAAAATATGCGAAGTCTCATGTGGAAATGTTAAGTGTTCAAATTAATAATGAAAATCCAAGTGGGTGAAAACAAGGCTTAAACCCAAAAAGCTGCATCAACTCCTAGTAACTCAAATCTCTGCACTCGGAGCGCCAACAAAATAATCAGCATTATGCTAAGCCCAATTTAAATTGCCCATTAGTGTAAAAATCTTTAGAATTAGTTACATTAAAAAAAATAAATAAAAATAAAGAAACATTGATAATCTTGAAAATAGAATCCTTATTATGTATTAGCTTAATGCAACAATTCCCTGTACATATTTCAACCAGTCTTGATAACATTCCAAAACCACATCAAATAGAATCTCTTTCAAGCAATCAAATTTAGGAAACTATTATAAATCAATAAATAAAAGACATCAAACTTTTCATTTAATACTCAATAAAAATCATTGGTGAAATCATATAAATAAAAAATACAATATAATTTAATTCAATAAAGAAGATGTATGCACAAGTATACTAAGCAGTATGCATGATCTTTACGCTCTGAAAATTTTCTTTTTAAATTTTTGTTCTATTTTTTTTTTTTTTTTCATTTTGAAATATCAGAAATAATTGAAATGAATTACAGACACTTGGGTATTAAGGCCACAAATATGAGCAATAAAGACTTGAGATGTTAATTAAATTAATTCAATTGCAGACACTTCTCTATACACAATCAATGTCAAATTTTGTTTAAAGAAATATACTATTTATATAAACTTATAATATAAATTTATATTATAAAAATATTAAATTAAGGAATCAGAAACAAACCACTGAAAAATGGGCAATGGTTGGAATAGTTAAAAGATTCAACAGATGAATTGCTTACAAATCGTTTAATTCAACAGCTTATTTTTGTATATTCTAATCTCAGTCTCTCTCTCTCTCTCTCTCTCTCTCTCTCTCTCTCGTGTTTATAAATGCACTTGAATTTGAATTATTTTTGATAATTAAGAATTTACATTTTATTAATCATAAATATTTTTTGAATGTCAAATGAAAATAAAAGCAAACAATGTCATAATCATCATCATTAACATCAACATCAACATATGAGTAACCAATTCAAAATGGTACAAAGCATTCATTGATTTATAAAGATGAGATATTCCTTATATATATATAGATACAATTTATAGGTAGATATACATATGTAGATGCCTATTGTGAGTCAGTTGTGCTGAAAATAATGTCAGTAATTACTTATTAAGAAACAGAAACAGAAATCACCATCGTCATTGTTCTGAATACAAATTCTTTAAAGAGAAATTATTTCACTTTTCACAAAATTTGTACAGCTACAAAATACGAAAATATTGCGAAAATTAATAAAGCTTTCTGTTTTTTTGTTTTTTCGTTGTTTATACAATATATGAATTTAACCTTAACATAAGCCACAACACCACCACCTTCAGTTAAAAATAAAAAATTGAAATGTATAATAGTTTTTTACTTCTTAATTTTTTGTTAAAAAATACAAAATTTATACAAAGACGTAGTAGATATAATACTAGAATTTTGTATCTTCTGACTACGAAGGATTTTTGATTTTTTGTTGTTTTTGTTTTTATTTATTACGAACTAAGTGTTAGATTGTTTATGTTTACTTTAAAGTAATGTATCTCTATACGCTTTTATATTGAAGATACATTTTTTAATACAATATATGAGAATATTTCTATCATTCATTTAAAGCTTTTTTTTCTTTGCTTTTCTTTCATAGTCTTGCACATGTAGTAAGACCCACGCATATGAACTTGAAAATTAATTATCAGAAAGCAATATTATATACAAACATATTCGTATCTATATACACATATTATGTGTATCTAAATACACATAAATTGTACAATACATAACACCTTACACCTATAAATGTAGCTTTTTTTCAGATACATAATTCTTTCATAGTATTTATGTATCATTAAGCTTCTCCATTTTGTTTTAATTTGCTTTCAGATAAATTTTCTTTTTTTTTTATATTGTAGATGTTTGCAATAATAATTCATTTTTATTATATTTTTTTGTTGTTTATTTTTTTATGAAATATTTTACGTTTCATTTTGATATTTCAAAATGTACATATAACAGATGATTGTCTTGGAATGTATTTAAGCTTAGAAAGTATGAAAATTTGACTGGAAATTATAAAAAAAAAAAATATTGCAAATTTTTAATTAAACTGTTTATCGATTTTGTATTGTATTGAGACCAAATGACAGATGGGGATTTTGATTGTCTGCAGTGAAATATTTGGTAGGATTTGTTTTAATAACACATGATGTGAAGGAATTTAATGAGATAATATTACTCAGTTCAACAATTTCAGCTTCTATAATCGATTATTTTTTAATAATGAAAAAATTGAAATAGAAAATCTAAATTGTCATTCAAACCAATTTAAGATTAATTAAGAAAAATTTTATTTAAAAATTGATACATTGAAATGTTTACTATCTTGATTTGGTGGACTCCTTAGTTACATAGACAAGGGATCAGCAATCTATTTTAGAAAGGGAAAAACAAACAACAAAGTAACCAGGAATGGAGATATGATAGAAAACTTAATCTCTTGGCTACATTTTACTGTGGTTGTATGGTTTTTGATATAACCATTGCAACTAGCTTTAATATTTTTAAACTAACGAGTAGAGTTGGGCTTAGGATACTGCACAATATTTTATTGGCTCTCTGAGTGATTCCATACGTTTTGCGGCTTTTTGTGTTTAAGCCTTGTTTTCCTACTACTCGGGTCAATAAGAACTGAAACTTCCCTGTTGATGTGCTGACTTAGCCTTTTCATGGGAGACTTCACTTATCTCTGTATTATACCGGAGTCTGATTCGATGGCAAGATCGCATTCATTTTATAACTTTATTCTGAAATATTTGCATGTGCATTATATTGTTGGAACATAAGAAATATCATATATATTTCTAAATATTACCATTTGATATTTATTTTTTAATAAAATAAAATAATATGATTTGGTATCGTAAAAAAATAAACTGAGATCTCAGAAAATTAATTTATTATAAAAATATTGAAATTATTAAGTCAATTTTTTGCATAAACAGTAGAAATTTGAGATAATGGAGGTTTTGAATAACTTAATCCACTGATGAAATGAACATCGATCGAATGCTATTTTCTCACTTTCATACTTGAAAATTATTTACTCGATATAATCGAACATGTTTGACTATATACTATCTCTATAAATACTGAAAATATTGGACATGCTATTATAGCAAACACTTATCATCTCCCTCTAAACTTCTAAAATCGCGAAAGTCATTTAAAAAACCTTGCTCCTAGCAAATATTTAGAGAAAATACTTAGGAATCAACAAATCTAAATCAAATATAAAGAATACCATCATCATCACTCAATTTTAAAGAAATTATCAAAACTTATTTTTTTAGTGCAAAATACAATATCATCAACCAATTTAAAGTTGTTTTTATCAAAGTTGTATACGAAAACCAATCATCAGAATTCACTCAATCAATAATTAACTAATTTGAAAACAAATCAAATACAAATCAAATTAATATGCTAATTAGATTTGTTTGATTTAAATTTAAATGTGCTAACAACATAATAATCATTTTTCAATAAATAAGGAACATTCAAAATTATACAATTTGATTTTGATGATTAATAAACAACAATAATAATAATAATTAAATCATATTTATATTTGTTTTTTTTTTTTCTATTCTGAAGGACAATAAGTAAATTTATTCTAAGGTATTTATTGACAGCAGTTCATGGCAGATCTAAAGGCCAATTCCTCCTCCCAAATATAATCAAATAAATAACATATGAGTTATTTAGTTATTTGTTTTGTTGACCTTGAAGTATAGAACAGAGCACCTCTGAGTGAAATAAAGTCAAAAACTGTTCAGTTAATGAAAAATAGGAAAAGAATTTTGATTGATGAACAAACACAAAGGAACATGAAAAGAGAAAAATTCTGAAAAAAATATACATACAATAATTTAAAACATTGTAGTACAACAAAATTAAGTTAATGCCAATTTTCTCAAACCACAACAAAATATACATAATATACCACAAGGGCACCAGATTCATTGTTGCTGATATTTTTTTTTTCTTGTATTTAAATATAAATTTATGTAGAAAACAGAAAAATGTAAAATTGCACATTTAAAGTAAATTTTTCTCTTAACATTTTACTAGTTCAAACGAAAAAATTCCAATGGGAAATTTATTTAACTAAAAATATGTTTACTTTTATAGGTTGGATTTCCTGAATGCGTAGCAATTTTATGATCTCATTACTGACGTCACTGAATTTGAATGCAAAAAGCAAAAGCAAAAGCAAAAAACAAAATCACATCCTGTTTATTAGATGTGATTCTTCTTTATATAAACAAAATTAGTATAAGAACATTTATTTATTTATTGCTTGCGCCAATCAACAACAAGAAACCTATAAAAAAAAAAACTAAAACGTAATTTTCTAGGAATTTTTTTAATTAAATAAAAACAAACAAAAAATTATTTGATGTATCGTTTTGTTTTCATTTTGGAAAATACAAAATTTTTGATAATTCCGAATCTTTCAACAGTTGTTCAGTTGTCATAAATGAATTGTTGAAAATGTCGTTGAAAATGAAAGTTTGACTACTTATTTGTGGTTGTTTTGATAATATACAGTATTTTATACAGTACTTTTCACACAATAACACAAGGGTACAGTGACTTTGAAGTGATATTTGTAACGCAATATAAGAGAAATATTGAAAACCTGTCCGTCTGCTTATTAATTTCAATGCAATCAAAGCTTAGATGTCTCAAATCTTTGATATATTGAATTGAAGTGCTACAAAGTATCTGATCTTATTCTTCAATATAATTTATTTAATTTAGAATATACTTAGTTCCTATTTTACTGAAATGTGTAGCAATCATATAAACCTCATCAGACTTTGAACGCACAATATATTTCAAATATTTAAATAATGGGACTTATACTCGTACATCATGCAATCCCTCTGATTTCAGTATAGAAATACAATATTTGTCTACATATCTTTTATATTTCGTAAGTGCTGCAAGTAGAACTATACAAAATCATCATTATAATACATATGTTTATCAGAAAATTGGATTATTTGCAATAATAAGATAAATAAACTGATCTTAAAATGAAACAGTTTGTAGCGATTTCTTTGCAATGAGATTAAAAACTTCCAAAAATGTTATTACAAGAATCTATATTCCTATGATTGTTTATAAATCGTTTACCTATATCTTCCATAACACTGAATAACACTGAAAAATTTACCAGTCTTCTGTTCATCATTTTCGATTAATTTAAAGGTGCTAATTACAAAAATGATATTAGATTTTCTTTTGGAAGCAGCTCTAGTTTTTGAGATACTGGTACTACTGGATTTTTGTCTTATCTAGTTTCATGTTGTTTATGTTCTTGCAAATTTTTTTTTTACTTTTATATGCCTTTTCTCATTTCATCTTTAAAGTATTGTTAATTAAGCTAATTTCAGAGAAAAGAAAAGAAAAGAAAGACAAAATCGTTTTTCATTATATTTTATTTCCGGTCTCTTTCAACTTCAAAGAAATAAGTGGGGTTTTTATTTTTTGTTTTTCTAAAATATTATAAATTTTAAACACTTTTTTATTATAAATATGCAAAATAGTTATGATTTTGTTGATATTTATTTATATTATTTCAATGTGCAAGATTTGCAAAATCATGAGAAAGTGAGCGACAGAGTAAATGATTTAATCAAACTCCATAATTGGTTCTCAAAAACTAGAGCTGTTAGAATAATAAATAAGGTTAGATTGAAAATTGATGACCTCGAATTGGTAAATAACCATTAAATATTTTTTTGAAAAAAAGAAATTGATTTTGCTGCCCTGTGTAATCATTGCTTTTCACCAAGAGGAGTTCGAATCAGAAATTTCCTGTAGCTGATGGTGACAAATCAGGAATATATAGTAGATAATTATTATAATTCAGCTCTAATTATTTAATACTGAGTTCATCGTGAAGGTGAGAGCAGGGGCGCTGTCCCTTATCATTGCTAATTACCTGTTTTTTTATTAAAAATATTTATCTTAAATATTTTACTTTTTTTGTATAAATGTTTCGTTTTGTATGAAAGGTATTTAGGAATTAAAAGAAACTGACTATTCTTTTGTTTGATCTTTGCATTTTTATATTGTATTTTCCTTGTAGGCGTAAAATGTTGTAAATTTTTATAAAATGTCCACTAAAAGCTTTAACTTATATACGAGTATGTCACAAATTAATATAGCTTTGTTTGTAAATACTCTTTTATATAATTTTATACTTTTCACAATACTTTAATCAGATGTTTGTAACGCAATGAACTGTGAATTTGAGACCGGAGAAATTATTGTATATAGTGCTAGCATGATCAGTCAGCATTGAAAGGACAATGGAATGAACTTAGATGATCACAGTTTATGATCTGTTGGATATGTATTTTTTTCAGATCATTTATATTAGCCATCACCAGAAGGAATACACTACCATATCAAACGATAATTCAAAATATTATGATTGTTTGCATTGTCTATTTAATGTGAAGTGTATGAAGTGTTTGATGAGACCAAAGTTTGTTTTTGATTCTTGCTTTATTTCTTAATTTGTATTTGTACACATATTAAAAATACCATTTAAAGCTATGTAATTTTTTAATAAAATAAATGTGCAAGATACTTTTGCATGTAAGTATACATATAAGTATATAAGTATATAAGTTTGTATGTATATAGCAAAGATTTATTTGTCCCATCAACAATTTTGTATATTGTTTGGTTCAACATTTCTATTATAATTTAATCTACAATATATTGTGGCAACAAAAGTATCTCCCATGGCACCACTTGTTGTCCACTGTTAAGCTCTTAGTATACCACAAATAGATATATATATATGTATGTATACATACCATACATGTATCTTCTTAGTTTACGAGCTGACGTCAAATTTTAAATAAATTTTTGCACATATTTTCATTATTTTTATTAAATAATAAACAAAAATTTCTCTGTTTTAATATAAAATATCATATCATATATTTGTTTTCTTTTTTAAATAAATTAAGCATTAAATATATAAATAAATTAAGCATGACATGAATGTGAATGCATGAAACACCTCCAACATTTCTAGAAATTAAGGCAAATTATGGTATTTAGATTAAAGACAAAAATATGTAATAAAAATGCATGCGTATGGATAACCATCTCTCTTTTTTGCCTCACTAGTACAGATTTGCAATAAATACAAAGGACTAGAAATATTCTACTTTTAGAATTTTGTTTTAAATAGACACAAAGACATGACTACTTTAAAAAATATCCCATCTAATTTAGTCTTTACAGCTTTAAAATTACAAAACTATAATAATTTCTTCAAAATTTCTACTATTTACTTGCAAAGGAGATTAACAATTGCATCTAGATGAACTTATTTATTCATTATTTGAGAGTTTAGAAACATCTTTCGGCTATATTTTCTTTAACAACTTGTTATTTTTAACAATTCGTATGAAATTAGTCCTGTTTCTGGTAAAAGATACCAGGCACTATGTTCTTTAAAGGTTCCTTCTTCCTCGTATTTCATTTTCTACTACAGATCATCTTCAGCCGCACCCAATCTAAATATTTAATTGCCTTTTATAGAGTAGTAACCTATTAGAAACACTATTAACCTTTGATCATTCCCCTGAATAAACAAATTAAAGAGCTTCAAGCAAGAACAGAATGAAATCTATCCTAATATTCTATAAATTTCTAAATCAAAAACTAATAACTTTGCAATGAAAGCTTTACAAAAGTATGCTTTACTTTTATTAATCCATTTTTACAGCATACTTTTACGCAACGCTTTATTTTTGCAATTAGTTTTACTTTTCCAAAAATTCACAATGCCATAACCATAACTTTCCATTCCATTTAGAATTTATGAGCATTTAAAATGTTCTTCCACCATAAAGTTTACTGTCCTCCTCCCTCCTTCCGATATACTTATTGAATTTATTGGCTTTTAGTTATAATAGAGCAGAACATTTCATATTTATTAGACTGAGCTCTGAACTCAATGAAAAATATTGTTTATAAACAAATACAAACATAAATAGTGAAATAAAAATGTAGCAATAAAAACAAGTGTGTGGTTATGGTGCTAATAATAAGTACATGTGTTATGATGTGTTAACAACATTTATACGATTAGTGTAAAACAACTACATTTGTTGATCAAATGAAAGAAAAAAATCAGCCAAATGTAAGTCAAATAACAACGATAAGTTTTCTGTATAAAATTCTTACATTTATAAAATAAAGTCCTCCAACAGCATCTGTCTATCTGAACGCGATTACCTCAGATTTTCATCCGTTTTTCGCAAATGGATGTTTCATGAGGAAGGTTTAAGTGTGTATTTCATAAAGATTTTGCTGATATTAGCTGAAATATTGAAAATTGTTGAAGATGTCGGAAAACATTATGCTGACTTGGAGATTTCCATAATTTTTTTTACTGAACCGATCTTAATAATTTTGTTTTTTTTAAACAACGAATGAATGTTGTTGCATACTTATTCTTTTCATTTTTTAAAGGTAAATACGAGTATAGCCGAAGGCCATTATAGCAAATACTATTTTCCTTAAGCTACTTTTTAGTTTTTATTATCTCCTTGCTATATGCAAATAAAATTTAAAAAAATAAAAATATTTAAAAAATAAAAATCACCGATGTAAAATTTTTATTAATTTTAAAATATTACAAATTTGTTGTATGGGGATCCCGATGACACCGTTTGGTTACGGAACCCTAAAATGAAATATAAAACACATCACTCAGTAAACTTAATATTGTAGATTCTGCAGATGATGAAACCTTTTATATCACTGGGTAAACAAAATTCCGGTAGTTGAAATTTATAAAAAAAAATATACATATATATGTACAAGGTATAAATATTTTGAAAAATACATTCTTAATTGTAGCAAGATCTTTCCACTCTATACATATGAATATAAATAACTCTAAATCAATGTAACGCCCATTAGATAAAAGTGGTAACGCATGAATATAGAAAACTTCCAAATCACTGGAACACCCATTAGAGAAAAATTGTCGAATTAAAGAATTGAGAAGAAGTCAATGGCCTCAGTAAACATTTTGTTGAGAAAATGGAACGTAGAAACCTAATGGTAACCACACATTATGCAATCAGTTGTATAATCAAGAATATTTTTTTTTTTTACTACTCTTTCCCTCACACATTGTGCCTTCCACAACAAGCAGTGTTTCATCCTATGAAGTTGTATAACCGATAGAGTAATGTGTGGACCCCATAACGGGAGCAAAAATCTAGTAACCTATATTTTGTATTTCATATGCAAAGAGAAACTTATCTATAAAAGATGAAGAAAAACGTTTACTTAGGATCGATTCACTAAGTAAACTTTTTCTTATATTAAAATCATAATTCTATGGTCTTCATTTACCATAAAGGCAACATACGTATCTGACTGCCTATGGGTCCTGCATCATCTAATAAGGGGCTAATGGGCATAAATCATAGAGCACTTAAAGTTCTTGTAGAACTCATGGTAAATAGGAATCTTGAAACAATTTCTTCCTTCTTAATAATAAAATATTAAAATTAAAAATAAAAAACAATGTTAAATAATTTTAAAACGGATGCAATGAAGATAAATCATAATCACAGTCAAATGTAAATAAAGTACGAGTATCTTAACAATATTGAGATACATTTTACATGTTATTATATTTTGCATTTTTTGTGTATTTTACGATTGGTCAAAAAGCAAAGTAAAATTTATGACATCACGAAATACAACGCTTAATTTATGAGTTTTCTTTTTTTTTTATTATTATTTTGGTATTGGAATTCACATTTCTCTCTAATCTGAATTCTAGAAATTCGAAATGGCAATGGAAATAATTTTCATTTTGATTTTGTTATAAGGCAGATGGGTTGTGCTGTGTTGGTTGATCATCGTAAAGCTTCAAACGAGTAAAATATTGTATAAATGTATTTCCTGTAAGTGAGAATAATGGATTTTTTTATATAAAGTATTAATATAACAGGAAAGGCGAACTGTTGTTACCCCAATGGTGTTGGAAAGGCATAACTTTGTGACTGCTTGATTTGGTCTTAAACTGAATAGAAATCGGAATACAGCGTACAACACAACATTTATTGCATTATTTTTGTTTTACTTTAGATACTTTTTATATCTTTGTTAAATTATAGCAGCATCTGTTCAATTGTTCAGATGAAATGAAAATAGCCTATGGTAAGTAATGGTTGGTAAATTGTCATGGCTACGTCACTCAAGTATTTCCTGTAAACCAATAGAGTATCTTCTATGTAGAGATAACGCATCTGCAAGTCACTTATTGATTTCCTTATTGTCCTTTTTACATTTCTCTTACTCAATAATGCAGTAATTTTCTCGCTAGCCTTGCTTCTTTCATCAAACATTTCCTTGCTTTACTCCATTTCGCTTTTACTTTTCCTCGCTCTCCCTCTTTCTAAACTGAATGCAGTGATTTCCTTTCAATCTACACTGATTTACGATGCGAAACACTCTTGCTTGCGTAAATGCTATACACATCTTTTTGTATCCTTGTACACATTCTTGACAATTTCTAAGCAAAAGTGCGACATGTTCTGAACACTATTTCAACTGTAATTACATTGCAATGCAAGTAGAAAATAAAAATGAAGAAAGTATGAATAGGGAAAAGTGTTGAAGAGTATGAATGGGGAAAGTGTTAAAGAAGAAAGCAAAAGCAAGCATAAGAATAACTCAATTTACTCCTGGTAACAGTTATCTATGGCTTTTCGCACATTCATATTACACCATGCATTCAAGGATTGCAAATCCGAGTACAACTTGTCAACCTTGCTAGACTCACCCACGAACTATAGTACACACTCGTATAAGATTTCTTTGGCTTTGAATATGCATTTACACTATGGAAAATCTTGTAAAACACGCACATACATAAGTACATATGTTTGATTATTTTGGGTTGGATTTACTTGTTATTTATTAAGCGAAATAACCTTTGAGTGCCTGTGAAAACTCTGAATACCCAATAAACTGATGCTTGGAAGCTATGTTCATGTTCATGTTCCATGGTCCATGGTCCAAGCTACTTGAATGCAATTTAATTAGCGTTGATTGTATGAATTTATGTTCTTAGAAAATAACTAACTAAGTCAGTACAAGTAAGTAAGTAAGCAAGCAAACAAGTAGAGTAAATGCCAAAGAAGCCATGAAGGAATTGTATCAAGTGATGTCAAGGAGCAAGCAAGGATTACATTTTATATATGTAAAATGGCATGGGGTTGCCTTGTAACTTGGTACAAATAATGCGCCGTAAATAAGACTTAAACTTGACATGAACAAACGAGCAAACGAACAAACGAAGGAACGAGTAAACGCATCGTCAAAAGATTCACAATTATTATCTATTAATGATGTACTATGGAATTATTTATATCATAAGATTTGTAAAGAATTTCACTTTAAGTTTTTGTTTTGCTAAATAATTGGCAATAAAAATATACATATCTACATATATTAAGCGGCTTAAGCCATTCAAGATATAAGACAAATGTATTGTCTCTACATAACTAAGTACAAAACAAGTTACTCAGTTACAAAGTATAAATCGTAATTTAATTGGAAAACTCATAGACAAAGTTTCAAATTCTTCTATTCTATATACTTATATATGTCTTTGTGTATGTGTATATAGAACAAAAAAAAGTTATTTTTGTCACACACAACTTTATATTTTATTAATTCAATTTCTTTTTCACAAAATTTATTGCATGAAAGTGAATATTTAATGTTTCATTGTATGCAATTGTTTATAGCAAATATATAATTGTTATTTGACTTTGATTTTTTACTGTTTACCCAATTTAATTAAATCATTATTGTTTATTTTATTATACTTACTGACTTAATTTTCTCTTAGCCAAATGTTGCACGCGTGAGTTTTTTTTTTTTTTTTGTATGAAGAATAAATATTTTGTATAAAATATTACAATAAAAATTAAGATTAAAAGCCAAGAAAATTGTGTTGGTTTCATGATATGAGTATATTAGCTTTAAGCGAGGGTCAATCAATCAATGTTTAAAGACAAATGACATTTCTAAACAAAGTTGAATCTTTGCATATTGATGGTCAAAGTCAAAATAAAAGACTATTGTGGCTCCAAAGAATGCAGATATCGGGAAATTGACCAGAAAGGTGATGGCCTAACTTTTTAATATGCAAGCGTTATAATTCATATCGATTTCATTCCGTCAAAACAAACAATCAATGATGGTTGCAAAGCATCTTTAAAATGTTTCAAAAAAAAAAATTGAAAGGAAAAACTTTCATTTAATTCAAACATATTGTGAACGAAACATGGATTCCATATATTGAAACATCATCATCATAGGATGACTTGAAGAAAAATAAACTCTTTCTATTGAATCAGCTCTGAAGAAGGCGAAAAGAGTGCAAAGTATTTCCGAAATGTGATGGCCACAGATTTTCGGGGTTGCACTAATTGTAATGACTGCTGAGGAAAAGTGACTACCTCCAGCACTGTAGGCATCTTTAGATACTCATGAACGGTAGTGTTGCAGACAAACCATGAGACTCCCATGATTTGTCTTAAAAAATTATTTTAGAAATCTTTAATTTTTCTTATATTATACGCGACAATGATGACGCAAAATTTATACGACATAGAGCCAAGTGGTACCACTATTTGTCTGTAAATCAATTTTTTGCTTTCTAAGGAAAGTTTACTAGTTGAATGTATTCAGGCTGTTTTAATTGACGTTACTTTGCGTAGCAACATGCGGTGATTGATATTACATGTGAACGGTAGGTAAGCCATTTGTCCAGGATTAAACCGATGTAACGGACTTGGTCTACCTTAAGAAAAACCTCTGAGCCAAATGGGATATCTAGGAAAATGTTGCACCTCAGAGTAAAATCACAATTGGATGATTTGATTGCTTAAAAATGAAAAGAACAGACGTCTTCCTTATTTCTTACTCTAACTAACCTATTGAAATTCATTTTAAAACTAATAAAAATAACTTAATCTAAGTATATAAATAAAAATATTAACAACAATTCAATAATAATATTCATATAACAGCCGAAAGCTTCACAAGCTATGGCTGCCCAACCAAGACCATTCATGCGCTGCTGTAGAATAGACCATCGTCGCCACACTTCATGCTATTAGACTATTAAAAAGCGTTTATATTGATTGACCATTGATAGTTTTAGAATCGATTCATTGCAGGGTTCTGCCAGTGCATTAAGTTGGCGGCCAATCAGTTGTCAGTGCCTCTAAATCGTTAACATCTGATGATAGAGGACAAATAAGCCGTGAATTCATTATCGTTTCCACTTACGCTGCTGTCGTAGCCATCTCCTTGTAATTTAATGCAATCCCGTTGACCTGATGAAAGAAAACCTTGGAGGTATAAAATGGAAATCAACTCCGATCGTCTCACATTCTCTGAATATGATAATCTTCGCAGATTCACTATGCAGGTTTATTTATATGAAAACATTGGGTAAAATATTTGGAGTTAAAAAGAAATTAATTTCAAACAACAACAAATATAAATAAATACGAGTATATAAATATAAAAACTGAGAACTGGCAAAATAAAGAAAAATTCAATAAAATTTTTAGAAATATAAATTGAAAAGATTTCTATGGATTATTACTTTCTTAATAGAATTGTAGAAGATCACAAAATACTACAATTTATAAAATATATTTTAAAATTAAACAGATAGCAATTGATGCTTGTATTCCGTATTTTGTAATTTTATTTATTTCATTAAATCAAATAAATAAATATTTTAAAATTGACATGGATACTCAAAATAATTGAAAATATTAATTATTTAATATTCTTCTTATGCAAAAAACTGCATAGTTAGATTTTATTAACAAAGAAATGAAATATATGATATGTGTGATCTACAGCATTTGGTTCTAGGTGTTCTTATATATAATAAAATACAATAGTTACCAGGTAGATTTTTTTTTTTTTATCTAAATTAATTTCTCTTGCATTTACGTCTTTGTGGGCGTGTGTTTTTATATGGGTAAATAAGTGCCACACGCGTATCTTTTATTTCTTTTCATATTTTTATATAAAAACACATACAGCATTGACACTTTTCTATGGTTCATAATCCTCAATTGACGTTATTTACTTTATCAAAGTGTTGACAAATTGATGAAAGCAGAACTTTATGATATTGGTATAGTACAGTGACTTGAATTAGGCAACAAAATACAATATACAATATACAATATAAGTACATATATTGACTGACCTTTATAGAAAAGAATTACACATACAGTTATGTATATTTCCAATAAAATCAAAATACACAATCATTAAAAAAAAAAGTCAAATTTAATTTTTAATTTCTCAAATTTAACAATAATTTTATTTAGTTAACCACTGTGTTCACCTTTAGACAGTCATCAAATACTTAGAAGTCTCCAAAATCAAATTCAAAATTAAAAAATCAATTTTTCAACGGGTTCAAATCATTTCTTTTCAATTATGTTCAATTAGTATTTAATCATATATTCAACAAAAGAGTACACAAATACGGATTTCATTGAACTTCATTTAAAAAACAGTAAAAACTTTTTAAAAATTACATTTAAAAAAAAACAAAAACAGATGTTAAATTTTCAAAAATTTTATAAATATATATAGTATAAAATCAACAATCTTAAGGCTGAGTAAGTCTATAATACGTGAAGGTCATGCATCAAGAAAGTCATAAAATAGTGTAAAAATATATTAATATTATCGTAGTACTACATAGCATAGCATACGATATTTGCCATAGATGGTGATACAATACAACTAACTATACAATCTCTAAACTACAATATGTTTATATATTAATATATAAAGAAATATAAATCTAATATTAATATAATTATAACCGAACAAGACTGGGTATCGATCACAAGTCACTTCAGTACCGAACTACTGGAGTTGGTAGACATGCAATACAAACTAAGTGACTACTTTATGGCTACAGACCTAATTTCATCAAATATTTATAATACTAAGCTTCATGCACCATAAAGATACATTTAAAATAAAGCACACAAAATAAAGTTAATCAGTTAATACAATGCTAAGTGTTAAGGAACGAGGAAGAGATTAGATTTTAACTGATTGGAAGAAATAGAATTTGATCGTAGGTCAATACTACATAGGTTGTATGATTGATGTAAAACACGAAATGGATCATGCTGCAAATATAAGTAGTCTTACAGGTACCAACAAGTATAGGAGAATAATTCCTAGTAACCCAGAGAATTAAAAATAAAATTTATACCATCAACCAAAGATGGGGAAAAGATGCTGCCTACAATTAGATTGTGCAAGAATGAGTTTTTCTACGACTGGATAATTTCGGGATGCAGATTAATTTAAAATCGTTTTGGTAAAGATGGAAGGGGTAGCAGTGCAAAAAACAAGAATTGCTGAACCCTGAAAAGAGAATAATTAAATTTAAAAAAATTAAAAATTATATTTTAATTTAATAATTCCTCTGTCCTTTTAGTAAGTAATTTAAAACTTGACTTGTTTGTTCAGATAAGTGATTAAGAATATATAAAACATCAGATAAAATTCCACTGAAACATTGATTACCGCTCACAGGAACTCACATTTAACTTTCG
Organism: Amiota mariae; assembly: GCA_035041805.1. Classification (NCBI taxonomy): domain Eukaryota; kingdom Metazoa; phylum Arthropoda; class Insecta; order Diptera; family Drosophilidae; genus Amiota; species Amiota mariae. The sequence continues at coordinate 5,214,208 of JAWNKV010000170.1, read as the reverse complement.
ATTAATATTCCAAAATTCGATTTAGTATGCATATGTTATAAAGATTCTCTATATTGGAATTCACCATTTCAATATTTGTTTAATAGATCTATTTATGTCACACAATCATATCATAAATTATTAAAATATTGATATCTGATACTCATAATAATGTTAAGATAAGTTTGTGGTCATAAGATATTGAGGATCTCTATGTAAACGTATCGCACAAACATATAAACATATAAAATTATAAGGTCACTTTCGTGAATGATCCTTTTTTGCTTGCACCTCATAAAACGCACAAATCAGCTGTTCTCGTATACAGAATTGTCAGCTGATATTAAACAAAGAAAGTGAATAAAGTGAATTATTGAAATAAACAACAGAAAATGCAAAAAATTATTCACTATTCGATCTTTTATTTACTGTGAATTAATTGTTATTTATTTCCCTTACTAAACAAATTTACAAAAAAAAAAAAATTAAATTGGTAAAACATTTCATTTTAGGCATAAGTAAATTAAATAAATTCATTGTTGAGAATATGCGCATAGCAGGAGATTCCAAGATTTCAAATTTGATCAAACTTTTATCACTGAAATTTAAATATGAAATTTGAAATCACTTTTTTTAAGTGATGATGTATGAAATATCTAAACGCTTTGAATATTCCATCAAATATTGTTTATAAGACACACACATAAACATTTGATAAAATTTGATACTGCAATTTGATCTTGTCCACGATGCACAGTGTGGCTTTGATAAAATCTAGGATGCCAAAAGTCGTAATAGCTAAACAAAAGTAGGTAAAGGATTCGCCCATTTTTTTATTTTAATATATATATAATGTGTTCTTTAAAAGACCATAATTTCTAGTTTAATAGCTTTTGCCATTAAATGAGACACACACAAATGCCATTATTTTAAGTATTGTACTTTTGAATTCGATTTATTCCAAACCATTAAAATAGCGTTGTGCCTAGTGATTTTAAGGTTATTTTAAAGTTGATTTCAACATCAAATCAAACTTAATCGTCTTGGCAATTAGGGTTTTATATATGAGATTTAATTTAAACCCTAGGTATATCAATGTAGATGGCAAAATGAAATGAACTTGAAAATATTCTTAAGATCAATGGGGTTTTTCACTTTCTACAAACAACATATAAAGGGGTCTGACGATACTGAGTTACTTTCAATACTAGTGAATAGTTCAGGATAATTTCTCGCATATTTGTTTCTCGACTCATGAGCTCCTTCAGAAAGTTGACCAATAGGAAGAATAGAAGACGCGATTATATCCTTTAACATCGTCACACAATTTTATATGAACGCACATATATTTTTTGTTTACTTTATGAGCTCATAAATTTGTGCATTTATGTGAAGACCCTCATTATTCCATCGAATCGTGATGTTTTTAGTTTTTAGTTTTAATGTGTATCACTGCAATTTTTCTAACTATTGTTAAATTGATTCCGTATCTTGTTTCATACTTAAAAATAAATTCGTATTGACACATACAACCATACATTTAGGATATAAAGACCGAAGAATAATATACTCGTATAACTGATTTCTAGTATCTTAAATTTTTAGTATCTTAAAAGTTTTGAAAGACATATGAGTTCTGGTGCTTCATTGGGAAACATTAAAAAACCTTAATAGTAGCGAAAAATTGAAAATCATACAAATAATTTTATTATTTATTTAATTGTAAATTTACAACATATAAATTTAATATAAATTTTTTTTAATTATATCTTAATATACAATATTAAATTTATTAAGTTTTTTTTTTTGCATTTTTTTTTTTTTTTTTTTGCCATTCACTTGAATTGATGTACAATATTTCTATATTGTTCCATAAAATCTTTTATCTTTCGAAAATCTTAAAATATGATTATTTTGAACATTAATCAGATGGCTTATTAGATTTTTTTTTCTTATTTCTCTCTCTTTACAGACAACAAATCACAGACAAATTGTCACTTACTCACTTATATATTGATTATGCTGATCACTCATAATAATAACCAACAATTAATTCAGATAATAATTAACTGAGTAAGGATAAACTAAATAATTCGTTAACACAACGACAACGAGACCCATTAAACATACACAGATACACACACACACACACACACATAAATACAAAGTTATACTTACAAAGATAGAGATGACAATGTTTCAACCGAAAGGCAATTAATTAAAGGCCACAAAGCGTGTTGGCTAAAATACCAAGGAAGGAAGAACTAAAAGCAACCAAAGCCACCGACATCATAAACCAAAGAGGAATTACAATAGCATCAGCAACAAGGACAAGAAACTACATCAAAAAGCAACAAAAATGTATGGTCTGCTTTTAGAAAATCTCTCGGAATACATTAAATCTGTGTATGGAGAGGATAAATGGGAGGATATACGGAGGCAGGCAGGAATTGATGCGCCCTCCTTTAGTGTGCATCAAGTCTATCCGGAGAACTTGTTACAGAAACTTGCCAAAAAGGCGCAACAAGTAAGAAGAAACATAATTTGTTCGTTTGTTCAGTCAGTGTGATGATGTTGATGGCATGATTAATGCGTTTGTTGACCACCAACATGACCCACACGTATGGTCAACGTAACGCATCAATCAAGATTAACATGAAAATCTTATTAAACAAAACTATTGAAACTCATGCATATGCTTTGCTTTGATCCCTTTTTTTTAATTCCAAACTGTTTTCTCCTTCTTTCGTTACCACAAAAGGTGCTTGGTGTCTCTGAACGTGAATTCATGGATCAAATGGGTGTATATTTTGTTGGTTTTGTTGGTCAATATGGTTACGATCGTGTCCTATCCGTTTTGGGACGACATATGCGTGACTTTCTCAATGGTTTGGATAATCTCCATGAATACCTGAAATTCTCATATCCTCGAATGCGTGCACCCAGTTTTATATGTGAAAATGAAACGAAACAAGGCCTAACATTGCATTATCGTTCGAAACGACGTGGTTTCGTTTATTACACCATGGGCCAAATAAGAGAGGTGGCTCGTTATTTTTATCACAAGGAGATGCACATTGAGTTGGTGCGCGAAGAGATACTCTTCGATACTGTGCATGTGACCTTTCAGTTGACATTCGATAATCGAGCATTTACACTCGCCTCTTTGGCGATGACACGCGAGGAGAAACATTTGCCCATCAGTGCTCATGTGCTATTCGAGATATTTCCATTTTGCATAGTATTCGGGTGAGTTGGTTGATTGAGTTATTGCCATTGCCATTGCCATGAACATAACTATAACCATAACCAGTGATGAGGAAGAAGTTAATTTATTATGAAATGCCATAAAGATTAAAAGGCAATACACTTGTGGTACCGTCCATATACAACTACGAATATAACGAAGTTATTTCAATTTTGCAATTGCAGTGCCGACATGGTTGTGCGAAGCATTGGCAATTCACTGATGGTCATATTACCCGAGTTGCTGGGCAAGAAGATAACCGCTTGGTTTGACTTGGTGCGGCCCTTGATTGCATTCAAGTTTCAAACTGTGCGTATGATGAATATAAAATGTGTTCTTATATAAACTAATTGGTTCATTTTTTATTACTAATCACTTCGTTTCTTTAATTAGATATTGAATCGTACGAATAATATATTCGAATTGGTTACAGTCGATCCAGTGACAGAACGCGTTGATGCGGATAATGAAGATCTACTATTGCATGATGATGGCAGTGAGCCAGAAAAGTCTTTACGTTTAAAGGGTTTGTATTTGCAATTGAAGAATCATTTCTTTAATATCAAATGTATTTCCAAAAAGGTCAAATGGTTTATATGGATAACTGGCGTATGATTATGTTTCTTGGCACTCCGGTTATGCCTGATTTGACTTCATTGATTACAACTGGTTTGTACATTAATGATTTATCCATGCATGACTTCAGCAGGTAAATTCATTAAATATTTAATTTGATATCATTTTCAATAATACAATTAATTAAATTATAGAGATCTCATGTTAGCTGGTACCCAACAATCAGTTGAACTGAAATTGGCATTGGATCAAGAGCAACAGAAATCCAAAAAATTAGAAGAATCCATGAGAAAACTGGATGAAGAGATGCGACGCACAGATGAGTTGCTTTATCAGATGATACCAAAACAAGTGGCAGATCGTCTGCGACGTGGAGAAAATCCCATAGACACTTGTGAGGTAAGTTTTCCTGAACCAATAGAAACCATTGAATATAAAATGTCTCTCAAAAACCTTAAAGAGGGAAACTGATTTATACATGTAGTTTTCGTGAAGTTAGGCTGATAGCCAAATCAATTAGGCCATTAAAGACCGTTTCTGAAGCCATGGAGAAGAAGAGAGGTGGGAGACGCAGGAAGGAAGGAGGATAGAGTCTTCTTTCTGTCTCCAGACCAAGATGCATCACGAGTCACGAGAGGTTCACATTAAGAAAGAAAAAACTATGAAGACGCAAGAACTTCTCTCGTGACACCACAGATTTATATAAATAGTATACAAAAACAGATTGGATAGGATCTACCCCTCCTAGTGGACCGAAGGTCTTGAGATTTACATGTTTGGTGAATATAGGTCACATATTTAGTATATTCTCCAAATTTTAGTTACATAGTAAAAAAAAAACAGAAAAAAATTTCTCATAAAAAGATTAATTTGAATATGGGATTGTATGGGTGGTTCCCCTCCTAGTAGTCCGATGGTCTTGCAATAATTTCAATCCAATTTTTCTCATTAAATACATACATCCAACAGATGTTCGATAGTGTTTCCATACTCTTTTCGGATATTGTTACATTTACGGAAATCTGCAGTCGTATTACGCCCATGGAAGTTGTGTCTATGCTAAATGCCATGTACTCGATTTTTGATACACTTACCGAGCGTAATTCTGTTTATAAAGTCGAAACAATTGGTGATGCTTATATGGTCGTATCGGGTGCACCAGAGAAAGATACAAATCATGCGGAGAAAGTCTGTGATATGGCATTGGATATGGTAGATGCTATAACTGATTTGAAGGATCCCTCCACTGGTCAACATTTAAGAATACGTAAATAGAAAACATTCGAGTATACATTTGAATTTAAATATTTAAGTAATAATTAATTGTGTGTTCGAAGGTGTTGGAGTTCACTCGGGTGCTGTCGTTGCTGGAATTGTTGGACTCAAGATGCCACGTTATTGTCTCTTTGGTGATACGGTTAACACTGCTTCACGCATGGAATCCACTAGTTCTGCAATGAAAGTACACATTTCGCAATCTACAAAGGAATTAATTGGACCGATTTACAAAATATTAGAACGTGGCGAAATCGATGTTAAGGGAAAAGGCACCATGAAAACCTATTGGTTGGAAGAGCGTGAAAATCGTATACCTTTACAGTTATCATCAAGCATTATGCATCCAATGTCTGGTATGGGTGAACGACGTATGCTAGGTGCTCCAAAAGCTATTGCTGCTCCTCCCAGCATAATGCCAATGGAACGTGCAATTACAAGCTCCGCTCAAATTGGTTGCCCATTAGATGATAGCAGTGCATTAGTTTTAGCGAATTCTGCACTTTCCGGCGTCTCAACGGCGGTTGCTAGTAATGCAGTCACTTCAGTTGCAGGAGCAACAACAGCAGCTGAAGATCGCACAGGACGCATTTACTCACCAGTGACATTTAAAGATGTGGCAAGACGTAGTATTGCCAATTCACCTGTTCGTAGCAGTGCCGCTAGCAATATTAGCGCTGGTTTTTCAGGGGACTCTGAAGAAAAACGACGTCAATCTCGTTCCAATTCCACTGGTCATGTCTTTGTGCGTACTCCCAGCGATATTTTCGGATCTCTAATACTTGATACTGAAGAATTTCTTGAGGATTTACAAATGTCACGTAATTCGGTGGCGAGTAACAATAACAACAATTCATTAACATCTCTATGCCCCTTCAGTCCGGGTCCACCATTCCGTATTGGTAGTGCACCATCGAAACCACGTCCTAGTAATCCAGACACATTTACACCAGAAGAATTGGCCGCAATGGATCAAGTGACACCACCTTCATCAGCTCCAGCACGTGAATCGCATGCTGTACCTTGTAGTAACTTAAAACCATCGACTTCGAATTCATCACTGGAAACCAAATCCAAATTCAAGTAAGTAAACAGGGTTGTAGGCATTGGTTCAGTGGGTCTTCTGTGGTTTCTACAAAAGCGATTCGTTTACCACTCTAATTAGAAAAATCACATTTTCAACTAGGAGCACAACAGTTGAAGCGATACCATCATCACCAGCGCCAAGACCGACAACCCCGGTAGCAGCCGCCAGAGATTCGGCACCACCATCATTTATGGCAGTTGCAGCCACAGCAGCAGCTTTAGTGACATCTTCACCAATGACAACAAAACCAGCAAATATCGCTGCATCCTCGCAACCCTCTAAACAGCCGGGACCATCATTATCGTTCAATATTATCAATAGGAGTCGATCAACATCAAAGGATTCCATATCATTACATTCACCACCACCAGTACGTGCACAATCAGCTCCTTTAATGTCGAAAGCAGCACGTAAAGCATTCCTGGCAGCCAAACAAACCAAAGCTATGGAGAAACTGGACAAAATGATCGAAGAAGTGCAAGAAGTTGACACACAAAGCAGTAGCAACACTAATAAACGATCAAATTTACATCTATCTGGCTTTGGCCATGATGGGAACAATGGCGTCGATAATGTACCAAGTGGTAGCTTAAGAACACCAAATGATGGTGCCCTATCCGGTGGTTGCCCACTATTAACATTGCCACATCGAGGACCAGCACTCATGACTAATTCCCTTTCCGATACAAGCATTTGTAATCATGGGTAAACTGTAACCCTCATTTAGTTTTGATAAACCTGATTGATATCCTTCCTCTTCTCATTTTAGACACAGTCATACAGCAACCGCAGTGCATCATACAAGCTGCCACCATGCCATGCACGAGGCCAAGCTAACCCAAAGTCAGAGTTTCTCGCACTCTCGTCATACTGGACCGATAACCCACCAATGTTGCAGCGGTTTCAGTGGTCATGCCAACAATGGTCGACACTCACATCGCATGCATTCGAATGCTTGCGATATATTGTAAATCTTTTCTGCATATCGAACTCAACTTTTGAAGTTTCAATAATCTCAAAAACTCATCATATCATTCGGGGGACATACTCTCGTATATGAGAAAGATTACTTATTGCGGGACTTTGGATTTGGATAAAAAAAAAACAAACATAATAATGTTAGCAATTATTAATTTAGATAATTAGAAATTATAATAAATGTTGAGTCTCAAATAAATATATACTAAATATAATATGTAGATAGATGTACCCGTACTATTTATGTAAGTAAGTATTACCAGGGTCTAGGACTGTCTATTAGTTAGTGTAAGCAAATCCGAAGAAAAGCTTTAGAATGAATAACGATAGTTAATTAATAATCAATAAATGATAGTTAACGGATTAAAAAATTATTATGATAATGATTACAATGATGGGCACCAAATGGCATTAAAATAAATGTTTTAATAAAATATATATATATATATATATATATATGTTTGTGTGTGTGTGTGTGAGAGAGAGAGAGAGAGAAAGAACTGTGCATGTTTGTATGAATGTCTCTATGTAATGTGGTGTGGTAAGGTAGATTAGATCAATAAATGTTTCAAAATTATTAATGTGTAATAATACCTCTCAAGATGACAATACAAGAATACAAAAATTATAATTATAGTTCTATATTAAAAAAAAAATGAAATCAAAGAAAAATTTAAATATTTTATTTAAACTTAAAAAAAAAATAAAAATCATTAAACCACCTAAGAAAAATTAAATTTACAAAAAAAAAATAACATTTAATAATCTAAAATCAGAATTTTAAGATATTTTCACAATTTCAGTTTGTTTTTAGTCATAAGACATTTTATCCATAATTAATGTTCAGAAAGGTTTGATATATTCGTAATAAAAGTCAATAATTTATTTCTCATGTGACAGTTTCAGATCATTAACAAATCCTTATGATGTGGTGCTGTTCATCTTAGGAATTTGAATCTCTTTAATTTAAAAAAATGTTTATAAAATTTTATATTATTTCTTTTTAAATTCATCATTTCATTGGGTGATTATTCTAAATTTAGTAAGAAAGTAATTGTTTACAAAATAAAAATCAATAGATTATTTAACACATATTAAGTACCAGATGAATAGATCATTTTGAAACGATCATTTTGAGCATTGAGATCTTGAAAAATTTTCAGTAACATTAAAAGAAGACTTAAATTTTTTTCTTTTTTAATTCTTTTTTAATTCATCAATATTCTTATTTCAGGGTTATTCTGAACTTAAAGGTCTAAATTCAAACGACCTGTCCTATACACGGAAGCTTCCTAATCTCAAATTCTGAACCAAACCCTAAATCGGCATAGACATAGGTCAAACTCAGTGTGTCAAACATCTGTGTGTATTCGATCCAACATACAACGAAGTTGGACAAACATTCATTTCACCCACATTGGACGAAATATCCAAACACACCTACACATTTCACTAAGGACAATGATGAGGTTTGACACACCAAATTTGACCGTGTCTATGCCGCTTAACAAAAAATCTACGACTTTCTACCACTGGGTGATCTTGAAAAAATACAGTTGCTTTCATTTGCATTTCATGGTTAAAAAAGTTCGAAAGTTTGCAAGATCATTGCCGCCTCGAGGCCCGATGACTTTACCCTGCTAGGTACTCTCTAGAATTCCAAAAGTAACAATTTGTTATTTTTTAAACATGAACATTAAGAGTTCATATAGAAACTACATATCGTTTTTTATACAAATCATAAGTAGAAGGCTCTTCAAAAAGCAAATAATAGACGTACATATAAAGAAAAATAATATACCATTTTTGTATAGTGGTTTGCGCTACGTCCATTTTAAAGTCAGGCGAAACTATTTGATAGAGCGTCTTAAAGTGAATAATCAATTTCTATGAATAATACCCAGAATCCTCTGCTGACACATGCTGACATGCACCAAAAATAAACAGTTTGGTATACTTCATGAACACATGGAATCATTACTCGATATAGTGGTCGAAAATTTGACTTCCCTGTGCTTCATTCGCTAATTTGTCTGAAATTATGTTTAAATACTTATATCACAAAATCATCAAACAATATTTGCCATACCAATTGTTTTATAATATTAAATTGAATTAAATTTGTAAACTCTTAAAAAAATAAAATATCCAGTATAAAAGATATGATTTAGAGCAGGGCTGTCTAACCTGCAGCTGAAGGCAATGTGGCCCAAGGAAGCAAAATAGAGGTCAAAAGAGAAAGTTTCTCACTCAGCTACACTGACAAAAAGTGTTTTTTCCCTCTTTTGTTTTAAATATACTTGCAGCCCAAATCACCAAATCTTCTTCCAATGCTACCCAAGTAAACAAGAAAGTTAGACATCCCTGGCTTATATTCATAATACTTTATTTACTTATTGTAAAACTCAGAACGGAAACTCAATATTATGCCTACAAAGATTTGAATTCCCCTATTGCAAAAAATCTATTGCGCTTAAAAAAAAAATCATTACTTGATGAATCTTCAGATCTCTAAAAATTGGATAAACTTGTTAAATGTTTTAACTTTTCCTTCCTACACTTCTAAAATGGATCAACTTATTTTCTACTTACTCCTAGATAAATAATAAATTGTATTTAAGTACAATATCTATTTTACTTTGAACTTGAATTCAATTGGGTCTCATAAGCTTATCATTGGATAAATTCATTCATATGCGGTTTCTTAAAATATTTAGTTTGTAATGTGGTGGTGGTCCCATTTTTAAAAGAATTTAATAGCATTACACATTATAATAAAAGCTTAAAAACCATTTATTTTTTATATTTTATATATGTAATAAAAATACAATAAATATAAATAAAAAATCTTTATCGGTGGCAGCAAAATTAAATTAAATATAAAAATTATTTAAATGCAATTAAATCGCGCTCGCTGTACACAATTTAATTATTAAATTTATTAATTATTAAATTATTCAAATATCTCAAACAAAAAAAAGAAAACAACGTTAAATGCTAAGCCAAGCTTAAACTAGTCAAAGCTTATATAGAATTTATGTTTTAAAATTTTAAAATAAAATAAAATAAAACAAAAATATTGATGTACAAAACTACGAGTACAAGAAAATCAAAAATAAAAACAGTTGAATTTAAAAAAAAAAACTTTAGCAGTTTCCTGTTAAATAAATGTGCAATGTTAACAAAAAAAATATTAAATAAAAAACATAAAATTATAATAAACAAAAAAATATATATATTTATGTATATACATTTTATTTTAGACAAAACTAGAAAACGTGCATAATCCTACAATGCTGCTGAGAGAGAGAGTGCGCAAATTGATTGGAAAACTGAAATATCTAAAGCATTTTTTTTTTTTTTTTTTTTTTTGTATAAATATCACATACTTAGTTTAGCAATAAATTAAAATTAAATTACAAAAAAACAAAAATTAAGGAACACATTAAGGTTTTAAAATTTAGTGACTAGATTTGTTCAGTTTAGTTTTGGAATAGATTAAGTAATCGATTAAGAATCAAACAACAGGTAGGCTAAGTAGGTAGGTAGGTAGGTGGGTGATTGAATTTTGCGGGTGGGGTGAGCGCTTATAATGCTTGCAATCTCAACCACTCTATGTCGTATCTAATCAATTGGTGGTATATCCGGGACTTCATCGTTTGAATAAATGATTGTACCATCAAGAGTTTCGATGGTTTGTATCATGGTCTTACAATAGAAGCAGACCTTCGAATTCATCAGATGTTGAAGTATACAATCGCTACAGGATTGATGTTTGCATGGTGTAAAAACGGCAGTGATTGGTTTAGCACAACAAATCGGACAGAGTGAATCCTCTGATGGCAGTGTTATATCTGAGAGTAAGGATTGTTTAACACGCAAATTCTCAATAAGGCGACAAACATCTTCGATTTCCTGCTTGGTTACATGAGTTGGAACTGTTAAAAAAAAAAAAAAATATTAAATGCAAACATTCTACTTATTTCAATTAACAATTACTCACAATCAGATAATGCAAATTTTATAATTGGCGGATCAGCTCGTATGCATTTTGAATTGTTTGGTGTTGGAACACGTATATCATTGGTCAATGGATCTATGTGCGGACGTGTTGATGGATCAAAATTGCCACGTGGTATTTCCTTTTGTTGCAACACCGGCGTCCTTATCTCACCGAGTGCAAACTCAAGTGTAGCAAATTGAAAACTTGGATCGGTTAGAAAGGCACGTGAGATGCGTGTTACCTTCTGTGGCATCTGCTCAGTTTCTATTTCATTACGCATAAGTGCTAATAAAATGCCCAAAGCTGCTGTCACAATTGGAAAGTGTGTGACGGCATTTAAATCCGCTGAACACATATCGACCACAAATTGAAAGCAACCAGGTGGCGCGGTAACACGTGACAGTACTTGACTTATTAACTGACAAATGCGATTCAATAGAAGATCACTATTCGGACGTCCAGGATCTTTGACAACATCAGGAGCAACAGTAAGAATTAGCTCAAGGCAGCGCATAAGTGAAACAGTGAGTTCAAAGCACATGGAACAAATTTTCAATTGTTTTGGTTCAAATATTGTATTCTCTTGACGTTGCGCAGTATTTTGTATCTAAATATGAAAGGGAAAACATAAGAAGCATAATTATATAAAATACATGTAAACATTTTATAGAAACTACCTCCTGCAATAATAGTATAAACTCAGAAAATGCCCAATTCAATTGACTGAGCACAGAATTCAAAAATGCCGTGGCAAATGGTTCATCCTCTGTGAGTTTAATGCCAATTAAACGTTGGAAATGTGGTGAAGGATTTGCTGGCGCTATATTGTGCAAAAGACCTGTATGGGTCTCATTTTTAGCGCGACTACGACATACACCATGATGTATGGGTATAGTGCCTCCTTGCCAGACGCTTGGTTGACGTGCATCTTTATAGGCAAAACCCTCACCCAACCAAAAACGTAGCAATAACCAATTGCTTTGACCCCATGCACGATTTTCATATGGTCGTAATAAGGCACGTACAAGAGCCATTTGACTATGAATAAAAATAATAATAATAATAATAAACATTGTTCTTGTTGTTAATCAGAATGTGAATATGTCACAAACCATTTCTTTGAGGAACGTTCCAGTGCACGGACCCCAGACTTATGACAAGTCATTGTCCCCAAAGCCTGCAACAATGAATCTTTGCAAGAGGCTAAGACAATCCGTTGATCGGCCGAATGTGCGCCCAAAAATTCAGCTGCTGTATTAATACAGCACTCAGCATCTAAAGAAGAATTTGATATAAATTATTAACCTCAATGATTGATTGTTTACTAACCTATAATTTCGAATTGTGCACGCATATCATGATGTGTAAAATCCATAACCGTGTCCAATAATATCGGTATACTATTTATATAAACCTCAGGTACAAAAGAAAAAAGTGAACCACATTGGGAGGCAGCATTCAATGAGCGTAGCATCTTCTCAAGCAACCAAATCAAAGAACAACGTCTATGTGAACTCATGGCCACTGCACGTAACCAAACTTGTTTGCGTGATAATTGTATGGAACGTTGCTATATGAAGATTATTAAATAAATATTGATTTTAAGCTAAAGATTTTTCATATATGTTACACAAACTTACTGCAAACACATTTTGTCGTTGACTAAATTTCAATCTCAAATCGGCAACAACAAGTGAATGATTATCATTCATACAAACATTTGCATGTTGCTCCAAAGCCATTAATTTCCGTTCAATATCCTCACGATAGAATTTAGTCTCCTTAAGCACTTCATTTAAGGCTGCAATCTCATCTCGAACTGCAGCAATCTTAATAATATACTTATGACCCGCAGAGTAATAGAAAATAATACACAAGTCAAGTAATTCAGAAAGACTTGCATGAAAATCTGAACAACCGAAAGTTATTTCTGTGGGCATAGTCACACGTGGATTGAGAAAGTGTGTGAAAGTTGTATTGTTCCTAAAATGAAATACAATTTATTAATAGATAAAAGATATAAGTAGAGTGGCAAACATCAGTGAATAAATGTTTGTCACGTTTATACAATTTGTTTTGTAGCCAAAGTCAAATGGTTGAATAAATAATAATGAAAAAAAAAAAAATAATAACAATTAATCCTTAAATCATTGAGAAATGATCACCAAAGCCACTTTAGTTGAAACTAATATAAGAGAGATTATAAAAAATAAAGTCAAATGCTACCAGCATTCACTTCATTATGTATTATGTTTTGTGGAATGCTAATTGATTTTTTGTTAATTTTGTCCAAAAACCCATTAATTTTTATATCAGTTTCGGAAACTGAGTATTGTGAACATATTTTTATTTCTTCTGCACTCGATCTTTGTTTATCTTTGATAATGGAAGCTCTGTCAAATTATACAATAGAAATCTCCCTCCACTTCTCTAACGACCACAGAGTTTCAATTCAATTGATTTGGTTGCTCTGACAGCAAACTCTGGATTTTGTGTGCCGTATGCTGTGGATCTCTATCTCGATGGATAATAATTTGAATAATCTACGTAAGATTGGTCATAACTTCTCTCTTCTTAATAGACTAATATGAGTTTCGGTTAATTTTTTTTTTTTTTTCCATAAATTTTTAAAACCTAAAGCCAATTAAATCTAATGAAATCCCCAGTTGATAAAGTATATCAACAACTCATCACGATGAATATGGTTACAATAGGCCCAATTGAGGCTGCATTAGAAAGCTGACTAGCAACCGCTCTTTCCTAATCTAAACAAGTAAATAGAAGATTAACTTTGACTATTACTTTTTATATCTTCTGATTATTGTTCTAAGTTCATGTTTTGTATGGAAGGTACTCCTTCTAGTGTTCCGAAGGTCTTAAAATTTACATAGTTAGTGGATATGGGTCAGATACTTATAGTGTCTAAATTTCAGTCCCATAATACAAAGAACATATTCACCGCATGTATGAAATCAACGCTCTTATATGGAAGCGAAACATGGCTTATCTCAAACTCCATTACGCAGAGATTGCAAGCTTTCGTAAATAAGTGTTTGATCATTTGTAATTTTCTGGCTGACAACTATTTCAAACGAGGCGCTATGGCGTCTAACAAATGAGCAACCCATACTATACCAGGAAGTGGAGCTGGATTGGGCACACATTGAGAAAGAAACCCGAAAGCATCACAAAAATGGCGCTTGCGTGGAACCCGCAAGGGAGCAGAAGCCGTGGACGACCCAAGAACACCTGGAGAAGAACAATATGGCGGGAGTTAGCCGATGCAAACATCACATGGGAAGAAGCAAAAATAACAGCCCAAAATCGTGTTCGATGGAGATGCCTTGTGGAGGCCCTATTAGGAGTGATAATAGAAGGGAAAAAAAAAATACAAAGAACATAATTTTTTTCATATAAGAAAATTAATTTGAATTTGAGTTTGTATGGGAGGTATACACCCTAGTAATCCGAGGGTTTTGAAATTTATATGGTTGGTGCAATTGGATCAAACACTTACAGTGTCCAAATTTCAAGTTGATAGTACAAAAAACCAAGAAATTTTTCTAATAACAACATGAATTTGGATCCAGGTTTGTAGGTACCCCCCTAATGGTCCAATTCGGCTGATTTCTGACAAATGTATTGCGTATGGTGAAATGAAAGCTTTGTGTAGCTCTCTAGCTCAAAAACTGAGAGACTAGTTTGCATATATACAGATGGACATGGCTAAATAAATTCGTCTTGCCGCGCGCTGATCAAGAATATATATACTGTATGGGGTCTCCGTTATCTCCTTCTGTGTGTTACACAACTCCATTACAAACTTACAATACTATTCACTGAGTGAAGAGTGAATGGGTTTGGAAATGGTTTTGACCCAATACAAAAAAGCAGGAAAATTTTCTAATAAATTTTGAAATGTTTAAAGAATGCAAAATCTGTAAAGAGAATGGATTTGGAAATGGTTTTGACCCAATACAAAAAAGCAGGAAAATTTTCTAATAAATTTTGAAATATTTATAGAATGCAAAATCTGTAAAGAGATTTATTTAGCTTGGAGAAGTTTTTAGATATTGTTTTTTATATTATATTGTTACAAGCACATAGCAGAACCAAAAATCCATTTTGTCTTAAAGTATTCAATGTCAATTAATTTTCTGGTGGTGACTGGTTTTCGTTTAAAATTGAAAGATCTCATACAATATAAGAAATTCAAATTAAACTCCTATTGAAGAATATGGTCAAAATTAAAATACATATACATAAATATGTAGTTGTTTGAAATGAATCCAGTTGGTATTTGAATTTCTTGAGTCTACTATAGACTACTACTATAGTTTTTCAAACTAACTTCTATAGCCAATAGTATTTTGTGTATTACATTGTTCACATTTCAGACTACCACTACTACAGCATTCTCTTCTACTATATACAATATTATTGGAGAAATCTTACAAATATAATTGCCTCTATTTTATATTACATTATAATTACTAAATATTGTATTAAACTTACCCCTGTGGATTACCAACGACTGCAACACTATTGATATTTTCACCTAAAAGGTGAAGAGTTGTATCTATTAAAAAGTCCTCTCATTAGTTTAAAATATAAATCTCAATGAGCAGAGATTATATAATAATTCACATACCGATATCATTTGCACGCATTATGGCACGTTCTTCTTCGGATATTCGTGCGGCACGCTCAGCGCCTAAACGTTGATCAATATCTTGACGATGAACTTTACGGAGATGCGAGAGAACACCACCAACTCGATCAAAATGCTGATAATCGAAGGACCCATCAAAAAAGTGTTCCGGATTTATTTCAACAATTCTATTGCGAAATTCTTCCTTAAACAATTGACGTGTCATATCAATTAGCAAACAAACAAATGCCAAGGCAATTGGTGCATCCAGTGGATGTTGAATACTTGATTGCATAAAAAAGAAAGCATGAAATGGCTGTAAAAAAGAAAACAATGGAATTAAGAAGGAGAGTTCCAAGATTGAGTAATTTTGTGAAATTACCCGTTGTTCCATGCTTAGATCAATAACATAACGACGTAATTTATACAAAAACATTTTACGACTTGATGGTGTTTTTTCGGTACCATCACTGTTAATCAGAAGTGTTTTAATAAAATCCATTTGTTCATTATACAATGATTCAGAAGATTTCCTTAATTTCTCAACAATCCCCAAGTATTTCTCCTTAGGACCATCAATGCCTATAAATGAAATTACTCTTATAAATATACATACCATTTTAGGATTTAATATTAAAAATATAAAAAAAGAATAACTTTGAATTGAAATTTATAAGGTTGGTGGCTATGGGTCAGACACTTATAGTGTCCAAATTTTAAGTCTATAGTACAAAAAAAAAAAGTTTTTCAAATAAGAACTCTCATTTGGATCAGGTTTTGTATGGGGGTACCCCTTTTAATAGTCCGAGGGTCTTGAAATTTTCATGGTTTGTGGATATGGGTCAGAGACTTAAGTGTCCAAATTTCAGTTCAATAAGTTAAAAAACAAAAAACTTTTCCTAATAAGAACATTAATTTAAAAGAGGGTTTGTATGGGAGGTACCCCCCCTAGTGGTCCGATTCGGCTAATTCACAAACTTGATCGGCGTTTGGTAAAAAGAAACATATGTATGTAAATTTCAGCTCTCTAGCTCAAAAACTGAAGGACTAGGAGTGCGAACAGACGGACAGACGGACATGGCTAAATCAACTCGTCTCATCGAACTGATCACAAATATATATATACTTTATGTGGTCTGCGATGTCTCCTTCTGTGTGTTACAAACTTCATGACAAACTTATAATACAATTCACTAACGTGAAGAGTATAATTACCCTCTGTCCAAGCCATGTAATCGGGTAACAATTCTTCCATGACATAGAATTCCGGTGGATGAATATACATAAAGAAGGCTAAACTGTAAAATTAAAATACATACAGTAGATTAAGATAGGTGTACGCATTAGTTAAAAACTATTCTACTAACAACTGACCAATGTTTTTTAAACAATTTGAAATCTAACAAATGTTTGCGCGTCTGTTCATGCATACAAAGGCAATGCAATATATTAATTGCCTTCCGATGTGGTTCATAATCCAGGCGTTGTATAGTATGCGTATATGTTACTAATAAGGCATTGACCAACTTCTTTAAAACGAATTTTATCTCTTCAGCTTCCATATAATTCCAAAATATCGACAACAATGAATTTAATATGGGATGATAATCATCATCCTTATCTGCTGCTATTAATTGTGATATCCGATTGATTAAGACTTCCTCAATGATATATACATCAAAGATTTCATTGGTTAACTTCTCAATAAGTAGAGTACCAAATATGCAATAAACTGTCTTTTTCGTTGATACACGGACTTCGTCATCTTTAACTTGCGGTGGTTTGCATTGTGAGAATACCGTAGCAAGATTTACCAAATATCCCAAAAGTAATTCAGCACGACGTATTTTAAGTATTGGTCTTGCCATCAGTGGCTGAAAACCTATTACAGGATAGGCAAATGGACGATTACCAAAGTTAGCCATCACTCCTTGAGTATAACCCAAAGAAATTGCAGCGAAAAATGTTATTCCAGGACCTTTTTCTAATCGACTAAATGCAATACCCATTGAACGACCATTACGATAGTATTCAATAATCTCACGTTCAACATCTATGGTAACCCCAATGATATCACCAATTTGCCATTTGTCACCATATCTAAAAATAAAATAATAAAGTACATAATAATCTCTTTTTGAAGGATATACGTTAGTATAATCTTTAATACAAACTTTTTTGTAGCTATGTGCCAAATTTGTTGCTTGCTACCATCATAGCCGTAACTATGTTTTGTATCACCCACTCCGCTGTTGTCATTGAAGCTACATTGATTCGAACACCAGCCAATCTGCATAACACCCTTCGTATGCAAGTGTATCTATAAAATCAACAATAGAAGGCTAAAAGTTAGTAAAACTTTATACACAGTGCCGGATAAAAGTCTACATATGTTTCAATTTTTACTTCCTGGGGAATCCCATATTTCAATTATATTAATATTTTTTTTATTAAAAAAAAATAAAATAAAATAAAAAAAAATATTCTTTAATATAAACTTAAAATAGTATAAACGAATAAATATCAATGACTAATTGTATATTAAATCTTGGTTTACTCTCCATGGGCATCCTTTATTGTTTGCCAGCTAAATTTCTATTTACAATCAGGGATTGAAATTGCTTGACTATTTCCAAAGCATTTTTATTTGTTTTACTACGACTTCGTAAAATAACGAAGCAGAAACGAACAGTAAAGGCAAAAAGAGATAAGAAATTACTTGCTTTCGTTTTCTACTTACGCAGTCAGCAGTAGCGACATTTCTCAAAAGGCGCCGCTGCGTTTAAGCAAGTAATTTCTTATCTCGTTTTGCCTTTGCTTTTCGCTTCTGCTTCGTTAATAACCAAATATTCAGTAAGCGTCTGCAAATTTTACTTCTTTATTTTATTGGCAAAAATGCAAGTAAAACCAATATTTCTGTGCTGTCGCTATTTTAAAGCGAGCAATTCAAACCCTGTTTACAATGGTCAAAATTTATTGCCATTTTTCTCTCTTTAATCCTTGAACCATCGATAATAACATGTTTCCTTAGCTTATGGTTCAGAATTTCCCAAACCCGCTAAACTATATACTTTCAATTCAGGGCTTTGTGTTGATGTGTTCTATTGTCTCGGAGCATAGTATAACAGCCAATGTTTAACAATATGAGCGGTGTATTTTTGATCAATATTTTGTTGGTAGTTTATTTTCCATTTGTTTTAAAATATTTTTATATTGATATTAATCAATATTATCCTAAATATCCTAATCCAGACGAAGCTACAGCAACCGAAACCATAACTTCGTCTCCACCATGCTTGACATTAGGAACTAAGAGTTTTGAGTCCCGTCATTCATTTGGAAACAAAACTTGCTTTCTGAAATCTATTTCTATCTATCGATTTGGCGATTATTAGGTGAAGGTCAAACAATCATAGATATCCCTGGAGGGACATTAAATCCTATGGCCTTAGATGAGTGAATTTTTTTGATTTTGAAATTGTTAGTACGTAGAATTTTGTTCGAAACTGTACTACTATATGTGTGTGTGTCACGTGTGACGGTATCCTATTTAATAAAAAAATCTAATGTCATTGACCGTCACAATACCACCCATTCAAACCCCAAAATAAGTTTGTTTGCTTTTGATTACCTCATACATCCAACGCCCGCCATACACGCAACAATTCACGCGCACTGTATTAAAACTTCCTTGTGAACGAACGCATAATCTGTCCGAGGATGTGCGCACGGTTGTTGTATAGTCAATATCGAAAATAGTTAATTCAGGACCAATACGCATTTCTGTCTCCAGGAATAGACGGCGGATTTCATCATTACAATCGGTTTGTATATATTGAAATTTATCCTCTAACCAACTTTTCACAATAATCATTTGTCTATGGATGATAAAGATTTTTATAATGAGAATGAAAAGGATATTTTTTATATGTAGAGATATTCTAGATTCTTACTTGGAGACTGTCATCTCTTCAACCTTTGGCGGTTTCGGTGTCGGTATATTACTACAATTTGCACCTTCCAAGTCATCGCTTAATTCGGTTTCTTCTTGTTCAATTTGCTCAAAAATATCTTCATTAAATATTTTCACAAATAATTTCGATATCGACATTTTCTTATATTTTTCTGATAATTATTTCTTTAATTTATTTATTTTCATTCTAACAATAATCAAGCATGCTTGCCTTCACACTTACTGAAGTGATTTGCCTTCACCAGCTGTATAGATTCATTTGATTATAATTTTATGAATATTTGGAGGGCCAAGGATAATAAATGCCTGACAAATGAAACTTACTTAAAAATACCATAAATATTTATATCAAATGTTCACCCTCATATTTATTTCATAACGTACTTCAAAACATCACAAATTGTATGCGCAACAAGGTTGTTTAATGGTAAGCATAGACGATCAGCATGTATGACAAATTTGTTTGATATAAAGGGCATTTTTATATGCAATAGTATTATTGAATATTTTCAAAAACCATTCACTCGTTTGGGTAGTGTTATTTTTTGTTGTTGTAGTAGATAGTTGCAGGAGGGAGAATACATAAATAAATAAGAGAATTATTTGGAAAATATTACGCTACATTGGGGTCATCCACATATTATGTCACACAAATAATATGATTTTCACAAACCCAACCAACTCACCCCTGTCACAGGTGGACACATTCCTGAGGCCCACATATTTTACAGTGGAAACTTATAGTATAATTTCTCTTCTATTTAAATGTTTATAAGGGTTTCTATTAGGTCTCTATATGGGTCACAATGTCTAAAGATAAAGTTTGTTATAATTTTTCACTTAAAGATTTGAATTATTTCAGGTGATCACACTTCGTTGACTCCCCCCATAACGTGTGAAACAATATATGGTTGACCCCTTGATAGTGCCTATATAGAAAAACCAAGAAAGGAGACAAACTGTATTGCACGCAACCATTAATCTATAGGGCATCTATTTAGTAGGACAGTTAAAAAATTGACTCATCTGGCGCACTGTATACATCAATTCTTGTTGGAAAGAAGTCCTTTTAAGCACTGAAGAATAAAAGACAAGCCCGAACTTAAATGAGCTAAAGTGGTCCCTATGCTACGTGATACTCTTAATTCGCTATTATCAACAGATATGGGATAGCTTCCTTACTCCAAATTTTTCTGATTGGTAACATATGCATTCTCAACTGTCCTCCGGTTCATGGTCTCATAAGTGATCGAGTCTTCTTCTCTTTAATAACAACATCCAATAACAAATTATGGCATTTTAAAGCACAAGTACATTGTTCATTGTAGCCTGGGGGGTCAAACAAATTCATCACACATGCTTGCTGTCTATGCCAAGCTTTCGACTTTTAGACAATCAAATTGCACAACCAATTCGCTCGTGTTCACAATAATTACGATAACAAGAAGAAGAAGATCAAATGATTTATATATTTTGTTGACGTTTCAGTTTTTCAACAACATCTTTTGTTTAAATTAAAACTGAAAAAAACACTTAAAAATGGGCAACGATTGGGATGAAATTAAACGTTTAGCTGCAGATTTCCAAACTGCCCAACGTGCATCAACATTACAAAAGTAAGTAATAATAAACTTTTAACAATAAACAACCAGCTGATTGATTGATAAATTCCATTCACTTCGCTTCTCTTCTCATCACTTAATAGATTATCAGAACGTAATTGTGTTGAAATTGTTACATTGCTTTTGGCAAAGAAACTAGTTGATGTTGTGTTTACCAATGATGGCAAAGAATATATAACGCCAGAGCATTTGAATCGAGAAATCCAAGATGAACTCTATATGAATGGGGGTCGTGTCAATTTGGTGGAGGTTAGTAAAACATTGAATGTGGATTTGTCGCGTGTCACCGAAATTGGTGAATTGATTGCAGCCGAAAATGATCATATTCATTATATGTTGGGTCAACTCATCGATGAGGATTACATTACGCACATTGCCCAAGAGATTAATGAGAAACTTGCACAACGTGGTGAAATAACCATAGCTGATTTGACATCACAATTCGATTTGCCATCGGATTTCCTGCAGCATAATGTCATGGAAAAGCATTTGGGCAAAGTGATACGTGGTCGCCAGGATCCCAATAATCCTCGAGTCTTCTTTACTCAAGCTTATATACAACGTTGTAAGGCAAAAATCCGTGGAGCTTTAGCTGCTATCACGCGACCAACCAATGTTGCTGTCATCTTGCAACAAATCAATGTTCAAGAGAAAATCTTTCATTCGCTCTTGGATGAAGTGTCATCTGCTGGTCAGGTGACTTCAAAATTGCCGAATGCCCAGTATGTTCCGCATATCTATGCGAAAACTCAGGCGGACTGGGTGAATTCATTCTTCAAGCAGAATGGTTTCCTTGAATATGAGGCAATCAATAAACTGGGCATCTCGGATGCCAAGCAATATATACGTAAACAATTTCCCAACGAGGAATTTTTGTACCTGAAACGTATAGCTTTAGGAGCTCGTATTATTGAGCTGACAGTTGTCACTGCACTCAATGAATGCAGTGAGACCAAGCAATACTTGGATTTGAGCACCATACTGCCATCGAATTTGTCTGATGAAGATATTGAAGAGGTCTTCAATGCTATCATGGCTCAAAAGAACAATACGCTCAACAATTTTGTGTTCCTGGATAATATTGTCTTCTCCCAATCTTATCTAACTGAGCTCATAAAGCCATGTCATGATGTAGCTCATGCAAATGCAAAAACCGCCATTGATAATAGTATTTATCAGAGTTACATTATTGAGAAGCAGTTGGCTAATAAATCTACTGCAGTGGGTGGTGGTCAGGATCAGGATGACGACAGTAAAATTGATAAACGTGAGGAACGTCGCAAGAAGGCTTCTTCCGGTAAAGGTGGTGGTGGCACTCAGGGACGTGAAACAAAAACTAAGTCAACCAAAAAACATCAACGAGGTGGTGGCCGAGGAAATAACTATGACAGTGACGATGATGATGATACACATAATTCACGTGGAGCTGCTAGTCAACGCAAGACAGTGCAACCTTTGGAATTAGTCAAAACTGCTGATATTGTTAAAGTTATACGTAAACCACTAGAAGATGAAGGCTTGGATCATTTGGCTAAACCAATAGCTGCACTTTATTTCAAGTGAGTAGGAAATTTTATAATGATAATGAGATTCTATAAAAAAAATTCTAATTTCAGTCAATTAAATCAAATGGCTCTGGCTAAAGCCCAGGAACTTTATGAGGCTACTCCACAAACCAATCGTCGACAAACTCATGCAAATATACAAGAGAAACTAAATACTCTGCTTGTGGATATAAGACTTTATGAGAAAGGTCTAAAGGTAAACAAAAACAACTTCTTCTCATTTAAATCATAATTCTATTATCATTAATAATTGTTTTTTTAGCTTTTCCCTGCCGATGTGCAAACACAACTTATCAAATATCTACTTAAATCACTTGGCAATGATATTTGCAATGAGATTATTGCTTATGTTGCTGCTGAATGCAATCTAACAATCAAATCCAACAATCTAAATGTAGATCAACGCAATAAAGTGGCTCAAGAATGTGGTGGTGAATATAAGTTGGCATTGCTGGAACAAAACAAGGCACTTAGTCGTAACATTGATGATTTTGTGCTGGCTACCGAAGCTGTACTGAAAACTTGCAGTATGATTATCAAAAAAATTGATAAGAAAAAGGATCGTCAATTGATTGTGCAACATAGAGAGAAGCTGCAACAACAACTGCAGGAAACTAGTGAACCTGCTTTAGTTCTCCATCTAACCGCTTTGATACTTTTTACAACAATCACTGGTTGTATACTTCATGCATCGGGTAAATTTGTTTCACAAATTTTAAATTATATACGACCGTCTTTAGATGATGATCAAAATGCTTTATTGTTGCGACATCATGGTGAGTTTTAATTTGTTCAATGAAGCTGATTAATATCTCTTATTTATATTATATTAATAAAATTATAGATCTCGTACTGAAACTGCTGCAATTAGGAGAAGAAAGCGATGATGCAAAATTATTGAATGAACAAACACAAAAACTACAATCAGAAGTTAAACAATTGGCTTTACAATACGAAAAACCTGGTGTATCTAAAGCTGATTAAACTTCTTCTTTTGACTAATAACAACAACAACAACAACAACAACAACAATAATGACGATGCCATCAACAACCTAACGAATAAAATTTGTTTATATTACAATTTCTTGTTTTTTTTATATTTTAAAATAAAATAAACATTCCTAAGATGGAAATGGGCTCTTTCTTTTCATGCAATTGGTTTCAAACTAAACTTTCATAGTAAATGCAATTTATAGATTTATACTTAAATTTTATTTAAATGTTCACTGCCCTTCGAATTCAACCTTTTCTTCTTTTTCTTTAGAGTTTAAATTTATTTTACACAATATATACAATAATAAACATCAACATTCGAAGAAGAATTTCGCTGTATAAGAATAACATCAAATTGAGCTTTATGTGATTGTTGATGCTGATTTAGTTTTATAAACTATGTAGTCTCTGAAGTATTTGTTTTGCTTTGTCACATGATTGCCTAAAAAATAATTTTAAAAAAAAAATTAGCATTGCTCAAAATGAATAATTCAAATGATTAACTTACATAAATAGCGGATTAGTCGCATCACAGATTTCCAAAGTCTGTCGTATATAATTGATAAGTAACTCTAGATTCTGAAGAGTATCAGAATTGGGTTGTAGCCACACAGTGGGCAAAGTATTAACAATTATATATGCTTTACTGATGGCATCATTAGCAGTACAAACCTAAAATCAACAATATAAAAATAATAAATTAATAATTTCAATGATTAGAAAAAACTAGTAGTAGATACTTACGCGCATTGCTAACAATAAGTAACGATTTAAAAGTGCACCAATGGCCAATGCCCGAAGTGGCTTATCTGCCACAATACCTTGCCAACTGAGAAAGTTTCGAAACAGTTTTAAGCCACTACAAAACTGACGTTGAAAGAAACTTGTTTTGGCTTCTTGAACTCTTTAAATTTGGAAATAGAATAGTTAATAAAGTATAAAATACTCAATTATATAAACACAATCTACTTACTGCTTTGGAAAAATTGGTATAAAAACATCATTTTCTAATGCCAAACGCATTCGTTCCAATATTACTTCAAACAATTGTTTTAACTGCTTATTTGTACTCTTCAATGGATAATCACGACCTAAACGATTCACGAAACTAATTAAACGTAATGTTTGCGATGTGGACAATGGATCCCAACATTGTTGTACAATCTCTGTTAGTTTGGGCAGGACTATCCGTTCAATTATCGTTGGCACCAAGTTAACATCTGGATCCGTTTTTAATTGTTCAAATGTTTCTTGATCGGAGCATGCATAAAGCATACATGCTCCATACCAATTCATATTCTCAATATCCTTATAGTCATCTAATAGCGGTAACCATTGCAACATTTCCATGCGTACTAGTGGACCCAATATTTTAGGCAAACAAATACTAACATAAGCATCTTTATATGATTCAAAATCAGTACTACGCCATGCAAAGAATTTCATCAATATCATATCGACATGATGGAATTCATCATTGACATCATCAAAAGTATCCTGAGCAAGTTGATCAATTTGCGCTGCAAATAAAATTAGGGAATGAACAAAAAAAGAAAAAGAGTTAATTTTGATAATATGACATGCGAAGAGGTTGCATATATAAACTTGAACTCCAAAAAGATGAATATAGTTATTTTCATAAGGAAAATATGTAGGTAGGACCACTCATACTTGGGGTATAAATACACTTCTTTCTAAGGGAATGAAATAGTTAGGTACCACATATAATGAGATTGAGCTTTGTATCATTCACTTAGAATTTATCATTAACAAAGTCAGTCCACAATATGAACCAGCGAACAAATTAATTGACAAAAACTGGAGTCTGAAACCGAAATTGTCATGTGTGGCTGCAACAGTCCAAATTAAACAAAAGTTCAGCTCAAGCAATCATCAGTCAGTGTGTAAAGACTTTGTAACAGGATCTATGAAGACAGCCCCAACAACAGTTGTCCTTCAGACCTTATTAAATTTACTGCCAGGCAATTCATTTAAAATACAATGTTAGTTATAGGAAAGCTCTTCTTATACCAGTGTTTGCAGGGATGTGCTTAGTTTCAGCAAATTTATATCATCCTAGGCGACCTCTGCCCACAACTAGATTTAACTTCCAAACATAATTTGGTAACTACACTCCCAAATAGAGTACACTGGGAACAATTAATAGTTTGTGATTGTCATGTATGGTACACAGATGTGTCAAAAACAGGAGAGTAGTCTATGAGAGGTTTGTTACAATAGGCTGGAAGACTTGGTCTTCCGCACAACGGTTTTTGCCGTAGCTGCGGCTCAGAAGAAGAGTATGAGACGGTGCTTCACTTGATGTGCCTGTGTCCATCCCCCGCCAGAAGAAGACA
Organism: Amiota mariae; assembly: GCA_035041805.1. Lineage (NCBI taxonomy): Eukaryota > Metazoa > Arthropoda > Insecta > Diptera > Drosophilidae > Amiota > Amiota mariae. The sequence continues at coordinate 5,187,900 of JAWNKV010000170.1, read as the reverse complement.
GAACCACTAAAACTCTATGTTCCTCTCCAGCTTAACCGAACTATCACTTCTACCAATTAAGGACATAGCTAAGTTCATTTCAGAATCCAAGTGGTTCTCCGCACCGGACTAAGGGGTGTCGTGTTAACACTTTGCTGGTATCACAATGGGCCATAATGTTTTTTGTGCCTAAGTGAGCCTCTCGTCTGAGGGCTGCCACGTTAACCTAACCTAGGCCCCATTTGAGGACCCTCAGTGATGAGTTGACTAGCAACCAACCTTCCCTTACATAACCTAATCAAAAGTTGCGTATTAAATTTCATTCATACATACCTAGACTTTGTTGAAATTGTTCTTTATATTGATCTTGAATTTCATCATCACTCGACATGCCATCCAAATGGGAACTCATCAATTCAACACGCTCACGTTCACAACGACGTCGTGTCCGGCGTCCCTCACGTTCAGCAGCACGCCGCACTTGCTCTTCAGTCTCTGGATTACGGCGTAGACTTGAAGCGGGTTCTATTAATAAGAAAGACATTGAAATTTTTTAGTCATTTTCCAAAACAACAAAAAATAAAACAACTTACTTGAAGCTTCTGCCATTTCTTTAGCTTGATCGCGTACATCTTGACGTCTTCGTTCAACAAGAAAATTCTGATGTTTTGCATATAATTGTAAGTAACGCTTCTCTAGCTCATTAATCATTGGTGCCTATTAATAAACATTTAATGAATGAATCATCTATTGATATAATTTAATTACCATCACTTACCTTTACACTTAGACAATCGATTAAATCATTCACATAACATTTAACTTCTTGATAGAATCTATACTTTGCTGCAGCTGCTGGAGCCTTTTGTTTGCAATTAAATTCTTCAACTTTAAGTGTTTTTAATTCTGCTGAAATCCGTTCCATATCCGCTGTATGTTTATCATTTAGTTCCCGTAAGCTTGTAAGTCTAGTTCTGATTGCATCACGTATTTCTTGAGGTGTTCTGAGTGCCGACGGTTTCACTTTTTCTTTCTTAACCTTAGACGCAGCAGCAGACAACATTTGTTGTGGTTTCTCCATGGCATTCTTGGCATAGGCTTGTTCCAACAATGAAGATGTAGATTGTTGTTGAATTTCATACTCCATGATATTTGATTGTGGTTTGATCATAAAACGTGATAGCACTGATTCATTCTGGGCATTTACCAATTGTGCTCCGGTTACACCTTTACGTATTTGTTGATTTTCCCATTCGTTCGCCTCATGATCAGAATCTTCATCGGTTACTAAACATGAAGAAATAATGTAACAAAACACAGATAAAGTTTTTAGAATATGGTGAATAAATTCAGAAATCAGTAATCAGATTCAACGGAGTCAACGCTAATACACACACGACGCTTCGACATTATGTTAAAACTAAAGCTACATACAATCATTTTCCACAGCATAGAATTGTTCCCGACGCTCCTCGCGTTCTTTACGTCCTGTGATATCATTCATATCCACACGTTCTTCATCATCTGATTGATCGCCTTCCATATCTTCACGTGGCAAGCGACTACTTTGTTTTGGTTGCTCTTTCGGTTCTTCAATGGGTATAAAATCACCTATAAAATTAACTTAGTATTATTCAATAATCATTAAAATCAATAATAATCATACCTTGCTCTCGTGCACGTTGTCGCCTCTTGCGTGCTGCATGTATCATAGCTGCATCTGGTATAGAACCACTTTCTAGCACTTGTTTTAAATGCTCAGGTTTTGAGAAACGATGACTTCCATTGCGTTCATCTTGATGCTGTCCATCATCATTGTTCTCATCATCAGACATATCATTGCGTCCAGCACAAAGTGCGGCACGCCCATTTAGTACAACAGACGGAGTAGTTTCCGATTTCTTTACCACGAGCTGTTAAAATAAAATATATTTAAATGAATTAGTATCCATTAGATCATGAACATTCTTTGCTATTGTAGTGCAAAATTTAAAGACAAAAATTAACGTGCAATCAAAACTATAAACAACATTCAGCATTCCTTGATCCAACACATTATTTTGTTGGTCTCTTAATAAATAAATATATTTATATAAAATACAATTCGAAAGGAACTACAATATAGTTTGTGATTATAGGCAAGGTGTATTAGCATTTGGATTTAATTTGTATGAGATCCAAATGCATGCGCATCTATATAAAATCAAATTTAAACTAATGATGCTCAGCTTTTTGTTATCCGTGCACAAATAGCTGAGAGCTTTGTCATGATTTTCTTTAATTTTTTTTGTTTTGTTTTTTTTTTAATTTCATTTTGTTGTTCTTTTATTTTTTTTTGTTTTTTTTTTTTGTTTTGTAGTTGAGAATTGTAAGAAAATTGAATAATAATAACCTTACCACAAAGTCGTCTGTGCGTATTTCAGTTTGGATATTATCACTTTTTTTACTTTTACACTGTTCGCCATTTGAATCCGGCGCACTGGAGGACTTCGTATTTTTATATTTTGTGCTGCTACTACTATTTCCAGCACTAGACGCTATTGATGATGCCGTTCCCCTTGGACCTAAATAACCAGAACCATCACTATTACTGTACTGTGTGCTGTGGTGAGATCCATTGCCATTGCCATTTTCCCATGTAGAATGATGTGTATCGGAGCGTTCCTCGCGTTTCTTTTTACGTCGTTCTTTATCCATCATACGCATAACCTTTTTGCTGTGCGATGATTTGCGTACTTGAAATACCTCACCATCATCTTCTGCAAATGGTTAACAATGTTTTAATATCTAAGTAATATACTGCTAGCTGATCATTATTTCACAAAACTTACCATCATCAGCAAAGCTAAGTAATGCTTTTGTTTTGTCTTTTTTTGAATCGCTTCCATCATTTTTATTTATTTTTTTGGATTTATCCTTTTTGGATGGTGGTGGCGGTGCATTTAAATCCATATCCATGGAGTCACCACCGCCCCCACCATCAACGCCAAAATCTACATTGTTCCGCTCATCCTCTTCATCATCGGCATTACTGGAGAATACGCGCCGTTGGATTTTCTTCGGCTTGCGAAAAAGTGACATTGATATCAAATAAGTGTATTAAAAACAATAAAATGGAATTAAATTCAGATTCACGATCAATAAATTACAACAAACGATTGAAAATTGGCACGTCGCAGTCGGCTTTGCTCTTCTTCTTTGGCAGATTGGAATTCACCAGACATACGAAAACTGTGTTGGGTAACGACGATTGTAAGCTAGTCAGCTGTTTTCCGAAAGCATTGTGCAGTACTCTTTATAGCAAGCCACTATTTTTAATATTATCGTTATGCGGCTAAAAATTCTATATATGATTTTAATATTATTTGAATTTAATATTGTTTAAAACATTCATTTATACTCAATATTATTTCTTTATTATTAAAAATAATTAGAATATATTTTAAAATAAGACTATTAATCTATTATTGTATATATTAAGTAGAATCTATGAAGTGATAAGTTTTTGTAAGAAGAATGCATACATTTTCTATGTTTTCATTTGGAATCTCAGCTAAGGGAATAAAAAGGTTTGGAGTTAAGAAAGAGATACTGGTACTTTGAAGATGCCCTCATCATTTGTCCATAATATGCACTGTAGATACCTTTTGCCTTTGTAGCAGGCAGGGCGCGTATTGGAGAGTAAATACATAATATATATGGCTGATGTAGGAGCTGTGGCCAATTCGTTGACAGGGATTGTAAAATTTTGGAGTCTGATAGTCCTGTGCATAATTTTTTCTATAAAAGGGTCACTTCCTTTGTGATAATTAAAGGTGACTGCAATACTAATTATGTAGCCGTTGTGTTTGTCGGCCTCTTCTTTATCGGCAATTTCCTTGTGGATGGGATACCCAGAATATTTTTATTAATGGTGCTTCAGCCGAAAAGACAGAGTAGTATCCCGGGAGCAGGACCGCATTTTCGGCCCCCATACATTGAGGGCCTCAACAAGCCTTTGATTCAAAATTTGTTTTATTATAATAATGACAGAAAAACATTTAGCATATTCATCTGTTCAGTGGATAAGCTTCGAAAAATGGACTTTGGGAGAATCCCATCAAACTTTCACTTAAAAACCACTTAAATCTAGTAATCCTATTCAGCTGTTGCTGATTGCTCATCTACTTATTAAGTTTAACCCTTCAGCAAACGCTCTGCAGCCCTGGTTCTTCCAACCGGAACTGCCACGTGTTTTATGTTGAAAATAGGGTTGTTCTTTTGATTGCCTTGTACAACACTATTAATCATATTATAATAAACTTTGACTTTGCCGGGTGACAACATCTAAAAGTTCTAGAATCCAGAGAAAGTAAGATATAAATCAAAATTAATCTCATAAATTGCATAATCATAAATTATTTCTTATTATTTCACATGTTTAGCATTTGAAAATGTGTGCACTTGAACTAGTGTCCACAAATAAAAGCTTCAATGGCGAGCAACGCGTTTATCAGCATCACTCTGAATCACTTGGTTGTGATATGAAATTTGGAGTTTATATGCCAGAAGCTGCGGTATTAGAAAGACGATGTCCTGTTCTATACTTTCTCAGTGGACTCACTTGTACACATGAGAATTTTATACAAAAGAGCGGCATGCAAGCACATGCTGCCAAGCATGGCATAATTGTTGTTAATCCGGATACATCGCCACGGAATGTAGAGATTCCTGGTCAAGATGATGCTTATGATTTTGGATCTGGTGCCGGGTTCTATGTGGATGCAACAGAGGCACCTTGGTCGCAACACTATAAAATGTACACATATGTGACTAAAGAACTTATCGAGTTGGTCAATGGAAATCTGCCAGTGTTGCCAGGGAAACAAAGTATTTGTGGCCATAGCATGGGTGGTCATGGTGCTTTGATTTGTGCTTTGAAGAATCCGGGTTTTTATACATCGGTATCGGCTTTTGCTCCCATATGCAATCCAATTCAATGTGCATGGGGCAAAAAAGCTTTTAGCGGCTATTTGGGTGCTGAAGCAACTGATGAATGGAAACAATGGGACGCTAGTAGCTTGGCGAAAAATTATGAGGGCAAGCGAACAATTGGTTTATTCATTGATCAAGGCGGTGCTGACGATTTTTTGAAGCAAGGACAATTATTACCTGAGAATCTTGTGAATGCAGCTAAAAATAATGATTATGTACAGACGATCTACCAGGAACGTGAAGGTTATGATCATAGTTATTTCTATATAGCATCATTTATAGGTGAACATTTTGATTATCATGCAAATCTATTAGCAATGAAATAAATATTTACAATAAAGTGATACAGCAATTTGACTTTGCTTACGCATTATAAACAAAATCATCAACCACTCACCCACCAACATGAATGAGGTGGCTTCGGATGCTGTGGCATAAAGCATCCACCCGAAAGCTTTGTACGCGTAGTAAAAGCTATAAGCGCGCGCTGCTTCCTTCTACAATAAAAGTTAACAATGAGAAGTTGTTTGTGATTTTTCGGTTCATTCATCTTGTTGCCAGCACAGTGAAGTCAGTACAACAAAAGCCGTTAACACAAACAGTGCCACAGCAACCAAAGCAACGGAAGTTTGATTATTGTTGTTATAAGCAAAAACACACACAAACATTTATAAATATCCATATGCGTTGTGTGTGTTGTATTTTTAGTAATAACGCGTAAAAGTTAAGTTGGCGCCAACCTAAACTTTTGTTTATCTTTTGTTGGCGGGCAAAAAAAAAAAAAAAACAAAAAAAAAACCATTTTCGGCGGGCATCACATTAAGTAAATGACTCCGAACAATACTTACTTATATGTATAAAAAAAGGACAAAATCCTGTACATACTTGTCTTAATTTTATTTTAAGCATTTGTTGTGAGTAAATTAATTTTTTGTCGCGCGCTTTTCTTCCTAAATAGAAGAAAAAAAAAACTCAAGCCAAGCTGTCTGCATCTAAGTCTAGTTGTTGTTTTTGTCACTGATTGTCATCTGGATTAAGTGAACGAGAACAAAGTTAAATCTTAATTAGTCATTTAATGGCTAAAAGGCATAACACAATACACAACAACGACAACAAGGACGATAACAATAGGGAGAATAGCAGCAGCAGCAGCATCACATCATAAAGTCATCAAAGGAAGTGACTCAACTTGGACCATAAGGCAAAGAAAGTATTTATGTACAAGGAAAGAAAAAGGAAGACATTGAAGAGTGGGTAAGGATTTATGATGTTATAGCAATAATTTAAATTGAGAAGCATCCACTCCATCAGTTTCAGCTTCATTTGACTTGATAGTGGTCTCCATTAAAAGACGCTTTATAAATCAATTATTTGTGAGAGTTTTTGTTGTTATTGTCTTTATTGTTGTTGGTTTTATGCTTGTGCAGGAAAAAGCAATTCAGGTAAACTAAGCACGTTCAAAGCAATAAAACACCACCAACAGCAGCATCAGCATCAGAAACACCATCACCTACCAAAGACCAAAGACTGGCAATTACCAACTAAACCAGTGATTCAACTATGAGATTGAATGGATGCTTGGATGAATAAATGGTTGGTTGGTTGGTTGGTTGTTTGGTGGTTTGTTTGCTATATGTTTTCTTTACCACCTTAGTTAGATGCTTCTTTTATCTCTTCTCAATAGATTGAGTCACCTTTTATATTTACTATACACGTATAATAAAATATACATTTGCGTATGCATCTTAACTTAATATTGGTTGGTTGGCCTACAATCGATTTTCATTCAACCAACCTTTCAACCTTATGGGGCACCACGCACTTTGCCGTATTTGTGTCAGCAATTCCAATCATAATAAATCGTTCGTTTGAATTCAGTTGTTTTAGTATATTTATTTGAACAATTTACAATTCAGGACACTTGTGTTAAATGGTGTGTCTCTAGGCGTGAAGGTATCAAGTGGCAACATGTAATTTCCTTTAAAATTGTTTCAATTTAATGAAGTAGGCAATAGAGAAGTGAGATAATTTGATTGTTCCTTGGAGTACAGTAATGGAATCTATGTAGTAATACAGTAATAGACTCTATGTATTAGTAATTTACTCTATGTAAAGTAAAGTGAAAAAAGATAACTCTCTTAAGAAGAAAAGTTTCCATATGGAGTTTTTATTCTTAGATTGTGAACTACTAAGTTTTTTTTTTTGTTGTTCTGCATTCGAAGGAAATTGTGAAATGACAATTGACATTCTTTAAACAAATTAAACTTTGTAAAGAATTTAAATAATAACAAATTATTCGTTAAGAAAATACGAAGAAATTTATGGAAATTTATGAAGTTCAGGAAATGACTATGTAAGAAAATTTAATTTGATGAAAAAGAGTGGAGTGGAGTGGAGTGGAGTGGAAAATATTCTTTTTAAGAATTCAAAGTTTTCGCCATAAGATAAATTTCATAAATACATACTTACATATTTGGTGACACTTTGTTTTCAGAGAAATTAGTAGTATGTAGTATCTACTTATGTTCATTTAGTTGACGTACATTATTAACCTGTAGGACTTCTATATAAATATAAATTAAAATATACAAATTGCCTTTTAAAATATACTAAACACTCATGAAAAATAAAAAAAAAATAAAAAAAAAAATAGAAACAATTTATTTTGTTTGTAATATTCAAATTTTCTTTTGTGGAATTAATTATATTTTAAATTAGCTGCTTTGCTACGCCCCCGGGCAAAATTTTAACAAAATCGGCTTTGTACGGCGATGATAGAAAGAATGATATTTATTTTATTTTGTTGTGACTCACAATTGAAAAATAGAAGTTTGACGAAGACTACTTAATTGATTTGAAAATATGTATCTAAGCTTTATTTATTGCATTATTTGATCCACTATTTCTACCGATTCTTTAGGTCGATTTTGATGAAATGAACGCTATAATATATTACAGGAAGCTTGTTACAAAACACCAGTGAAAATCGCATTAAAATCGGTTTAGCCATTTTTGAGATTAGCACGCACAGACAATAAAAATAACTGATTTTCTAAAAATTCATAAAAAATTCAAATAAAAAAAAATTATGTAATTCCATTTGGGAATAAAAATGGAAATTAAATGTTGTCATAATTTTTTTTTATTAAAAAGTGTTGAATAATTGAGGTACAATTTGGTAATTAAAAAAACAAAAAAATATGAAAATTACAATTCCTGTGAAATTAGTTCTTTTGTATAGAAACGTATTATGTTTAGAATGGGTTGTGGGGTGCATTGCACAAATATGAAAAGAGATTCAATAAAAATATATCAAAAATGAAGGTAAAACATAGCGGAAATTAAACAATTCAATGGTCATTAAAAAAAAAAACAGATTATTTACTTCGATTTATTTTTGAGCAAAAATAAAAAGAAACGCGACAGAAAGCAAGCAACCTCTGGAGAGCTTGAAAACTGTTAATTCAGCAGTCAAAGAAAAACCCAATTTCTTGCATTGAAAGATCTAAGGAAGGAGGTAAATGATCTTATCACTAGTCGAACTACACGGAATAGACTGATATAGATGGAAGTGAAGTGAAGGCACATTACGCAAGGAAAAAACGGAAAAGCAAATTAATTTCGCAAAAAGACATGTATTGCGGACAAATTAAAGAAACATTTTATGGTCAGTCGAAATAAATATGAATTTCTTTGGATTTAATGGAAAACTAAAAGTAAGACGCCTCAAAAATACTACACACAATTCAAAACACAAAAAAAAAAAAAAAAACAGCTAAGCTTGATGGTGTTATTCCGCTTTATGTGCTGGTCCAATATATTGGATAAAATCAAAAATGGGGCCACGAACTACATCAATATAAGAATTACATATAATAGTATTATGTTGCCATAAGCCGAGGAAGAAATGATGCTAAAGTAGGTGTTTTTGTAAGATAATGGCCCCAAATACTCCTTGCAATTTTCAAAAAAATGGTTTAAGAATAATCAAATAATCTTTGATGGAATGGGCTTCACAATCACCAGATCTAAATCCCATAGAACACCTAAGGTGGGCTTAAGACCAAAAGCAAGGATGATTTATGGAACAAATTGCAGGCAGAAGCTAATGCCATTGATCCCTCAATTTGTGACAAGCTGGTGGATTCTACGCATCGTAGGTACCAAATTAAAATAAACGATATTTTTTTGTTATCCGTGCACAAATAGCTGAGAGCTTTGTCATGATTTTCTTTAATTTTTTTTTTTTTGTTTTTTTTTTAATTTCATTTTGTTGTTCTTTTATTTTTTTTTTGTTTTTTTTTTTTTTGTTTTGTAGTTGAGAATTGTAAGAAAATTGAATAATAATAACCTTACCACAAAGTCGTCTGTGCGTATTTCAGTTTGGATATTATCACTTTTTTTACTTTTACACTGTTCGCCATTTGAATCCGGCGCACTGGAGGACTTCGTATTTTTATATTTTGTGCTGCTACTACTATTTCCAGCACTAGACGCTATTGATGATGCCGTTCCCCTTGGACCTAAATAACCAGAACCATCACTATTACTGTACTGTGTGCTGTGGTGAGATCCATTGCCATTGCCATTTTCCCATGTAGAATGATGTGTATCGGAGCGTTCCTCGCGTTTCTTTTTACGTCGTTCTTTATCCATCATACGCATAACCTTTTTGCTGTGCGATGATTTGCGTACTTGAAATACCTCACCATCATCTTCTGCAAATGGTTAACAATGTTTTAATATCTAAGTAATATACTGCTAGCTGATCATTATTTCACAAAACTTACCATCATCAGCAAAGCTAAGTAATGCTTTTGTTTTGTCTTTTTTTGAATCGCTTCCATCATTTTTATTTATTTTTTTGGATTTATCCTTTTTGGATGGTGGTGGCGGTGCATTTAAATCCATATCCATGGAGTCACCACCGCCCCCACCATCAACGCCAAAATCTACATTGTTCCGCTCATCCTCTTCATCATCGGCATTACTGGAGAATACGCGCCGTTGGATTTTCTTCGGCTTGCGAAAAAGTGACATTGATATCAAATAAGTGTATTAAAAACAATAAAATGGAATTAAATTCAGATTCACGATCAATAAATTACAACAAACGATTGAAAATTGGCACGTCGCAGTCGGCTTTGCTCTTCTTCTTTGGCAGATTGGAATTCACCAGACATACGAAAACTGTGTTGGGTAACGACGATTGTAAGCTAGTCAGCTGTTTTCCGAAAGCATTGTGCAGTACTCTTTATAGCAAGCCACTATTTTTAATATTATCGTTATGCGGCTAAAAATTCTATATATGATTTTAATATTATTTGAATTTAATATTGTTTAAAACATTCATTTATACTCAATATTATTTCTTTATTATTAAAAATAATTAGAATATATTTTAAAATAAGACTATTAATCTATTATTGTATATATTAAGTAGAATCTATGAAGTGATAAGTTTTTGTAAGAAGAATGCATACATTTTCTATGTTTTCATTTGGAATCTCAGCTAAGGGAATAAAAAGGTTTGGAGTTAAGAAAGAGATACTGGTACTTTGAAGATGCCCTCATCATTTGTCCATAATATGCACTGTAGATACCTTTTGCCTTTGTAGCAGGCAGGGCGCGTATTGGAGAGTAAATACATAATATATATGGCTGATGTAGGAGCTGTGGCCAATTCGTTGACAGGGATTGTAAAATTTTGGAGTCTGATAGTCCTGTGCATAATTTTTTCTATAAAAGGGTCACTTCCTTTGTGATAATTAAAGGTGACTGCAATACTAATTATGTAGCCGTTGTGTTTGTCGGCCTCTTCTTTATCGGCAATTTCCTTGTGGATGGGATACCCAGAATATTTTTATTAATGGTGCTTCAGCCGAAAAGACAGAGTAGTATCCCGGGAGCAGGACCGCATTTTCGGCCCCCATACATTGAGGGCCTCAACAAGCCTTTGATTCAAAATTTGTTTTATTATAATAATGACAGAAAAACATTTAGCATATTCATCTGTTCAGTGGATAAGCTTCGAAAAATGGACTTTGGGAGAATCCCATCAAACTTTCACTTAAAAACCACTTAAATCTAGTAATCCTATTCAGCTGTTGCTGATTGCTCATCTACTTAAGTTTAACCCTTCAGCAAACGCTCTGCAGCCCTGGTTCTTCCAACCGGAACTGCCACGTGTTTTATGTTGAAAATAGGGTTGTTCTTTTGATTGCCTTGTACAACACTATTAATCATATTATAATAAACTTTGACTTTGCCGGGTGACAACATCTAAAAGTTCTAGAATCCAGAGAAAGTAAGATATAAATCAAAATTAATCTCATAAATTGCATAATCATAAATTATTTCTTATTATTTCACATGTTTAGCATTTGAAAATGTGTGCACTTGAACTAGTGTCCACAAATAAAAGCTTCAATGGCGAGCAACGCGTTTATCAGCATCACTCTGAATCACTTGGTTGTGATATGAAATTTGGAGTTTATATGCCAGAAGCTGCGGTATTAGAAAGACGATGTCCTGTTCTATACTTTCTCAGTGGACTCACTTGTACACATGAGAATTTTATACAAAAGAGCGGCATGCAAGCACATGCTGCCAAGCATGGCATAATTGTTGTTAATCCGGATACATCGCCACGGAATGTAGAGATTCCTGGTCAAGATGATGCTTATGATTTTGGATCTGGTGCCGGGTTCTATGTGGATGCAACAGAGGCACCTTGGTCGCAACACTATAAAATGTACACATATGTGACTAAAGAACTTATCGAGTTGGTCAATGGAAATCTGCCAGTGTTGCCAGGGAAACAAAGTATTTGTGGCCATAGCATGGGTGGTCATGGTGCTTTGATTTGTGCTTTGAAGAATCCGGGTTTTTATACATCGGTATCGGCTTTTGCTCCCATATGCAATCCAATTCAATGTGCATGGGGCAAAAAAGCTTTTAGCGGCTATTTGGGTGCTGAAGCAACTGATGAATGGAAACAATGGGACGCTAGTAGCTTGGCGGAAAATTATGAGGGCAAGCGAACAATTGGTTTATTCATTGATCAAGGCGGTGCTGACGATTTTTTGAAGCAAGGACAATTATTACCTGAGAATCTTGTGAATGCAGCTAAAAATAATGATTATGTACAGACGATCTACCAGGAACGTGAAGGTTATGATCATAGTTATTTCTATATAGCATCATTTATAGGTGAACATTTTGATTATCATGCAAATCTATTAGCAATGAAATAAATATTTACAATAAAGTGATACAGCAATTTGACTTTGCTTACGCATTATAAACAAAATCATCAACCACTCACCCACCCACCACCCACCAACATGAATGAGGTGGCTTCGGATGCTGTGGCATAAAGCATCCACCCGAAAGCTTTGTACGCGTAGTAAAAGCTATAAGCGCGCGCTGCTTCCTTCTACAATAAAAGTTAACAATGAGAAGTTGTTTGTGATTTTTCGGTTCATTCATCTTGTTGCCAGCACAGTGAAGTCAGTACAACAAAAGCCGTTAACACAAACAGTGCCACAGCAACCAAAGCAACGGAAGTTTGATTATTGTTGTTATAAGCAAAAACACACACAAACATTTATAAATATCCATATGCGTTGTGTGTGTTGTATTTTTAGTAATAACGCGTAAAAGTTAAGTTGGCGCCAACCTAAACTTTTGTTTATCTTTTGTTGGCGGGCAAAAAAAAAAAAAAAACAAAAAAAAAACCATTTTCGGCGGGCATCACATTAAGTAAATGACTCCGAACAATACTTACTTATATGTATAAAAAAAGGACAAAATCCTGTACATACTTGTCTTAATTTTATTTTAAGCATTTGTTGTGAGTAAATTAATTTTTTGTCGCGCGCTTTTCTTCCTAAATAGAAGAAAAAAAAAACTCAAGCCAAGCTGTCTGCATCTAAGTCTAGTTGTTGTTTTTGTCACTGATTGTCATCTGGATTAAGTGAACGAGAACAAAGTTAAATCTTAATTAGTCATTTAATGGCTAAAAGGCATAACACAATACACAACAACGACAACAAGGACGATAACAATAGGGAGAATAGCAGCAGCAGCAGCATCACATCATAAAGTCATCAAAGGAAGTGACTCAACTTGGACCATAAGGCAAAGAAAGTATTTATGTACAAGGAAAGAAAAAGGAAGACATTGAAGAGTGGGTAAGGATTTATGATGTTATAGCAATAATTTAAATTGAGAAGCATCCACTCCATCAGTTTCAGCTTCATTTGACTTGATAGTGGTCTCCATTAAAAGACGCTTTATAAATCAATTATTTGTGAGAGTTTTTGTTGTTATTGTCTTTATTGTTGTTGGTTTTATGCTTGTGCAGGAAAAAGCAATTCAGGTAAACTAAGCACGTTCAAAGCAATAAAACACCACCAACAGCAGCATCAGCATCAGAAACACCATCACCTACCAAAGACCAAAGACTGGCAATTACCAACTAAACCAGTGATTCAACTATGAGATTGAATGGATGCTTGGATGAATAAATGGTTGGTTGGTTGGTTGGTTGTTTGGTGGTTTGTTTGCTATATGTTTTCTTTACCACCTTAGTTAGATGCTTCTTTTATCTCTTCTCAATAGATTGAGTCACCTTTTATATTTACTATACACGTATAATAAAATATACATTTGCGTATGCATCTTAACTTAATATTGGTTGGTTGGCCTACAATCGATTTTCATTCAACCAACCTTTCAACCTTATGGGGCACCACGCACTTTGCCGTATTTGTGTCAGCAATTCCAATCATAATAAATCGTTCGTTTGAATTCAGTTGTTTTAGTATATTTATTTGAACAATTTACAATTCAGGACACTTGTGTTAAATGGTGTGTCTCTAGGCGTGAAGGTATCAAGTGGCAACATGTAATTTCCTTTAAAATTGTTTCAATTTAATGAAGTAGGCAATAGAGAAGTGAGATAATTTGATTGTTCCTTGGAGTACAGTAATGGAATCTATGTAGTAATACAGTAATAGACTCTATGTATTAGTAATTTACTCTATGTAAAGTAAAGTGAAAAAAGATAACTCTCTTAAGAAGAAAAGTTTCCATATGGAGTTTTTATTCTTAGATTGTGAACTACTAAGTTTTTTTTTTTGTTGTTCTGCATTCGAAGGAAATTGTGAAATGACAATTGACATTCTTTAAACAAATTAAACTTTGTAAAGAATTTAAATAATAACAAATTATTCGTTAAGAAAATACGAAGAAATTTATGGAAATTTATGAAGTTCAGGAAATGACTATGTAAGAAAATTTAATTTGAAGAAAAAGAGTGGAGTGGAGTGGAGTGGAGTGGAAAATATTCTTTTTAAGAATTCAAAGTTTTCGCCATAAGATAAATTTCATAAATACATACTTACATATTTGGTGACACTTTGTTTTCAGAGAAATTAGTAGTATGTAGTATCTACTTATGTTCATTTAGTTGACGTACATTATTAGCCTGTAGGACTTCTATATAAATATAAATTAAAATATACAAATTGCCTTTTAAAATATACTAAACACTCATGAAAAATAAAAAAAAAAAAAAAAAAAATAGAAACAATTTATTTTGTTTGTAATATTCAAATTTTCTTTTGTGGAATTAATTATATTTTAAATTAGCTGCTTTGCTACGCCCCCGGGCAAAATTTTAACAAAATCGGCTTTGTACGGCGATGATAGAAAGAATGATATTTATTTTATTTTGTTGTGACTCACAATTGAAAAATAGAAGTTTGACGAAGACTACTTAATTGATTTGAAAATATGTATCTAAGCTTTATTTATTGCATTATTTGATCCACTATTTCTACCGATTCTTTAGGTCGATTTTGATGAAATGAACGCTATAATATATTACAGGAAGCTTGTTACAAAACACCAGTGAAAATCGCATTAAAATCGGTTTAGCCATTTTTGAGATTAGCACGCACAGACAATAAAAATAACTGATTTTCTAAAAATTCATAAAAAATTCAAATAAAAAAAAATTATGTAATTCCATTTGGGAATAAAAATGGAAATTAAATGTTGTCATAATTTTTTTTTATTAAAAAGTGTTGAATAATTGAGGTACAATTTGGTAATTAAAAAAACAAAAAAATATGAAAATTACAATTCCTGTGAAATTAGTTCTTTTGTATAGAAACGTATTATGTTTAGAATGGGTTGTGGGGTGCATTGCACAAATATGAAAAGAGATTCAATAAAAATATATCAAAAATGAAGGTAAAACATAGCGGAAATTAAACAATTCAATGGTCATTAAAAAAAAAAACAGATTATTTACTTCGATTTATTTTTGAGCAAAAATAAAAAGAAACGCGACAGAAAGCAAGCAACCTCTGGAGAGCTTGAAAACTGTTAATTCAGCAGTCAAAGAAAAACCCAATTTCTTGCATTGAAAGATCTAAGGAAGGAGGTAAATGATCTTATCACTAGTCGAACTACACGGAATAGACTGATATAGATGGAAGTGAAGTGAAGGCACATTACGCAAGGAAAAAACGGAAAAGCAAATTAATTTCGCAAAAAGACATGTATTGCGGACAAATTAAAGAAACATTTTATGGTCAGTCGAAATAAATATGAATTTCTTTGGATTTAATGGAAAACTAAAAGTAAGACGCCTCAAAAATACTACACACAATTCAAAACACAAAAAAAAAAAAAAACAGCTAAGCTTGATGGTGTTATTCCGCTTTATGTGCTGGTCCAATATATTGGATAAAATCAAAAATGGGGCCACGAACTACATCAATATAAGAATTACATATAATAGTATTATGTTGCCATAAGCCGAGGAAGAAATGATGCTAAAGTAGGTGTTTTTGTAAGATAATGGCCCCAAATACTCCTTGCAATTTTCAAAAAAATGGTTTAAGAATAATCAAATAATCTTTGATGGAATGGGCTTCACAATCACCAGATCTAAATCCCATAGAACACCTAAGGTGGGCTTAAAACCAAAAGCAAGGACGATTTATGGAACAAATTGCAGGCAGAAGCTAATGCCATTGATCCCTCAATTTATGACAAGCTGGTGGATTCTACGCATCGTAGGTACCAAATTAAAATAAACGATATTTTATTTTTTCAAATCAACAACAAAATTCTGTTCTTTTGTGTAAAGTCTTTTGTTTCTATTTTTTTTCCAAGGCCAATAAATTAATTTAATTTAATTGTTTTGTTGTATGAATTTTGAGAAAGGCAATTTTGTTTTTGTTTTTATATAAAACATACTTCAATAAACATTAAATAAAAATTATAACATTTAAAATATAATTAATTTCACAGAAGAAAATTTAAATATTACAAACAAAACAAATCGTTTCTACTATTTTTTCTATAATTATATATATTTATATAAAAAGGTTTGCCAAAAGATTTTTGAAGAGTTTTTATATTTTATATGCAAATCAAGTTACCAACAATAGAAAAATTTAACCAAAACTCGATCCTTTAATTTTTTATTACCTGTTTACGGTACAATTCACCAAGGTAGAAATTACATTACTAGATTTGATTAGGGAAGGACGGGAGCTAGTCACTTTATCAATGCGCTCTCCTTTGGGCTTATTGTAATAAACCCCATTTATACAACTCCTTCGAGATTCTGCTATTCATTGTGAATTCCAAGATTTTCGGAGAAAAATTTGGTTCTAAAGTGGATATCCCATATTTTAAAACAAGTTACTACAATTTTAGATGAAGATTTCATTTAAAATAATTTATATTGGCCTCCGAATCGACTATTCTAAAAAAGGTTGAATTAAATTGAATAGGTTAGAATATGTAATTAAAGATGATGTTTTATGAATATTATTCAGGGATGGAATTTTTTGGAAGGTGGAGGGTAGATTGCGTCCAAACAGCTGGGATAATCACTTAAGATGTCTTTTAATCGAGAAATTGTTCTCGCATGATGGTCAGTAAATGTCATAACATGACGCACATATTGTGCCGTCGATGTGGTCATTCGTCCTATCATATTCAGAATGTGAGTATTCCGCTGATAAGTTGCATTCCTACAATTGGTCTGTTAAGGCCATGAGGAGGAAGACTACTAGCACAGGCCGCATGAGCCATTAGACGTCGTGTCCGCAATGATTTCCGTGAGGCCAAAGAAGGGCACTCAATCTAAATAGACTTCTTTAACGCAACTCGTCGGTTTCTTCACATCAATGGAAATTTATTAAATGTAAGCGGATTAACAAACAGGATAATGTTTGTTTCTTTTGAAGCGGAAGACGGATCACAACAAATGAAATCGCAATCAATACACAATAATAATCTACAACATCATTGTACAATATTTTGCTGCATATTCTCCCTTATCAATGTGGTGTGAAAATAATACGTGCTGTTGATGAGGTATTTTGCTGTGCCCAGTTCTCAATCGGACGAAAGAAGAAGAAATTCAATGATGGAAGAATTAGGAAAATGGATTGTAGTTTTGGGAGAATGAAATGTCATTGGTTAGTGCCATGTCACTCAATATATTTTTTTAATATGAATTCTGGTATCGTGCTCCATAATAAACTAGTTTAGGTGCAATTACTAAACATTTGTTTTTAAAAATATAAATATGTGCGTTTGTTGAGGGAAATTGGCATTACAATGACGAACTTTTCATCTTCTTTTCTAACATAAATGCATGTCGGTCGACCAATTTATAAGTATATCTATGAATCCTTTTTCTACCAACTTACTTAAATAGTAGTTTATAGTTTTCTTTAACTTTAATTGTAGCGTGGAGCTTCAATATTCAAGTATTAAATTCGATACGATTATAAGCGAATAGTTTCAAGATATTTCAGTTGGTTTTTGATTCCCTCAAATCTGTTTCTATCATTCATCGACAAAATGTTTTAGGCCCACAACATTATCTCAAAAATGAGGATTTTTGTTTTTTGGGTCTTTTGCGGGGGTTGTGTCAAAATGTCTGTGTTGATAATAAGATTCTATGAGACGACTTAAGCAAGTCATGATGGGAAATAGTGTGAGGCCACCAAATGCTTCAAAATTTTATACAAACGGGATGGTTTTCAGTTAAAAAGCATCATCATTTATCATCAATTTTAGTTTGTTTTTATTCAAAGTCAAATACTAAATGGATGGGAAATTTTAGCACAACCTTAAAGTTTTAAGTTTGTTAATATTATACGTTTATGTACATAGTATATTTAACAAGAAAAATCTCAGTCTTAAAATGTCAGTTGCTACTTTGTTGGTTTACTATTTACATTAATAATAAACCAAATTGACTGACTTGCATTTTATTGTACAATATAAATTGCTTAAAACAAAGTTAAATGTCGCACTTGGTATGTCACATTAAAAATGAATGTCTTAATTGCTTTTACTATTTTGGAAATAGAATATTTTCTCTCTTTCTCCTTCTCAGTGTTTCTTTTAACAAACAAAAGAAAATTCATTTAAGAAAAGTTGACATTCATTGTGTGTATGTCCCTCAAATACTTTCCCTATAATCAAATATTTAATGTATCCATTTGAATTTGGCAAGTCGTCAACAATAGTAAAGTAAAAAATATGAAAAGTGAAACTTTAACTTCAAAAAACACATTAGGGATTTCAAATCTACCAACAAAGTGTGTGTGTGTGTGTGTGTGTGTGTGTGTGTGTGTGTGTGTGAAGTAGATTTTTGTCTATCACACCGTTGGGAACACATGGCGTATACTCAATCTTTCAAAGTTTTGTGTTCTAGTACCAGATATTTGAGTCTTCTACAGACTTTCCACATTTCAATTCAAGTTTCATGTTATTGTGTAAGTTTTTCTTATTTTTTTTTTATTTTTGGCTGTCATTGACACTGATGGACAATTAGGCCAATCATGAAGAGGAGCAGCAGTAGCAGCATCAGCAGCAACATCTCTTGTCCTTTCGTTTTGGTTTTTAACGACGACATATACACGGCCAACGAACAACGAACACGCATGAAATACTAAATTGATGTAGTATTGTTTTTCTCATTGTTTTTGTTTTTTTTTTTGTTTTTTTTGACTAGTTCTTTTGGTTGGTACCATATTTAGTTGAATGTAAATGTGGTTGTGGGATGTTTGACTTCATGTATGTGGGAGACAAGCATTTAGAGATTTCAGTTTCAATTGATGGGTGGAACATCACATCAAACTATATGTAACACACGCGCACACACACACAAGCACACACAACCTAATTTTAAAAGACAATTCCATTTTACACACGCACGCATGCATACATACATATGTATGTACTATATGTATATTTACGTATGTATGTACAGTATCTATGTACGTTCAGACTCAAATTGACAAACAGAAACTTGTTTACTAAGAAGATAAAGAGATTGAAACATACGCATTTAACATGCTCAATGATGTTGAAGTTGTTTTGTCTCTGATACTAGTGAGTGATCTAAAATAGGAAAAAAAAAGACAAGCAAGCAAAAAGCAAAAAGCAGAAACCATTTTATTCTTATTGTTGATGACAGTTTGCAATGAGAAAATTTGACAAATTTACTGCCATTTTCGTTATTTTTGCTTTTAACTAACACACACATACGCACTTATGCACATATTCTGGTGTATGTATATCTAAAGAAAGGGAAGGAGGGAGGGAGTGAGGGAGGTACTAGGAAGAACGCCTTTGGAGAATTGAATACAAACATGCAGGGACTTTGAGATTTTTGAAAACATTTGGCACTCAATTTACCATACTCATGTGCTTCAGCTTATGCTCATGAACATTATGAGCAAATCAAGCAAAGACAGTGGCGCATTTTGATATGAGGGAAGAAGCTGGTTGGGTCTTGAGCAAAGATGAATTTAAAGGCCCTAATGTCAATTAAATATTATTATATACATTGCAGAACCATTAAGAGTATTTACAGTGGTAAACCAAGCTCTTTAAAATCCCCCAAGGTGGTCAAATCTAAATGAAGCCGTTGGTCTACTGATATATTTATGAATATACTTAGAAAAAATGACGATTATGATAACAGGAGGTAACCACTATCAGAGCTTGTGCTATTGTAGGTTTCGACTTTCATGAAAATTACATTCCACTTCAGTTACGAATTGGATGTCAAAAGAACCAACAAAGACCATATATATCATAGACATGACAATTCGAACTAAAACCTTGGAGATCCCATTTTTTCTTCCAGAATATTCTCTCACAGTTTCGAAAAGTTTGTACGGGTTTCCAACATCAAGATCTCATGAAATTGTTGTTGGAATGTTAAGGTACTCAGAAATATTGTGAGCGATTGTTGTTGGAATGTTGAAATATTCAGCAATATTGAGAGCGAAACAGAATTTCGAAGATCGAATTGTCCAGTCTATATAAGTCTATAGTCTTTGGAATTAGTTCGTATACTCATAAAAGCACATAGTGCTGTCTTAGGTCTATGGATCTTAAATTAAATTAAATAATTGTAGCATCTCATTTTCTAGGGAAACAATTATATTTATTTAATTTAATTAATTTACATATTTATGCGTAAAACACTGGTAATATATTGTACTAAATCAGAGCAGAATTGATGAGCCTACATTGATCTCAACCTTTTTTGTAAGACTTCCAATTTTCTTTTTTGCTTGGGGCCTCGAGAATTTCCATGGGAATGCGTGCCTGTGACCACAGTTATTACTTAAGCATCAAGCAGCGGTGCTTTTGAAATGCCATTGCCATTTTCTATGACTTAAAATTACAGTTTGCTGCCTTGACAAATGTTGCTCCATCATAAGTTGAGCATGTTGAGCGTGTAAGCACTCAACTTGATGCCTTTCATTTACTTGCTCGCTTGCTTGCCTGCTTGCTTGCCTACTTGCTATACTACTTAGCTACTTATGTAGTCTAATTATACAAATTTAACGTAATTTATTTATGTCGTACGCTTAGGCGCCTCTCAGCTTTCACTTACACTACTATGATTTTAATGATTGTGCTTAGTCAAAACTGACTGGTGGCTGCCTAAAGCATCCTGATGATTTACATTACCCTAACAGTTGATGCTGCTGTGATTTGCTTCTGACATATTATTATTATAATGTCATCCAACATTATGTATCTACATACAAACATACGAGTATATGCAGGTCTAAATTTGACTCATACTACTTATTAATTACAAAGATAATTTCTTGATAAATTGGTAATGTTCTACTTGCTTAGCATTGAAATGTTCATAGATGACTTGAAGTGATTTAAGTTAGCAATGCTTTGCCTCTTGTCCAATAAGAATATTAATTAACAAGATGATTAAAATTGTACATACAAATTATTTTGAAAATCTTATAATAATTTAACTTTCTGATTTAAATTTTCTTCTTCTTCTTATTCTTATTATAGAATCAAAAACAACATCAACAATAACAATAACCGTAATAAGCATAACTCCGGCAATAATTTCCGTAACAAATACATAATCTTTATGCTGATTGCGTTGATTGAAAGCATTGAATGTTGAAATAGGAGGAAGAAGGAAGACATTAAATATTGTGTTGTACGAAAGAGAGGAAATAATAAAAGCGTGTAAAGTAAAGAAGAAATGTTTCAAAGCTTCTGAACTCATAACAACAGTAAACTGTATTAAAATAATAAACAGATCAACGAATAACAAAAACATCAACATCAACATCAAGACGAGTCTTAAAGGAGGCGCGAACGAAAAATAATAACAAAAGTAGTATTAACAACAACAACAACAACAACAAGGACGAAAGTGGATTTGTATTACACGAAACAATAACAGTAAAAACGAGGAAGAAGAAAATTTATACAAAATGCCTGTAGGCGGTAGAACAGCAGGGAAATATGGTTACTCAGACAACAATTACTACAGTGGTAAGCATTATATGATATGATATGAGTATAACATAATATAATATTATATAATATAATGTATTCATATTCCGATCTCTAACTCATATTCCCCTCACCACTCCTTAATATGATGATTTAAGTATTATAAAGAAAAAGTCTTAAAACGAAAATAAGCTTTTAAAGAAAAGGAAATAAATTGAAAGTTATCCCATCTGCCAGTGTTCTTAAATATTCTATAGAGTTTTATATAATGATTTTTATGATGATGAGTGGAAATACTCGTAATGAAAATGAAACTCTTGTATTCTCCATTTTAATGAAACATCAAATACCCTTCATAATTAGATGAAATTCCGGTCTGACGATGTTAATATATTTAATATGAGACATTTGTAATACTTTTATCCCATTGGGTCCTCTCTCAATCACTCTTAGTTCTTTCGGAATGCTGTTACCTTTATTCATTCAGGTTCTATCTGAATCACTCTTAGTTTTTCAAGTCTTTATGATTGGAATAATGATACTTAACAATATATCTCAATATTGGAATTAGAAGTCACATGAAGCTGGTTGACTCTACTAGCCCTGGATTGTTAACTTAGCCGGGAGATATCTGCCATCGCTTATAAACTATTAAACAAATGAAATTCCGATAGACGAAATTTTCATCAGTCATTATTTTATGTTCTGAATTTAGGAACAAAAAATACAATACATAATAAAAGTAATGATACACTTCATCACTTTAATTTTCTTCAAATTTCTTCACTCCGAAGAGCGTAAAGAATTAAAAATTGATAATAATGATAAAAGTGTAGGAAATATTCATTTTTTAAAGAGGAAATGTTAGCGTTAACTGTTAACGTAATCATGTGTGTTTGTCTGTCAACATTTCGAGAACATATTCACACTTGATATCGTCTATACCCCCAATATCCCGTCTACAATGGCATGTAATATTACGTTGTTGTGTTTTCGTTCGGTGCCTTTGTGCCAGTGTGTCCACATTATGTTGATGTCACCCAATGATGCTTGACAACAATGCCACCATCACCATTTCCAGCACCATCATCATCATCACCATCATCATCACCTCAGACAACTAGAACAATAATAAGACTGTTTGTCTCCAAAGGCAGCCTTAGTTTGCAAGAATAACTGCGTCTCATATGGCTTCTTCTTGTCGTACTTTTATTCCTTTTAGGTTCCATTATATTCTATTCTATTCCATATTCTGTTTGGTGGAGGTTTAGTGTAGATTCGGTTTAGGTTAAGACACTTGTTTTTGTGTTGACTTGTTAATCATATTGTTGTTGTTTATGTTGTTCTTATTGTTTTTGCTTATTTGTATTATTATTATTTCTTGTTTGTCTGCATATTTATGTTAATCAGTGTTGAATAAGATGGCTCATTGTCTGCTCTCTCTCTCTGTGTCTCTCTGTGTGTGTCCTTTACTCTCGCTCTTTGTTTTTTTTTTTTTTTGTTTTGTGTAAGCGTGGCATACGCGACGTATGCGTTATATTGTATATGGTGAAATATATGTCCTGTTTGACATAGGCGACAATTGATAAAGGTTTGACATTTCACTGTAAGTTGTCGAAATTTAACATAAATAATCTTATTGAAAGCTTTTGAAGAAAAACAAAAAAAAAAAAAAAAAATATAAATCATTTAGTAGTCTTTAGTGAGTGGGTAAAATACCCAAGATTCAATCTAATGTTCCCTGAAACCCGAAAGCGTCTCAATATTTATAAAAAATAAATGGAAGGAGAAGATTTTTTGTTTAAATATTATGTAATTTAAAGGGCTCAAATAGTGGTCTAAGTGGTATCACTGCATTGTAATCTGGTTACTTAAGCTTCCCAATGATTACTACTCAAAATGAGTAAAAATGAATGAGGGCAATGAATGTTTCAAATAATGAAGGAATGAATTTTGTAACATATCTTTTTACTAAATGGTTACTTAGCCCGAAATATTGGTTTCCAGATAAGACGTTGTAAGTAACGAATAATACAAGTGTTTATTTTTCTTCCTCAATATATTTTTATTTTCGCATTTAAACTTGATTTTACTTTTTTAACCTTAAAATATAAAAAATGT
The DNA here is from genome assembly GCA_035041805.1 of Amiota mariae. Taxonomy (NCBI): domain Eukaryota; kingdom Metazoa; phylum Arthropoda; class Insecta; order Diptera; family Drosophilidae; genus Amiota; species Amiota mariae. The sequence continues at coordinate 5,163,981 of JAWNKV010000170.1, read as the reverse complement.
GAATTCCTTTAAATCGTTACAAAAGTGATTACTTTTTAATAAAATTATATTTTCTCCTTTATTGACTTCGTATATAATTTTTGAAGCATTAAAGGTATTTTCAAAATCATAAATTTGGAATATAAAGTAATTGTAACGAATTTCACAGTAGATTTCTTTTATGTATCTTTCATAAATATCTTAAATACGATGCTAGTAGATGATTACTTTTATTATTATAAATCTCTTCTAAGATAATGTATGTTCTCAATTGTAGTGTAAAGTATTTAATTGTAACGATTTTTACAGACGATTACTTGCATGCATCCTCATTAATTAACTTAACAATGTTATATACTAATAGAAATAAATACGTTCTATTAGCTATACCTAAAATTTTTACTTGTAACGATTAATCAAATTGGTTACTTATTCTTAAATGGCTTGTTTATATAATTCTTTTACATAAAATAACCTTTAGTAATTTTTTCGTAAGCCAAAGTTAAAATTTTCTTCATGTAACGATTAATCAAATTGGTTACTTATCATTAAATGGCATTTAATTAAATTTGCAACATAATTTATCTTCAAAAACGAAATGCACATTATTAAAATTTAACTTTTAATTCAACATCAAATGGTTCTCAGTAATATATTTTTTGATTAATTTTCTAAGAAGGAGGGGGTGAATTGTAACTTCACAATGACTTTCACACGGTTAGATAGACCCACACATAATTTGAATGAATTTAATCAAATGACTCGGTGCGACTTTAGCTACTGAAGTTCTTTATTTCTTTAAAAGCCACTACATTTCCTTTTGCTTTGAAATATTTGCGCGCTTTGCCGGCAGCATTCGAGTTTCAAACGCAAGGAAAATATTTGTTCGTAACATTTCCTTATATTTTCGCTTGTTGTATTATTGTATGTTTGAGTATTTGTGTGTGTGACGACGTGTGTGTGTGTGTGAAGGAATTTTATGCTGTGTTTGCGTAAAGTTTCAGGCAACTTGCTTAGTACTTTGGCTCAAACCATCGACCCACTTTGTCAAACCAAAGGCAACGGAGCAGCAACCAAGTGATTTTATTAACAGAAAATATAAGAATTGTAAGTTGAAGAGGGCCAAGTTTTCGTAAGCTTATGAATAAGTTTATTATAGTTTTTGATTGGTCTAAATTGTGCGTAATTTTGTGTTTCTTGATTTCAATATTATATCTACAATATTCATATTCAATAATTCAATATTCATGAAGCACAAATATAGTCAACCTATATCACTCAGAATCACCCAATTGCCCACATTTTCACCATGGAAACAATAATGATGATATCAACCTCAGAGAAACATCATTTATGATTCCGATTCTGTTTCTGCTTTTATTCAAAGCATATTTAAGGTGACCAGGTATTTTTTGTTTTATTTCTCTTTTTCATTTTTGGTCGGTTGGGTTTTGAAGGGCGTTTCAATGGTTTATATCTGTCAAAGGGACTCACCATAAAATTCGCATAAAATTTGTAATAAAATGGCGTGCAAAAATAGCATGCAAATAATAAAATGTAGGGCAAGGGATCAAGGGTTGGGGGAAGTGCATATAATTGAAAATAAATATTTATACTAAATTGTAGTACTACCATCAAACAAATATAAGTAGAAGCTTTGAGGTCTTCATTCAAATATTTAATACGCTTTGCATTAGTTTTTTAAATTGTTATTTAAGTTATTTGTCACCAAATCTGGGAAGGGTAAATGTCATGACGAAAGAATGTGGCTAACTGAGTGAGTAAGTGGGTGAAAAAGAATCTCAAAAGTAAGTGCGCTTGAATAAAATTGTGTGGAGATAAAAAAAATAAATAGAAGAAAGTAGAAGAAAAACTTCACCATGTGGTCGATGACATTGACGACGATTTAGTTTTATATTTTATATTTTCTTTTTTTTATTTTTAAATAAAATTCCATGCTGTCCACAATTCTGTGGGTTGGTTCAAAAGATTGGTCAGGAAACAATACCCAATCTACACAAACATATATCCTTATACAGGATGAAAAGAGAAAATGAGAAACACAATAGAAATGTGAATATAAAAGTAAACAAAAACAAAAAGAAAAACAAAAACATCAAAACGTTTTGTTCAACAAATACGTGATGCAACTAAAATAAAAAAAATAAACAACAAATGTTTATCTATGTACGTGTACTTACTTATTCCCTTCCCATGTATAGTTTTTGTGGTGCTCATAAAATTCTGAACTAAACCGAATTGCAATAAACTAAAAAAAAAAAAAAAAAAATCTAAAAGAAATCATGTATTTTTTAAAGCGAACATAATTTTTATGATGTTTACCAGTACTGATATTGTTTACAGTTTTGTTTGGATTAACCACCAAAGTGTAGTAGTGTGTGAGTGTGTTTGTTACCTTAGTGTAGATTTAGAGGATTTGCAATATACGATGAATGTTATAAAGTTCATAGTAGTATATAGTTTTATTTTTATAGGAAAATAAGGATAGTGAAAGATAAAATTTCATAAAATAAACTGAAAAAGGTGAATGCAAATGAAATTGAAATTGAATCTTCTAAAATATAAAATTATGTTTTAAAATTGAATGAAGATGTAGAGAGAAAAGTATCTTCAAGGGAGAGAGAAAGATGAACTAAATTGAATATGAAACTCTGTAAGCATATAAATGGTGTGTTGATTTTGATAGTCTTCCTAGGTTAGGATAAACAGATTGCTTGTCATAAGTATGTGTTCACCTGACGAAGCCTTTAGATTTAAAGGATTTGTAATATAAAAGTTATAAAATTCAGAATAGAAGAAAATAAGAAAAACTATATTTTTTTTAAGATAAAATTTAATAAAAAAAGGGAAAAAGGTAAATGCAGATAAAATTTAAATTAAAATATGTTTTTTACATATTATAATTTTAAAAAGAAAAAGTTTAAGGTTTCTAACATGACAAACTGTTAGTTGTCTGATTTCTTGCCTAAAACAATTTTTTAAAGAACGTAATGTTTTTTAAGGAACACACAGAATGTTTGTAAGAAAATTTATTAGCACATTTTGTACAAAAAGATATTTACATTTAAATATTAATATCTTTTGATTTTGTAATTCGATTTTGAATCCAATAAGTGGCTTTTACGTGATGCGTGCACAAACACACAAACAGACAGACAAAGTCTTCGATTTCCTTAGTACTAATATGTATAGATGATAAGATCAATCATTGCTAAACGAATTGTTCATGTGTATTTCTGTTTAAGAATTAAATTAGTTTCATATGATGATGGGGACATTTTAAAGTTGAATTACATAACAAAACAAAATCGGTACATACATTATTTTTATGATTGTTTAAAAATTCAAGATTAATTTCGAATATACCGTCAGTTTTATTATATTGGCTCGAATTATTTGGATACAACTAATTCCTTCGTTCTTTCCTTCACATTGAATCTGAGTTCAGAAAAGCTCAAAGCAGGTGTATTTCATAGACCAAAAATTCGCTTATTTTCTGCGCTTCAATGTCAGATAATTGAGAAAAACCCATGAGATTCATTTATTTGGGCTATTTAAAAAAGTTCTTAGATAATAGAAAAGGTGATGAATACATTGAGCACGACTTGGATGCAACATGTGCATCAAAGTATACTTTCATCACAAAATCAATCTTCAATAAATCTCGGTGACATGAGTGAAGAACCAATTAACTCTGCAACCAGACGCTACATATTCACTCAAGTTGCATACATGAAACGAACATTTTGGAATTCTTCATACATGAGACGGAAAATTTTATGTATATTCGGGTTTGTTCACTCACACGATTGCTTTGTTTATGATTTAATTATGATTGTGAATTTTGTGTTTTAATCAGTTCATGATTTTGTGCTTTGTGTTTTGTTCGCTCTGAGTGATTGGTTCCTGAAATAACTGATTTTGAATATTTCGATTGCAAATGAATTGATTGTGAATGTTAAATTGCTGTTATGTGACCATTGAGCAGTAATTTGTTTAAATTTCTTAATTCTATGAGAGTAAATTATAAAAAAAGGAAAAAAAAAAACCATTAATGATTTATTTTTCTTAATAATTAGAGGTTAAATTCAGTCACGATGTTCTATACAAAACTTCGGTATTTCAGGCGGCCAGACATGGTGTAGGTTCCATTTCTAATTTGTTCAGAAATAAGCTCTATCTCATTTTTCATTCTCACAATATTAATTAAATTTAACTTCATTAGAGAGAACAAATGATGCAAATATTTTATATAATTGAGTAGCAAAGACTCACTCTCCTACTCTTTTTTAGTTAGAGATGTAATCATGGCGACTGATTAATTGATCATATTTATGCATCACAACTAAATGTTCGATCCGGTTTAATAATTATAACAAACTTGTTAATTTGTCTCGTTCATTTCGAACAGCATATTCGTTCATACATTCTTGCTCAGTCAAAACTTCCAATCATAAACGATTATATACGTTTATAATTCAATTGCTGCAAACGTATATTCGTCTTGCTCAAAACTCATTAACAATAAATCGTTCTTGCTGATTGAAACAAATGCAACATACAAAATCAAAATAAATGATTGAAAATACACAAAAACTGAATACTGGTTGCAGCTCTCTGATTGGGACTATACAGGAACGATTACAGGGTCGCTTAAATGGGCATATGCCAGCTGATTATTACTGGAGTATTCAGAGTATTATGTCATCATTCAAAAACAGTAGAATATCATAAAGTTGTTTTTTATAAATTATTTTTCTAAGGTGTGAAAGAGATTATTTTCTCTAAAAAAATACACCTTTTTGTAATTCATAAGCTAAATCTGATATACTAAAATAAAACTGATAATAAATATTTTTGAAATCAGCATTAAAAATTAGCTAAGAATGATGTAAAATATTCCATGCAACGCACACTTATTGTTCGGCGGTTTTATCAATTAATTGAAGAATAATCAAATTTCCCATCAACTTGATATTCGTAATGATAAACTCAACATCAGTCAACAGTAAACAACAGCAGTAAATTAAAAGCCAAAAACTTTTACAAAATTTTCAGAATTTATTTAAAAAAATGTTAAAATCCTAAATCATTGAATACAAGTTCACTTTTTAAGTCTTAAACTTTTTGAACATTTGTCAAAGTTTTGAAGTGGAAATTTGTAAAACGAATTACTTGGAAATAAATATTTCTCGTATCGTTATTACACTTCTTTGTTCCCCGTTTTATTGTAATCAATAAGCAATATTAGGTTTCTATTTGAATGGGTTCATACTTTTTTTTTTATTTGCTGTAAGCCATAAGTAAGCCCATTTCTCAAAAAGAAAGAAAAGGAAGGAACACTTTTCCTTTAGCAATGATTTTGATTACTTTAAAGAAATCCCTTTGAATCCTTCAATTCGTTGTAATGCGACTGTTTTTTTTTCCTTAAGTCTTTAAACCTTTTTCCTTTAACTTTTACTTTCAGTTTCAATTTGCTTTGCTTTGCTTTTCTCTCTCTCTCTCAATCTATGAAGAGTATTACCCACTTATTTATTAACACTTAGTAAGCAGAATCTGCTTTCAATCAATCTAGAAAAGAGAATAAACATATGCAACTGTAAGCAGAAAAAACAAAAAAAAAGGAAAAGGATTTCTTTATTAAATCAAATTTAGTTAAAGCAAAACAATTTTTCGGTATGCCATGCTTCTCCTTTTCCCATTTCTAAATATTTTCTATTCGCTTTACAACACTTAATATTACCATGTGAATAGCAATTTAAGATTAACAAACACGAGTCACAATCAAGCCGCAAGCAATCTAAGGAAAGAAAAATAGAACGGAACAGAACAGAACAGAAGAGAAGAGAACAGCAACCTTTAGTGACCCAAAAATTGTTTCCTTTTCAACGCACAAAAGTAAAAAAATACTGAAATAATAAGAAGAAAGGTTTCTTCTTAAAAAAAAAAAATAAACAAAAAAAAATATGGAGACTGAAGACAACAAAAACAGAATTCTCCCTAAAGCGCTTATTGTACTATTCTACAAAAGTATTTGTTTTGTATTGTGAGGCATTTCTTAGGGATTCGAGTTGTTTCATTGAGGATCTTTATTTTTTTTTATATTATATTTGTGCAGAATCAAGAAACAAACAAAAGTTTTTCCTTTCATTGTTTTGTTTTTTGTGGTTTCATTATCCAAAGACATTATCATCGTTAACATTATCTGCATGGTCTCGACCTATCATCATCTTTTGTTCGTTGGTTGCATGACTTGACCTTTGACATTGTCATTTTTCAAAATAACAACATTGAAATGACATCAATAAATAAAATAATAAAATAAAGTGAAAGAGATTTTTCAACCAAAAAAAAATCTGCAAAGAAAAAATGCTAAGCATCACTCATACGCACTGTTGGACAAACATCACTCATCCGACTGTGACGCCAGTTAAAAACCAAATGTGGCAAATCAAACACACAAAAAATGAGTGAAGCTGAAGAAGAAAAACTTGTGAGAGGAAGTTTTATTCTATAATGATGGCGGAAAATTATAATGCGTAATAATTCATGCCGATTTAAAGCGCCAAACTAGCGAACAAAAGAACGAACGAACGAACAGCGAATTGTCCCAAATCGATAGACAAACAAAGAAAATAACATTTTAAAATAAAAAATGATTTTACCTCTAACCATCTATTGACTTCTTTTTAAGGCCAATTTGTAAATTTTTTCTATTTCTTATTCTTAGAATTTTTTTCACTCTATTTTGTTATTTTTATCCCCAATTTATTGTGGCATTTCTTTTGTTACAAAATTTTGTTTGCTTAATTTTTCTATTTATTTTTCTTTCTATTGTATTTTTGCAAATAAACAGATGGAAGTAGAGGAAAAACAAAAATACTTTAGCCTTTCGTTTATATTGAAATTTAATATTTGATGTTGCATACACTCAGGCGCCATCGCAATGCTCTTTCGCCTGTTTGTGTTTGTTAACAATTTATAAAGTTTAACATTTTAGTTTAGTGTTGTGTGTGGAGGAGTCTATTTCTCGTTGCTATGGCGAGAGTCCAGAGTCAGTTACACTAAGCCTTGATTTTAGTCAAAAGTGTAAAATTCTCATTGTTGTTTCTTGTTGTGATGCTGTTGGTTTTTCACGTTGCTGTGAGTTTTCTCGCATGCGAGAATTTTTACAATTACCGTAACGTTGGAAACATCGTTGGCTCTTGATACGTGTATATGGAATTGTTTATGTATGATAAGCTAGTATTGTTGTTGATTACTTTATTTTTTTGTACCAAAGAATATTTTGTTAATCAACGAATTTCATAGAGTTTTTCATTTGTTCTGTGTGACTTAGCAAAGTTTTTCATTAAATTAAACAGAATTTTTGTCTTAAAGAAGCATGAAATTAAATTAATAGAAAATTATAGAGTGCGGTTGAGAGAGAGAGAGAGAGAGAGAGAGAGAGAGAGAGAGGAATACAGAGATGGTGACATTTTTAATGAAAAGAAGTTTTTAATTTAAAGGATTTTAGAAGGAAACTTTTTCTAATTAGTATTTCCTTCTATGAATCATGATCTTCCTTTTTCACCAGAGAAATAACAGTGAATTAAATGAGTAAAACCGAAGAAACAGAGAAGGAGAGTTCGTAACCTTTCCCTCTCTCTCTCTCTCTCTTTCTCTAGAGTAATTTAAGATTTTCTAAGCTCAGAAATCCGGTAAGAAATTGTGCGGTTGAGAGAGAGAAATATAGAGTTGGTGCAATATTTAGTTTATACGAATTTAGAAGGATGTTTAGACTTCCTTGCTGATTTGCAATTGTCGCCAATTATGACGATCTCTAAGTTATAATAATAGAAGTGATAAAAATCTTTTTCTCTTGTGATATATGACACATATGTCTTACATGTGCTTTTGTATTTTATTGGCGTATTAAAGATATAAAGAAAAAAAAAAAAATAAATTGGAAGGAATTTTTCCTAATTAAAACTTCCTTCTAAAAATCATATTTTTTTTTTCTCTAAAGAAACACCAGAGAATCAAAATAGTAAAACCAGAAAAACAGAAAAAAAAATCTTAAACTCTAAAGTACATTAAGGCCTCTAATTCCAAAGGTTGGATAAAAATGGTATGAAAAGTAAATTTCTATGCGTAAAGACTTGATGCTTTTATGTATTAACTTTGGCCATCCTTGCTTCACGACATATAAAGATCTATCCTATTTGACCATGCTAATTTAAGTTCGAAGGTCTTTAGTTTGAACTCTCAATTAAGTTTAGTTCAAATGGAAGCAAAGCATTTGTTCCTAAATTCTTTCTTTCTTTCTTTCATTTCCTAGCGATTGAAGGACAATCAATAATGATAAATGGTGTTAAGTTCACAGAATCAAGTTCAATGAGAGACATTGTGATTATATCTGAGGATACAGTGGCTTGTGGGGTATCCACTTACGATCCATAAATTCTCTCTTTGTTTAGACTTAGGAAATATCTTGTGAATCTTTAAACTTCACTGTTATGTTATTAGCTTGCAAATTTTATGTCTTCCCATTTCCTCAATGTTTTCATTAAGTGGGCTCTGGTTAACCAAAGGCGCTGGAAAGAATCAGGGTCAATGAAGGGTTTCTTAATAATATTATAATAATAATAATAATAATAAAAATAACAGAATAATAAAATGTATTCTACTAAGTTGCTTTCATTCATGTTTTCATTAAAAATTCTATATAACTTTTGCCACGTGTAAATTTGTTGGTTTAAATGTTGTTGTGAAAAATAAATTAAAGATTCCCGCATTGAAAATGCAAAGAAGCTTACGTTTTATGCTTTACTGTTTCCAAGAGCAGCCCAAAAAGCAATCAATGGGAAAAGCTTAAGTGCGCGTAAAAATGAAATAAAAACGGAAATGGGGAAAAAATAGAATAGAAGAAAAATTCATTACCAGCATCAGAGTCAAGCGCCATAAACATATTTCATGTCAACATCTAAGCAATCACATATAGTTACACACACACACACACACACACACACACACACACACACACACACACACACACACACACACACACACATGTATATGTATACTTATATTGTATAAATACAAATACAGAGAAACATATGCTCATGCATATGCATGGCCAATTGAGTATTGTAATAAAAAGCGACTAATGAGCTGATTGACTAAATGGTTAAATGGTAGATGGGAAGAAAAACATGAACAGTGATAGGCACATATTCTTGAAGTTATAAAGAAGACATGTGTCTAACATATGTTACATATATTCTATATAATATATACAGTGAAATCTCAGCATATGAATATAAGACATCACATATTTTCTTGATTTGATGTTAGAGAATCTTAGGATTTAATAGAAGCATCAATGAATATATTAGTTTTTCAACTTAAATAAGCTCAACTGTACTTATTTATATATGCACTTATATACATAAGTATAATGTATTGTATAAGTGTTTGTATAAAATTGGAGCATTTAGAAGCTACTTTGTCTTATAAGTATTTTCTTTTAATATCATCATGTCAATATTCAATGCAAACATGTCTAAGTGCGTTGGCGACATAATAACATCGCTTGCTTCCTTTGTTTCTTTGTATTCTCTCATCATCTCCTTCCTTATGCTTCACTTCACTCTATATTTTCTCTTCTCTATCATACATTAAAACCATGTAAATAGCAAATTTTAATGTATGCTTAATGTCCTTTTGACTTTATGTTTTTGCTCTATCGATTATGTGTTAAATTACCCAGAATAAAGCGAAAGGATGTCAAGATATAGTAATGTAAAAAGAACAGAGTGTAACCACAGAAACTGCTTATAGTTGATTATAAAAAAAAAAAAAAAAAAAAATGTTGAATGAAATATGCATTTAGATTTATGACCTTTAAAAAATGTAAAATGGAAAATCATAAGAAAATTGTTAGGATTTTAGTGATTTAACATCTAAGTGCTATAAAAATCTAAGGCAATAAGAAACTAAAGTCAGTGATGACAAACGATTTGCATGTGCAACATTAAAATTGTAACAGCCCATAAATTCAAGAATTTAATTCCAAGAAGACTGTCATCTTCTTACTATTTAAGGATTCTCAATTTGATTTTGCTATTTCCATAAAAAGTATATTGAGAAGATTTTATTAACTTTTATACTGCAATGATTAATAGTTACGATAATAATTATTTAGACTATTTGATGGCGTCCAAGACACAGACAAAATAGAGTGGGCTAATGATAGCTCAGGGTCACTTACCTTGATTCACTAACTCACTCATTTATATTAAATCAAAACATATTTAGTACTTAAGGGAACTTCTAAATTGCGAATGATTATGAGCCTATTCCTTACTTTAATCAAAGGCCTTCACATCTTTATCTTTGCTGCATTGGCCTGGAAAGAAATTGTTAAAAGAAAACCAGTTTGTCGTAGTTTCGCTCCTCATCTTAGCCTAACTTAGTGTCAGCATTCACCTTGGATAAAACGATGTAAATGATTTTCGCATTCATGATGCCTTCTACTGAGCCAAGTGACAGTAATGAACTTTGAATTGCTGATAATGTGTCGACGATTTGTTGCAATGCGTGCCGTTCTTGTAATCGATGCAATGCCTTTAGATAGTTTTCCTTCTTCATTTGGAATCGATGGGCGATATGTGAGAATCCTCATCGTTTATATGTTTAAAGGAGCTCATCATTTTTTTGCTTTCGAAACAAGGTAACTTTAATTTGGTTAAAACATTGTGATGAAGTGAACTCGCGAATGCCATACTATTGATGAGGCTAGTTGATTTACATTTGTTTTTCTTATGCGAGATATAATTTCTACCTTTGCCATGATGTATATTTCCTCCATTTCTTCTCGTCCATCATCTGTAAAATCAATTCTTTTATTCATACCAGCATGAATAAATTAAATATTTCTTAAAAATATTTGTAGGCCTGGGCACGCTCCATAGTGGCTTCGTATATTTTATCGTTAACGCACTGGTGGTCGACAGTCCCAAACTTAATTAGATTTGCCTGATTTGGAGGAGAATTGGCACACTTCTACCTCAATCACCGGCAAATCTAGTTTGTCCTACAGCATCCGGTAATTTCTTTCCCGGAGCTCCACTTGTTGCTCTAACACATTGATGATCTTTTCTGACAAGATGTTAACAGGATTTTTTTTTTTAGCAAGGACACCCGTTTGAAGTGATTTTCTTTTGTTCGCCTTGTTTACTTTGTTTTGCCTCGTTTGACAACTCAAGATTTGTTAACCTGTGATTGCTCTCGGGTTGATGGACCAGTCACTCACGCCAGTGATCCTGTATAGTCCAGACACCTTGAGACGCCGGTACCGGACACATTTAGACTTATGACGCAATGTACGAGTATAAAATAACAAAACAAAGTTTTTTTTTATTTGTTTAAATTATTTAATGAAAAATAAATGAAAGAAATTGTAGAAAAGACTTGAACTCCATTAAATCAAGATATTTATTTTTTCTGTGTCTTTGTTTAATGTCAAACGCATTTACACAAGAATTAGAGAATATGACGTAATTAAAAAACTATAGAGCTCAGAATATCATCATGACCTTATTAAAATGCTAAACATTTTTATGAATACTGTGTGGCATAATGAAATGAAAACAATGATGAACTTTTTGTATGCATCAAACACTTTTCTTTTATAAAAAAATTCAAATTTTATATTCAAGCTTCGTTTTTTTTTTTGATAAATTTTATCAAAACCACAAATGCATAACGATGTTAGTACAATGCGTATAAATGAAAATAAATCTTTGTCAATTTCCTTAATTTAGTTTTATTGCACAAACATAAATTTATTAATCAAATTAAAAATAAATATAATAATAAAGAGAGAGAAACCCATGAGTTTGTCTTACATATGAAAACAAATTGCAATTTGCTTAAGGGGATCCTTGTCGTTTCATGGGTTCATCAAACAATGCAAACCCAAAGATGAAGAGAAAGAAAGAGAGGGAAACAATTTAATTTTTTGAGTGACTGAGGTAAATGAGGAAATGCATGACACAATCAATGATTGAATGAATATAGAGTATGATTACGAGTATATGCACATACTATACATCTGTCTATGCTGATATACTTCCTACCTTCGTAAATGACTTACACGTGTTGGTATACAAATTTTTAAATCGGATTTTATTTATTTATTCATTTAAAATATTCTGATTGCTTGCAATACACACAAATTATACACATCTATATTAATATATTTCTTTGTATGCATGTATGTAAGTATATGTTTATCATACAAATTTATCAAGCTTTTATTGTATACCATTTTGCTTATGCTGCTGCTATTGTCCTGAATATGTCCTGATCACATACACATGTGTATGCAAAGTTGTTGAACAATCAAAACTAAAATGAATAAATGAATGAAAATTGAAAAAAAAAAAATATACAAATTTATGAAAAATTATTGACAGCTCAACAATAACAACAGCAAGAACAACATTAATAATGGAAAACGAAGGAAAGGCAAATAAAAGAGAAAAGGAAATGTGGTTACATGTGGTGCTACGCTTGATAAAAATAACAAAAAATAAAATAATCAAAATATCAACTAAAAATAAAATAAATTATTAAGCCAAACCAAAATTTTCAATTCAGTTCTTTTGAATATTAAATACCCTGGAAAACTGTTTTAAAGGTTACGGAATAAATTAGATTAGGTAGGTAGATTTAGTAGCCGCATGATGAAACAATAGACTACTGTTTGGGTCATTGGAAATGCCATAATGCGGAGACAGTGGGTATATTTCTATTATTTACTGACTAAACCAGATGAATGAGGTTTTAACAAAGAGTACGAAGATATTGATTAGGTTTCAAAAATAAGTGAACCTTATTGCGCTTTTGTACAATTTTGCATATTTGTGGGCTTATATAATGTTACATTTACGGAACCTTTACTTGAGTTTTGTTTTACAGTTAGAACTAAGGTGCATCCAACATAGCATAGAAAAACATTGAACTCAGTTTCCGACTTAACTTCCTAAATGAATGCTGATGTCAACGGACGTTCAGAACTGATGACAAGTTATTTGAAATTCCCGAATAAATCGTTCGCGATTCGAATTTACTTTCTTGTAAATCTTCTATAGACGCATTGGGCTTTCATTAAAATTACAATACTTTGTGTTTTCAGAAAAAATTGTATAAACGAAATGTTTTTATGAACTGTGAAGTTGAAATGACAAAAACTTAATGACAACATTATCGGGAATTCCCAAAAAAAAAAAAAAAATGGACGGTTAGAATAACATTTGGGGAAACCCAAGCTAGAGAAGTCACAAATGAAAGATATTTCTGAGTGTGTGTTTTTTTTTTGTCGGTGTATATAAAAATCAATTGCTGTGCGTTAGTCTGGTAAAAACTCGAGAATGGTTCAATCGGTTTGAATAATATTTTTTCATTTTGTTTGTCTTAATACGGGGGTGGTTTAGGAAAAATTAAAATTCAGCAGAAAAATGGAGACAATTCGGAAAACTTTAGGTGTGCAAGTGTAATGCGAGATAAAGCTTAGTGTCATATTTTAAAATCAGTTAAGTAGTCTTTGTCAAACATATTTTTCTATTCGTATGTTGTCATAAATTTCCTCGCTATTTTATGTGGTTCGAAGCTCATGGGGTCAACCAATGAGTATCCATCAATTTTTTGTGAAGAACGTCTGCCCTGGTATCAAGTTTATTATATTAATTTCTTTTGACAATATAACTTTCTTACTGACTCTACTTTTTGATATTCTCACGTGCTTTTCTTACTTTCCTAATATCCTCGTTTCTGCAGATGAAGAAGTCATGAGAAGTATTCAAAATATTTTTTTTTTAAATTAATCTATCATATTTTTATGCACCGTAAATCGTGTCTTGTTTAGAGTCAATATTGGAAATATTTCATTTACTAAATGATAAAGATTTTCTCTATACAAAGACTGCCCTTTCGGGACTATAATTCTAGTAATAGTAAAACTACTATTTATTTAATTAATTGAAAATGATAAATTACTGTCAACATAAGAACTTAAAAACTAATGAATAATAAACTTAAATTACTTAAGAAATATTATTATTATTTATATTCCAAATTAAGTTTAAATCTAAATTATTTTAATTGAAGTACCACGGAGGGTGATTTTTTATGGCAAAATTGCTAGCTATGCCTCTAATCACAGTCATGAGTGGTCAGATAAACGAATTGGAGCGATCAAGGAAAGGCAGTCTACTATAGATAAGTGAAACGAATGAAAGATGTCCAGTTCGTAGGCAATAGGTGAACAGATTTCAGAAGATATGACGTCCAAATTCAATCGTCCAGATTCAGTTACGGTGAGATGGATAGGCGTAGGTGTCGAACGACTGAGCATTTATAGTTGTATTCGAAATCCCAGGAGATTTGCTTGGATTAAATTTCGTTTGAAGAAAATTTTTATTTGTTACTTTTGTAATTGACTTAGATATGAAAAGAATAAAATTCTTCATGACCTTTCTTCTCTTAAGTTGTTGTCTACAAATTTTGCTTTTCTGATGTTACAAACATAAATACAAAATAATAGAGTCACTTACACTAAGTAAGTACAGTATAGGGTATAATATATGTAAAATAGTATATGCGCATATCAAAATGCTTACTAAAAAACAATGGAACAACACCAAGGATAATAAAGCATTTACCACCTGCGGTGAGACGCACTTTAACATTTTCTTTATGGATACAAAGCGAGTTTACCATAGCTTTCATTTAGACACCTCAGTTCATTCATTCATTCATTCATTCACTTATACATTTTGTCATACACTCATGCACACTCACTCTCTCTCTCCTATTCACTCTCGCATTTATATTGTCAACGAGCAGAGTCCATTTGATGGCATCTCACCTTATCTTTCCCAAACTCTGCCCATCAAAACCAGGTAAACTATGCCTCATGCGATGCTGTCCGAAAATAAAACGTATAAATTATGCGCTGTCATATTCCACCGACCACCAGTTTCACTCAACATAGCATATTGTTTTCAGGCTCTTCATTTGGCCCCATGTCTCTCTTTCATTTATCTGCCATTTGCAGTGTTGTGTGCCCTTGAGTGTCACTTATCATTAAAAACCTATTTGCTAGGCCGATTTTTTTGAACAAAAAATATATATTTTTAAGTATTGAAAATTTTCTATATAAAATATGACAAATTTGATGACTCACTCAACTATTCACATCACTTTATCTCTCTTTTTCTGTTCACAGGTCATTCGTATAAGGACATCAATGATGAGATAATTTTGGTTAGCGTTATCATGGGCATTGCTATCATGATATTAATCACTATGGCTTTATGCTATATTGCCTATGAGAAATGTACTAAGAGGCGTGAATACTATATAACAGCATAATTTATGTCATGTTAATTAAAATTAAGATGGCAATGACCAACGGTAATTTACAAAGTTGGTAAATACAATGGTTGATGGACGAAAGGAAGGAAGTTGATGATGACAACAATGCAACAACAATGATAAAATAAACTACTTACTAATAAAAGGAAGTGATTCAGTCAATAATCAATTGAATGAAGTGTGTGTGAGTGTATCTGTGTGTGTGTGTGTGTGTGTGTGTGTGTGTGTGTGTGTGTGTGTGTATGTGTAAGTGATGTATTTATGTGTATAAAGAAAAAAATGTAAAGTTTTTTCGGTTCATGTGTGTTTCACGCTTTTCAAATTAGATGATGTTGACTACACTACGTTGAGAGGAAAAAAATCATGTGAAGTGTTTTGCAAACAAAAACGTTTTTTCTAAAAAACAAGGTCAACAAAAATAACAATAACAAAAAAAAAAAAAAATAATAACAACAATAGCCAAGAGCAAAACTACACAACTAAGAGTAGCAGTAACAGTAGCATCAGCAGGATATAACAACAAACAACAAGAAGAAGCAACAACAACAACAACGAGCAATGGGGAAATACTACATAGAACTAGAAATTGTATTACAATGTTGAAGCTTTAAGTTGCAGATACTCATTCACTCGTATATTGTAGAAAGCCAGAGGAGATCTTAAGTATCCGGGAAGGGGATGAGGTAAATAAAGGATAGGATAGGATAAGTGAAGTATATGCATTGCATTGTGAGTGGCAATTGTACAATGAATATTTATTTGAGTAGTATGTGAGTGTGTGTGTGTGTTCACCATAGTATTTTCACTTATTTTCGTTTGATTGCAAAAACCCAAAAACAAAAAAAACAAAAAAGAAACTATCCAAAAAAGTATAGAAAAATGGAAACTAAAAGAAGTAAAGGACGCCAATTTCATGCAATGACAAAAGACAAGATGAAAGATACTAAGCGAAGAAGGATAGATGGCGTTGAAAGGACTCGCACAAACCACACGGAAATATTAAAGAAACAATAAAAGATTGGCACTACCGCACACTCCAAAAAACGAAGGAATGGCGGAAATGGATGGGATAGATGAATGAATAAGTTGGTGAACCAAGCAAAAGCAAGAAAAGGTGAAGGATGTAAAATGAATAGAGTATACTTTATGTGTGTTGAAAGATGTGGCTAAAGATGTGGCAAAAATTGTGGTAGACTGAATGAATGAATGTGTGTGAGAGAGAGAGAGAGAGAGAGAGTGTGTCTAGTAAGAGATAGTAATAACAAAGGATCAGGCAAAGGATGAGCTTAAGATTGAGGCAAATGATGAAGGAATGAAGATGAGATGAGACGAGACGAGAGGAGACAAAATTTGAAGTAACTGAAAATGAAAGGGATATATAAAGGCAAAGAATAAAAATAGTATTAAGGCAAAGGAAGTTGAATAAAACACAGGGGATGTGGTAAAAAAAAAACCGCGAATTTGAGGAAGGATATTGTGTTTCAAAGGAAAACTAAAAGTTGTGGCCAAGATATGCAGTAGTAAGGAAAGATGTAACAAAGAAAAGAATACATAAGTGTAAGGCGGATTGAATGTGTGCTAAAAACGGATTTGGCATTGAAGAATAATAAAGTAGTTAGTATGTGTGACTGAGTGATGGATTGATGGTGAAATAACAACAATGATTGAATGAATGGCAACTGAATGAATGAAACAGTTGATATGATGTCCATAATGATGAGATGCGCACTTTATTTTCCTTTCATCAGAGCAAAAACAAAAAAAAAAAAGAAAAAGCATAAAATCACACAAAAGACATTAAGACGAATGACGTAGATAAAAAGATACAACAAGCGAGAGCAATGAGAAACAAGGGGAAGCTCAGGAAATCAGTGTATCTATGTCTGATGGATGGACAGACAGATTGGTTGATTGTAATGCCAATGTAAACCACATAATTCGAATTGAAAGCATAAAGTTTGAATGAAATTGACATTAACTCAAAAACCAACCAAAATCGAGTAAACTACATAACTTTGTTAAAGTGTTCAATCTACTTGCTAAACACATACTGCATAAACTCACTTACAATATACACATTTGATACATGGTTATACACATCCGATTCACATATGAGTACACCCCATAAATACACTTTATTAGTCTCACTTTTATTAGCCTTACAGCACTAAAGGACCAAATACTTACGTATATCTAAAGCATTCATTGTTCATCAACAACGCACAAATGCAAAAGGAAAAAAAAAAAACAAAACAAAATAATAAGAAAAAAAAATTACAAAAATAAGCACCACAAAACAAAGATAATTGCCAAAAAAAAAAAAAAAAAAAAAACAAAGTATAATAATAAAAATATATATAATAAAAGATACTTATAAATTACATACCAAAAATAAAAATAGTAATAAAAATTTCTATAAGAAAAGAAATAAGTATATAAAGTGAAAAACCTTATAAATATCACAAATTTAATGCGATTAGTTTTCTTTTAATGCGCTTGTTTTTTCCATTCTGAAAGAATCTGAAGATAATAGCAAAGAATAAAATGAAGAAAAAATAACAACTTATTATAAAATAAAGATTTAAATCATAATTTGGGATAATCTTCAGGGTTGCCTAAGGAAAAGTTTGTTGCATGAATGGAAATTAAACACAAAAATATATAAATGATGATGAAGATGATGGTTATAATGATGTGAAGAAATGTGAGTAGGGTTTATTAGTATGAGAAAATGCAATTGAAAGAAATAAAAATAAGATAGAAAAATATTAAGATGCAAAACAATGGAAATGAATGAAGACATGTGGTTAAAAGGAATGAGTTAATGAAAATTTAAAATACAAAATTGTAAAATAGAAAACATTCAATGTGGAGAAACTATAGAGTAAAGAATTTCTAGTGGTTTAGACATTTGAAGTAAAAAGAAGAAGAAAAAATATGAAAAAGAAATGATAAGAATTTGGAAGATTTTAAATTAGACAAGGTTACATGCAGATGTGAATATGAAGCACAGAAAATTGTAAGAAATTTAAAGTGGAGAAGACATAAGAAACATGATTTTGATAGGTAAAAAGAAAACATTATAAAGAAAATGTGTAGTAGAAAAGTATTTATCAAATATAAATACAATAGATTAAAGAAGAGACATTTTAAAGCAGAGAAGTTTAATATACTGGAGAAGATTTTGCGTCCATACATCACTTTAGAATGAGTTTTAAACAAAAAGATGTATTAGAAATTTAAAAAAAATATATATGTTAAATTTGGCCAATAATTGGTATACGATTATGTGTTTCCAAATTAACATATTTGGAACTTACTTTAATCTCTTTTATTTATGGTACACAACTTTCCGAAAGAAACTTTTTGCAAAAATGAGAAATGCTCATTGCCTCCTTTAGGTGAAAAGATAATGTCGAAACTTAATGAAACTTTCTTTTGTATAATTTGCTATTAAAACACAAAATGTATATTCTTTATTAATTTATTATTGAAGCCATGTACCATATACTTTTAGGTATATTTATTAATAATGTTGGAAAAAAGAAAAAAAATCTAAAGAAAATTGAGAAATTGAACATGGTTAAGATAAAATTGATTTATTTATCTATAGATAATAATCTTTCATTTTCTATAGAGTTTCTCTTTTATACCTAAGTATTTGCATATTGGTGGGTGCTTGAAAAAATCATTGGGTTCTTGTCAAAAAATGTCTTTGCCCGCATATATTTTTTGTCCCAGAGCGTGACATGATTGCCAAATTTTATAAGTTGAATCAGTCGATTATTCTGTTCAAAGACAAAGAATTCTGAGGAGCATATTATACTATTTACCATATTGTACTTTATTGCATACTTTAAAAAAGAAAAGAAAAAAAAAAGAAGCAATTTATGCAAAGTTAAGGTTGTGTGAAGTTAATGGCAAAAATGTCAATTGTCAAAAAAACTGATTTAAATAGAATTTGAAAATCAAGAAAAGAAATGCTCGAACTAAGTAAATGGGACAACACAATTTAATGAATTGAAATTTAACTATTTATTATATAACCAAAAATAGAATTTTTCTGAAAACTTTATAATATTAGAAACTAAGTGAGCCGAGTGAACTTCGTACCGCCTCAGAATGAAGGAATCTTGTTTTAATTTAGTAGATGAATTAAATTTAGTTTTTATAATCTTCATTTTATTAAAGTATTGCTTGGGTTGCACAATAAGATTTATTTAAAACACTCGCACAAAATAATCAACTTCATCACTATTCTACTTTGTGTATGACTTATACTTGGTCTTGCTACTAAGACACTTTTCAAATATAATGAATTGCTCTAAGTTACAAAGCTACAATTCAAACATAACCTAATTGTAGTTTCTTATAGATTCCAAAAAATCATATACCATTAAAATCAATACAGTTGCTCTTGAGTTATAAATGGTGTAACACTTTATTTTCTATATATAGAAGATAGATAGATAGTATGTTTTAAGTAACATAGATCCAAACAACTATAAGTACGAATTATGAAAAATAAACAGTAGAGGCTTTTACGAAAAATGTCAACTAAAATGGCAAAATGGCAAATTTTCCGAGGTGAATGACCAATTATGCTTGTAAATGACAAATCAGCTGTTATCGCAAATACAACTGCCATTTGAATGTAAACAAACAATTGAAAATGACAAAAAAAGGTAAAAAAGTGAATGTTTCGAAATAAGTACATCAATTGAAATAAATTATTTATTAATCATATTGTACTTTGATTTGCTGTAAATCAATTGTTATTTCAATTAAATTAGTAAAACATTTAACTTTTGGGCAGACTTGTCAATTCATTATAAATTCACAATGTTAGCAGCCTTCACTTTCCCATTTTTGCCGATCTAATTTGTTTTAATAAATAATAAATTTTTTGTATGGAGCAACGGACACTTTGTTTGTGAATTCACAAATTTACCTAATTTACCACGTTTGCCAAGTTCCATGAATGCCCCTAAAATTCTTTCAAAATATGTAATTAAGTAAAGCAGGACATCCACATGGGAATTTGTTTATCAAAACTTGTTCATCGAACAAAAATTCAATACTCCACTAACTAGACATTACTCACGAACATCATTTTCTATAAAATTTCGGCGAGTAAACATGAAAAAATGGCAGAGGAAAGTAATGCGCGCAGTGAGTTTAATTTTTTTTTCACCATTTCCATATTAGATTTAAATTCAAATCAAATTGTTAGTACTATTTTAATAGTTTATCCCACGATTTATTGCGCAAATGTTTATTTTTATAGTCCTCCTTTTTAATTTGCCACAATTCTGGCTTATTTTGGAAGCTTCGAGAAAAAAATCTTTGCTCATTTTGGCACGAGTTCACTCTAAAAATAATTACGAATGATGTTCGTGCCATCGTTGCCATTCACGTTCGAACATGTTGCAACGAACACACGCAAGATAGAAACGTTTTTATTCTGTGCGAAGAAAACGACGAACACTAAAATCTGTCGCGAACACCCCCACTAACGTTGAACATTTCTTCGAACACAACAAGTTTGACGAACAAATTCGCAAATGGATGGGCCTGCTTAAATATGACAGTTTGGTGAATTCAGTGTTTAACAAATTAAAAAAAGGCTCCTTTATTGTGTAACTCCTTTATCATACGTTATGGAATAGAATTTATTAAATTTTAGAGAAATGTAATGTCCAATTTGGTCTACTCTAGAAGAATAGATTTCTTTAAATCTGCTAAGCATTTATATTGTTTACCATTTGCGGAAATTCTATGAGATAGGATGGCCCAGAGGTTGTCACTTGGACTGGACTGCGTGCTGGTTATTCCAAAAGTGGGATTTGCTTAGATATAAGAAAAGCTTTTGTGTGTTTTGATGGGATCATTATCCTGCTGTAAGATCCATGTGTTCCCAAATTGTATCAAAATTAAACACCTATGGCAAAAGTATCTCAAATTGAATTAGAAATTTTTCAAATAAATTTCAATTTCCATTTTGCTTTATTCCCTTTAAAACTACAACACAATCATTATTCAATGTGATGTTTTCTTTTAGTGAACTTTATTATTGTGCGTGATATTTGATTATGGATCATTTGGATATTCATTTCAAAGTGCCACCTGGATGATGAATAGTAAAATGGAACGATGAGCAATCAATCAATCAATATCTTATTTTGCACAATTTGCAGTTTGTTTTTGTGCATTTTTAAACACACTCTCCATACTTCAGAACCATATACTTAATATAATGGGGTCAAAAATTTATTTGTATATCGATATTTTATCTATCTAAGGTTTTCTCAATATTCTCAGATATCCAATCTCATTTACTTTTTCTTTGTTTACCTCCAAGATGTAGCTGGGTAGTTGACATTGTTTACGTTTCCTTGTGAAGAAAATTGCACTCATTTTTTTTGGAGTGAAATATTTCTTAAAATACACTAAAAATCATGCAAATTTCTTTAAATTTTAAAGTAAAGTAACATTCCTCAAACCATTAAATATTTATTAATTAAAAAACCAAAATTCAAAACATAAAATTTGTTTTTCCTTAAATTAAATTATTTGTGGAGAATTTTCCCTAGTGGTCAATCCTTAGGTACTTCAAATGTAATCTAACCCACCTAAAGAACTTAAAAGCTTTAAAAAAAAAAAAAAAAAAACACACGTTATTTAATGTATGTGCTTAAGTTAAACTTTGTAGGTCAACAAGAAAGTTACACCAAAATACAAAAAAAAAAAGAAAAAAAAAACCAAGGAAAAAACAAACAAACAAAAATCAACACTTCACTTAATGGACAAAACAAAAAACAGAAGGAAAAAAACCCGTGTAACAAAAACAATATAAATTTATGGAATGACAAAACTTTTCTCATAAATAGAAATAAATAAAGCAGAAACTAAACTGCACATAAAAATAAAATTCATTTTTAAGACACCAGCAAATTGTGTGCACTTTTAATTATTTAATTACAATATGTTCAAATAAAGAAACAAACCACATAGGAAAAAATATAAAAACATGAAAAATGATTAAAAAAAATAAATAAAAAAAAAAAATTATAAATTTTTTCTTCATATAGCCTGGCAACAAAATGATTATCTGCCTCCTTTTTAAACCATCAATATTTCTCAGAATTTTGCAAATAAACAAGAGAAAAACTCCTGTTGATATTAAAAGGTTACTGCAACAAATTTCGTAGAAATAGTTAATTGTTTTTGCAGAGTAAGGTAGAAGCTAAGAAGAGTTTGCTATTGCTATGCTGCTGCTAGGAGACTGCAAGTGTCTTAATTGAATATGTATTTCCTGAGAGTAGTTATAGCAAAAGGTTCTCAGCTTCCACCTTACTGAATCTATTTGCAATTCATTATCAATCCCTTGTGACTTACTTTGTTTACTTGTTCACTGAAACACAAAAAAGTTAATTTCTCTTTTCTTTCCTTTATTGTAATTTTTTAAAAAATATTGTTTATGTTGCCCTTGTAAATTTTAACATATGAATTTCATGGAAAATCAATCAGCTTTAACTAGATGAAATTGTGGTTACTTTTGATCAATAGATTGTTGTTAATAAAAACCTTTCAATTTTCTTAAGAAAAACCATAAAAATAAAATACTCAAAAATAGTTGAAATAAACAGTTTGTGATTAATTTAATTCATTTTTTATTTTAAAAAAAAAAATAATAATAATATTGTAAGAATGATAATTATTTTCACAAACAGAATTCATTAATTTATTTACAAAATAAATTTCAGTGTATCTAACTTTAGAAGTAACAAAAAAATGAAGTATATTCTTTATGATTCAAGTGCATTAGAATGCACTTAAGATTTACTACTTACTACAACAAAGAAATTAATATACTTTTAAGGATATATTCTTAAGTGCAAAGACATGCATACTCTCATCTACACTTGACAAACATAATTACGAAAAGAACATGTTGTAATGTTAAGAAAGAAAATAAAGAAAGAACCTTAAACATGACAAGCAAATACTTAGAAAATAGTTTGGGATGAAAGTTGAGCAATGAAATAATTTTCTTTCTTGTTTTATTTTGTCATTTAATAAACACCCCACAAGTAAATGTAATTACACACACACATACACACACACGGATACAGTGATGACCAACACATACATACATAGATGTGTTCATACATATTGCTATTATTATATGATTATACCATAATGATAGTAGTTGTGTGGATATCATCGTCATCGTCATCACCATCTCCATCATCATCATTATTCTTTACCACAACATGCACTCAAATATTTATCATTATTTTCATTTCATTTCATTTGAAGTAAACTTAGTAGTGTTAGTGATAGTAGTAGTAGTGATTGTTGTTGTTATTATTATTATTATTGTACTTTGTGCGTGTTGTCTGAATGTCAATGCCACCACCATTTCCATCTATCTCTGCCATCTTGGTAAGAAAAAACAAAAAAAAAATTAATTACTTTAGCTCGATTTAATTGTTCAAACGTGTATTTTTATGCATTTACTGACATAGAAATCATACAAATACTAACTATATATTCATACAAATACTAACTATATATTCATACAAATATTATATATTCATACTACTACTATATGCAAGTCATTTATAAAAGTATAAGAAAATTATATTGTACTCTTTTGGCGAAAAAAGAGGGACCAAATATGTAAACCTACTACTGAAAATAACAAATAAACAAATACATAGTAAAAAAAAAAAGATAAAAAAATGTAGTGAAAAAGTCTATGAACAAAATACTTACTTACTTTATTTTCAAGACAATTAAAAAAATTATAAAAAGTGTTTCAAACCAATTATACTCTACTCTACTATTATAATATAATGTATTCACAATATAAAGTTATAAATAAAATTTTATTGAATGTTTCATTGAGTTTTCTTTTCTAAAAGTAACTGATACCAATGCATAATGAATGTGACCATGATTTGGCAACAGTTAGGAATGTTTATTTTGAAAATATAAAATAAAATATGAGGTTATGCTTATTTTCAAGGAATTTCTGTAACTTGGCAGCACTGGTTCATTATTTTTGGTGGCTTGGCAGCACTGTTTGCTTAAGCAATCAGCTGATTTCTACCACAAAGCACAAAGCGAAATAAAAGCAAACCAACCGAGGCGAGTTTTTTGTTCAATAAACGTTTAACTTTTTTTTCTCTTTTTTTTAACTTTAAAAAAAAACTAACAAGA
The DNA here is from genome assembly GCA_035041805.1 of Amiota mariae. Lineage (NCBI taxonomy): Eukaryota > Metazoa > Arthropoda > Insecta > Diptera > Drosophilidae > Amiota > Amiota mariae. Next base: position 5,139,330 of record JAWNKV010000170.1, on the reverse strand, counting down.
AAAGAAAAATTGCAAACTAAAATGTCTGAAGAAGTAGCTACTGGGTCCACATCTTTTGGCTTTAAAAAGCGAAATATTAAAAAAGGTGCTGGCATGCGAAAAAAGCAAGCAAGCAGCAGCAGCGACGACTCTGGTAAGCAAACAAAAAGACGCCAAATCAATTTTATAAAACTTTGTAATTTGAAACATTATACTACAGATAAAAATAGTGATGATGAACAGCAACAACAAACAACTACCACAGTTGTACGTAATGAAAATCGCCGTAAACGAATAAATCCCAATTTTCAAAGTACCAAATCTCTAGCTAAACGCGAACGCAAACGCGCAGGTGATAGCGATTTTGCCAGTAGCAGCGATGATAATGATTCGGTTGGTGTTTCATATAAATCCAAACGTACTGCCTTGCCACAAGGGCCACAAGATCAAGGTGCCACAATGACAAATGAAATGGACACCGAATTAGATCGAGATGCTCAGGCAATACATGCCCGTTCATTAAAAATCAATGAGGAACTTGAGGGCAAAGCAGATGATAAGATCTATCGTGGCATTAATAATTATGCGCAGTACTATAAGAAACAAGATACGGCAGCAGGTAATGCGAGTTCGGGTATGGTGCGTAAGGGTCCCATAAGGGCGCCGGCACATTTGCGCGCCACCGTACGTTGGGATTATCAACCGGACATTTGTAAGGATTACAAGGAGACTGGATTTTGTGGTTTTGGTGATAGTTGTAAGTTTTTACATGATCGCAGCGATTATAAGTCAGGATGGCAAATGGAATTGCATCATGAGGCATCAAAACGTGGAGATTGCGAATCAGATGAAGATGATAGCAAGTATGAAATTCATTCGGATGAGGAAACTTTGCCATTTAGGTGCATCATTTGTCGTCAGAGTTTTACAAATCCTGTGGTCACTAAGTAAGCATGATTACTCACTTAAAGCTCTTCTTGTTTGACTAGTATTATTATTTCTTGATAATTTTAGATGCAAACATTATTTTTGCGAGAAATGCGCTTTAGCTCAATATAAGAAATCACAACGTTGCTTTGCTTGTTCACAACAAACTTTGGGCATTTTTAATCCTGCCAAGGAACTTATTGCTCGTTTGAAAACTAATCCCATAGTGGAATCTGATTCTGATGCAGATGATGACAAAGGCGATGACAAAGAAGAGCCAACAGTGATTGAGGATGATGATGATGACGATGACGATGAGAGTGATGATCATGATAAGTCTGCTGTAAAAAATGATGAGCCGAAAGTAATAAATAATGAGCCGAGAGTAATAAATGATGAGCCGACAGTAATAGATGATGATGATGATGAAGATGAACCAGTGGTAATAAATGATGAACCGACAGTAATTGATGATGATGATGAAGATGTCGCGGAAGTTAAGCCAAAGCCTGGCAAACAAATCCTTGATAAAGAGATTGTTATATCAAGTGATAGTGATAGTGGTGATAGCATCAACTCTGATTAAAAGTACAATCCAAAAAAAGAAACCCAAATAAAAGATACACATATATCAATATTTATATTTGATGAAATATATTGTAATACAATATTATTGTGTTTATTACATTCGATAATTATAAAATAAAGTACCCAATGTTATTACAGTACTATGCAGCCTATGACTCTTTGATTACTAATAGTTAATTTATATTATATTGGCTAAGATACAAGGATTAATATATTTATGAAAACAAGTGGAGACTGACAACAAAATTGTAATTTAATTTAATCCTTTTTATATAAGACAGACAAGTCGAAGGCTTAGGTTATCTATATTTACATAGATATAAAAATGGAACGAAAAAGTATGTGATAGATGATCTCCTCTACCGTTTGACCGATAACCATGAAAATTGGTACAGATATGAATTTTGAAAACCAGTATTTAATTTACTTCAGTCGAATTAGCAAAAGTAGTAAAATTTGTACTTTCCACACCTTCACCTGTTTTCAACTTTTTAATATGAGCTGTCGCTTCTGCTTATGCTTCTGAAAAAAACGTAAGTCGGATCCGAAGCAAAATCAAAAAATGAGCACTGACAAAAATCAAAGCAGCAGCAGCAGCACTCGATGTTTCATGATTTTTGATTATGATTTTGCTGCTGCTTTCGGTCACTAGCACAAATCGAAGCAGCAGCAACCGTTTACCACTTTCAAGTCGACGTCAATTGCAGTCGCGGCATTCGTCATAGGCGAGCGACTGTTGTCTGTTTTTGATTATTGCAATCTACTATAGTTTCAATTCTTAATTTTTTGTTTAGATGGCTTGGTAGCGTACATGCTACGTTTTGTTATGGCTGTGTGTATGTGTATGTAGCAATAGTCATCTGCAGCACACAAGCAGACAGATATACAAATGCAAGCAAAATACCTTTTCAATATGAATTTGTCTAGACATAACAAACAAGACAAAACAATGGAATTAGAAATAGAAACACGAAGGAACCAAACGAGCTAAAATGAAGAAAATTAACCAAAAAAAATCATTCATTAACACCACGACGGGGGCGAAGCAAAACGCGCCGGTAACACGAGTATATTATACAGTGAATGCCTAAAGTCTACATACACCTGCAGATTTGCGTATTTTCTATATAATACCTATTAAATGAAAAAAATAATAATGCAGTTTTCTTCTTGATCTATATTTATTCATAAAATAACAAAAATTAAATATCTTAATTTGTTTTATAACAAAAAAAAAATATAAAAATAACAAAAATCAATTGGACAAAAGTCTACATACAGCTATATGATTACAGAAAACCTTCTTTAACTGTCTTCTTTGCAATAACTACAAAACTTTTAGTATTTTGTAGGTCCACCACCATTCTCTATTACAGCTTTCAGGCGTCGTGGCATTGATGACACCAACGTAGATACCTCTCCTGGGGATATCTGCTCCCATCCGTTTGCCAGTGCTTGTTTCAACGATTGAGTATTATTAATCGGGTGTTGTCTTACTTTCCGGTCTAACAGCTCCCAAACATGTTCGATCGGGTTCAAGTCTGGACTTTGTGGGGGTGTATTGAGCTGTCTGGGTGCATAATATACATATAATCTAAGTGCATAATATACATATAAGTAACAAATGTATACATATAATCTATACCTGTAAATAAAATAAATAAATAAATATATTTATAGATTATATTAATGTTCTCAGTTGTAGTATGTTTGAGGAAATATCAGAGCTTTGTATTTTTGGAATAGTCAGTGGTATAACACATGGTCGATGGAGAGGGTGACTGTGAAAGTGTCAACAGCGTTGTGCAGAAGTTCCATTTAGTTGGTGAGGGGTGTTCGAGGCGTATAAATATCGATCAAAATGGTTTTTGGAAATTTGCTAGATCTGATTAAACATTTTGTATCCATGAAGGAAGTCTATCGAGTTCTCTGTATGTTTTGAGTCAAATATATTTAGAGTTTATCATATGTTAAGTTGCAAAATTGATGATAGCAAACTGCATTATCACTACAAAATAGATGGCAGTGTAAGAGTTTGAACTCATGAGATATACTCACGTTAGATGGCGCCCTTGTCACCATAACAGTTTAGTATAATTTCTCTAAGTTAGATGGCGCTTTTTATTGAGCAAATTTTCGAATTTCATTGATTTTGTTTGTGATATAAAAAGAAAATAAGAAAGATTTCATAATAAAATCAGAAATAAAAATCGTTGCAACATTTCATTGTTTTATAAACATTTTGGAAAAATATTACATTTCCTAATCAAACGGAAATGCACAAAATCGGCTTTTGTTTGAGTATTTCCGTTTGAATTTAAAGTCCTTCTTTCTGTCAGATTGTCTATACATTCTTTGTTTTTATTTCTCGTCCTTCCATTCATTCGTTCATTCATTCATATGAATGTGTGCAACAACGGAAGTGATAACAATTTTTATTTTCTTTTTATTTCATTTTAGATTTTTCTTTTCTGTATGTGTGTGTTCAAAGATTTGTTGGTTCATTTTACCAAACAATTTTGTGTTCTAAAGAAAATTGTTACATACAAAATGATTGAAGCAGCAGCAACGGCAGCAAGAGAATCAACAACGAAATTATTTTCCAATCAAACTCATTAGTATCAATTTCAAAACTCAAATTTCTACATTTCACAAAAATAAAAGAAGATAAGTAGGGACTTTTTGACAAGCGATCAACAAGAACATGAAACCAAATGACTATCAACGCCTCCATCACCATCACCATTCAATGCCAATGGAAGCTTAGGATGCGTGGACTTTGCTGTTAAATGAAGGAAAAAGAAGGAAACCAGAGAAGAAAGGATATCAACAAAATAAAAAGCTTTTTACATTTGAATGCGATTAAAATATCAAATGGTAAAAGGAAGAGCAACCAACTCACATAAAAACAAGGAATAATAAAAAATAGAAAAACAGTAGAAGAAGAAAAGTAAAAAGTAAATGAATTGAAAACAAAATATGTAGTACATATAGGAAATGAAAGATGCTGATAATGATGTTGATGATGATGATGATGATATGTGTGAATGTGTGATTGAGTGTGAGTGAGTGTGACTGTGTGAATGTGTTTGTTAAGCTTAGTTAGATCCTTATTTGTATGTCAAAGACACTAATACAAATAGACACATGCAATCAAGCATATCTGTTGATTTCCATATATGATAGTATTTGTGTCTATATATGTATCTATGTGTGTGTGTGTGTGCAAATCCTCTTGACAGACACAAATGTCAAATGTTGAAATCCATGAAATTTTTCAAACTTATCATTTCCCAAAATGACATTCAATTTAAGGAAAAAAATAAGAAATAAAAAAACAAAATATGAAAAGAGAAAGCAACAAAAATTGTTATTGATAGCAAAAGAAAATACAGTCAATAAGTTTATTAGTTAAGTAATAGAAGAGACATCACATCTTTTGGTATTTAGTATTTCTCTTTTGGTCTCCAATGCGTCCAACACTTGCTGATGGACACAAATTTAATGCAAATTGAAACAACCAAGATTTCTAGGAAAATAAAGAAACAAAAAATAAAAATCAATAAATAAATTAATATGAGTTATAAGTTGATTTTGTAGAGTCAATAACTTAATTGGAATTTTTATGTTTGCCATTTCATTATAAAAATCTGTTCAAATTAACCCATTATTTAAACAACAATTTACAATGATGCAGATTTTCAAAAACTTCATTTTTTCTTTGATCAAACAAATGGAGGCTTAAGCGAATCAAGTTCTATCAGAAACCACTTGTAAAGAAAGATTTCATCAGTTAAAAGACTGAAAAATTTACTGTTAAAGATAATCAATGTCATAAATCGGCAAACAATTTGAAAAAATTATGTATTATTCCTCATTAGATTAATTTTTTTAAATTTTATTTAAGTTTATTTTAAAAATTCCAATCAAGCATTAAAAGAACGTTTATAAGGAATTGGTGTGATAACATTGACAGTGAGTAACTTAACTCAGCAAAGAAAATTAACAGAGTAACGATAAGTTTGTTGATATGTTGCTAAGGTTTGCATCTATAGTGGACCCTTTTCAACTCTCTCAGGTAATCATTTGTAGTAAGAACTATAGCAAGAGGGTTGGCATGGATATTCAGTACTTCATTGTAACGACTGGGGTGGCGGGTAATTTGCTCATTAATAGATAGAATGCCAAAGGCACAGTGTATTAAAAACTGATTGAAGTGCCAACGAGCAACCGTGATCCTTAGAAGAAGTGGAGAGTATTTCGCTTTTGGTTAGTTTAATTGCCTTAAAAATTAAAATTTTAATTTTTTAAAAAAATTATTTTTTTTTTTTTATACTGCCCGTAAATCCCAGAGTTAGATGTCAGTGTCGTCATTTCAAAATTAAAGTAGACGCCCCATAACCCAGACCTCAAAATTCCAAAATTGGAAGATTAACTTTGGATTACAGCATAAATGGAATAATATTCCCAATACTCATTTTTTTTTTTATTATGTATTATTTATTTAGAATCTGTCAAGATGTGTAGACAATAGCTAAATTTTATGAAGTTTTAGGGATTAGATTACTGGTTAAAGCGGGAGGGAATATCCATGGCTCTCTAGTCAATGAACATAGCGGCGGCAACCGTAGCGATCTTGAGATCGCTATGAGTGACGTCGTTGCGAACATAGAAGGGGGCACCTACTAGAGTGCGAAGAACTTTGGACTGGAATCTCTGAATTATGTTGACAGAGCAGCAACTTATTGCGTATTGTTAGCTTCGAACTGGGCCTCAGTAGCCAGTACAGATGCTTGAGCTTGAGGTTAAGCTTGATCCGCTTGTTGGAGATGTGTTTTCTCCAGTTAAGTGCTCTATCGAGAAATCTAAATTAAAATACTCATTGGTAGAAAATATGAGTGTGAATGTACACTGATATAAAAAAAAGGAATTTTGGATCAAAATTAAAAAAAATAAATAATTAGTTTATATTGAAGAAAATGTGCATAAAAATTTATTTTTTTGTCAGTCAGTCAAATTATTGATAGAACTTAGTTTTATTGTAAACAGCGCCAAGAATTGAATTACTTTATTACATTCCCACTTGGTGATTGATTGGATTTTTATAGATCAGTAAGTCAATATCAAATATTGCCTTCGATAATAAAATAATATTAATAAGAATCAAAAATCAGGAATTACGTTGAAAGGATCATGAACTACGGTATCCGGTTTGTCTTTGGTTGGGTATAATAAAATAATAAAATAAATAAATAATAATAATACTTTATTTAATTTTGTTGATGATAAAATAATCTATACATATAATAATAATAAATAAATAAATAAATAATTCAAAAACAGATGTTTGATGATTTTAAGTTTTATATGCAAAATTTGATCATCCAATTTCGACCGATTCTGTAAGTCGATTTTGATGAAATAAACATTATATATTACTTAAAATCAAGCTTTTTATCTTTCAGTAATTTGATTTTCAATCCAATGAGTGGATTTTATGTGATGCGCACACAATCAAAAAAACAGACTGACTAAATCTACGATTTTATTATATATGTAGATAATGTAGATCACAAGATCGTCTTTACGAAAGGGTAAAGTGGCATGTATATAGATAATATTCAACATTCTCTATTCAACACAACCTGATAATTATGCGATTAATTGGATAAGTGATACATCACTTTAAAGAATCTTAATTACAAAACTCTCAAACTATATACTATTTTTATAGTTAAATTAATTTATTTAATATTAAAATTGTCTCTTTTCTCTTGGTTCTTATAAGTTGTAGTAACAAGCAAGTCAAGTTTATTTCTCACGTGCCATGTTTTGGTTCTTTTATAATATTAAAATGTCTAGCATAGTGACTACCTTAACATGATGTCACTAAACAGAAAAAAAATCCTAAAAACATCAAACAACACTTTCTATGATCTATAAAGCACATATAGGTACATATCCACATCCACACCCACACACACACACACATACACACACTCACTGAAACACAGATGCACACACACATCATATACATGTGAGGAGACAAAGTCAGTTTTCTACAAGTGCGCGCTTAAGGCGGCGTGCATATCAAACGTCGACCGCAGCAATCTACGCTCAATTTGGTTTGGCTTGGACGCCACTAAGTATGCTATGCATGTCTACATATCGTGTACTCCACTCACTCATCCTAACTTTTGTTTTATATCGCTGTAGCTGTAGCTGTTGTTGTTGTTTTTGTTCTTATGTGATGCCACTACATCCAACCACGTTATCTTATGTTGTTGCCTCGTTGACTTTTTTCCTTCGTTTTCGCTTCGACGCGTCGTGGTTTTCTCTCTTTTATTTTCTTATTTCTTTTTTTTTTGCTTCCTTTCTCTTTATGTTTTAATGGCTTAAAGTGACAGAAATTTCTGAAATATTGCACTCGGGACACATTTCAAAGCATGTGGCTGCATGCTTCTTTTATCAAGGGAAGGCAAACAACAAACCAAACTAAACCAAAACAAACCAAAGCAACGAACCATACAACAAACCAAAGATAGGCGCTTCTCAGTGCCAGCAACATTTGGTGTAATAGCATCATCTATCGATGGAATTCGCTGATTGCCTGTAACGTGATTTTTGTGGCAAGATTTGTTGGCTTCATCCTTGTTTTCGTTCATTTTCTTTATTCTTGTGGCTTGGCTTGCTTTGTTCACTTTCTATTTCTCTCTTGATGTTGCTTACAGATTTTTTTGGCCATGTCAGGTTAGAGCCCGAGACATGTTTTGTTCAACGTTGTTGATATGCCATTTGTTTGTTGTTGGTTTATAGATAGAAATCTTTTGTACAGATGTTCTGGATGCGACACAAATACTCTTAGATACTTAGATACATAGATACGTATGTAGTACAGATGAGATGAGTACAGTACATCTAAACGTATAAAAGTGTCGACATAAATACATTTTATGTCATTCTCATAGATTCTCTCTCCTACTGCTTACTTACATACTTTCATATTTAAGCTTTTTGTTGTCTAGAGATTTTTGGTTTTTACAAAAAGATTTTCCGCTTAGGTGATAAAGGTATCTTTAACTTTATGTTGTGACATTTGGTTTTTGAATTAAACAACATAAGTTTCTTTTGTGATTTATTGTTATTTTTTTATGGAAATTAATAGAGAAATTTAATAAAGTTTAAGTGGATTTCATATTATAAATATACTTATTGCATTTTATATGTAGAATTCATAAGAATTTTGTAATAAATCTTGAACTCTTAAAAATCCTGACAGATTCATTTCAAAGCAAGCAATTTCAATTGATATATTTTAAAACCTTGAATATAGGCAGAACTTCTTTTGCCTCACAGAACAGAACACAGTTCGGTGAGTAAATCTGTACTTCTTAATGCAGCTTCATTCTGGGCAGGGACAATTGCAACCAAGTCGGAGCTGCACACTTAATGAAGAGCGCTCACACAGTTCCTAAGAGTCTGCATTATCTGATTATCGAACAGTTGCTGGCAAAAACGGTAGTTGTACTAGCAAGCAGACTTCGCATAGATTTTCATCTTATAGCTGCAAAGGATACATATTTAGCCAAATCAATTTCCATGATGCCAAGCAGACTATGATTCTACCATTACTATATGGTGGATTAGTATGAATTGGGATGCATACAAATGGAATTGAAAATTTTCCATCATCCACCAAACTCACCAAACCTTGGACTAAGATTTATTTTTATTTCCTCCTAAATTAAAACAACTTCAATGCGGGAAAAAAAGGTTATAAGGTTAAAGTGATTTCTGCGAATTTATTAAATTCATTAATCTACACTTTCAAAGGCAAATGAACCTTTACCTCTTAAAAGGCAAAAGTCAATATCTGCTGAGTGCACATTCCTTGATTAAAAATAAATAAAGTTAAAAAATATAAAAATAAATCGATTTCAGTTTCTCAGTATCTCATTTCATACTTTATTATACTATTTGATACACGTAGTTTTATTCCCTTTATATTTCTTTTTATGCACTGTAAGCTCATTTTATTTTATTTTATTTGACTGCTTTGACTTGCCATTTTCAGATGATAATAAATAAATTATAAATCTCTATGAAATATTAAAAAATTGAAAATCAAAAGAGAAGTGCAAAAGTATAAAAATCAATAATTTATTTCAATTTTTCATTTCTGTCATCAATCTGCTATATAATAATAATAATAATACATAATACATAATAATAAGTGTATAGTCGTCAATTAATGATGCGTCAAATATTAATCGCTTGCTAATGATGTCAACTAATTATACAATTATTCTCTCTTTTACTTACGTAGTACTATATTTATGAAAAATTCAATTCCCTTGGCTTCAGAAATTTTATTTATTTGATGTTGATGTTCTTTGATAAGCCATAATACTATTATTTAGAGTTCACGGGCCTCGCGCAATCGGAGGTGTTGTTTTTAATTAAAAAATAAAAATGAAATAAAATTGATATTTATTATATTCATAATTATTGTTGCTGGCAACAGACGTCGCGCCGTTGAGAAAACTGATAAAAAGAATTGCGCGTACTTATTTCATATCAGTTAATTTTTTTTTTTTTTTTTTTTTTGTTGGTGTTCGTTGATGATGTTCACTTTGAACATGTTGAATGGCAAGTAAATTGTTAACATCAGCCAGACATTTTGGCGGCTGGCAAGGTTCTTTTATTCTATATATAATAAGTATATACGTAGTACAATATGAATATAGATGTATAGATAGCAGATATGGTTGTTGGTCATTGAAGTAGAGCAAAACTTTTGAGGTCAAGCGACCCTATTAAGTGTGTGAGTACAATACTTATGAATAATGAGGGCAAAATGTGTTGAGTATACGATTTATTGAAGATGATAAACGTTGAGTTGAGGTGTCTACAGGTTTGAGTGAAAATACATAAAAAATATATAACTTGTGTAAGAAATGAATCTGCAGAATCTTTTTATCTTTTATTTATTATTTTTATTTTGGTCACCATTAAGGTGGATTTTATTTGATGAGGCTTACTTATTATTTTTGTCCTCAATTTTGTTTTTCAAAAAGTTTCATCATCACTAGGTTTTTAGTGCATTGGTTGCTAGACTACCCAGATCTTCAAAGAAAGATTTCCCGAGATCATGTTCCAAGAAGTGTAGACCAGACACAAAGGATGCTTTCAGTGTGCAACTTGTATTTTGTGAGATGGTGCAATGATTTATTTAGATTCCAACTATCATTTGAATCCTGTTCTTAAAAAGATGTAGGAACTCGGTTGTGCATCCTAATTAGAGATCTGCATGTCTTCACTCAAAGTAACCGACACTCAAAGTACTAATGAGTGAAACTCAAAAACTCATGTAGCTCATACAACAAATAATGAGTTGTTTTGGTTTAAGTGGAAATTTTATCAACATAAATAGCAGCAGAAATTCCTCATAAAATGTATATACAGAAAAATACATATATCTCTTCATCTTATTCATTCAGAGTGCTCGAACTATTATCAGAACAAAATAGAGTTTCATACTATGTTGTGCGAGACATAGCAACCATTCAATTCGTTTGGTTTTGTTTACTACAAGTATGAGTATTCGGATAACCGGTTACAAATCTTACTCACTTGTTGTGGCTGTTTGGACTGCACTCTACTCCTAATGAGTGCACTCATGCAGCTCTGTAGTCCCACTATGTGCACTCATGCAGCTCTCTAGTCCTAATTGATAGTAAGGTTAGAGTGCTTAGGGAACATTATATTCTAGATCAGTTGATGAATGAGCAATATGTTTCCTTTAATTCATTGATATTTTTATTGGTTAAATTGATCAACGACCATCCAAATCAAAGCTTATTTTCACGTAGTTCGAATCTTGGATGCTTAGTGCTTATACTTTGAATGAAACAGAAACCTTTTTCAGTATTCTTAATGACACCACAATACACGATATTTTGCTTGCTGACCCCTCCTGACATTAACATGCTTTCAAAACCTTTAAATCATTTACCATACACAAATTTGAAGTTCAATTTATTCTTAAAAAAATGACTGACCAGGTAATATATTTCACTTATCCTAGTAAATTTGACCTAGAAAAATATATACACAATATGCTATAATTTCACACAATGTAATAATTTCTATACGACCGGAAAAATTTCCATGAAGGCAGGCAAGCAGGCAGGCAAACATATGCAAATTTAAACAATGTGAACAATGAAGAACGAAGAATGAATAACAAGAAACCGGAAATGACAAAGTTTTTAACGCTCTCAAAAACTGTTTTCAAAGTAACATTGCCACTAACTTGTCTCCAAAGACATGACTCACACTTATAGACAAACAAACAAACACACACACACACACACATACACAGACATACATATACACATTCAGTCATTCATGTATCCGCTCCCTGGGGCGTCAAGATACAATATACAAGTCAAGTCAAGTTACTATTGCTGCTACTATTGCTTTTGAAATTCTATCTTCAACGAAGTTTTTGTAGTAGGTTTTTCTGTCTATCAAAATGTCGCGCGCGCCATTTGACTTTTTGAGTGATCAAAAAAAAAAAAATGAACAAAAAATATTCGACATTTTGCTGCAATCGTTTGACTTTTATTTGGCTTCCTTTTTGTTGTATTTCCCATGTAGTTTTTGTTTTTGTTCTTGTTGTTATTATTATTATTATCAAACTGACATACTGCAGTTGTCGTAGATATACAGGGTCTCTCACTAGTCATACTACTGTTCACGCTCTGTTTTTATTGGCACTTAGCCAATTTTGTTTTGGCTTCAACTAAATAAAGAAAATAGAATAAAAATTTAGACAAAAAAAAAATTACTTCTGAAGTTAGTTGTTTGTGAACGAATTAAAGCAAAAAAAAAATAGAAACAAAAAGATAATTTTGGAAGAAATTTTCCCTCTACTATATTAAGTGTTTGTTGGCGAAGAGAAGCACAAAATCAAATGAAATCCGCAGTTTTACGCCATTTTGAAATTGTTGTGATAAATCGCTTTTGGTGAATCTTTCACTGCATTCTTTCGAAGGTTCTTTCATTCTACTTATCTTATGCCATCTTTTCTATAATTTTTCTTTCTATTTTCATTATTTTTTTTTGTTTTATTTCTTATTAAAGTTTTGCCATGAAAGTTTTGATAGTTTGATTTGCATATGCTGAGCAAATACGATTCATTCAATGAAAGAATGGCAATGAATTGAAGAATGAGAAAAAGGAAAAGGAAAAGAAAAAATATTGTATTTGTATTTTATTGATGATTCTATACTTATAAGATTATTAATTGAATTTACAAGTTTATGTCAGTATTATACTTACATATTAGGATGTGGATATCTGAAGCAAGGATTAATTGATTTGTTAAAGTTTTTCTGTTTGTTTTGTTTTTTGTTTTGTTTTTTTATTTATCTGTTATCTATTTAGTTTATTCTGTAGCAGAGTCGAAATTATTGCACACAAATTAATTTAATACTTATGATTTAGATAATTACAAGAAATTTATGGTTATTAAACAAATTATTTAGTTGAATTGAATAGGAACATCGAGTCAAGCCGAGGAAGAGGCTTCCATTGATCCGCATCCAGTAGAAAATCCTGTAATCAGTGTTTGAATTGCTTAAAGTTTGTCACATCTGAGTATCATTAAGTTAAAATCTGGTTGTTTCCTAAATGAAAATATGCTTTAATTAATAAAATATAGTACATTATAAATAGATTTAATAAGTTGAATGAGTTCAATGAAAATAAAATACAATTCCACATGTATTTAGATGACTTGAAAAATACTTTAGTTCTTTATATTATATTTTTAAAGTTTCCTTAAGAGCTTTACAAATGTTTTTTAGATTTGAAATACTTAAAGTGTACATGATATGCTACAATAGAAGTCAATAAATGCTTTATACTATGTACAAGTACTAAGTATTTAATTTTATGGAAACTTTTCAAGTTCACAAAATACTTTCCCTTCTAAACTATAAGCATTTTTAAATATTCAATAAGAAGATAAGGAGACTCAGGGTAGTACTAGCTAACATGATGATAATATACTTAGTAAATCAAGAGTAGAAATTAATCAACTTTACATACCAAATTTCCAATTCCTACCTATTGCAGAAAGCAAAGAAGAAGCTTTAGTTCGGCGTCACATGGCATGTAGATTCATCTTACAATGGTGATCCATATTCTATGAGGGGTCTTAGTCTATAGACTAATTACATAAACATATACCATTTTCCATACAAACAATATAATTTACTTCATGGAGTTCATGACAATAAAAAAATAATGTAAAAAATTTGAAATTTGTAATACAATAATATGAATGCTTCAGCTACTATGAATAAATTTAATATGCAATTGTTACTTGAAATTATATTATTGCAATTAAGTGTATATTTTAGAAAATTACAAATATCCTTTTGGAACAACTTACGTGAATAATTATTCATGTTTTTTTGACTTTTGGCTTTGGAACCATTTTGATATGAGCTCTTCTTTCTCCAGATATGACATCACTACTAAGGTTTTTGACTTAGAAACTTAAGATTTCATACCATTTTTGTCTGCTATGATCCTATTTAATTTCATTGGCAAAACCTATTTGTAATTTCTGTATCACTATTTACTGATGGCACCACCGATGCTGCTTACTCTAATGCTTACTGAGACTCAAAAGTTTGTATGGACATATCGAATAAGTTTATGTCATAGTAATGTTCATTACATTTCCAAGAAAATGTATAGAAAATGGTACTGAAATGTTATAATTCCATGGCGAACGGATCTGTAAAAATAAACGCCCTTGATTTGTTTTAATGGCCTTTTAGGCGGTCATATTAGTCGTCAGTTCAGTTTCAGGTTTAGTCGAATTGTCAGCTTTTCCTAAATGCAAAAAGTAAAGAAATGAAGGAAAACTAAAACTGAGACAGAATTATCGGGATCATTTTAGTTCTTGAATTCCTTAGTGTAAACAAATGCGTCATGCCTCAGACCGTTTAAACATGTCAGATCTCTTGAAAATCTGTCACATACTATACGGCATACGCTTACACTTTGTTCAGGAATGTATAAAGAAGAAACTGAGAACAGTGAACACTGAATAGATCCTGTAAAATAAATCTTCTTTCGAACTGAAATGAAAAGAGACACTGAACTGACGACTGATATGACCTTTTAGACGGTAGGCAGCACTTTAGGGGTGCTAATGGGATCCCCAAACGTAGACGACCGGATAAATTTAAAAAGAAAAACAGATTGGAAAAGCTAAAGATTAGAAATTGGAGAGGAATATCAACAAATTGGGTCATATGGTGGCCCAATGTGCAGCAGCCCAAAGCTCACAAAGTGCTGTAGCGCCTATGATGATGAAGATGAAAACGACCTTTAGACTGAATTTTTAGAAATGTACGACAAAATAGTGGATATACTAAGAAAAAAAATTGATTTAGAGGCCAACAGGAAAAAATGCATAAAAAAAAAAATATATATATATATATTCCGCATAAAAAACTACACAGTATTTTCTGAAAAAAAAAAAAAATAAAAATTCATCCCTATACATATTTCAACAGCTTTCTATAACAAAATTTGATTGCAGACGATGTTTGTCAAACGAATTGCTTCGTTTATTTGCTACTCATTTTCCCTCAAGCATGGTTAGCCTCAGGTTTGCTTGAATCATGTCTGGGCCCTATGATTTAAAGCAGTTTCCATTTCCGTCATATACATATTTTTCATTTCGTGATTCAATTAAAATTTGAATTAAATTTTTTGAATATTTTTATTCAAAAATCCATACCTTACTTAATAGAAGAGAATAAAGACCAAAAGTAAAAGTGATTATGAGTAAAATCCCTAGGCACGTGCCACATGTTTGCTCCGAATGACTTTCTGTACAAAAACAAAACACTATGAATGGGTTCAAAGTACTAAACATGCACCCAAGCAAAGGGAATTCAAGATTCAAAGCATTTCATACACGGAAATACGCACATACTCAACATCAAGAAGATATTCGCTTTGAAAATACTTAGCTGATGTGTCTGCATTGAACAATTAACACGCCTAAGTAAATTAACAACAAATCAGTTTTAATTATTTTAATAAAAGTCAAACATTGCGCATACGTGTTGGCACCCATTTTTATATAAAACAGCAAAAAAAAAATAAAAAATTATATATAAGCGAGAAATGGTACATAAAATTATACCAAGTCTAAGCCTAAACACGTAAAAATAGAATGGAAAATAAAAAAAAAATAATAGATCACGTATTCGACATGAAGTACTTGACGTTTTGGTACATTGACTTGACTTCAACTTGTGTCTTAAATTAACTCAAAATTACAACAATTCACCTTGAACCCTATTCACTTCAACTCAACTCAATTCTATGCTTAATTACATTTAAGTGCATAACAAATTAACACAAATCAAGTCAATTAAAAATAAAATGTGTTTTCTAAGAATATTTTCTTAAGATTCTTCTTACTTTAAATTAATGAAGTCTGATGATTTTGATTTTCTTTGGTATGCAAAAGAAATTTATAAAAATGTTGTTTATAAATTACATGGAAGAAGTTGGCCAACAAATACTAGTAAACAGGAGAAGAAGCAAATACTGAGTTAGTATAATAATACCGAGACAGGGTAGCCTTCAACGAATAACAACCATCGATAGTCATCATGAAAGTTAATGTCGCACGTATCTGACATTGGCTTACTTCAATTCACTACATGTTCTTTGGCTGACATTAGACTTATGCATTCATTGTCGCCTTTATATTCGATAATTCGACGACTCCACTGTCCTATGATTTCCAGTTTTTGTCTCTCACACCTGATTGTCATCAGCCTTCCTCCCTGCTTGCCTGCCTGCCTGCTTGCCTTCCTGACGTACACAACACAACATTTGGCAGCTGAGCTCAACTTGTCGTTTATTGTGTCAATTATCATTAATTTCTATACCTACAACAATTCAAAGGTTGAGAATGGCCATGCGAATGAGTATGGGCATGGGTATGGGCATGGGTATGGGTATCTTAATGCCTTACAAAATCTTGACACACCTTTTGATTAGTTATCTGTTTTCTTGGGTTTTGTTTTGCTTATTCTTAATCTTCCTTCTCTTCTGTCATGTTCTCTTTGCTTGTTTCCTTTTGGTGTCTCGTCTATTTGCCTATATGTCTATTCTTGTAGTAGTTCGTGTTTATTTTATGCATTACAAGCAAATTATTGCTATTAGTTGTTGTTGTTGTTGCTGTTGTTGCTTTGACACGTTCCTTCTCCTTCATGAATATTGTATCTTAGTCCTTTGACTATCGTCCTTCAATTTTATCCTCTTTTAGTGCTTGTCTATTTTTCTCTTTATATTTCTTAGCTAAATGAGAATTTATTATTCTTTTCTACATTTATTTAAATTAATTTTTATTGTTTTACGTTTAGCAGACTGAGAACATATTTTTATATTGTATATGATATTTCTTTGTATCTGTAAATTGTTTACTATAATACGACTATAAGTCAGAGTTTTCTCACCAAATCAAAAGGAAAACTTGTCGAGTAAAATATTATACATCATCAAGTTATTAGAAAACTTTCAACAACAACACACAGAACTTTGCTAAGACTTAAGGATCATAAAAGCATTCAAACTTGATGAATAATTGCACAATATGTAAGAAAACATGTGAAATGTGAAATCCAGAATGTGGAATGAGGAATGAGTTGCCGCCGCCATTGCTTTTGAGCCTTTGAGACTTTGAACTGCGAATATGCTATGCTATTGAATAAGAAAGGAGAATGATTTGAGTTAAGGATCAATGCAAGTCAAAGATTTTCCATACAATAGCATTGCATCATTGTTGCTCGTTCGTTCGTTTGTTCGTTGGTTCATTCCTTCATTCATTTTGGTTGCATTTTGGACTAAAGGAACGGGACTAAGAGGAAGAGCCACTACCACTATGTGCAATATGTGATGCCTCTATGCTCATGCAATACAATTTGACGCTTTTGTATATTTCGATGTTCGTTCACTGTTCGCGGCTCGTTTCACTAAGAAAGCTTTATCACAAACGATGCATGTGTTTGTGTATGTGTTTGAGTTGAGAAATTGTTTGGTACAACACTCACTCCTCATATTACGCATATGCTTTCCCATATAGTAGAGTAGATTCCTTGGCCCTTTTTGTTCATTCAATACTCGGATCAAGCAGCATCAAGCAACAGCAAGCAACTCTTCATCCATTCAATATGGAATTTCCTTTTTGAAATATTTCAGGATACTTTCATTGATGGCGTTATGGTTAAGCTTATCAAATTGTAGCCCCATTGGGGTAAGTGTGCATGCTGCTACATACAATATGTGTATTCTGACTTTGTGGTTAAGTAGTTTCCACTGTGGTCACCAATCAAGCAAACTTAAGAAACATTTCTCCCCCTTTTTTCTCTCTCTCTCTCTATATTCATTCTGTTCTTCTGTATGTTCACTAAAGTGGAAATGAAAGTTTTACCAATTGAATTATGGTTATAAAATTGCACTTTGCTTTAGTGCCTAATTTTTCGTTAACCCATTGACTGAGCAAAGCTAAGCATAAGAATTCTATATTTTTGTGGCATTATTGGTTTTTTAAAAATGAGAGAAAATTTTAAATTACACATACATTTTTGAAAAAAAAAGTGTAGACAACACTTTATTAGTTTGCATTTTATTGGTTTTCATAAAGAACATCAATTTCTAGTACAATTCATTAGCTTATGAAGATCTTTTTTGAGGCAACTGATTTATTTATTCTAAGTGGATTGAATCAAA
The DNA here is from genome assembly GCA_035041805.1 of Amiota mariae. Classification (NCBI taxonomy): domain Eukaryota; kingdom Metazoa; phylum Arthropoda; class Insecta; order Diptera; family Drosophilidae; genus Amiota; species Amiota mariae. The sequence goes on along the minus strand of JAWNKV010000170.1, from coordinate 5,120,997 downwards.
TCATTTAAGATGATTATGTCTGGCAATTATCTCCTAATTTTCAAAATAAATACTTGTTTTTGGAAAATGAATGCTTTTGTTTTTGAAAAATTTCAATTAATCGATATTAAATGGAAATTTTCGAACAAAAAAAATATATATTTAATTTGATGGGAATATCTTGTTTAAAAGAATCTGCTTAGACGATCTTAGTTGACGCACTAGACGAATAAGCGCGAATGTACAAGTGAGAATGCATACGTTCAGTCAATGTGTACGATGAAACGTAGACGAGCAAACATATTTGGACAAACTGTTTTGATTGCGATAAGGTTCGCTCGGTTGGCGGTACATCGAAGAAAAATGCGTACGTGAAGAAGAACATTTGAGCTTGGCTTTAGTTTTTGTAAATCATAATAATGCTTTAGGTGTAGTGAGTACGTGGAGTAGAGCGCACAAACTATCGAAAATAAATTAAACACAAATATTGCATTCCTTCGTTGTAATCTGGACAGCAAACAAATTAAAAAAAACAAAAACGAGCAAAAGCAGCAGAGATTCGCCCACATAAATTAGGCTGCATGCGTTCGCTTTTGTTCGCCTAGAACGTACATAGCTTAAAGTGACAAATCTGTCTTCTGTAGAGGAAGCTTTTCTATGACTATATCATTTGAGTTAGGAAAATGTGGATGCGTATGATAAATAATTGATTTGTACATTGATTATGACTTCTAATTATCATCAGATGAAGATGACATGGATTTATACATATGAAAGTGAAAGTACCAAAAATTCATTTGAAAATTTTAAAAACTATTGGGCTAGAATCCCAATGACATTGATGGATGAACAAATTTGATGCTGTAAATTGGATAAAAAAGACACAAATAGAATCTGATTCAACTACAATACTTTCCTAAATATATTGAATAACTTTTGTTTTAAGAATAATTATGAACAAAACAATATAAATAATAGTTTCCATGAAATAATAAGTATACAATCAATTTTCTAAATTCCAAACTACATAAACAACATGAACGACGTTTGGAACATTGAATAGTAAACAGAAATATTTATTTGCCAGTCACTACAATATCAAAATACTCTTTAGTATTCACCAAAAGAGCTCTTTCTCATTCACTAAAATATCAAACCGTTGTTTTCGATGCACAGAACAGTTTTTTGATCACAAATCAGTTCTTTTTTTAAAAGTTGCTCAACTTTTGTATTACAGGCATCCAAGACAATGCTATGGTTGTTTACTTCATACGAATCAGTACAGTTTAATTTCTCTGCCTGAAAGGCATCCAATGCGATAAACGATATTTATGGAGTTTGGCCTTAAGAGATTTTTAATAAAAATTCGAACTAAATTTCTCCTTCTTCTTTTCCGTTATAAATTTCTTCTTTATTGTTTACTTTGGTCTTGATTAACTCATCTCATTGTAGCTTTAATATTAATAGAATTAACTTAATTTCTTTTTATATCACCATACAAATTAGGATTAATACAGCTAATCACATTATCGATATTTTGTTTACAAATTTTTATTGAAAACATATTTTGCCCAATTCATTTTATTATACTTAGCATTGTTTTTGTGTATTAAACTGTATAATTTGTTAAATCTGTTCAATATTTCTCCTTCCCCTTCAATTCACTAAATAATAAACTGTTTTTTGTTTTAAAAATTTGCCTTTTTATTTTTATTATTTTGTATTTCCTAATTTCATTTTAGTTTTTCTTTTTCTGTTGCTTGTTTTTTTTTTGTATTGTATTTCGTTCGTTCATTTGCTTCATTTGATTTTCGTTTTATTGGTTTTTCTTTTGGCAACAATATTTAAATTGAATATTTTGTTGCGCATTCATTGCATTTAATTTTATTTTTATTTTTTTTTGTATTATTTTGTGTTTTGTTTTGTTTTCATTTCATCTGTCGCTCTGTTTTTGTTGTTATTTTCTTGCTTATATTATATAATTTTTTTTTTGTTTCTCTACAAACTTTTTCAATACAATTTTAATACAATTTTGGTTTTGCGTGGCATGTTTGGCTTTGATTTTTTTATACATGTACACACACACACACACACACACACATACTATATATATATATATATATATATATATATATACTTATATATACATAGATATGTATGTATTTGTTTGTGTTTTTTGTGAAATTTTACTGGGATTTGTTTTGCTTTTTTTTTTTTTTTTTTTTGTGAAAATTGCTGCCTCGGCATTGGCTTAACGGAATTTTAGAGGTTTTTCGAGTGCGTGCATTTATAATACTTGTATCGTTTGATATATAGTAAACTCATCACCATATGAGCCATGAATTTGTATGATTTTATATACAAAGGAAATCATATAGAAAACAATACAAAAAAAAAAAAAAAATAACGAAAGATGAAAACTTTCTTTAGAAGTTTTTTCATTATTATGAATGATGATGAGGCTTAAATAAGTGCGTATGATGATGATGAAAGTTGATTGTATTTGTTTAAGCATATAAATTTACTTATTACACTCAGTTGAACCTAAATCGTTTTGTAGTAAGTTTCTTGTTTTAACGGTTTATTTGGTGTGGAAGAGGAGGAAGTCTACGATTTACATTGTTAGCTAGTAGTTTTTGTTGTGAATTGTTTTTTCCAACTTTTCTCATGAAAACCTTTAGAATAAACCAAATTTACTGAGATTAAAAAAGGAATTTGGTGTTAAAATGCAATGTTAACTGTTTGCCATATAAAATAGTAATTTTTTAAAATTTAAACACAGGTAAATAGGAGTAAATTGAAGTATCTAACTTTGATATATTTTTTATTATTTAAATAAAAATGATTTTATAAATACTTTGCTAAAAGTATTAAGATTTTGTATAAGACTTGCTTCATTTCTATCAAGAGAACTTCAATAAAAATTTGTAATTCACTCAATTATCTTTTTTATGTAAAGTTCAAAAACACTTGTGGCGTCAAGGCTCTCTAAATGGAAGTGCTATGATTGCTTTCATCCTAAAACTAATAAGTTTTTCTGAAGTGTCAATAGCTTTTCATGGTTATGGTTAAGGATATGATAAATTGATCTGTTGTTAAGAGTTCACATGCTATTAATACTTTTAAAAGTACTGAAACCTTTTATGGTTGTAAACAACAATTTTTTTTTTATACAAGTTGGAAGGCTAAATATCTCAAAGATTGAAGGGAGTTAAAATATTTATTACAAACCTCCATTTGAAGAAAATATTAGAAATACCTTTTAATAAAGAATGTCTGGGAATGGGCAAAGCAACAAGTGATTTAGAAGATACAAAATTATAACTTATTGTTGAGTGTTAGGTTGATGTCAGAGTGCGCGTGATAAGCAATGCAATGCGAGAAGCGATAATATTTCGTGCTGTGAGCAATTCAATAACATGAAAGAGTGAAAGCTTTTACCGAAGCGAATTCCATTGCTCATTTTTACCATAGTTTAGTAGTTCGGTCTTTGAGCGCAGCTCGATTGTTTTGGATGAAGAGTTTTTTGTATCAAGTGCAAGTTAGAACTTTGTATTTGACAAACAATTTGGAGTCCACCCACTCAACTAAAATCGAAGAGAAAAAGGAGAGTTTAAATAATTATGGAAAGCATCTCGAAATCGATCCCATAATATTAAAAATAAATCACCCGACTTGCATATAAGAATGTTAGTGAATGAAAAAAATATGTTTGCAAAGAGCAATTTAAGATCAAACTGCAACAAGAAACATGTAGTTCCAAATCAAGATTAACCTTTTCAAAACTACTATTTCGCTTCGCTCTCGCTTTATAGTTTGAACTCACTTCTCGCTTCGCTCTCACCCTGGCACCTCTTAAGCATTTCCATATAATAAAAGCTTTTAGAGGTTTACATCACGCTGTCGCACATTATTATCGCATCGCTTATAGCTCTCACTTTTATTTTGTTAATGATCATTGATGACTCACATATATTAAATTAAATACATTACATTTTTATAGAGTTTATATAGAACATCGTATTTTAATTCAGAATAATAATTTACCTAAGTAATTTGAAAAGTTTCTTATACTTTGTAAGTGTCAATTTGGGTTGAGTTCAAACTGATTGTAATGCAATACTATTCTAGATTATCATAATAACAGAATCTTCTTTTCATATAAATTATATGTCATTGTGTCCATGTACCTGATATTTAAATAAGAGATAAATCACAACAATATTTCAATATATCTTATCATTTGTGATGCAAGTTTTTAATATAAAAACTCCTATTGAAATTGATAAACTTTTAATAACAAAAAAAAAAAAAAAATACAAATATTTATTTTATAAAAAAGATTTCAAAATAATAAAAAGAAAACAATTTTCATAAGTTTAAGCACCTGTCAGGATGAAGTATAAAGCAAAGTTAAATTTATGCATTAAGTCGCTAAGTAATTTCAATAATCTACTGCTAATATAACTTATATAACAACAATAACAATAACAATAAGGACAAATACAAAGGACATCCAATGATCAACGACTAAAAAGAACAATCGAAAGAAAGACAACAAACGAACATCCCATTCCTTCCTTCCTTCTTGTCATCCTTTCATAACCACAACAAAGTTCTTACGGTCAATATAGCAATGTCCAATCTTGGATTCTCTTGGGTTTGTCTGTATGCCAAAAGGGGAGGCTATGAAAACATAAGAAAAAATTCAATCATGGTTAACATTTACCGTTATGCGTTAAGCTAAACTTTTCATTTATTGTCTGCATGTTTAGTGTTTTTCTTGATTCAAATTCATTTAGAGTAAGGGGCTTGGCCAAGAAATGTAAAAATCTTCAAGTATTAAAAAAGTTTTCAAACCACAAAAAAGGAGAAAATACTTCATTGCTTTGCCTTGTGGTTGGTTGGTTGACTTAGTTTCTTACCCAAAAAAAAAAAAAAAAAAAATTATCAAAGCAACAACTACAACAGGTTGTTAAATAAGTTACCTTCTGTTTCCTTTCCTTTTTTCCTTTTTTAGTGGCTCCACCAGACTCATCCACAAACTTTCCCTTCTTTGGCAACCAAAAATTTACTTGCCGTGCTTCTGTTGATTTTTGTGTATTTTGCAATTGCAAGGGGGATTTTTTTTTTTTAGAAAAATAAAGGTAAAATTAAGCAAAAGTAAATAAAAGACCGACAACAACCACGACGACTACGATGCCGACAACGCAATAAGCAAATGAAGTTAAAAATTTTTTTTTGTTATTTGTTTAGTTTGTGATGGGCGAGAAGACAAAGAGGCATTGGGGTCTTGGGTTGAAGTTACAATAAAATCTTTAAGAAGTTACTTAGTTTTGAAGGTTCACAAAATATTTTTGATGCCAGATGCCTTTCATTGGGACCAACACTTTCTATTAGTCTGATTCGTTATTCTCTCAAAAACATTTTGTAATAAGTGTTGAAGTGGTGATTTTTCTGTTACTTTTACTAGGACAAGAACATAACCATTTCATTTTATTTTATTGCATTACAACTTTAACTGGTCACTGCCATATTTGACTGTCTGTCTATTTGCTAATAGTAGTTGATTCCGGTTATAAGGATTGTGATGCACTGAAAGAAATTTGTTATTGGAAAGAACAATATGAGGTAATTGTAATAAGTAAAACGTGTCTATTAGTCCCTTCTCAAGAAAGCCTGGTTAAATCATGTAGAGTATCGTGGCAATGTAAGCCTCTTGATTTCATATTTCATTCAGTTAAGGAAACCTTAATCACACATATAGATAGGGAATCCTCTTGAGCCTTTTTATATAAAAACTTATAGGATCGTGGGACCGTTCAATGTGTCGCAGGACATAGTCTAGGTCAGTGTACTCGGCTTTTTTTTATTCAAATCTCTTTTTTATTACTTTAATGAAATTCAATATTTAAACAATAATTCTTTACAGTGTTTTAAATACTAGGAAAAAATCACAATCTACATAGAATTTGAAGCAATAGCAAAAGTAAGAACTTGTTATAACACCTTTTAGTATCTGTTTGCTCCTTCCTAGATACATAAGAATACTCAGACAAAAAAGACTGTCTGACTGACTGGCGAAGGTGTATAATGAGCAGTAGGCAACAGCAGCCACTTCCGGTCTACTGCACATTCACATTCATTCACAAACAGATACTTCTACAATAGAATACAATACAATACAAATATATGTATTTAGATAGACAGTAGAAATACTCAACGATGTGAACTTGCCTTTTCTCTGCTTACAATTCAACTTTTACCTACTTAGGCTATTTATAGGCATTTATAACAAATGAGGTCACTTTTGTAAGTCCACAAGTAGGACAATAAATGCTTTGTATAGAAAACAAAAGACATAGTTTTCTAAACTACAAACTAATAGCAATGAATTGTGCCACTTGAGGAAGTTGTAAGAGATACACAAAAATATATAGACAGACTATGCAAGTTGCGGAAATATGCTTATTTAGTTATATGATGGTGCTGCATGGTTACAAAGAAATTTTATATATTATTAAAGGATAATGAAAATTAAATTAAATAAAGGAAATAAATTAAAAGAAAAATAAAATAAAATAAAATAAATAAAAGAGAAAATAAGATAAATAAAAAAAAAAAATAAAATATCACAAGAAAAAAATGCTAAGTTGTGTTTTATACTTTTAAGAAATATGTTTTTAAAGCATGGAAATCATTACTTGTATCAAATAGATCAATTTAAGTTCAAGTTAAGTTTATTCTTTTGAATAATTTATTGGTTCATTTGATCTAATTTTAATACAGAATGAGTCTTTGATTATTCAATAATATATAGACTATCATTTTGGTGGTCAACTATGGGAACAATGAGTGGATAAGTTGGAAGGATCAATATTTAAGTAAATAGGATTTCTTAAAATATTGTTACAAAATAAGAGTTAGTTGTCGATTATTATATTATTATTTTTTTTTTTATTATTATTTATTAAGCGCCAAACAGTGCTCATTATGACTTATAATGCATCTTGTTTCTGCGTAATATATTGCCAGGTTTTTTACATAGTGAAAAACATTATTTAATAGAGCATAGGAAAGTAGTTGCTAATGGCCTGGGAGGCCAAATAGCCGCCTGGTGCGTCTAAGGCGTTGTCTGCTTCATTGCAGCAAGGAACCAAAATGTAGTATTTTGAGTCTTCGGACAGTTGTTGTGAGCCAATAAATGGTCGTTCTATCGGCTTGAGTGAAAGGCGATCTGCTCCTCAACAACCGTCAATTTCAATTTCCCATGCAAGGTTGAGTTCCTAGGAAATCACTGGCATCCTGTTGTAATATCTTATAATATTTTGCAAGACTTTCACTCTCTTCCGTTGGGCTTTAGCAACAGTTTCCATATTTGGATACCTTATCTCCATACAGGGGCAATGGCTTGGGTATAAACTGTGCGCTTATTCCTGGGTGAGGGTGAGCTTCTTCCCTTCAGCAAGCCTGTGAAGCACTTATGGACTCGACATTTACTGAAAGACTTTAAATGAATTATTTTCATTTATTAAAAGTTAAATTGAAAAAACAAAATTTATTCTTGCTGAAGTCTCTATTTCAGAAGTTGGAAGCTTTGTTGTTAGTTTTGCAATAGGCGTCATTTTGTGCGACCAGATACTCTACTATTCTTCCAACAAATAATTCTAACGGAGTCTTCCGGCTTCCCATTCAGAATCCAGCAGTGTAAGAATATCAACCTCGCGGACGGGTCCCTTGAGATTGCGGATAATCTGACGGTTTTGTTCGCTAAAAAATTCAACCTACACTGAGCTTAGGAGTAGGTGCGACCCAAAACTTTGATGACACGTGCCTAAACAACAGATTTGTCCATGTTTATTAAGAATTTGAGGCTAATGCAACAGAACTCAAAGTGCGACAAACGCTCAAAGTGACAGCCGGGAACAAAAAAACATTGATTGATGGTGTCCCCACAGAGATTTACAGCCATATCTCTAACAGGTGGAGGTATTCTTGGATTCCATCTGCAGCTTAATACTGGCAATGGGAACTGAAAATGTATCATTATTGTCCAAACTATCAAAGCTTAAAGTTTTATTCACACACATATGTTGATAGATCAATTTTTTAAAGCTCTAAATTGATATTTAAACTTAAGTTGTAGCTGAACCATTTTAAAGGAGGCGGTGGTGGATGCAGAAGTTCGAAGCCTTATTGATTCATTGAATAAAAAAATATACGCATAGGTAATCCAAATTAATAAGAGCCAAATTACATTTTACAAACAACTATTTTGAAACTTTGCAACCTTCTAAGAGATTTCTCAAGGTTCGCAAATTAAACCGGCTGCACTAAACAGTTACTCGCTTGGAACTCTGATCCCTCTCGCCCACTAGCCGCTTTCTTTGATTCGTTTCGCAGATAAGTCAAATGGTTGATTGGCAGAGACGCACACAATGACAAAATTTAAATACACCTCCATTAAAACCCCATTAAAAACAAGCAGTTCCGCAAGCAGAGGCGAGGTTTTGTAACAACACAAATTTAAATTTATAGCATAAAATCTCATGAGCATCAACAAGTTACATGTATGTCCACTTAGAAGTAAATTAAGAGTAGCATAAAATACCATGCGATGCTTAATAATCACTTCTTTGGGAATCTAAGCTTATCTTTCATGTCATGTCATCATGTCATAAGCTTTAGTATAACCAATCTCTATATTTCTTGTAAATTGCCCTGGGTTATTTTACCTTTTGTTGTTTCATACTTTAACGCGTTCATAGAAAGTTAGAATTTTAAGCTAGAAATATTTTCATTCTAAAATTTATAAGCTATAATAAGTGTAAACTAACTTTATATTGCTTAGAGCTTAATAAACGAAAAGAAAATTGAATATCCAAAGAAACAGACAGAGAGAGAGAGAGACAGAAATCAAGAATCAACAAAAGTGAAAGATATTAAAAAAAAAAGAAAAGAACTACAAGAATGAAAGTAAACCACATAAGCGGAAATGGAAATACACTATTAACTGTCTAATGTACATTCGCAATTTCTTTCGCTATGTCACTTATTTCTTTCTTTTGCTCGAACATTCATTCTTTCATTGATATTACGGTCAGTAAAGTCGGTACGAGTATTATTAGTTGCAATAAAATATAATAAGCTGTAAAGTTATATTGCAATTGTGGCATATTTTCACAACAACAACAACAGCAGAAATAACAATGACAGAAAATAGAAAAAATATAATAAAATAAAAGAAAATAGAATGGAATGGAAAGAAAACTTAAAACGACAATGTCATGGTTTGCCCTTTTCTGTTTGTTCTCGCAAATCCTGCGTAATGTGACTTGAGTGTTTCAAATGTTTTTGTAACTGTGTGATGTGTATCTGTATACATGTGCTTTCATGTGTGTTTTTGTGGACAATTTAGCTACTTTATACTTACCTTCAATCTTGTCACATCTCCTTTCTCTTTATCTAAGTTCAATTTGATTTTTTCGCTTTTGCTTTTGTCATGTGCATGGACATGCAATTCTATGGCAACAAATCTAACATTACGAGTGCTGAAGTACAGCTTAATTTTATTAAATAAAAATAAAGAAAAATGTTGTCGCCGGAAAGTTCTTCCTAGTAACAATATGCTCGCTATATACAACTACTAAGTATCCTTTAAAGACCAACGCCAAAAAAATATGCAATGACTTTTATTCGCTCACACTCTGGAATACTTTGCGACCGAAGAAGACTTTACTTGAAGTAAGTTAAATGCGTATTTTATGGCTTTCTGAGTGCAAAAGATGATAATGATGATGATGATGATGATGATGTTTTTTACTATCGTGAAGAAGACGAAAGTACAAAAACTAAACTTAATTTCGATTTAAAGCCAAGTTCGCCAAGCTTTCTTGCCTTTTCCTAGATCATGGTTGACTGGTCATACTACTAGAGACTTGGTTTTGCTTTCCACATGAAACTCCACTTTTGTGTTTTCCGCAGTTTTTCCTGCTTTTCCTGGGTACATTGCACAACACTAAGTTATCGTCTTTATTGTTTGTCACATACGAGAACAACACACACACACATAGACAACAACCCACGTTTAACGGATGCGGAAATGGCGTTAGCAGTTGTTGTTGTTCATGGTGTTGGTAGTGTTGGTGATGATCTTGGTATTGTTGTCGCCTAGTTCACACGTAAGTTCGTTCATTCGACCCTTCTTTCACATGACAATGCAATAAAATGTAAAGAGAAGTGTAACGAAGTAGAAACACAACAACAATAGCAACAACAGAATCAGTATCAGTAACAGTAACAGGAATAAGAATAGTAAAGTATCCAACAATCAAACAACAACAACAATAACAGTAACAACTAAAGGAGTAACAATAATAGAAGCAATAAAACGTCGTAAAGGACATCAAAAGGCGGTGGCATCAGTAACAGAAATAGTCGCCGCCATTTATATGTCTTTTGCCTTGCCTTGTGAAGTTTGTGTTCATTCGTTGGCATTTTAATTCAACACTTTTTACTTTACTTTACTTCTTTTCCTATTTTTATTTAATTTCTTATTCTTCTTCTTCTACATTCGAACATAGTCGTACATTCTTATTTGCTTTGTATCATACATTCTTTATTTGCTGATTCCTTGTTGCTTGCTGCATGCATGCTTTGTTCAACATTGTGTATGAGTAATGCTTGAGTTAAGCTGCCATCGTCAATGCCACACTGCGTATGAGTAATGTTCTTAAGTTTCCTTATTTCGAATGTGTTTAGGTGAGTACACACAGTGAGTATTGTTATAATTGTTGCACTATTTTGCATTGTAGGATGTCTACATTGATGATGTTCTATGATTTGTTGTATTTGTTTTGTTATTATTATTGTGCGTAGTATTATAAGGACATTGTTCATGTTTGAACAATGTTTCGATTTCAATAGGACAATTGTTTAACAAAACAATATAAAGTTGAACTAGAACAATAAATAATATGATAAGTGCTTCGGGAACAACTGATAGTCACTAAGTATAATAAGTTATATAAATGCTTTGTTAACTACTACAATTCACATTGTTCAATGCAATTCTACCTGTTGAGTTAATTAAGTAACTTGAAATGTAATCATTATTAACACAATTACATAAATTAACATACTTAAATTTAAGAGAATTTTTTGCTTAAAGTATTAAATTATGTGGATATTTAACAGCATAAAAGTATACTACAAAAAAAAAATTGTTAAACAAAAGGTTAAATTAAAGAACAATGCATCTAAAAATGTGTATTTTTAGTATTTGTCGTTCTACACCCAAGTGAATTACACACTCTGTGAAAATTTCAACTCTCTACCTATTACAAGAATGAATTGAATGAACAGCTGCACTCAGCACTTTCTACGCAAAAAACAAATTTAAAACATCACAACTTTAATTTTAACATATCAATTAATTGAATTAAAGACGAATTTTGAATCTTGAAATATGTTAAAATTTAAATTCGCGGAGCTTGGCATATCCAGTATTGGATTCTTTTGCCGCTTGGTTGATTTTGCTGTAAAGCAAAAGAGATGTCTGTAAAGTTCAATATTATTCTTAAAAACAATTAAAATTCAATTTCTTTGAATGAGGATTATTGAGGTACTTCTTTATTTCTATTACTTCAGATAATGGTGAATTTAACCAAATCGCCTCTAAAAAATGTTTAAGATTTTAAAACAGTCAAAAGAGAAATGCAATTGAGTTGGAAATGGGTTGAAAGAGAATTCTGGCACATGCCCGATAAAGTGATAAAAGTATATATCGTAACAAAACAGCTTTCGAAGGTACTTGATTAGTTTTGAGTGCCAGTTAGCGGTGAATTACATTTTTTTTTTAACTATTTTCTGATCTTAAGACGAAAAAAGGATTGTTAGATAAAAATTATCCTAAAACTGATAATAATAATGAAATCGATAATTTTCAGGCATCACTCTAATGGATGCAGGAAGCCCTGATGTCCTGATGATCGATAGGAAGAAGAAGGCAGACAAAGAAGGAATTAGAGAAGAAGAGTTTTTGTAGAGGAAATGAAGGAAAAACCTTCCATTTTTGTGATGGAAGAAAATCTGCAATATTCTTATACTTTTGGATCAGATTTGCCTTGTATTGTGTTACCTGAATGGTGAATTGATTTCGTGAGGTAATCATTTGTCCTTTTGTGTTTATGTTCTTGTCGGTTGTCGCGGCAATCACTACCCTACCAACTGCCTCCGTCGGATCGCTGCACTGGCTACACCAGCAACACACCACATCGATTCCACCAAAACATCATAACAGTTCCGCTAACTCACCACATCGGTTCGACCTTTGTAAAAAAATCACCGATCGCCAACCATATAAATAAACTTAATAAAGAATGATTAATATAAAATTTGTAACAATATTCTTATATCTTTTTTGTTTTCTTCTTTATAAAATTTTTTTTTTTAAACATAGTCAGTAAATAAATACTAACTTACTCAGTTAAAAAATTAATATAAAATTATAGAATTACATAAATTTTAATAAAATTCATATAATATTAATTTTCTATAGCATAAGCCACCAATGATAAATAAAGTCAAATGTCTCCATCCACCAGAACCGTTTCCATTTAATATACAAATCAACGATCAATCAAATATTTGCAATGAATTCTTTTTAGTACTGGGAATTTTCCTAGGAAGTGGACGATATTTTCAACTTCATTGCAAGTGCAGTCACACTCTGCACTATTAATATTTCTGTGTCCATCTAAATTTATAATGTTTAAATTTAGACAAAAATGTTTTCCAAGTTGCAGTAATTTGTCACAATAAAAAAAATAAATACAAAATAAATAAATAAATGATGACATTTTTAGCCTGAATATTCTTATATTAGTGGGCTTAACTTAATTGCGATACTAATATTACCTGAAGATAATTATAAGATTTTATTTATTTTTATTTATTTATTTGTATAGAACTAATTATAAGATATTTGACCTAATCTCATTATTCATGCCTTTAATCTTTTTGAATGTCATTTTTGGCCAATCAATTACCCCCGTGCCTAAATACTTACAATTATTGTTAACTTTGTTAAATTTACTTTAATGTTCCAAATGCGGCGATTTATCAATCTTTGCAACACACTTACATTGTCTAATAATAAGTATAACTATGACATCTGCATTTAAAAGAAGCCAAATGTTTAATTCTTCAATATACATTTCTTCATGTAAATTATGAATATTTTGAGTTTTCATCTCAAGAAAACCAGAATTTGTTTTTATTTATATCATGTGGTATAAATACTAAGTTTTTCTTGTTCCTTAATAAGGAAAATTTTAGAAAATTTAAGGCCCACTGTAAATATTTGTGTAAAATTTCATTGATTTAGCCCATTGTACATAATAAATATTTATAAACTAAGTAGCCTTTGTAAGAGGAATTTGTCTATTTAAGTAAATATTCGGTAGTTTCATTTTCAGTTTTAAAAATTCTTTCTTAAAGCTACATTTAAGTCTCACGAATTTTGTTTTGTTAATTATATTTTTTATTACTATAAATTTGTTAATTCGTGACTAAGTGGTTTTTATTTTTATACAAATTTCAAATCAAAATGATGGACATTTTAAAGCGAGCATTGCTATATTACAAGGAACCTGTCTGCTATGAACAAATACTAGAATATATAATATATCATGCAGACATCGCACCGTTAACAGAGGAAACAAAGATAAGGATGATTAAAGAAATTACTTTGGAGGCTATGCTAGATGCTCTATGGGATGAAGAGATCAAAATAAGAGCTGGAAAGTTCTCCATGGTTACGTTCATTAAATCGAATTATAAAAAAAAGAAAGATTTTAATCTAAAAAAAAGTGGAAAACTAGTAAATATTATAAATTTTGGACCCAAAATGAGCTGTGAATCCCTGGAAGCTGTCACCAAAGTTCTTTTTGCTGTTGAAGCAAATGAGCAAAGCTCAACATCAGCAAATGAAACTGAACGTATACACAAGAAACGGAAGCCAAAATCAAAACCAAAATCGAAATCAAATTCAAGACCAAAATCTGCATTACAAACCAAAAACACAGTTGTCACAGCCACATTTAAGGTTAGATCTGGAAATAAAAATAAAAGATTATTTAAGAAAACATCGTCTACTAATCTATGTTGCATTTTCTGAAGGTCCCAAAAGTATATTGTTTTTTAAAATTATAATATGTAAACCAAGTATTTGAAGCAAAAAAAAAAAAAAAAATTCATAGTTACAATATTGGAATATTGTGGTTTTAATCAAGTGACTTCGTATGGCATATAACGAGGAATAATTGGTATGTAGAAAAAAAATTACTATTGTATTTTACTAAATATCATTTTGTACTCTATAAAGGCAGATCCAAGTTCATTAATCAGAGGCAAAACATTGAGACAAATTAGCTTTGGTGAAAAAAAAATGTTATGAATTTCTAACATCAAGGGTGAGTGTTTTACTGCAAATAATGAGGTTTCGGTATGTATTTTTTTGTTTTTCAGGTTCAAAAATTGCTTCCGATTTTATCTAAAAAATTTATCTCCGAAGACAACAAATTTCAGTAAAAAATACTTAACGATCTCTTTTTGGAAATATTTTATGAAATATTTTCATTTCATTGTATCATTCTGTCGAAGCTTGATGAGCTTGTTTGATTGGACGCTTCACAACTCCGCTGCGGATTTTGATAGTAGCAACACGAACCAGTTTGAACCGACTTGAATGCACTTCAACTACACGATCCATCAGCCACATTGATGGGGGTGAACGTTCGTCGTACAAAAGGACTACATCATCAATCTTTAAGTTCTTTTTCTGATGCCCACTTTGTTCGTCGGTCGTTGCAAGTTCATTAAGCAGAAGTAAAGAATTGAGAATTTGGTTCTTACCAGAGATGTGGGAGATATCTAATTCCGACACATTTTTTTTGGGTAAAAGCAAGGTTATACATTTCTAACATCATGGGTAAATATATTATACTACAAGTAATGAGGTTGCGGCATGTATATTTTGATTTTCAGTTTTAAAAAAATTGCTCTATTTGGTTTTAAAAAGTTCCTCTAAGTTTGGTTTCAAAACTCGTTTCAATGTTGAAAATTTCCAATCTCTCACAAGTCATCACCAAAAATATTAAAAAGGTAAGAGTTTTAGTAAAAATACATTATTTTTTTGACAATTTTTATGAATATTTTTGTATTTGTGTAGCGTCGTCAAGCCTTTGAAAAAGCAATTGATCTCACATGCAGACCGAAACATGTTCCAAAAATTGTATGCTCACTTGGTAGTTAAAAAAAAAAAAACCGAGATATGAAAGAATTCAATATGAAAAAAGGGCTAAAACTTCATGCAATAAAATTGCCACAATGAATTGTTCTGCACACATTAAGCCACTTTTGAACATCACGAAGTCACGGAATCTCCACAGAAAAAAAAAAATAAAAAATTCACCCAGAAAAAAAAGCGGTAAAAATCATATAAAATACGTTCAAAAGTCATGGCGAATGAATGAATGAATGCATATCTGAAATATCGTTTTTTTTTTTGCAGGCAGCTTCAGAAATAGTAGAAAGAAATAAGGGAATGAAAAAAAAAATATTACAACAAAAAAAAAAAGAAATTGAAAGAAAATTGTCAAAAGGCCAGCATTTGATGACTTGTAACAGCTCCCTTCTCTCATCTCCTGTCATCCGACAGTCTTCAATTATCCATATCTTTACCCTTTTTGATGAAGAAAAACCATGCGTCGATTTCGAAACTATGCATTGAATACCGTGATAATAACGAAGAAGAGAAAATCACTTAAGAGAAGAGAACAGAAGAAGACTGGCAGTAAAGGCAATTCAAAATTTGAACCACCACAAATTCTCTGATGGCGCATTGTTATTGTTTTTGATGCAATGAAGGTGTCATCATATTTTTCCAATTTCGTGCAGATTTTCTTCCGCTGTGCAGACACCACTGACCAGAGCAGCAACCATCTACAATCGCATAATTTTTGTCAACAATTTATTCCTCACAATCCACTAAAACATTCTACAATTGCCTTGCCGCATATGAAAAAAAAAAAAAAAAAAAATGCAAAAAAAATTACCCAAAAAACTAAAAATAAAAATCAACAAAAAAAAATGCAAAAAAAAAAACAAGAAAATATTTATTGAAAAGTGCGCGAGCAGTTTTCAAAAGAAAACCAGAAAAAGTAACATTACTAGTTAGGAATCTAAGAGGGGGAGAGAAAGAGGGTCAAGTATAGAAAGCTGGCAATGCTTGTTGCAGTTTATTGCCTTTGCTTATGGACAAAAACTCGTTAGGTTTTTGGGAAGTTTGAAGATGTCCGCCGAATGAGTGGAGAAGTGGAAAAGGAAAAGTGAAATTCAACAAAAAACAAAATGAAAGAAAGAAAATGCTGTTAGTTTTTCAATTATGGTGCATAGATTAGTATTTGGGTAGCTTTTTGTGGCTCCAACTACATTGCCCAATGTGTGTGTGTGTGTGTGTGTGTGTGTAAATCTGCCACAAAAGTACGCGAAACCATTATTAGATTTAGAGTGTGAGTGGCTGTGTGTGTATGCGTATCTATGTATCTATCTATCTTAGGGTGGTTGCCTTTGCCCGGTTGCCTTTCGAGATGCAAAAAACTTTCTGACAGCGCACTATAACTTTGAATAAGCGAACGCACAACTTTGTTGAGTGCAACTCGTAATTTTCCAGCAATTTTTTTCTTTTTGCTCTGATGGTGTTTCCACTTACGCTTAGTTCGTTTTGATTTCTGTGAAGTACTAGCATAGATAGATAAAGAAATCTTCAAGAGAATCACGTATATCAAAAAAAAAATGAGGAAAATTGGAGAAGAAAATGCACATTTGTGCTAGATGCATGCAATGCGCCTTATATAGTTCAATTATTCATATATAAGTATTTAAATTCATTGAATTTTCTACTGCTGTGTTATCTTTCAGAAGTTTGATTTTGTTTTAGAAAAATCTGTAAAATTGATATTTTCAATAATACTTAGTAAAATAGAAGTTGTATTTCAGAATCAATAATGAAGGGAATAATGATTGTAATAATTAGTAACTCATTTGAAAGCATCACATAAATAGTGGTGCATCCATAGGCTACTGGTTGGGCCAATTGTGATGCAATGGGTATATTTTTATTCCTGGATGAACCATAACAAAGTGATGGTGTGCAGTGGCGCCGACTGCCGATAGCCTCGGTTATTAAATGCTTTGTTATTCGTATATATTTCCATTAAGTGGTGATTAGTGAATCAACTGTGATTCAAGTTTCTGAATCCAATGAAGAGTTAGAAGATTTGTGATTCTGAAATTTTAGAGCAAGACGTTCAATTAAGAGAGTCATTTATAGACCCAGATAACGGGAAGTGAGTACTTTCAGTAATAGATTTGATTTAAATATGTAGGTCCCGATAAAAACCTAGCGAAATCTGATGTAAATGAAAAAAAAAAAAAAAAAAACAATTGAAACGCTGATGGTTGGCTTACTCCATATCTCAAGACAAAGTTTATTGCTTTCCATGTAGACTCCTTTTTTACATTTGCTGATTTTTACACAGATGGTAAAAGGAGTATTTTGTGACTGGAAAGATCTGAGGTGAATATTGCAAAGACATGAACAAAGTCAAGCAGACGTTTAGTGCATAAATAAATGGATGGAGTTCTACAAAGGAATCAAACACAAAAAAACAATAGATCAAGAAATGAAAAGTATTTTGGTATAAATTGAAAGATTGATAGATTTAAGAAACTACCTGGCCTCACGCAATCGGGAATTTAGAGCTCATCGATTAAGGGACGTAATAATAGCGTCAACAGTGGTAATTTTATAGACTTTATTAAATTATTATCGAAATATGATATTCGTTTGTTTTAATTTGTGATTGCTTATGTAATTTTTGTTAAGATTTAATTAGCAATGAAACCCTTATACTCATACATCAGACTTAAGCTATTTATCGTTTTCGTTTTGACTGGGAAATGAAAGAAACCTCCACAAAGCTGATGGCGCCGATGCCTACATTTGGTTTAACTCCGCCACTGATCGTGATTATTAATACCTGGATACTCAATAAACTCAGAGTCTTAGACTCTTCTTAATCTCTACAGCTGCGCCAGAAGTCATGTGAATGAGTTCATTACCTTCTCTCAAGATTTCCCATTAGTTAGAATCCAGTTCTTCATAAAGACAGTTCACTAAGCTAAGGTAAATGTTGCTTGCAATATTGCTTAAGTACTGCTCCTTTTTATACTCTTCATGCAGTGAATAGTATTATAAGCTTGCCATGAAGGTTGTAACACACAGAAGTAGATGTATATATATTCTTGATCAGCGCGACGAGACGAGATGATTTAGCCATGTCCGCCTCTGTTTGCCCGTCTGTCTGTTTGTCCAATTGTCTGTCAGTTTTTGAGCTAAAGTGCTGAAATTTTGCACGAAACCATACGCAGAACATTTGTCGGAATCATATGAATCGAATTACTAGGGGGTACCAATATCCACCAACCATAAAAGACCCTCGGACCACTAGAGGGGGTACACCCCATACAAACCACCATATTCATGCTTTTGCAATATCGAATTGAAATTTTGACCCCATAAGTACCCAACAACCAAATAAATTTCAAGACCCGCGGACCACTAGAAGGGGCGTGAAGAGTATTACAACTTCGGCATAGCCAAAGTTAGTCTTCTATTAACTGGTTTAATTGATATAGTAGTTTGTCGACACATTCCTCTTTAGCAGCTAACCTGGTAAGCATCATCCATCTTTGGTAAGCTAAGCAACCTTGTAGTTCTCTGGTATATCTCTATGGTATGTTATGGTACGAGTATCTACTTAAAAAATAGTAAAGTATAAACTAATAATATCAACACAAAAAAATCTCCTTTATTAAGTATCATTTTTACAACATTTAAACATAAAGGATTTGTTTTAGTGGCCAAACTTTTGGTATTCCCAATCTCTGTTGTCAAGAGGACAAACTTGGCGCGTCTTCAACCAACGCGAAATACAGTGCAAGTGGAAACAATGATTGCACATTCCCCAAGCTGCAGTACACTGTTCTCCATTAGGCGATCCTTGATTTGCCTGGCATTCAATACACATGTCCATGATGTGATTACGACATATGGCACAATTATCAACTGCAATATCTGCAAAAGATATTAGAATAGTGTTGAATTATACTTACTATATAATGTGAAAAAATAAGATTTACCCCAGGCCCATAGAGCAACAGCATCCCACTAATAATATAATATACAAAAAATAAAATTAAATTATCTTAAAATATTTAATTTATAAAAATATCAACAATTTGTTTTACCTTTTTTACTTCAAAACGTTTCTTCTCGCTTCCCTTGCTAGTTGAAGGCAATTCTTCGGACATATTTTCGTCCCACTAAATTATTACAAAAATTATGAAAATTATATTTAAAATATTTAATTTATAAAATATCATTTACCTCTTTTTCCTCAACACGTTTCTTCTTGATTCCTTTGCTAGTTGAAGGCAATTCTTCAGACATATCTTCGTCACAATCCATTTTTTCAGCCATGACAATTTTTTTCTTATGGAATTTTGGATTAGATGTATCAACACAAATGGATACTGTGAACTGTGAAGGGTTACCAATAACGTGAACTATTATTAATGTAGTTTAAATTTTCACTACGTAGAGTTACCAGTTGATCTAAAATATCTATTAATATTTTGATATTGTAGCTGCTTTGTATAAAATTTGAAATAATATGTAAGGACTACTTAGTTTTGAATGACAGTCGCTCAGTTTTTAAACTTGTCTATCTAAATCTTTTCTTGGTTACAATTAACTGCACAGAACAAAGAGTTTATTCTGGAGTTATTTCAGTTTACTTTTTGTTTATTACAACAAGTCAGCAAAAATATTCAACGTTGACAGAAGTGAAAATTCTTTTTTTCTGGTTCAGTTACAAATACACTGAGCTAAACTCGAGTTCACGGTGAACTCGCACAAAACTCGAGTTCAAATCTACAACAACCGCAGGGAAAATAAATTAAATTTGTTGTAGTTGTATTAAATTTTTTCGCAGAACTCGCACAAAACTCGGTAATAATGTTGATCACTCTGCGGCAGTGCTGCCAAGTTTTTGGTCATGTCCGCCTTATTTTGGTCATTGTCGACATTAAACAGCTGATTATGTACAAAATAATTTGAAGAAAATTTTAAATTGTATTTTTTTTTTTTTCAATATTAATAAAATAAGTAGCAGGAATAAAAAATGAAGCTGCAAGAATTATTTGCATATAATGCAAATTGTCCTCAATCATGAATTTTTCGCACAATTTCTATTTTAATTTCTCACAATTGGCCACAACGTTCTATTTGTATGTTCTTAGCTGTTCTCAGAACTCGCAAAATCGTATAAGATGACTGTGAACGGTTCACCGAAACTCGCAACAGAACTCGCACTGTGAACGTACTTTTAATGCAACATGGCAGCAATGTTTTCTGGTTATGTTTCTATTCCTGTTCTGTTTCAGGTACAAATGTACATAAGTACTGTAATCCGTTTCTGTTTCTGATTCCGTTGTTTTAAAAATGTTTTTATTTTAGTCAGAATGCTGTGTCGATGGTCAAATATTGCAAATTGAATTAGGACCACTTCTTGGCATCCGATTGAGCTGAAACTTTGCATACACCAATAGTTCTGATGATAAAACATTGAAACCGCTCATATTATTATATTGTATGTATTCTTTGGATGCATCTTCTGACTAGACAACTTATTCAAATACACATTTTGCATAATGTTATTAGCCCCACGATTTATTATAGTCTGAACAATGCTCTAGATCAGGGCTGTCCATCCAACCTTTAGTGTTCCCTGGGAGACATAGGAAGAATCCGCTGTTAGTTGGACCGCAGATGAAACATTTTTTTGAAGAAAAAAAAAAAACAAACGTGCTATGCAAAACTGCATTGGCTTGTATGGTCACGTAATACTCAATCAACAATAAGAGAATAATATACAAACAAGTAGTGAATTTAAGCATGGCAAAATAAGGCACTACATCGCATAACTGGTTCCCCCTAATTGTGCACAAAAGTATCTTGCACAGACCCCTGAAAATGCCCACTGTGCGAGATGAAATTCTCCAAAGCTACTACATCCGTCAACAACAGTGGCTGCAAACTCACCCAAACAGTCTGACGACGGCCCTCATCTCTTGGTGTGAGGTGACGTCCACTGAAGAGACTAATAACGTAATAAAATCGTCTCCTGGTAAATATTTAATATAATCATAAGAATATTTTATGCTACACATATATTGCAATAATGTTTTAGTTACAATAAACAAAAAAAAAAAAAATAATAAATAATAGTAATAATATTCACGGTGTAGAGATTTATTGTGCCTAATTAGTTCAAATGATTTATATATTTTCAAAATTTTTTGACTAAATAAATTAGAATTCTTTTATAAATCAAATTAAGTGAATTTTACTAATGCAACCAAAATATATTATTATTATTCAAAAATAATATTTTCCTTACCGGATATTTTCTATTTTTAGCTATTCAATATCTTTATAATGAACTCTATTGAATGTGGTGTATTATTTTATATTTTCTAAAAGAAATTAAGGACATACGCGTATACAAAAAAAATTAATAATCCAAACATGTCGTCATCATAGACATGTGAACATGTATCACTGTACTCGTATTGGTCCTAAATAGCTTATTTGTTTAGCAAAATTGTATTTATTATTTGCTTTTTCTATTTAATTCTATTTTTACAGATTTTATAGCAAACCAAATAAATTTGATATGTGAAAATTTATTTCCCTCTAGGCATTTGTGTCTGTGTGTGTGTGTGTGTGTCTATATATGTATGAGTTGATTTCCCGTTTTGTTTTGCGTACTTCCGCTTCCTTTACCGTTGCACAACCAAAATTTGCAACGTGGCAAATTAATTGAAATTATTTTATTAGAGAGCTTCTCTCCCAATACTCTATGGAAGGTTTTTGCTTAATTTCTCCATGACTTTTCTATAATATCAGCAAAGTCAATTTAAGCAGAAACTGTCAAAATAAATATTCAAATGGTTAACATTTTTAATGACGGTAACGCTAAACAATTGAATTTAATTATCCTGATGCGCTGCGGGTAGGCAAAAAAAAAAAAAATAATAATAGAAAAATAAAAAAAAAAGATTTCTAGTTCTAAAAACAAAAAGAACAACAACAACAACAACAACAACAAAGGACCTCAGCCAATCTAACCAGCGTCAACAATAAAATAAAAAAACAAAAAAAAAAAAAAAAAAAAAAAAAAAAAGACAACAAAAAGGAACCTCAATCAAATTGTTTGTATTTGTTTTCGAACCCAAAACCAAAACTTTCATACACATGCTCACCCATTGCTAAGTATATACTAGCACATTTCATCCTTCACTCATTCTCTCTTGGAAACTCATCCATTTACTCACACTTATATAAATAATTCTTATATAATTTCTCACTCATTCTTTCTTCTAATTTTTGTAGTCGCTTGATTTTGACTACACGCAATTTGGCTCGTTAAGTGCCTCTAACAAGCGGCTGTCACTATTCTTTTTTCCATGGCTTCATTTTGCTGCCAAAAGAATTTTACATTTACATTGGGCTTGTGTGGGTGATGGTCGATGGTTTTTGTTTCTATAAATATTACGATTTGTGTATTTGTGTGTATTTTCTCTATTGTTTTTCAAAATAAATACAATATTTCGATAAAATAATCATGTCACGTGCGAATTGATTGAATTTCTTTTGACGCCATTTTGTTTCATTGTCTCAAACTTGGACATAAACTTGGGTCTTTGGACTTGGGAATTTCCCTGTTGAAGTAAAAACTTCAACCAACTCAATTTAACTCAAACTCCTCAATCCTTGTATTCTTTGTTTAGTTTTTGTTTTTTTTTTTTTTTTTGTATTTGTTTTTCTATTATTTTATTTTGTTTTATATATTTAATGTCTGTAGACTAAAGGTATTTAATTTAATGCATGCCACCTGCTACAGTAAAAATGGAAATGTGTTTTATGCATACTTCCAATTTACTACTACTATGTTGAGAAGTTGCCTTTTTGGGTTCATAGGACCTTAAGCTCCAATAGCTTAAGGGACTCTGTCTTTTTATTTCATTGTGGCATAAACATTTAAATAAACCAAAAACAAAAAATAAACCTTAATAAATCAACAGAGAAATGTGAATAAAATTAAGTTTGCATATTGTGATTTTGTAATTGTTATGAAAGTCTTAATGGGCTTAGTCATTATCTTTTTTTTTCAATTCAACGAAGATTTTAAGAAATTTAGTAGGTGCTGAATGAATGGCAAGAATCTGGAACTGTTATCTTTTGTCACATGACTACTAATGGCAAAGACTTCTCTGATTTGTAAAGTGTGTTAACATGGACTGGACAACAGGGAAACTATAATAAGTATATATATAATATATATATTTGTAGATGAATTTGTAAGAAACTTTAAATAAATAAAATTAAATAAAAAGAAAAAATTTGTTTTATTGTAATAATTTGTATTGACAAGTAAATAAATAAATTTGTAATAACAAATTTGACTTATTGTTTTTTTTTTGTTGCCACAAATTGCACTAACTAATTTGAAGGCATTAAATTAAATGCCATGTAATATATCATAAATTGATATGAATGAGAAATATATTAACGAAGCTTTTTCATACGAGATTTTGAGGTATTTGATAAAGTTTTGATGATACACATTACATCTAATTTAAGAAATTAATTAATGTAAATTTTTTTTTTAGACCCAAGATGCAAAGAAGAAATTTAAAGATATCAGTGACAAATGGAATTCTAAATATTAAATATTTATTAATACTATTCTTCTTCAAAAGATGAGCAATGGAAAATAAGATTAGAAGCCAAACGACTACTGAAGCTCTTTCATTTGAAATAAAAATGAAACACCACCAAACTATGCGTTCAAGAATTATAAAATGTTCCGAATTACATTACCATCAACCAAACCACTGAGTGTGAAGATGAGGGCCACAGTAATAAATACCTTGAGTTCAGTTAAATTTGTCATTAACAGAAGAAATTTACTATAACTTGAAAAAAAAAACCCACGAGAAGCAAAGAAACATTAATGATCTTTTAAAATAAACAATAAGAGATCTTAAATGACAATTAAACTTAAACTTCTCCCAACACTGAGTATATATAATATTAATGGAGTCTTTCATATTCTCAAAAAATAATAAAAATAAACCATGCGGAAGCGGAAGTGAGTCACATGTCAAGACAGAGAAAGGCTTTAATTTGCATGCGTCGTGCTGCGATAATAAAATTTGAAATGAAAACTCAAATAAAAAAAAAAAGAAGGAAAATAAATAAATAAAAGGATATTATACACACACACACACACACATACATTTGTATATGTGTGTGTATATATGCAGACATTTGTCACGCACTCTACGACAAGACTTAAATGTTTCAACATGAACGTGGTCTCCTGTTGTCCTTATTGTCCTGTTGTTCTATTGTGCTTTCCTTTTATTTTCTTGGAGATTGTCTGATTGTGTGTTGAGTAAGGATATGGTTTATTGACACTTTAACGCGCGTGGCACACACTCACATACTCACCACATACTCGTATGTA
This sequence comes from Amiota mariae, assembly GCA_035041805.1. NCBI lineage: Eukaryota > Metazoa > Arthropoda > Insecta > Diptera > Drosophilidae > Amiota > Amiota mariae. The sequence continues at coordinate 5,096,296 of JAWNKV010000170.1, read as the reverse complement.
TATTATTCTGTTGTATATCCTTTTGTGTCCTTTTTGACGTTGTGTCAGTCGCCTTGTGGGCTGACAATTGTTGATATCCCTTTCTTGTCAACCAACGTTTGTTTATCCTTTATCTTTGGTTTTGGCTATACTACAACTTCCAATTGGGCATCAAGTGTTTGAGGCTTTGGCTGCGACATCAGCATGGTTTTGCTTTATGTGCTTTGCCTGCTACCCTTTGGGAATTACCACTTCATGCGTATGAAAACTGCTAGACTGACAGGCTTCCGGTTGGGCTTATCTGCTGATGTTGGTAACTTCATATTTTCCCATTTTCTTTCAACACAACCCTCCCCCCTCCCCCTCTCTGTAGAGCAATAAGTAAGACTTTTGATGACAACTTGTAGCTTCCTTGTTTCTATCAACATCGTCGCCAGTTTCGGCATTTCAATCTGCACTTTTGTATGTCTGTGGTTGCAGCATATATCATTTTGTTGTAGACTCACTCATTCAGTTACTCGCCTTGAATGCAGTCAGTAGACTGGCATATGACGCCATTGATGTTACTGTCGTTGTTGTTGTTCTTGTTGTTCTTATTGTTATTCGAGATGCCGCCATATTCTGCTTTCTCAACTTCCGTTTGGCATTCGTTGTGGTATGACTGACAGACGGCAGACAAGAGAGAGAGAGAGAGAGAGAATATGAACATTTTATATTTATATGCATATGTTCATGCGTACAAAATATTTTTATAATATCTTTTTCATTCAAATATTGAATATAAATTGTTTTTACTGAAGTTGTTGGCAACACTTTCAAGTTTTGAGTCTACATGAAATGCGCAGATGTCATGTTGAGTTGCATTCCAATGGAGATTCATAGTTCATTCAACTTTGAAATGGATATGGATATTGTTGTGATAGAATTCTTCAAGTAAAGAAAATTTAACAAATTTAAAATCATTTCACAAAAAAAAAAAAACACATTACTTTATATATTTTTATTCATTCATCATCACACTTTTGATCTTTCTGTTTTTTCATTAGAAAATTGATCATCAAGGACATCTCAAAAAATGTTAGAATAGGTTTAGTTGATGCCTAGATTTGGTTTACTTTGAGCTCCATGATACCACAAGACATTTATACTATTGGTTTCCGGTACATTTAAAGTAAGCAATTAAGTAGTTTTATCTTTCGACATATCTGAGTTGTCGCTGAGAAAGATAAGTCCAAGTTTATTAAACTATCTTTTGTATAGAACTTCACAATTTAGTCACCTTCAATATACTCCAATAATTCGGAAGTCATAAAGAAACTTTGGTGTCTAGGTTATTAGAGGAAAAAATCATCAATGAGTTTTGGTTTATCATTGAAGAAACTATACTCATAATGTAAAAATAATGAAAAAACTATCCCAATATTGATATCAAAGAATATTTGAATGACAATGTTAGGAGTTCATATGAAAAGATAATGAATTGTCAACAAATGCATTACAATATACTTAGTTTCCTAAAGGATTTTCTGTCATAAAAATAAACTTTATTTAAAATTGTCAACATCAAATGTACTTTTTTATCGCATGCAACAATTTTTGATGCATTTTCAATTTAATTTGATAAACAAAGCAATTTGCATTCATTTACAATTTTATGTAGAACAAAAGTGACATTTTGAAAAGTTTCTCATTCCTTTAAATAAAATACAAACTAAATGAAATAAATATTTTATGATGTATTAACATGCTGAACTCAGATATATAGTTTCCATTAAAGACTGTCATTTCTAGGATGAAACACCATTTCTATTTTCAAATTACATTGTTTCATTATATATATTTTTTTTTAATGTAAAGATGTTAGTACAAATACAAAAAAAAAAAAACAAAAAATTACAATTTACTTTGAAATACGTCAAGAAAATATGTCAAGCGAACTTATTTTATTTTGAGTCAATTAGGCACATAAATTAAAATGCCAACGTTTGAGTTTTACCTTTGAGCATTTTTCTTTGACTTTTCGTTTCCTTATACCCTTCTACTACTTTTAAATTTTCATTCGTCATCTTTGTGGGCTTAAAGAACTCTTCATTAATTTATATATATATTTTTTTTTCTTCTATGAAATGAGCAAATCGTTTTAGTTGCCAACAAACAGAAACCGAATCCGAAAACGAAAGTAAAACTGCCAAAGTACTTAACGACAATCATTAGTCAAAGGCTTCATTAAACGTGGTAGCATGATTCGTTACGTGGCAGGTGAAAGTGTTAGTCACACTTCTAAACATCCTCTCTGATGATGATTTCTTCTTTTTCTATTCCTACTCATCCTCCTCCACCATTTCTCTGATTTTACTTGTACTTGTTGGCATCGTTATGAGGTTGTTATTTTTAGGCCGCGTTTATTTTCTTGACGATTCTGACTATGTACTTGACTACTTTGCCTGATTGCTTGGCTTTGGCAATAAGCCAAGATGTTGGCCTGGCCTGCAACAATCATCTAACTGTCTACTCCCACTGTCTGACTGTTTGTCTGATCGACTGACTGAGTTGGTGTTGTTCCTACTACTACTACTACCTCTAGTGCTGATACTCTTGATTATGTTGACAAGTCAAACAACTCATAATGCCCTGTAGTGGAGCCAACTTCTATTTGAAGATTGGCTGCTTTGTTAGTGTTGTTATATTTCAAGTGATTTACTATTTTGTAAATATTTCTATGGATTTTATAAATTTCGATGATGATTCTCAATAAATTTTCTAAACTAATCATACTAATTTGCGGATTATATTTTGTAAGCCATGCCAATTAGATTTGTGAAATTATTAAGGAGAAGTAGAAATGAAATTTATTAGGTGAAGATCTCTGTAGGCATTCTTCATAACAAACAGTAAAAGGAAGTTATCTCTGTTAATTCAATCATTAAGAACTTACGACTTTCTTCTTAAGTCTATAAGTCTCTCATGCCGGAAATGAAAAATTAATCTGCTAACTTGTGAATAAACAAGAAAAGTGAAAAAGAAAGACAAGAAGTGAGTTTACCTGCTTGAGTAAATTGTCAGAAAGAAGTACAAAACTAATTAAATTTAAATATTTAATATTGTAGTCACCTAATTCAAGTTACTTCTGAAATCTTTCTATATCTGAATTTTTATTAATTTCTGTATTGTTGGAAAAGTTTAAGTTTAAGTGGAAAAATATCTTTAACTACTTAGATTTATGACAAATCAATTTCAAATAAAATTTATAAATTCAAATTTTAATATTTCTAAATAAAAAACATATTTCTTATTAAAAAATGTATTAACATCTTTACTTTGGATTTCATCATTGGTCATCATATTAAAATTGTTGGTACATTGCCATGAGATTATGAGTATTTTCCTTTTAAGAAATATTATGTCTTTGTTTAAGTAAAAATTGAAATTAAAATTTCATTATCATATAATTTGTTGTATAAGAAATAAATATTCTGTTTGTTTTAGATCTCTTAGATGTTAATGCTTTACTTACTTACTTTAATATTTATTTTTGTTATTTGCCAAAACTATTTTCAAGTACTTAAAAGTAAATTTTGTACAAAAATTTCCAACACGCGACGAAAGAAAAATAAAAAACTACAGAGAAAATTTTGTGTTTTATCCAAATATTTTCTTAGGAATAACTTCGATATACATTGGAAAAATAGCAAGAGGTATAAAGGCAAATACTATGTGTATATTTTTTAACAAGGAAAAGCAATAACTTTGACACTTAAGCAGGGATCAACAACACCAAGAATACAATATACAATATATTTAAAAATAATAATAAAAAATAATAAAGTATAAAAAAAGAGAAGAATAGCAAGAACAACAAAACACCAAAGTGTCCGGGAAGAATAAAATTCAATAAAAAAAAAAAAAGATAACGAATAAAAATTGAGCAATCTCTGGAAGAAAACAAAGAAATTGTTTTATAAATGTAGATCTGAGGGATATAGTGAGACACATTGAGAAGAACAAAACACAACACAACACAACTCAACTGAACTTGAAATCAGAATTACTAAAGTTATGAATAAATGAATGAACAAACAAACCAATGAATGAATGAATAGAGAGAATCTGGATTTTAATATAAAATAATATAAAAAAAGAAAAGAATAGCAAAACATGGATATGAAACTTTTCTAGTACAAACTGAAATGAGCTTCAAGTAAATGTAATAAGAATAGAATATGAACAACTGCTACTACAATATAAGTGGTACAAGGTAGAAAGGCAAAAGGAACTCGACTCTTATACTTACCTTCATAGCTTTTCATCAAAGTGCGAAAATAGGTAAAGTGGAAGTGCAAATATAAAAATATTGTATATATAAAGGAAAAAGTTATAGAAAAATAATTTAAAAATAGAATAAAAATGAATTAAAGGGAGAAATGGAAATAAGTTCGAGTATATTAAAATCAAAAAAATCAACAAAAGGATAATAACTACAAGTGAGGGAATAACTACAAATAAGGGTATAAGTACGAAAAAAAATAAATAATAAAAAATCAAAATAAAATAAGAAAAAATAACAAAAAAAAAAATAATCAAATAAAAGTGGAAACCTCATTTTATTTGTAATATTAACTGAAATAACCAAAAGTTAAGTTTAATAAGAAACTTTGTCAAGTGTTTTCTATTTTTTTTTTCAATAGGCACCAAGGAAAAACTACCCTCAATAGAAAACAGAAATTATTGAACAAGTCTATAAAATAAATACATGTGCTTATATCATGTGTGTGTGTGTGTGTGTGTGTGTGTACAATATTTCTGCAAAAGTCAATGAGGCGCTGTAACGAAGTTGCTTCAACTCGTGTCCTCAAGGGGAAATAGACTGAGTGCGCGTATGTTTGTGGTGCGTTTAAGATTGAGTGATGTTTTTTTTTCTTATTTTAATTGGTTGAAAAGTTTTGAGTTTGAAAATGTTCATGACTTTTTAATTAATTGATTGATTGATTTATTGATTCATTGATTTAGTGAGGGAATAGCGAATATATAAAATGAAAAGTAAATATTAATTGAATGAAATAGGTGTATGAATGATTTGTTAACAAATAGTCTTAGATTGATTGATCGAAGAGAAGTTTGATTTAAAAAAAAGTATTAATAAAAAGAAGAGACACGTTTCTAAGATTATGGGATGGTTTAAGCGTCAAATATTGATAAAATCATGGATTATGTTGAAAAAAATATTGAAAAACTGTAATTGTGATATTTGCTAAATTAAAGATTGCTTACAAAAATATCTTCAATTGGTTGATAACAATAGTCAAATAATCGAAATAAGTAAAATACATCTGTATAAATGATTGATAAATTATTGATTGATGAATATTGAAAAATGTTTGGTAAATGAAAGATAATCGAATCTAATCGTTGATTAAAGTATATAGTAGTAGTAGATTTCCTTTATTATTTTAGACATACAGATATTCAATATCTTCGTTTAATTATATTTACATATAAATTCATTTAAAAGTGGTCATCATTCAATGAAGTGTGTCAGTGTTTCCTTGTCGTTCCTGTTGCTTAACGAACAGATGGTTGACATATCAGGTGTGATTAAGGTACGAGTATGTGTATATCTCGTGTAGTTGAGTCAATTGAGTTTCAAAAAGTAATAGATTGATTGAAAAATGATGGAGAAGTACTATATTTATATATTTTCTTTGAATATTTTAAAATATTTAAAAAATGTTATTTAAAAACTTATATACTTCTATCCAAAGGATTATATGGTAGCCACTCGTATATAAATTGAGAATGAGAATGAGTAGACATTTGTTACCAAGAATTGCTCGAATTATATAAAAAGAGGGAGAGCAAATGAAACTTTGATATCAATTTACAAATATAAATATTTTATTTTCTCTCACTCAAGATAACTCTAAGCTTTCATCTAAGTAACAATTCTTTTAACTACTGCAAGTAATGAGACATACATAGAAATCAATTTGGTTCATCTCTAATTACTAAGAGCATACTATGTTCATTTTAAATTGAATATGAAATTCTGTCTTTCAACTTAATTTAAATATACAGCTCTTTATCACTTTTAAGTTGATTGGCTCACATGGTGACTCTGTCTAATCTCTCTCTCTCTCTTTCTCAAGATAAAATTCTTGATTGTAATCAGTAAGTAACATATTAAGAAAAAGACAGAGTATAGTTTTATTCGTCAAAGATCGAAGGCAATTTCCAAATTCTGAATGAGTTCGAACTGTTCAGTCATAGTCTTTGTTTATATTATACTAAATGGTCTTTGCCCAAGTGCCTGCATTCTTGTAACTTTATTAAAATGTGTTTTTTGTTGTTGGTATTCTTCATGTAGTACAAATGCACTTTCATAAGCTTTCATTGATGCTTTTCTGAATTAATTACCTATGAACTTTAGCCTTGTAGCTTTAGAAATAGAGAACTGATATGGAAGAAACAATTCATATTCAAACACAATACAAAATGTTTTGGCTTTTACTGTTTTACGGTTTTATTGATTTGTGTGCTATACACATAGTTTATAGTTTTTACTCTGTTATAAAAAAAATAAAAATTTTAGTTTATCAATTCGTTTATTTGTTTTAATTTTTTAGTTTGCCTAGATGACGTAATAGGAAAAATATGCAATAAAATCCGTCTCCGGTCTTTTTAATTGTTTTTGGGTGTCCTCTTTTTCTTTTAGTTCACACACTTCCATTCATTTGTAATTCATTAATCCTCGTCACTTCTTGGTAAAGTTCTATGTCTTCTTCTTGTTTATTTTTATCGCAATCATTTTTAGCTTTTTTTCTTCCTTGTATTCTCTTTCTGGTCATTCCAGGGACACCTTTAGCAGCATTTACCTATCCCTGCACTTTGATTTGTCGTAACTAAGAGACAATTATATGTGTGTGCATATTAAATAAATTTGTTATAAGTTGTGAAACTTGTCAAGAAAAACAGATTAACGTGACATAAGTTGGTTTCGAAAACATATTAAGTGAATTTTGTATGATGGTTACATCTTTTAGTAATCGGATACCTTAGATTTTCATATACTTGTATGTATATCATCTATGTACGACAATAAAACATGTCTGAACAAATTTAAGTTTGATAGTCGAAAGAAGTGACAGCTTAACATGCATTTGAATAGATGGTTAAACATTCAGGCATAGTAGCTTAATATATTTTCTTTGCTACTCTGATATCACACCAAGTAATACTAAGGTATAAATTAATAAATCTAAGATTAAATGAATTAAGAGAGAAAGATTTATATTCAATCCAATTGATAAGCTTTGTTAAATTGATGGATGCATAAAAATTGAACATATAAAATGGTTGTTGACCTCACACATTAAAATTGGCTTCGTATGTGCCATGTTTCCCTTAGACCTGTTGCTATGCATATCTAAGTTAAACCATTACTTTTGGAATAGTACTTCAGTAAACTGGGCATAAATTTATATTATGTAACTAATAATTAGGTCGAGCAAAGCACAGCACAACACAACACAGCACAACACAGAAAAGCAAAGAAAAAAAGTACATTAAATGAATAAACACGAAAGAAGATGAAGAAAAATCACGTTAATAAAAATCAAAATTAACAAGTTAAAATGAGTTTTTAACGCGCATCAAATTTTGACGAACATAAATTATACGAGGACATGCAGCAAAACAGGCAGACAAGTGAGCAGTAGGACAACACAGTAAACATTGTAGACATTTCTGAAAATATACGAGCTTATCAAAATTTATATAACCAGAAACAACAACAACTCAAACAACAACAACATCAACAATCACAATTAAAACAACAATAACAAAGGCAACAACAATATTATGATCAGTAAAAGCAACATGAACATAATAAGGAGTAAACATTTAAAGCTGAAACAGGATGTTGATGAGCCAGGCCGAGCCAGGCCAGGCTAAGTTGAGGCGAGACGTTAATTAAACATACACATAGACACAGATGATACTCACAGATACTCAAACAATGAAAAATAAGAACAAAACAAAAAACAAAATAAAAGATACTCGTATTAAAAACAACAACATTGGCATAAATTCGAGGTCATGCACTGAGCGCGAGCAACGATTTATGGCTATGTAAGGACATTCATAAATCCTGTCGTTGCTTCACATTTTACATTTTCCACTTGAGCAATTTGCAACAAAATTAGCTGAAAACAGTTTTTGAACCTGACAAACCTCGTTCATATCCTTTTCGTGTTTTTCTGTGTGATCCAAATACTTACAAAAAAAAAAAAGCAGAAGAAAAAGGAATCAAAATAGGGTTATTGTTCTATGAAGGACGCTGATTAAGTATGACCGACGGACGTATAATTTCCAATGCGAAGAACAACAAGTTAAAAGGAAACTGAGTGAACTCACGCTCAGCTTGGTTACATAAATTACTCAGGTATAGGTTATGGGATATAGGGTCAGTCGATCTGTATATAGATATAAAATATAATAAGGAAGAAGGAAGGATGGATGGAGGTTTAAATATAAAGAAAAGGAAAGAGAGTGAAAAACGATTAAAATTTTGTAATTTAAATGCAAATTGACAGGCAAATGACAAACATTGCAATTAACGAGGCGCAGGCAGACTTTATGAAATGCTGTCCAGGATATGGCTGACCAGGATAACAAACCGAGTTAAATGTTGGACTGGTAGAATCGACAAAGTAGTTGTGGCAAGCAAGACACATTATTTGTTTGTGTTTATGTTTTTTTATTTTGTGGTCAAAATGAGTAAATTGACATTTAGCAAAGTTTGGGTAAGAACACCAGTTGATAATGATGATGATGGCAATGATGATGATGATGAGAACAATACTTTTGTTGTTATTGTTGTTGACAAGGCAATCAGTAAGCAAGTGAAGAGTGAAAGAAATAAGAAAGAGACACTCATTACAATCAGTCTTTAAGTGCTTGGGCCCCAATGCTGTTCATGTTGAGTGTGTGAAGACAAGGACGATGATGTTGGCTCATGCATTGTTACTGTGGAGAGCCCAACATACTTAGTATATAAACTGAAGCTCACTAATTCTTACTTATACGCACGCAATCGCATAAGTGAGTCCTTCACTAGCATTTTTCGTTTTTCGTTTTCCCTTTGTCCTTTCGTTTGCTCCTTTGCGGTGAACACGTTGAACTTTCGTAGGCAGGCGTCAAAAAAGGCCTAATTATCTTAATTAATGAGTGTCAAAGTGAAATTCTCGTTTCGTTAAAGATGAAGCAAACAAAAAAAAAAAAAAAAAAAAGGAGAACAGAAAAAAAGAAACACATAAAAAAACTAAAAGAAAATGGAAAAAAATGAAAATGAATATAGTACAACCAAACATGAAGAGCCAACAAGGACATTTGTTTGAGGTTTTTTTTTTATTTTTATTTCTTTTGTAGTGTATTTTGAATGCTCTTGTGTTCACTCTTGTTGAATGCTTTCTTTTTTTTTATTTTAGTTGCTTCCATGATTCTGCTTCTGCATCTCCATCTTAATCATTTTCTTTATCTTTATCTTTTTCTCCATGATATTTTCTTATTTTGGCATTGCCTTCGAAGCGATTTTCATTAATTTTCCTGCGGCTAACCGCACCACAGCCGATCCAAAATGATTATGCGCTGAACTGAATTGTTCAAAAAGAAGGTCGCAAGAGTATATGAACAGAGAGAGTGAGAGAGAGAGGGTGAAGCGGAGTGTGAAGATGGGTTATGATGGTTTTACGAGTATACAAAATTGAAGGATGGAAGGTCAGAAGAATACAAAATACAAGACATCATGAAGAAGTAACTGTATTTTATTGCAAAGTGGCTGTAAAAAATATTAATAAACATAAAAAAAGAGGAAAGCAAAATAGAAAAAAAAAAAACACAAAAAATAAAATGGAATAACATTTTAGTGGCCCATAGTTGCAATCAAGAATCACATAGGCAGAATAAGTATAGTCAGTATAACCAAGTGTAGTACTAAGTTTGGAAAGAAAATGTTGAATGTTGCTTTCTGTTAAATATTAAATGTGTTATAAGAAGAGGAGGCTATGTGGATGTTGAATTGTATTTACTTATTATCTCATGTGATACAATCTCATGAATTATAATAGCTAAGGAGTGATAAGATTTTTTTTGTTATACTATAAAATTGAGAAGAGTTTTTTTACTTTCTCTATATATTTTAAAATTTAAATTTATCATGAGTGGATGGTACTCATCTCATATGATTTAAAGCTATAAAGTATTATGTTTCTTAACTTATATTGATAAACTGAAGTGGAATCTATTTATGTGGATTTTTATTTAATAAATCTAAAAAAAGTATTAAATAAATTATTTGCTTTGTTGCCTTTAAACGAATGATAAGCAATAGGAACTCAAGTGGATGGTAAATTGTGTTTGTTAATAAAATATGATGATAGATTTTAAATCCATGAAGTGATAAGGTTTCTTACTTTGATAATCCGTTGTAGATTACATGTAGATATTTAGTCAAAGGGAGAAAAAAAAAATTAATCTTAAAGGGTTTTATATAAATTAATTCATATTAAATGAATGATAACTATTTCCCTTCACTTCTTACTCGTAACTGCTCTTCTAGCATGATTCGCATAATCTCTTGTGGTACGCATTTGATCCTTATTGGGCGGCTATGTTTTCTTTTTCCTATTTAACACATGTGTGCATATTTCTTTTTATCACAAACTCACAGTCACATTCACACTGAATAATAAAGCCAAGCGCCCGTTTGTTTTTTGTCGGCATTTCATGTGTGGTTTCTATTTGTTTCATTTCCGTGTGTTCCAAAAATATTCTCTGGGTTCTGCGCACTTCAAATGACTTACACTTCCAATAAACGAAGCTGAAAGCTTTCTCAAATGACTCTCTCTCTCTCTCTTTCTCTCTATTTATATCACTTAGTCTCTCCTGTGGCTCAAACAGATACGAAAAGTAGCACATTGGCATTGCATTGGCTGCCTTATATCCTTTACTTTTTGATGCGATTCCTTTTCGTTTTTTTTTTTTGTAATGTCGCCGCCACCGCCAAATTTTGTTGTTGTTATTATTTAATGGTTTCTGTGGCATTTTCTTTGTCGTTGCCTCTCATAGTAGCATCATCGAATTCAGTATGCATTTGACTGACCTAAAGGATTTAACTGTATACACTGATGTCCTTCGATTAAGTTGAGCAGCTAAGCAAACATTAAATAATTGAATGAATTTATGAAATGCTAAAGACTACTAATTTAGACTTTAAATGAAAAAAAATTAATTTTGTTAAAGTAGAAACACAATAATCATTGCATACTTAGCTGCGCATGGTTTGTGCTAATTACATGTCATGACTATACTTAAAGCGTTTGTTATTTGGGTCATAAATCATACAAAAAAATACACAAACATATACTTATATACCATACAGATAAATAAGTATACTATGTAGGCTTCATTGTGAGTAGATAAATACATACTATGTATTGTATTGTTATGTTGTTGAGGTATGAAATGAGTTTTTTAGATTGATTTCAGTTCTGTTTGTCATTTAATGTGGTGTTTATCTCATCACCTAATCAAATCCCCTTAACTCTCGTTTAAAGCTTTCATATTCTATAATATTTCTACCTTATTTTTGTTTAATATTCGTTGCTCTATGGGTGGGATTTTTATTATTTTATATTATATGAATTCACAATTTTCTGTATATCATATTGTATAATACTAAAATACAATAAATTATTTTTTTTTTTTGTGTCAGATTGGTAAAATAATATAATATGTTTGAACTTCATCATTATCATAATCATCATCATCATCATGATAATCATTGTACTGTTTATAGTAGATAGATTTCTGTTTTTGACAAGTAAGCTTCGTTGGTGTTGGAGATGGTGTTTGGTTGGTTTGGGTCGGCATCTCGATAGCAGCTGCTGAGGTGAATGACTTTCATTTGCGTCAGTTGATTGACTCAATAAAGAAACTAACCAACTGACAGACATACTGACTCACTCACTGCCTTACTGGCAATGACTGAATGAACTGAACTCTCTTATTAAATGACTTCTTCATTAAATATACTTACACACACACACACACACACACACACACACACACACACACATACCTACTTACATTTACTTGTATAAAAACACCTTTAACCACACAAATAAGTGTATGTGTGTGTGTGTGTGTGTGTGTGTGTGTGTGTGTAAGTGTATATATTTTATCGAGCGCGTGTACTTTGGGGCTTAAGTGCACTGAAGCCTAACTGTGCCTGAATCTTATTCAGAGTCCTGATTTCAATATTGTTTCATGTTTGTAGTTGTTGGCGTTGCTCCTGTTTGCTCATATTGTAATTAAGCCAGACCCGCAATCAAGCAGACATACCAACCTCAACTTTAACGATATCACATATACCATATGTGTATATATATATATATTTGTATATATATATATATAGGTCTATGTACATAACCTCAAAATATTTAATGCACTCACTTAGAATTGGCACCGTGGGGTATGTCCCCATTGGCAACAAACTAACTAAATAAGTAGTAGAATAACTGACTGATTGAGTGGATTTAAGTGGAGTAGAGTAAAATAGATTGAAGTAGAGTTAAATGAATGAAGTGACTGACTTTTTGGCCAAAACGCATAAATCAAAATGATGTCAGTTGATATTTTAAGTTGATTAAATGTTGTTTAGTGTTGTGTTGGTGTTAAGCGATTCGGAAAATGGCTCATTTTAGTGGTTTTTTAGCTTATGAATGCTTTACAGTATGTCATGTTTATTTATTGTACAACAAATAATGTAAGACAAATAAGTGATATACTAGAAGAGAAAATTAGTCATTTATGAGAATGTATATGTGTATTTAGATAAGAATTGTTGCCAACTTTCATTATTACTTCCCGATATACTCGTCTATACTTATGTATGAATCAATATATTGATAAAAAAGAGTATCTTCTGATGATTAGTCGCAATGAGTCTTAATTTAGGGCAAGTATTTTACCTTTAAGTAGAAAATCTTAGCTTCTTAAATAAAATTTAAAAAATAATTTTAAATTATTGTACAATAAATTAGGTTCCAATTTCCATTTAATGAAATTATTCTAATGCAAGGAATGTAAAAGTTCCCAGATTAATACTTAGCTCAATAAAGAAAAAATATCAATACAAAGCTGTGCTATTTCATTGGGTTTAAGATAAAACGACTTAGATTTTGTTAGCTCAAGTTGATTTTTTTTAATTTATAAAATGTTAGAGTTGTCTAATATTAGCATTAGTGTTCTGTTGAACTTATAAGCAATTTAGACAGAGCTTGGATCATGAATTTTGAGAGGCAGAAATTTACTTACACATGCCTTTCTGCATCCTAAACTGCTGTTCTTTGTTTCAGTTATACATACAAAAAAAAAAAAAAAATGCAACTTTCTGTCTAATTGTGGGAAATTAAAATGTATATTTTATAAAAACAAAATAATTAATAAAAATTCGAAGCTCCCTTTTTAATTCCTGCTAAGTAATTATAGTAATTAAATATAAGTGATAGTTGATTTTCATTTTTATTATAAATTGTTGTCTTTATTTTTCAGTTTAATAGAACTTAGATAATGTAGGATGAGGGAGAGCGTAAAGGAGAAAAGGAGGATTTAAGAGAAATACGCAGGTTTTAGCAAAGACCTTGGCAGTGTGATTGTTGTGTTCTGGTCGATGATCTAATCCGTCTGTAGTGGTGGCTGAGATGACAATAACTCAACTTAAGACGTAAAGATGATAACGACGTAACACCTAATAAGCTACGGCAACAGCGCTGCATTTAAATACATTATTTATACTGTGATTTGTGCTTTAGGCAGCAACTTCAGTTGTCTTTGGCGCCGTTTTGCACTTTGTGGCAATAGTAGCCTCATACTCATTCTTGGCCTTCTTATCTGATGTGGCAGTTGCTTCATCATCCTTGGCAGCAACACCATCGTCTTTCCTTTTAACAGCCTCAGCGGGTGCAGTATATTTAGAGTCATCAGCTTCACTATTTTCAGCAATAGTAGCGGTTGCAGCCTCTGCTTCGGCAGTTTCACTGCTTTTCTTCTTTTCATTGGTACTGATAGCTGCTGCTGCCTTGTCTACAGCATCTGCTGATTATGACTCAGCTTCAGCTGACTTCTTCTTCAACGGCACCATTTTCTGTTATTGAGGTGACCTCTTTTTCGGTGACTACAGCACATTTCTTTACAGCATCTGAAGCAAACGTAAGCATCCATTTTTACAAAAGCAACCCTAAAATTTGTTATTTTCCATACTGTTGCTGTTCTTGAATTCGATTAGCATCCATGCTGCATCTAAGGTGGATGCTCATCCTAAATAGGCTATTAATGTCACGCTTGAAGAATAAGTTAATGTTTTAGTTGATTTTTTAGTTAATTAAATTAGTTTTAAGGAAGTGTTATTTGGTATTTTAACCCCCAATAACTACTACATCTACTCACTGAGACCTGCAGATTCCAATGATTAAGGAAGAAATCGTCAAGTTCAGTAACAGACACCTCATTAGGTTGGAGGCCCATGTCAATCATCTGGCATTGAACTTGTTGGACAACAGCAGCCAAACGTGACGCCTGAAAAGGCAAGATCCACTAGACTTCCAATTCCGTATCCCGGAAGAGTGATTAACTCATTCAAACTTTAAGGTGACTTACTTCTTACGATAAAATTAGCTGGTTGTCGCCTAATGACAGTTGCAAATGAAGAAAATAATAAAAAAAAAAAACCAAAAAAAATTGATTTATTGACCGTTTAGTTCGATAATCTTCTGCTATCTAAAGACATTTTTATAATCTCTCATTCAGAAAAATTATATACTTCACACCAAAAAACGAAACCTCTCCAAATTCTGTGGCACCTACAGATTTGTCGAAAGGTTTGAAAAACTCCCGAAGTCGAAAACAATTGAGTTTTCCCTGACTATATTGATAATGATTTGATTTTGATCTTCAAATAAACCAAATAAATGGACTTAATATTACATTCTTATAAGATTCTCTAAGAAATTACGACTATATATTCATTGAAACCTGATACTCATACAAATATAGAAAGCCATTAAATTAGGATAAAGTAGAGAAATTAAGAAATTCTCAGGAATAAACCACTTAATGTCTATTTATATCATATCCTTTATGAGCTATAAGATAATGTAGTATATCTTAAGGCATTAACAAGCCACATGTGTCCTACTTATATACATATGCTAAATACCAAATAGGCCTCAGCAGGCTCTAATCGTGGTTTGGAATCTTCTACATTTGTATTACACTTTGACATATTTTAGGTTTTTTTATTTTTAAAATTTTAATCGCTTAATTGTTGTGACATTTTAATGGTGGTGAGACACCTAAAGGGAAACTTTTTAAGCGTTTTATGCTCCTTTACAACCCACAATTCTATCACAAACCTAACGAATAACTCGTTTGCTTCACCTTCATGTGCGTTCATTATATGATAGAATGATAACTACTACAAGTGTGAGTAAATTGTTACCCTCGGGAGCAAAGTTTAATGATAATGACATAAAGATGAAAAATAAAAATAAAAAAAAAAAAATAGAAATGAAGTAAAAAAAAAATATAAACAAAAAAACAAAAAAAATAAGATTATAAAATAAATGAGGAAAGAAAAAAAAAAAAACTAAAACCAAAACAATATTTATTTTATGTAGAAAAGCATTTGAGAAATAAAGTTATTTCGTCGTGTGCGTTTGTTCTAGTGAGTATCTATGTGTAACTTAATGTGGTGAAAGAGAGGAGAAAGTTGTTCTGTACTGTGCTATGCTGTGCTGCGCTGTGCTATGCAGTACTGTGTGGCATGTTTGTGTGATTATTTGAGCTGCCATTGCTGTTTGGTTCTACACTAAACAAGTTTGTGAAACATTAAAACTTATTTTTGTAGCAAAATTGTTGCATGATAAAAAAAGAAATGGGGGAAATAAACAAAACAAAACAAAGCAAAGCAAAACAAAAAAGTTGCCTTAAATGTGTAAAAGAAAAAAAGAATAAAACTAAAAACTAACATTGCACGAGAGAAAGCGTTGATGGGCGCCTTTCATTCTCATATATGTTAAGACTCAAACATTCAGATATTCTCACAGAAATACATAGATACAATCATATATTGAAAAAAGAAAAAGAAAAAAAAAAAAAACAACAACACAACACAAACATCCGTTGGCATTGCCAAAAAGCGCGTGGCAGAAACTAAGTAAAAATCCTGGAAAAAAAATAATAACAAATAAATATGAAAATTTTTCTTATAAAAAAAAAACAAACAAACAAAAATTATCAAAAGGAAACTAAAAAGTTTTTCCCTTTCTAGGATCGCGTGTGTATGTGACTCCTGTTTGTATGTGTGAGTGTGCGTGTGAGTGTGCGTGTGATGTTGATAGAACCTCAGTATGTGTGCCACCGGAAGTGGCAAAAGCGCCGCAAGTTAAAAAATATTAACTCAGGATGCTGACGTCGCGAAGCGTCTCAATGTTGAGTTGAAACTTTATCGCGTTGAGTCGAGTCGACTTGTGTTGTGTCTTATGAAAATGTTAAGAAATGTACAACCACAAGAGAGAATCCATAAAACGAAGTATTATGAAAGAAAAATGTGGAAAAGGGGAATGAATGAAAAACAAAAAACAAGTAATATAAATACTAAAATAAAAATGAAACGATGAAAATCACTGTAAGGCACAATAAAAAGAAGCAAGACGCTTGAGTGAAAGCATCAAAATAAATAGTAAAAAAGAATATCGAAAAGTCATATGAAAATAAATACGATAAAAAACAAAAGAGAAAAATGATAAAAAATTAACCCAAAAAAAAAAAAAAAAATGTTGTAAAAATAAGTTTAATATATCCGCATTAAGTTTGCCAAGCTCAGATGATGATGTTGATGTTGATGTTGATAATGATGGCGGCGTTGCTGGTGATGATGATGATGAGGATGAGGATGGTGGGAATGAAAAACACTCTCACATACTCAGTAGCATTATGAGCGCGATAGTGCGCGAATGTCAAGGGGTGTGAAGATGGTGAGTGTGTGTGTGTGCGGTAAAAAAAAGCCAACATAAACATGAACAAATATATGTACATGCATGCATCCATCCAACCAACAACGTAAGGAAGAAAGCAAAAGAAAGTAAGGTGAGTGTACAAGTTTGTATGAAAGAAAATGGCGTCGATAAAGAAATTCACTTTGTGGTTTAAAGGAGACTTTTTGGCGCGCATTTAAGTGTTGAAAAGTGCGGCAAATGTGGTATGAAGAGAGAATGAAAGAGTGCAAGGCGGAAGGTACAGAGAAGTAGAAGGAAGAATTTGAAGTGAAGAGGGAGACATTGAATGTAGAGAAATGGACTGAGTGAAGTACAATAAAAGTAGAGAAAAACTATGAGGCAAAGACTGTTCAAAGAGGCGAACTTCTAAGTGTTAAGAAAAACATAGACTCAAGGGTGAAGAGACTCGGTAAATACTACTAAAGCAGCGGTTTTTAAAGCTATGTAGTCATCGACAATACAGTTTCCATGGATCTCTTCTTGATCATAATTTTGTTTGTGGATCTACCTCGACCCCATATAAAATTCTTTAAACTCAATACCAAATACCAAATAAATCTTTGATCTCCATTTGCTCAATACAAGTATTTATGGATCACACAGATTAAGAACCGCTGTGTACCAGAGACTATACAAAGTGATGGAAAGGACAAATGATATTGTAGAAGAGGAAGTAAAGTCAGCTAGGCTAAGGCCAAGTAACCAAAGAATTAAACTAACTAAAAAATAAAAAACTTGGAAAAACAAGTAGAAAAAACTTTATAAGTAAGGCAACAACACCTGTGCCACCTGCCTGCATAAAGGAAAATGGGTTTTTACTACCAAAACAAAAAAAAAAAAAAAAAAAACAAATTGAGAAAAAGGCTAAGAAAACTGTGAAGCAATTGGGAGTAAAGCAAATGGCACATTGACTTTGTAGTTTTTCTGTGTGTTTTGTTATTTGAAGCGTTGGTTGAATATTTTTCTTAAATTTTTTTTCTTGTCACCATTTTGTTTTATTTATATATATATATTTTATTATATATATTTTTTTCCCTCTATTTCTCTGTGTGTATGTGCGATTGCACTCATGACTGCACACTTCAAATTCAATAAAGTGCAGCGAAAAATGATTATTGTGGCGAAGAGATAAAAAGCAGCGAGAGCAACTTGCACCGGAAGTCAAACGATGGCAATGTCGACGACGACGACGACAACATACAGAAAAAGCAACAAAGTTATTGTAAAGTGGCAAACGGAAGCGGAAATAGTATAGAAAAAATAGTCAATGACTATTGCGAAGATGAGGAATTGAAAGAGAAAATGGTAAGGAGAATGTAAAGGAATCCTGAAGTCATATAATGAAAGAACTGTGGGAGAAGAGAGAAGAATGGAGTTGATTTGAAAATGAAGATGTTACGAAGAGAAATATAAATGTACAATAAATAGATGCTAAGAGATTTAAAGAAGGAATTGTGAGAAAAGCTGGTTAGTGAGAAAAAAAAAACGAGTAGGTGTAGAGTAAAAGCAGAAAATGAAGATGTGAAGAGTTGTAAAATGGACTTAGAGAAGTTTAGCAGATAGATGCGAATATAATTGTGAAATCCAAAAGCTAAAGACTGCAAGTCTATGAAAAGTTCAATAGTAGTAAAAAAGTAATATAACAAAAAAATGATTTGATTTATAACAACTACCAGATTTGAGTCAATCCACGGATAACCTGCTTTGTTTTGCAAGACTTGCACCCTCTCGCACTTTAATTAGGAAATATATTTCCAGAAAGTAATGATTTATGAGCAAACTATGTACCTTTTCCTGAGAGAAATCATATTAGACTATCAAGAGTCTCTGATATAAAAATGCACTCAGATATTTCACATTCTTAGATTGAGAGAGAATGTTTGGCATAGTTTGTGGGTCACTTCTTTTTAGGGTAAAACAGACTGTGTTTCGCAAACAAAATCCAATATTTTATGTATAAGCATGAATAAATTCTTCATAGCCAAACAACAAGACCAATAACATTGATAAAACACTGGACAACATAAACAGAAAGCAACATACAACCATCACCAAGAATTTCAACATGAATTGTTCATGTTGCTCGAAGTATGTTTGCCGATGCTGTTGTTAATACTTATGCAGCAACAGCACGATCACATACACCAAACATGCAACACAATAAACTTTTATTAACTGTGGGGCACTTGTATGATGCCAAATGCATTGTGCAACATACTGAGAGCAATGACTGCATTGCCACTATGAAGTTGTGGAGGTTGCCACATTGTCTACTCTTTATTTGCTGTTGTTGTTGCTGGTGTTGTTGTTATTATTATTTTGCACCTGCTATTCCTGAAGTAAACCACCACCATTGCCACCATTGTTCCTTGTCCCATTCAAAGAAAAACGACGTCGCCGACGACGACTTTTCACTTAATGTTGCAACTGTGGCGTGTTTGTAAAGTGTTGAAATTGAAATTATACCTTTGGGTATTGCAAGACACAAAATCAACTTTCCAACAGATCTCCTTCCATATTCGAGGAATTCTCCTGTATATGTGCGTTGCAACAATAACAACAACAACAATAATAAAAGCAATGCTCGCGCGCTTAACATCAACAGAAACATGAACTGCAATGCAAACAAATACTGGCAATAATAACAACTGAAGGATAAAGTCTTATGTTGCTGTCAGAGTCAGTGTTGCTGGTGTTTTTCTTCTTGTTGTTGTCCAAATTGTTGTTGTTGTTGTTGTATATGAAATGGGATATGTTGTTGTTTCTGTTAATAAAATTTATATTGTTGTTGTTGTTATTGTAGGTGCACACACCGGTTGTTGCACCCAAACATTGAAATTGAAGCTGCAAAAGGTGAATATGAGTGTGGTTGTTTGGTATGTGCTACATTATGTGGATTCGAGCTTAAGTTTAAGTGAATTTGTGAATAAAGTGAGACCAGAATATAAAGGAAATTGAAAAGTTAAAATATTAATGTTAAATAAAGATTCTGAAGATCTAAGATATTATATTATTTTTAATATTAATGCTATTAACATATAATAATAAAAACTATGCAATATTTTATTTATTTAAAGAATATCGAAAAATCTGAGAAAGTTCTTTTACTCAATTAAATATTAGTATATTAAGAGTGCAAGATATACGTATAATTTAAAAGACTGTACCACACATTTAATAGTATAAAATGACTTAGATTTCTGATCTTAAGAAGGCAATTTGTTAAGAAAATAATTTCATTACATTTTCCATTATAAATTTGCTCAGTGTGACCCAATCTACATGTGAACATATTTGACAAAGACTACTCGATTGATGTGAAAATATGTCTCTAAGGCTTAAATTCTGAATTTGGTCCATTAATTCCTTTCTTTTCCGGTGGCCCTAAAAAAAAATAAGTATGCTATTACCTTTGTACCGTAATTATCTACATTAAAAAAAAAAACTAACTAAATCGGTAGAAAATTACGGGCTCTAGAGGGAAACATACACTTTTTCTAACTTATAGATAGATAGATAGATAGATGTGTCTATTTTAGCATCCTAGATTCCATTTTGTTGTACTAAAGATATAAGACAGAAGTCGTAGCTTTCAGTATTCAGATTATCCCCGTAATGCTTATCAGCTCGAAGAAAATGTATCAATTAATATGTTTCTAGATGTGTTATAGAAAAACATTATATCCAATCTAAAGAATATTTTTATTTATTTCGATTTTGAGTAAATTCAAGAATCTAATCTAATCTAAATCCCCTGATAAGGATGAAGCAAACGGGGTGCGCCATTTTTTATGTCGGTATGTCAACATTTAATAACTTCGAAAAAATATAACTGATTTTTAAATATGAGGTATTTTTATTTAATCTGGTCGTTTGCAATTTATTTGGACTTATTTTTGAATACAATATCAATTAAGTGACTGCCTTTATGGGCCACAGCAAAATGTGCCCTTTTTGCTGCGTTTTCCGTTACCTGTACAGCGATAATTTCGGCTCGTATATTGGCCTTGAGCTCGTTAATGGCCTAAGGCTTGCTAGCGTACGATATACCTTGTTTTTCAAATAATCAAAATCAAATCTGGAGATCTGTGTGACCTGTCAATGTCGCCTCTTTTTGACATCAATAATATTATTTGTGTTAATTGCACTTTATATGGAAATAAATGCAAATCATCCTTCAAAATGCAACGCAAACTGGTTTTACTGACACCAAAATGCTGAGCGCGGTGACTATACAACACTTTTGGGTTCTGGGAAACGCTTTCTCTGACCGCTTCAACCAGTTCATTGCAACGTCTGGGTCGTTGATGAACGGTATGTTGGCGATCCCATGCTCAAGAAAATTAGAAAACTGTATGACTTTTTTCAAAGTACAGCGTCATTATTTCGGCCCTTTGTTTCGGTGTGAAACGATTTATAATGAAAATTATACTGAATTGGCGTTTCAAAGACGTGGCTACTCAAGTGAATTGGTTAATAAATGTCAAAGTTATTTAATGTTAACATACCGACATAAAAGATGACGCACCCAGTATTTCATCAGCAATTCATGTCAGATTGTGAGAGAAGTAAGCAAGCAATACTCCATTATCATTCAGCCAATAGCATCCAGTGTTGTTTTAGCTCCAACTTGTAGTTCAGGCATTTTTTTGCTTATGATCCCTGGGTCTATATTCAATTATCTTGATTTATCTTTTGCTTGTGGCAAGATTCACATGAAATTGCTACTCCCAACATTGATCTTTCATTACTCGAAACTTATAGTTGAGATTTACAGCAACAAGATTATTACTTCAAAATATTCAGTTTTTTTTTTGTATGTACAATAGAATTTTTAGTCTTCATAAAATCAATGAATGCATGACTTCTGGTCATCATAATCAAAATGATATTAACATAAATTTTCACTAAAACACGTGTCATTCAAAATTTTCAATTGAATGATGGAAATTTTGTAATACATTTAATTAATTTAAGGATTATAATTTAATCAACTTACTATTATTATAAATATTTTGTTTTTTGTTCTGTTTTTGATCGCTTTTATTAATATTTTGATTGAATGGATTAAATACACACACACACACACATTTGTTTATATTTGTTAATTATTTAAATGTTGCTTATTAATTAAATACTTTATTTTGACAATAAATGATGATGATGATGAGTTTATCAATTAAAAGCTTAACATTTTTATCATATTATTGTATATGCAATATTATGACTACATAAATTTCTTTTGTTGTTACAATAATTAAATTTTATAATTTATTAATTATTTTTATAAACAACATATTTTTAACATTTTTATCATTAAAAAAAAAAAAGAATATTGATTGATTTCTTTGAATTTTGATTTATAATATTTTTTAAATTTAAATAAAAAATTCATAGTATCTAAGTGAGTCTGTGAGTCTCGCTGTGAGTATCTGATCTTCACTGTTTTGTATGCCAAGTCAGTTGCTTACAATTACTTTTTTCTTGTGTTGTCATTAACTGCACTTGCTGTACACTCATTTTATTGTACTTATTGTAGTTATTTTTGTTGTTATTGTCATGCTTAAAGTACTAGTTGTTCTTACTATTCTACTAGTAGTAAGTACTTCTTGTTTGGTATTCTAAGCGTGCAACGCATTCAATATTGTGTTGCGTTGTGTTGCGTTGCGTTGAACACCTTTTCTTTATTCATATGCCACTAGGATGACGATGACTATGAAGATAAAAATAAAGATGAGAATGACAAGGACATTGATGATGTTGAGAGGATGTAGTATGTATGAGGAGAATAAGGGTTAAGTAAGCCAAGTGTAAAAGAATATTTTTCGTGTTGCAAGGTTTAGACTCAAACCCACTCTCACTCATAATCATAATTTTCTAATTCTCTTGTTTTTTTTTTCTTTTATGTTGTGTTTTACCATTTGCACTGCATTTTTCTTATGACATAACATTTTATTTTTCTTTTTTTTTCTTCATTTTTTTTTCTCTATAGAATAGAATATTCAGCGCGCATACTACAATCAACGTGAAAGGAAACTCTGCACACAGAACATCTGACATCTATACATGTTCAACACTCAACAAGCTCATTTAATTTTATATTTGCTTCGCGCTAAAATCAGGTGTTGCACTTTCAATGAATGGCAACATGGCATTATGAAGAGAGAGAGAGAGAGAGAGAGTTTACAGAAGGATGGGAAATATAGTAGTAATGATGGTGTAGAAAAATACTTGAAGTCACTGAAAAGAATGAAAGAAGAATGAAATGGCATCTGCTGTAAAAAAAGTGAGTAAACGCACTGAGTACCCACCACATTTTGACGCTAATTTTTATATATGTTTTCTCATATATTTCTTATTATTTAATTTTCAACATGCAATAAATGAATTATACATTATTTTTGTCCATTTGTTTGCTTTGGTTTTAATTGTAAATTTATTTAATATTTTTATTATTTTTATTGATGGCAATCATTTATTCTCTGTAATATTTCTTTTTGGGTACTAAATTCATTTCGGACTGCTATTAGTTTCATTTCACTTAGAGTTTGATTTGTGTTTTTCATATGCAATAATGCAACAACATGCAGGGAAATTAAAAATGCATGATATATGAAAGAACAAATGGAACTAATTGTTTGGTAAATGCTTCATAAAGAAAAGAAATAAAAAACGAGCGATGAACAATGTTTTCAACAAAAGGCATTAATTAATAAATATTTATTTATTTATTTATAGTTAACATTATTGTTTCCCCTGTGTTAACATCTGATTGTTGTTATTGCTGCTGTTGTTGGTTATGTATTATGTGGAGTTAATTGTTTAACAATTAAAACAAGTAAAAGAATAAGTGTGTTTTTTTTAATTCTTTGTATTTATGTTGATTCTCATTTTTTTAAGTATTTTGAATAAAATATATGAAGGCAATTAACTTTCTTTTTTATGCGTATATAATAAAAAAAAAAAAATGAATTTATAATTAAAATAATGATTGGTTTAACTGCATACTCAGTTTTTGGGTCTCATGTGTATTAATGTTAATTAGTCAGAATACTAAATGAGCACAGAAAGATAAGTATTTATTGAAATGATTGAAAGTGTAGTTGATAAAAATTTGGGAAATGTGGAAAAATGAATACAGTGAAAGAAAAACTATAGAATATGTTACTCTTTCACGTTCTGCATTTGTAAAAACCGACAAACTTCATTTAGTGGTTGCAGTTAGTGATGAATTAAGCCACAATAAATATGCTTTGCATCTCTTTTTGCAGAAAATATTGGAGTTCATCGGATCAATCACTGATAAGATTACATTTTTGTATATATTCAGCGATGATTGGGCTACTCAATTCAAGAATTTATATATAATGGCAAGCATCAATGCATTCAAAGAAAAATATGGATTCACCAACTTCGAATGGAACTTTTTTGCCGCTTCATATAGCAAAGGCACAGTATGAGGTATTACTGGAAGTGTCAAAAAATCAGAATGTGTATTGCTGTTAAGTCCCGAAGAACCATTGTCAACAGTGTCCAAGAATACTATGACCTGGAACGCAGTCCCTTGAAAAATATCGTTTTTATATTCATAGGAAAAGAAGAAATTAAAGAAGGGATGGACATATTGGATGATATATGGCAAGGGCTGAAAAATATACGAGGCGTTCAATCGAAACAGCTCTTCCAATATGAAGACGGCGATATCATTTCCGTCGCACGAACCTCACTGTCTCAACTGAAGCGCACATTGGTTTTGAGATCTTAAAAAATCACTTCTGAAACAGAAAATGATTGGAACAGCGACTATTTGGAACCCCTTATAAAGTATAAAATACCAAAATTAAATCTGGGTTCGTCCTTTATATGAAGCTGTTTGTAGACGTTGATCTCTGTGAATACAATTCACCTGAGTTTCATTCAGTAAACAAATCATCAAGATATTTTCAAATTTTCATGGCGCAGTAAAGTATTATATGTATGTGTGAACTTGATACCTTAGAAACAACGTACGTTTAACATAGATTTGGTCGTAAGGCAAATAGGACAAAACATTCCTGACAAGTTCCACATATAACTCAGTAATTGGTAGTTGACAAGGGTTTACTTAAAAATGAAAAATAAGTTTTTATAAAGGTTCTTTAGAATACCATAATTACTATTTAGCTTATCTATATTGCATCCTGAAGTATAACACAACTCCATATCGAGTGAATACTCTACCCGCATCTGGGTCATGTCCACAGCCACCTCGATGGATGGATCAGATTCCATATGCTCCAGACAACGCGTGATACCAGACTCAGCCTCTGTTCGGATTTTGCACCCAAAGGTGCTACCGATTTAAACTTCAAAGAGTTCATTGGTTAATGACCCAGCTTATACCAGACACTGTCTCTGGCGAGACTTTGTACCCGAAGGTATTAACAACATGCCTAAGTTGGTGACCCAGAATATTCTCACTTATACTTCGCCACATGGAAATTCAATTTATAGACCACATCCAGAATCACTTATGATAAGTGAAACATATAATCTACCTTCTTAGATAAGAGTTTTAAGTTCAGATGGCTTATATAAAACTCAAAAGATTCCAAGAAGGGGATACTTCACATAAAAAGTAAATCTCAGACAATACTGATTTTGCGTATAGAAAACGATAAATGGCTTTCATTCAGTCAGGTCAAATTCAATGCATTGAATTGACCCCTTTTCCATCATTTGTATGATTTATGATGAATTTTACTTTCATATTTGATGTCTGTGAAGATTATCAATTAAAAATTAAATATTATATTTATTATTTTTATTAAAGGGGGTCATGATTTCATAGCAACCTATAGAAATCAATTGTGCTTGACTACGTTACTCAAATATGGAGGCATTTACTGAATGAAAGTACAAAACTTTGTTGTTCTAAAAAATTCCTAAATTGAATAACTTTTTGCTAGATATTGCAGGACTTACGAATGAATGAATTTTAAATTAAAAAAAACTCATACATACTAACGAGTCACAAATATAGAATAATAACTATTCTTATTATTATTATTATTTTAGTTATTTTTTTTTCTATTAAAAAACAAATATGAAAATAGTAGAAAAGTAAAAAAATAAAAATAAATATAATAGAAAACAAGGAAATAATTTCAGTATAAAATGCAATAGAACAACTTCAACAAGCCGCAAAGTTTTATGGGTTTTCTGACAAAGCTTTCGCGTCACTATTACTTCATGTTTGCTAATAAATATTTATTAGTATTTTATTCCTTCGCACCGAGAACACCGCACACCCTCATCATACATACGAAAATATATGGAGAAAAAGAAGAAGAAAAATGTCCGGCAAAACTGAATGAGAAAAGTTTAATAACCTTTTTTTTTTTGTTTGTTTTGTTGTTGCTAAGTTTTTGCTAATAAAAAAAAATGAAGGAAGGAATAAAATAGAAATTACACAAGAGAATGAGAAAGATACAATAGTAGTAGAGAGCGAACAAATAGAATAACAAAAGTCGAAAGTTAATAAATTTTTAATTAGTTAATTGCACGAAACAATGCAAAATATACTAAAAACATAAGTAAGGGCGGCGATCACAAGAAAAACATACAATAGTTGAAACCTAAAATACAATAAAAAAAAAAAAGAGAATAGAAATGATACACATATGTACTCGTATATATTTACTTATGCACACATGTTTATAAACATATGGTATGGATGTATATAAATAGTATAAATAAGCATACATAATGCATACATTTTTCATATGAATAAGTTGTTGCTATTCATTCTTTCGTTTGTACAAAGGAAAGGAACCCTTAAAACAGCAGGAGCAGCTGCTCGCTTTAAGAAAATCCATTTATTTGCAAATGAAAAATGTCGCCGCAGCGAATTTCGTATGCGCTTAATTTGTATGTCTTAGGACATACTACTACTACTGCTACTACTTCTGTGTTTGTTTGTAGGGTTTTTCCCTCCTTAAACCGCAGTCTTTACCCTCCTTAAACCACAACACGTAAGTTTACGTCCCATTGGCCAAGGCGCTTAGCATTTCCATTGTTTTGGTTTTGAATTTTCGTGTTTATGTTTGTTTTCTGTTCTTCATTTTTTCTTTTTCCATTTTTTTTTGTTTTGCTTGTGTGTAACCAGAAGTTTATTTTTTTTTTGTGTTTTCCTCATTCTTCTTCTCCTTTAGTATGTAAATAGTATTATAGCACTAACTGTACACATATGTCCCATCGTCGTGTAATTGATTATCAAGTTTTGCATGCATTTTTACATTATATTTTCCTATGATTTGCTTTACTTTGGCAATGGATATTCATATTCTCATAGTTTAAATAGTCTTTATCCTTGCTTTGGTCTCATTTCATTTCGTTAGCAAGTCATTTCATGAATTTTTTCATATTGCATATCCTTTGGCGCAAGCTTTAAACATAAGGAG
Organism: Amiota mariae; assembly: GCA_035041805.1. Taxonomy (NCBI): domain Eukaryota; kingdom Metazoa; phylum Arthropoda; class Insecta; order Diptera; family Drosophilidae; genus Amiota; species Amiota mariae. The sequence goes on along the minus strand of JAWNKV010000170.1, from coordinate 5,068,764 downwards.
GAAAATGGCTGCTGAACGCGACTGAATATTATTTTCCAAGTTAGCATTCAGAATTGTTTTAATGTACTTTGATATGTGCATATGGCATAAAAGTTTTGATGACTTTTTTTAGTTTGATTGTAACGATTTTTGTGGATTTTGGATTGTTTTTTCTTTCAATTTTCTTTTTCAAATAAAAAAATGTTATGTTTTTTTTTTTTAGCATGGAATTTGAATTAATTTTATATGTCCAAATGAACAGAATATTTAGAAAATTTTGGCGTTCAGTGATTTTGTTGGCAAAATAAAAGAGAATGTGACCAAACTGGAAAATCATAAATATGTTTTGGTTAGTAAAAAAAAATCATGCCTATAACAGTATCAGACTACTAAGCTGGAGTCTTGAGTGAAATATGCAGTTTACAATACAGTTGTCTGTGCTGCCCTCCAATCTCTCTGAAGAATAAGGCATTCATATTCATCAGTGTTGTCAAACTTGGATCAAAGGTACCTCTTCGCATTAATCAACTGCTTTACATGGCTTAGGGTCTACTCTGTAATTTCTTCAAGGCTTTTATATGATGTTCTCGCATAGGGTATCTGTTTCTCTTTTCACCATTTGAAAATCTCCACGTTTTGTTAAGATGAATGATCATCTACTCTGCAAATTTAACTGAACATTTTTAAAATAAATGAAGGCAAATCCAATTGATCTTGGCATTAGTTTACTGCTTCCAGAACTCTTCAGGGAATTTATTCAAGTGAGGTTCTGGTGTAGTATTGGTTGATGATATCTGCTTTGTGAGCAACACAACCATTTGTCAAAATCTCTAGGTCCATTTAATAAAAGACAAGATCGAAAGATTGAACTTAAATAATACAATTGTAATTTATTTAAAATATGTCTCTATTATCTTAATCTCATCTTAACAACTGTAAATGTTTTTCATACTTTCAACCTAAAGAAAAGAAAGAAATTCTTTGTTTAGTAATAAGAACTCACTCTTCTTGTTAAACATCAAATTTTCTTTATTTACAGGCATCTTACCTGGCAACCTCTCATTATGGTCAAACAAAGGCAGTTGGACCTAAAACTTCGATGAATGAGTTGGCGCTGCAAGTCAAACTAGAAGCTCAACCTGCGAAATGAGTTATTACTGTACAAGGCTTTACAGCTTTGGGGCATTGCATCCAATTTAAGCATAAGATTTCAGTGGAACTTGGATACCAATCATAAAAGAAGATATCGTCAAGCACAGCAACAGACACTTCATTAAAGTGGAGGCTCATATAAATCACGTGGCAATCAACTTGTTGGAGAAGAGCAGACAAACGCGACATATCAAAAGGCAAAACCTCTCTCTCTCTTTCTGAGTGATTAACTCATCCAAACCTGTTTAAGTGATCAACAACTTATGATAAAAATCCTTGGTTATCATGTCAGGAAAATAATATTGTATAATAATAATAAATAAACATAAAAGTTTATAAATTTATATCCCATTATTTGTTTTGTTTATTTATACTAAAATCCTTTAGTTGGTCTCTCTCTCACAGGGACATACAATTACTTAAATCTTTCCTTTGCTATTGTGTCTTTTTGTAATTCATTCCATAAAAATATCACAATGCAATGTAATTTCAATTATCCACTCAATCCATGATGTCGTTTCCATCAAAAACTCATCTATTAACTTTTCATAATTAAATGAATTATACTCGTACATTTATTATTTATTTGACTAGAATTCTATTGTTGTTTTATTTCGACTTTTTAAAGGAAAGCAAACTATAGAAATTAAGGATATTTAGAGCAGATTTTCTTAAGAGAAACTCTTCAAACTTTGTGTGTTTAATTGTCTAATTATATCAACAGAAATACAAATAATGAAAAAAAAAATTCTTGCCACAAGTTTACATTTCTAATTGAATAATAAACATGAAATCATGATAATTATGATCTTTGTCATTATCTCAATCTTCATTATATACTACTTACCCAGTTTCGAATGAAAATAATAATAATAATAATAAACAAAAACATTATTAAGGCACGCGCACACATCATTGCACTACTGATGGATTGTATTATTTAGCGCGAATCAAGTTAATCAAATTAAGTACAAACCAACAAAACTTCAATCTCAACCATTCAAAATTTTTGAACTTCCTTTACTTTACTGTACTGTACTGTGCTGTGCTGTAACTTGTTCAATTTCCACGAAATGCCAACAAACAAAAAGCTTCAAATGAAAGCAAATGAAATTAATCATCTTTCTTTCGTTTCCTTTTTCTCTTTTTCTTCTGTTTTTATAAATCAAAATATTTTCAAGCTGCTGTTGCATTTGTATTTTTTGACTACTACTCACTCACTCACTCACTCAGTCACTCACAGATACTTTTGCTGAGAGGGAGAAGAAGGCGCTGTGCTAAGCTTTTGAATCCTACTCCTTGGATTTAGTGTTGGCCGCAATCACCGGCGCTGTTTCCGTTTCCGTTGTTAGCACTCAAGGATCGTCGTTGGTGGAAGGCGAAAACCTTTTTTTCGTGCGTTTGCTTCTTTTCCTTCTCATTTACTTCTTTTTCTCTTTGCTTTCGTTTTTTTTTTTTTTGCTGTAATTCATTTTTTCTCTGTGGTTTATTTATTTTTACATTATTTATTGCTTAGTTTTGGGTCGAGAAGATTTTGTGGGTGGTTGAGTTCACCTTATTTAAATACAAACTTCTTAAGATTTATTTATGCGCGGTGTTCATTCTTTACTTTGCCTCTATTCCTTTTTTTATCATTTTTCTCTGTGTTTTTTACATTAAAAGTAACCTTTTTAATCCGCATAACGAGATTGTGGAAAATACATGAAAGGAAAAAAATGAGCAAAGAAAAAACATGTAACGAAACAAAAGAAAAGAAAAAAAAAAAAAGAGAAGAGAAGAGAAGGAAAATATAAGAAAACTTATTACAAAACTTATTAAGAAAGTCAACACGCCTTACGACTCAAGTTTATTGTGTATTTTTATTTTTATTATTATTATTATTCAAGGGGCGCGTGTTAACCCTTTAATGCCATCATCGTCAACATCATCATCAAGACTACAGCCGGCGTCCAATAAACATCATCAACATCAGTCATTCCTCCATCCATCCATCCATCCATCCATTCATTCATTCAGCTTGTTACTCTATAGTCGTTGTTGTTGTTTTTTTTTTGGTTTTTTATAAACGGAAATGTTGCGCATTATAAAACTTGCGCAGATTTCCGGCATTTCCGGTTTGACATTTATTCATTATGATTGTTCGCTTTTCGCTTTGCACTTGCGAAATTTTATTTGCTTTAATTTTCTTAAAGAATCCTTTCTTTCTGTCTGTCTGATTCTCCTTCATTTTCTCATTGCCATGGCATCTTTGTTAATTGCTTTACTTGGTTAATGCGCTTCAATGGTTTTGCTTTGCTTTGGTTTCTTGATATAATATTAAGTATACGCTGAGACTTGAAGTTTGTTCTTATCTATTGACTACTATTGACAAATAATTAAAAACTTTGAGTGTCTTCAATTTGTATTCTATTTTTATATTTTATTTGATTTTATTTATTTCATTTCTATTTACATATTTCCTTTTTATGTGTTTATTGAATAAAATAATTTTTTTAAATATTTAATTTTTCTCCGTCATTTTGTTATACAAACATCCTTGTCCTTTTTTTCTCTAAAAAAAACAAACGGGTGATTAATTTATTTAGTGCCCTTTTTTAAATTGCATTAACTTTATGCATAATTCAATTTATTTGCATTTACAATTTTTTCCTCTTTTTTCGCCTTAAATATTTCCAAGGACTGCCATGATCATAAAAACAAGCCCATGTTATGTGTCCTGTAATAGTACTTGGTCCTAACTCAAATAATAACTTCATTAAATGAAGAGAAGCTTTGTGGTTTTTTACTTTTAGAAGAAGCAGCTAGAAGATACATTTGCTATGTGTGTTTAACCGGAAGTGTCTATAGTGGACTCCATTAATTTAACGGAAATAAATAGATAGAAGATGAGTAGACACTGCAGACGGACGGACAAACCAAAGTAAACCACAAAAGGCTTCATTCAATCTGACAAGAATGAGCTGAAACGTTTGTTGCCTTTAGGCATAAGAAACTATTAAATGAAACTCTTTTAGTATAAATACACACATATTCAAGATTCAGATACAAACGACATGACTATATAGAATATATATGTATCAGAGTATTTAGGTATGTATATATATAATAGTAAAGGGTAGTAGTATGTATAATAGTTGCTTATAATTGGAGCATAAATAGAAGATGAAGAAAATAGAGAAGAAAAAAAACAAAAAAAATTGAAGAAGAAAACTAAGGAATATCGTAGAAGAGAAAAATCAGCGTTCAGACAAGCATAAAGAACTTAAGGAAATGCGCATGAAATCTATCTGAGGCAATTGTGGCATTTGTACTTAAACTTAATGTTTTTGTTATTGCAAATGCTGGAAGTGTTGTTGTTATTGAAGTTGTTGTTGTTGCTGTTGCTGTTGTTATTGTTATTGTTGATATTGTTGTAGTAATATAGTTGGTTTTGGCTACAAATTTCAAGTTGAACTGAATTGTTGGACCATCACAAGTTTTATTTGGCTTGGCATTTCGTTACTCTACTTGAATTACACTGAGATAAATATATAATATTATATATAAAAAATGTTTATAAAAAATTGCAAAGATAAAGAGAATGATATTTTTTAAATAAATATTTTAGGATCTATAGATCTATTATTTTTTATACTGAAATTGAAATTGGTGGAGAAGGGAAAGAGAAATTATTTATTTATTTATTTATTTAATTGAAAATGACAAATTACTCTCAACATAAGAAACTTAAACTAACTTTGCCCCTACTCACAGCCATGTGTGGTCACATACGTATAAACGACCTGTTGCGATCAATGAAATGCTGTCCAGATGAGTGAAATGAAAGAGAGATGTCCAGTTATTGCAGAAGATAATAACTGAAATCAATTATTTGAAAATGAAGAAGTATAGAACAATGAAATGCGTTCCTTGGTATACCAGAAATGAGGATATCCAAAAAATCTTAATTTACTGCAGGCAAAAGATGAGTGTTCGAAGGGAAACATAACTATTGTGCAATCCATTAGTCAGAGCTCTTGTTCATGTAAAAAAGTCATCTCGTCTCAGTCGTAATGATCCTCCAACAATGCTTTTACAAAAATTAGAAGCGCGTAGTGAGTTATTAACCTCTTCATCCACTGGTAATAAGGGTAAATTATTATATAGTAATATAATCACAAACATTTCCTTACTTATTGTTGCTTCCACTTAATAAACATTATTTTATTAGCTGTGTCCGAGACTTTGTCCAGAAATATAAAGAAAAGAAAGACTCTGAGGCGGTTGAACCTTTGATGCAGGCATTGCAAGCCAATGCTTAACACGATGAACCAACGACTGCAATTGCTTAAAACAATAGAATTCACAAAATGTTTACAGGTAACACAGGAATGTTCGTTAGAAATTTTATTAGCACATTTTTTACAAAAAGATATTTACAATTAAAAATTAATATCCGTTGGTTCCGTAAGTTAATTTTGATGAAATAAATGCTAAAAGTTACTTAAATTAAAGCCCCTTTTCTTTTTGTCAATTTAATTTTGAATCTAATGAGTGGTTTTTGTGTTAGGTGCTTACAAACAAACAAACAGGTAGGCAAGACTTACGATTTTATTATACGAGTATTTATAAATAAAAAATTATATTTTATGCTAAATGTAGATTTTGATGAAAAAAAAAAACAATATATGTTAATCAAAATGTGGTTTGAGATGCTAGGGATTTATTAAATATCTATATTTAACCCTTGATATATCGAATCAATCCAATATAATCGCATCATCAGATAAAGAATTTTTGTAATCGATATATTTTTTCCAATATATCGTGTCGCATAGTTATTCAGACAAGTTTGAGAGCTCCAGTTAGAACATTGTGAAAGCATGGGTAGATAAATTATAAATTAAAATTTCCTATGTTGTACAATTTTGCATACAAGTATTTGACTATGGTGGCTAGTTCTGTGCCATCTGAAAGGCTTTTTTTTTTGTTGAAGGCCATTGAGGTCTTATTCCAACAACGAAATCAATCGTAAGGAGTATGACTTTTATTCATTGAATTTTGATATAAATCTTACAAGTCTATAAAATGGATTGGCAATTTAAATAAAATGTTCATACGATATATCGAAATTAACCATTTTTGTCTTCTATATATTGCATAATATCGATATAGAGCATCAATATACATATTATATTGGATGTATAGTTTGAAATGAACATCCCTAAATGAGGCCTCTTTTCTTTTAGTAATTTGAATTTTGAATCCAATGAGTGGCTATTACGCGCACGATTTTATTATTCAATTCAATTCAATTATTTATTCATAGTTTTTTTTTATGATATGTACATATTGTACATGTTTGTGTGTCTAAAATTCTTAATACAGAGTTCAGTGTCCCTGATTTTTCTACTTACATAGGTGGACATAAGGAATAGTAAGCAGTTTGTTACTAACAGAAGGAAAGCGGGAAAAATTTGCCACAAAAACTCCATGAATGCTATTTTATTTTATGTATTGATAAGATTAAATAAGTAAATTTTGTAGCTTAAATTAATAGTATAATTAATTTGTTAGATTTGTACTTAAAAAAAAAAAAAAAATCAAGATAAACTTTAAAGCAAAATTTATCTATTGGCTTTCATCAAAATTGAAATATATTATTTAATTTGTTATTAATTAAAATTTTTGTCAGTGTAATTATAATAGTTAAAGTATTTGTGTGTTTCTATTTTGCTCTTAACATTTTTTTTTTTTCTTTTTTGGATGTTTTTTTTTGTGTTTTGTTCGTCACTTCAAGTACATCACAAGCACATAAATTTGAAGTGACTCTAGATACACACACTTAAATACTAAAAATAACCACTAGAAGATATTTTTTATATACATATATACAATACATAAATGGTATATAGAAATACACAAACATACTCACACTCAATGTGATATGCATACGAAAATATATAAATACAAACAAACATTTTCTGACTGCCACATGCAGTGTAACTTATTTTTCGAGTTGCTTTAGAGTAACTTTAGTTTTAAAGCTGTCGCTCAGCTCAGCAGGAGAACTATTGGCTCACTTAAACCACTTGTCCACAGCCTCCTCAACCTTCTGAAACTAGCATTAGTCACTTTCAGTATGTTTTAGTAACTTCCGTTGGTTGCTTTTAGATTGCCTCAGTTTTCGGATTTCTTGCTTAGTTTTGCCCTCAGCCTTCTTTAGTGTGTCTTTGATTCCCTTTATCCTGTTGCCAGCTTGCTTTAGTACCAACTTTAACCTGCCTTAGCCTCTTAGAGTTTCTCACCCTTATTTCTTTGTCCATTTCTCTTTAGTATTTCAGTCAAAGCCAATCCAAAGTCCAGTCGGTTTGCCTGTCCTGTCCTGTTCTGTCTTGTCCTGTCGTTTGTTTGTCGTTTTCGCCATGAATACTCACGCTCATACTAATTTATGGTTGATGCCTATTTCCATTTATTGCTCTTAAGCATGTGTGTTTATATACTCTGTGTGTGTGTGAGTGTGTAAAATCATGTGTGCATGTGTGTGTATGCTGTGCTTGTGGCATTTAAATAAGAACTGAAAGCAGTAGTAGAAACTTTCAAGACAAACTGTCGGAAACACTTTAAAATATCCACCATCATCATCATACTATTATCAAGTAAACTAAGTAGATTTTTTTCCATTTCCCTTAATTTTTTCCTCTGGTATTTTTATTATTCTTCATTTATTTATTTTTCTTTTCTTTTTATTTATTTTTTTTTTTTTTGCTTTTAAATTTATTTTAATGCAAAATTCCTGCACAATTAATGTAGAATTTAATTTGTTCATGATTGCGTAAGCAGAAATTATTTGCGCAACATTAAAATGAAGGAAGTAAGTCAAAAAGTGAGAGGATGATGGAGAGATTGAGAGATACATATACTTAGTACAACAGCAAAGTATCTATGTATATACACAAAAGTGTGTAATTGTATCTGAATTTGTGGGTATGTGTGTGTGTGTTTGTGTGTGTGTGTGTGAACGTGCACGTGGCAAGGATTTTAATTTGCATGCCTAAAGGGCACGACAACATAAAACCATGCAACAATAAGAACAACAACAGCAACAACAAGTAGAATAATAACAACACAAACAGTTTAAAGCTTTTTTTGTATCTTATTTTCGTCTTAACAAATTAAAGTGCCAAAATTCGTTCACTTTGGGTCAAATGAAGTGCATGGTTGAGTTGATGGAGCAATCCTGATGCTCATCCTGATACTGATCCTGATCAGGAGATGCTAATGCTAAAGCTGAAACTGGTGCAAGTATATGAACTGTCAAATGAGGTAAGCAATTATTGTTGTTGACATTTTGCACACAAAATACTCGACGGAAACAACAAAAAGTGCTAAAACAACCAAATAAACGAATGAATGAATGTACAAATCTACGAATGCCGTTGGTGAAAGTATGAAGGGATGATGACTACAGCAACAGCAGGACAACAACAACAGGACATGCGTATGCATAAAAGATAAACATGTAAGAGAACAACAACAGTTGGTGATACAAGCGCGCATAGTACTTACAATGTATGTATGTAGTATATACATATTTGCATCATGATGAAATCATGCAAATGCATATACAAAAATATAAATACCTAGGAGAATGACAGAGAGAGACAGAGAGAGAGAGAGAGAGTGGCAGTGTGTATGAGGTAAGAAAATATATTTTCAACTTCCTGGAAAGGCGAGTAACAACACATGCATTGAACAAACAAACAACATAACAAATAAACAAGTGAATGAATGAACGAATGAAGGAACAAACAAAACAAACGTTAATAACATAACAAAAGTATCTCCATATCTACTAATATATATGTACATATGTATCTTATATGTTTGTGTGTTTGTTTTGTATAAGTGTGAGAAAAATGTTTAAAGCTTTGTGTGCCATAGATGAAAGTATATGTGTCCATTATGAGAGCAGCAACAACTCAACAACTAAGTGGACTAAAATTATTTGTATGTGAATAACACATACATAGTGTCTATGTATGTATATAAATGTGTATGTATGTATGTTTGTATACATAATACATTGAGTGAGAAAGAGCAAGAGAGAAGAACAGCGATAAAAACAAGTTCAGCAAATGAGTTATTCTAATAATTGTGATATGATTATATTAAAGACACATGTTGGCTTACCACAAAAAACATACAAATACATGCATACTCACACAGTACTCGTAATATATTATATGTTCATACACATATAAGTATGTATATGGTATCTATAAAAAGTAACCACATAAACTCATAAATAAATCTAGATACTTTGGTCATTTCATTTATGTGCCAACATTGAGTGCAGTTAGCGGCTCATACAAATTAAGAAGAAAGAATAATAGAAAGGGACAAATGAAATGAAAGTGTGGAAGAGAGAAAGAGTATACAGTGTTGAATAATATTGTTGATTCTATGCTAACGAAGAGTCAACTCTGTTTGAATTTTGAAGGTGCTGAATCTAAATTCTGCTTTTTATTTCTGAGATTTTTCAACAAATGAATGAATGACTACTGATTCTCTGTAATAAGCGGAAACGGAAGTTGCTTTTGGTATAAGCACACATTCACACAGATACACACAAACATGTATACACTACAATATCTGGCATAAGTTCTATGAAATACATATAAGTTTTTATAACTAATTTTTTGATTTTCTCTTTTATTTTTGCTTTCATAATCCTGAATTTATATAAAACATGTTTCATATACGTATATTGATATAGAAGAAGAGAAAAACACAGACATGTGTATGTTTTATATGTGAGTATGTGTGCAAGTGAAGCTTAATTGTAGCATTTCCGGTAATTTTGTTCTTGTCATTTCTAATTTTTTGAAAAGTTAGAAATTCTGTTTTCATTCAGCTTTAGAAAAAGATGCTTATGATGGCTTAAATTTAAAGTGTTGTATGTCAATAGAAAGAGGATATTTTTAACTACTTAGTATTTTGATTCATAATCTTTTAGTAAATTTAGTTGACCATAAACATAAATTGTAATTTACATTTATTACTTTATGAATGAGAAAGTGGAATGATATCAGTAGTAAATGAATGGAAGATAGGAAGTGATTTTGTTGGAATTGTTTATTCATTCACTTGGAAAAAATCATTTGATTCAAAGATTTATTGATAGATAAAATAATTAGAAAGAATAAGTATTAAACTAATGGAGAGTATTTAAATACTAATGGATAAATACATAAATATAATTACATCTGAATAAAAAATAAATTATCATAAGGAAATAATTTCTTATTCATATAAAATATTGTATATACATATTTCTGATTGAATAAGTTCCAAAAGATTCCATTGAATTCTTTCTTAAGAATTGTAAGAAGATACTGATTTAGTATTAAGTTTATCTAAATGAATCACTTATTGATGCATTAATTGCTTAACTCATTCAATAATAACAATTTATAAATCAACTCAGAAAACTCTTATTCAAAGCACAATTTTCTATAAATTCGGACTTGTTTGATATGAAATAATTACTAAGAAATATTATTTTATTTACAAAGTGAGCTCACATTCATAGAATAAATGTAGTTTTGACTATTAAGAGTTGAATAATAAATAATGGAAAGTTCAAGTGATGATAATATAATTTGGGGGTTCTATAAAGAAAAGGTTTAAAACATTTAAAAAGGGTTCGATAGTCATGTCAAAATGTGAGGCAGTGGAACTCCCAAACGCATTTGGTGTAGCCAATACTTTTAATGTATCTCGTGACTCAAAAGTCGTAACGCTTACGACATCAAAGAGTGGCTTTAAATATGATGAAAAAAATTATAATTTCATAATTATGAAAATGCTATTATATTACGAATGGCTTGACCGATTTTTTTTTTTTGTTATTAAAAGAACATGAAAGAATATTTTCCAAAATTTTGGGAATAGAAAGAATAAAATATTACAAACAATTTTTAAGATTCTATTGTTCAATGATGACATGACCATTTCAATATATTTTTATTTTAGAACTACAATCATATATAATTATTTTCGAGCCAAAGGCCATTGCTCCACTTAATTTTTTTTCTCCTGGAAAAAATTGCTATGTGATGGCCATGGGTTAAGAAATAAAAATTGAGGATTTGCCGCTGACTTAACTCCATTTAAGAGCGCAAACACTGTCACTAATAATAAAAATAAAAATAAATAAATAAATAAATAAATGGATAAATACAAGAATCTTTTAATACTTACCAACAACAATCAAGAATATTTTCATCTTCACAACAGATCGATCAACTGTATACTTAGATTCAAAATATCTACTACTAAATTGTGTATTTGCACTGGGTTTATATACTTTATAAAGGTAATTAATAATTTGCATGCTATTGATACGCTTTATGTTATTAAAATAAAGTTTATAAAAATAAAAAAAAAAACAATTTAATTCAATTTCCCATTGCTAATGTGGTATTTCATATTCCTCTGAAGAATGAAGTTAGGTTCTTTATTCATTTCTATTATATATTGATAAAAAAGAATGCAATGAATGAATGCATAAAAATCAGAAAAGAAGAAATAAGCGTTGACACATAAATATTTGCAAAATACTCAGCTAAATTATTAACTATGTAGCCAACCAAAAGCTTATTTCGATAATCTATGTTTTGAGATATTTCCCATTTTGTATTAAGTGATTTCTGTTTGGTTTCATTTCACATTTATAAGTTGCTACACAAAAAAAAAAATTATAAAAAATAAAATAAATGCTGAATAAATTTTGTAAAATATTTTTATAAAAGTAGATTTCAAAGTCTTTCCAAGAAGTATAAATTATATTTAGTTTATTTATTCCAATAATTGTTTAAAAGAGTTTGAAAATTGGATTTGTAAAAAAATTGTAGGTGTACGAATTAATAGTGGTCATGGTATATGGTATAAATTTGATTCTTTACAATATTTTTAGAAATTTTTTTTGTCGAAATGCCTGTTAATAATAATAACATTCAAATTCAATTTATTCAATTTTCGTCAAAAGCTACTTTAACATATTGGCACAGATAAGTGACATTATTCATACTAATCTCTATAAATATAAATGTAAAATCACCAGTTTAATTGAAAATGTAATTTTTGAAGTATTACAGAAAGATTGAAATTGAAAACACTCAGTTGGATGAAATGAGAATGAAGAATGAAATGTAAAGTAATTGTAAAATTTGTTTTTTTTTTGACTAAAATTACATTCAATAAATAGTTTAAAATTTGTATTTGTCAAGACTGGATATTTCTTAAAAGATTTGCATACCAGAATGTTGTGTATCATCGAACTAATTGGAAGTATATATAAAATGAAAAATGAAAAAGAAATAAGTTCCAAGACATTATCTTATTCTAAAAAAAACTTTTTGTTGCCTGTTTCGACTCATGAATTCATGTCTACTAAGCATCCAACAATAGTCCGTCATCATTTTGACATCCCAAAGAGCATCCTTCAACACTTTGATGCTTTTATTCTCTACTTTTTCAAGAAAACCATCATAGAAATCAAATGTAATTTATAAATTATTGCTTGGATTGTCGTCAAATTATAGAAAATATCATTCATTACTTGTTAATAAATCATATGCGTATTATATGGAGGTAATATTTATTTGTTAGTTTCGGAACTTATTGAGTGATAACAAAAATGAAAATAGTACATTTTTCTTTTTTCTTTTTATACAAACCTCCCAATTGTTTTACGTTACTATTTTTAACCATAATTATTTCAAATACATTAAAATATATACCTGCATTTTTCTTTTGTTCCAATACAAATCCTTTTGTCGTTATATATCACTGTAAAAATGCCCTTATTTTCTTTGTAAATTTTCGCTTTTAAATTTGAATTAAAAAAATTGGGATGTGATATCAAACAAAACAAAAAAAACAAAAAAAACAGAAATAAACAGAGGTGTATTCAGTACATTGAACTCCTCATGTTCATCATATTTTCATTCGAATGAGTATTTCGTAAGAAAACCTGTGATCTCTGAACAAAACTTTATGAATTGGTTTATTATTTTGTGTCAACAATAATCGCAATATAAAAATAAATATTGGTATCGATGTCGACTTAATCGATTATTTACTTTAAAAACCGGTAACATTGTTGGATTGGTAGAATATTGAATCATTACAACTCACATGAAATGAATTTAACATTAAATTAGTTCACTAAAATAAATAATGAATACAGAAAGAAAGTAAAAATATTCAAAAGCTTCAGCCAATTTCAAAGGCTTTATTTTGATTTTTCAAATACATAAAAATGTTATTGCATTTTTTTTTACAATAATTTAATTCATCAAAAATTTCTATGCTATAGAATTCATTCATTCAGTCATCACTACTCGACCTTAGGCAATTAAATAGTAAAAATCATGCATATGTAAATTGTAATGATTTTGTGAATTTTTGATTAATAAAATTTAAAAATAAAAAAAATAAGGAATATTTTCCCTTTTAACACTTTGGGGAACTTTAATATCACGTATTCTATTGATTTAATTTAATCAAAAATAATTGCGAATGTGAATGAATTCTGTAAAATAGTATATACTTAGTTAAATCTAAAAATTATTCATAACATACATTGTGACTTTATGTAAATATTGTTGAAAAATAATGGAGGAGGGAAATGGAATGAAATGAAATGGCTTCAAAGTCAAATGGAAAATTATGCAAACAAAAATTTTAATAAAATAAAATGTATATCAAATATCTTTTTACTATTCTACAATATTTTTTTCCATGTATATTTTGCACGAAGTTTATGAACAAAAATTTCAATCAACAACCATTTGTAATTTTGTAACATGTTTATCTATGCAAAAATTATAATTATATAATACTATCTAGATATGTCTATCTATATATTTAAAATTATTAAAGAGAGAGAGAGAGAGAGAGAAAGAGAAAGATGGAAATGTGTGTTTGTGTGTGTGTAAACAAAAATTGTGTTTTTGGCAATTTCGAAAATGTAATTATGCATTGAATGCATGCAACAATTCACAGTTACAAATATACTTTTAGTATTAAGTATTGTATTTTAGATGAAATTATTCTACGCAACGAAAATAAAAATAGATTAAGTATACGCCATGTTTGGCATGCAGTAAAATCAGCAATTGAAATTGTGAGTGTGTGAGTTTGAGTTTGAGTGTGGTCATAATGACAATAATATATTTTGATCCTGTTTCCTGGTTAATGATGGTCAGAGTCATGTATGGTAATTGTAATGAGTTTGTTTCTCATTTTGTTTTTGTTTTTGTTGTTGGCTGTTTGTGTGATTTACTCATAATTGATGATGCTGATGATGGAAATTATATTGTAGGCTTAGAAGCCTTCATTGACAGACATATGAGTGGATCCAGACAAACAGACAAACAAACAGATAGACAATCACTCAGTCATGCAGTCATTCAGTCGGTTGGTTCAGTTGGAATATATTGTATTGAAGTTGAAGTTATTGAGATAATCAAGTACGAGTACAGTTGCTGTTCTCAAGGTCAAAGTATTGTATTACACATAACACAATATGTACAACTGCGTTTCATGTTTTGTTGCTGTTGTTTATACAATTTATTTCCTTTTGTTCTTATTTTCATTGCTGTTATTCTTGTTCTGTTCTCTGTTTTCTCTATTTGTTGTTGTGGTGCCTGTCAAATTGATTCATTCAAGCGTTTCCTTTGAATAATTTGCGTTATAACTGAATTTATTATACTTTTACCCCTGTGTGCACTTCACAACATGATTTCGTTTCATTTTGCACACTCGTTTACTCGTTTACTTGTTCACTTGTTCAATCTTTCGTTTCGGTTGGTTCATTTCATTTCATTTCGTTTCGTTTCTTTTCTTCTGTATTCTACTCATATATCCCTCGATTATTTTTTTATCGTTTATGTTGTTGTTGTTGTTGTTTTTGTTGATGCTGATGTTATTTCTTGAATATGCCTTTCTTGTTCTACTTTTCCTCACTGAAGATTGACAGACCGCGTTTTTATTACATCCGCTTTGTCATGGATTTTGTATTTTTTTTTTTCTCTTTTGTCAACTTCATGAACATTTCAAGGCATTAAATTGTATGAATTAAATATGTTGGATGGATGCTCACTCATTTTACATTTTGTTTTACAATTTATTCCTTTACTTTTTGCTCCTGCATTTTTCACCAGTTTTTCAGTTAATCACTTAAAGTAAAGTAACCAATTCGTGGTCTTTGATATGCGCCCTTATAATTGTTTTTCACTTCAATTTCTCCATACTTACTCTATATCTGTTCAATTCCCCTCTCTTATTTATTCCTTTAATCTGTGCTCCAATTGTGCCTCTTGTTTTAATTCGCATACTCTTAATTATATTTACTTCATTTTAATTGCTTAATATTTTTATTTAATTGAACTAAATGGATTTTGTTTCTCATTTTGCCACACCCAATTACAATATATTATATTTACTAACATAGTATGAGCCTATTTTATACTTCCCACATAGTTTGTATATTTGTTAATTTCCTCTTTCCCATTCCCATATTCTAATTGCAATATAAACTTCATTTCCAATTCCCGCAATTCCCGCAATTCCCGCAATTTGCCACATTCACCATCATTTTTAATTGAAATTCAATTAATTGCAAAAATTTCCATTACCATTTTTTATGTTTATTCTATTTTGGGCTCACACAATTTTATTTCAATTAATTAGAATTGATAACAATAAATGACTAAATTGAATAAAATAAAAATAAATAAATAAATAAAAATAATTGCAAAGGAAAAGTTCAATTATGGCTGAATGAGTTTAATGAAGTTATTAGGGTTAAAAGTATAAAGTGGTTAAATTTTTAACTCAAAAAGTAAATTAGAAAATAATTTTACAGTAAAAATCTATAAACTTTTATCTAAACAAAGTGCTTCATATTATGAGAGAAAGGAGGGAAGTTAGAAGAGAAATGGGTCAATTAATTTAATTATAAAATCACCAAATTATTTTTAGTTAATAAGAGTAGAAGGGAACAGAGTACGAGTGTAGTATTTAATAATTGAAAAATCAATTGACCTAAGACTAAGTGAATGAATCCCATAGGATTTGCAGTTAAAATGTTTTTACTATAAGTTTGTGTAAAGATTTGCAAAGGATAACCCAAGCAAGATTGTTTAAAAATCAGAGTTAAGTAAAAAAAAAAAAGAAATAAAGAAGATCAGATGGAGAAGAAGAGTCAGTTTGTTAAGTAAAGTAGTCATATAATAACGAGTCATTAGGGTAGCAGCTAGGAGCGCTTGCTATAAGAGCAACGTCCTGTAACATCCTACTGTGAGATTCAGTAAAGTCGCATCCAATAATATTGGTAATCAATTTCCTATGTATCTAAATTCCACGTAGAAAAGTGGGAAAGTAACTTAAAATCGATTCAATGTTCATTGAGGAAGTCTGGATAAAGTTAAGTACATCTTCTCTTAAGAAATTCAAGATAACTAGTCGGTCTTGCAAGTAAAAGGTAATCGAATGTACTCATGGTAATTGATTACTTTTGCGATCTGTTCGCAAGTAAAGTCACACCCTGTTTTCGAAGTTTTTTTTTTACCCTTTGTAAGTTAATGCTCGGTACTGTGAACATGTGCCTAGAAACGTTATCTATACATATTATAAAACAAAGTCTGTTTGTCTGAACGCGATGAACTCAAAAACTATTGAATGGATTTTCATACGGTTTTCACCAGTGGATCGAGTGATTCATGAGGAAGAAGAAGAAAATTAGAAAACCCCAAAGGAACAACCGAAAATTTAAAAAAATCTGAAAGACCGAGATATGTTCGCACGGGTGGTTTCCTTTGTTAGCATCACTATATTATCTCTGTTACACTTGAGTCAACAAAGAACGAAGTTTGAGTACTGGAAAATTAAACGGCTATTTTAGTTAATTTTTGTAGTATACTGTTAGGGGTTGGGGTTGTTTCAATATCCCAAATCTCGGGAACGGGGACACATACCGGGTCCAAAACTATCCTATGTTCGAGCCGGGAACTACCCATACAGAATCAATGCAATTTCAATGCAATCAGATGAACGGTGTGCCAGCGCATAACATACGAACAATTTTAAACACTAATTTTTATATATAAGATTTGATTTGATAATAATTTGATAAGTTCTAGGACAATTTCTATAACAAAATTACTTCAATAATCAAATGAACTCTTGAAATATTTATATGGATCTGCATTTTTCTCGTAACAAGACAAAAAATTAATTTTTTATTTTGGATATTCACCTAGTTTAAGATTTAATGTATTCCTCTTATCTTATCCTTAAATTCATATATTTCTTCATAAGAACTTGTAATCCAACAAATAAATTGACCAAATCGCTGACATTTCTTTAATAACTTACAAAGTATATTAGCGCGCACATAAATCATTTCGTTTTGCTGCCAACTTCATTTAAATTTGACTTGCCTTGCTAATGCGCCTACATTAATATTAAAAGTCATGACTTATTAAAGAAAATCAAATCAAAAATTCGTCTATTAATTTAAACTTTACGCTCGCAGCTCTCAGTTCGCAGTTCGTATTTACTAAATCACTTGGACCAAACAAACTTTTCAATTATGAAAAACGAGTGTTAACCCACGTGATAAAAAGTTGAACCTGAATCCAAACTCTTCTTTGAGTAGGAAAAAAAAAAAAAAAACCTGAAGGAATGAAAGTAACAAATCTCATCAAGCCAAGCATTACTAACTCATTTGCAAAAGAACTTCTCTGCATTTTCATTTCACTTACTACTACTACACAAGTTGAGATTTATATGAGTTTGGTCAAAGTAGACCAACTCGGGATCTATGTACACTAGAAGAGAAACAGCTCAGAAATTGGGAGGGGGTAACTATGAAAAGTATTCAAGACAAAGAAGCTTTAATAATTGTAAAAAAACAAAAATAACAAAAAAAATTATGATAAAACGAAAAAAAAGAGTCCGGTAATAAAAAACTTTGAACCAGTTTATGTGAAATGGGAAAACGTCAAAAATGAGAATGCGACTGAGAATGAGGAAAGCAAAGTTAAGCCAATAAAAGCGTTAAGCATAAAGAGAGCAATGACGGCCACGTTGGCGTCGACTTTGGCCATAATTCTTCTTTTAGTACACAACGATAGCATAGAAGGCAAGTGAAAATTATTAGTAACAAAAAGAAAATCTGAAATAAAGAATGAAAGAATGAAAAAAAAAGAAAAAAGAAAAAAAGAGTAGGAAATTAAAGTGAAACGCGTTAGAAATTAGAATAAAAATAGTAAAATAAGGAAAAAACTAGGTGAACTAGTGAAGGTGTAGAGCAATGAATAAAAGTGCAAAGGACTAAGAATAGAAACAACAATAAAAACAAAAACGGAGAGTGCAAACTTTCGCACAGGAAATGCTGTCATGCCACTTCCTTTTTCAGAGCAAACACCAGAGGCTTAAGAAGAATTCGTAGGCTTCGTAAAGGAAAATTTAAAAAGAAAAACAAGGCAAAAATAAAACAAAAAAAGTGTGAGGGTGACCAAGAAGAAGTCAGTTTGAAGAGATAAGTTTTTCTACAAAATATGAGTAGTAACATAGTAGTAGATGCATTAGTGTAAGTAAGGCAATCGTGGGCTTATAAATCACGCAGACTTTGACTTAAGGCTAAGGTGCGTGTGTAAGGCTTAAGTTTTATGCTGATTTCCATTTTTAGCTTTTGGGTTGTTTAAAAAGTCAACCAGATGCTCAGACTATTTATTGAAACTACTGCGGTGACTTTTTAAACAACCCAATATTTCTTTTAAATTTTATTATTATTAAAGTTTACGTATAAGTTAGAAATGCACATGTAGAATAAAAATAAATAGGACATTTAGTACAAGGGAGTGGAGGAAGAAATTGTGTGCTTGTCGTAAAGTCCTTGAACCTTCTAAGTGGGCGTGCTAAAAAATAGGCGGCCATCACATGCCACATAAATTTGTCATTTTAAAATTTAAGCCATTTGTTGATGGTAAAAAGCTTGAAGCTGTTGCCATTGCCGTTGCCTGTCCCAAGTAATGTTTACTTAATGCATAAATTATGAGCATAAAAAGGTCATAAAGTAAAAGGAAGAGGAAGCAAGAGAAGATTTCATGCTGAATGCTATTTATAAAAGTAAAGACAAGATGACCTTAGATACAAAGAAAGAGAAAGAGAGAGAGAGAGGGAGAGACAGAGGACAAAATAATAGTGATGGAGAAAAACTACACTTAAGTTAAACACGATTTTTGACCTTTGAGATATTGTCGTTGTAAGTGTTCGCGTGTTGTTCATCATTGTTGCAATAAGGAAGGCGGTATAGCAGTCATTCAAATTTGATTGCGTTCAAATTGTACAAATTGAATTTTTAACGCTTAAGTTACACACCATCACCAGCACCGGCACCATGAGCAGCAGCAGAAACAGCAGTAAAAGGACACCCAAATGTGTACACACACCGTTGGATGAGTTAATGCAAGGACATGCTGTAAAATTGGTCAACGCGGAAATTAAGTCATTTCACACGCACAAACACGCATGACAACGGAACAACATGAGCAAAGGCGCCTTTTATTTCATTTACTACTAGTAAAGTTCCTTAACTAAAGGGGAAAAACAAAGGAAGGAGAGTGTGAGATACAAACAGAGAAATCACCCATTCACATTGATAAGCATTTAATGCACTCATAGGCAACCCTCTTGGTTTGTTCTGTTCTGTTCTGTTCTGTTCTGTTCTGTTCTGTTCTGTTCTGTCTTTTCTACCGCTTTCATCTCCTCTCCACTCCTCTACTGTCCTGTCCTGTCCTGTTTTGACTTTTCTTTTAGTATATGTTGTCTTGTCATGTGCTCCTCGTGAACGCGTTTTTCATGGCATCATTCATGAAATGGACTAAAAAGTAAGTAAGTAAAAACATACTGTCGGTTGGTCGTTCGTTCGGTCGATTGGTAATGTTAAAGACGTGAAAAAAGGGTTCTACTGATACTGAGTTCATTCATGCAGACAAATGGCTTTTTAAATTGCTTGCGTGTTACGCTGTCGTTCAGTTCCACCGTTTGTCGTTCGTCTTTTGGTATCGGTCGTCATTCTCAGTCTCATCGTCATCGTCGTTAGCTGATTCGATGGTTGTTTGGTCCTTCATCTTCTTTTGCATACGCAAGCACATAAGCTAAGGGTTCATGTCTACTTTGGTCGGTCTGGTTGGATGGTCGGTCGTTTGGTCTCATCTATCTATCTATCTGTCTGTCTGTCTATAAGTCTTTTTGTCTGTTGGCTTGCTCAGTCACTGTGTGATGTGCGCACATTAACATGTTGATTTGATATATGAGTCACTTCACTTCGATCAATCAACGTGTGTGTCTATCGGCAAATGTTGGCGCTTTTCCCGTTGAATGCCATTTTAAGTCATTGCTCGTTGCTTCTCTTGGTGTTTTAGGCTATGAAGCTCTTAAAAAAAATTTACAAAAATAAGTAGAGATAGTCAATATTTGTAAATTATTCAAAGGAGGTCAATAGAAAAGATTCTCATAGACTATATTTGTTTTTTTTTTTTGTTGATAAAAATATCTAAATAATTCCTACTTAAAATATTCAAATGTGATAATGTTTAAAAATGGCAACAATTTGACACCTGAACTCATGATTGGGTTAATATAAAATGGCATTTGTGTTGAGTTCTTTAAATGAAGCATTTAAAGGTAAATCATTGTTATTGACAACAAACATTACAAATGATAGAAGAATATTCTGTTCTAACTAATATGGGTTGAAAGTTCAAATGGATGAGAGATTAAGGTGAAGTCAAAGTTAGCCCATCAACTTAAAAATAGAAGGAATACAAATCATTATCACATATACTAGGGGAGTTTTTTTAGATCATTAATATATTCAAAACATTTGCATGCTGAGCTCAATATAAAATTTCATGATAGTCAACTATGTAGAATGATTTCATAGAAAAGAATTCATAAAGTCTCTTCTAATGGATTTCATTATTTTCGCAAAGTAATCAGCAAATGATAAATATATTCGTTTGATCTCTGATATCTTTTCAAATTGTCTGTATGTATATATAAGAAAAATCCCCTGACGCGTCGGACTGTTTGTCTGAACGCTAAGAACTCAAAAACTACCAAGCGGATTTTCATACGGTTTTCAGCAATGCAACAAATGTTTAATGAAGAAAGTTAAGACAATCCGAAAAACCCCAACCGAGCAGCCGAAAAAAAAAAAAAAAAAACAAAAATACAAAAAACGAGTAGCATGAGTTGTGCAAGTGAGTGAGATGCATATAAAGCTTAGAGAAATATTTTAAAATAAATCAAGTCAATTATCACATCAATTCAGCCAATCAGAGTCTACAATTGGAAATGAGAGGCAAGACAAAGTCTGTACGGGATTTATTTGTTTAAGGATTCTTTTATTATTCATAGAAATGCATTAATATAATTTTATTTTCAAAAGGCATTGAACTTTTAAGTTTTAAATTAATGAAATTATTCAACTTATCTTCCATTCTTATTACCAACAAAGTGTAAGAGGAAATCTAAATAGAATTTTCATATGAAATGAATTCATATATTTAAACATTAAACATCATCATCATCTGCCTACCAATGATAACTTTCTTTGTATTCTTAAGTAATCCGATTAGTCTTAATCCTTACATACATCATAGGATCATAATGAAACAGAAGTGAGTAGCTGCAATGAAATGTGAAAGGCAACAAGAAAATATTGTAATATAATACTAATAAAAAAAAATTATCATAATAAACAATAAAAAGTATATAAAACCAATAAACACACAATTATGACAACCGCAACATTGCAATCACGAAGTTTTGAAATCATCAACGCCAAAACTGAAAGCGAAAACCAAATTGCCCTCATCAAAAAGAAAGTGTCACAAAATAAAGGCAACCAGCAATAAGAAAACTTAAGTCAACTTTTTATGACATAAAGATAGGTTAAGCACAATGGTTGAAAGACCCAAGGAAGGTGGTAAGATTAACCCCATGGGCGTGTGTACCCTCACCATCTCCACTTGTATTCTCACCATCACCATCACCATCATCATCGCATGATTAATTGCATTTAAAAAGAAAATCGTGCTAGAATGCTCACAAAGTCTTTATTAGATTCATTTGTTATGCTTTGGGTTAATATGGCAACGCCATAACAAGGACTCATAGTCACAATAAGAAAGAAAATATTTTAATAAAAGCACAAAAATAACCAAAAACAACAACAAAAACAACATAAAGTCTTATGTGAAAAATGTACTTAGGCAACATAATCAAGTTAATGGCATATTTTTTATGTGTTTTGGCATTGCATTTGTTTTTGATGATAAAAATAAAAGAAAAATTATTTTTAATAAAAATATTCACTTGAAATCTTAAGAAATTTGTTCATACAAATTGAATTTTTTAGATGAAGAAATGGGTCTTTTGCCCTGAGAGAAATACCATAATTCACCTTACCAAACCAAAACAAAGATGGAAAAATATCTCTGCTTTTCAATATAATACAATACAAAATTGAGACACCTTTTCTTTTCGAACATTCTATGGCTTCTTTATAAATAAATGTTTATGAAAATCATTATATTATAACACGTTACTTATTGTCATTGTTGTTGACCTTTGTCATGCTATCAACCTTTGGTCAAATGCTATCACACATTTTTGTTATTTGGTTATGTCAATGGCGCCGGCCATTGAAATGGCATATTATCACTTGTTTGACACTTAAATGGAGAAAAGAAAAAAGAAGGAAAAAATAAAAGAAAGAAATAAAAAATACAAAAGAAAATGGCAGAAGAAGGACAAAATAAGACTTACAAACAACTAAAGTTGTTTAGCATTTGAGCAATGCCTCTTGTTCAAAGGAAGTCATGGTTAGAAGAGATAAATTTTATTATCAATTTTTATTTAATTTTTTTTTTTTTTTGTTATGGAAAACATATTTTTATTAGATTAGGTTAGGGTCTTTTTTGTGACTAAAAAACAGATATGCTGACTGATAACAATAGTCGCCATTTTCTTTATTTTTTATGAAGTGTAATCGGGACCAATGAAATGAAAGTCAGAAGACCTGAAAATCGAAGAAAGTGAAACTCATAAAATACAAAAAAAAAAAAAACATTAAAAATTAAGATGGAGAAATGAATATTGATAAAGAAATTTTACTTGATTTATGTTTGTGTAAAATATTTTTAACACATTTTATGAAAGAAATTTCTGATTCCTGTCACTGACACTGTCCATTCAAAGTAGCTTAAAAATGCGAAAAAGTATATAAATTGCACATACGCAATGTAAGCCAGATAGTGTTACTTTTTGTTGAAAACAAAAAAACAAAAAAACAAAAAAAAAAAAACAAAACAGAAAGGAAATCTTTAAAAAATACCATTTTCTAAATTCTTTTTCATGATTTTTTTATTCCTATTGCATTTTTGTAACCCAAATAGCTTTCATAAAAGAAAAATAATGGATACCGAGTAACAAACAAAAGCTCAGAAACAACAACAATTTCAACAACAACTGCAATAGTAACAATAATAATATCAACAACAAAAATATTTGGCTACACAGCTTAATGAAAAACAAAGTGAAATTCAATACGAATTCCTGTTGCTAATTCAAATAAAACAAAAATAAAATGGCAAATAAAAAAACAGGACAGTCAAAAATTTCATTTGGTTCCATTGGGACTAGAATGCCTTTCATTGGATAGAAAGAGAAATGAAGAATGAATGAACAATCTTTTGTTGTATTGAAGAAATGCAAAAGATAAATTTATGAAAAGCGTAGGATTATCAATTGGTTATAACACATATTAAGTGGAGTTTTATATTTTATATTTAGTGCATTAATTGATATTTTAATTTAATCAATATGTGTTGTTTGTCAATCCCGAGATATCAAATTATGATATTGAAATGAAAACTAATAGAGATATCTTAAAAGCTTAGTTTATCTGGAGTTATATCTTAATTGATTCTTTCCTTTGGGGTTTCCTATTGCATGTTATATGTGTTACAAATATTCTTACTAGTGAAATAATCCATCATCATACTAGTGAGAAGTGTATTAAAATAAAAACTTAAAAATAAAATAATGAAAACTGTATGGAAAAAAAGTATTGAAAAAATATACAAAATAAAAAAAAAAAAAATTATAGTATGTAGAAACCTGCATTGTATGGTTGCCGAAAACGCTAAAGGTATTAACAATTGCTACAATTGCACAAGCATAGATACAGTGAAAACTTGAATGAGTGTTCAAGGCTCTGTATTTTAAATCAAGTAGGGGTGTTCTTATTAATCCTTAACCACTGATGTGTAATTTTGTAATGCTAACACTGACGTACGAAAGATATTCGTCTATGTATAGTAGATGCTCTGGGACAAAATGTATTGTGAAAATTATACTTATTTTATTATGAAGTTTAATATTTCAATTACATAAAAAAAAAAAAAAATAAATAAAAAAGTGCAGATTTTAACACAGAAACATTATTTGTTTATCAAAAAAAACTTATATATTCGTACATGAAAATAAATGAATGCTTTCAAAAATCAACAAAAAAAATAATTACATAATGAAAACTTCTTTTCTTTGCGTTTTACACTTTCAATCAACCACATAATCCCAAATAAAAATGTTTAATTTTTTTTAAACTTAAATCTAATAAGTTTTTTAAAAGCATTTACTACGTGGGGGTTTTGAGCACTGCAAGCAGACTTGGCGACCCGATACAGGTAACGAATTCCACTTTGCTTCTGCTTGAAATACAATTAACAGTTTTTAAAAGAATCAAATTTATCAATTTTGGGACTTGGTCCTTGCATTTCAGTAAGCAAATATTTTCTCCACTCATTCTTTTGAAGAGTTGTAGAATGATATTATTTCTGGAAGTCCATTATCTGAGTTCGTGATCTGTTCATGATGCATCGATGATATCAAGATGACATTATTTCAGCCACCTAATTTGTCATGGCATACATAATAGAAAGGGCTACAATAAAAGTCACACTAACACTGACAATACTGAATCATCACATATGTCAAGTAGTCATATTTTCCTATTTAGTTGCGACTCTTTTCTGCATCGGCCGCCTCACTGTCTGCTAGGAAGCTGACAGAATGGCCGTGTATCTTAATTATGAACGAAACATGATTTAGGCAACGTACCACATTTGTGCATTAATGCTTAAGGGTTAAAGTGATAATACCTTATTTTAAGGAGGCAAAGTTGATGGATGAATTTGATATTAAAATGCGATTTAAGCTAAGAATAATGTAGAAGATTGTATTCTACTGCTATTCCTACTGTTTTTTTTTTTGTGTATGAACTTGTAATGGAAGATTTCTGTGGTTAAGTTGGTTGTACTTTTAAATACTTAGACCAAACATGGTATAATACATTCAAAGAATCATTCAATATTTAAATTATTAATAACCTACAAATTGTATTGAAATTATTTTAACTTGAAAACAATTTAAGCTTTGTCTTTATATATTTAAAGATGTTAAAAAAATTTATAATTTTATTTATAAAATTGATATAAATATATTTCAAAATCATATATTAATTTATAATCTTCTTCTAATATGTATAAATTAGTGTTTTGTTTGTTCGTATGTTATACGTCGCAATACCGTTCATCTTATTACATTGTGAAAATTTGTGAATTTGTATGATGGGTTCCCGGCTTGAACATAGAATAGAGTTGATTCCGTTAAGTGTCCATGTTCCCGAGAGTTGGGATATACAAACAAACCCCTAGAAGTATAGTACAAAAAATTAACTAAAATAGCAATTCAATGTATGTTAGTTGTTTATAAAAACAGAAATATTTTAAGTAAAAAATACCTATACCTCAATTCTCTTATATTCAATATAACAAAAGTGCCTTAAAGCTTTGAAAATAAAATGTCATAGACCTCTAGTCTTCACTGTTTTTATACATATTCGTACATTCATGTTCGCATACAAACACAAACTATTCTATGGGCTTTCACGTATTTATGTTTGTAGTGTGTAGTGTGTAGCGTGTGTATCTATGTGTCTAAGTTTTTGTCTATGAAATACCATGGCGTCGCTTTTGTTTCACCATTTAATAGTAGAAAAACGTCACAAAATGAAAAAAACAAATAAAACCAAATATAAAACAAAGAAAAAATAACAGAAAAAAAAAGAATAAATAAGTAAAATGGCAAATCGGAAATGGCACGAAAATGGCACAAAACATACATTCGCATTCGCATTCACACACACACACACACACAAGCGCATACATAGATGTGCAAATATGTATTGTACTATCTTTGTTTGTATCTATTTATATACAATAGTTGTTTGTATGAGTCTGAGTAGTATGGAGTGTATTCGTGCGTGTTTTTTTGTCTACTTCCGGTTGAACGCTTTACTACTTCGGTAGCTCAATCAAATGACAATTGATCTTATTACTTTTGATGTTGTTGTTGTTGTTGTTGTTTTTGTTGTTTTCATTTTTGTGATTTACGATTTTCTTACCATTTGCTATTGTCTTTCCATGAACGCTGATTTCATTTGGTGACTAGTTTTACCCATTCTCATCTTAAGCTAAATTAATAAATGAAATTTACGAGATCCATGAAGCAAACAATGATTTTACTTCTTTTCCTTCTCTACTACTTCTCCTATAGAAAGTCCAAATACATTAAATGCACAAAGTCCAAATCGTTTGAACACTAACAAGATTCGCTTCATTGGTTTAATACTCACACAGATATACGAGTACAATACACACATGTGAACATTAAAGTAGAACACACACACACACACATTTATACAAATATAACAATTGGAAGAACGTAGAAGCAAAATATGTACTTTAAGGCTACACATAAAAATTCCAAGCACCCAATACCAAACATTTGAGAATACTTTCTTTATCGTCGTCCTTCCTACATTACTCATTTACTCATTCAGTTGCTGTACCAATTTTTTCTTCTCATTTATACGCTTCGTTGTTCCCATTATTATTGTTGGGTTGATGTTGGTCCTTGTTGGTCCTTTATGGCCAAGTCGAACAGTGTTAATGGTCACTTTGTTTTTGTACAATTTAATTCGACAATTGAGGCGCAGCACCCCAAAAAACAATAAACCAAAAATACTCCAAAAAATGATGGCAAAAAACAAAAACAAAAACAAAAACAAAAACAGAGCAAGAACACAAAAGGAAATAACAATTGAAAATAAAGTAAAACAAAAACAAATAAAAGGCATAATAACAACAATACAATAGCAATAAGAACATCAACAACAACAACAACAAAAGGATTAAAACAATAATTTCATTTAAGCTCAGCTGGAATCACCAAAAAGAATCAACAACAAATAAGGAAATGTTTTATTTCCAATAAAAATATTGTTCATACACACACACTCACTCATAATTTACAATAAAAAGCTTAATACACATACATATATATAAACATAGTACTATAGTATAATATATCTGTATAGTCATACAATTGTATTTTATATTGAAAATTGCCATAAAATAAAAGCTAAAAGGCGTGTCAGATTCACAAAAGGCGAGTTATTGGAGAATTTCATATTTGACCTAATGATTGATAGATTGTTAAAAGAAGAGGAGTAACAGTATGATAAAAAAATATGTAGAGAGAGATAAAGAAAGAGGTGTAAAATAGAAAGATTGAAAAAGCTTAAGAGGCACCGAGATTAAAGAATGAAGCAATGGAAAGAAGTAATGAAAAAACTGAAATGAGCTGACTGGAAATTGCCTGGTTAATTAAACATTTGTGTGCAAAAAAAATATTCTTATACTTTTTATTTAATTTCATTGAATAAAATTATTACAATTTATAGTTATTTTCCATGAAATTGATGCTGAAATAATAATAGGTAGTGCAAATATTGAGATTTCTTATAAAATATAAGATTAAATGATATATAGTAGTTTTCATTGGATATGGACACTTGTTTTAAGAACGTTTAGTAATTTTTTTATTTCATATACTACGGCATACAAAATATTATTTACCAAAGCATATGAACCTTATTTCTTAGACGTTGTCTGCTTCATTGCAGCAAAGATCCAATATAATCCATGTAGCCTTTTGAGCCTCCGGATTGGAGTAACATTTATCAGTGGTGTGACCAAACGGTTGTTGTGAGCCAACAGACGGTTGTTATCAAAGTGAAAGGCCATCTGGTGTTCAACTACAGTCAAATTTAAGTCTCTAAGCTAATATACTACCCATGGTATGACATTAGGCTGACTTGTTCTACAAGTCTTCCACTCTCTTCCGTTGTGATTTTGTATTCAGAGCCTCGAGTCTTATAGGTACTTGACTAATATGCCTCTATGAATAAAATGGTACTGTGAGACAAGTGAATTCTGAATATAAAACTTCCTTAAAATATGTCAAATATAAGTTAAAAAACTAAGAAATGGGATGCAATTATTATTATAATTATAAGAAAATGAAATAATCTTTAATAATAATAATAATCCCAGACTCAACACATTCTACAGTCTCCTCCGCTAATATAAACAAAATATACAACTTTATTAAAGAAATAAATCTAATTCATTTACTATAGTAAGTATAAAAAAAATAAAAAAAATGTTGATAATATTTTATAAGTAAAGCTAAAGGTCTCGATGCTCTTAATAATAATAATAATTATTTGTAGTATTATTTTTTTTTTAGTATATTATAATTAATTTTAATAAATAAATAAATATTTCTCATTTTTGAATAATAAAAATCATTGGGATCATTAATTTGATGTGATCATCATACAATGAAATTACTACTTAAAATTTAAAACTATTATTTGATCAATTTTTCTTTTAAATACAAATATTTGCTGTTTCTATTGATGACAAGTGAATTTTTGTTATAAATTTATTTTATGGGAAACTATTATGGTCTTTTGACCTTTTCCATTCAAAATGCATTTGCAACACTACTATAATACATGAAATGGGGTTGAAAAGTCTTATAATCCAATATTTCTCTTTACAAATACTCGTTACTCCTACTACTCAAACATTTAAGTCTGCAGCATATGCGTGTCATTCAATGTTTGTATAGACAAAAGGCACAACAATTTTGTACGTGAGGCCGGCATTTATGCAAAACTGTCAAAGGGGCAGACAGACATAGAAAGGAATGGCCAAATGTAGGCACAAAGTTACAAAGATATAAAGAAAGAGGGACCAGACAATAAACCATTCATACTCTATATGCTGTATGAGTGCTTTTATGCTCCTAGTATACCAAAAACCAAATCTTTAAAACTCAGTAGAATTCCTCTGCACATCGCAGTCAAATTCATTGTCATTCTGCTGCACAATTAAATTGTTTATTTCTTTAGCAAAAACATTTTTTTTTTTTTTTTGTTAAATATTTATATTTTTTGTTTGTTCTTATTGTATTTTCATTTGCCTTTTGTCACTTTCTGTTGTCGTTGTTGGAGTTGGTGATGGAGCAGTTTTCCAGGCATTTCACATGACTTTTGTTTTTTTTTTTGTGTTTCATTTTATTTTATTTTATGTTATTTTTTTTTTGTTTTTGCTTTTGGGTTGGCGGCTGTGATGATGGTCCTGACTGGTCTAGCGGTGATTGCATGCATAAACTCATTCGTACTCCAACTCGTACAATACGTTAAATTGTAAAAGTCGTTTACAGCTTTTAAATTTCCATCAACATGCCAAAGTAAACACATGGACGCACACACACACACACACACACACACATCAATGTGGTATGTACTATGTATCTATGTGAATATCTACCAAGCGTCCCTCTGTCATTGGTGTGGCACTTCCGCAAATGTATATTTTGTTAATGTTGCACATTGTTTCGTTAACACGCGTAAATGTAACTCTTCGTTTCGGTTTATTTTGCTTTGCTGAGCTCAGTTTAGTTCAGTTCAGCTCCGCTCAGAGCTGCACTGTTTTACTTTGCTTTCCCTATTTTCATTCATTCATTCATTTGCTTTGTTTTGTTTTGTTTTGTTTTATTATTGTACTTTGTGCGTATTTCTCTTTTCTTTTCTTTTCTTCTCTTCTCATTTTTTATTATTTTATTGTAAATGCGTTTATATAGGTGTATGTATCTGTGTGTGGGTGTGGGTGTGGGTGGGAGTGATTGTGTGTATGTGTGTGTATAGATACTTTTTATTCCTGCATCTGTGTGTGTGTGTGTTGATGTTTTTAAGAGTTTATGCTTTTGTCATCTGCTTTTATGGCGTGCCTTTCTCATTGTTATTGCTTTGATTCTTATTGTTTTGCTTGTTTGTTTGTTGTTTGCTGTTTCTGTTCCATGGTCCTTTGTTGTTATTTTTATATTTTAACAACTTCATATACAATACTATACTACAAACAAACATCGCTTATGTAGCCGCTCTCACTTATCCCCTCCTCAAAAAGGAAGACAGTTTTAATAGTCATTGAAAATGTGTGCATTTTGTCATAAAATCAAATAAACGACTGGGATTACTTACATCATATGTTATCCCAATACTATTATATTTGTAGTAGTCATACAAGAACAAAAAAAAAAAAAAAAACGAAACAAAAAACCAGCAGCTCCTACGCAATACTTGATTTAAGTTGCTTTGTTTGGGTAGTTAAAATAACAAAAATCTCAGATGAAGTAGTAAAAAATGTTTGTGAAAATGACATAAAAATTAAGCAGGCGATTTGAGCAAATGTAAAGCTGTGATGGTGATCAAATAAATCTTAAACAGAGATTTGAGATTAAACAAATACTTACACGGAGCAGCGAAAGTGACATTTAAAATTAAATCATCAAACTCAGAAGGTTCATTTAAAGTATTTGAGTGTAATTGGATCTTTAATGTTTTTAAATAATTTAAAAGAAAATTATTGATAGAAATGCTACACAAAATTTTGTATGAAAATTATAAAAGAACAGAAGTTTTACAGAAATCATACATGCTAATAGAAATCGAAATAGGTATGTATTTAATTGAAATTATTGTATAAAAAATATGATTGGGACCATAATTAATCATATTACACATACTTGGATATATGTACAATATTAAAAATGTTCAAACGTCTTGATTTATGCAATACACTTTATCATAAATGAGAGTGAAGCTCAACAACTCCAAACTAGTTTCTTTCACTTCTACTTGATTGGTTGTTTGAATTGAAATGACAATGAGAACAAATTACATAAATGCTTATTATAAGAAGGAAATAACTGTAATGTAAACCTTAGCCATATTTCAGGGCGCATTAACTCAATGAAATCATTTAATCACTCAGTCTTAAGTATTTTTGTTGTGATGTTGATACTATATTTACTGCAATTGTAATTCATTTTGGTTTTGGCCGTAGAAATAATTGGAAATTTATTTCTTTAAATGAAATTTGTTATTCATTTCTTTAAGTATTTGAGTAAAAAGCAAACTCGGAGAGATGGGTATAAGAAATCACAGCACAACAGAAAGTTATCAATATTAACCAAACCAAGCTTTGCTAAGGACATAGTTGAGAAATGAATTTAAATACAAAACTGCATATTAGAGAACAGTAAACTATAATGAGAATTTAAAGCAAAGAGATCAGAAAAAAGATAGCGACTAGTGTTAGTGGGTCTTAAAATGATCAGTGTCAGTAAAGATATCCGTGGTGTGTAAGTGAGAATAATATAGTATTTTAAAACAAGATCAAGAACAAAGCAAACAGAAAGAATACAGCAGTGGTAAATCAAATTGTTTTCATAAGCAGACATCTTAAAGTAAACTAAGTATAAACAAAAAATCAATCATATGACAAATATTACCTATTTTGTTGATTGGTAGCAGGGTAAAGTCATCAGATAAGACGAGCTTTCAATCTACTCAGATGGCACCAAGTCGGTGGAGGGTATGGGGACGGGTATATTCTCACAAGAGTTAATAGCTTAGCAATCATATTGTATATCGAACTGGTGCAGCATATTCCAAGCAAAGGTATACTCAGTCTGACAGGCTACAAGGTTGAAAAACACTATGGGGGAGACCCCGAGAAGCCTATCGATCCGTGTTGTTAGCCAGGCTGCCATCAAAGCTTTGTCTGCTCATAGCACTAACAGCTATTCGTAGAAAGGTGGCGGCTCTTAATCAGGCTCAGCAGCACTCAGTTACGCTAATCTGGGTGCCTGGTCATTATGGCCTTACAGGTAACGAGAAGATATAAAAAACCGTTCTTTAAGGAATTGGATGGTTTGACAAAGGTGCCACTAAGAGGAAAAACTTGCTGTGTTCGCGGAATCTTTAGGTTAGTTAAAGAGCCTAAAGGAGATCTCTAGGACCAACTAGGTTTTGTCAAACGGTTTCCCCAATTTCTTTTGGTTCAAACTATGACTAAACTGTGTTAAATAAACGTGGCGAAAGAGATTCATTGTAATAGAATTTATAGAAATATTTTAATTTGAAATGAAATATTCCATAATCATGACTGATAGATAGAGTGTGTCAAATTACCAAACCATTACAAATTTTGTATGAATCCCGTGTTAGAACATATATTTTACTCTAAGTAAGCGTGTCATTTTAATTGGTTGTTAAAGCCACGTGGGTAAGAAGATTCTTTAGCTTTATGAGTATAAATACGTGTACAAGCAACATTGACAATAAAACATCTCATTTCACAACTTGATATCGTTCGTTCAATATATTTGTACTACAGAAGCAGATTCAAATTCAATATGGGTGAGTTTTAAAGAAAAAAGTTGAATTTAAAAATATTGAAAATTAATGAAGAATAGAATATGAAAATTTATAAAAAAATTCTTTTCGTAAATAGAGTCAGTTAAGCTGATAATTGCACTTTATGTTGTTCTGCTATTCTTTATAGCAGCAGTAGACACTAAAAACCACTCGGCATTAAATAGTCATTTTGCCTTTGCTAAGAACATATTAAAAGCTATTGCAAAGGATTATAAATGGAAAAATATTGCTTTTAGCTTCTCACCCACTGCCATACAGAATTGCTTAACATTGATTTTTATGGGTACCAGAGGAGATACTGCCGATGAATTAAGCAGTGCACTCTTGATAGGTGCAAAAACAAACAAACAAACAAACAAGCAAGTAATTGCAGAATATTATGGATGATTTTTGAAGACTTGGTTAGAAAGTCCCATGCTTAAAATGGCCAATCGAGGTTATGTAGGCAACAATGAGAAACTTGATCCGGAATTTAATAAAATTGCATGGAAATACTTTGGTTCGCATGCAAAACATTTTAATTTTTTTAAACTGGCGGAGGCTACTAAAGAAATAAATACTTGGATCATAAAACAAACTAATGATACAAAAAGGACTATGCTTCCAGATGATGCAATCAAAGCCAACACAAATGTTGGCCTAATCAATGCATTATACTTTATGGTGAAATGGCCTTCCCATGTCTTTTGGGAAAATTCTGAATTTAAATTCACATGATTTTATGGAAGCAGCTGTCAAATTCTGGGACGACAAATTCAAAAAGCTTGAACAAAAAACAAAAGTGCGATTATCCATATCCAATACACGAAGTCGTGAGTCTATTGATTTAATGACGCTTTTGCAAATAGTATGTATATTCAATGAAATTAAAGAAATCAGAAGAGTTTTTAGTATAATTTTTTTTATTTCAGTTGGTTATTACAAAACTGTCTTTGCTAATTTGATTGGTTTATTTCCCATAGCCAGAAATCAAAGGGTATCTCGAATTAAACACAAAGTCTATATGGATTTTGCGGCTAAGATTCTTTTTTCAATAACTTCCTCTACGAACATCATATTCATGTACCAACTGAGACCACAAAGAAAACATGTGAAGTAAAATACAGAAGTCTTCAAAGGAGATGGGAAGGTCATTCTCCCATAAACTATACTGCATAGACTAGGACAACATTTGTGTTGGCTTTGATAGAATCAGCTGATAACATATTCTTTATTTTATTATCAGTTTGTTTTGTGACCCAAGTATTTATTTTTTTAGCAGCTTCTGACGGATTAGCAAAATTAATATTTTCCAAATGCGAATCAAAGTATTTCCATGCGATTTCATTAAATGTCGAAGTATGTATCTCATTTCTGACCACATACACTTGATTGGCTATTTTAAGCATGGGACTTTTTAATCAAGACAAGAACAAAACCTTTCATAATTCTTTGCAATATTTGCTTTGTTTGCTTGTGCACCTGTGACTCCCATAAAATTCAATATATTTTAATAGCAGCAGGTGGAGAAGCCAAAACCAATTTTTGCTTTTTGGTTTTCTCAAAATGTCTTTTAAGATGTCCTCAGCAAAGGCATAATGACTATTCAATGTCGACTGGTTTTTAGTGTCTACTGCTGCTATAAAGAATGGCAGAACAACATAAAGTGCAATTATCAGCTTAACTGACTCTATTTACGAAAAGAATTTAATTATATATATTTCTCATATTTTGTTCTTCATTATTTTTCAATATTTTTCAATATTTTTAAATTCAACTATTTTATAAAACTCAATCATTTTTAATTTGATTCTGCTTCTGTAGTATAAATATATTGAACGAATAATATCAAGTTGTGAAATGAAATGTTTTATTGTCAACGTTGCATCTACACGTATTTATACCCATAAAGCTAATGAACCTTCACACCCACGTGGCTTTGAAACCCGCTTAATATTACACGCTTACTTAGTGTAAAATTTATGGTGTAAAACGGCAATCATATAGAGTTTCTAATGGTTGGCAAATTTAACACATACAATCATATTAAAATTCACCATCTGCTAGTAAAATCATGCATTGTAATCATGTTGAGTAGTAACTAGCAGACTGAAAACAATCTATCTACAAAAGTTGAGAACCGTCCTTCTGTATTCGCTGTATATTAGTGCTCTCACAGACACACATTCCCTCCTAATGTGTCAATTTGAGTCCGCAGTGAGGCAGCTACTAGTATTTCAGTTGTCTACAAAACTGCTTGACTGCTGTTACTAGCGCACACGTCAACTCGCCTATTCCTGAAATCGTTTCTTTGCAGCTTGCAAGCAAGTCAAATGGAAATGAGCCTTTAGATTCAATTTGAACATCTTAGCCACGATCGCAGCTAATTTTATATAGAAAGTAACAATAAGCACAAGGAAAGAGTGTTTAAAGGGTTACCGATTTGTTTTTTTCAATTAATTAAAATATATTCTAACATAAATTATATTTTTTATTTTTATTTTTTTCTCAAATGTACAAAATTAAGCCATCGAATTAATTAACTGTTATAAAAAATTGATGTGACAAAGGCTACAAAATGACAAAGGAATCATTCGGGGATATAATTTAGATCAATCCAAACTACAGAAATCAAAAGCGTAATGATGTCTCGTGAGCTATAACCACCACTCCGAATTTAATTTTCTAGATTTGTTTAACCATTTCATTCATTAATTTATATTGATATTTATTTCTTAAAAATTTATGGCAAAATACAAAAATGTATTCCTCTAATCGAGTGATTATTAACCATTTAGTGATGAGGGACCATTTTGTTTGTCCACCAACAGTAAATTTAAATAAATAAATAAAAGAACAACAGTATTTTGATTTTATTTTACGAAGATTTTACATTACTTAGTTGAATATATCAATTTTGTCTTTACTTCTCAAAGCCAATCGCATGTCGGCATTGGCATCCAACCGATTTCGGTGCTTGTTCTGCCGACAAAAAAGTTTTTTTTTTGGACCTTATGGCTAAAAAAGGGGATTTCGAACACAGTACATTGTATTGTGAAATAAGGACTACATTTTACCTTATCAATAATTGTTTTTTTTTTAATAACATTTGACATATTTCGAATACGCGACTTCACTGTGTCGTTTGAAAGTAGTATTTCACATATATTTTTAGGATGGCTTTGCGGACCACTTCGGGTGCTTTCAGGGACCAACAGTTATCTGCGTGCCACCAGTTAAGAACCACTGCTCTAAAATCTCCACTTTGTCTCTATCAGTTGTTTTTATGACTTTGACTATTCTTCTTTAATTCCCCACATTTAGTTTTTACATAATAATTTCAATCATATTAACATGTTTTTTATTTAATAATTATTTTGATTAAAACATCTTTTGAACTTTACTTCAATATTATTAAGAGTACTTAATTCAAGCCCAAAGCGAATAATCAATAAAATGTAATTCATTAAACAATGTCCCCATAGGATATAAATTAATATGCCATTAAATCGACAAACCAAACATCAACAATAACAACAACAACAACAATAGCACTGAAAACCCTATTGAAATACTTCAAATGGAATACAAGTGAAATTCACAATAAGAAAAAAGCAACAGAAAAAAGGACAAAAGATAGTAACTAGCAAAATACACGCATATGCTTAACAAAAACTAACCGATAAGCAAAAATATTGAGATATAAAGCAAAACTACAAAATACTAGAAGATTAAAAGGAAGCACACAAACACTCACATGCCGAAACACATAGATACACACAATCATGAATCTATAGAAACCACATTGACTTAATAGTAGAAACCTCAAACTCGTCGCTTGCTAAACAACGAAAAATCAGCAAGAATCAGGAAACGGAAAGAGGAGAGTAGGAAAAAAGTGCTTTGAAGCATTTTCAAGCGTTTTGAATGAACGCTGGAAGCAATTCAAGCGGCTGTACATGTTGCCAATATGTGTGTAGTGTACATACTATTGAGTATAATGCCTCCCAGGAGTATGCAACGAAATGTGTTTTTAACAGCAACAATTTTCCAAACAATTATTACAATTTGTTTGACCAATGCCACCATCACCACCACCACCACCACCATCATCATCATCATCATCATCATTATCATTGATATGAAGGAGATTGTAAAGATAATATTGGATTGGAGTTTGAGTGTAGAATGGCTACTATGGTTGTTTGTTGCATGTCTGTGGTCTATTGAAGTGTGTCGAGCCCACAATCCCAAGCAACAAAAGCGTTTGTGCCTGATTGTGCTACAGGGAATTGCAACCAACCAACCAACCAACCAACCGAACAACAATACTATCAACAACAAACAAGTATCGTTTCTCTCTAGTAGACAAAGGTTAGAGATTTTATATCAATATAGTACAATAGTAAAGCAAATATCAAACCCTATATCCGCACTATAATTTCTCCTACTTCCGCTTTACTAAAGTGAGGATGGGTGAATGTGAAGACTATGTGTATTTTGTATATTGGTCAATTTCAATATATTTCAGCAAATAAAATACTTTTGTATATGAATCATGTTTCATTTTTGTTTTTCCTCTGTTTTCTTCTGTTCTGTTGTGTTTTTTAAGTATTTTTCTTGTTTATGAAATACGCCCACAAAAAGTATGCTATACAAATTGTTCAATATGAATATACGTATTTTCGTATATAAATAAAATAAATAAAAACTATTGCATATGTTAAGGCGCTTTGCATTGCATGTTATACATACATTCTCTCCATGGTAGATTGAAGTTGAAATTGTGAGATGAGATGAGATGAGTTGATCGTTCGATTGTGCATATGTGGAGAATTTATGATTTTAATTGGTTTGGTCAAGTGGAAATTTTACACAAAAGCGTTTTTAATATATTTACAATATATTCATATTTTTAGTGAATTTTGTTTTTTTATTACAATAATTTTTTATATATTCTCTTTTTAATTTAAAAAATATTTTAATTTGTATTTTTTCTTTTCAACATATTTTTATTGGCTTTTCATTATTGTTATTATTATTATTATTACTCATATTTGCTTTGTTATGTTCAATGGTAATTTTTTTTTTTATTGATTTCCCATTCTTTTCCTTTTCATGATTTATTATTCGATGCCTTGCAACATAAGTGCATTTTTTTGCTTTGGTAGAAATTTAATTGGAGTGACTCCAAAGAGATACAATTCTTATAATTTAAATATTATTGTTTTAAGTTATTGATAAAGTTGTTACCTGAATAGTACTTCAACTAACTTCGTTTAAATTTCAGATATTATTAAGCAGCTTTTTACATCAAGGTGAACTCAGGTAAATCACAACTGTGTTGGTTCATCCTCAGGAAAAGTTATATACCTCCGGAAACGATTGCTGGCCTGGCGATATCACAGTCTACAGTTGTGAAATTCTTAATAAACAACTAAAATATCATATTACTACATCACGCACTTTAAATCGCAGAAAAATACAGGTCCTTCAATACAAGGCACTCGGTACAATCACCTATGCCCCCTGGTTCGTCAGGAACTTGACGTTCCACAACGACCTCAGCATGCTTACAGTTCTCAAGAAAATTAACTTCCAAAGCAACCAATACAATGACAGACTTCTCTTCCACCCAAATCCTCTCGATGAATCACTTACCATGTCGGTAATTCAAAGGCGCCTAAAACGCTTCAATCAAAAGAATGGGTTGATAGAAAATCCTTAGACTTACAAAAGATCAATAATGGTTGAAGAAAGACCTTTCGATGTACGAGTATTTGTTTAAAATTTTGATGCGATGAAATGAAAAAAGGGAGCTGCAAAAATTATTTGCATACACTGCAAATCACACAATTTCAATTTTAATTTCTCACAAATAGCCAAAACGTTCCATTTGTATGTATAATCAAAATAAAAACAACAACAGACTGCATACAAAAAAATAGTGTAAAAACCTGCTTAAAAAACGACAAATATTTTTGACTATAAAAACGTTTTTTTTTTTATTTTTTGAGTGATGGCGTACCGAAGTGCTTAGTATAAGTATAGATTAGTTAGACTCAATTGAATTAAACTATTCGCCTCAAATAAATAAATGCATCCTCGTGAAGAATGAATCAAATTGTTTCTCTATTGATATTCAAAGCCTCTTTCATCATTATTAGTATAGCAATGCGATTATTTTATACATAATCGTGAACTTGGTCTCCTGTTACATTTGTCGTCAATTTGTGGCAATCTTTAAAAAAACAATAAAAAAACCTTTGATTTGCTAAAAAAAAATATCACCGTACACTTGTTTTGTTCTATTGGCAGGAATATTTTTTATGCAAAATATTATTTCAAATGATGCCGTCCTTCTAGCAAAGTGGTGGCTGATTGCTAAAATATAACTCCAGTATTGATAATAAATTGTCTTTGTCTGAACTGAGTTCCTGAATATAAATTTGATAACTTTTCACCAAAAATTGGTGATGTGATTAATCGTCAGGCCAAGCATTGTATGGAGCGGTTGAAAAATCACCCAAACATAGGAGGAGTCACAGTGGCGCGAATCAACTAAATAGTTAATTGTTCTTTCCAACTTTCTAATTTTGTTAAAGTTGTTTTGTAAATGTTAAATTTAAATTTAGTTTAATTTAAGTTGTTTTATAGAATAACAGAAAAATTAAAATATTTATTGATATAAAAAAAAAAAAAACAAAATCTGATTTTCCTGTATCTTATTTCAATTATGTTCTGCGTGAACTTATTTAGTTTTATCATTTTATGCATTTTTATAAAAAATTTTGTTAATTTTTAATTTTTTTTTAAATTGAATTAAATTTTATTACGTACTTATTTAGCGCAGTGAATAGCATAACAAATTTCTATTATTTAAAAGAACACTGAGAATTTTAACAAAGTTGTTATCATGCAGGTGCAGTCTACTTCTTGTTGAGAAGCAGGTGAACGCCAATGGGTTGGGATGCGTCTGAAGTTTTGTGAAGCAATTCACTGCTGTATCCATTTAAAAATATAACTAATTAAAATTCTCAAATAATGTATGTATATTTCCTAACCATATTACGCACGCTTTGGCATGCATCACATGCAAATTTTAGATTACAAAAAAAAAAAAAAAATAATATTACATTTACTACTACTGATTTACTACTTGTTTAGTTTAAGTTCGCATTACCACAGAAACTAAATTGCTTTCAAATCCACATACTACAATACTTGACCTCTTTAATCAAATTGTAATTAGAAATAACTAGTTGCGCATTTTGTCGATTCTAATTAGAGTTGAGAGAAATTTTTGTGCAATACAACTAAGCTGGCATAAGCTAAGGTTAAGTCAATGGACGTAGGAATGATCGAATTGAATGAAAACGGCCTGTATTGCAGCAATTTAGTTTAATATATACTTAGTACAATATATACATGTTTCTCATATATAAGTATATATATATATACATATATATACATACATACATAGATACAATACAATAGAATGCATGTATATGTGTAAACATATAATGACATTGATTCGGTAACAATTAGCAATACCGAAAATTGAGTGACACACACACACACACACACACACACACACACACACACACACATATACAAACAACAAATGAAATAAACCACAAATACCAAATATCTACTTGTTAAAACCCTCCTCTGACTAAGAATTCACTAAATAAGTATGTAGGTATATAACACCACACACATTCTCATTCTGCCAGGATATACTACGTACATACTTGTATCTTCTCTGTTCTATCAGCCTAACAGATAACCCATCTACATACATAGGCAGAATGTGTATGAAAAATTAGCTAAGCATGTGTTGGGCACCTTGTCCTTTTACAATATTACTTACCATGCCATGCCATGCCCTAATCATGCTTGTAGTAACCACTTATTATCCTTTGCTCATCATATACTTTGTCCACCATGACGGTGGCAATTGTGCTAGTAACGCAAAGCAATAACGTTGACAACGGATACAAATGTATCCCAATCTATTTGAATGAAGGCGGCTTATTGGAGCGTTTCACAAAGCGATTTTGTGGAAATCTAGTTCCTACTACAGCAATAGTAAACTCGTATATAAATGTATCTGTGTGTGTGTATCTTTGTGGGTGTATGTTATGTCTAATGTTGTATACTGTCAGGTTAATATGCTACTGTTTCTATTGCGTTGTCTTCACTTACTTAGCTAAGGAAGCGTTAAACATTTTGCGTGTTTAACACCTTCGCAGGCTTGTTAGTTCATGTAGAGACCAAGCGAACAACAACTATAACAGCAAAAGCAACAACAAAATTAAGGATACGTTAACCAGAGCAACAACAACAACAACAACAATAACAAGTAACTAATGTGATACACATGTAACCATAGATTCATTCTGTAGTTGGGTAGATAAAATATTGTAGGTGTGTGGATATCTATGTAATTGTATAAATGCAGTTAAATGCCACATTGTTTGTCACACTGCATTGTGGCCTTCACTGATTATGTGCTTATTATTAGTTGGAGTTACTGTTACTTTATAAGTAGCATTCATAATGTGCTGGTCAGTACAACTTACTTATACATATATCGTACACTTGTGTATGCCAGTGTTTCTATGTATATACGAATATGGTAGTTCGTGTAAAAGTATTTACAGTATGTTCATTTTGTTACATATTATAATTATAAACTACAGTGGTTTTTTTTTTGTGCTTTTGTTCGGATTTAAACAACAAATTAATGACATGCAATGTTTGGTTTTTTTGCTGTTTCTTTTTTTCAATATAAATTCTTTGTCATGTAGGTCAATGATGGATATTTTTTTTGCATTTAATTAACTGCTACTCAAGAGATAGGAGAGGATAAATTAATACGTAAAAAGTAATGATGTCAAGTGAATAACATCCTGTTGGCTCTAAATAAAGGCATAGATTAGTGAACTTTAGAACTAAAGAGAGGGCTACATTTTTCCTAAATAATATTGTTTATATAGTTCATAGCGATATACAAGTGCTGCTAAGATGCTGGGATGAGCAACTTTGAGGATTGTGGAAGTATAAGAAAATAATAAGTTTAATATTACATAAAGAAACCCGACAGTTGATAGCAAAAGTAAAAGAGCAGAGAATTGTCGTTAAATGGTCATAATCGGAAAGGGAATATTCTGCTGTTAATATGAATGTAAAAATTATTACATGTGGAAGTGTTTTTAGGAGTTAAAATTATTCACAACGTGACCTATAAAGATCTATTACCCTTGACCGTATTTTCTTGTAAATAATATGGATAATTTTTATAGAATTATAAGAAAAAAAAAATAATAATTTGCTTTTAGTTTGGAAAACCTTTTCCAAAAGAATGACAATACTGATAAATCTTACAGTATCCACAGTAAGTATTCAGTATTTATTTCTTTCTTCTTCAGGTGATACAAACTATAGCGTCCTGTAATGTATTCAGCTAGGAACCGTAGACCTCCACTGCTTAATTTGAAATAGTTTATAGTAAAAGATTCATTGTCAGAGTTTAGGAATCACTTACTTTCCTTAGATCTTTCTTGTAATGCTACTGGAGCTTACAAATTTTCCGTCCAAGCATTTCTTTATAGTTTCAGTAAAGTGAGTTTCCATTTTAGAGGGTTTTCCCCATTTTTTCCATTATCACAAAATGTATGTATAATATTTTGCAATAACTAAATTATTTAATCTATTCAATTCTGTTGCAAAGTTCAGTTAAAAGAAACTACACACTGTAAAAATCAAAATAAAGAACAGAGAAAGGCAATGAGTAATTTTTTTTTCAATCATAAATAATCAATTTCATAAAAATTTCTGTGCACATAATTGTCTGCCCATAAGATGCTCTTCCACTGTATGCAATGTCAGCTATTTCGTGTTTGATTTCCTTTTTTTATCATTTACTAGCTTTTGCTCTGGAACCGGAAAGCGTTGTTGCACCAGGAAGCAGGTTTTTATTATCAGAATCTTCTCCCAATCTTTAGTAATCCATGTTACACAGGTGTCAATTGCGGGCTTTTTGTCTTCTTCTGTAAAATTTTTTAAACAATTCGATTCCTTAAGTGATTGACAGGCTTAGATTAGACGATAGTCGTTGCGAATATTTGAGAAATTTGGAATTAGTGCGGCAGTATAAGTATCCCTCTAAAATAACTCCATTCTCCTTAATTATTTCGCATCGAGGCGAAAATGTTTGCTGTAGAAAAAATACATATGAGATGTTTGTGTCATTTTTTTTTAATTATTATAATTAGACTCCACATATGCAGTGGTTAACAATTTTATTACAAGAATTTATTTAAACATAAATTAGTTTAGTTCATTTTACATGGTTGCACTCAACTTATTTTAGTGTTGATTTAAAATCAATCATCCAGATGATTATAATTTTATTCGAACTGATTTTATTTAAATCTGAGTTTTCTTGACTGATTATATGTGAGTAAAGAGAAATGTGATTTTTGCAGTTCTCTGGTATGAACAAATATTAATATTGGGTAAATAAAATGAAATAAAATTTAAAAAAAAAAATAAGAATTTAATTAAATTTAGTATATCAATCATCCTTAGATCGTGTTTATTTGGTTTCATATTTACTCATCTAACATGAATTTAATATTAAGAATTTCACTATAAAGTTCTTTTTAAGAATTGATTTCTAAGAAATTTGTCTAATTAAATAAAATTTTATGAATTCCTTTTATTTCATAGAAATTCTCTGCCATGTTTTCATTGTACAATGCTATGCATAAATAAACTATCTACTATGCATTGTGCCTTAAGTTATACTTTGTTTAATTATAAATATGATGAAATTTATGCTTTCAACTCAAAAGCAATACATACAGATATAGTAAAAATAAACAGATACAGGTACATTATATGCCGATGGCTATTATAATCAACACACTAATGGCATAAATAAAGCTCAAGTTACTTGTACTTAAATGACAACAACAGCAACAACAACAATAACAATAACACAAACAACAACAACAAAAGGCAAAATAAGGTAATAAAGCAATTTTTCATATAATTAAAGTTAAGTATATCATCATATAATTACAACACCAACACCAACAACAACAACAATCAAATTAATATACAATATATACAACAATAAAAATCCTTCTTCCATTTACCATTTACCATCTTTTGTCTGCCACAAATTTACTTTACTTTATCTCATTTCCTTTTATATCGTTAAAATATTTTATTTATAATAATGAGCATTAAATTAAATTGAAAGGTAAAGGAAGTAGACTTCGGAGAAAAACTATTGTATGTATAAAGAATATAAGAAACTGTTTTAAACTTAAAGTTAATAAATGAATGAAAAGAGGAGGGAGAAGTGAGAAGTGAGAAGAAATGAAAGGTAGAAAATCAGAAAAGCAGAAACTGTGAAAGTTATAAACGAAAAATAAACTAAACTTAATTATGGTATTGTATTTCATATAAATAAACACACACACACACAGATACAATCATACATATGCACAAAGATATACACATAGTAGATACATTGAGATACTTTGAAATGTATTAGTAACTAAGTGTTGACACTACACTTGTAATATTCTCTTTATTTATTTCTTTATTCAATTTTCCTTTTTATTATTTTTATTTATGTATACTTTGACTGAAGGCGTTTATTCAATTATTTATTAATGAATGCATACAATAAAAAGAAATTATGAGAATCAACAAATGTGTGACAAATGAAATAAATAAAAATCACAAATAAAGAAAATTAAGAATAGAGATGAAATGAAATGAAATGAAATGAAAGAAGAAATGAAAAAATTGTTGAGAAAATTTAAGACAACCGCCCAACAATTCCTAATTAATGACTGACAAATGGCATTAATAAGGTTGAGATTATATATAAAACGCCCACACAGTTACCAACAGACACGAATGGCTAACCCAGACACTTAG
The DNA here is from genome assembly GCA_035041805.1 of Amiota mariae. Taxonomy (NCBI): domain Eukaryota; kingdom Metazoa; phylum Arthropoda; class Insecta; order Diptera; family Drosophilidae; genus Amiota; species Amiota mariae. The sequence continues at coordinate 5,023,865 of JAWNKV010000170.1, read as the reverse complement.
AGATACAAAGATACAACTAACATTTGGCAGTTACATGGGTACTTTCACTTAAGCACAGAGATAGACAAATATATAGATATAGATACAGATACAGATAGACAGATACAGTAAAAGATGCGACAAAAACATTCAAGATAATCATATTAACCATTTGTCAGTTGTAGTACGCAATTTAAGGCCTTCAGAACTCTGCTTGAAATCATTTCATTTCCAATTCTCATACTGGTAAAGCTTTAATGAATCTACATTTCTCCTTCTCAGTTTCTCTTCACGGTTGCTACTTTAATCAAAATCTCTTCCCCTTTTATTCTATTATTAACTAAACTGGATTCATTTCAATTCAGTTCAGTTCAGTTGAGTTGAGTTGAGTTGAGTTGAGTTGAGTTGAGTTGACTAACTGACCAACTGAGTGACTGAGTTCCTTATTGACCACTTGCTTTAACCTCATGGTTTGACCACTCATCACATGTTTACAGCCCGCATGTTGAGAGCATTCACTCACTCTGTCAGTCAGTCAGTCAGTCAGTCAGTCACTTGGTCAGACCTCCTACTAATGGATTACACATGGTAAACGTTTGTTAAATTGTCGAAATCAGTTTGGCGCTGACTTGATAATTTAATGCTTGTGGTTTTGTATCTATTCAAAACTATCTTTCACATATTCATATCTATCTTTGTATCTTTTTGTATTGCAAACATTTTGTGTTGCTTTTGAGTCAATCCTGCGTCCGACAGCTGTCAAACTATTGCATTATATTAACATTTTAGGCTGCCGCCGGACAATTATTTCAACAAACAATTTCCACAACACATCAAGCAAACTCATTTTCATAAATTCTTCTATTCATATTATGTGAATGTGTAAAAGCAGAAATTATCTTAATTTACTTGGAGAGATTTTGTTAATTTTACAAACTGAAATCTCTGTTATGTTGGGAAATGTGTTTCATTTGCTATCATTAAAATATCTATTAGATGTCTCTATGGATTTTGGTCAAAGGCATTTGCTGGATGCTGACTGGCGCCCAGCAATCCTAAAACCAAAGCAAACCAATTTCAGACTAAACTCAATACAATTGTTATTAGTCTCATTAGTTTAAGTTTATTCATTAACATTGCTTGTAAATAACTTTACTCATGAATATAGAAATATATTCATACATACATACATTCATTCATTAAATGTATCTGCATATCTGTGAATCTTTTTGTTTGTTTGTTTATTGATGTGCGTTTGTTGTAAGTTAAAATGTTTGCGGCTTAACATAAATCGACAGTAATACGCATATAATACCCATAAATGCATTTCAAATTATAATCTGTTGATTTAATTGCTCAAAAATTTTATAAGTCTTCATTTGGTTTCATTTCAAATTTCAATTTATGCATGCAATGTATTTGTTTATTTCATTTTCTTACTACTATTGTATTATACAATATAATATGATAGTAAATACAATAATTTGAGGTCAACTTAAAATACACTTATGTAAATACTATACTTAGATTAAAGTTATCTCAAGTGAAAATATTACAATAACTAAAGAGAATTAACAAAATTTAAGGTGTCATAATCTGATAATTGTAAGTTTTAAAGTTAAACAGAGTGTAAAATTTAAAGAGTAAATTGATTTGATGAGGAAATTAATTTGGAAATAATTGAATGTTTTAGGTCAATTTATGAAAGGACAAATAAATTAAGAAATAAGTATTATTAGTTTTTATTCAAATTTAGTAAGCTCAGATTAATAATAGAGATCTAATGAAATTGATAGCAAACATTGAATTGTCTTTCTTTCCTTCTTGGGAGAATGATTCACTTAATGATTTAGAATAATCATAATAATCTAATTGATCAAGGTTTAGATTGTGAATTTCCTTGAAAAAGACGTGTGGAGTATAAAAATTATGCAGAAATAGCAATCCTTGTGCGCTTGCTGCTCCCCATCAAAATTCCATCAAAATCGGATATGCACGGGTAGATGAAAGAATAATATTTGATAATTTGATCCATCAATTCTTTCTTTTTCCGGTCATTCGATTCACACCAAACATTACTCAAACACTCTCCAGACTATGTTAGAGTTTCCCTGAACATTTCATCAAAATCGGTAAAATGGCTTCCGGTTCAATGAGGAACATACATAAATATATACAGACAAACATAGTTCCATTAATGTATAAGTATATAAATTGATTAGCATTGAGAATGATTTATGGTTATCAATATTCCAATGCATGTGGGAACTGATATTTTGTATTGATAACGAAGATTATTATAATTATTATAATATTTTTTTGAAAAAGTGAAAATGAGTAAATTACTAGAAGTTAGATATTAGGGTTTGGGTCCCGAGACTTTTTGTAAATTTAGTTGTAACAATTTTAGTTTCAAAAAGTCATCTATACAAAAATTCAAAATCGAATTATTAAAATATTCTAAGTAACATTTAGCGTTGATTTCATGAAAATTGAGCTACAAAAAAAAAAAAAAGTATTAATTTTTAAAGACTATTTAGTATTCTTTGACTTAACAATAACTTCGGTTTTTACACACAGCGATTCTGCGGCAGAACGATCTCTTACGACTTTTGTTTATGGAAAAGAAGCACGAAGAAGTGTCGCATGCACCAGCGACACAAGAAACTCAGCCAACGTTTTTCTTTCTCTTCTTTCGCGTAGTTTGACATTTGTTGAGTAAGGGATTTGAGAGAGAGAATCTCAATCTCTGTCAATGTCAAAATATATCCTTGGCGTCTATTGCTGAGTGTAAACACAAGTAAGCGACACCTAAGAAGAATCAAGATTAAGTGTCGCAAAATAACTCTGTGTGTTAAACGGATTCTATTCATTGTTTTCTTTCTGTACTTTTGTAATATGTTCACTGAGAGCGGAACAAGAGAGATAGAGAAAAAGAGAGTGTTTTGTTTTCTGTATTGTATTTTTTCCTCTTATTTATTATTAATTGAGTACGCACAACAGTATTGTGTTGTTACGGCCTGACTACAAAAAAAAAAAAAAAAACAAAAATAAATATATGAATAAAACAAACCAATTGTTTAGATAATAATTAATTAAGCTTAAGGCCATCGTAGCTATAGCTTTTAATTTATTTTTAGTTTGTTTGTATTTTGTACTAATTACACCCAAACTAATCATACATAAATAAATAAATGATAAATATTAGGATTTCTTCAATAAATGTTTATTTTTAGAAAATTTTTTTTTTTTTAATTGATACAACTCGCGAAAAATGATCTCGATTCTAATTTTAATCTGAGACGTCCTAAGACTTTGATAGTTGGTTGTCTCGTGTGCAGAGACTTTCAGACTGTCGGGACTTCCCAAATTATACTAGAAATCATTTCTTGAAAAATTTATAAAATTATATATTATATTACTTTATGAAGACCGTCTTCATATTTTAGAATAATCACTCAAATTATGAACAGAAAAACCTCTATTTTTGTTAGTTTTTAAAAGTCAATAATTTTTTGTGTGTAAATAAAATGAAATGCAAACAAACACCGTTGGCTTCAGAGTAATGAAACCGGTGAAGAAATGTAAATCAGTTTTTCTTATGCATCCGTGTAAAATCTAAACAAAATATACTGAAAAGAAAGAATGATTGATTAAAATTAGTTTCCTTTGATTTGAGTTTTCTATTGCAATGAAAAAAACTATTGTATGCCAAGTATTCGTATAAATTTGTTTAAGTAAAAACTATGCAGACTTCTATAACAAAGTTAAAGTTAAAGTAAAATAATTGTATATTTTACTATTATTATAAATTTCTTGGTATTTCTTAAACCTCCAAAATTACTTTAATATCATCTTTTCTTTAAGTCTCTACCAATCTCTACCATTAAGTGAACATTTAACAGTTTTATAAGATACAAAATGATTCAAAGGAATCCTGTAAAATTTAAATTAATTTTCAAGTCAAAGTAGACAACAGACAATTTTCAAATCAAATAACAATTAACATTAATTGCTAATTTTTGGTTTAGATGTGGTGGGAATCCTTAACTAAATGGAATTATTTTTATACCCGAAAGTCATGTTAATTGGCTTAGTATATAAGAAGGTAAGCATCAGAAGTATTTTAAGCTTAATTGGTTTTCATTAAAAATATATTATAATATAATATTATGTATATATAAATTTCTTTACTCAAATCCTTTAAGTACTAGACAAGTAGACATCAAGCTAAGTAAAGCAAAGCAAAGCAAAGCAAATCAAATGAAATAAAATCAAATTATAGATGATTAGTGTAATCATAATGATTACACTATAATATAATGATAATGATGATGATGATGATGATGATGATGCTAATGATGATAATTTTGAGGACAAACCTAAGCCAATTAAATGAAGATAAGCAAACACAAGGACAATAACCTACATGCACTCAAAAACACCTGCTGTGCTCTTGATTTATATGATAATAAAGAAATTAAAGCACCTGAATATAAGATACTAACTTCAATTGAACAAATTTACTACTCGTACTACTACTCTATTGTATTGTAGATACATATACGAGTGTATGCATAGATTCAATAGAATTGTGTAAAATACTTGATAAAATCTCACATGCAGTGTCTGATATAAAACACTCGAAGCAATAATATCAATTTACATAATAATAAAAGCAAGGCTACACATATTAGGAAGACACATTTGCTAGGCAAATTAATGAATAGATAAATGATTGAATTGAATTGAATTTGAATGAATGAAATTTTGGCATATCTATCATAAGTATATTGTGTATACTTATATGGATAACAATGACAATATATCAATTGTTATACTTAGTAAGTACAAAAATATTACATAAATTTGACACACTCAAATTTAAACAAACAGCAAAGGGACATTGACTATTATCATCCATGACAAAATCTATTTCATATCAGTTGGATGTGTGAAAATTAACTGTATAAAATTGATTATTAATTTGAAATGGTTCAGTGAACAGTTTGATTTATTTCCAATCAAATTGAATACTTCAATATAAACATATGCACAGACTACATACTACATGCATATGTAGATTGAGTATTGAGTATTAAGTAAAAGGCTTCTATACTATACTATACTACAATATTAGTAATAGAAGTAGTAACCTTTGAACAATGGTTATGCAATTTTCTACAGTAGTTGCGTATCTACTACTATAGTAGAGAAAGTTTTGCATTTTGTGTCTCTGATTTGGACAGCACTTGACATGCATTGCCCTTGAGCAAACTAGAGAACATGAACAAGTTAAAGTAAGTACACACATACATACAGGTGTATAGAAACATATTGTATATACGTACATACATACATTCTTCATAGATGGGAGAAGTACATTGTTCTGTAAATGTTCGCATATTCATTTTACTTTGTTTTTTGTGGCACAGTGTTGTCGCCATTTTGTTTATGGCGTGCACATTTCCGTTTGGGACACTGAATTTCTATATAAATTTTCTCTTCCAGCGGAGCGGAGATTGTTGGAGGAGTCAGTGTTTCGCTACATGGCACGCTTCGAAAGTTTTCAACTGTCAATCACAACTGGTTGACAAATTGCTTTTGGACCCAACTGACACGACTGAAGTATAACGGCAACGTTGACGGCAGTCATCTACGTACATATGTATGGACTATGTCCTGAGCAGCTTATTGTAGCAGCATGTAGTAGTGTTATCCTTGGATAGTCATAGCCTCTTCTTTGTTGTGTGTTCTAAAATGCAGTTAAAATAATTTTTAACATTTTACACAGATTTAGCATCACCTTCTTCTACTTCTTCTACTTATGCTGCTTTGTTTCTGCTTCTTTTGATGGTGAAAAGTTCTTTTATCTAAAATCTCAAGCCTTGTATCTCTTGTCCTGTCAACATTTCATACTAATACAACTTACTTCACATTCATATATCCTTAGTTTTACCCTTGGCGTATTGTTGTCAACCAATGAAATTTTAGTTTTTTACCTTTTTTCTGTTTTGTTTCGTTTAGAATTACTTACTTTATGTTTGTGCGTTTTCTCATTTCCCTTTTTTCTAACAAAAAGAAAAATTGAATGGAAAAATGAAGAACAAATCAAAAAAGTTGTTGCAGCTTTTCTATTGGGAAAGACAATTTTCATAGTTGAACACCCACTAAAAGAGGTGCGAAAATGTTTTCCATTATATATAAGAAAAAAAAAAAAAAAGTGTAAGTTCAAAAAAATAGTTAGAAAATTACTTTTACTGGGACACTTACCCTAAGGATATAAACACACACATACAAAACACACACACATGGATATATTTTGTTCTTAACTCTTGTCTTTCTTTCATTTCTTCACCAACCTTGTCTCACCACCTAGTATCTGTTCTTAGTTGATATTATGATATTATCGTTGTTGTCTTTTAACACTGCCGAGAAGCAGCATAAAAAGAAAGAAAAAAAAAGTTCAAGGTTTTCATTTAAGTTATGAAAAATTGCGTTAAGGGAGCCTTTCTTCACCTTTAAATGGATTTCCAAGTATAAAGTTTTTCAAAAAAAAAAAAAAAAAAAAAATGTAATCTTTTTTACTAAAAATAAAATATATCAGTTTAAAAGGGTTTTGTTGCTTCGATTTTCATTTGATTCATGGCTGTTGTGGGCCCATTTAGCAAAATAATTTATTAATGGTTTTTATTTTTAAAACTTGAATTATTTAAATCATTTTGCTTTTGTGGATTTTCCTGATCAAATCATGCAGAGAATTCATTGTCATGTTACTAAGGAATATTCAAACATATAAAAAATCTTCAATGGCAGTAATAAAATGCTTCATAAAAACATACATAGAAGAAATTTGTAAGAAATTTTCATCATTAAGGTTATCATGGCTACGTTGTTTGTCTATGGAAAACAAATATGGAAAGTATTGCCTTTAAATTTCTTGGACTTAGTCTGTTTTGTCTTAAGAATTTATTAGCAATGTCCAATTATACGTGTATATAAACTCATCATAGTAAATGCCAACACCAAGCAAAATGTTTCATAAAAACAAAAGGAGGGATCTTCTAGAAAAATAGTCCATCTAAACTGGGAGTATCTAAGGATCATTGTATCATTTGGTATCATATTAAAGACAATAAGAATGTCTCTCAGCCACTCATAACTGACTAGTTTGTGAACTGAATGTTGAAACCATTAATACATTCTTTTCAAAAATAAAACAATTGCAATGTCTCCATTATAGATAAGTAAGGGTCGTTATTTCCATTATTTTATATGCGGTGCCAGTATGGAGAGATGCGACTCGGTAATGCATATGCATGACGGGTATTCGCCTTGCGGATAGCGAGCGATTTTCGCATAATGTCGAATGTCTCCATTGAGGTGACAGTCTAAAATAAACCAAATGATATAATGGATCACGAAATGAAACACAAGTACACTGCAGGGGAATCTACAGAAAGTGAGCGGCGTTGCTGTATCCAAGAAAGACAAAGAAGTTGACAAACGCCTGGGGCGATATACGTTTTCCCTGATCGATATCCTGGATGGGACCCAAAAAAAAATTACGCTGTGGTGGGGAGGGAGAGTGGGGGAACCTATTATTTGACCACATGTCCGTTAGTGTCACGCCATCTGCGTCAGTGTGCAAAGTTGTGTCGCTGTGAGTGCATCGGTTCGCCTGTGAGATATTTTTTTAAGAAAAACAACTTTTTGCATTTCGGCAAAAATGTAATGGCAGATTGTCGAGAACAACGCGCGGCTGTGAAATTTTGTGGGGAAATCGGCCGCGGAAACTATTGTAATGCTTAAGACTGCTTATGGGGATGCTGCCCTAAGTAAAACCAGAGTTTACGATTGGTTTTCACGTTTTAAAATGGAGAAATGTCTATTGAAGACCAACTTCGTTCAGGACGCCCCTCAACGTGAAGAACTGATGAAAACGTCGACAAAATCAATGCCCTCGTTCGTGAAGACCGTCGCGGAACCATTGATCAACTCTGTGAGATGTCGTGAATGTCATGGAGTTCAATTCAGAGAATTTTATCCGAAGATTTGCACATGAGAAGGGTTGCAGCGACTGGTTCTTCCATTATGACAACGCGCCGGCCCACACCGCCCTTTCCGTGAAGCAATTTTTGACCAAAAACGCCATGACACCGATTGTCCACCCCCATACTCACCGGATCTAGCCCCTTGTGACTTCTTTTTGTTCCCCAGACTCAAAAGGAATATGAAAGGAAAGCGTTTTTCCACTGTGGAGGAGGTGAAACAAAAATCGCTGGAAGGCTTAAAGGACATCCCGATGAGTGAATTTAAAAACTGTTTTGAACAATGGAAGAATCGTTTGGAGAAGTGCGTTGTGGTCAATGGAGAATACTTTGAAGGTGATCAAAATTTGGTGTTAAAATATTAAGAAATAAAGAAGTTATGACGAAATTATTTTTTTTTGGTTCCCCCCTCGTATGGATGACGCAGAAACATGGTGAATTGGATTTCTATATAACGCAGATGCTTAGTGGACACGATTTCTTTTAATTTCATTTGCAACATTTCAAACATGAAAATGACCAACATGATCTTTTCTATTGTCCTCGTTTTAGTGATAAGAGGACACATTTAAGGGGGGGAGTGTTTTGGTGAACTCCCTATAGTAGATAACCTGATACCACATATTTGCCAATCATAAGAAAAGTTGCAAGTATTTAAAATCGATATAGCGACAATTATGTGTGCAACAGAGAGCAGTATGCCCTACTGATGAACGGTTACAAGCTGAAGTTGATCGTTCAGTAGCACAATTGGCAAAAGACATTGTAGATTTTTGATGTGTAGTTACGACCTACAAACAGCATAAGCACATTGGGAGACCCATTTACTTAGACAGATTGACTTTGAGAAGAAATACTTCCAATTTCCTCCTGACGAAATATCTAGTAACAATTCCGAGTGGATATTAAGACTTGGCGCGGTAGATCTCACTCGGTTGGCTTTAGATGATTTCCTTCCACTTAAAAAAAAATAAAAATAAAAATAAAAATAAAAATATTAGTAATAATAAACATAAACAAATATATAAAATTATTAAAAGCCACAAGTTTTAAGATAACAAAGTTAAGAACAAAATATCTTTCCAGGTCTTAATTAAATCATGGCCAATATGAATAGCAATGCTAAACAAATTACTCCACAAGTTTTACACAAGAATATGTGTTGTGTCAATCCGAGGATTTTTCTTGATTACTGGATGAATTAGAATTAATTAGAGTCATATGGTTTACAACTAAAACTCATATATATTTCATTGAAGAGAAATAAACAAGAAATAAATTTTAATTAAAAATATCTTTAAATATTTGATTAATGCGATCAACATGTTAAATGTCACAAATGTATGTTATTTCAATCAATTGTCTGTTGAATTTTAAGATATTTATTAAAGATTTCAATTTCATTTGTTAATTCTCATAATTTATTTAAAACAAATCTATTCTGTTTAATTTCATGTCAACACTTTAAGATTTACTTACTCATATTTTAAGTAGAATTGAAGACTTTAATTCAGTGCCCCCCCAGGGGCTAAGGACATTGTGAATTTGGAAAAAATTTCATAAATTTATATTTTAATAGAAATATTTCAATTTAGAAATCATCTACGTCATATCAAACAGTTGCAAAAACTGTAAAACTCACCATAGAGCTAAATTGTGATGTCCTTGTTGTCCTTGTTCGTGTTGTTTTGATGTTGACGTCTTGGCCCTTGCTGTCTGGCATGAAAATGAAACGAAATTCAATTAATCAACATCTGAAATGAGTAGAACAAGCAAAGCAATTCAGCTACAACAACAGCAACAGCAACAGTACAAGGAACCAAAGCAAAGCAAGTGAGAGAGAGATTGAGGTTGAGAAGCATGAGATTGAATACGGATATGAAAGCATTGGCAAGGATATACAAAGTACATAATAAGTATGAAGAGACAACCATAGCATAGCATAGCAGTAACAGACATCAACGACATCATATTGCATCAAAAAGTAGACATACTATAATTTATCATATTCATGTTTCCGGAGCGTCAAATAAACAGAAAGAAGCAACGAGCGAACGAACGAAAATTTGAAAATAACAACAAGAAAAGTATAGGAATAAAAAAGAGATAATATGGGCAACTGCCAGTCAATGTCCCCATCATACTGTTAAATGCCGGCAAATAACTAAAGCCAAAGGATATACAAAATGAAAATCAAGTAGAAAACAACAGACAATCAATATAGATGGAGAAGGAAGATGTTGTGACAAAAACAAACAGTGAGGTGATCACCTTTCTTTTGCTATGTGTAAAGCGTTAAAGCTGAAGCGTTATCATCATAGTCATCATCATCATCAGAAGCAGCAGCAGCAGGAGCAGCATCATCATCATCACACCTCACTTCACCTCAACTTGACTCAACTCAACAGTTGACTGCTTTCACTTGGGCTTAGCGGTGACATTAGCAGACAACACTAGGAACTGTAGCATTAGCAGTAGCAGTAACAGTAGCATCCCTGATATGACACGCAAAGAAAAAGGCGTTATTGCGTGTTGTTGAGTTGCTGAGTTGAAAGGTGGATGTAGGCCTACTATTATACGTAGGTAATGTCACCGTGTATTTCGTTTTGGTTCATTGTTTGCATTTGGGTCCTTTGGTAGGTGATGTCACTGGAACGATTATAAAATCATCATTTATCACATTATGTCAGTATGTTCGTATGTAGTATTATACTGAGTGACTACTACTGCTGCTGCTCCTACTGCTATTGGTAATAGGAGCAAGTATATAGTAGTATGGTATGGTATCTTCAATGCTTGTGATAGGTGATGGCTGTATATGATATGATATGTGATGCTATAATGACATTATGATATATGAGTTAAAATAAACCTAACTATCTCTTTGTTTAGCATTAATGTCGATAAAATACTGGCACTGGCACTGGCACTGGGACTGGGACAAAGGCCACTTGATATAAAGTCATCATAAGTGACAGGCAAAATGATGTGTGTCGTCTGTATGTGATACTTCATTTTTGGGTCAGGAAGTCTAAAGCTAAATCACATGAAAAAATCACTGATTCACTTAGAATATTACATACACCAACACAAACACACACACACACACACATACTGTGACATATATTTGAGGAAGATTATTAAAGTTTTATTGGTTTGGGAAAGATATTTTTTAGTCTATGAACTTAGAATAATATTTCATCAACTTTTTATTATAATTTTTTTATTTTTCAAAACTATCACTGCTTTCAATCATAAATAATGAGCGCATCTATACTATTTTGCGCAGTATAATATTGTTTTCCAGACTCGAAAATGATGTACTGTTTTTATACTCTTCACGCAGTGAATAGTAAGTATTATATGTTTGTCATGAAGTTTGTCACACTCAGAAGGAGACCAGACGAGTTTATCTACCCATGTCCGTCTGTCTGTCTGTATGTATATAAACCCTCAGTTTTTGAGCTAGAGAGCTCAAGCTTTCTTTTTACCATACGCAGTACATTTGTCGGAATCAGCCGGATTGGACCACACTAGGGGGGGGGGGGGGGGTACCCCCCATACAAACTGTGATCCAAATGAAAGTTCTTATTAGAAATTTTTTTTTATATTTTATACTGTGGAACTGAAATTTGGACAATATAAGTTTCTGACTGATTGCCACCAACCGTATAGATCCTCGGACTACTAGGGAGGGTACCCCCCATACAAACTGTGATCCAAATGAAAGTTGTTATTAGAAAAACTTTTTTTTTTGTATTATGCAACTGAAATTTGGACAATATAAGTGCCTGATCTATATCCGCCAACCATACAAATTTCAAGACCCTCGGACTACTAGCAGGGGCGTGAAGAGTAAGACAACTTCGGCATAGCCAAAGTTTTTTTTATTTTTTTTTTAGTTTTGTTTGTTTTTTTTTTTTTTTAATTAATTTAAGTTCATTTCAATTAATATTTTTGTCCTACTTTTAAGTGTAATTGGTAAATATTTTTTTTTGTTTTAAGCTGACATTTTTTGTTGTCAATGTTATAAATAAATAAAAAATGCTGTTTTTCTAAAATCGATTATTGCTTTTTAACAAATTTTAGGTGAAACACTCTGTTTTTTATCAGAAATAATTTCCGTCCGTTAAAATAAATAAATAATAATAATTAATCATTGACAAAATAACTTTCATAGTGATTTTTGGGATACAAGTTTCTATATATGAGGTCTTCAGGTCTCATGATTTTATTCTAATGTACAATTTTGCAATTAAATAGTAAAAATAACAATGGTTTACTAATCAAATAAGCATTTTGAGTTTTATTCATCACATGAATATGAGTCCATTTCTAGAAAATACACTTAAAAGAGTTGAGTTGAGCAAAGGGAAAAAACAAGAAAAATTAGAATAAAATACCAGAAATGTGTTCAGTTGCTGGAAGAGTGAAACATTTTTAATTTGATCTCATTTCTTTAAATTGTTTTAAGAATTATTTTCAACTTGGTCTCAATTCATTTGTTTCCAACACTTTAGATTTGTCACAATTTCACAGCAATCAGTTTTCTTTGTCACTAACAACGAACAAGGAGAAACTTCTACAAATTTTCTTTCATTCTGATTTTCATTTTCTTCTTCTCTGTGTCAAAACTACAATTTCTTACTATGAAATTATGATTTTTGCGGTTTAATAATGACTTTGGTTGCCGCCAACGACCAAAAACGACTGAAAACTTCTCAAGAAGTTTACTACTCTTACTACATTTGTGTTCCCAAAAAAGTCACAGCCACAAAAGTACCACAAGTGAAACTTTGAACTAATTTTAACATAAAAAAAAGCAAAAGATTGAAAAAAAAATTGGAAACTTTCTTGCTGCCAAATATGTTAGTGTTTTTAACCATTGATTCATTGAGTTGGTAGTTTATTGACTTATTGCATTTGCAATTAGATTGCCAAAAAAACTCAATGGTGTAGTGAAGAAGTTAAATGGTAAAACCATTATGATGATGATGAAGATGTTGCCAATATTGTTAGTGATTAAGTGAGACATTTGTGTTGCTCCAAAGGACTTGCTCTGCATTAGCTGTGATTTAACATTAAAGTGCATTTTAAAATAAAGTAATAAATATTTATCTACGAATACATAGTGTATCTATGTATCTTACTACAGAATATGTTTGTATAGTATAAGAAGAAGCATGTTATGTCATCACATCACATCACATCACATCGTATTAGGGGTGTGATGGCAGGCAACGCCTTGCTATGATTGCCAGTCATAGTGTAATTGCAGATAAACTTTATGCCATTAACCTTCTGTATTTCTGAGTTGTCCTGTGTGCTTGTGTGTATCTCTGTGTGTGTATCTCAAAGTTCTCTGATTTTGATTTTGAGTGGGAGTGTATGCAAAACTAAAAGTGCTTTTCAACATGAAACATGATAAGCGTTACAGTTTAACGACAACATTGAGAATGCCATCCCATTTCCATCTATGATCATCAACAAAATGATGATGATGATAATCATCATCGCCTTTATCCAACTCTCATTATTAACATTCAAAAATATCATCATCTTTATTTTCTGTCCAATCATCAGCATCGTCATCAACTATAACTTCATCATCATCAACATCATCATGGCAACAGAATTGCCATTTGCCAGCGAGAAAGTTGCTACTATATACCTACATATATTTGTTGTTTCTGTTTTTATTTTGTTTTAGCTGTTGTCCTTGCAACAAAAAGTTGTTGCAACTATAGTTAGCAATATCAACGTTACTAGCAACATTTGTTAGTTGAGTTTGTGTTACTCTTGTTGTTTTTCTTTATGCAGAAGGGGGCATATGAAATCAACAGCTTGTTGTAATAAGCGCACTCAACTCAGCGCAACTCAGTTGATCATTAAATCTTCTTACCTCACTTCACCGTTCATCCTTTATCATCATCATCATCATCATCACCATCCAAGAACTTTACCACATGCAAAATGCATCATTAAAACTCATTGCACAAACAATAGTAGATGCAGCAGCAGCAGCATCAGCAAGAGTAACAGTAGCAATAGCAGCAAAGTAAAATGCATTAAACTTGGTAAATATCGTAAAAATTAATGACAACATAATATGAAAACAAACTAACAAACAGACAGAAGGATAGATGAATAGAAGGAGAGATAACCAGATAGACGAAGGAAAATTCAGAGGGTTTAGACTGATAAACAAATGAATGCTGCTTATAAAATCTTGACTCAACATTCATATGTAGTTAATATGAGTATAAGAAGATAACTTTCTGTCAAAATCAAAGTTCCCTGAGACTCAATCTAAATGTTTGACTATCAAAGTCCTGTTCCAATAACAAAACTGACTTTTTGTCACATTAAACAACAAAAATAAAAAAAAAAAAAAATTACAGGAGAAAATGCATTTGAAATCATCTTTTGCCTTAGCAATCTTCTATGTACATAAGTGTAATGTAGCTTTTCACCTTTCTACCTTGTGAGGTAACTTTGAAAACTAAAATCGTAACCATCTTTACCAATAAAAACAACCCACATGAGTTCTATCTACACTTGAGTGTTCACTTGCATTCAGTTTAGTTAAGTTGAGTGCAACATTGGTTGCATTGTTGGTTGTTATTCGACTTTGATGCGCCTTTGGCACATGTTTGACTTAATATTTTCCCTTGTACTACTGTACTCCTCTACTACAATGTGTACTATGAGACTTTTCCTCAATGTACATTATTTCCCATTCCCACTACTACTGGAACCTTAAGTTGTTCATCATAGTTTGGCATTTGTTAAGTTATTTGCAGCTGTGCAATGGAATCAGTTGGTTTTATGCCTTTTTAATGAGTCTTTCGTTAGAGTTTTGAAGTGTTGTTGCCATAATGTTTTTGCTACAAATCCTAATTTCCACTTCTTGTTTCTGATACTCAGTGAAAATTGTGTAGATTTGGTTGTTTGGTTGATTGGTTGGTTATTGTACAAAGTTGGTCGCTTGGTTAGTTGGTTGGTTGGTTGTTAGTTATTTCATTGAGGTTGTAAGGCAAATGAAATTAAGTTAGACTAGTTAATGAAATATTTACTTAAAACTTGCACTATAAACTCATTTAAGATTGATGATTTTCTTCAATTATTTGACATTGCTAGTAAGGATTTTGGAAGTGATGTTACAATGTTGGTAAGTTGCGTTGCATTAAAACAAAACTTAAAGTTGAAAATAAAATCAACCAAAGTGAAATATTTGGACAAAGAAAAATTAAAAAAAAATAGAAAAAAATAAAATTTAAAATACTGCAAAGAAATTTACAGTAATAATTGATCAACTGTAAAATCTTTTATATAATAAATTGGCTAAAAGGTTGGGATGAACACATGAATTAAGCTGATATTTTTATAACATAAATCAAGTTTAGCAATTTTGATTTAAAGAATTAATATTTAAATACAAATTTCTAAATAACAAAATTTATTTAGAATTCTGTCTAAATTGAGACAAAAATTGAACTAAATATTTGCTGAAGAAACACGACTAAGTATATAAAATAATGACCCATAAGAGAGAAGTATTAATGAAGTGTGTGTGTGTGTGAGAGAGAGAGAGATGTAATGGAAATAATGTTCCTATTTAGATGAAAAATTATGCAATATCATCATATCAACAATTAATTTTTCATATTTAAGCAATAAAATGAAGTATGGTAAAAGAGAGAGAGAGAGAGACATAAAGAGAACGAGAGAGAGTAAAAGAATAAACCTTAATTCATAGTCAAACATTAGAAACTTGCACATATTCATACAAACAATTACATTAGTGTTTATTTGAGTAAATTGTGTGTAGGTTTGTGTACATAAAATTAATGCTAACGCACATTTCATGTTCATTAGTAAACTTACGCATTGTTTTATTTTTATATACCCTTTATTCATATACTTGCTAGTTGGAAAGGTATATTAAGTTCGGGCAAAGGTGTGAAACAACCAAAGAGATGGGAGTGAAATATTATAAATTCTTTCAAATATCCTACTTCAGACCACCACAGATCCACAATCGGAAATTATCCATAATCATAGTAAGTACCTTATATTCTATGATCATCATGCAATACTGTCAATATCAAGTATGAGGTCATTAAGATATCTTAAACAATACAAAAGTTTTTAACACTATCAATAAAATCCCAAATGACATGACTATTTACTTATTAATCACACTGTCAATATTACTTTGAATAGAACCCATTAACAGTCAATGTTATATATTGTTTTCCAATAGAAAAAAACACTAAACATGGAAGATTATTCGAATTTTACCTGAGACGATGATTCTCAATGTCATTTCTACTTTTTCTTCTGTTAGTATAAACATTACTTCTTATCTATACTATCCATATATTTTATGATCTTCGTGCAACTTTGTGAATATGAATTGGAAGTCATAACCATCTTTTGTCATCCAATATAATAAAATGTGAAAAATAATAGAGTTGCTGAATTTTTGGCCAGAAATGATGACTCGAAGGATCATTCCTCTTCAGGCTTCTATTATTAGCATTTACATTGATTATATATCAATATATAATTATATAATCTATTGTATATCAAAGCTTCTAAAGGCGCCACTCAACTCTGTCAATATCAAAGTGATACGATCTCTCATACCAATCAAAGCCATCACAATATATTGTGTTATATTTGAAGAAAATGTGAAATATGATAAAATTATTGCCATTTTGCTAGAGATGATGAATGACATAAGGAAATATTCTTACATCAACTTCTGTATTAAGTATTTACATTGCTCTACATATATAATCTATACATATTGTGTATATTGTAAAACAAAGTTCCTTTGCAGTGTCTGTCTGTTTGAAGGCGATAAACTCAAAAACTGCCGAATGGAATTTTATACGGTTTTCACCTATTGACATAGTGATTCATCAGTAAAGGTTATAGGTATATAATTTATTAAGGTTTTGTGGATATGATGAACATTTCCCTCGCTTTCTGAAATCATAGCATTGAAATGTTGTAACCACATAATCAAAGTGTGGACAACAGAAAGAATTGTGGCTGACAAAGCAATGTGATGTGGTGAAGCAATTCTAATATTTAAATGGTTGTTTAAATGCTACAAAAGAAATTTCAAATTTAGATGAAATTTAAATAGAAATTGAATCTATCTTCACATCACATCACATTATCTCCAAATAAATGTATACATTTTTCCGTACATAATAAGTATATTGAATGTTTTAATTGATGATCAAATAACGATCATGTCCCCTCAGATCCATTAACTTCTAATGTCTCATGATAATTACTTCTGTTTGTATTATAAGTATTAACATTATTCTCATCTTTAAGCTAATATTATTGCTACAGGGTATCTAATATTCAAGGATACTTGCGTTTTATGAATTATTTATTTGATTTTTTTTTTGTTTTCTCCTAAACCTTTTTGATCCTTTTGCCTTGTGCCATAACAGTTTGCATTTGATTCAACGGAAATGAATGTCTGGTTTTCTAGTTCATTCGCTTTTATGTATTGCTACATGCTACGGAAGTCCTTAATACTCATTGTTTAGTTACTATAAATATACTTACTATCCTAACTTCTAATAAATAATTTTAGCTACGATAAATAAATAACTAAAAATAGTATAGAGAATTATATACTACTACTATTTATCAATAATGATAATAATAATAACAATGATTTAGATGAAATTCATTTCATTATAGAAAATCATCAAAGATAATTGAATCCTTTGTTAATTCCCTTTGTTTTGTATTTTAATGCCCACACTAAGTTATTAATTCCCTTCATTATAGTATTTATTATAATATGTTTTTAATATCAACATTTCTTCTTTCATTTTTGTGAAGTTAAATCAAAGCGTATTTTAAGGTTTATTAAATCGAGCTTTGATCCTTTTATACTTTGCTCAATTTACGTAGAATATTTCATCATTAATTAAGCCTATTAAGGCAACAAACAACATCAAAATAAACAACAAAATTGACATAATAATAAAAAAAAAAAAAAAAAAATTAGAAGAAAACTAGCCATGCCTATGAGACCAATAAGCTTTTGCTTATGGCAAACAGGACTACAACAGTCATGTCCTGTTTTATTTGATATTCTCTTGTCTTGTCTTGTCTTATTCTGTGGACACACTTTCCTGTTTTTGGATTTTACCTTATTTTACTTTACTATGTTTTTGCTTTGCTATTCTAAGCATTTATGAAAATGTATCATGTTTCATTAAACAATTTTGTGCTTATTTAAATAATCAAATTCTTGTCCTTGTTGTTCATAGATTTTTGGCATTTTCATTCATATTATTATACTGAAAATGTTGTTGTCAAATTCAAATTGAATATTTGAAATTAAGTTAAGTTAACTTTATGTCGTGTTGTGTTGTGTTGTGTTTGGATCTTGATTAAAAGTGCTTTTTGTCTTGTTTACCACAAATATGTGCTTAATGTCTAATGTCTATGAAATGTTCTTAATTTAATTGAGTAAATATCTTTAGTAATTAATAATGCAAAAAAAAAAAAAAAATGAACTGCATAAATAAGTTTGAAATATTGTACTTTGGTTTGGTTTCTCTTATCCTTTTATACAAATACTTTGTATAGGATGAAGTTTAATCTCAGTTGTTGGCCTCAACCTGTTTGACTTATCATCGACATATGAAAGTCAATTTTTAAATCTAACGAGAATTTGCTCTCATTTACTATACACTGATGGATATGCATATAGTATAGTGATTGTCCTTTATTGCATTTCACACAATCACTACTCATATACGAGTACAATATGTTCAACCTTTTTGCTGACATTTTCAGTTTACGGCATATTTGCATTATAATCCCGTTCTTATAGTTCCATCATTGTCATTATTCATACTTTGCTTGCTTCCTAGTTTGTAACTCAATATGTTGAATGCTTCTGCAAACATAGATACACACACACACACACACACAGATATACAGACATGTGTACTTAGTCATTTACTCATTCTTAGTTTTAGTTCATGTCTACGTGTCCTTCGACTTATTTCTGTTGACATGAGACTTATGTGTGTAGTAAGTATGTATAACAAAACCTCAACATCAACATCAACTTCAGCGTCATTTATTGACATATTGACACCAATGTGTCAGTTTTCTACTGAAATTGTTACACATTTTATTAGATTTTCTTTTTTGTTTGTTTCATTCTGTTGTTATGTTTAGTATAGTTTGCTTACTTCCTAACATATTCTCTTGGTTATTGTGGCTTGTTATAGTTTAAAGTTGCAATATATCTCACTCCAATCTACATTCTTTCGCTTAACAATCGAAGTCAAAGTGTTGAACTGCCTGGGGGTAAAAGTTAAAGCATACTTCTGGGGATTAAGTTTCTTTTACCAACTCTGGCGGTTTAGTTATTATGATTATGATGATTATGATGATAATGATGATTACAATGATAATGATGACGATGATGTTATTTTGAACTTTCAACTTGTTTGCTCAATCAAGTGGGAAAGCATATGAAACTCTGAAAACAATGAAAAGTTATTCATAATGAATACGCCAAGTATTTTGCATCTTAAAAGTATAAATTTTTGGTGCAGAACTCGCTAGTTGGTTGATAGATAGATAAAGTTTAAGTGACTCAAATTTAACCTTCAAATTTGGCAGCAGATCTTAAGAAAAGAACAGGATGAATTTACTTTTTTTTCCTTTTGTTTAATATTTATTCATTAAAATCTTTAGAAGTTCAGTCATAAGATGGAATTGCATTTGTATTTGATACTAAATTTTTCTTTCTGAAAAATGTTATAATGTACGAGACGATGTGAGTTTTTTATTCTTTCATGCCTACTGGGACAAATATTTTCCAGGAAACATCATTAGTTCTATTTTACTTTATATAGTTTCGTATTTAAGGTGTCCCAATGAATGTATTTTTAATAGTCTAATGCAAGGATGTACAATCGGAGAAACACCAATTAAATTGACTGATTTGTGCACTCTATAAATTTTATATTCTTTGGTACAACGTTCGCAAAGTAAGTAAGAATGAGTAAAAGAAAGATAAGCAGCACAAAGCCACAGAAAGTCCCGTTATATTTCTGCTCTCTCTCCTTTGTACTGATATCCTGCTCTTCCCTTCTTGTACTCATATTCTATGATCATTGTACCTTTTTCCCATAATGTGCATGATGTGATGATTCCCCGCCATTTATGCAAATAAAGCTTATTAACTTACAAAGCAACGCATTACTACATGAAAAGTTTAATAGTGTCGGACTCCATGGGTTCTATTCTAAGTATGTTACAAAGTCAAATTACCCTGCCATCCGTTAACAAGCTCTAAATATGATGTCAATGTTTGGTAGCACTTACTTCTGCGAACAGTTATTTTCAAGAATGAAAATTGTGAAGTCGAAATCAAGGATTCGCATGACTGACAGTAATCTAGAAAATAGTTTGAGCATCGCGACCTTAAATTTTCAAGTGCATTTTGACAAATTGATTATTGAAAAGCAAAGACAGACTTCCCATTGATAAAATATACAAACTCTAAAAATAAATAATAATAAATATAAATATAAAGCTATGATATTTTTGAAGTTTTTGTATACTTTTTTATTTCATACTTTTTTAGTGTGGCCCGCGAGACAAAATAGGTTAATAATGAGTCCCATGAGTCAAAAGGTTGCGCATCACTTGTCTAATGGTTGTGTTTTTCTAATAAGAGCGTCTAGACGAGTGCAGTTGCTGATTATTTGTTCTAATGGTTAGATTGTATTGGCATATTTTGAAGAAAGAAAACAACCAAAAGGTAAGATTTTGGACAACATTTTGTGAAATGGGATAAATTGTCCCAATAACATTTTTCATATGACCCAATATAGAATTACAAATGGAAGATTTAATCGTGTTGTTTGTAGATGTGAAGAAAAAGATTAATGGACTACCAAATGTCCGCAATATTATATGAGAAGTATGAAAGTGGCAGTGATGGTGGAAACTTCAGTGACTCTCGAACGAGTTATAATCCATCAGATGACGAAGATAAACAAGCTGAGCAGGATAACATAAGTTGTGAAAACGAAGATCGTAATGAATTTAGTGATGATGATGATCTTGATGCCTTGACAATGCAATTAAAAAGAACAACGAAAATAAAATTAAAAATATATATATACGAGTATATTTTATCTAAATTTGTTTTTTAAAATATTTTTTATTTTTTTATTTATTTATCATAATTAAATCAAATATTTAATACTAAACTTAATACTAATTTTAACGAGTGACTAACTGCTGGGGCCTACGACTCGCGAAAAATCTTTTTATTTGTCAATATTTCGATATAAAAAGAAGTTAAAATTTTCTGACATCACTTCTCGTTGTTCGAGACTTGTCAAAAAGTAATTGGTATGCAATTAAAGCCTTTCGTTGTCCTTTATTTGTTATGTCTATTTATCTCTTCCAACACTTTTGGCATCATGAGATCATTATGTATATTTTCCTTAAAGTTAAATTTTGGTATCGCTGCAGTATTTCAATATTTGATTCGGCTACAGATCCCCATAGTTGGATACCGTAAGTTCAAACAGGCTTGAGTATGACATTGTAGAGTCTAAATTTATTTTCTAGGCTGAGCATAGATCTTCGATCTATCAACTATTGCATTCGACGCTTTTTCAAGTCTAGTTGCTTTCTTTTATTTACAATGTTAATGTTCCATGTTAATATTTGATCAAGCCACATGCCTAAAAATTTTGTTTTTTTTTGTTTTTTGGGTATTAAGACTCCGTTGAAGCGATCTCGATCATTGTCTTTATGCCGAACTGCAAATAAAACATGGATGGACTTGTCTGCGTTAACCACTATGTTCTATTTTGTTATCCAGTCTTGAATTTTGTTGAATTGACTTTGTAGCAGTTGTGTTGCCACTCTTGCAAAGGGGGATATAGCAAGTATTCGTGCGAATGTGCCGCATCTGGAGTCCAATGTAATGCAGCTGTGTGTGTTTGTAGCAGTGGACCCAGTACGATACCTTGTGGGATGCCTAATTGTATTTATTTTATTTCAGATTTGGTATTTTCATATTTAACGTAGAAGCTTCTGTTCTGTATATATGAGCGAATCTGATGATTCTATGCACCTGCTCCGGAGTTCCATGCTCGCGGCGAAACCAACATCTTAAAACTTAAAATTCTATTGATTAATTTAATAATTGATTAAAATTTCATTTTTGGAAACCATTTATTCATTTGGATTGATGTTTGTGAGAAAATTTTAACTTAAAAATTGACGTCAATCATAGTTTGACTGATGATGACATTGAGTTGTAAAATTTTATCAAAAGAGGTTTTCATCTGATAAAATTAAATAAACTATAATCACTCTTAACTAAGCACAAAAGTATCATACAGAAAGTCTTTAAAATATATTTACAACTAATCTTGGTTCAAATTAAATTCATGAAATAAATATTTAAATTCCCTTTGCATCATCAGAAATCCATTTACAGAAAAGCAAATAAATTCATTGAACTTTCACAATTTGTAATGAAGTGACATTGGTGCGACAATTCTAACTCAAAGATTAACGTCAAACGAATTCTGATCAATGATGACATTGAAGTGTTGATTAATAAGATTTGACCAACGAATGTCTGGCTTCGATATGTATATTTGTTTACATAAAGTATTTGAGGTAAATAAGAAGGTGGAGCTTTTAGAAATTGCTAAAGGGAGCATCAGAAATTCTAAATGGATATCAAAAATCCTCCTTAGCAACACTGGATGTATGTAGTCCATATGTATGTAGATACACAGTGACAAGTGTCTGGGTTATCAAATGGCTTCAATACACATTTAGTACGCCGAGTTTTATTCATTGATGAACCTGCGTTGTCCTTAGTGATGTCGTGTCTGCGGTTATGACCCACATCGAAAAACACATACGCAATTTGGGATGTCGTTGTTGTTGTTGCTGTTGTTAATTTCCTTCAGCATTTTGTGTGTGTCAAACACTTGACTTAAGTGTGATGTTTCGTTGAATTGCCACAAGTTAAATTGGTTTGCGCGATTGCTGATTGCTTTCCCCATTTTTATTGTAGCATTTCTCTTTTTCTATTTTTCTCTTAAGCGCGGTGAGAAAAGTTCGTTAGCTACACGCTTTGCTAATTTCCAATTACAAAACCTCATCAATCCCTTTCAAAAAAAAAAAAAAACAAAAAAAAAACAAACACTTAATGCCTGAAATCAAGTTAGTATTAGCAGTTTGGTGGCCTCTTTTTTTTTTAGGACATCGTAGGCTGGCTTTTCTTCCTCTTTGGGCCACTTATTCTATTCTTCTAATTTTATTTGGATGCATGCCGTGCGTCATTTGACAATTTGTGACGCATGTCTCGGCTTGTCTGGCATCTATGTGTACAACATCCATCTCCATCCCTTTTAAGTACTTAATCAAGTATGTGCGATGTAAGTCAGTACTTGTAATAAGCAGTGGCGTCACTACTGTACTTTGCTATTTGTCCCCTTTTTAAGGACGCTTATGTCTTGTATTTCGCGTGTTGAAAACATAAATTTAGCGCTGTTCCTTTCATTTTTGGTCTCCTCCATTTCTATTAGCCACAGAAAAGCAATCGTTTTCCTCATTATGCATTCACTTTGTCAATGTTGTTGACGCGCCAGTGGGCCACTAACTGGCGACTACCAACGAGACAACATACAGAAGCCTTTCCTTCGGCTGGAAACCCTTCGACATGAAATCGTGGAGTAGTATACGCGCGTGCAATCGAAAAATGGCGTTCATTAATGCCAAGTTGAGGTAGCTCCGACAACACGACCAGGGAC
This sequence comes from Amiota mariae, assembly GCA_035041805.1. Taxonomy (NCBI): domain Eukaryota; kingdom Metazoa; phylum Arthropoda; class Insecta; order Diptera; family Drosophilidae; genus Amiota; species Amiota mariae. The sequence continues at coordinate 4,999,972 of JAWNKV010000170.1, read as the reverse complement.
CAGACGATGACAAGAACGGGGATGGTGACGGTGATGGCGATGTTGTTACCGGAATAAGTGAATGTATTAAGCGACGGTGTACCAAATGGTCCAAGGGACCCAAACAACGAACCGAAAGGGAATAGTAGTAGGGTTCCCTACTTGAATTAATTTATCATATTGCGCGTTGCTGGCATCATGCGTTGTTGACGTTCCAGTACCCACTTATCATCATCATCAAGAGAGAGAGCAACATAAAAACAGCAACAGCAACAGCAGCAGCAATAACAACATAAAGTGCAGGAATGGAAGCTTTAAGAGGGTTGCTGACTTTATGTCATTGTAACTATAAGCAACCCATCATCATTGCCATTATCATCAACATCAACATCATCATCATCATCATCACCCTATCTTGTTTAATTCTACTTGATTTTGATTTTGATGCTGCTGTTGCTTTTGTTTTTCGTCATCAAGTAACTCATGAGCCTCATTTCTCTGCATAAATATGTATTGCTTCGGTTTTTTTTTTTTTATTCTTCCAACGAATCCTCACATTTTTTTCTACAACTTTCTTCTCCACCTCCATCTCCATTTCCATCAATTTCTTCTTGATACTACTTCCGTTCATGGTGCACGCCATTAGTGGTTGAGTGGTGAGCGCTTCATATGATATTATGTTGCAGTCTTTTGGGCGGCGCTGCTTTTGTTTCTTCACAAGTTCTCTACTCAAGTGGACCAAAGAAAGTCAAGATGGTTCAGATGCTGATGCTATTGATGTTGATAGTGATGATGTCGCTTACTATGCCTTTTTAAACACTCGAAAAAATCGATTTCACTTTTGACCGAGACGCACTAAAAGCATTTCTTTTGGCAGCTTTTCGAATTCAATCTCTTTTACTGTCAAGGACTTACACTTTCTCTCTTTGCGTTTTTCCTTTTTCCTTTTTGTTTTTTTGTATTTTTTATTTATATATTTTCTTTTGCTACTCTACTCTACTTTCATTTCACATCAACACAATACCATTGATTCAATGCCTTTGTTTGGCTACTCAATTATTTTCTTGTTACGTAAATTGGTTAGCAGCATGTCACATCCCATACACACACACTCACACACACACACATACTCACATGCCAATCTGTTGTATCTTTACCCTCTTTAGATATTAACATAAGAATTATTCTCTCTCCTTATATTATGTCGCCTTTAACAACTAAGTATATTGAGATGTCGTCAACTCCATCACCATCGTCACCAAAATCATCAACGTCATCATCATTATGTGTATGTTATTTTAGATCAACAACAAACTACGTTAGATACATTTGTGTGCTAGTATACGAGTATGCATAGATACAAAGATACATCTGTGCTCATTAGTCTTTGCATTGTGTTGTTCATGTTCGTGTTCGTGTTCATGTTCCTGTGCGTGTTATATAACCAAAGTAACTATGCATAAATTAAATGATAATAGAAGTCTACGAAAATATCAGTCTGTCTCAATGTCCATTTATCTTTACATTCATCTATCTGTTTATCTATCTATCTCTTCGTTTGCCTGTCTGTCTGATTGTCTCTCTGTTTATTGGTTAATTTATTTGTCTTCTACTATTGAAGTAACTAACTACTATGTTTCTGTAAAGTTATTTAGTCATAGTATTACGTGTCTTAAATATGCCAAAAACTAATGAAATTGTGAGGCTTTAAAATAATTTTCGTAAACAATTAAATTAAATGCAATGAAATGAAATGTCGGTATATATTATCCTTTGGCATTATAATCTGTTAAGAATTTGTTATTAAATGTTATTCTGCATATGATATAAATATTGTTGGGTGCTTGCAATATTTGAATGAGGAATGTGTGAGAAAGTTTATGTGATGTGGTTTCTTATGAAAATTAATGGAGATTTACAATATAAGAAATGAAATAGGTGATATAAGCATTTAGCTTAGAAATAACATAATGAAACTAGAAATAAATAAAACCAAATACTATAAACTTCTGTGATTCTGATATTTAAAATATATTTTCTATTTGTTTAAGTCTTAAATTATTTAATTAAATTAATATTAAATTAAATTAATTAATAAACAAATTATATGAAAACTTTAGGTTATAGTTTGATGGTTGTTATAATATAAAATTTTAATTACACTAGTTTACAAATTTAAATTTGTGAAAAAGTATTCTTTAGGCAAAGTAGCAGGTTGGTCTGATTTTGAACTGCCTGTTGTTAATGACTCTGTCAATTGGATCGCCATAAATTGTTGATAGCAGTTAAAGTTTAACATTCCGCTGAATGAATATGGATTGCTTTTCTTTGGAACATCGCTTTTAATTATTGAAATTATATTTTGAATGTGAGACTGAGATTTTACATGAAAAATAATTTTTTCTGATAAAGCACATTTTCATCTTGGAGTCCATAAAATTGCAGAATTTGGGGAACGAGAAATCCACGCATCGCCAAAGCATCCACCTCGAGTCACTGTTTGTGAGCAGCTTGACTCTGAATTTCAACGTTGAAAAAATTAATAAAAAAAATATAATATTATTCTTAATTGCAATTATTCAAAATGAATATAGAAATTAAGTGTATTAGCTTTATTTGTAAATAATATAAATATTCTTAACTTGCTGTGAATGTCCATATAATTCAATTTAAAATGTGGCTCCCTATTCCCCCTAATGAAATCTATTTCATTATATTAATCAATGTTTTAAGTTTCTAAACTGTTACTTTCAGCAGAAAGTGTCACACGATGTGTTGTCTCCCACAAACTTAAGCGGTTTTCGTGTCAGTTGTAGACATTGGTGAAAAGATATATCAAAAATTTTATGCTGATATGAAGTATTTTTGGCCGCTGACTCCATACAAGTGCGACCACTGTGAAGTGGTGGTTGCAGTGATGAGTTGTATTTAATTCATGCCCTGATGTTTAATCAAATCTTAATATTTTTAATCATTTCTCACAGTAAATGACAACTCCTAGCTATACTTAAGGAAGTATGACTTGAATGTATCAAAAATATTGTAAATTAAAAACTACCAACTGAACTTTATGACAACATTCAATGTCATCTTCTTTTATTTTTAATTAAAGAGATTTCCGATATTGCTTTTGATGATTCAACATATAAATATTATTTTTCATAACAACATCAAAATAATCTTCAATAATTTGAATGCCATTCACATTATCAGCAAAAAGGATAACAATTTTATTTTAAAATTATTACATAATACAAATAAAATGATGGATTTCTTTATTAAAATGAAAAGAAAATATAATAAAAATCTATCAAGCAGGAATATTTTTTCATTACTTTATTATTTTATTAAAATGACTAAAACTCAATTCAATTTATTGTAATCCAAATCTGCTTTACCAATGTTGCTTACTCTGTTCTTTGATCCAACAAAATTTTCAATCAAAAACATGTAAAAGCACATAAAGTGATTAAGATTTTTGTTTAATTAAAAATAGGAATAAAGGAAAAATGAAAAATGGAAAATCATTGACCAAAGCTGACAGCTAATAGCTACCACATATCTTTGGAAGATATAAGAATATTCTTTCAAACAAAATATTCCCAAAATAGAAAGAATATAAATCATTCCATTTAAGCTGAAGCATTAAAAAAAATCACAAATGCAAAATCAAAGATTTTAAGTCAACAAACATGAAGAGAAACAAAGAACGTTTGAGCGACTGAGCGACTGAGGTAGCGGAGTATAAATAATGCATATCCAGTGGGTGGTTGCGATGAACTCCTCATGTGGATTTCATTTCTATCAATTTAATAATTCTTCTTTCATCATCTCATAAGATTTTTGCTTTTTGTTTACAGTTCTGACCACAAGCTACACTACAAAATTCGACTTAGTGGTTCAAAGCAAGCGATTTGCTTTCGGTTTTACCAGACATCACTCATCTACTATACATGTGTATTTGATTGTGTGTGTGCAGCAACAACATCCTGTCTGTATCAGGAGATGTGTGTGTGTGTGTGTGTGTGTTAGTGTTTGTTTAATCCTTGTTGCATGCAAGATGAGAATACGATTTATAAGCGTAACTCTCGTTTAATCACGAAATCTTGCGGGTAATATTTTCTGCCTTAGCATTGCAATGAATGAATGAATGGATGGAAAGAAGCAAAGTTGAACGAAGGATTTACGAACGAACGTCATGCACAACAATGTAGCAAGGAGACAAGGAATCAAGCCAATGTTACATGTTTTTGTTATATTCATAGTTCATGGGTTTTTGCTTAAGAATCCGCTTTAAGTCGTCTAGTTAAGTCCGAGACTGAGTTCAGTTCAGTTCTGTTCTGTTCTGTACAGTTCAGTTTCTCATCTGGGCAAAGTATTTGTTGTTCGTTGTTCGCTTGCTTGCTTGTTACTTTCATTTCGCACGTCTAAGGGATATTAATATTCCTTCGCGTACATCAACAATAACAACAACAACAATAACAACACCATGATGATGCATGCTAAGTTTCAAATTTCTCCGATCTCTTGCAATTCACTTTTATTGCATGCCAAAAACATTCACCAACTCACCAACCAAACAACCAACCAACGCACGTTATCCTTAAACCTTTAGAGAATGAATTTTCTCTACTCATTCTTGTTTTTTTTTTTTTGGGACTTTTGCCCCCATTCTCTTCTTCTTTATACACACGTTTCAATTTCGTGCTTCGTTTCCATTTTTCGTATTTTACTTTATTTATCATGGATTTGTTCTTCTTCTTTCTCTGTTATTTTCTTTCATTTTTTTCTTTCTGTTTGTCTGTTTGTCTGTTGCCTGCCTGCATGCTTTTTCTTACTCCTTTCTGTAGTCATCCTTCTTGTTTGTTTTAATTAATACTTGCAACTTGGATGCTTTCACATTGTTATTTCGATTTTGCTTCTGTTGTTATTATTGTTGCAACATTTTCAAGTCAGTTTAATGCTGAGCATAACAGGATAAGCTGCATTTGTTAGAGGATATACATGAATTATTTAGCAAACTGCCAAGTTAAGTTGTGGTTTCAATTCAACTTTACTCAATGCAACTAACTCACTCACTCACTCATTCATTCACTCAGTTATTATTTTTCTTACTTTTATATTATTCTCCATTCATTTCACCACTTGCAACATGTTGCACATTTAGTTAGTTCTGCACCTCACTCACCAATAACAAAGCATCTATGATTCGCGTTTCCTTAACTGCAAATGCCATTCGCAGGACACCATTTTGCTTTTCTACCATTCACTTCCGTTCAAAGCCGGAAATTGTGTTATTAAAACGGATTTTGCGTTGCATTCTCGCTTTGTTCTGATGATTTTCCTTTCGTATGCACAGCAACTCGATTTACTAAAGACAACTATTACGAGCATTAAATGCTTTTGTTGTGTTTAGCTGTTGCTATTGTTTTCCTTGCAGTCCACAGCAGTCGCTTATATGCCAGTTTGGCACTGATGAGTGATTAGTTAGCATTAGTTTGATGCTTTTCGTTTATATGCTGACTGACTGACTGACTGACTGTTGGATATTGTTGCACATAGTAGTAGTAGTAGTTGTTGTTGTTGTTGTTGGATTATGTTACTCCTGTAGCTTTTAGTTCATACTGTTTTTGAGATGTTCCATTAGTAATTGTTATATCACTTCCAGCTGCAATCATCATAATGAAATGCCAAAATGAAACTGATTGCTTCATTGTTCGAAAACTAGAAAACTTTGTTTGTTTGTTAACAACAACAAAAGCAGCATCAGCATCACAATCAAGTATTGCCGAGATTGACATCAAACAATGCATCAAAGCATTAATGTTTCATAATCATTATCTTTTCATTATGCATTTCCAAAATCTAGAATCTATTTGTTTGATACCTTTCACATGTTGAGTATGGATGGGTTTTATTACTTTGATGTGGTGTTTGTAAATCAATCAATGAAGGCAGGTCGGAGGAGGATACTAAGTCATTTTATAAGTAAACGGGACTAAGCTAACCAAATCTATTCAATGGTGAGACTTAGGAAATTCCACAAAGAAATGATCAATACTATGTGAAGTATGAAAACAAGTTCTATGGCAAATCAATTTCTCAGTTATTGAACAGAAACCTCTTATCAGTGTACCCGACCCTGATTTGCACGGGATGTTTCCTTTTTGAGCATTACTATATTCTCACTGTTACACTTTGAGTATCAACAATGAACACAATTTGAGTATCAGAAAATTAAACTGATATTTTAGTTAGTTTTTGTAGTATACTTTTAGGATATTAGGGTTGTTTGAATATCACAGATCTTGGGAACGGGGTCACATATCGGAACCAAAACTATCCTTTGTATTCAAGTTGGGAACATCCCTTATACATTCCCAAAATTTCAATGCAATCAGATAAACGGTACGGCAGCGCATAACATTCGAACAACAAATTTTTATATATAAAAAGATTTTTATTTTTTTTAGATTGGGTATAAGATTTGTTGGCATATAATTTAGTTTGAATTCTTTAACAACTGAATGAGGTTATTTCCTTAAAAGATATAAAAGATTTGAAGTCGTTTGAGTCAGAGACCAACATCGCATTCATAAATTGCTCTACTCGGAAGCATAATGCAAATAAATCATTTCAGTATTTGTATATCTAGAAGTTAGAATAATATATTGTGAGTTGATATATTAGAAATCATTGAACATTTTCATTTTTAATTGATAATCTTTAGATCAATATTGGAATAATAGTATTTCTTTTGAAGAGAACAATGTTGAAGTTAAATAAACTTTAAAAAAATTTCTTAATTAGAATTCTAGGCGTATTTCGCTATTATATTTATTTTCTTTTATTGTGGCACACAGTTCGAAAAGAGATTTTTAATAATATTGACATAATTTTTTGAGATGTTTGACAAATCAAGTATGATTTGAAAACATGGCAATGCCTTCATTTTCCGGTGGTCCGATTCACACCAAACATTATTTACACATTTCCCTGACTATGCTTGAGTTTCCCTGAAAATTTTATCAAAATCGGTAAGGTGGTTTCGGAGTCCATAAGCCTCAAACATACATACATTCAATTTTATATACATGTATAGATTACAAAACAATTGGATCAATATAAATCAATATAGTTTCTACTTGAAAGGTTCCACGGATATTAGTTTCTATTGGAATAATCTTTTAGGTTCTTGTATTTCTATAATGTTTTTTTTTCTATGTCTGTAAAGGGTATAGAATTTTCAGTGGAATTGAAGTTAAAGTTTCTTCCTTTCTTGTTGCCTTTTGTCTTAGATTTCTATTGTTGTTGTTCCATCTTAAGTTGCAGAAAATCTAACAATGTTTATTGTGGATTTGTAGTTTTGAACATCAAAGTTTGATTAGAATCAAACAAGCAACTTATTTGGTTTAAAGAAATGAGAAGAAGAAGGTTAAGTATTGTTAAATTGATCATCACATTGTATATATTTTGTATGTGCTTAACTTTAAAGAAATACTAATGATGACTTAACATACTTAAATAAGTAGTAGTGCATTTAATGGAAAGTGTTTGACTATTTCAGAACTATAGTAAACAGTTTCAAAACTAACAATTTCCTTATACATTCTTAAACCAAAAGCCACTATTTTTTTTTAACACTTTTGCAGCAATTAAAATATCAACAACAAGATGGCAACTTATACAAGAGAAATGCTAATTTCAATAAACGTTTATTTTAACGCTCTTATTTACTAAATGCATTCATATGCAAATACACAAATATTCATATTTACACACACACGCAGAGATACTGAAACTCATTCTAATACAAATACACATAAATTTAGTGCACCTGTTCATTCATTCATTCTGGGCCAAAACATATAAACACAAACTCAAGGACTCATGCACACGTTTACTCTTAATGCAATTTTAACAATTCAAAAAAAAAAACCAAGCAAACAAAATAACTACGCACACACATACATACATATATTTCCTGATATAGTGTGTACCCACTGAAAATATTGTACTATCGTTACTATATAGAGAGTCAAACTATATCGAAAGAGTGCTTGGTACATAATATTGCTAACTACTGCAGATGCTGCTGATGTTGCTGCTGCTGCTGCTGATGCTGCTGCTGCTGATGCTGCTGCTGCTTCTGCTGATGCTGCTGCTGTTGTTGATGCTATTTTTGAAGCTGATGTTGTTGGTGTGTTTGGTTCTTTTTGGTGCTGCCATAAAATCAAATTGAAAAATTCTTTAAACTCAACTCAACAGACCCAAACAGAGCAGAACAAAACAGTGGAAAGAGAACCAAACAATTTGGCGGAAAAAAAAACAAAAAACCGGAAAACAAAAACAAATTTCGATTATTTACATGAGTGAAGGAAAGAGACAGAGGATAGATAGAAAAAGATAGAGAAGTAGATGTAGAAAGGGAGTGTGAGTAGTACCATGAATGCTTGAAAGGACATGGCAAGTGAGCAACACTTAAAGTTTCCTGTTATTCCGTTTATAGTTGAACTACATAACTGTTTATTGCCTACCATAGTAAACTGAATGAGTTCTACTTCTTTTTCTTCTTTTTCTGCTGCTATGTGGTAAAAGTTCCCTAAAAAAAAAAAAAAAACAAAAATTAGTGCAGAGGAAAAACAACCAACCGATTGAACAAAAGTGAGCTAACCTGACTGACGGCTCGCTACTGGACGAATGCACGATTATATTGCCTGCCTAACTACGATTTTCGTCTATTCTACTTCTTTGTCCTTTGTAGCGTACTTGCTTCCTTCTCTCATCATGGTACTTAACCCAATTTGAGGGTATGAGTATTTGTGTAGATGAGTGCGTGAGTGTTGAGTCAGAAAAAGTCGAAAGGCAACATTGGCTTATGTTCTATGAAGAACAGTGTTTCTTAAATTTTGGACAACATTTTTTCGGGGACCCCAACTCAATGGCAATAATCGCATACACAAGGAATAGGCATTCCATATTGATCTAAGAACCAATGTCAAAATATTTATTAAGATCTTCTGACTCCTTTCAGTAGAATAGAATTTGAAGACTCCTTTTGAAAAATAAAACAATTGTAAGAACATCTGTACAATTGAAACCTCCATCTACAGATTTTAACTTATATTTGAAGGTTTGGGCTCCATTTTATTGGTATACGTGAAACAATTAAGTTTTATAATACAATGAATCTATTAATGAAGTTTAATGATTTTAGGTCGACAGGGTTACTTGTCTTCATTAGCCGGAAATGGTATACTTTCTTCTTTTTAAAACTCCTAATATTAATAATTATGTATATAGCTTAATGAATATTGGCACATCTAGTAAAGATTAAAGTTGAACATATAAAAATTGCTTCTCATATTCATAGTATTCATCGATCCAATGGTTAAGAACCACTGACATAGAGTATCCAAATTGATGCCATCAGTGACCAAGTGATGCAATAACAACAACTGCTATAACAACAACAACAACAACAACACCAATACCAACATTAGTCCAAAACAACGAGATTTGCTGTAGCCACGAAAAAGCAGTTTTGGTTGCCTTCAAAAACATTGAAGTGTAGTAAATATTTCGCTATGCTTTCGCTTCTATTGCAATTCTTCGAGTTCTAGAGATTCAACGTTGGCCTGGCTATTTTTTATTGTTTTTTATTGTTGTTGTCGTTGTTGTTATTGTATTTCTATATAACTAGAACTTGTTGTTGTTGTTGTTATTTGTCTAGTATTTGTTGTAGAATCTATTTTATTGGAGTTGTTTCTGTTGTTGTTAATAATTAAATGCAGTTTACTCTGCCACGTTCAACTAACAAAATTTCCTGTAAATTTCATTTAAAAGTATAATCAAAATGTTAACAGGCAACAATAATAATAAAAACAACAACAACATTAGCAACAACAAAAACATCATCAACAACAACAACAACAACAACATTAGCAAAAAAACATTATAGTTGAGAACAAATTGAAAGGAGTAGAAGTAGAAACCGAAACATCACTAGAACCTCAAAAAATAGATTGTTGAAGAAGCGAGAACATGAAGTACTTCAGATATTTACTCGTTCACCACCCAAACACAAGCAGGCAAACCCAAAAATGGAAACACTTAGAACAACATGAATGAAAGTGCTCATGCTGAAAACTACAACATGAAAAGCAACAAGAAGAATTGAGACCAAATAACCATAACCATAGTCTAAGGATATACACAGGATATGCTCTACACTGCACTGTACTGTTCTGTACTGCAATGCACTGCACTACATTGGAGACTGAATACCATTGGCTTGGGTATATTAAAAAAGAATTTCAGTTTAGTAGATTTTTAAAGAAAATAGTTTAGTAAACATAAATGGCTACAGGCACCAGTCAACACTAACAGCAACAGCAACAGCAACAGCAACAATAATAATAATAATAATAATAATTACAACAACATTGAGTTTATAGTAGTAAAAATAATATAAAATAAGAATAAAGTCAGAGTTTTGCATAAACAGACTTCTATGCTTTATAGATACCCTGAAAGAGTCTCTTAGTTTCTCTCTCTCTCTCTCTCTTTCTCTCTACTACATAGAATTGAGTCAAGGAGAATGAAAAATATTTAAAGTAAGTTAAATTTAATTTCCATTGTATATAAAATGTGTAGAGACTGAGAGAAAATAGGTAGTCTAGCTTACAGGATGTGTAAATGTCATCAGACTCAGGACTTAGTTAGTTTTGAACATTGAGCTGCTTAACACACTTGTCAGCCTATCTCTTCTATATCCTTATTGTTTTGTCTGCTTTTCTGTCTTTCATACCATCACTCTACATAAAAAAAAAAAACATGAAAAGAAGAGAAAAGAAAGTAAAAGAATAATCTCATTTTTCTGCTTTCCACGTTCTTCTTCTGTTGCTTGCTTTTAGTTGTTTACATGAAACTTTAAGTGAAATTTATACTCCCTTTTTACGATTCTATTCTCATCAGTTTTTATCTCATCTCACCTCATCTCATCTTATAGTTTTAACTCATCTGAGTTCAACTCAACTCAACTCAACTGAACTGAACTGAATTGTGTTGAGTGTCAGTTTTTTGGAGAAAAACTAAACTGTTTTTGAAGTGTACATGGTTTGCATAATGAATGAAATGAAATGATTTTGATCTCATACAGCAATTCTTGGTCATTTTGTTTTCCTTTTTTTTTTTTTTTTTTTCCTTTCTTTTTTCTACTTTTGTTTAACTGTACTAGTATTGTACTTTATTTTATTCGTTTTTTTGGATTTCCGCCACATACTCAACCGCTATTTTGTGGGTGTTTTGAATATATATTTTCCATACTTCAACTTCTTCTTCTTAATTTTAGGTTTCCTAGTACAATACAATATTATTGTTGTGTTATATTTTGTGTGTTTTTGGTTTGAATTTTGTTCCATTTTAATTGGTTTTCTTTTTTCCTTTTACAAAATATGTTGTGGTTGAGTCATTTTTCTTGTCAAAAAGTAAGTTATGAAAGATATTATAAAGATGACCTCATCATTAAGAAACGACTTGGTATTTGGAATTTGGGAGTTGATGTTTCAATTTATTACGTAAAATTATTTATCTAAGTAGATATTTTGGAAAATGTAATAGTCAGAATCTATTAAAATAGAAGCATAACAAATATAATAGTAGTAGATTCTTAGGTGGATATACACACACAATATGATGAGATGTGCAAGCTGCTTGCCATAGAAACAAGTTCACCCAGAAACCTTGTGGCCCATAATATTGCCTTGCTTGAAATGTTCACCTTCGAATTAACAGGCATTGAAAATCTAGGATGTCTCCGGCATCGATCTTAGGCTTCTTAGACCTAGTGAGCTCTCTTACGACAACAATCCATAAAGGGATCAACATCTTACTCAAATGATTATGATTTTTAAAGTGAAAATAAATCAAAGGAAACGAAAAGTTTTACTAAAAAGGAAATTAGAACAATTGGATGTTTACTTAAAATAATTGATTCTATGAAAAAACATGAAAAGGAAAGAGTTAATGATTGATTTAGATGCAGAGATAGATATGAGTCGTAGGCCTCTGTAGTTAGTAGTCTTATAATATTAAGGCCCAATGCCACACGGCTAGTTTGCAATCTAATTCCAGCCAATTCACCGTCTGCTAGTAAATTCGTCCAGTATCATCATGTTAGATGGTAACAATCTGATTGCAAGAACTCTTTCCAGAAAATTTGAGAGCATTCCGACTTTGCACTCTTACTCGCTGCCAATTAGTTTTCTCATAAACACAAATTTTCTCATTTTCAAAGTAAATTTGCAATGAGGCAGTTGAGAGTATTTCAATTGCTTACAAAAGTGCTTCACTATTGAACGAGCTTTGTGTGTCGTCATTACTAGCGCATGCACGAACTGTTCCGTTTTCTACACTCTGCTGCTCGCTGCTTACAAATTGGTTCAGTGGAAAGCAGCCTTTAGGTATGTCAAAGGCAAATTTTCGCTTGTGAATGACAAACGCTGACTTGTCAAAGAAAAATGCAAAGACTCGCTTGTCGGAATTAGTGAATAGCAGTGGGTGATTTAATATAATAATAATAATAAGATAAGATTTTAAAGACAATAGGAAAATAAATATCTTATTAAGAATAAGATTCTTCATTGGAAATTTAGTCAAGTCTCAATAAAAAAATTAATATAAACGCTTAAACTTTAAAAGTATTTAAAAAAAATATATTAAAACTTACTTTGGCTATGCCGAAGTTGTAATACTCTTCACGCCCCTGCTAAGGGATGTGGGTCAGACACTTATAGTGTCCAAATTTCAAGTCAATAGTACAAAAAACAAAAAACAAAAAAATCTAATAAGAACGTGAATTTGGATCCAGGTTTCTATGGACGGTACCCACTCCCCAAGTTGGCCGATGGTCTTGATATTTTCATGGTTGATGGACAGACAGACAGACAGACGAACAGGCAGACGGACAGACAGACGGACGGACATGGCTAGATCAACTCGTCTCGTCGCACTGATCAAGAATATATTTATATACTTTAAGGTATCTTCGATGTCTGCTTTTGTATGTTACAAATTTCATGACAAACTTATAATAATATCCACAGCGTTAAGAGTATATAAACTGTAAATCCTTAACTGTATTTTGTAAAGATTTTTTATTGATAGAGAAAGATCATTTCATATTAATGAGATTTATGAACAACTAACAAAGTCAGAATTTTAATTTAGAATATTAATTATTTAAAACACATTACATTGACTGATAATGGGGATAAACTAATAAGCCGCTGTTTTTCTTTATATTCGTAAAATATGAAACTGTTAAGACCAAACTACATAGACAATGTCAACTTTGAATGAGTTTCTTCTGTTAGACCAATTTGACAAATCAAACAACACAATCGACATTTATATAGTTTTTCCTTTATTGTTCATCATAAAAATTTTAGGGCAATCAAGTTTTATTTTTAAATTTGTTTATTAATTGAAATAAAAATTATAAAATTCAATTCTATAATAAATTTTAGTTAAAAATAATTATTATTACTTCCTACACTGTCTCAAGCTGAGCACTCATGCACCTTATACTTCTCTGTTTCCTTTTAAAGATTTTTTATTAATGTTATGTAGTATTAAATATTGCAATTATTTTTTAACTAAATCGTAATCAAGCTTAGTCAACACTTCAAACTGTGCAACCGAGATGTCCATGTACGTGATCATTGACGCTGTAGCTCTTCTCTCGTCTAGACTTCTTAAGTTTGTTTCTCGTTTCTAAATAACAAATTGCTTTAGTAGAAGTTTTAATTAATTTTACATTGTAATCTAAGTGAAAGTGTTAAACAGAACAATATATGAAGGATATATTTGGCCTTACTTATTTAATTGTATTGAATACACAGATTTTTGGTAGGTGTTTGATTTAGATTGACATAGTAGAAAGGAGCAAAGCAACAACATTAAAGGGAAACATCAAAAAGCTGTAACGAAAATGCAGTATCAGCAACGACAATAGCAGCAGCAGCAATGACAATAACATACCTGCAGCCTTGTGGCGAGATTTAGTGATTCTTGGCCAACGTTGTGTCGAGTACTTTCGGGAATAAAGAGAAGTTATCTCTCATTATGGGTAATAGCTTCGACCGAAAGAGTTGACTTTCTTTTAAAAGCTTGACAATTTTTTAAGAACTCTTCCCTTAAAAATTATATTATTAAATATTATGTTAATTCTTAAATTTATTTCAATTTTTTATTATTATTATTATGAGTCTCTGTTTTCCCGTACCCATTCCATTTCTAAGTATAAGCATGCAGCCCTCTTGCTGTTACAACAACAACCATAGCAATAAAAAAAAAAAATAAAAAAAAAAAATGGTGAAACAGAACAATGACATCCTCAAATCAAAAACCTTTGATTTTCAATCAATTCTCTACAACAAAAATTTATAAGTACTACACATACACATATATCAAAATTCACTTTACTTCTTCTTTCCTATTCTTTGTAGACAATTGATTACATTTTAAATCGTCAAAATATTTCAAAAATTACAATACTTAAATAAATGCCAATTCAATCATCCATGATTTGCAATTTTTAAACAATTTTTCTAATTTTCTACCAATAAAATAAAAATTTGACAAAAAATTACCTCTCATTCTACAATATACTTCTACGGATAAACGATATCCATAGATACTCATACATACTATTACTATTTGTATATGTGTGTGTGTGTGTGTGTGTGTGTGTGTCTGTGTGTGTCTGTGTGTTTATAGAAAAAGGGACACGAAACCTTCTGTGGACAATTCGACTAAATTACAATAAAATGACTTGGCGAATTTTCTTATCAACATAATAAACGTGAGCCTTGCATTGGCCCCAAGGCCAAGTTCATGTAAAAAACACAGATACACTCACACAAATACATGGACACATATTTGGGAAAACGTTTTGTTGTATTAGAAAATGGGCGTCGTCAGCTGTTAGTCACATCCGACAAGTGATGTGGTAGTATGTCTGCACATGTCGCATTGCCTTGACTTGAGTGAATTTTATTCTATTCTCAGCTATTGGATTGGACTGGACTTGGTCTGACCCAACTAATTTTATGCCCATTTATTGCAAAAGTTCATTTCGGTAGTTTTTCTTTGCTTTCTTTTCGATTTTTCTATTTTCTTTTTTTTTTTTACTAGACTAAATCGACAACTTTCTTTTTGGTCTTATAAAGAGAAAAGAAAACTAAAGTTGTGAGAGCAGCAGCAGCACAAGCAGCAGCAATAGAAAAAAAGAAATGGTTGTAGTAGCAAAAATGTGTTAACTTTATCTAAATTGTTAAAACATTTACTAAATGACCTCACGTAGCAAAATGCTTGCTTCCTGTGGCGTTTATCATCGTATATGTATGTGCGTCAATGGTCGTCAGTGGTCGCCATTTTTGTTTCATTTTTGTATATATTGTATGTGAGTTTGGTTCCTTTTTCGAACTTATACTCGTACATACATGTGTTGCGTTGGCCTTGTACTACTCTACTTGCCGTCGTCGTTTTTCGTCTATCATCTAAACGATCACTGACGCCTTTTTCCCTGGTAGTGTCCTTCATCCCTTTATGGTTCCATGATGAAATGTACGTGACTTCTTTGTTACAATTTTTGTAGAAAAAACGAAAGAAAAAAATTGACCGGAAAAATTTAACATATTTTCTTAAGTTGTGAGTGAGTTGAAGCTTAGAGAATATTGAAGCACGAGTTGTGTTGAGTTCATCTATCCAAAATGATTGTCGTCAGACGTTTGTGCTTGTATTTCTTTTGCTGTTTCTAAGTTTTTGGCACGTGTCCTTTGAGCTCATGGCTTACGGTGCGTATGAGTAATTTTACTTTTCCATCCATCCATCCATCCATCCATCCATCCATCCATCCATACATACTAAGTATATACATATATCAATGCTTTATTGGCTTTCCAGACATGTTCCTTTTTATGACATTTAGTTTGGCAATACATCAATAACCCTTTATTTTAGGCACTTCTTGACATTTATTATGCTTATTTGATTGTCACAAGAAATAAGCATAAATAAATGTCAAATTGTATCTTTATTTATGTGTTAGGTGATACATATGAGATACATATTTTGTGTAATTCTAAAGTGATATTCAACTTAAGGAGTTGCATTAAATTATTAAATATACTCTTCACGATTTATGGTAGTAATTATGAATATATTGATTACATACTGACTTGGTTACGCTAATAAATTAAAATTGATTTAAATTAAATTAAATTAAATTTGTCATACATGAAAAGAGCCTAAAAGAATTTAATTCATGTCAAATTGGTTATTTAACTAAGAAAGAGATTTAAAGGATTCAAGTTATAAAGCTGAGTAGTTGATATAAAAATCTACTCTATGAGGGAATGTAGTATCAATATGGAAATGTATTTACAAAACAAATTTGTGGAGGCAATGACGAAGGAAATCAACTTACTTCTAATCACAAACATATAGAAATGCCACCAAGTATGTTGATTGGATCATGCGAAATATCATTATTATATTACCCACACCTTACTCACAATGCAATTTCATCTCCTTTCTTCGATTCTTTCCAATCCTACGACACATAATCTTAAACTATCTTTACAATCTAATCTAAATCAAACATAAATATAATAACTGATTTTCAGTAATAATTACAAATAGTTTTGTTGTGCTTATTTTATATATTTTTCTTATTATTATTAATCTTTTTTTTGATAAAAAGCTTTTTGATCTTTTATTTTTTTAAATTATAAACTTATATTTTTGTTTAAAATAAGATATAATAAAATAAATACACATTTTGGGTGGATATTATTATGAGTGAATAAATAGAATAATATTCATCTCAAAATTACAAAAACTGTGTATCTGCAAAGGAAGGAAAGGTTAAAAATGATGTTTATTTGATGATTCTTGCATTGCATATCATGTTTATATCTGAGATTTTTGATAGACCTGTTTATGTGTTTCAAAAATATTAGACTAAAAGGATTTTTGTATACTATTGCGATGAATAAAATAAAACCCTTTATAATTTTACTTTAATTTCGTTCCCTTTGCTAAGTGATTATTATTATAATTTTTTTTTTTTTGGTAACTGAAATAAAAAAACAAATAAGATCCTACAAAAAGGATATGTAGATTGATTATAAAATAATAATTTCCCTACACATTTGCTGTTATATTAAGGGAACTAAAGGCAAGTTACTTTCACTAATTGAAAATATTAGTAAAATTTATCAAAAAACAAAAAAACTTAATATAAAAATAAAATAAAATATTTATCAAATACATAATTTTTTATTTTTTATTTTTTTTTTGTGTACAATATTTATTTAAATTTGGCTAAATCCCCTTTATTTGCTTTGAAGTAGTAAAAACAAAGTTATAATTCATTCAGTCGCTTACCTGGTTCTGTAATAAAACCAACCAAAGCAGCTTTCTGCAATATTTGCCATTGTCGCATATGAAAATTTGTATAAAGATTTTTCCATATTCATAAACTTGTAAAAAATATTTTCCAAAATATACACACACACACACGCACACATACACATATAGATGAAAATACACATGCATATTCATAAATAAAAATTAAGTTGCCACATAATACAACAATATCATCATCTCATCATCATGAACATCATAGTTCATGAGAAAGGCTAAGTTGAATAATTTGCTTTAGCTTAGTATAAAAGCATCCCAAAAGTATGCTACGCTTTGCTTTACTTTGCTATGCTACATTTCAATCTGTTAACGTGCATTTAAATTTTATTGTTTGACAAACAATTTGCTAAAGCTTTTAGCTGCCTTTCCGCTCTTTCAAAATGAAATTGAAAAAACATATATAAAATACTATTTGTATTCACTCACAGATATATGTACGTATAACCAAAAATATTCAGATACAAAGATATTGTACATACTCGTATATCATATATACAAAACTAAATATATAAATATACAAATGAAGAAAAATATATTTGTCTAGGAAAGTCAAACCAAACTAAAGCAAACCAAAGCAAAGTATGTAGGCCAAAAATCTAACAAATTTATAAACAAGCAGCAACCAAAGCCAAAGTCAGACAGACATAGAGTAAGTAGAATGATACCAAGCAAGGACCTTTTTCTTTTCTTTTCTTTCATTCGTTCATTCATTCATTCTTTCATTCATTTCATGTTTTGTTGATTTTTTATTTTACATATTCATTCATTGATATCTTTATGAACTTCTATCTGACTGCCAAATGAAAAACATACATAGCACTTAAGGCTTGACTGCCTTCTCACTAAGTCTACAGCCAGAAAGGACTCAGAACAGACAAACACATATGTACATACATAAATACATGTATATAGACATAGAACTCAGTTATAAAATGTGGTATTTTTTGAAAAATTATGCTTTTGTAAATCTACGACTTGAACTAAATGGTTTCGAAACATTGTTAGTGTTAATAGTGGTACAGGAAAGACTTTCTCTTATATTCGTATGTATTATTGTAAGAGGTGCGTATGCATTCCAAGGGAAATATTAAAGAGTTCAAATTGTCGTGGTTTTTATATGTGGTCGGTAGACGGTCGGTCGAACTTTGAGTTGTTATTATTGTTTTCTCGACCTGGCACAAAAATAAAATATATAAAAATATTTATGAATTATATGTATTTTTCTTTTTCATTTTTTAAGGTTGTAACTCTTCAATGTTGTTATTTCACTGGGTTCATGTTTGTTTTGTCCTGTATGTGTTTGTTTGTTTGTTTGTTTGTTGAAAGCATGTTATAACTTTGTGTGTTTATAGTACAAAATACAGAAAAAATAATGCTTTATGACATGTAAAAGCATCAATAAAATATGAGTTCTTTTTTTTTAACTTTACTTTACTTTACTCTTTTTTATGTTCTTTATGGCCTCTTTTATTTCTTGTTGTGCCGTTGCTGCCTTGATCCTTTTTTTATATTCTTTTATTTTCCTTTATTTATTTTGTTGTTGTTATTGTGTTGCTTAACGCTTTCACGCTCTCATTTTTCGTTCATTTTCCTTTATGAAAAATTACATTTAAATGTGTGTTAGAATTTACGCTGTAACAGGTTGTAAATAAATTCTTATTAAATTTAACTTTATTTATGTGTTTCAGTATTTTATATTTATATACAATAATTTTATTGACAAATATTCACATGCATTGAATGCATTAAAATGTCATAAAGATGTGGAAAAATAAAAAGAAAAAAGAAAAGAAAAGGAAAGAGAATTGAAGGTACAAAAATACTTATAATAAAGATTACATAACAGAAAGATGTAGTGAGTTGAATGTAATGGGGCTTACTAAGTATGTAAGAGATGATAATGGGTTCTAATATGATTCTGAAAGGGTAAAGTTTTGTAATATAATATATATTTTGCTTAGAAAGTTAGCAAGATATTTTCTTCTGTCTACTATAGGCAACAAAAAGATTATTGAATTAAACGATTATTGTTTTTTTTTTTGTAAGGAACATAATATATTTTCAAATATTACTGCTATTTGGTTTTACTATCTTTTAATGAATATTTCATGTTTATCCATTTGTGAATGGAATTGAGTAAATAAGTGTCGGTTCTGGGGATGCGACCAATTCGAAGATGACTGAAGATGCTACATTTTTTTAGTGAAAACATGTTTAGGCGCGTCTAGCCATGTCCGTCTGTCCGTATGTTTGTGTGTATGTCTGTAAGTATGCAAACTAGTCCCAGGGAGTTTTCTTTTCATTTATTTGGTTTATTAACAAAATTAGAAAATTGGGACACATTTGCATAGCAGTGGTCATACATCAAAGATTAAAATTTGTGATTTGCACATTTTGTCTTCAATTGTTATGGAGAATCGATGAATTATGGTCAGAAATATTTCTGCAAAATGAAAATCGGGAAACATATGAGCCATAAGTGGTAAAAAAAAAATTACAGAGATTGGATAATATTCTACGAATTAAAGGTGGTCAGATTAAATAAACAGATGATGCACATAAATAAATATAGGTAAATTAACAAGTATATATATCCATATCATTTCATTTTATCATTCAAAACATAAATAGTAATAAGTGTATCAGGATACATCAATAAATTGTTATATTAAAGAAACGTAGTAGTCATCATTGTCTAGAGAATTTTCCATCGCATAAATTTTTTATAGATGACTACAAAAATTTGATTAGAAATTCATTAAGATGTATTGTATTTAAGTGATAACTGACATTTTCATTGCAAAATTTTGCATCTCCAGTTGTAAGAAGAATACTTAACATCAACCTTATATGCAGATTATCAACTATGTAACTGTAAGAAAATGATTTACCTAGAAGTAAGTGACTAATTATTTTCTGTAGGTTTTCACCCAATCATATATAAATTTGCGCTCTTTAAAGACTGAAAATTCATACAAACTGTCTGTCCTAATGACCTTCTAAGCAGAAGGTCAGCAGCAACCTGAACGAAAATTCGCTGCAATATAATCGCCAAGTCAATATTATTTACAACCATCTAAATGCTTTATATAATAGGTTATTTGTGAAAACGTTATAAAAAAATATTAAAAAAAAAAAAAAATCTATAAGTTTTCAAGACCAAATTTTTAAAGGTTTTTTTTTGATAATTTTTAATTAAATAATTTTAAAGGAAATTATTAAATGTTACTACAAGTAAAACTAATAAATAAGATATCAATTTGATTAAGTAACCAAACACAACAGCAAACAAAAAAATACACAAAACAATTGATGCTTATAATTAATGAAACCAAAGTAAGAAACCACTCATATTTTATGCTTAACAAATTCTTAGTATAAATTAATCTGTTCAACATGGAGAGATGTTTTCTTTCCTTTTCTTCTCATTTTGCATAATTTTTTACATTTCAATGTTGAAAAAGACAAAACAGAAGATAAAAGGAAAGAAAAATGCACACAATAAATGCAGTGAAGCTTACTTAAGTGATCACTTTGAAGTTCACAGACAAGTCGAGTCCTGACCAGGACCAGTTAAGGCGAATTAAGTTGCCTCAGTCAAAGGCAAAATAAAATAAGTTGACGCTTTCTGTTTATAAGTTATGCTAATTCTTTTCGCCTTTTCTCTTTTGTAGATAATTTTTTTGCGAGATTTTTCCTATTTTTTTGCTAAATTTCATTTCCTTTAGTGAAGCATTAAAATTAATGAAGTTGATAAGAAAACAAAAACGAAGAAATGGCAACACTAAAACAAAAAATGAAGCAACTAAACTGAGTTAAGCTTTGCTGGGTAGTGGACATTTTTGCTACTTCTACTACTGTTGAAAGGGATGAGAGGCTAAAACTAAAACAAAGGCATAGTCATAGTCATAGGATGTCCTGGGCAGTAACAAGGAAAAGAAACAATGCTTCCAAAGAATTTTGCGTACAAAATTTAAACGTGATCTTATTACGCGCGTTAATTATACAAACTTTAAATTGGAGAAAGGCAAGGAAATCTCCAGAAGAACTAAGAATAATGTCCATTAAAGAATGGAAGGAGAAAAAATTATAAATGAAAAAAAAAAAAAAATAATAAATAAATAGAAAAAAATCCTGTATTTATTAACACTTTTTATGGCTCATTGTTGCGTTCGTCGTCCATTCGTTAAGTAAAGCTCTCGTTGCTATTTTATCCTTTGCTTGATGGCTGATTGCATTGCTTTGTTTTCCTTTTGGCTTACAACATTTTAATGGTCGCGCTTTAGTTTCATGCATCATTGTCAGTGTGGTGCACAATGGTGTAATGCCCTGCAACACTGTCTCAAATGATCCTATTTTCCTCCTTTGGTTCTGGTTCTGCACCCTTTTGAAAGTTGTCTGCATTGTAAAATAAGTCGTAAATAATACGCACGTCATGTTCATAGCGCGCAACATGAAAACTTTTGTGTTCTACAGCTCTATCAGATTGGACTGTGGCCCTACTAAAATCATAAACACACACACACGCATGTTACCCTTTACCAAAGAGGATATTCTATGGTCTCCTATATACTTGGCCTTATATCGTAGTTGGCTTATTTACTTTTTCATAAGCTAAATGTTTTGTTTCCCTTTCAATGTTTTATAGATGAGAGTTTTTGGATTTTGTTATTCTTCTATTTAATTTTATTTTATTTATTATGTATAATTTTATAGCTGACTAGAGTGAAATCAACATAAATCTTTTATGTTTTTGCATAATTTTATATGCATTTCTATACTATATACTTGTATGTGAGTATTTGAATAGTTTTCTTTCTTTATGTGTAAACTTTAAGTGATGAACTTCCCCTTCCGGTTTGATTTTTATTGCCTGTGAATTATGTTTATCGTTGAACTCTATTATTATTATTATTATTATGACTTACTGACTATTTTTTTTTTTTTATTAAAAACGGATCTATGACGGACTTTATAGTTTCTACAGTTTTTTAATAATTTATTACAGATTAATTATAATTATTAAAGATAAATAAAAAAATCCTTTAAATCCTGAAAAATAAATTGCATTCTGGTAACAATGAAACATTTGATTGATCTTTAATTTATTACAGATTAATTATAATTGTTAAAAATAAATAAAAAAATCCTTTAAATCCTGAAAAATAAATTGCATTCTGCTAACAATGAAATATTTGATTGATCTTTAAAATTTAAGTACTAACAAATATTTGACTTAATTTTGGGGCAAGTAATTTTTATATGTAGGGAAATCCTACAATGTGATTACAATAAAATCAATAGAATCATATTCAAAACTTCTTAGAATGCAACATAAATTTGAAATATTTACATGAATCAAATTGCATTCAATAGTGTGACTCTATTCAAATATTAATTAAACTAAAATCCTTATTTGCTTACTTATATATAATATTCTATACAAATGTTGAGTTTGAGTTCACATTTACCTTTGTCAATGAGTGGTTTAGACTTACATATTATATTTGTCCTTGGATAGGAAGAGTTATTTGATATACTCATACACACATAATTTCTTTATTGAAATGAAACATCCATGAGACCCATAAATGGGCTGGAAGTGAGAACCAAGGAGATAGCGGACATGAGTTGAGTAAATCAGCCTGGTAGCTAGGGAAATTGCTTATGGCTTTGCTACCAAAAGAAAAGAGATTGCTAGCCTTCTTAAGAAAATGATGAGGCCAGCTCATCCTTTGTGACTGAATTGCTCTTCTTGGATGATGCACCCGTCTTCTCGAGAAACCATTCTTTGATGATTTGGGAGGAAAAATGGCTTCGTTCACGAATTCTTCACGTTGATTTTGAAGGCTAAAGGAGATCTTCGGAAGCATCGTTCCATCCTCTTCCCACTCTTTTCATCATACTTTCCACTATTAGGCATCACATTAGACCCCAAGGTTTCTGGGTGAACTCCCGTCGCGAGCAACCTGTTTAACATAATCTAACCATGAATCAGTCATAGTACAATACATATATTTAAAACAATGTCTCCTTGAATAGAAACTCTTTATTAGTAGAGAATAATATGAAGTTTTGATTTCAAAATTGATGAATCAGTTAATTTTACCTTTTTATATTTACTCATGCAATCAAATATTCTTTATTTAAAATTTGAGTAGTTGATTTGTGAAAATATTTAATGGGTCATGAAAATTCTTAATGACTAAAAATGGAAATCATTATCACATCTTCATTCACTCGAAGCAATCACAAACTAAACTCCTTAACTAGAATCCAGTCAATCTCCTTAAGCAGCAGCAGCAGCAGCACATTGAATGAAATTTCTTCCTTGAAAATTTGCATTTGCTAATTTTTTGTGGTGGTGGTTATATTTGTAGGATTTACATTCTATAGAAAAATGAATCCAAAGGGCAAATGTACTTCATTTCTTTAAATATAATTGCTTCTTACGACGATGATGACGACTGTCTGCTTGAGCCATAATTTTCAATTAAACATTTTTAATTTATGCTTTCAAGCATTTCTCAACTTTGAAATACACACACAGATACTCACACACACACACAGACTAACACACATTCATAAACTATTACCGTTAAACTTGTAGTTTTTGTCGTTGTCTTCATTGAAAAACTAAAATGACTCCTTCAACTTCAAATTCAAAGTCTGCAATGGCGTCGCCAACTGAAATGTCTACTTTCACACACTTTACTTTTTCTCATCATTAAAACTTTAAGGCGCTAATGGAGTTCGAGATACTTTTGTTGTTGTTGTTGCTGTTGCTATTTCTGCTCTTATTCTTCTTGTTATTCTTGTTGTTTTTGCTTACGCATTAAAATACTCAAAAGCATAGATTGCCTCTAGTGCTATGAGCATATTTCAAGATACTTTTCATACCACTAATGTATGCATGTTCTCCTATATTATGCATACAATCGAGTCGGTTGTATGTGTGTATAAAAGTATCTAAGTATCTAGTTACATACATATTTCGTAGTCATTTGTATGAAAAACATTGTGCCTTCATTAAAAAAATAGGAAAATTTCCATATCAAATGCTGCACAACTTTATCAACGTTCAACCGCAGCAGATTCACAGTGAGAAGTTTAGACATAAAATTGACTACTTTAACGAAAGAGTTTCTCTTATCCGTTCATTCTTTTTTTCCATTCTCTTTTTCCTACGTCATGTGACAATTAGTTACTAATACATTAAAAGAAAAAAGAAACTTTATTCATACGTATTTCTCTTGTATTTTGTATACCTTTGTGTGTTGGATTTGTAAGCCGCTTATCAAAATGTTCTACTACAATACTATTTTTTGTATATTTTTATCTATGAAAGCAAAAATTTTATGTTGAAACTTTATATTGAGAGATTTGTGTGCATTTTTAAGTTTTATATTTTATATTTTTATAGCTTTGTGATCATGTAGAATATAACAATATATAAATTGTAAAAGATATCATGCTATATATTTGGTTAGACATTCATGGATCTTATGGGAAAATTCTGATTGAAAAGAAAGGTGGAGAGACTGGTTTCATATAATAGATACTAGAGTAAAGGGTGAGGGAGTCAGTAACTTGCCAGTTGATAAAGTAAGTAATGTATATTTTATTATTTTTTTTTATATTAAGAAGAGAAAAGGATGCATCTATATAATGGTAATAGGAAGCTGAATGAAATAAGAGTGAAGATTATCCTACACTAAAGTTGTAAGTAAATATTTATAATTGTGCAAAATTAAGTATAAAAATTACATAGAATTAACACAAAATAATTGAATTGAATTGAATTGAATAGAACAGAACAGAACAGGAAGACATCATTCAAGAATTTTATGGAGTGAGGAGTAGTAATAGTCAGAAATTTTTTGATTTTATGAAGAAGAAAAGGAAAATTATTGTAAATAAAATGCATGGTTAGAGATTATTAAGAAGTAAATGGTGTAGAATCAGTTATAGAACAAAATATTGATTGAGACATAAATATTATAAAATTCTTAGTAATTTAATTAGAGTTGAGTAGAGTTTTCCTAGAGAAGAATTGTTTATTTGCAAAAAATTAAGTAAATATGAATGACTCAGTCAGTTAGTTAATCTTAGTTAAATCAAACAATCCCGGTGTGCTTCGCTACTCCCCGTCAAAATTGGCATCAAAATTGGCTTTGTACGGGAATGATAGATATAATGAAATATATTTTATTTTGTTGTGACGCACAATTCAAAAACAGATTTTTAATAAATATATCTGATATATTTTCATTCCATTATTATTATTTTCATTATTTATTATATCATCATTAAACTTTTATAATCAATAAACTGAATTGAAGATTGTCATGTTGTAAACATTGACGAACTGTAGGAGATTTCTGCTGAAATCTTTCTTTATAAATTGAATGGATAGATTTGCAATGCGGTGCTCAATTGTTGGTGTTTTGTGTGATAAGATGTGTGGCAGAAAAAGATTAAGAATTTAACCAAACATTTGAATAAAAATGTTGGATTTATTTCATTTTTTTGTTGTTTTCCATTTAACAATTTCTTAAGAAAGATAACTTCGAAAGACTTAAGATTAAATAAAAATATCATGGAAGAAATGTGGCTCTGAAATACAAAAAACAAACAATTCTAAAAATTTCTTATTAATTTTTTTAAATATTTTCTATCCAATTCCTTTAACTCATATTAAATCTTCTATCACATTCTATTCTATTTTGATTGAGTAAAATTTCGATCAAATGAAATAAATATCAACCGTTGTAAAATAAATTAAGTAAAAGCTTCTTAAAAATACTAATTGAATTTTATATGTTACAAGTAAATGAACTTTATTTTAAAACCATTTACAAGTGGCAAGCATAAAAACAAAAGGATTGAACTTCTTAACAACCAAATGCGTTTTATGTACAGAAAAAAAAAATAATAGGAAAAACATTTCATCTAAACACTGACAAAAACTAAAGGGTTGCGGAGAATTTGATAAAAAAAATATCTAAAAACAGAAAAAATTGGTTAAGACATGTTGGAGAGTATGAGGAAGGAGGGGGAGTGAGAGAGAGAGAGAGAGAGAGAGTGAGTTCCTACCATGTTCACAATGCTGTGCTGACCGACGATGACCATAAAGCAAAGTGGCATGGATATGCGAAACCCGAAAATGTCGTTCAACAAACTGACCGCAACTTTTCTATTTAAGCCTCTGACATAATGGAAACCAAAGAGACAACAACGATGGCCAATCGCATCATGTTGGCATGGCATGGCTTTATGTATATCAGGAATCAGTATGTATATGTATTCTTGTCTATATTTGTATTCTAGACTTGTTGTTTGTTATTTGTGTAGATTGTGTAGATGAATATGTAGAAAGGAAAAACATAGAGCAGCTCAACTTCGCATCAATGTTGTCAATGGCTGCGCATTTGTTGCGTTTCAACTGACTTTACTCAACTTGTTCGCGTCCTTCTTGTCTTCTGTCTAATGTTATAACTTGTTTTCTTGGTTGCCTGCTGCTTGCTGGCAGTTGTTTTGTTTGTTATTCTGGCAGTTATATCCTTTTCTGTGTTATCCTTTCGATTTGGTAACTTGTCTTCCTGCCTGTTTGGTTGCTGCTTGACAGTATGTCCGTCTTTATTGTATGCCTTTATTGATGGCTAAACATTTGTTCATGTCTTTGCCTGCCTGATTCATCTCTCTCCATGACTCCCAACTCCCAACTCCTTTCTTCTCTCACACTCTCTCTTCATTTCGCTTCTGTTGAATTCTTCTCTCTGTGTGTATCTAAGGATGCATAGATTCAATAGATATCTTGATGTTTGTTTGTTTGTTTGTTTTCGTTACACTTGATGACTTTCCAAAGTCCAAAGATTTTGTTTTTGGCATTAAATCTTATGCGCAGCTCAACTTAACAAATGAAAATCCTTTTTTGTCTTGCTTATCTCTTTCTTCGCTGGTCAAGCGCAACGTTGGTTGCGTGCTGTGATTTATAATTATTGTACGACGACTATATCCCAGACTGGGTTCCGCCATTCAAAATTAAGCTTATGTCCACACACATGATGGTGGTCACCCTTCATTTTGGTATTGTGCATTTCCGGTGAGGATTTTAGCAAATCATTTTGAGTCTGATTTTTTTATCATTTAGTTTTTATTGTTGTTATTACAGTTACAAGCAAAAAGCTAAGCTTGGCTTACTTTGTTGTTGCAAATTTTTAAGTTGAGGATTTTATTTATTTTTTTGTTATTTGTTGAGTTCATTCTGCGACAACTGACCAAAAAAGCCGCTTATGTCTGTAATCCCGTGCAGGTTTATGCGGCATTTAGCCGCACAGTCAATTGGAAAGCGAATTTGGTTGACATTATTTGTGGTTGTTGTTGTTGTCATTGTTGTCGTTGTTGTTTTTTTGTATTTTATATTTTGTAAAATTTATTTTGTTATATGAAAAAATAAAATTAGTTCATTAAAAATGAAAAAATAAATGAAATTTACGTATTATATAATATTATTTTGTAAAAAAATTAAATTACAATAATTTCTTTTACCAATGTTTATTACAAAATCTCGTTGAGATATCGTTGCGAATGAAATGCACATTTTTCCTTATTAGATTTAAAAAAAAAAGAAACATTGAAGGTTCTCTTGTAATAGAAGGAAAAAAGTGTTTTAAACCTTTATTTATCAGCAGTTTGTTAGTGGTCCAACAATTATCAAGATGATCTAAGAAATTGATTTGATTTGAATCAATGGAAATTTCTTCTGTCATTAGGATCAAAGTCATTTACTTAATCTAAAAGATCAAAAGATCATTGAGAATCATGGTCGAGTAAGAAGCTTTAAAGATTTTTGTTTTCTATGATTTTCATTGGAATTTCCTACTGATATCAGCATTTTCTTTCGCTTTATCTGATATAACAAAAGAACTATGAGAGTCAGTAAGAATCTCTTCAGATTTTAGGAGTCCTCTTTCTCATTACTTGGCTTATGATAGAAAATTTTTACTATCATAAGAAACATTAAAGATTATCATGAAGAAAAAAAGAAAGGCTTATTCTTTATCAGATATTTGTCAGTTTAAATAATCATAAAGATGATCTAGGAAAATTGATTTCACTTGAATCAATGGAAATTTCTTCTTTCAATAGGTTCAAAGTCATTGGCTTGATAAAAAATATCAAAAGAACTATAAGAATAATGATTGAGTAAGAAGCTCCTAAGATTTTCGTTAACTTTCTCTTTTCTATTCACTGAAAATTTCTTACTGTCACAAGGATCGAAGTCTTTCGCTTTATCGGAAATAACAAAATATTTAGATAGATTTTCTTTTTCTCTACTAGGCTTATGATAATAAATTTCTTCTATTATAAGGATAAAAGTCCTTTGTTGTCAGTATAATTTCTATTTTATAGTGTATTCATTTGGATTTTCTATTATCATGAGGATTAGAGTCTCTTGTTTCTTCTAAAAATACTTAGAATGCAGTGAGGATCATTACACAGACTAAGAAGTTTTTTGCATTTCAATGCTTTTTTTTTTTATTTTCTAGGCTAAACCATTGGAAATTTCTATTGTCTATTATATAAAAATAAAAATACCCTGCTTCTGGAATTTGCATCTAAAGAATGATAAGAATCATGTATGAAATTTCATGTTATTTTGTCTTTTCTACTTTTTGTTTCTACTTTTTAAAATTTAATTAAAAATCTCTTTTTTTATTTAAATAAAAGTTTTTTATTTGTTTATCTTTGTGACCTTTTTGATGGGATTTCATTATTATTAGCGAATTGTTATTATTGTTTTATCAATTAAAATATTTGTTATTATTTTGTTGTTTTTTGTAGTAAATGTAAAATATAATTTTAATTGGTTAAAATAAAATGACATTTTGTTTATTTTGTGAACGCGCTTAATTGAAATTGTAAATATTTGTACAAAATTTAATTGAAAGAAGCAATTAAAGTGGAAGGAGAAAACAAACATTTGTTATAGAAAATATTTGCTCAAAAGAATTTATTTATTTTATACAATATTTTATATATGAAAAATGTTCTTAAAAAGAGGAAATTGTAGCAAATTTAAATTTTGGCTATAAGATTTTAAAGTTAAATAAGTCGATATTGAAATATATTCTCCTCCTCAGATGTATGATTTTCGATACCTAGGTCTGCTTCTGAAAAAGCGACTCACCTGTAATTTGATTTAAAATTAACTAAATTAAAATAATTACTTCACTAGAACTGCACTATGTACAACAACACTATTTGCTTTTATGAGTCTCAAATCAAGACTAAACTATTATCCTCATTTCATAACAACAAATACCCTTGGCTATCTGTCTAACACTTTTGATGTTCAATGAACGGCATAAATAGCTGCGATCACTAACTATGGGAAGTCTAAATGTCCTACAGCATTTCCGAATGTTAACTTATATAAATAAATAGAGACTCCAGTTTGGCTGTATGGCATTCAAATATGGGGGACCATTGCTTCTTAAAAGAATCAAAAAGACGTAAGCAACACAAAATAAGGCCATACGACTCATAAATTATGCACCGTGGTTTGTTGGGAAGACAAAATTGCATTGTTTGTTTTCTTATGATGCCAACATTTCTCGAGGAAAATAATTTCTTTAGTAGTCGATACAATGGAAGATTGCTGAAGCATCCCAAACATCTGACAAGGACCACACACATAACGCCGTCGATTGAAAAAAATTCATCCCAATCTTATCTCATTTTAAGAATAATTTCAATTAACCGTTGAAACAATAAACTGGATTAGTAGAAATGTGTATTCAACTAACTCATAGCTCAATTAAGATTACCTACTACCCAAAATAATCATAATCATAATCTGGTTTGAGCTTAAATGGATCCATTGTTGATAGAGTTATAAGGAAGTTCAATAACAATAATTTAGTTTGACTTTTCCATTTTTTTCTCTACTACATTTTATTACTTTTTCTCAATCTTTTTTCTTAATTTTCTTCTGCGCGGTTAAATAAAATTCTTTCACAAAACCTGTTATTGATAACAACTTCAGTTGGTAGATCACTGATATTTTTTTATCAATGATTTTCTTCTACTTACTGTCAGTTCCATATTCCAAGATTTTTACTTTCGTTTGGTAAGATTACAGTGAAACACATGATGGTCTTTCGTTTCGTTTCGTATTGTTTCCTTGAATTATTTGCTAACTAACATATTTTAATATATATGGTGAAATTATAAACTATTCCTAGAAAATATCAATTGAAAAAATGTTAGAACAAAGATGAATTTTTGCATTTGACTAAGAACATTTAAAATTCTTAAATACTTTCTATGACTTTATATACGAGAATTTAAATGTTAATTGATTTTTATATATTTCTAATACCATTACCAGTTGGTGGCATATTGATCTTGCTGGCTATTGATATTATTATCTGAAGTATATGATGATATAAGAAAGTTCAATGTTTAGAACATTGAAAACTAAGTCATAGAAATAGGTTTTCTTACTCGACTTGAATGCCATCATATCTTATTGTCCCTTCTTTAATATGTAATTCAACTAAAGAAACATATGCTAATAAGAATATTAAAATATTATTTAAAGTTTTTGTCATTTTCAACAAAGTTTTTCCGAAAGAAAATTCATACTACTACTACTACTATCGAATCCAATTTCTTTCAAAAATAAGCCTAAGCTCAAAAACAATTTTCCCTTAAACATAATAATGTTTTTCCATAAATATAATACAATAAGTGTAAACTAAGCCTTACACATATTTTCAATATAGGCACACAAAAACACACACACGCATGCACATCAATATGGTTCAATATAAAAATATTATGTATACGCAATGTGTGCGCTCGTGATTCAATGAAAAAAATTTTAGTTCCATGTGTTTTGGCAAAATATTCAGTTAACAGAAACATGGTAACCAGTGATTTTATATTTTCCAATGAAAATTTCATCAAATACTCACAATGTAGAAGTGCAGCTGGTGTATTGTTATTGTTATTACTGTTGTTGTGCTGATTTTGGTTCATATATTCTATACACATGCACTAAAAACATAATACACGCTGCGTATGCTTAATGAGCAGATAAAAATGCAAAAAAAAAAAAAAAAAAAATATGAGTGGAAAATGAAAATTGTTAATAATGGAAAAAAAAGGAAAATATTTAAGCAAATTTAGTTTAGTTTGTGGTTAGCAACAAACAACCATTTTTGTCTAGCCTAATTAAATATGTTACAATATACTCGTATGACGCACATATGTACATACATAGTACATACACACATACATAGGACATGTTGTACTATGTACATATGAATGAAGGAAGGAACTATCGGTTGTCTGTGTGAAGTGTGTTGTGCAAATATAATTTAGCGGCAATGTGGCATGTTGTCGTTGCAGTGTTGCCAATATTTTTTAATAAATTTGCATAATCACATGCTTACGCCTAGTTAACTTATTGCATACTTTTTGGCTTACTTACTACATTAATTACAAAAACAATACAAAAAAAAACAAAAAGTTAAAAAAAAAAAAAAAAAAAAGATATAAATAAAATTATATAAAATAAATTGAAAATATTTACAAAATATTTCAATGATTGCATGATTGTCTGCATATTATAATTATAAGTATTTCATGCATTTGTGTGTCTGTGTGTAAGCATGCGTGAGGCCCATTAAATTATGTTAGAGTATTTTTTTGTTATTCTATTTTTGTATTTTATTATATTTAAATAAACAATTTTTAATTGTGGTTTAAGCATAATTTTGTTAATTAAGTTTATTTTAATTTAATTTCAGATTTTTTGATGCTTGTGGCATGTTGTTAGCATCTGTCGGAGGCATTCAAACTCATCCAATTTCACTTACAAATGTATTCTTATTGACCACAAAGGGACTCCACTTTACATTGACTAGAAATGGAATTACTTTCTGTATGCATCAGTTCTAAATTAATTTCAGTTCTCTAAGTGAGTATGTTTTTCTCTGAAATAGAGAAAATATTGTTTTCAATGATCAATTTAATATACTCACTCCCAAATTTAAAGGGACCGCACACAATCATCATCATGCATCATGTATCATGCATTCGTGTAGGTTTGTTTTATCATGCGTTCATTTCTTCTTATGTTTCGAAGAGTGCAGACGACAATGTCAATAACTCAATGCATTTCACAAACATAAAAATTTAAAAGCCGTCGGCACTTCACACATTTTTCAGACTAGCGTACATGTCCGCTCACTTCAAAAATTTCAAATAAATGACCATTTGT
Organism: Amiota mariae; assembly: GCA_035041805.1. NCBI lineage: Eukaryota > Metazoa > Arthropoda > Insecta > Diptera > Drosophilidae > Amiota > Amiota mariae. The sequence continues at coordinate 4,967,205 of JAWNKV010000170.1, read as the reverse complement.
CTTATTCATGCGTACTTACCTTGTGAAGGCGTAAATGAGACAGCATGGGCAAAGAGAGAACGATTATGGTCAAAGAGAGAATTGAGAGAATAACATGCATCGTTTGGATATTTCGTCATGCTTCGTACATGACACACACACACACACATACATATTTCACTAACACTATGATAATGCATGATTTATGATGGATGATCGTGTGCTGTCCCTATTATACCCACATATATAGGCATGCATGGAGAAATGTGTTGATATTCATAAAATTATTTATTTATTATTATTGCTACTAAGAACTTCGACTTTGTATGTTAATAAAATTTCTTATAAGTATTTCTTTAAATACACAGAGGAAGTTAAAATTAACAGTAACAAAAATTAGAAGTATTTATATGTTTTTTCTATACTAGCTGTGCCCTCACTCGTTACTGTGGATCAAACAGGAAAAATACCTTTAAATATATAGACTGGTCAATTAGCTCATGAAGTTCTGCAACAAAATTGCATAAATGTAATTTGGGATCGTTCAAATATTACGTAAGCAGGTCTAGGGGAGGAGGGGGGTTGCGATTTAATTATTTTTGCTTATACATGGAGGGGGGGGGATGGAGTTATTATAAATCTTACGTAAGATACAAAACTTACAAAGTGATGGAAACAGATTAATATTAATACTTTCTAATGGTTACATCAAAATTCTTTTTATAATCCTTATTAGAAATAAATGAGTGTTCCAACTACACTACAAAGATCTTCGGCAGAACTCTTTTTTAGCAATCGGCAGACAGCAGATCTTATTAACATCAATAAACTAAGAGTGTATAAAGCAGATTAGAATATAAAAACTACAAGGAGCCGAAGACCTCAGTAGCCAGTTTGCAGTTGCTTTCTATCTTTTAATAAAGTTTTGTAAACTTTATTATCATTATTATATAAATAATCTAAAAACTAAACCCGATAAAACAACAAACACATTATAAAAATAATATCAAACGTCAAGTTATGTACCAAAATCTTTGTGTTATTTAAAAAATCTCACTTATGATTGATTCTTCAGCATCCTGCAGTCTACAAAATTGACCGGCAATAAAAGAATAAAGTAGTAAATGACTTGGGAAAATATCTTGTACAATCAAATACAATCACTTTATGTCTGCCTACCTTGCCTCATTCATATTATCATTATCATCTAAAGACAACCAACCACACAAAATATTAATTACAATAAAACATTCCTGAAAATTTCTTTTTTCCTTTCTAAATTATTGTATTTGTAAATTTTGGCATTTAACAAAAGATTAAAAGATTATCTTATTGTTGAAAATAATCTTACAAAAAGAAGCTAAAGTGACTCATCTTAAGTAAACCATTGACATTTGTAGGAACAGAAATATGGGCAGAAATAATAAGATCTATAAAATTATTTAAGTTGCCATAAATTTTACGTTTTTGTTAAATTCTTGTTGTTACTCGTATTATTATTTTCATTTGGTTTAATTGCTTTCATGTTTATTTTTGTTTGTGTTTGTTAAAATGCGTGAAAATGTTTTTGTCCAGACATTTTTGATATTTCTGTTGTCTTTTTCATTGTAAATGGCAAAAATGTTTCACTTTTGTGAAATATTTGCAATATTTGGCACGTTCCTGATACCTTTTGAGGTGTAAAAATATTTTTAAATGGAAAATATTCGCTTGTGGCAAATGAAATCAAATTAAAGTCTTCATTCATTTATCGTCATTAGACACGCAATGTTGAGTGAGTGAACTAAGTGATTGAAGCAAATAATTGATGAGACGCATAAATGAACATTTTCTACTGGGAAAAAAGTCATTTCATATGAAATAGAATATGAAAGAATAAAATGAAAAAGAACATATTGTATATGATAGAAAAAATGAGTCACGAAAAGAAAGAATGGATCATGATAAAATAGATGTTCACAGCTTTGAGTTGGCAACACTGCTTTATTTGACAACCCATTTGACAGCTGATAGTTGATTTTGTTTAGTTTGGTTTGGCATTTTATGCGATTTGATTTGTTAAAATGGATCGCTACACTTGAGAGAACAAAGTGTTTTCATTATGAAGTTTAATAATCGAGTAATTTCTCGAAGAACAGACGTGAATTGTCAACCAAGATTGTGTGATTTAACCCCATTGGATTATTTTCATTGGGATTATGTAAAGTCACTTGCCTAAGCCGATAAACCGGATACAATTAAACACCTGGAAATCAATATTCGAAGAGTTATTGGCGAAATACTGCTGCAAATGCTGCGAAAAGTGTGTGAACATTGGACTTCCAGATTGCGCCTTGCCAGCTACATAGTCGAAATCATATTTCAACATTAATGTCATAAAATTATCTATACAATAAAGTTAGTTTAAATATAGATTATGAATATTTTTCTTTGTTTTATTTTAATTAAAGCTCTAAAAAAAACAGACTTTATGTTGGATCCAACACATGTACACAGACGTCGACAATGAATTTTCCCACAAATTGAAGTACCCTTCGAATACTTTTGAAAAGTATATCTTCCTGCCTTTAGTCAAAGTATTCGCCATCAAAAGGTTTTCAGTTTTAGGGAAGGCAATAAATTCAATCAAATGATTGTTTAAATTTATTAAGCCTCAATTTTTGGGTATCATGGATGTCATTTGGTCGCAGTGTAATCAAGGATATTTCTTAAAATCTTTTTACATTTTAATTCTTATAGAACCGAAAATTGTGACATATCCAAAACTACCTCATCCCTTTTGTGTTCATATATTTTGCTTTCCTGATTCTTATTTCAAAAATATAAAATTTTCAATAATTCTTTACAATCCTTTTACAAACAGTTACGTTTTCCTCTCTCCGATTCTAATTTCCTTTACTTCACTAATCTAGAATCCCAACCCATAACTTCATTACATTCCATTTTATCAGAGGTTTCTTTCTTTCATTCACTCATCCTTCTATCAATTCTATAATTCTAACTTCTCATTCACCTAAATTTCTAAATATTTTATGGTCACAGAGCTTCTAATCTCACTTTCTCTCTCTCTCTCTCTATATATATTGTTTACATCTTAGGGTTTTTGCTTTCCCATTCATAGTAAGTATAACTTCCATCACTTCATTTGTTATAAGGCTACATTTTGTCCATCCACTCACACAATCACAATCACATCCTCATCATCATCCTCATCCTCATCCATTTCTTTCATTTCATCATAACAAAAGCAAAAGCAAAAGGAAAAACGATTCCTCAACAACGGTGGCACTTAATTTAACAGATTTGCATAACTGTGCTTAAAAGAAGAAGGTTAGAGTTTGCTCTCCATCTGCCTCAGTAGTTCTGCCTTGATTCAGTTTGTCTTGCCTGGATTTTTTGTAAGAATATCATGGTCATAGTAAGGAGGAGTGATGGGGGTGTGAAACAATTTTAAGCCATGACAGCAAGAGGTCAACAAATCAAGTGAAAATGGCGACAAACTTTTCACTCGCTTTTGCTTTTGCTTTCGCTTTTATTATTATTTTTCTTTTTTTATTTATTTATTCATTTTCATATTTTTTTTTCTTGTTGTTGAGATGTTTTCTTTAAAATTCATCGTCGTCGTCGTCGTCATCATTGACTTGTGTCGTAGCCTCCTTCTATCTGCTATTTTTGGGTTGCAGCAATTTTTTAATAAAAACGGGAAATGCGCGCGGCTTGAGCTATTAAAAAAGAATTTACAAAGTATTTTTGGTAGATGAATATTTTTCCTTTCTGTTTTCTTCCAGGTTTTAGCCTATTTCTCTGTTTCGTTAGCTTCTTCTTCTTCTTATTTGTAGGCAGGCAGGTGTTTTTTTTTTTCTTAGGTAACTAAGAAAATCAAGTAAACTTCTTAGACATCTTCTCTTATTACTTCGAGTTTAGTCTTAGTCGGACAACCAACATGGTTGGCATCAGATTCATGCCAAGGCCTCCTCTCCTTCTCCTGCTCCTCCTTCATCCAATGATGAAGAAAATGAGCAAGAAAATGAAGGAAAAAGAATTCTTATAAGATAAATTACAAACGTGGCATGATTAATGGTCTAAAATACTTGGGTTACCTTCTTCGTAATATTGTTTCGTATTGTATTTTCTTTTACTTTTTCTTACTTCTTAAATATCCTTGCATTTGTTGCTATATAATTTGTCTTACTATTTTCTGAATTACAAAAAAAAAAAAGTTAATATTGTAATATCTGCTTATGTGAGAATGTTATTTTGCATTTCTGAAGCATTGAAGAAGCTTCAATTCCATACCAACAGCTTAAGGGCATGTGAAAGGCAAATTATCTAATAGGAAAAAAAGAGGAAATTCCAAAGAGAAAAAAAGAAAGAAAACCCTTTTTATAAATGAAACATGATTTGTTTATTATTATCCTACATGTGTCAGTCAGTCAGGTGCAAAAGAGAATAAGTGAATGAGTGTTTGTGTGTGTATGGGTGGGTGGGTAGAAAGGGTTTTTGGGTTTATAATTTGGATGAATTTGGGTATGTGGCTCCAGGTGTCTGATGGGTAATTAAAATAAAATAGAAAAGGGAGTCAGAAAGGCAAAACAAAACAAAAAATGTGACCTAATTTGAAAATGAAATTACTTAAAATACTCACAACTATGCAAGAATGAATATGATGAATAAGGATTTCCATTCAAAAATCTTTAAAGCAAATAAAGTTCCAGAGTCAATAGTGTACAAATGAAGTTATTAACTAATGGGGTAACAATAGTGTTATCTTTTCACAGCAGACTTTCTTCATCTATAATAAAACATTAAAGCTTAAATGTTTTTCTTTATGTTTTGTTAAAGAAACTCCCTTGAATGAAACCTAATTTTATGAATTGTATTTCAAATTGTAACGAGATGTTTCACAATATTCAAATTGACATATTAAAATTATTCGGTTAACTAATTAAAAGTTAGCTATAGCAAATCTTGTAGATTTCAGTGATTAAAGTAAGATTTTGTTAAGAAAAAGAAGAATAACTTCAAAAAAATAATCAGTGAAGCTAAAGATACAAAATGAGTTTAATAAATAATTTCGACTTTTAGCTTAAGAAGAAATTTTCGTGAAGAACAAATACTTCAGTTTAAGTTGAAGATTCAGTTAAGAAATAAACTTTAAAGAAAGAAATTTTGTAAAGGGATAAACCAAGCAATATTTTGAACCATAGAAGGTTGTTCTTATTTTATGCATACTAAGGTTGCCAATTTTAAGTAGTCACAACTTTCTCCCTTGATACAAAAATATTTATTTTTGTAATTTGTTATATTTTTTTATTTGTAATGAAAACAATTAATGGTTTCAATGATTTGTTAAGTTCTCAAAACGAAGATGTTTTAAAATTCCTTAGGATCCATAATACTATTTCGGTGATCGAATATGTTATATATGAAATAAACTATTGTTTATTTAAGTAAGTTAAAATTAACTTAATATCATTTCAAAATAAATTTAAAAAAAAAAAAAATATCATTTGTCTTAACATAAATAAAAATAACTTCATATTTATGGGCTACTTTTCAAATTAGTATTTTCCAAAATCACCAAATAGTTAAACAGAATTTAATTAAATTTTATAATTTAATCGGAAACATAATACTTAAAACTAATGAAGGAACTTCGCCACTTTGGTAACTTGATATTTTATGCAGGAGACACAAATGTCAAATTTTTGCTCAACACAAACGCTTTTTTGTCATTTTACACGCGCTGAATTTGTCATTCTACGCTGAGTGGGTGGACAGAATATAATGTATTTTTTTCTAACACTCAGCAGAGCATTGATTAATGTTTTCTTGGTTATTCTCAATATTATTTCATAACATAAAACCAAAATGAAATAATGGACGAATTTTCTCCTAAAATATTAAAAAAAAAAACACTTTAAAAATTATTCGTTGTCGATTCGACGAAGAACAACCTTCTAGGGTTCAAAAATTATAAATTGGTCAATTGAACCAAAAAGGTGAAAAAAACAGGATAAAAACTAATGTATTTGTATCTCCAGTCAGTAAAAAAGTGGACAGTAAAGTCAGAAGAGAAACTAATACATAGGGAAACAACGCAGCATTAAACAAACTCTAAGACTAACGGAATTAAAGAACCCAATTTCCCAGACACCTAATGGATTAAAAATATGTAACTCAAAGACGAGAAACGATATGTTTTGTCCAGCACAACAAGACATAAATTAATCAGATGCATTCCATTCCATTCCCTTGATATTTGACTTAACGGTTTTAAATTAAGTTGTTTGTACTTAGTAGTATATTTTAACCAATCACTCATTAAATGAAATCGAAATATCACCTTCTCTCTAAGGTGCGCGCACTTGTAAAAGTTTATGAAAAATCAAACAACCAATATTTCCCTCTAAACTAGGTCACATAATCTTAGCACATTTACCCTGTTAATTTGTGAATATTTATCAAAACGGAAAAGCAAAAATAAGGGTGGAAAAAACCCCTAAACTAAAATAATAAATCACAAACGAAAAGTTTAACACATTCATAAAAACATATTTACCATCACCACCACCACCACCAGCACCAGCATATTGAGATATTAGCAGATAGTATACACAATTTTATACTTACTTACTTAGTACACAAAGAGCTAATCAACAGTAACAGAAACAAAAACACAACAAAAACACAACAAAATATGTTATGTACAAAAATCAGTGGTGGTCAATATATTGACCATTGATTTAGTAATAATCGTTTATACTCCTCTCATACTATACGATACTCGTAGTTAGTTGGGTTAGTTGGTTATACGAGTAAAGTGAGAATAGAATGGTAGAGAAATCAAAGTAAAAATATAACTGAATAAAAAAGAAAAAATGTTGATGATGATGATGATGATGTGAATGTTATAAAAGTGGGGAAAATGGAAATGGAAATAAAAATGAAAATGATTGATATCAGTTGTCAATATTTCATAAAATGTTGATTTGTTCATTTTATTGTTTACATGCATCAATTTTCACCAAAAAAAAACACATAAAAACATAAATGATAGGAAAGGAAAGGAAAGGAAAAGTGAAGAGGGGAGAGGGGAAAAGGTTGAAAAATATATCAAGAGAAGTGAAAAAGTAATATTAACAAAATCAAAAGGAAAAAGGGAAGTAGAACTAGTATAGATGATGATGATTGTCTCACTTAGAGATGATTCTATTTTATTTTTTTTTTTGTTTATTTTTTTTGTATTTTTTAGCACTGTTTCTGATCCTAGATTGTTTGCTATATTTTTTTTGTTCTTCTTCTTCTTCTTGTTGTTGTTTACTATATTTACTGCTTTTATTTTTTTGTTTTTGTTATGCTATAGTTGTTGATTATAGTCGTTTTTAATACTATACTCATACTATATTTATCGATTCCGCTATGCGTGTGCTAGCGAGGAGTTCCTTGTTTGCTGTCAATACCAACACAACAAACAAACAGAAAAAACACTATCACGAGTAAGGACATGTTTATTTGCTGTTATTTTGATTATTTCTACAACAAACACATTCATCAATTTAACAACAGGACATTGACATATATATAACAATAAAATATAAAATATATATATACGAGTATTCGATGATGATGAACATTATGAGTTTTGAGTTAAAGTGATTGTAAAATTTATCAAGGGAAAATACAAAAAAAAAAGGAAAAGCGAGTGCGTGAATACACAATACTAGTATGTATTTCATATATTTTTGATATATGTTGATTTGATTTACATAGACATTGAGATATATGAGAACAAAGTGTGTGTGTTTTTGCCAAAATGGAGGAAAAAAAATAAGGAAAAATACTTTTTTTTTTTATAAATTATATTGAAATTTTTATTTTTTTATTTAAAGAAAACAACAATTAAATTGATATAAAGTTTCATGGAAATGGAATAAATTTCAGTAAAAATATTCAATATTTATTTTCTTCATTTGCATATGATTTTTTCTGAAATTTATTTATTTGTTTTAATATTTTGTTTTCTTAAATGAAATCAAATGCAAATCAATTGCATGGAATTTATAAGTAATTTATTTTAGTTTAGTTTTGAAACAATAATCAAATTGATATGAGGAATAAGTTTTTCAAGGTGTGGAAGAGATTATCTTTCTAACTCATCTCATTGATTGCCTCCTTTGACTGAATTCATTTAAGGTTTTTGAAAAGATCAATTAATTAAAGTTATGTCAAGTTCTATATTTCTTTAATATCTGTACTCACTTTTTTTTTTTAATATACTTCAAGGCAATGATCATGTGACTATTGACTGGAATCACTTAAGGTATGAAGTGATAAGTATTCGCATGGAATTAGTTATATTAGGTTATGCCAAAAAAGATTAAAAAGCTCATTAACTTATATTTTATAAATAAACACCTGCAAATATCTACTTCACATATTAGATGAGTATTTTTAATTTTTTTTTAATGTTTAATGCACATCAAGTATAAACAATTTAGTTTGTTTCAAGACTATGGTCAACTTGCTGTGGATAGAATGATTCCCATCTTTTTTTGTCGACACAACTCACATGAGTTGTGAATGAAATCGTCCAACTATAGAATCAACTAATTTAAATTATTCCAAATTCTTTTGGCTAAATGATGAAATGGGGAATCTAGCCGAAAACTGATACCTTGAACTCTTACAATATTCTTGTCGTAGTCCTGCTAAACTTTAGTGACTCAAGTCACCCACCAGACATACCTTTCAGATTATTAAAATATTCTAAATTGTTGTCAATTTATTGCTTCCAAGACTGGTAGCTGGTAGCATTAAGCTAGCAGACAGTATGTGTACGAATGGGACTGGTTGTACTGTTTCTAGGACACTATGCCCTTGCTGCCAACCAAAACGGATCTTCGAGCTCGTACACTTTCATAAAAAAAGGATTGGTTGATGGCACAAAGGATGCGTGTTCCATAATAAGATTTCTGTCGAAGCTGTGAAAATTAATCAGAAGAAGAATCAGAGAGTATTTAACATCTCCTCTGTGACTGCCCTGTTCATCTTAAGGAAATCGTTCTTTGAGGAATTTTGCTGGCTCTGTTAACTGAATTTTCAGATAGGTTTTAGAGGCTGAGGGAGATCTCTCGGACCAACTAGGTACTGTCATACGTTTATCCCAATTTCATATACCCTCCCCCCCCCTCTTTCTTTCAACATTCTTTCATAGTCAGTCATCACAATGGTCCGCCAGGCTTCTGGGTAAACTCGCATGTATTCGCGAGCGGCGTGTCTAACCTAATTTATTTTGTTTTCAAGAAACCTATACTTTAAGTTGTTGAAGAACTGATTGATAAATTTAAAAAAAAAATTCTCTATACTCAATTATCCTCAAAAAGCTAAAATTATATCGATTAACTAGTTGGCTACTTCTAATCTTAGACTAGAACTCATTATGTGAGTTTTATTGTGACTACTTTCAAGAATCTTAACATAAACTACAATGACATTGAATAGATTAACAAATGGTTTTCTATTTTTTATTTTGAAATTTTGACAATCTAAGACCAATCAATGCGATTGGAAATGTGTATATTCTTCATATTCTTTATTAGCTTTGTTGTAGAATCTTGTTGTTAAAAGTCTTTAGATGAAATCTGAGAGAGAAATATGTTCGATCTTTTGATACTATCAAGTGTCAATATGTTTCATATGCAATCCTATCGGGTTTGTCTCACAATGGTGTATATTTCTTTCATGTTTTTGCAATAAAGAATAATTTTCTGTTGTTATAGTTGTTGTTGTTTATTGCCATAGACCGGAAAATTATTTTCTCAAATCGAATCGAGAAACTGTCAAACAAAAATGAAATGAATAAAGGAAAGAAGAAAAAAAAAATAAAAATGACTTTATTGCACCTGGTAAAATGGAAAGGACAGAAAAGGTAACAACAGAATACGACAAAGGAATTTATCAATACTGCAACAGTGGAAAATACATTTATAACCCCACAGCAACAACAACAGCAACACAATATCAATGGATACACAGAAACAGATATAGATAGAATCGGCAGTCGGCTCAAGGATTGCGTATATCCTGAGCTAAGCCATGAACTAAAAATGAAATTTAACAAACAGAGACCAAAATGAAATTCATTCAAAGAAATGAAGATGTGTAGGTGGTGGGAAATCGTAACAAAAACATGTACATTGCCATACCATTTTCAATGTTGAATAACTGACAAAATACTATGGCAAAAAGCCGAATGAAATTTACAATGGCAAAAGCAATGGCAAAAGCAATGGAAAAGGAAAAGGAAAGAAAAAATAACCACCATGAAGCAACAATAATGGCAACGGTGAAGGAAACGGAAGTAATTGATTTGTGTGTTGCTGTTTTGGGTTAAAAAAGGAACGAGCGAATGAATGAACGTTGCAGAGAAGAGCGACAATGACACAATAACATAAACTAAACTAAACTCAAACGCATCCTAACCGGTTTTGACTTCAGGCACACAGTAGACAGCAGACATTTTAACTCGACTTTACAATACAAATGCAAGTCTGAATTTGGTTTTAGCTGAGCTCAACTGAACTAAATTTAACTCAACTCAACACTATCAGGTTGACAGTTCACTGTAGTGTACTGAATGTGCAGCATTTTCCAGACCAGAAAGGAAAAACAATGTATTTTTATGTTTTTCATGAAAATGCTTTAAGCAAAAATGCAATTACAAACGTAAAAGGAAATTTCACTTGTACAATTGCCTCAAGTACTAATTTCCATAATTAAATTATCCAAATCCAAAGTGAGAATAATTTGTTAATGTGGAATTAGAGAATATTAAAGAGAAATTGTAAAAACAAAAGACACAAAAACTGTTTTATCCACATAGAATATAATTCAAATAGAATTTGACAATTACAAAGAGAATTGTTAATAAACTTGAATTTCAGCATTAATATTGAATCCTTTTACTTCATAAAAGATCCTTTATCAAGATTCCAATTTGTTAATGTGGAATAACAAAAGATTAAATGAGATTCAAAAACACAACAGAAATAAAGTGAAGGTACATTTGAGGCAATAAATCAAGAAAATTACTGTTTTAGAAAGACTGTGTTTTGGTCAACATAGTAGAAGGGACCAAAATGAGCGAGACATATTAGAAAAGGTCTTATAAAAAATATTCTTTAATCCATGAAGAGAACAAAAGCAGTGATTAATATCAAGATCGACTTGAGTTTCTTCCTTCTGTTTGCCCTTCGTGGTTGAAATTCTCTGATAGGCTCCTTCTTATTCTTAGTCTTCCATCAATGGTGCATCGCAGATCATTCTACCAGAAATTTTGTTCCTTTAACTTTCAATAAATGCATTACTAATTATGCCATACACTACACATTTCTGACTTTTATTCACATCATATACTAAGTTCTAACACGTTCTCTTGCCTTAGATATCGCCCTCATCGATTAATACCAGCGTTCTTCACCGCCAACAGGATTCATGATCGCACTGCAGGCTGGATGAACTGGATGTCGCTGATTTTGGTCATCTATACCGTCTGCTTTATTGTAGTTTATATCTCTGACCATACATGGCTGTGAGTAGGGGTATATCACGCTATTTTCCGCACCGGGTCAGAGGCTGTTAGTTCATATTTTTATTATTCTTATTTATTATTTTATTATTTTTTTACTATATTTACTATATTTTTGTAATTAATTTATTTTAGTTTAAGTTACATATTTATCTTACTTTTAAGTATATTGTTATATTTCTTTTGTTTCAAGCTGTTAGTTTCTTTTGTCAATGTATAAATAAATATCAAATAATTTGCAGCATAATTTTCGATTAAATTTTTTTTTGTTTTTTATGTAGGTTAGAGATATTTAAACCATACGCTGTCCTGTCCTGTCCTGGCCTGTCATATTATTTACTGATTATTGCTTTTAAAGCGTTGTTTCATTTTTATCATCTTCCTTATTTCCTATATTTTCACAACTTAATTTTTTCTATCTTTATCTTATCATATTACCAAATTCAATTGTCATGTCTCATCTCATCCTATTTTCAAAATGAATGCATTTCTATGACTATGTGACTTCTACATCACGCTAAATTTTCTTGTGTCGGTTTTGCTATTTTGTGTTCTATTTTATTCCACTTTATCGACATCCTTTCATGTTTCATTCTTTACCTCTTTTTATTTTAGTTTTCCAACTCTAATAAAACAACTTTTCGTAATCTATTAAAGATAGTTTTTTTTTCAGAGGTTCACAACTTTAAATTATTGTATTTTTTCAATCAAACAAAAATAAAACAAAATATACTCGTACATTTATATGTAACAGAGAAATTTCCATTGCTTTGTTTTCTTTTTCCTTTCATTCGGGGAAGATCGACACTTTGTACATACTTATTTCTATTACTAAAATTCATTAGCTAATGAAATATCATACACGCACTTCGACGAGATTATTATTATTATTTGTTTGGTTTGACAATCAAGCGGTCAGTAAAAACGCTTGCTATCGACAAAGTCTATTCTTTCTTCGATGTAGACTTAATCACCAAGGGAAACGTTGTAGTCATAATAGAATCCAATTACCATTCCAATCATAAAATATACAGCAACATAATTAAATACACGACGACTAGCTTTCATGATATAACTTTTAATACAATTTGTACAATTTTATTTTCAATTTGCGAAGACTTAAATAAAATAGAGTTCAGAAAACACGAATTTAAGATAATAAAAATTAGGCAAAGAATTCTTTTATCAAAAGGAAATACACAAAAATTGTTTGTTCTATTAACATATTATAATATTAATATTATTAATATATTATAATATTATTTTTTGTTGTCCAAAAATTGTTCTATATAAATTAAGTATTTTCAAATTTGTGCGTGCCTTTTATATTTTTCAGTTATGCACAGCACGCGCCTTGACTTCACTAGACTTGAATGAAATCGATTTGAATATCCTTCAACATTTACAGAGTTTGCATACAATTTGCTCTCCCACAGTTTTCCTCATTCCCTCAGACTTTATTGACTTGATTTGCTCCTTTTGTAAAATTCAATCAGATTTTAATAATCAAAAAAGCGCAACAATTTCAATTTCATGCAACTTTTTCTGGTACTTGCCCTCATCGCGAATTTCATCATTTCATCATTTCTTAATTTTTTTATTTTTGTTTTTTTGTTTTTGTCGAGAAATAAAGAATTGGCAAATAAAAGCTGGAAAAAATATTTACAATCCGCCACAAAATTTGTTCGACGTTTGCGCCCATTAGGCACTGTGCACGTTGGCATAAAAATTACAAAAGCAACCAAAAAAACTGAAATCGAAATCGAGAAACTAGTAAAAACAAACCCAAAAGAAGAAAAACTGGCCATAGCACAGCAGATTTTCCATAGCAGCAAACAATATTCAAAAAATTGGGAAACAGACAAAAAAAAAAAAAACAGAAAATGAAATCAAAGGAGAAGGATGCTCGAATTTCAGACTCCATCTGACATGAGTTTGGTTTCTTCTTACCATTTTTCACTTTAGTAAGAGTTCAATGCAGAAAATGGCAAAAACCACTGGAGGAGGTCATCACCACTAAGGAAGAAGCAGGCAGACATTGGTTTTGAGTTTCTTATTTCTTTCTTTCCTTCTTTCGTTTTGTTTATCTTCCCGTTTCTTTCTTTTTTGCTTCAGAAGAAATTGTAGACCTAAAATGTTTTTGCAGCCAAATGTTTCTTTGGTTGCAGTCAAGTTACAATATTTTTGTGACTGTAACTTACAAAAAAAAAATAAAAGGTTCCTCGCCTTTTCTTACGAAGAAAACTATTAAAATGTCGGCAACACCATACATTATTTATATACTTTATTCTATACCTTATACCATTCTTTAACTTTCAGACTCAGACTATGGTAAGAATGACCGGAAATGGATTCGGCCGCAAGCTGTAAACCCCAAAACTTAGGAAGGAGACCAAGACGCGAAGACCGACAAAAAAAAAAAAATTAAAAAAAATAAAGTAAATAGAAAGAGTAGTAAAAAGCTTAAATAAAATGAAATAAATTTTATACACTTTTGCGACAATTTCATTTTGTGTGATGCCAAGAACGAAAAAATGAAGGCAGGCAAGCAGACAAGTAGCTCGAATTCGGTCTGGTTTCACTGTTTTGGTAGATTATTTTAAGGCAGTTGAAAGAGGTAAGTGAGCGGGCAAGAAATGTGTTCATGAACGTGGTAAGCCAAGAGTTGAGAGTTTAGCCAGCCAAAAGCGCAGACCCTAATGACGTGCAACATCTGAATTAAATATAGTGAATACTAAACATTTTTCTCCGTTGATTTTCGTCCATTTCCATTTAGTTTTTCCCAACATTTACTATGTGGCATTAAGTTGAATGAAAATTGTATCAAGGCAGCAGGTGGTAAGTAGTTGTTTTTTTATTGAAATCAAATGGCAATATTAAATTTACACAAGAAACTTTAAATAACTTGGATAATTTTGTCATAATTTAATCTTATAATTTATTTAAAAAAATATTATTCTGATAATGTAAAATTTCTTACTTTAAAATTTCTTTTAAAAATGGTTTACAATTTTAATTATAGAATTCCAACAAACTACTTTGGAGGTGATGAATATGAAGAAATTGAAAGTTTCACAAAAATTTGTGCCTCTCTAAGACGTGACTTTGCCGATGAAGATGATGAAAATCAACCCATTATATTAAGTTTGGCTGATATTTTGGATATGGCAATATCAAATGTGCAACTTCCTTGAAATTAACTCAGGCAGTTTGAAGAAGATAATCAACATGAGATAAGCAGATCTATAACTGATTTAATAATTTAATTGTATACAACATTAAAATATAGATGAGTAATAGAATTGTTAGTTTATGATTTCTCAAAATTAATAAAAAATAATAAAAATTGAATATAATCAAAATTTTCTTCTTTTTTTCATTTGATCAAAAAAGGAAAGTAATTTGCCTCACCTATATAGATAAGCACACTATTGCAGTGAAACCGCTGAACAAAATGATTAGGAATGACGTTTTAAAATAATTACCAGAGTTGTGTTTTATAATAGGGCTATTCACACCTTCTCGGTATCTTCGTATTGGGTATTTGGTAAAAAAATGTATGTATTTTGTTGTTGTATAAAAAAAAAAAAATTGAAATACATCAACAAAACACATACTTTTTTTTTTACCAAATACCTAATACGATAATACCGAGAATGTGTGAATAGACCTAATGTTATTCATTTATTTCATCATTTTGTGATACGAGGCTTATGGTAACTGAAATGAGATACAAATATTCGTGTATGTAAGTATCGTGTAAATATAGCGTCTATTATTTGTTATTGATTTTTCCGGATTATTTGACATGGTCAAATCAAAAATTCAATAGTGGCGCTGATAATTTTTTGCCCAAATCTACATTAAAATCTACTCCAAGAATTATAGGGATTTTATCTAATTCAAGATTAAGAATTTTTGCTACTTTAAAAGAATATAATAGTAGTGATTTGTAAATGAAGGCAACAAATAATTTTGTCAATTGCCTGATTCGGGGATATATTGTATATAGGGCAACCATTACCACCGGTTGACCGTGCTCTGTCCTACATTGACAATGACATACTTATCCTACTTCATATAGAAGTACTGCACATGACAGCGGATGGTTGACGTTTACTTCCACCGAAGGTGTTAACATGTCAGCTGTATCATTTCTATTATGATAGATAGCCACACCATCAGATCTAATATTTTACACTTTGAATTTAATAAAAAGTCCAAAATAATCTCTGTTATCGGTAAATTCTAGATCAGATTTGGACAATGTCTTTGGTTGTTGTTGTTACACTGTGCTTAAAATCAAACAGAGCAACAATAAAAACAACAGCAACAAAGCATCAACGACATAAGCACGCTTCGTGGCTTCGGACGATTTGGACGCTTCGGCTTTTCCATATAGCACAAAACCGAATCGTCCGAAGGTGTGTAGCTGCATCAATAGCCTTTTGTTGTTGTTGTTATATTGTGTTCAAAACTAAACATCAGCAAAAACAACAACAAAAGCAACAAAGCATCAACAAAGTCGTTACTTAAGCAAGAGAGTAAAGTAAAGCATCTGTCTCTCTCTCTCTCTCTCTTACTCATGCAAAAACACTTATTCTCTACGCTACAAACGCACAAGCAAATGGTTATCACCTCTACGTCTCTAAAGCAACATCTTGATTTCTGTAACGGTTTTTTTTTTTAACTTCACCTCGGTAAAGAAGTTTTGTAATTTAGATCAATTCAATATTCCTTTATATTGAAAAAGCTTATATCACAAGAAAAGCTTTATAACTTGGACCATGTTATTGCGCAAAGAATTTTGATTTAACCAAAGTGCTGACTAGATGACAAGAAAGATAAACACTTAGGAAGAAGAAGATGAAAAGAATATGGAGATTGGCAAAGAGAAGAGGAAACAATTTATGATGACTTGAGGAATTTAAAAAAATAATCGACGACGATTGATTTTTGTTGAGAAAATATTGTAAAAAACCAACTATGCAGAAATCAAGTGAGACTTTTGAGAATCATAATCAGGACTTGACTAAGGAAGTTGGTGGAAAGATGCCAGCTCTGCCAATCAATTTTGAAACAATCAATTATCACCCACAATTAAAATTCGCAACAATATTTTATTAATTTTAATTATCAAAAATATTGAGAAGAAACTGTATACTTATATACTTACAATAAATTCAAATATCTGTCAGTTATCGATTACTCGATAACATAAGATAAATTAAAAGTATGTTTTTATTTTGGGCAACTATAAATTGTTCATGGTCATTTTTAAGTTGATTCATTTGATGATGTTGGCAACTCTAAATTGTTTTACAGTAAGTTTTGTGTAATTCGTCGCTCCTTTGCTCGTGAATTTGTGTTAATTGTGTGTGAATTATTATTATGAGTCGCTTTAAATACACAAAAGGTAAGTTTTTCATAATTTATTATTTTTATGTCGTGATTGTTTGTTAGAATTGTGCGTTGGGAAATTGTAAGAAAAGTGGAAATTGATGAGCGGAATCGAGTGTGCTTACTCTATTGCGCATCCATTCTTCCATGTGTTAGTGCATTTCTATGTTGTCATGTGTCAAATTTTTTGAACTATAGAAAAAGAATTGTTAAAAGTATATAAATGTATGTGCAAGTGATGTAACGAATTTTCGCATTCCCATTCGGTAATATTCCCATATTTCTCGATATTCGCATTCGCAAATTCATGCGAATTTTTTCTTGCAAACATGAGCGTAGTAAAAAAATTGATTTCTTCTTATCTTTGACAATAATGTATTAAGCGCCAAACAGGGCTCATAATTCCCTATAATGCGCTATGCTTCTAAGTTAATATATCACCAGTTGAAAAGCATTTTTTAACAGAATATAGGAAAGTGATTGCTTATGGCCTTTGGAGGCCACCTGGTGCGCCTGAGGTGTTGTTTGCTCCATTGCAGCAAGGAGCAAAAAAGTAGCCTTCTGAGTGTCCGGATTGGGATTGCATTGGTCAGACCAAACGGTTGTTGTGAGTCAACAAACGGACATTATATAGGCTTATGTGAAAAGATATCTGGTCCCCAACTACCTCTAAGTTCATGTCACTATGCAAGGTTGAGTTCCTAACATACCATGGGCATCCTGTCATTAGGCGGAATGTTTTATTCTGTAAGAGTTGCACTCCCTTCTGTTTGCATTTAGCAGCAGTTCCCCATATCTGGATGTCGTATATCCATACAAAGACAACGATTTGGGCATAAACTGTGCGCTTTTTCCTTGATGAGAGTGAGCTTCCCCCGTTGAGCAACCAGTGAAGTATGTTTATTTTGTTTCGGCAGCTAAGTGACACCGATCTTATGTAAGCCTTTGATCCAGGAGGAATCCTTTTTATTAGAAAATCTATTGTAACTTTGCAATTATATCTGCAATCAGCATCAGATTTCATATTAAAAATATTCAACTTCACATTAGAAATTACAAAACAAAAAGAAACTTAAAAAACCACCCGATCAGATGCGAACATTAACAAATCTGTGCGTGTGTGTGCGACTTGCTTAGCATTCTAGCTACAGATAAATGGTTTCATAATGAAAAATAGAATATTCGCATCCGTCAATATCGAGGGCAGATGTTTGCACTCGCTTTCCTCAATATCGATGGCAGATATTCGCATTCGCTAATGCTTCAAAATTTACATTTGTTATATTATAATGTTTAATTTTTAAGGGACTTCCCCATTACTGAAAGGCGAATTGCAAACCACAATTAATTAATAGAGCTGGCAAAGAAATATCTAAGTTTTCTTTTGCATTATACTATGTAGTTGTTGAGACAAACTTAGACCAGTAAAAGTTTGTTGTAAAGCCACTGGCTCCTTGGGGAACAAACTTGGCTGCAATCAATAATACAAATTATGAAAATAATATAATATAATTTCATCAATAGATTTAGGATGCTAGGTGTATGGAAAACCAAATCAAATATGTTTTCCATTATCATTATTATATGAATATATATAAATTTATTTTATTTCAAATTGCTGTATAGGTGAAAAGGTTTTCTGCTATTATGGCCAAATGCTATATGAAGCAAAGATCTTGTCAAATGATAATAATACAAGCCACCGACATAAGTATCTGGTTCACTTTATTGGTTGGGATAAAAAGTAAGTAAATTTTTAGACAATTAAAAAAAGTCCTTGCACTATTTATGATTTTACCAACATAGATGGGATGAAATGGTGACTGAACATAGTCTATTAAAGTATAATCTAAAAAATAAAAGGCTTCAAGAATATTTGTATGAAAAATATTCGCCGAAGGATGGTAAGGATATTATTAGTTAATTTGGATTGTTCTACAATTTAATTTACAAATTTAAGAAGGACCCGAGGATAAGAAACGCCAACGATGCAACAAAGCAACAAAGAAGAATGCAAAAGTTCCATTATGTGCAATTCCGGAAAATGAAAATCCTGTTAGGCGTATCGTCACACGATCTCAAAGCCTTTCACAAACAAATCAAAAAGATGGGGTAAAGACAATCGATGCCGCCAAGCGTCATATTACTGCAAGTGATGATGATGGTGGTAAATCAGATGATGGTAATGGTGGTGGTCCGGCCAATTTTCCAGAAAATAAAGAGAATACAGAAATTGGAAATGTTCCAATTGACATAGATGAAAATTCTATTGAACCCATAACAGACGACAACATTCCTAGTGGTTCTACTGGTCCAATTGAATATCCAACAATTAAATTTTCTGACAATCTAAAACTATGCCTAACAATTGATTGGAAAAATATTACATCTGATATGAAACTATTTCGTTTACCAGCTGCACTAACCGTTCAAGATATAATCTATAAGTATTTATCAATTGATATTGGACCCAGTACATCCAAGCATCTTATTGCCATCAATGAAGTTTTACTTGGGATTATTGAATATTTTAATGTTACTCTCGGTACACAACTTCTCTATACCCAAGAACGAGAACAATATTTAAAATTTGTAAAGGATCATCCCAAGACAACTCCATCCCAACATTATGGAGCGTATCATCTATTACGTCTCTTCGTAAATTTGGGTAAAATAATGAAAACCTCGAGCTTAAGTCAAAGTTCCTCAGAAAATTTTATTGGTCATTTGTATGACTTCTTAAAATATCTCGATACAAATCGTGAAATCTTTTTTGATGAAACTTCTTATTACACAGAATAAATGAGACAATTGGATGGTTGTGAGAATCAGGAGAAAAAACTGTAAACACTTGTAAAAATAAATGAGACAATTGGGTTGTGAGAATCAGGAGAAAAAACTGTAAACACTAGTAAAAATAAATAAAAATCAATTTACAATTAAAAGGCAGAAGAAGGGTTTTTTGTTTTTTTTTTTTTAATATTGTGATTTAAAGAAATCTTGGCTTTAATTGGGAAGATTCTAATGGTGTTGTCGGGTCGTCTATGGATATGTTGGGTAAGTAAATGAAAGTGAAAATTATCTGGCTTCTAGATTTGTTGTTTTGATAAGACACATCACATTACATAAGAAGGATAGGATAGGATAGAATATTACATGAAGGTTGCTCGCCACAGAGAACTAGTTTCTCCAGAAGCCCTTTGTGACATCTCACTGATAAGGTGGGTAGAGGATTTGGTAAGTGGTTATTTTTAGTTGGTTTACGTCCACTGCAATCGGAAATTTGTAGAATGATTTGACACTCAATGACCTCCCTGGAATCAATCCTGAGACTTGAAATAAACTTTAATTACTAAAGAAGTTTGAAGGCTCATCTCAATAATATAGTTTTCTAATGCATCTACTGGAAATTATAGAGAAAACTATAGACATAATTGCCTGCTTAGTCCAAAATACTTGAGAAAATTTTGTATCTTATTTTGTCTCCTCATAGACCTAAGTATTATACATTAGAGGTCATCAGTGCCATCTGGGAAATAACTACTGATGATCTTTTCACTGACCTCCTAGTTCAACTGGACTTTCGAGGGTATGTTCATCAACACCTGAGAAATTTCCGTTGCAAGGCTCAACTCAATAGGTTTCTCTTAGACCAATTGGACTTCAGAGGAGAACTCAAACGGTAATCCATAGACTTGGTATAGTTATAAATGCTACCCTAAAGAATTGGAAGGTTCTTTTGAATAGTCACCATTGGATGTGAGTGTTATTTCAAGGTCTCCCTACTGGACATTGGAGGAAGTAATCATTGACACCAAAGAAAGCTTTCTCTAGAATGTGAAGAATACCAAAGTGCAGGCCTTTTTCTTTTACTGTCAGTCCTTTAGGACAGATTAAAAAAAACAAAAAAAAAAAAAAAAAACAGGACGGACAGAATGTAATTAAGTCTTAAAAGTCACTTTGTATATTAGAGACAATTTTCCATAAAATAAGGTAAGGTAATGTGGTAATAATGGCCTTGTCCTTCTGTCCTTGAATCTTGCATCTGTAATTCATGGTAATGATGGTTGCCTAATGTTTTTTCAAGTATTGTAAATACTTTGATTTTACGTAATATTCACGAAGTGCCTTTAATGACTTCAGAGGGAGCGAATTCCTTCAAATTCACAATGTCTCTGCCTATCTGCCTATCTGTTTGTTTGCCTTTCTCACTTTTTGGCATCTTCTCTGTTCGAGTGTAGTTCTTGTTATGTTGTCATTGTGTTGTTGTTGGGTAGGTTGTGGTCATTAAGTTCACGCGGTGCGACATTTTTATGTTTGTTACTTCTTCACTTTTAATATTTTTTCTTTTTTTTTATGGTATTTCTTGGTTTGGTTTGATGGTTCTATTTTATATTTTTTTAATGACCAAAACCGAACTTTAAGTGTCTGTGACTTGAATTTCTTTCATTTAATTGAAATTTTCTTCGATTTTTATTACTTTGTCTTAAGCTAAGTTAAGCTTAAATTGGATTAAGGAGCTGAGTTAGGAGTTAGAGGCAAATTATGTTGATATCAATTATTTAAAGCATTGGAGAGGTACGAAGAAATAGACATTGTATACCAGTGAGTGTCCAACAACGAAATGATCTATTAAAATATTGAACATAGAAACGAACTTCACTCTGAAATAGACGAGCGAAGGGAAGCATGACTAGAAAATTAATAACTTTGGCTTAAGTTATGTTACATTGAGTAAGAATTAATCAAAATTGTAGATATAGAATAATAAGATATTTTGGATACATCCATGCATATCCAACATTAGGACACTTCACTCTGAAACAGACAAGCAATGGGAAGCAGGACTGCATATTCAAGAATGCAGATCCAAAAAAACATTCACCAGCTGAGCCACCGAGCACGAAACTATTCTAATATTCAATTAAATAACTCACATTATTTCTTTATCCCATTGGAAATACTTTATTGTAGATTGAAAGATGTGAGAGAATATTGTTATTAAAAACCTTATGATATATAATGGTCCCCATTACAGAACAAATGTTTGCTCATTGAGAAAATGAAACATTTAAAAAATGCAATCCAAATTGTCTCATTAAACAACATCACATCACTTTAAAATCTTAATCCCAAATCCAATAAGACCAAATAAATTCTCAACATACAAATAATGTTTGTTTGAGTAAAAGATGTCATAAAATGAGAACAGAGAAGAAAACAAAAAATAAGGGAACCACATATGCAGCGCTTAGTCAGACGAACGCTTTCATGACTCTTGACTTAGAGAAAGTAGAAGCATTTGGTTGAACGAAAAACGTAGTATAAAACTTAATTACAGCGTTAACTGTTTCCTCACGTCAAGCGTAATGAACGTAACGGAAATGAATTCATAAAAATAAAATGGTGCCTCTGACGCGCAACGCAAAAGTGTGAATAATATCCTAGAACAAACATACGAGTACATGTATCTACAGATGTGTATTTTTGTCTATGTTAAGCATAACTCATATAAACTTACACATATATATGTGTGTGTGTGTGTGTGTGTGTGTGTGTGTGTGTGTGTGCGTTTATGTTGACTAGAGAGCAAGTCAGTAGAATTTGTGTTTGAGTGTTGAGTTGAGTTGAATTTAGTTGAGTTGTCGAACAGAGTCGAGTTGAAAAGCAGCTTAAAAATCGTTTCAATAGCAACCAATACAAACACACCAACGCCACTCGCACAGTACACACACACATACACACATACAAATGCATAGAAAACATAGAAGAAGCCTCAAACCGAAATGCCAACAGTTGGAACAAACAAACAAAAACAAAAACAAACAAAACGAACTTACACACTCGTGCAACCACAACACAAAGCCACGCTTTAGGGTATCTGAGGTGTACATATGGGGGGGAATTGCTAAAGGAGAGTGAGTGAGTGAGTGAGAGGAGAATGAGTGAGTGAGTGAAAAGGATAATGGTAGTTTTGAGAAGGGGGTTAATAGTGGTCTAAGAGTGTGGTAAATGAGTAGTAAAGAGCTTGCTGACGTTTTGAAAATACGCTCGAAAAAG
Organism: Amiota mariae; assembly: GCA_035041805.1. Lineage (NCBI taxonomy): Eukaryota > Metazoa > Arthropoda > Insecta > Diptera > Drosophilidae > Amiota > Amiota mariae. The sequence goes on along the minus strand of JAWNKV010000170.1, from coordinate 4,944,176 downwards.
CGACAAATGCGCCCGCCATAATATTCAAAAACAATATTAAAAGCAAGTTTCATTATGAAACATTTACTCATTGTGTCTATATTTATTTATCCTAGTAGTGTACATATGAGAATAAAAGCGTACACTCATGGACAAAATAATAAGTGCAAATTCATGTTATGATTTTAATGCCTTGGTTAAAATAAATAACTTGGGTAAGACAAATTTTAATTAATATGTGACTTCATTTAATATTCGTAACAAGAAATAGAAAGATTCGGTTGTCAAACGATTTAAGGCAGACTTCAATGACCTTGCCATAGGTCTGTTAAATTTAAGGAAGTACACCCACCCATTCAAACATATCTTTCAGGTTCCTTGATTCGTATTAGTAATAAATGAATTTATTTCTCAACTTTTAGCTTTAAAATATTTATTAAAAACTATTGTACCCGACCCTACTTCGCACAGGTTATTTCCTTCCTTAGCATCACTATATTCTCTCTGTTACACTTTAAGTATCAACAAAGAACAAAGTTTGAGTATCAGAATATTAAAGTTACATTTTAGTATAATTTTAGGGTTGGGGTTGTTTGAATATCACAGTAGCTGGGACACATATCGGGAACAAAACTATCCCATGTTCAAGCCGGGAATCAACCATACACATTCACAAAATTTCAAAGTAATAAAATGAAGGATATGGCAGCCCACACCATACGAACAATTTGAAATATTAATTTTTTTTAATAAGAAGATAAAATCAGATTTGTTTGATGACTACACTCCCGATATCTGCATCAATGCTTTTCCAAAATAGGAATTTGTACTTCATGAGAAGAGTAGATTGGATAAAATAAGGTGAGATGGTAGCTAATATTAAAAGGCCATAAAAGTTCCATTATGATGCCACACACACACACACAGGGTATTACTCCAAGAAGAACCAACCCAAATAGTTAAGGAACCTAAGTCCTTAAATTTCATTGAAGAAGTGTGAACCTATCAAACTAAACTTTCTTTTGAACTTCGTTTTCCTTTTCAACTTCGTTGATGATAGTCGCTTAATTTGTAAATTTATACAAAAAAATAATAAAATGGAGAACGACACCGGTGAGAATGTTTATTTGTATGTCTGAAGGAAGTGCTCTGCTTCAAACAGAATCATCCACGCTAAGGATCATGCTTCCGTTCAATTGAACATCGTTGATGTTGAAAACCGGCTGCATGACCGAAGCCTCAAACGCATACGCCATCTGTGGTGAAATCCTTCGTATGGGTGAATCCGATGATTGCATTGTGCGTCTTGCTAAGAAGGATGGTGTGTTTTCTAAGATGATGTATGCTGTTTAAATAAATAGCGTTAGCGGTTATTATCTTCATGCCTAAAGCTTCAGAAATTGTGTTTGAAAACCTTTAGCCTACCAACTTGTCTGCTGATCAGGCAGTTTCCTGTTATGACAGTCACCACTGAGAAAATGTAATATAAGCTGAGTTCTTGATCGTTTAGGGATTCTTTCAGGGAGATAAGTGACTAGTCAACTCATTGAATACTCGTTATTTAGAAATAATATCATGAGTACTTATTATTTCGTCCACTAGTGTATTTAACTGTTTGCGTATTAGTATGTGTATTAACCCTTAAGCTTCTGCTATACCGCGCATTTAATATTCAGGGTTGGGTAACCAAAACCAAACAAAAAACAAAAAATGTTATTAAATAGAAATAAATAAAATTTCTATTCTAATAAATTCAGTAGAAAAACCCACAAGAAAGAATATACTATTACTCCTACTACGAGTATATTCATCATTCTTTAACTATACCACAAGTAGCAAATGTGAAAGAAAGGAAGCATGGATGAATGGTTGAAAGCTGGAATGATGAAAGATATATTTTCTCACTCACTACTCACATGCACTTAACAATTCAAAGGCGCTCAATTAAAGATGGCGTCTGTTTAACTGAGTGTGATAATACATGTAAGTACCGCTACTTAAGTACCATTGGATGTGAGTGTTATTTCAAGGTCTCCCTACTGGACATTGGAGGAAGTAATCATTGACACCAAAGAAAGCTTTCTCTAGAATGTGAAGAATACCAAAGTGCAGGCCTTTTTCTTTTACTGTCAGTCCTTTAGGACAGATTAAAAAAAACAAAAAAAAAAAAAAAAAACAGGACGGACAGAATGTAATTAAGTCTTAAAAGTCACTTTGTATATTAGAGACAATTTTCCATAAAATAAGGTAAGGTAATGTGGTAATAATGGCCTTGTCCTTCTGTCCTTGAATCTTGCATCTGTAATTCATGGTAATGATGGTTGCCTAATGTTTTTTCAAGTATTGTAAATACTTTGATTTTACGTAATATTCACGAAGTGCCTTTAATGACTTCAGAGGGAGCGAATTCCTTCAAATTCACAATGTCTCTGCCTATCTGCCTATCTGTTTGTTTGCCTTTCTCACTTTTTGGCATCTTCTCTGTTCGAGTGTAGTTCTTGTTATGTTGTCATTGTGTTGTTGTTGGGTAGGTTGTGGTCATTAAGTTCACGCGGTGCGACATTTTTATGTTTGTTACTTCTTCACTTTTAATATTTTTTCTTTTTTTTTATGGTATTTCTTGGTTTGGTTTGATGGTTCTATTTTATATTTTTTTAATGACCAAAACCGAACTTTAAGTGTCTGTGACTTGAATTTCTTTCATTTAATTGAAATTTTCTTCGATTTTTATTACTTTGTCTTAAGCTAAGTTAAGCTTAAATTGGATTAAGGAGCTGAGTTAGGAGTTAGAGGCAAATTATGTTGATATCAATTATTTAAAGCATTGGAGAGGTACGAAGAAATAGACATTGTATACCAGTGAGTGTCCAACAACGAAATGATCTATTAAAATATTGAACATAGAAACGAACTTCACTCTGAAATAGACGAGCGAAGGGAAGCATGACTAGAAAATTAATAACTTTGGCTTAAGTTATGTTACATTGAGTAAGAATTAATCAAAATTGTAGATATAGAATAATAAGATATTTTGGATACATCCATGCATATCCAACATTAGGACACTTCACTCTGAAACAGACAAGCAATGGGAAGCAGGACTGCATATTCAAGAATGCAGATCCAAAAAAACATTCACCAGCTGAGCCACCGAGCACGAAACTATTCTAATATTCAATTAAATAACTCACATTATTTCTTTATCCCATTGGAAATACTTTATTGTAGATTGAAAGATGTGAGAGAATATTGTTATTAAAAACCTTATGATATATAATGGTCCCCATTACAGAACAAATGTTTGCTCATTGAGAAAATGAAACATTTAAAAAATGCAATCCAAATTGTCTCATTAAACAACATCACATCACTTTAAAATCTTAATCCCAAATCCAATAAGACCAAATAAATTCTCAACATACAAATAATGTTTGTTTGAGTAAAAGATGTCATAAAATGAGAACAGAGAAGAAAACAAAAAATAAGGGAACCACATATGCAGCGCTTAGTCAGACGAACGCTTTCATGACTCTTGACTTAGAGAAAGTAGAAGCATTTGGTTGAACGAAAAACGTAGTATAAAACTTAATTACAGCGTTAACTGTTTCCTCACGTCAAGCGTAATGAACGTAACGGAAATGAATTCATAAAAATAAAATGGTGCCTCTGACGCGCAACGCAAAAGTGTGAATAATATCCTAGAACAAACATACGAGTACATGTATCTACAGATGTGTATTTTTGTCTATGTTAAGCATAACTCATATAAACTTACACATATATATGTGTGTGTGTGTGTGTGTGTGTGTGTGTGTGTGTGTGTGTGCGTTTATGTTGACTAGAGAGCAAGTCAGTAGAATTTGTGTTTGAGTGTTGAGTTGAGTTGAATTTAGTTGAGTTGTCGAACAGAGTCGAGTTGAAAAGCAGCTTAAAAATCGTTTCAATAGCAACCAATACAAACACACCAACGCCACTCGCACAGTACACACACACATACACACATACAAATGCATAGAAAACATAGAAGAAGCCTCAAACCGAAATGCCAACAGTTGGAACAAACAAACAAAAACAAAAACAAACAAAACGAACTTACACACTCGTGCAACCACAACACAAAGCCACGCTTTAGGGTATCTGAGGTGTACATATGGGGGGGAATTGCTAAAGGAGAGTGAGTGAGTGAGTGAGAGGAGAATGAGTGAGTGAGTGAAAAGGATAATGGTAGTTTTGAGAAGGGGGTTAATAGTGGTCTAAGAGTGTGGTAAATGAGTAGTAAAGAGCTTGCTGACGTTTTGAAAATACGCTCGAAAAAGCGACAAATGCGCCCGCCATAATATTCAAAAACAATATTAAAAGCAAGTTTCATTATGAAACATTTACTCATTGTGTCTATATTTATTTATCCTAGTAGTGTACATATGAGAATAAAAGCGTACACTCATGGACAAAATAATAAGTGCAAATTCATGTTATGATTTTAATGCCTTGGTTAAAATAAATAACTTGGGTAAGACAAATTTTAATTAATATGTGACTTCATTTAATATTCGTAACAAGAAATAGAAAGATTCGGTTGTCAAACGATTTAAGGCAGACTTCAATGACCTTGCCATAGGTCTGTTAAATTTAAGGAAGTACACCCACCCATTCAAACATATCTTTCAGGTTCCTTGATTCGTATTAGTAATAAATGAATTTATTTCTCAACTTTTAGCTTTAAAATATTTATTAAAAACTATTGTACCCGACCCTACTTCGCACAGGTTATTTCCTTCCTTAGCATCACTATATTCTCTCTGTTACACTTTAAGTATCAACAAAGAACAAAGTTTGAGTATCAGAATATTAAAGTTACATTTTAGTATAATTTTAGGGTTGGGGTTGTTTGAATATCACAGTAGCTGGGACACATATCGGGAACAAAACTATCCCATGTTCAAGCCGGGAATCAACCATACACATTCACAAAATTTCAAAGTAATAAAATGAAGGATATGGCAGCCCACACCATACGAACAATTTGAAATATTAATTTTTTTTAATAAGAAGATAAAATCAGATTTGTTTGATGACTACACTCCCGATATCTGCATCAATGCTTTTCCAAAATAGGAATTTGTACTTCATGAGAAGAGTAGATTGGATAAAATAAGGTGAGATGGTAGCTAATATTAAAAGGCCATAAAAGTTCCATTATGATGCCACACACACACACACAGGGTATTACTCCAAGAAGAACCAACCCAAATAGTTAAGGAACCTAAGTCCTTAAATTTCATTGAAGAAGTGTGAACCTATCAAACTAAACTTTCTTTTGAACTTCGTTTTCCTTTTCAACTTCGTTGATGATAGTCGCTTAATTTGTAAATTTATACAAAAAAATAATAAAATGGAGAACGACACCGGTGAGAATGTTTATTTGTATGTCTGAAGGAAGTGCTCTGCTTCAAACAGAATCATCCACGCTAAGGATCATGCTTCCGTTCAATTGAACATCGTTGATGTTGAAAACCGGCTGCATGACCGAAGCCTCAAACGCATACGCCATCTGTGGTGAAATCCTTCGTATGGGTGAATCCGATGATTGCATTGTGCGTCTTGCTAAGAAGGATGGTGTGTTTTCTAAGATGATGTATGCTGTTTAAATAAATAGCGTTAGCGGTTATTATCTTCATGCCTAAAGCTTCAGAAATTGTGTTTGAAAACCTTTAGCCTACCAACTTGTCTGCTGATCAGGCAGTTTCCTGTTATGACAGTCACCACTGAGAAAATGTAATATAAGCTGAGTTCTTGATCGTTTAGGGATTCTTTCAGGGAGATAAGTGACTAGTCAACTCATTGAATACTCGTTATTTAGAAATAATATCATGAGTACTTATTATTTCGTCCACTAGTGTATTTAACTGTTTGCGTATTAGTATGTGTATTAACCCTTAAGCTTCTGCTATACCGCGCATTTAATATTCAGGGTTGGGTAACCAAAACCAAACAAAAAACAAAAAATGTTATTAAATAGAAATAAATAAAATTTCTATTCTAATAAATTCAGTAGAAAAACCCACAAGAAAGAATATACTATTACTCCTACTACGAGTATATTCATCATTCTTTAACTATACCACAAGTAGCAAATGTGAAAGAAAGGAAGCATGGATGAATGGTTGAAAGCTGGAATGATGAAAGATATATTTTCTCACTCACTACTCACATGCACTTAACAATTCAAAGGCGCTCAATTAAAGATGGCGTCTGTTTAACTGAGTGTGATAATACATGTAAGTACCGCTACTTAAGTATCACCATACACACACAAACACACACACACACACACACACACACACACAGAGAGACAGACACAGATACACACTTATGCATACTCATTTACCAAAGTGTTGGTAATGCCTGCTTATGACATTCATTTGAAGTTCAACCAAGAGAATAGCAAAAAGATATTGCGTGACAAAGAGAGAGAGAGAGAAAGAGAGAGAGAGAGAGAGTCAGGAAGTGAGAGTATGGATTTAGGGAAATTAAAGCATATGAGATAGAGAGCAAGCGAACCACATCCACTCATCATTATTATCGTCACAAGCAGCAGATAATTAAAATGCTTAACATTTTCACCAGCATTCAACATCAGTGCCACCATTCTCCATTCATGGCTTCTTGGCCTGCCTCAAATCCAATTTAGTCAGTAGTAATAGAGAAAGCAAAATGAGATTGTGACTGAAACAGCGTCGACCACAAACTCTTCATTCGCGTTTGCTTCCCATTTTCGCAATTGTAGCAACCACACAATCAATCTTAAGTTGTCTGTGTGTGATTTTTTTGGTGGCAGCAACCCAAGCCATGCCACGCCAATCCAATCTAAACCAAACCAAACCAAGCCAAGCCGAGCCAAGCCAAGCCAAGCCAAGCCAAGCAAGCCGAGCCGAGCTATACTTAGTCAACCCAACCCAATTGAAATCAAGTGAAGCGCCATGTTAAACGAAAAATGATAGGCAACAAACACTTCAAGTGAATTTGATTTACACGAGCTCGAAGCACAGGAGATTGAGATGAGACCAGAGAAATAAGGCAGAGTCTTAGTTGTTAGTTGAAAGGGGCATTTATAACAATTAATTTAAAATATATAGAATAATTAGAGATATGAGTTTCTTGCAATCAGTTATATACAAATGACTAAATATGATTTAACTAAAAACGATATGACTTTTATATGTGAAACTTGGAATAATTAGAGTTATGAGTGTCTTTTTCTTCATTTGTTTGATGGATAAATACAATTTAACAGGCATCAGTTTGACTAAGAAAGCATTCACAAAGATAATTTCAAGGCGTTCTTAGGTTAGAGCGATTTGACTCGTGCACATTTTGCATACATTTTTTTTTAAATATTTGAATCGTGTTTTTAGTCCAAGCGATTGCCTTAACATATCAACATGATTTAGTCATCACATAAAAATCGTAATATACCCAGTTCTAAGTCAAACCGAATTCAGTTGAAACGCATTTAGTTATCATATGAACGAACTACTTCCCTGTTTATGAAAGACAAAGTAAGGAATTTATATAAAACGACTTCCATGTCCTATAACTTTGAAAACGCTTCACTTGTTCTTCAGCCTAACCATGAATGAATGAATACGTGTATAAAAATAACAATTTAAACTCTCATTCAGATTGAGATTTTATCTTTCTACTAATCTTTCTAACTCGTATTTTGTGTACTAATTATTGAAATAAAAATCACGTAGAAGCAAATGTGCGCATTACTTAAAGCTAATTTGAGGATTGAGGACTGTCGACTGACTATAAATGTTAAACTATTTGGCATTTACGTTTTCGTTAACGACATTTGGTGTACAAATTGGTGTACTTCCTGACAAATGTTGCCACTTTAATAAGCCATCCACCAAGTCATAGTCACAGTTCCAGCCACAATTCCAATCTACTTAAATCTTTTGTTTTTTTTATCCACATTTTCCTTTTTTTATAGTATTTATGCATATATTTGCCTCGTCTTTGTCGTCGCTTGTTCATTTACTAATTGCTGTAAAATCAATTGTTGCCAATTTATGAAGCAAACTAAGTTTTTCCCTGCCTACCTTCTTCTCTCAGCCTGTTTGCTTCCTAGGAACAGGAACAATTATAAATGAGGACATATTCTTGAAGAGAAGAAAACTGCTCCTGTGTGAGTTTTCAATGTAATAAAATCTCCTCCTTTGCTCCTTGCCAATTTACTCTACTCTCATGACTAAGCTGCTAAATTAGAAATGTTAATTTAAAATTTAACGTTTCAATGAATTTTACTTCATTCCATTTTGCATTTATGTCAAATATTAAGAGAAATAAGAAACCAAAGAGAGAAATGTCAAAGTAGAAAAAATATCGCACAAATCAAGTTTCATCGTTTCAGTATGGATTTCATCATTACATTTCACAATGATGATGACGATGATGATGTTGATGATATTGATGATGTTGATGATGATGACAATGCTGCCAATGATGCCTTTGCTGGGCACTTTAGCGGCACGTGATAATACTTAAGGCTAAGGAATCATGCCTGCTAATCTCATGATTACCATTATGATCATCATAATGTTCTGTTCTCTGATGAATGGCAATAATGATTATAATGATGATGCTTCTGCTGCTTCTGTTGCTAACAATGAAGTTTGCCTTATATTTCACTTTTATTTTTAACTTTGCAGCAAGCAGCAATCAGCGTTGCGTCGCCCATAAATTTATCAACGTTGAAAGTATTTTATATCGAAATACTTTCTTCACCAGCGTTGATAATAAAAATGTATAAAAAAAAAAATATATAGGAAAGGCAGTAGGAAAGTAAAGGCGCGTAAATTGGCTCCTGAAAGTGCCAAAGAATAAATGCCATTAAAAATAGACAAAAAAAAGAAAGGGAAGATACAAAAAAAGATCATAAAAAATGTGTAAAATTGAAGGCAGATTACAATGATAATAGTAAAAGTAACAAAAATACATCCTTCCATCTTTAAATGCATATAAAAATGTCTCAAAAAAATGAAGAAGGCATGACAGAATATTAATTTTTGATCCAACAAAGCTTATGTACCTTTCACATCCACATAACATGTTTTTAATCCCATTGGTTCTATGTGAATAATTTCTTTTCAAACTAATACTTTTGCCACATTACATTAATCATTTGCACTAAGGAAAAAAATGTGGATCCAGTACTCAGATACAAAGAGTGGATCTATTAAATCTACACTTTTCCCCCGGAATTTGTGGGGAAACAATTTGCTATCTCTAATAAACGATAAGAGATCATTAAGATTAGTCTACATGGAGGCTACATCAAATCAATTTGAGATATTAAAAGTGGAAGATTTCATATCTTTTCTTTATATTTAGATTTTAGCTGAGCATATAAAAGACAAATAATTTAGTATAGGATTTGCAATCATAGCAAATCAAGATGATAAATTAGAAACTAAAATAAAAGAAAAATATTTGAAAATATATGTGCAGCATTATATTTTAACATACTCGTATAGGATTACATAATTCAGCAACTGGTAAAGTATTAAGAGCCAAAAATAGTTTGATGTGAAGAGAGACTTTTTAAAAAACACATATACAAATTTTGAAAAACCTTCGATTCATCTGAATATATTGTTAAAAGTTCACAGGTGTCCATGTTGATAATGATTTCCAAGTTAAGTGTATGAAGCGGAATTCTTAGTTTTGTGGCTCTTGTGATTCGCGGAAGTTATGTAAGATTTCATCATTGCATATCCATTTCTTCTACTGGGGATTCCACGAAGAAAATTTTTCCGTCATTCTTATATAAATCACAATTAAAAAGCGAATCCATTAAAATTTTTTTAACTTTTTTTTTAATAGGTTTCTTCGACTTGGGACCCGGAAGTTTATCCATAACGTATGCCATAATTATTTCGAGTGTTATGGGTTTATTGTATGTACGAATGGCTTCGTATATCAAATCTTTCAAAACGGATTCGTCAATATTTTCCATATTTTACAAATATTTTAAAAATTATCTCTCCGAAAATTTTTACGTTGTTGTTATCCAAGTGATGATTTCTGTAATAATGAATTTGATTCAAATTTTATTTAGACTTAAAAATCTAAATAGACTTCGATTATACTTTATAGGCTTAAATACTTTCAATCGATTCATGAATCAGTTTGACAAATCGAATTGTGAATCAGATTCACCGTATGTAGTACTATTACATTTCTTACCATTCAAAAAAAAAAATAGTTTTATTTAAAATATGAATACATATTTGCTGACTTTTCTCAATAGATGTCACACATTAGGGAAAATTGTTTTCCGTGTAGCTTTTATGTTGTTAATGTTAGCATTGTTGGTATTCTTGTTCTCGTTGTTCAAACTACTTTACTTTATTATTGTTAGTCGGTTAATGAGACAACTTAGTATTGTATTATGCAGAATTCTTGGATTGGAGAGAGAAGCTTTTGTTTTGTCCCATCATATTGTTTCTCTAACAGATAACAGAGTTTATTTTATATCACCACACACGAGGATCATCTGATGCGAGGAAGCATTGTCACCCTGTTGTTCTCTCCAAACATTCATATTCTTTTTTATATATTTTGTATATAATTTTTATGTCTTAATGAAGATTTATATTGCATGATTTTTCGTTGAATCTCATTAAAGTACAAAAGAAAAAATCCTATAGTATTTCTTTTCTCTCAATCCAATTTAAAATGATTGGGAAGCTTTAGCTGGTAGTATTGGATATATAGTTTTCAAAACTAAGTGACTACCCCTTTAATTCATAGTTTAATTTATTCCTTAATATTACTAATATTACAATTAATGTTTGCAATTATAAGAATTGGTAATTATAGAGGACAATAATGAATGGGGGCTGCTGTTTTAGTAATTTTTTTATTCATTTTTGGGTAGCCGGTAATTGGCAGCTGGAATATAATACAAAGCTAAATTAAGAAAGAAATAATACCATTAAACAACTGACTGAGATAGATTTAAAACGTTTAATGTCTTATTTTAATAGTTGATAGCATCATTTTATGTCACTTCTAATCTAAGGGAAATGGATCATAAGTAGCTCATAAGGAATGACACAAATATGACTTTTGACAAACGTGTTTAGGCTCTTAACCGAGCTGTCAGGTCTATTAATAATTTTTTTCTAAGAACTCTTTGCCAATTAATATATTATGAGTGGAAAAAGGTATCTGTATAATGTCGCTGAAAATACTATTATTATATTGTACCTGACTAAATCATAAACTCATATATAAGTCAATAAAAAGATGAATATGTCAGTTCTAAAAACATCAATTGACATTCGTTTCTATGAAAACGAAAAAAATTATTTCTGCAGATGAAAAATTCCAAAAAAAATTACAATAATGAAGAAAAACGCAATATTCTACTTCCTTCAAGGCAAAACTTTTGCTGAATTCGATAATTTTTTTATTTTGAAGCTTCGAAAATAAATGATTTAATATAAAGCATTAAGAAAACGAAGTGTTCCCAAAATCTCATTACAATAATAAAACAATCACTTTAATTTAGTAATTAAGATATAAAATAAATATTCCAAGATCCCCTATTTAAAATGTAATGACAATGGAACTGCATATTCAATTTAAACTAATATCATCTTAGTTAACTTTCCTCCCTCTAAACTAACAACAACATTTAAATAAAAAAAATCCATAAATTTTAAAGTTCAAGCTTTTTAAGCTGCAAGTTCTTCTTTTTAATATACTTACAATATATCTAATAGTTTTTATGCTTGCTTTTTACATTATACATGTAACGAGGGACAATACGCTGGTGATTGTTCAGGTGTATCGGGACGTCCGATATCGTTACTTGTCCGAGCTTTCGGTCACCAACACCTGCAGCAATAGCAAGAGGGGCAACACTGGCAGCAGAAGAAGTCAGTCGATTCAGTCGTGAGAATATGTGATAGTTCGTACAGCGGATATTATTTTACTTATTTACTTATTTGTTAAAACTATGAATTACTTTTCATTAAAAAATATTACATACATAAAAGATATATAAAAAAAAATTAAAAATATTAAAATCAACAGACTCACTTGGCCAGACTAAGTGAGATAAGAGTTTGTTTAGCCATAAGACACAAGCTCACAGTGGGAACTCAAATTAGTTGGGAGGAAAAATATAAAGACAGACAATTGGAAATCCAATTTTTAAAATATAAAAAAAAAAATTATTTAAAATTTACCAAATTAAAATATAGTTATGTAATATAATACGAGATATATGGCAAGATGGGTGCCGCGTTTGCTCACAGTCGACAATAAACGCAATAGGGTGGTTGCCTCTAAAGCTCTGTTGTTGCTCATGCAACGTAATCCGAATGAGGTTTTTCGTCGGTTTGTGACTGTAGATGAAACATGGATTCACCACTACACTCCCGAAACGAAAGAACAATCAAAACAGTAGATTTTGAAAGGCGAACCATGTCCAAAGAAGATGAAAACCGTAAAATCAGCTGGTAAGGTTATGGATACTTTTTTTTGGGATGCACGTAGAATTATTTTCGTTGACTATTTGAAAAAAGGAAAAACAATAACAGGGGAGTATTATGCATCTTTCAGCTGGTCCAAAGCTAAGAGAAAAAATTGAAAAAAACGGCCTCATTTAAATAGAAAAAAAATCTTCTTTCATCAGGACAATGCCTGCGTTCACAGATGTTTACGATCATTGGCTAAAATTGAAGAATTAAAGTTCGAATTGGTCGACCACCCACCGTATTCGCCAGATTTAGCTCCCAGTGACTTTTTCCTATTCCCAAACCTGAAAAAATGGCTCAGTGGACAATGTTTTTTTTTTCAAATGAAGAAGTCATCGATCAAACAAATGCTTCTTTTGAGGACCTTCCAAAATCTTATTTTTCTGACGGGTTAAAAAATTTAGAGAAACGTCTAACTAAGTGTATAGAGCTCCAAGGAGATTATGAGAAAAATAAAAAGAAATTTACCAAAAAAAAAAATTTTTTTAATGCTTTTTTCTAAGGACTTATTGACCCACCCTCGTATAATACAAAAGCCTTTGGTGTGATCTGGGACTGTATCTTCTTAATAAGAATATTAATTAATTTTTATGCCACACAATGGTATTTTCATTGTACATATTTTGGATGCTACTACTACACATGCAGCTGTCGCTTGTTTAACAAATTTTTCTCTTACTTTTGTTTGATGATTTTTGACATTTTTCAGTAATCAGATCAGTTCACTAGCAGCTAATAAGCAGAGAGACAAAACAATCTTGCTATACTTAGATATACTTTTTGTCTTTCTGCTCACTTTTATATACGAGTATGTAAATACAGGGCTTATGCATATAACAGATACAAGTTTTGCTTGTATGACTTGCATTCATAGGAAATAAAAATGAAAAAAATAAAAAAATATTTTTTATTTTAATTCAACGTTTATTTATTTAACGGCTTTTTGTTAGTGAGCGATATTAAAAATTTATTTGATTTTTAATTATTTTCAATAACGGATGGCTATGATATTTCGAGATTAGAATTTGTAGGTGTGCGCACGTTGCTGATTCAGGCAGGAAGAAAGAAATGTGTGCGCACGCGTTGATAAAATAATACAGAAAAAATTGAAAATTTTTACCAAAAACATATCCATAAGTATTTTATGATTGTATATTTCATGCTTATAATTTAATATTGTATATTTTATTCTTCCATAAGATTAGATATTATAGCAAAATATATGTTAAGGTATTAAAAGCCACAAATAGTTTGATATTCCAAAATGTCCACAGGAGTCCATGTTAATAATGTGAAGAAGATTTCTTAAAAGTTCTGTAGTTCCCGTTATGCATTCATTTAATCAAAAACTATCTGCATATGCACAATGGGGGTTGCCGCAATGGAAAATCTTCCTCCTACCTTATATATCTCCTCATTGAAAATCGATAGCCTTAAAATTTTAATTAATTCCTTCTTAACAACTCTTTTCGACTTGAGACCCCGAATGTTATTCATGACGTATTCCACGATAATTTTTAGAGGTATTGCATTACAATTAGCACGAATTGCATCAAATATTAATGATTTTAATGTAGATTTGTCTAAATTGTCCATATTTTAAAAATATTTAAAATAAATTTCTCGTCGTTCTTATTCATGTAATGATTTGTCTGATATTGAATTCGATTCAGTAAATTTTTTGTATTTATAAGTTTTATGACTTAAAAGTCAAAGTAGACTTTCATAGATTATCTTCTCTTATATTACTTAATATGCTTTGAATCTGAAATTACCATGGAAACGAGCATTTTATTTCTATAGATGAAAATATCTGATGATGTAGAAAATAAATCTGAAAAGCGTATTCTACTTCTTCAGATAAAACTTTTGATGAGTTATATTATTCAATAGTCAATATTCCTTGCAATTGTATGACTGTACAAATAAATTACTCAAATAGAAATCCGGGCTTTGAAGCTTTCAAAATTATTATATTGTTATATGCGAGGGAATCTCACAACAACCTTCACTGCACCATATAAATTTATGTACAAACTTAGAAGATTATTATTATTACTATTTTAAAATATTCTTTATACAATTTAATGACTATGGAACTACAATTTCAATGTAAACTTCCTCCCTCTCAGCTAACAACAACAACAACAACATTTAAATAAAAAATCCATAGAGATAAAGTAAAAGCTTTTTGAAATGCAAGTGCTTCTTTTTAATTTATAACTTAATTATGGTTTTATGTTATAATATTTTTATTATTCTTAAACATATTGAAACCAAACTAACTTACTTGTCCAGACTAAGAGGGCTAAGAGTTTGTCAACCCACAAACCCAAAGTGAGAACTCCAAGTAATTGGGGAGTGAAATATAAAGAAAAACAAAAAGAAAAAAAAAAAAAAGAAAAAAAGAAATGAAAAACATAAAGAAAAAATATTTGAAATTAACTTTATTGCTTAAGATGACGTACATACATAAGTAGTTACTGCATATACTCATATTTACTAGAGTATATTTATATAAGTAGTATAATATAGTATAAAAATCTTATGGTCTGGGAACGTGTCTTCTTTGTAAGAATATTAATTAATTTCTATGCCACACAATGGCATTTTTGATGTATTGTAGATGCTTCTTTTACATGCAGCTGTCCCAAAGAATTCTCCAACTCCGCTTGGCATACAATAGTAGATAGACGATAGACAGCAAACTCCTGTTTTATTATGGGAACCTCCCAACTCCAAAGTCAATTTTAGCCACGAATTATGCTATAAATATTCAACTTGCCACATTAACGCGACGCCATGTTAATGAATTTCAATATGGCGTCACTGCCAACAACAACAACAACAGCAACAGCAACAAAAATAATAATAATAACATAAACGACGAGACAACAATGTCGACAATGACGAAGAAGACGACTAAGATGAGAATGACGATGTCTATGAAGATGACAACGTAAGCATTCTATATTCTATATGCTTTGAATATTCTCTACTATGCTTCTATGCCGCATGCCACTTACAATGTTGTCTTCTCAATCTTAAATTTATCCCCCTCATTCCTTACTATTACTACGAGTATTGTATTGTATATCATCCCTACTCCTTGACTCCTTGTTCTCAATTTCTCCCCTTTTCAATGTTTCTTCATGTGTTTACTTTCAAGATACTCGTACTACTTAAATCCTTGTAGCGCTGATGTAGCTTGTTAATTAAAAGTCGCTTATATATAAAAGGCAAAACGCTTGGCAAAGACAAAAGCCAACTTAACAAGTGACAAGTGGCGAAAGCAGCAACAAACAAAAAAATACAAAAAGAATAGAAAAGAATAAACGTTTATACTATAAAACAAATTTCTCATAAAATATTTTTTCATTTCTTTACAATTTTTATTATATGATTTTTTTTTTTATTTGACAATTTCTACAAAAGAAAACTTGTTTCAATTGAGTTTTTAGCCTTAAATACTTGAGACTTTGAATACAAGGAAGAAGGATTTCTTAGTTGTCGTTGACTATAATTTTCTTGTTGACACTGACATTTTTGTTAAAATTTCTTCTTCTATTATGTAACTTTATAAATGAAAGTAACAATAAAGTGAAAAATTGTTGCTTAAGTATGTTTTTGTTTCTTGGAAATCCTTTCAAAGATTTTGTATATACAAAGATGCATATTTCATGATGTGCATGATGTTTTACGCTTCGCTAGGCTACACTTCCAAGGATATGTTACGATATTGTCTTGGGTTAATTCATATTTTCTTCTAATTATTTGATATGAAACAAACAATAATCAAAGAAAATTATATTTTACTCTCTTCTTGTTTTCTATACACTCAACATAATATATTCATCATCATCATCATCGTGGCCCCTTTATTTATATATTTATATTTTCAATTGTCACTTCATGTGTTGTATCCTTTAAGCTTCCAACCCTCTTCACTTTCATTTATAAGTTATATCAACATGTTTTTCTTTTCAATTCTTGTATTAACTTTTTTTTGTTGGAAAGAATAATTCTTGTAATTTATAAAAATACAAAATCTAAATACGTGCAGCGACATAATAAATTTATATTACTTATACTTATGTTCTGAGGATTATTTTAGATTATGGTGTATGTTATGAATTTCAAATGTTAAAGATTTCCCTATTGATAATGTTTAAAATGTTCAATTTGGAACCTGTTTCACGATCAGATCAGTTCACTAATTCATAAGCAAAGAGATAAATTTATATTGAATTTGATAGATATTCTTTTTGTCACACTGATTATTTTCATTTGCATATAACAAATACAGGGTTGAATGAATGAATTAGAAATTAAAAATAATTCAGAAATACATATATGAAATTTTTTTTTTTTATTTATTTGTTTTATTTGCGATCTATCGTAAACGACAATAAGCAAATTTGATTGAACAACCTTATGACTTTTGTACTAATTTAAATAGGAACTCTGAACGGAAAATCCGAGTGTGCTGGCTGTTGTGAAGCTGGTTGACTGCAATTTGATTGTCATGACTTTCCAGCCTGGAGATATTTTTGTTGTTGATTCTTGCGATCTCCTCACGGATCGTGGGTGTCTGTAGATCTCTGTGTAAAGTTGAGTTTCTCATGTACCAGGGTGCTCCAACAAGTCTACGCAGTAGTTTTGACTGAAACCTTTGAAGAATCTCATTGTTTGAGTTGGCGGCAGTGCACCAGAAAAAAAAAAAGAAAAAAATAATAATGAAGCAAAAATAAATCTTATAAAATTTTATTTCATGCATATATTTTAACATATTTGATTAGATTAATATAGGAAATATTAAGGCTTTAAAAGCCAAAAATATTGTAGTTTGATGTGAATTTATGGAGGTCAAAGATATTCGTATGTTGCAAAAACTTTTGGGTCATCTAAATATATAAATTCTAAAAAGCCTACAGAAGAAATATTCTTAATTTTTTGTGGTTCTTGTGATTCGCTGAAATTATGCATTACATTGTAGGAATCTCATTCTCAGTGAGAGCGGGTCGTCCTTCGATGTATGTACTTTCAGATGATTTGTAAGATTCTCCACACATCTTACAACAAGGGAAACGTTGCGTGTACCCGAAATCCTGGCAACGATGACATTGCACCAAATCATTAAAATTCCTGGGAAGCTTTATAGATCCCATGGTATTTCAAAATTTTCTTGTTGTTATTTGCTGCCTCTCCACTTTCTTGGACCAATTATTGACTTTCATACGTTTACTCCAAGTCCATTTCTCATACCAACCCCTACCCCTCCTTTCCTCATCCTTCCATATTCAGATTTCACAATGGTCAGCAAGGTTTCTGGATGAACTCGCATGTACTCGGGAGTGGACTGTTTATTCTAACAAAGATGATGCCTGGAGACCAATGAAGAAGATTGATAATAGAGACTTGGTGATTCCTTACTTTGTAACCAATGTTTTGAAGGTTTTATATCTTTAATATTTGTCACCACTGTAACAAAAATTGATGGCAATTTTGATTTTTACTCCTATTCCATAGGGGGTGATCCTTGCGGTTTTTCTATACTTGTTTGAGTGTAAATTTTCCACAGAACTTTAAACCAATTTGCACTCAAACAAACCAACTAACAAAGTTGGAACCTTTTTCTTCTAATAAACTATAAAGTACAACAAAAATAAGATTTGTGAATATTTTTTTAGGTATTCTTCCCCATTTAATTGGCTTTATAAGATCGCACAGTGTGCATCTCATTGGTTTACATGATTGCTGTTGGATTACGATCAGCACTTTCTTCATGATTTCTATTAACTTCACGTTCAGGCTGCGATTTTATTCTTTTGCATGAAAATTTACAATAAGTTCCACGTTGCATTGTCCAAAATTCGTGGGCTTGCGTTTACGACGGCATGAATCTCTTTGACGCGGTTCATTACCAAATCAATTTTTGTTGGTGCCATTGGATAAACCTCCTTTATTCTTGGTATTCCTGAAATCTTTAATTCAAAATATATAATTTTATCTCTGCTTATGTGTTGTTTCTTTATGAAAATATATGTGATAATAAATTTGATTTACTGAACTAGGTTTATTTATAGCAAATTTCATCACCCAAAAATCTATGCATTGTTAAAAATAAGCCAAGTTTTTTTGAAGTTAAAATAAAATATGTGTTTAAATAATAGTGAACTTCAGAAATACAGAAATAATATAAATAATAATCAACTGCTTTAAGTTATAAAGCATTGCTTGAAACATAAGCTAATATAATTTTAATTAGACCTTTATTGAGATTTTCTGACTTTTCCGGTGGATTTTCCTTTTTTTTTTTTTAACTGTCTACCTATTATAGTTCATGAGATAGAGATTTGTGATGGACGAACGGACAGCTTAGGCTAAGTAATATGGTCCCGTTTTCACACTTTGGGTACGGAAACATAAAAAAAAGAATCTTTAAGTTAAAAAAAAAACAATAAGTTGATGCACTGTTGAAATTGAAGAATACCATTATTTATCAGGGATTTTCTGACTGGAATGTCTACTTATAATTAAAGGATCTTTTTTGAAAATGAAAATCATTAATTTTAATGATTTCCTAAAATACTACAAGTGTCACAAGCTCATTTCATCTATATAAACATTTGTTTATGTCTTCACATTGTGACTCAGATAGATTTGATATGAAATCAACTCATCATCTATTACTTTAAGAAATATTGAAAATTGTTTATCAAAATATGTTAAATATGCAAACATAGCACAGAAATCAAATAATCAAGCTACTAGAAACCCATCAATGAGGTTGCCAATCTCACAATGGGAATTGCAATAAGGAAACCAAATTTATGCAATCAACCTCACTCAGATACGAGAATATGCACATATAGACTATACAAGATATAATACAATTTGTATCTGCACCAAGAATAATCTGCACATATGTGGATTGTTGAAAAATTTAACACATCAACAACTCAACAATGCTGCAAGCTCATTCTCGTACACTTATGACAAACAGACAGGCGGCAATGCAAAGTGAATGTGAATGTGTGAGGAGCATGAAGACTGAGAATGGATCAAATGGAAGAACCATTACCATTAATAATTCTGATACAAGCAAACCAAATGCCTCATGAACAATCTTCACTATGAATAAATAGCACATACTCGTACAATATGGACGAAGAGTATCTTTGTGTCTTTGAAGTTTTTCGTTTGCTTGCATCACGTACAAAAGCATACAAGTTACAATTGTTGTTTGCATGCCAGCAGATTCTTTACTCATATTCACTCTTCTGTGTCCTCTGTGTTTGCTGATTCACAGATACAAGGATAGTTTCTCTTCCTTTGCATTACTTGATTTTTATTTGTTTGTAGTGTCTTTTATGCGTTTTACTGCGTATACGCAACATTTTCATACGAACTACATGTCACTCATACTAACTACAGAAAGCTAAAATAAGAAAAAAAGACAATGAGTTTTCGATTTCATTTTTTTGTTTTTTTATTTTTTATTCTCAAACTACAAAGAAGAGCAACGAATTTTCCGCCTTTTAAGTTTGTTTGTGTATCTCAGACATTTGCTTGCTTTTACTCCACTCTACCCCAATAGATCAGAAAGAGTGTCCTTTTCCCCACGTTCGTGATCCTTACGCTGTGTTGAGTAGAAGAACAAACACTGGCGGGTTTTAAATTTTATCCTTTTGGCAAGAAACACTTCACACCATGTTGCTTTTGTGATTGTGTACCACTACCACCGCCATCACTATCATGGTAGATCTCTTTCTCCATGTGAATGTGTGTACTTCATCATCTCATTTCATTCTGTGTGTGTTGTGTTGTGTATCCTTATTACACACTGAAGTGTGTTTTCTTTTTCGCCTTTTTGAGTTTTTAGTTCCCTTTCTCTTCTACGACATACGAAAGAAAATAGTATTTTCTTCATGTGCGCGCTCATTTTTCTTTCAAGTTTAATGACAACATTTTTATTGTGTCGTCGCAACAATTTGAGTGAATTTCTATGTACGCAAGGATTTCAACATTTGTAAGTATCCATGAGGAGTTTTATATAATGTATGTACTATATGATGATGCTCATTTAGAGTTTTTTAAATACACTTACAAAAGAAGAGAATATACAATTTGTATCTGCTCTCCTTCCCTTGATCGGATATCCACATAGAATCCTTTCCTTGATCCTTATTCGCATGCATTGTTTCTTTTATTTCATGCAATTTTTCCTTATTTCAAAGAAATAAAGAAAAATTAACTCGGATTTCATTGAAAATGACAACAAACTTTGTTCACAGATTCGTCTTTTGTTCTTATTATTTTCCCTTAGTTAAATTCATTTTATTCTCTTGCCTTAGTCTTTGTTTTCTCTTCTTTTTCTTTTTTTGTGTATTTTTAATGCGTCTTCTTCTGTTGAATGAGTGTCGTTAATTTGCAACGCATTTAATTGAAAGTCTTCATTTAATTAGTACAGGAAAATGTCGTTTATTCTTCTTGTATTTTACTCTACTCTGCTTTATACTTTTCTTTATTTTTTTTTTTCACTCTTTGTGTGTTTTTGATTTTATTTTTTTATTTTCTTTTCTTTTATTCGTAAATTAATGTGAAAATTCCATTTTGTTGTATTATTATTTTGTTTCTTTTTGTGAATTTCACTACTTTTAATCTTAAAATGGCACATCAAAGTATTTAAATTGTCGACGATTGAGTTAAGCATCTGTGGCTTGAGGAATGTGTTCACTATAAAAGTTGAGTGAATTAACTTAGCGATTTTGAGATTAAATGATTGCATAGGAATAGTGAAGAATTCTTAGTTTTTTTTTTTTTTGGTTGAATTTATTCCTAAAGATGTTTTTTTGTTTTTTTTTAGCTATGATTGACTCTCCTTTGGGCTAACTGGGTCCTTAGAAGGCGTATCATCCTTTTTTCCGTAATTTTTTTTTTTTTTTTTTTTTAATTTATTAAAGATATTAATAATTTTGATCAGGTTTTTCCAAAGATGATAATCGTTATCGGTTCTTGATTAAATGGGTTTTTTTTTTTCTTAGCTATGAATGACTACATTGGGCCACGTGGATTTTTAGATCCTCTTTTTGGTAGCTTGCGACTTTTTGGCGCTTTATATAAGGAAATATCACGTTTATGTTTATGCGATTTCTTAGTCTTCGCTTTAACTTTCCTCATTATTTGTGTTTCAGCTTTTGTCCGTTTTGTTGGACGACCGCGAGATGGTGCGCAAGAGGTTGCCAATGAGTTAACACTTAAGTCACTAAAGTACGGCAGCGCACATGCCATTTCGCATACTCCAGTTTCATAAAGAGCAGTCAGTTCATTCTTAAAGAATTGTTTGCTCTTCTTGCGCTTTTCATTTATTTTTTTCCTCGACACATTTTTTGGCGCTTTATAAGAGGAAATATTTCTTTTTGTCTTCGTCACTGTCTTAGTATTTTTTCTTAGTTTTTTTATTACTTGAGTCAAAAATTTTGCATTATAGTTTTGACGTTTGTCTGCTGCCAATGTGCCTGTTGCTCTAGTTTGACTATCAGTGATGTCAACACTGATGTGACTGAAATCCGGTACTGCACTAGTGAATTCTGCCATATCACAACTTTTGTTATGTTCAGCTGAATGCCAATCCTCTCTCAAATGGCTATTGATTTCAGTAATAAAAAATTTATTATTCTTTTTGACAATGCCCTCATTAAAAAGCTCCTCCTTGAGGGTGAAGATAACCTCCTCCTTTATATCGTTGCAAGTGCGCTTTGGACTATTATTTTCAATAATATGGCACAAGATGTCTTCCAATGTATTAGGAGAATTGCTTGTTTTGATGGCAGCATACACAGCATTTTTAATTGCAATATCATTTTCCATCCCTGTTTAGTAAACCAATAGCATCAAAATATAAAAATTATAAATAAAATAATACCTTTTTTTTTTGTGTATTTAAAAAATATAAGAAACGTTTACAAAAGTAATTTTGAGTAACTGAATTGAGTTGTATAGAAAATGCTTCTTATATAGATATTTTGACTAAAGAAAAATAACAAAATGTTCAGTTTAGTCTCATATTTAATACACTACACATGAAGAATAACATATCAAAAACATAGGAAATATAAGGGAGAAGTTCAAATAACAATTATTAAAGAAGAAAATTTGGTACATAAAATAAAATTTGTAGATATTCTTTATTGATTCTGTATAAAATATCATTTGCTGAAGTTATTTGTATCAATACAAATAGACAAATTGATGAGGCTTGAATTCCTTTTCGTATGTGGACTTTTAAAATATATGAATTTGCAATATTTGATATGTTTTTCATGGTCATTTTTATGCATTACAAAGATCATGCAAAAGTTTCACTATCTTTTGTACTAAAATTGTAGGGTATCATAAATTTAAGTTAGCTTTGACTTCTAATTCTAATTAAAAAAATATAAAAATTATTTTCAAATTTTGTATAAGTTTATGGATACCATTTAGCGGTCTAAGATAAACATTAGTATCTGCCAGACTTCGTTAAATCTTTCATTCAGTCATTTGGCATATTGTAGCAACAATACATTTATAATATTACGACCGGAAAAGTTTCTATCCATCTTTGATGAAGGAAATCTTCTGCATTTTAAGAACTCTTATCCTTACAAGAAGTACACAAATGGAAAACAGATGGGACTAGGTCATGGCTGCACTGGGGATTTGTTAACATATCTCAACCAAAATTTGCAACAATTACACAGAATATGTAAGCAACTTTATAATAGTAGAAAGCTAGAATGTTATTTGCTGGAAACAATGGTACTCATATAAGTAGCAGTAGAGTTTCAAGGCCTCAAATCCAAATAAAAAAGGCTAAAAATTTGAGTTCCCAACATATTCATGTAAAGTTCAAAATCTGTATTCACTGGTGACCCCTTACCCATGAGATTTCAGTTAAAATGGTGAATATTTGTTTGTAATTGAGGCCCCTTTGTTTAATGTTAGGTGATCCGTCTATATTTCCTGCTCCTGATCCAAGTTGCCCAAAGAAAAAAGTGGAAAAACTTCTAAGGCTGATGCCAGAGTGCACGCAATAAGCGATGCTGAGCATTTTTATATGTAAAAAGCTTAAAAGATGCCAGAGTGAGAGCGAAGCTACAAAGTGAGAGCGAAGCGAGCGATTAGTTTGGAAATGGTTTATAGCTTCATATCACTTTGAAAGTAAATGATTTTTGTTGCATTTTGAGCTTAATTAGCCTTTAGTTTTCAAAGCAAACATACTTTTTACATTCGCTAAGATTCTTAAACGCATATTGGTTGATGTAAAATTATTGCTAATATTAAAAAAAGGAAATAAACTTCGAGAACTTAATACAAGAAATATGTATGTGTTGTGTTGTGGGATCAAACAAATAAAAATTACCACAACAGATTTATAGTGGTAAATAATTGCAAAGAAATTGAACAAGAATTTTAAACAAACTAAGTATTTTCTCTTATTAATATGAGCATTTATTACATTATTAATCGTGAATTTACATGTTATAGCAATTCAATTTGGTTCGCTCAAAGCTTTCACTCTGTCATCTTATAGCATTTGCCCACAACATGAGATACAATCGCTTCGCTTCGTTTGTAGCGCTCACTCTGACATCAGCCTAAGGCTTTTCACTCGGCCGAAATCCTATATATTGAGATTTTCAATGTCTTTCATGTTCTACGCTGAACGTAGCTTTTCTGTGTTAAAGTTGCTGAATATACAACTATATACAACTAGCGATGCATTTAATGATCAATCTTTGATCTATAGATTATCAAACATAAACCATTACCCATAATTTGTCAATATAAAAATGAATCTATTTGGTTTCAACCTTTGGACTGAAACATGGTCTGACCAGAGCTGATTTTAAAAGTACAAAGAATTAAGGTACAACCATGAGATTGCAGGTTAGCGTTTCTTAGTGTGTTAATAAAAATATAAAAAAAGACTAACTTTCGCTATGCCGAAGTTGTAATACTCTTCACGCACCAGCTAGTGGTCCGAGGGTCTTGAATTGTATAAGGTTGGTGGCTATGGGTCAGACACTTATAGTGTCCAAATTTTAAGTCGATAGTACAGTGGATATGAACCAGAGACTTATAGTGTCCAAATTTCAGTTCGATACATCAAAAACCAAAAAACTTTTTCTAATAAGAAAATGAATTTAAAAGGGGAAGGTACCACTAGGGGGTAGTGGTCCGATTCGGCTGATTCACGAACTTGATTGGCGTTTGGTAAAAAGAAACCTATGTACAAAATTTTAGCTCTATAGCTCAAAACCTGAAAGACTAGGAGTGCGAACCGACGGACAGACGCACATGGCAAAATCAACTCTTTTCATCCAGCTGATCACAAATATATATATACTTTATGAGGTCTGCGATGTCTCTTTCTGTGTGTTACAAACTTCATGACAAACTAATGTGAAGAGTATAAAAATAATTTAGAAATATTAGTAGATGTGTGCGATATGTATATTTTAAATTTGTTATCTGCATCTTGTACACCATGGTATTACCAGACCCCAGTGCAATTAATTACATTTTTGTATGGATTTTTTCATTTTGTTACTTGTGGATGTGACATACAAATATATAATATACTTTCAGACATACGCACAGTTAACGCACAATAGATAATTACAACCAATATCCCATATGAAGTAGTCTGGTCAGACCATGATGTACCAATTGTGGTTATAAAGACACAAGGGCTAAAACCTTTTTAAAACTATGAATAACCCAAAAATTAAGCACAACATCATATGGTCTCAGAGGATTTACATTTAACTTTTCCCATTTAACCAAAGTTAAATATATCTAAATTATAATATTCTTAAAAATTATCTTATCTAAGAAAAGCTAAAATGACTTTAACTCAGCTTAAATAATCCATTGACATGAGTAGAGACAGAAATTTAGACAAATAGAATGGGCTCTATAAAGACAAATGCTATCAAGATTAAATATAGGTGAAGAGAACAAAAGAGAAGGAGTCGGAGATACCATAATTTAAGTCTTGAAGCGCTTTATAAGACACAATCATTCAACACTATCAATGATACAATTGTGGCAACATTAAGTGCTTCACTCAAGTGTACATTCATTCATTCAGGTATTCATTCATTTAATCACTCAGTCATTCATTCATTCATTTGATCATTTTGTGGTTGCTTATCGCTCCCTAAATGTGAAACATTTCATGCTTTTTAAGTCCAAAAGCATGAAACAAAGTTTACTAATCTGTTAAGAAACGCAGCTCATGTGTGAAGTGTTTGGATGGGTAACAATCAGCAGAAGGTGGAAAATAAAAGCCAAAAGGTTTAAGATAAAACAAAATAAAGCTGAAGAAAAAAAGCCAAAAGAGTCTGATAAGAGAAGTGAGATGTTTCAAAACAACTTTGTGAAATTATCAGACAACTTAGACATCTTTGTATGTCTCTCGAATTCCAGCTACCGTCATTTTAATGCATGTTATCCTTGTATGCTTAACTTTTTCATTGCCAATACGTATGAGATACAAGAAGAAGAAGAAGAAAGTAGAAAGTAGAGACAAATGAGGAATATGGAATGAAGAAAGAATAGGGAAAAGAAAAGAGTGATAGAAAGTTCAAAGGTGCTTTCATATTTGTCACATTGCGTAGAAATATTTCAAGCATGAATGCTGTGCTTAATGTCACTTATATACTATAACTAAACTTCCTCTCCTCTCCCCTCCCCTCCCCTAAATTCCATTTTATTTTATCTTTAATTTGAAACGAGATGAAGAAATGAAGCTTCTAACACAAGAAAGAAAATTTAATACTTTTCTGCAATGAAAATTAAACTTTCAGCGTAAAAATGTAATGCCAAAAGCGTGTGTCTGCGTGAAAAAGTTTTCTTTTTATTTTCACTCAACTTAAACAACTTAAAATAAAAATTCTGAGTGTGATAAATAAAGCGTGTTAAAATCTTATCTAAAGTAGCTGCTCATAAGTGTATCTATATATATCTCTCTCTTTTTATATACTTATACAATATAATCATAGATGTGTGGGTGCTAGTGAATATAAAAGAATGGAGAGAGGTGCTTGATGAAAATTAAAAAACAAAATACGTTAATCATGACTTGAGTTTTGTTACAATGAAATTTAATTTACGCCTCAAAACGCAGCAGTTGTTTTCTTTCACATACTACACACTTTCACAGACACCCACACAGATAGGCGCACACTCTTATTTAGAGATACACAAAAGAGATACACCTTATGCCTGATTAAAAATAACTTCACCCTTCTCATCATCTTTGAATGCCAACTTTTATGCCTTCGAATTTTATGCAACAAAACTTTTACACGCATCTTTAGTGCTCCTTAATACAATACTATGAACTTTCATCCGACTACTTCTAGTTTTAAGATGAACTTTCTTTCGTTCTGTTGTTTCTGTTGTCTTGTCATCAACAAAAAAAAAAGATACTTTTCTCTTTCACTGATTTTTCTCTCATACTCATTCTCAAACATTCAGAGACAAAGATTGTTCACACACTTACAGCAGCAGGGCATAAGGCATGCATCGCAGCCGATTAAGCTTAGCTACTTTTCTTGAAAGAAACTTTTGCCTTGATTTTTGTAGGCCTCTCTCTCTCTCTTTCTGTGTGTGTTCCCTACATCCCTTTCTGTAGCCTGAATGTCTTCTTGAGGGTAAACTCAACAGCTTAAAAAGTTTGACGCACTTAATCTGAAATGACAGCCACACGCAGGACGCCACTCAACTCAACTCGACTCAACTCAACTCAACTGAACTGAACTTTGAGTTTCGTGCATCACGTACAAAGGTAGACCAAAACTTTGTTTGTTGCCTCCTCATTCCCCCGTCTATATATCTACATTCAAGATACTATAGGATCCTCCATGTCCTTTTGTTTCAACAAGAACAAGAGGAGAAAAAAAATAAAATACAAACTGTTAAAATGCCACAAATTTTTATTTTTATTATTTTCTTGTCGTTTGCCTAAATTAGAAAATTAATAATAAAAAAAAAACGAATAAATAAAAAAAAAAATTATGCAAAACCAGAAAATTTAATAATCAAATATTATTAAAATATTAAAAAAGAAAACCAAAAAAGAACTTTTGCTATGAGGGGATCGCTGAGTAAGAATGGGATAAGGGTCACAGGATATGCAAAAGGAACGTCAATTGCCTGAGGCAGGTTCAGTTACCCCATGGAATGTTTTTTTTTTGGTATATGATACAAAAATGTTTGGATTCACAAAAGGATTCCCATTTCATATGTCACCATCTCCCCTCATTATTTTCCGTTCTCTAATTTTGTCTCCTTACTCTTTGTCTCTTTACATTTATTCATTTGATTTTTAGCTCGCGATTTTTGTTAACTTTTTTAAAACTTTGTTAAACTAAACGAAAATATTTTTTTGTATTATTTTTCTTTTTGATAGGATTTTTCGCATTAAATTCTTTAGCAGCATTTATTTATTTGTATTTTGATATGTGAAAAGTGTTGGAAAACGCTTTTGGGTTGCACAAAATTTATTTTATAAATCCTTTGTGTAATGATAACAAATTTTATTTCTCATTTTTAGTATAAAAAAATAAATAAAAATCTAAAAATTGAAACAAATAAGTTAAACTATGAAATTTGAGTTCTATATGAAGATTTAATACGCTACAATCTCATAGAAGATATTTTTTAGGAAAATAAGATATGTAAGAGTTCTGTAGAATATTGTTGAAATCATTTTTTCTAAATTTTATGAATGTAAAACTAATATTTTTCATTTTAAGTATTTTGTGCTCTTCAATTTTAAAAATAAATTTCCTAAAACAAAGGAAATTTTCCAACACTTGTTTATTAAAGCTGTGACCTCTTTTGTCAATCAAAATGCATTAATTAAAGAAATTTTGTATTTATGATATAAAAAGAAACTTTATTCTACAATAATTTTCTATTCAATTCAATTTCTATTCAATTTCATTCTCAATATTCTTTACTCATTTCATGAGAAGAGTATAAAAATATTTAATAAAACTTTAAATGATATCATGATTTACTATAAAAAAACAAATAATAAAAGTTGTATATGTAATTATTTTTCATAGAGTTTTTAATTGCGATAATGCGTTGCCCATAGAGAGTTTTCAACATTTTAGTTTCAAATTTTAAATAAATAATTCTAAAGGGAATAAAAAGTTGCATCATCTTTCATCAGCAGCAGCATCAAAATTTGTGTGGGAGAATGAGAAAAATTGTATTTAATGGTTAGGAAAACTAAAATTATGGTATAGAAATGCTGTAGGCTATAGTAACGTAATTTTAGATTTTTTGTTTATATGCATAGATATGTCAAATTGATATCAAATTATATTAAGTTAAGAGGCAGATAAAAGTAAAAAAACTTTATGTTTATAAATAAAGCTTAAACAAAGGACTAAAACAAATGAATCAAAGCATACGATCCATACTCTTGCTAGTAGAACTTTGATGCTTTAAGGTTGAGTAATATGATATTTTGATTCCTTTCTAAATCTACTTAGCATATATAACATACTTCTTTCTAAACCAGCAAGTAATCTGGTTCAGCGCTGCTCAATTTCAGAGTTTTTAAGATTTTAATACCTCGACCAGAATAATGCAATAATATGGCTGCTGCCCCTAAGGATATCGAAAAGCACCATGGCACAGATTCCGCTTTAGTGCACCGCATCCGTATCACTCTCACCTCCAGGAATTTTCGTTCCTTAGAGAACGTGTGCCGTGATTTGATCAACGGTGCCAAGAATCAGAGCCTCCTTGCGCACGCCAACCACGACTCAACGTATCACCATCCGTAAAACACTTTGTGGTGAAGGTTCCAAGAACATAAAAAGTAGAAGAAGTCTAATTAGTCGGCAAAGAATAAGGTTATCTTCTTTTAAGACTTTTTTAACAATATTTTCTCGTCATTTAATTGTTGTTGTCAAGTGATGTCAAAAATTATACTGCCAATCATTCTATTATAATACGAAATTTCAGGACACCTTGTCATTGGTGGCCTTTGTGTCTTGATGATTAATAAAAGAAAGAAGGTAAACAATGAAAAAGAATTGAGATTGGAAGAAAATAATGACAGATTGAAAAAAAACCACTCCATATTAGCGAAGAAAAAACGAAAACCGCCATATTTTTGCATTTGATTAGACACAGATTTTGTTCTGTGTGTGGTATTAGAAATTGAAATTAGATTTCGTGAAGTAATCATTGTCCTTTGTGTTTATGTTTTTGTCACCTGATGCCGCTGGATCTTTTTTGTTGAGTTTCAAGTTGTCGTGGGATCCACTACCCTGCCAACTACCTCTGTCGGATCGTTGCACTCACCAACAAATTGCATCTACCAACGCACCAAGTACACATTATTTTTAACAGCATCTATGTAGAAATTACCCATTCGCCAACATACATTAATAAAATTTTAAAACAAATATAAAAATTGTAACAATTTGGCCAACAGAAATCATAATTCTAACAAATTGATACAAAATACTACAATATTTATAATAATTTCTATTCTTTACAATATATTTCTTGGCCTTGAAACAATTTGCTGTTCTCATAGAGTTTTTCCTCTCTAACATCATCACACATCGTAATCATATCTAAGCTCATTTATTTGGTTTAATGATCTATGAAAAGGAAGTCTAAATTGTCGAGAAGAGAACATTACCGTGTTGCAAAGGCCTAAAATTAATATGGTTATGGTATTACTCGTGTTCTTACCATCTGATTACTTCTCAACAAAACAAATTTCTATTTATTTTCATTAAAATTAAGTTCTTTTTTGTAAAATATTACTTTGTTAACTTCATTTCTTTCAAATTAAAAGTTAAGTGATAAAAATGTATGGTAGCCAATCTAATTTATATTGATTACTAGCGTACCCGACCCTGCTTTGCACGGGTTATTTCCTTTTTTAGCATCACTATATTCTCTCTGTTACACTTGGATTATCAACAAAGAACACAATTTGAGGTATCAGAAAATTAAATTGATGTTACTTTTTGTAGCATACTTTTAGGGGCTGGGATTATTTAAATATCCCAGATCTCGGGAACGGGGACAACTATTGGGACCAAAACTATCTTATGTTCAAGCTGAGAACAATCCATCAAACATCACATCCACAAAAATATAATCAGATGAACGGCATGGCAACGCATAACACACGAACAATTTCATATACAAATTTTTTTTTATAAAATAATTGATTATATTGGTTAAGCTGATAATATTTTGATGATTTGTAACAAATATTTTAGAAATATAAAACAAAAATTCGATTCCTTTCTATTCAATTTAAAATTAGAATTTTTGATGTAGAATTAATTACTAAGACTTTACAAAGAAGGCAATGAAACGATTTTGGTGGGTTAGTTAGTAACTGCGAAATGCTGAGAACACCAATTACTTTTGAATATTAGACTTATGAGTATGTAAAGCTTATGATATTTGAAATTTCAATTTTAAATAATAATATTAAATTCTCTTTGAAAATGAAAAAGCTTAGAATTTCTAATTTCAACAAAATCTAAATCATCATAAAACAAAAAAAAAAACCTGGAAAAGAAAAAGAAAGAGATTTTTATGCAATAAAATATTTAGTTTTCCTGAAAAGTTCTCCTTGAAATGAATCAAACAATAAATATCAAATCAATAAAATTCTTTTCTTAAAGAAGAAGGAAGTATTTATTGTGAAGTAAAATCAAAGAAGAATGGACGAGTGTAGGAAGGACCAAAGTAATCAGCTTTAGGAAAAAAAATGGAATTGAAATTGAATAAATTCATGTAAATAATAGAATTTACTCATCGAATAATAAATATTATACAATTGCTTTGGTAACTCAAAAACTACTCAACTTTTAGTTTAATTTAATCATTTTATTTTCATTCTTATTATTTTTTGTTTGAGTAAATTCTTACTTTAATTTTCTTTTGTTGAGGTTAATACACAAATGGTCCACATACCTCATTCGTACTTAGTACATCAAATTTGTATTACATTAGTAAAAAGGAGGAGGATTTCTTTGGAATTTTGAATGATTTGCCAAAGGCTACAAAACAACATTCAACATACATGAAATGTTCATTCATTCATTCATTGAAAGTAATAATAATAAAAACATTTAGGAAAAAGGAAAATAAAACGAAAAAATAAATAAATAAAAGATTCCTAAGAAAATCTTAAACAAATATTCAAGATGAACTGTGATGTAAGGAAGAGGATTCAAGCACAAAACAAGAAAGCAAAGAAAATATTACAAAAAATTCCTTTTGCGCAAAATGTGAAGCTAAAAAGGAAGGCAAAATAAAAATGCTAAACAATGAAAGGACAAGAGAATTCAAAAAAATTACAACAACAACAACAAAAAAAATATTTCAAGAAGATACAAAAAACAGTAAAAGATAAAAATGGTAAAGTGAGTAAGTAAGAAGATATGTAAAAAAGTTCTATGTAAGGAAGAAGAAGAAGAAAGCAAGAAAGAAGGATGAAAAAAGTTAAAAGCAACATGCAATCAAGTGACATTTTTACAAGAGTGCAAAGCGACAAGTAGAAGTAGGAAAAACAGTAAAGAATGCAAGCTGTGTACGAGTATCTTAGAATGTGACGACATAAGTATAAACCAACAAACATTTTTGGTGGCATTCAAAAAATTCACGCACTTCAAAAAAAAAAAAAAGAAGCAAATCTTTAAATACATTTCAAAATTATGTAAATTTATTTAAAATTTCTAAAATAATACATAATTTTAATAATAGGAAGTTTTAAAGAAAGAAAGAAAGAATGAAGCTACAATATTGTTAATGAATATAAAAGATTAACTGATTCAAAGACTGCAGATGTAAAGGAAAATACTAATCTTTTATTAATTTTCCGCCAAACGAGTTCTTATATTCATTGTATATGATTAAATTAAAGAATTTCAAAGATTTTTTTCTCAATTTGATGTTTTTCTTAAATGAAACTACAGAATTTCGATAGCTTTCTGTGGTACAAACATTTCGCTAGGGTAGAAGAAAAGTCAATAGACATCAATTTCCATGCACAATCACGATATGATTGCAAAAGGTTTGCTATTCTGTAGAAAATAACCCCATTGCTTCACTAATAATAATGAAAGAGGCTTTGTATATTAGAAGAGTAACAATTCAAGCAATTTTTCATGTAGTTTTGTATAAAACAAAAGGCTGCGCAAAGTTTCTTCCAAACACTTTAAGTGATGACTAGAAAATACTTCTTGTTATTCATTTCAGACAGGACAGTGAAAACCAAAACTTTCTTACGATAAATAAATCTTGATGCTTTCAATATAATCCATAGTGCGGAATGAAAGTCAATTTGAAAACAATAGTCGAGGGCTGTCCAACGTTTTTGCTTCAATGAAAATAAAATAATTGCAAACAGAAATTCTCTTTGTAAAAACTATTAAAATAGACTAGAGATCTTTCATTCCCCAAGTGATCTTTTTTTTTAATAAACAGATATAAAAGTATATATTGTTACGAAATCATCATCACTTTTATGAATTCAGGTAGCCATGTTGTCCTGATGATGGATAGGTTTTTGTTGTCGTCACCTGTCTCCGCTGGTTCTTTTCGTTGACCTGCAGGATCGCCGCACTCGCCGCACCAACAACACATTGCATTGAATCCATCAACGCAACATTTACGCGTTGCACTCGTAACTAACACTACTTACTAACACTTCATATCGCCTCCATCAATGCACCATGTATCATTGTTTTGCCGAATCATCAATACATCAAATCTACCGACGTACGCATTATATTTGACACCACCACAACTACATTTGTAAAATAAATTAACCAACCTAACATAATAAATTTTATAAAGACAAATATAAAATTTATTACAATATCTTATATACATTTTGAGTAGAAAGCTTCAGGATTTATTGAGTATTTTTTTAAGATTTATTGATTTCTTTAAGAATCTCCAAAACTTCAATTCTTTTTGCATTTCATTTCATTTGCAAAAAAAGTATTTTCTTTTTTCAATGAAAATATTTGTCTCATAGGAGCCTAAATTCCAATTCTAACCTATTATTCCATGGAAATTATTTGAATGTCCCTTGGGTTATGTTGTGAGTGGTCTTGAACTATACGTAGACAAGTATTTTTGTGTATGTTTCCTTAAAGTGCACACAAAACACAACCGCAATGTAACTAAATCAAAATACGCATAGAACTTGCATTTTGGCATCGTTTATGCGATTTACTTGTGGTAACTTTTTACTATTCGACATTTTTTTTCCAACTTCCTTTTCTGCTTTTTTTTTTCTTTTCTTTATTTTTTATTTAGTAACTTTTGTCAAGGCAAAAGAATCAAATGCAGCAAACGAAAAGTTTTGCATTTCCATGTATTTCTTAGTATATTTTGTTGCAACTTGCTTCTTGCAAGAAGAATATGAATAGAAAATAGGAGGGTAAAATAAAATGAAAGAAAGTGAAGCCAACAAAAAAAGAGAAAAAGTAAATTACAATTTATACATGTGTACACATATGTGTATCTTTTTCAACAACAACTTCTTCGTCTTCGAGTACCAAGTTACCAAAGTTGAAGGTACAACACATGTTTTCTTCTTCAACTCACTCACACAATTCATTCATTCATTCAAGAGCAGTCAGTAGTCACTAGTTAGTTAGTAGTAGCGATGCACCATTCTACTTTATTTTATTCTACTCTAAACTCTTTAGTCTTTCATATTTGTACTTTATTCATTCAGTCATTCATTCTTTGTGGTTGATTTTCTTATTATTACTTTTTTTTCTAACTAAAAGTGTAGTGATGAATGGTGGTGGAGCATGAATTTGTTTGTTTCTATAAGAAGTTTGTCACAAGAACAATGACATTTGTTTTTGACAATTGATAGTGAAGCTTAGAATAAATTCTTCAGCAGTTTAAGGATTTCAAATAGAAATCAATTTACATATAAATTAATTTTCTATCAGGTAATTTTTTGCTTTTATTTTAAGATAAAATGAATTGATTCCTTTCAGATCTTTGATTTTGAAAGTATTTATTGATACAGTCAATATACTGAAAATAAATTCAGATTGTAAATTAAGTTCTTAAATAAGTTGAGCCACATAACATAAAAAAAATAAAATAAAAAAAAATAATCAAAAAAAAAAAAAATTCTTACATGAGAAACATTTAAGATAATTCAAGAATATTTAATTTATTTGAATAGATAATTTTCTTATTTCTTATGATAAAAATATTAAGTTTCTTGGGTAAAAAACTTCACATTTTTACCAAAGGAATACTTCAGAATTTTCGATCGAAGCTATTTAAGTTCTATGATCCACAAAGTTCTTCAGATCTTCCCAAGATCAGATAAAAGAATAATGAAGTACTGCAACATTAAGTATACATTTCTTTGGAAATCTTTATTATTTCTAATAAATTTTAATACATTTTTTATATTTAAATGGTACTTATGAAGTCACCATGATTTCATATAATTTTCATCTTTTTTTTCTTATCTTCTTCTTAGTTGTCATCATCATCTTTATGTCATTTGTTGCATTTGTAAACAAATTTGTTTGAAAGTTCATTCGACAAGTATTTTAACTTAAAAAATATACATTTACATATACAACACACACACACACACACACAGACACACACACACACACAGACACACACATACACACTTATTTAGTAGTTGTTATGCTACACTTAACAATACAAATAGATACAAATATAGTAGATACTCGTACACATGTTACACATGCAACAGCAGCAGATACTTTACTTTACTATGAGAAAAAGCTTTGTTAAATCATTGTTACTATTACCACTGAAGTTATTCTGGTATTTCTTAGGCAAAATAATTCTTGAAAATATTTGAAATTTTCTTGGTTTTTCTTTAAAATATTGTATTATAAGCAATTTGTGTGGCTTTTTTTATTTAATGTTGTGACAGGACAATAAAGAATATATGTTTGTAAAAGAAATAAACAAATAAATACAAAAGTTAAGAAAGAAATAAACAACAAAGAAATGTAAAGTGTAAAGTGTCTCATTGAAAACTATTGTGTGAACATAAGAGGGAAGTCTTAGATTTATTTTGTCTAAAAAAGAAAACAAATTGAAATTTTTTATCTCAATATTATTTGATTTTCTTTTGAAATAGAATTTTTTTTCCATAGACCAAACTAAGTATTCTAAAAGCTACGGAAGTTTTATATTAGTTTAACGATCATCTAATATTTTCTTATTAAATTTCTTTTCTGTTTTTGGTGAGGTCACTTCATTTGGTCAATCATAATAGTTTTTGTATTCGCAGCTCATATGATTTTATTTTAACCTTGAATATTCTATCGGTGCTTGCCGACTGCTACCCACCGTGGGGATAAAAGACAAAAAGTCATGAAAGCTGACATGTGATCCCCGGCAAGAGTTTCGGGTCTTACGATCCTACCTTCTCTGAGTTGCGGTGCTTGTCGACTGCCCACAGCGTACATTGCTGGCAAACAAAGCCACGAGATGACGAAGAAGTGATGGCACAACAACACTCTGTTGTGGAAAACTAGCCTATAGCAAGATGGTGGCTACAAATGTGGCGAACCTAGACTTACATAAATAGATGATTGAGCCTTAAGAGTGAAGCCTTGGGTGCCTACTATAAAGTAATAAAGAAAGTGGTTCCAAAGTGGGTATAATTCGTAGAGGTAGAGTAACACACGATGACTTCGTCGGGCTGTAAATCCTAAGGGTTCCTTCCTACCTCACATGACAAAACAAAAAATATTATATTGTTGTAATTTAGAGCAAAAGCTCCCCTACAGTAGAATCTAACTTGGTGTTACAGAGGAGTTAAGACCCATCCTAATCTAAGGTCACCCTAATGATGAAATAAATACTGTAATTAAACTTTTGTCGAATATAATTATTTCATTTGAATTGAATTGAATTATATAGATTTAAGTTAAGTATAAGTTGTTAGTATTAACTATTCTGAAACTGGAAAGTCGACAGTGCGGACTCATTTTCTTGGTGTCTGATTGCTAGAAGTGCGAACTCTTTTTCTTGGTGTCTGATTGCTAGAAGTGCGAACTCTTTTTCTTGGTCTCTGATTGCTAGAAGTGTAAATATTCGCATTGTTTGTAGCCCCATTGCCATCATTCTAAAGCGACTGTGGAATTCACCTCAGGACGGACTCATCACTTGGCAATGAATTTACTGAGACTGAGATCCAAATGAAAATGTTGCTTAGCATTAAATGGTCAAGTAAAAATTTTATAATAATTTATGCCTTCCAAGGTTTTAATTTCATTACTAATTGATTAGATTAGATTAGATTATTAACAAATGCCTGATATGTAGCATGACATTAAATATCCCCATTAAGTTAATAATGTAATGTATTTCTTAATTGTTTCACTTGTATTTCATACTTACAATCTTCATCCGCTTCGCATCACTTTTACCATTTGATCTCTCAATAATTGATCGTTGTTATTAATGAGTTTTTTCATAACCAACTATTACTTAACTCTAACTTAAAGTCTAAAGTTTTTTTGGGAGACTTTCAGCATTTTCTTCAACTTCAGTTTGGATACTTTTGAGACTTCCCTCGTTCTTATGACATGCAAAACATGCAAGACTTGCATATATGATTATTATTATGAAACATGATTTCCATACACTACTCGTACTTACATTCACTGTATTTCACATATACACTTACTTATTGTACATCAAAATTATATTCCAATATATTCTTCCTTCCCTTGTTCCTTGAAATGCTTGAC
Organism: Amiota mariae; assembly: GCA_035041805.1. Lineage (NCBI taxonomy): Eukaryota > Metazoa > Arthropoda > Insecta > Diptera > Drosophilidae > Amiota > Amiota mariae. Next base: position 4,906,798 of record JAWNKV010000170.1, on the reverse strand, counting down.
TTATTCATTGTATGTTCTCATGTGATCTGATTATCTTCATCATCATCATCATCATCATCATCGTAGTATGTTATTGTCAACACCATTGTCCCAATCGTCATGAAATTTTCCGAAAATCAAATTTGCAGTACATCAATGCAAGACGAAATCGCTATTGTCGTCTGTCTGTCTTTCATTTGCAACAGACATTTGCCATTTGCTCTTCAAGCTATGCCACTTGCCACTCACTTTCCACCACTTCCGTTTCCCTTTCCCTTTCCCTTTGGCTTTCATTTTCATTTTCCTTTTTCTTCTACTTATACTTCTGCAGTAAGTATTTTTGTATGATTTTTTTTTTATGGATTCTACTTGTATCTCTTTTGTTTTGTTAGCATTCACTGTTGCACTTCCGCTTGCAGGGACTTCCGTTCATTTCCACTATTCCTGCTTTCACTGTTGTCGTTATTATCCTCGTGCCAATGTAGGTGACTGACGCTGTCATTGGCATCGCTGTGTGGCTCTTGATATTGTACTATTTCCGTAGCTTTCACTTTTGTTTCTTTCTTGTTTATTAAAGTCAATTGCTGTGAATATTTTTTTTTTTATTATTTATTATTTTATTTTCTTTGTTTTTCATTTTTTTTTATTATTTTTTCATTATTCTCTGCTTCGATACAATTTCATGCAGTTTAAATTCTTTAATTCTCTTCAATACTCTTCACTCTCTCTCTCTCTCTCTCTGTTCCTTTTCATGATGTTGCAATAATTAGAAGAATTTTTTGTTTTGCTTTGTTGCATCAATCGATGAACTTCGTTTATTTCATTTCATTTCAATTCAATTCACTTCAACTTTCTTTTCTATTTATGTTTTTGATTTCATTCATTTTGTTATTGTATTTTGTTTCCCTTTGTACTTGTATTTTGTATTTTGTGTTCTCTTCATATTTGCACTTTTAATTAATTTTGTTTTCATTTAACTTTTGTTTCAAAGTCAACATCATCAACCAAATCATCATCATCATCATCAGAACCTCCATTATCAATATCATCATCATCATCTTTTGTATTTGTATTTGTATTTTCTATTGTTATTCATTTCAAAGTTAACCACAACATTTTCATTTGAGTTGCACCAAAGTACAAAGTGTTAACATGTGGTTAGATTGAAATGCATTTCGATTTCTCAAAAAAATTTCATAGAAATTTTCCATTTGTATAGAAATTCTTATAAAGAGAAAACAGGAAATTGTGTTTTGTAACTAACAGAGAAACATTTTATCATTTTCTTGTGCCATATCAAATTACCAACATTTTTCGAAAAAGAAAATGAATTTTATTATTAAATTAAGGAAAGAATTTAAATTGTCTTAATGATTTTCAATAAAAAATTCCACAATTTTTGTGACTATGGATAATTGTTCTTCATTCTTTTATTTCTTTAAACTTATTATGAACATTTTTGATTGAGAATTGTGAATTTTCTGTCATATTTGTAATCTTTCTTGCTGGATTACCATATAGTCGAGGAATTTAGGACATTTTTTGCCTAACAAAAGTGTTTGAGGGAATGAAGTCTTAAATTAACTGAATCGCTGACATCTAATCAATTTTGATGAAGGCTCATTTCCATTCGGTTAGTTTGCAATCTATTAGCCAGCAAAATCACCATCTGCTAGTTAATTCGTGATTACACTAATCATGTTGACTAGAAAAAAACAGGGTTTAAACAATCTACCTAGGAAAATTGAGAGCCGTTCTACTTTTCACGCTACTCGCTGTCAATAAGTGCTCTCACAAACATAAGTTTTCTCTTATTTTCAAAGTGAGTCAGCATTAAGGTAGCTGCGAGAATTTCAGTTGTCTATAAAACTGCGTGACTACTGAATGAATGAAAAGCTTTGTGTGTCATCGTGGAAATGAGTCTTTACAATTTTATACATAGGGCTAAGAAAAACTGACATCTCTTGCGAAACAAAAGCTAAAAAGATCAGGCGCAAATCAACTCGACTTGACTTTAGTGAGACTAACGAAAATCAAACTCTAATTTCTTCCAATACCATGGACCGCGACTTTACTTAATTTGACAAACTTACAAGTTGTAAGTCAAGGGATATTGCTCTCATATCAAGCGCCTTGTGACTACTTTCCCTAATTGACAAACTTACAGATTGGATGTTGTACGCCATTGCTCTCATAGCAATCGCACCTAGTTATAATTGATTTTCTAGTTTATATGAATTTCTTTAATTGACAAATTTTACATTTTTGACGTTTCTCTCATAACAAACGCACCTCTTCACTTTTTAATCTTCAAATGCTACCAATCACTGACTTTTAAAGAATCTTGCTTAGGTTATCCCTTGCAAAAATTTACACATGGTAAAAGAGTATAAAACTATTGTATAAGAGCAACGCCGATGGTACGAGTATGTGAAGTCAAGAGTTGTTATGAACCCTAAAACTTGCAATGTGGCGATAAGACTGTCTATTTTATTCTGTCCAGTTCATCCTATCGTAACTAATCCATTCCTATCTTATCACATTGAGTGGTTTATATTTAATTTACAAAAGAAATTATTATATTCAAACCTTTCTTTGTTTTTACATATGATAAAAGTCCCAAATATATCATAATCTAAATAAAGGACTACTGTTGTTATATCAATTGTATCAATATATTCATAGATTTCTTGGTTATGTTATATAATTATCTGTGTCAACAAGTCAAAGTTGCTTATGTCGAAAATTGAGTTAATTGAGTTAGAATTTTATTATTATTCACAACATATTTCAACTTAAAAATTTTCTAAAAATATGGTAGAGAATCCTGACTACTATTAATTCGTATACCTTCAATTTTTTCAAAAAATCCAATTTTCAAACTCTTTTACAACAATTATTGCAACAAATAAACTAAATAAAATTTATAATTGTTGGAAAGGTTATGAAATCTAATTTTATTAAAATATTTTACAAAATTTTATTTAGCATGTATTTTATTTTTTTTTAATTTTTTTTTTGTAACAACTTAAAAATATGAATATGAAAGGAAACCAAACAGAAATCACTTAACACAAAATGGGCAATAATTCAAAACATAGATTTCCAACATAAGCAACATTGACTTGGTGACACAGATATATTCTTCTATTTTGTTCAAATCATTTACTTCTACACTTTAATGTTCCTTAAATTATATTTATTTATTACATTTTAAATTGTAAATAAATAAAACATTTTAAATTTGTATGAATTCTACGGCCAATCGCACTAGCAAGTAAAGCATCTTGTGTCGATTTCGTTTTTTTTTTGCCAAATATAATCATTTCAAAGCGCGTCGGATTTTTTGTGATTATTCCTGTTGTCTGATGTTTCGCCTCCTCAACTGCGTAAAGAAATTCAAGCAATTCTTAAGGATGCTGATCTTTTGACAATTTCGGCAAAACGTATGCGTGAGCAAGTGGAGACTAAGCTAAGTTGCTCGTTGATTAGCCACAAGAAGGAATTCGATAAAATCGTTTTGGATGTAATTAACGAGCAGCAAGTCGACGATGACGATGATGATGAGGAAGACGAAGGTAGCGAAACCGAAGAGCAAAGCGATCAGGTTAGCAGTGATGAAGGTGCTAGAAAGAAGAAGGCGCCGCAAAAGAAGCGTCCACAACCAACTCAACAGAAGGCGGCATCAAAGAAGAAGCGTAAAACTCTAAATGTTTCCGATTCGGGCACTGAAACTGATGGTGGTTTCGATTCTGACTATGAAGTGCCAAAAAAAAACTCCGGTTAAGAAGAAGAAGGCTGCCGCCGGCGCTGCTGGTGCCACTGGCACTGGTCGCAAGGGCACTGGTTCTACACGTGCCTATCAACTATCACCCGAATTGTCCGCTTTGACGGGTTCCGATTCGTTGCCACGCCATGAGGTTGTGAAGAAAGTTTGGGTTATTATTAAGGAACGTGACTTGTGTGATCCTAAGAACAAACAGTTTCCCATATGCGATGATGAGTTAATGAAGGTGATGAAAGTCAAATGTTTCCGCACCTTTAGCATGTTAAAACATCTGAAGCCGCATTTCTTGGATTGAATCTGCACCTACTCTATGTAAATAGGCACAAAAGCACACAGCAGCAATTACAACATCCAATTATACACTGAAAAAACTGACTATGAATGATGCCTATAACACTTAACAACTTCTATCCATGCAAATAGGCAAAACAACAGATGCAGATACAGTTGCAGCAGCAAAGACAACAAAGCAAAGAAGATATCTTTATAATTTTGGCGTATTAATCCATCCTCCTTATCCTATGTATTTCTTCCAATGATTTTCTTTTAAAGTTTTGCCTTTAATTTTTTTTCTTTTTCATTTTGTGTTAACTGCTACCCACACACAGCGTATGGTGTCATGTATCTTCATATGATCCATTGCGACCCATCAAATTTAAAACATTTATTGATATTCAGTTCTAAAAAATTTAAAAAAAAATTAATTGTTCTATTAGATGATCTAAAATGGGCAGACAGAGGACAACTTTGGGATAATGATTGGGTGAATGTGGTAATGTGTTGTTTTAAGATAAACTAAATATATATTTTTAGTGAGTGGCTGATGCAGAAATATTCCAGAAAATTGTGTATGAAATGCGTGACAGAGCACAGAAGTGTCGCATTGGTCTACAGTCAGTGGAAGATGATGACAAAAACTAACAAATAATAGAAACTTATAGAATGCTCCAATATTTTCAGATTATTTTCTAAATATTTTTCTCTTAAAAGTTTAAATAAATAAATATTAAAATTCAATTTATCTATTTCTATTGATTTTCTGGTTGATCTACACTTATAAGAAATTTATTAACTGAAATAATTTCAACCCACAATCAATAAATGAAAACAAGATTCCTGTTAATGATGAAAAGATTTACTCATCATCACATCACATTTGCTTGCATTTTATCTAATGAATAAAAATCATTTCATTATTTCCATTCGCAAACTAATAATATTGAAAAGATTCATGAGTCAAAAGAAATACAAGAAAAATAGAATAAGAAAACATATATATTCCATAATCATAAAATCAATTTTGAAAATACTGAAAGAAGTAGTAAGAAAGAATATTGTTCATATATTGAAGGAAATATATACAATAATTTCGCAATGCGCAATAAATAGGAAAAAAAAATCTATATAAGAAACCTTAAAAGAATCACAGACAAACAGAGAGAAAGAATGAATGAAAGTTGCAACATCATTTGATGAACAAAACAAAAAAAATTAATAGAAAAATAGAAAAATAATAAGAGAGAAAGAAAAAAAAAAGTATTGAAATGCAGTTTTCCTTTCCCATCAACTTATATTTGCAACAGGAAAATATGCGACATGAGTTTCATGATAAAATGAAAAACAAGAGAAAAAAAAAGTCATGAATCGTCAGATAGAAAATAGCCACATGTTTTTAGTAATTCAAGAGGAACAGGAAGATAAATAGAAAGAGTTCAGGAGAATATATTGACTGCAGATGGACGAATGATACACCAAAGAACAAGAAAAAGAAAAAGAAAAGAGAAATAAATAAAAGAACTAGGAATTTAGTATGACAGTATGTCAGTCAATAAGAAGAACGATGAATGGTTCAATAGATGACTCGATAGATAGATAGATGGATAGTTCGATAGACAGATGAATCAATGAATGAATGAATGAATCAATATAGTCTTAGTTGTTGTTCTTGTTAGTTACTTGTATGTTTGCTGGCCTCTCTGTCTGTCTATTTGTCTGTCTATTTCTCTGCCTGTTTGCCTTTACTGGTTGAAGTTGGTTGAATAGTCACGCTTTGTGGTAAATTATTGCGCATTCATCCATAAAAATGTAACAATTTTAAATCAATGCAAGCCAAATGAATGTCAGTTTAATATATTCCATTTGAACTCAACATCTATCCATCCATCCATCCATCCATCGATATGACTACAGTTATTCTAAGATAAAAATCAATGTTCGATTTAACTTTAGTTTTAACTTCAACTGCAACCATGAGATCTTTAAGTAAATATATTTTAGATACAGTTTAGTTGCAGGTGCTCAATTCAACTCAAAGTCAAACTGAGTGAGATAGTTGAGTCTCTTTAACTATTTTGTCCATTAGTCTGCCGATTTATGCAGTAGCATCTGCTGCTACTTTTATTTACTTTTTCTCTCGCATGCAACATTTTTCTTCTTCAGTTTCTGAACTAAGACATTTGCACTTTATTCTTTAGAAACAAATACTAGATGAGGTAAGGGAAAAATAATAGTGGTTTTATTCTTTCTATTTTCCATTAAACAAAACAAAACAAAACAAAATCAAATAAAATGAAATAAAATTTCATGAAAAACTTTCAAAGTTGAGTGAGCTTAGCTCTGAACTGAGAGAACTGAGAATTGAAAGTTGGAAGAAAATCTCCTGCTAAACAATAGTTTTCCTGACGTGAAAATGTAATTGTTCTTTCTTTCGTTTGTTTTGACTTTTGAACACAGGTCCGTGCCTGAGTATAAGGACTTGTAGTTGTTCTTATTCAATTTTTTCGTTCCACATTGAATATTCCTTTGTTGGTCATTGAAAGCTGTTTACGTGTTTTATATTCTCAGTGTCTCATCTCTTTTCTTCTCTTCTCTTCTCTATTTCTATTTCTATTTCTATTTGGTTTTAACTCAACCCATAGATTTGGTCAGCATACAAAACTTGAGTGCAATGTTTCTTGTTTAGTTTAGTTTATGGTTCTTTCGAAGCATTTAACTTTTCTTCCTTTCTTCTTCATATCTTTATTTTATTTTTTGTGTGTTTTGTATTTTTTTTTTTTATTTTTTTTTTTTTCTTCTCCAAAATTAAGTTGGCAGTTAGCTTTGGCTAAGTGACTTCAAATGACTTGAACGTGACGTAAAATGCCAGTTTAAGTTATTTAAAGTGAACTCACTGAGGTGCTTTCTTGGTTGTTTCTAGTTGCTTTTCATGCTTTTATTTGTAGAATTTTTGCAAGTTTACAACAAAAGCAAAAGCAATTCAATGTGCAAATTGGTCTGAAGTGTATGCATACTAATGACTTTAATTGTAATGCTAAGTAATTATTAGTTTTTATAATAGGAAACAAGGGTATTTTATATTAATATATAAATATTTTTTTTAATTTTTTTATTATTGAAATTTTAGAAGGAAAACATAATAGTAGAGAAAATGAAATATACGCAATGAGATTGTAAGGATATATAAATTGTTTGTGATCTTTGGATGTTGATTTTTTAATTATCCAATAGTTTTTCTATTCTGTTCTTTTTGTTTTTATTGTTTTCATCTAAGAAGAAATACAAAAATATTTAACACGAAGCCAAAATAACTAAAACTTCGACAAAATTCATTCCCAAACTGTTTTGCACTCAAAAAATGCCACTGCATGAGGTTTTTCGAAGTAAATTTAATAAAAAAAAAAAAAAATTATAAATTGCAATATACTTTGTGCAGTTGTAAATCTCTTTGCAAAGAGTTTGGCAGTCAGCCACCACCAACAACGCCTACTGTAACATCACCACCATGGCTTTTGCATTCTACCTCAATTATCAGCACTTTATAGGTATTTCTGAAAAATGACGGCGGTGGTAAAGTCTTTCAGAAATTTTGTATCAAAGATATGACCAGGTTAAAACTTAACAATTGGAAATGGTTGTACACGGCTGAGACCAAAACTGAACATGTCACAGTTTTCGCTTGTGTAGACCAAGACGATTCACTACTTACAGCAGGATGGCTACCAGAATTCTATTCGGTGTTTTCAGCCAAAGCAGTTGCCATCCTAAATGCAGAATAAATCACGAAAAAAAAAAACTAGAGGAAAATGTTTTATTTGCACTGACAGCCGCTCTATAGTCGATGCTATCAAAAACTTTAGCAATGGGAATCATATTATTTGCCAATTTGACACAACAGCTAAGTTAGTATTGCAGTCACCATCATTAATCACAATTCCTTCTGTCGAGAAGGACATGCACAGGTCAATCATAAATATCCTGAAATCTCATCAATATGAAGACGTTCACGAAGTTGTTAATCCACACCTGGAAAAACTACACTACTCGGATACTTGCTCAAGAAGAAAATGAACTGTTTTCATTCGACATTAGTCACAGTGCCATCACTCACACTTATGTATTTACTCAATAGGGATACGCAACCATCTTGTCACGGTCAAGCTATCTACTGCTCTATTGTTAATTACACTGGTCAACAAAATAACACTTTTTGTTTCTCACAAGAACTATTTTAATAGATATTTACTAATTCGAGGTCGCTGCCCTTGGTTTTTTGTATTACGTTTAGTTTTTGAGATACAGACACTTCTTTTTTTCTTACCATTACATAGAGTTTGTTAACGTTATTGCACTACTACTAATTCTGTTTATGTTTTTGAAAATCTTAAACCTTAAACTCATATAAAAAAATATCAACAAATTCATAATAATTTAGTTTCATAATGAAAAAGTGTTTAATATTTATTATATTTTAGTTTGAAAACAAAAAAAAAAAACACCTATTTTATGGAAGTTGATAAGAAATTAAAAATAAAATATAACGGTAATCGCTTTTGCCTTACTTTTTTTTCTAAAAATAGCTTAATGAACGGTACTTTAAAGATCAAAAGAGAAAAAGATGATAAAAATAAAGGAAGACTTGCAATAACAAAAACAACATGCAACTAGTCGAAAATTAATATCAAATTTTTAAATTAAATTTTTTTTTTAATTTGCAAATATAACAAATAAGAAGTACAAAAATCAGCTACACTTAGAAAAATTATTCCTTATAGTTATGATTTTCGTGAATATTTAGCTTCTGGTAGGTCTAAGTCTGCAACAGTAATCTGCTGGCATTCCTGGATTCCATTTCCCTTGATAGCGTTTCTCCACAAAAGGAAATGTCCTGATGAAACCTCTCGCCTTGTTCATCACTCACAGCACCCAAATTTTCTGGAAAGAAATCCAGATGAGAGTTCAGCATATGTTTTTTTAAAGACATATTACACCCCAAAGCTGATTTGAGTCACTGGCGATTGTTCATTGACGCTGCAAAAACTACATTAGTATGAAAACAGTGTTACTGCATAATGGAAACAATCTTCCTTCAGTGTAGTTGCTTGTTGTGAAATAAGTGGCTATATCTCAAAAACTAGCGACCTCGAATTAGTAAATATCCACTAATATAGTTCTTGTGACAAAAATGCTGTTGATCAGTGTTATTAGTCATAATATATATGTATTTTTTTAATGTATTATAATTAATTTTAATAAATAAATAAATAAATAAAATATTTAGGTTGGATGCAGCTTATGTACTATTTGTATGTATTATTATGTGAACTATTATCAGATAATTGCCCTAATGAACCAGAAAATTGTATTCTTCAATAAACAAAAGTCTAATAATCTTCCTATTTCGAATTTCATATTGTTTTAGCAATGATTTCTTTTGATTATTCTTTATTAATTGTTTGTGATTAGTTGCCTAACAGTTTAGTTACTCTGGTAACCTAAATGTTCTTTATGTCCATCTCTTTAAACAGTCTTTGGGACATTTATCAAATATAGGATTTGAATTTCCTAACTTTATTTAATCCATTTGGCTGATGATTTTGTCTCAAAATTATTTCCAAAACCTTGTATATTTTTATTGTTTTTAAATGATGCATTTCCAAGTCTTTGTTTATATGTGATTTCTTCTCCTTTCGTCATTTAGTTTATGATATGAAAAACGTAAGTCTGACTTGTGGTTGCGTTCAGCATATCCAATTCTACAGTATTTACAATTCATAAAGGAATCATAAAGGCATCTTCAGACTAAGTTTTTCTTACTTAATATAACTGGATTCAGTATCATGGCTGTGGTTAACTGGTTTCTGGCAAAGTGTTGATGTTGAGTGGTTTCATAAAAAAAACCCAAGTTAAATCATGGCATACGGAATCTATTTTTTTCTTCTTCGTCCTTGTTCAGATTTCATCTTGTCAGAAGACACAAATTTATGAAGATAAACTTTTTGTTTCAAATTCTTATTGATTTGTAATTGGTGGTCCAACAACTGTTTCTTTTGTTTTTTCCTTAATCTCGATTTAGCATTTACGACTTTATGATGAAGTTTTTAAATATTTGTAGGACATGATGGCTTAATTTTTTATGTCTGTGTCTGGACTATTTGATTGTCACGTTTGTTTGTTGCCTTCATTTTGAATTTTAATTCAATCCAATGAATCCTCAGAGAATATTTATTTGGTCTAAATATGTCATAAAGTAATGTGGGAATGGTATATGACTCGCACGGCCGAAACAAGGAGAAGTAAGACAACGCCTATGACATAACGCAACAACAAGAACAACAACGATGACCAACGACATGCAGCGACAACGATGACAACAACACTAAAAGGCGAGTGTAGCACCGACGACGTTAGCGGCAGCGACATACCGCAACAACAATAATAAAAACGACGTAAGGAACAACGAGACTGCAGTGACATGATCAGGATGACGTTGAGGAAGGCAATTGCAAAAGCAGAAGAGTTGCAGTCTTCATATTGTGAAGACGGAAAAATACAATAGAAAGGCGGATCGCAAACGTCGTACGCATATTTAATTAAAACTATAAAACTTTAAACCTAAATCAAATAAATAACTTAAAACCTGCAGTAATTTCAAGACTTCTGACAGTAAAATATAGAAGATGATTATCTGTTTTTTTGACTGATCTATGGCATAATGTTAATGTTGAATGATGACAAAACCAAGACATCAATGAACTAACGGCATTATGTATACGCAATGAGACAGATGGAGTATTCTACACATGGCCAGAAAATCACACCAACTGACTTCTGGCAGCAGCATTGGTAAAGCTCATCAAAGGAGTGTTGAACGTTTGATCTTATTCCCATCATCAGTGAGAAACATGGTACGCTGAACTACCATCTGAATGAGCTCCTCACAGGACATGGATGTGCTCTGTGTAAACCAGCGAGAAAATTCTTGTCATGTTCTTATGAATTATTCCCGATTTGTACACTTTAGAGAGTTAATAATGACTGAGGTAGGTAGAAACCTTATACCAAATGGAGTGACTACATGCTAAATGATGAAGACTCTACTACTCAGCTCAGCAAACGAAATGCAGCAAAAGCGTAGAGAACCAGTTCAAGCTGTCCAGGTATTTGGCCGCAAGAAAACTGCCAAAGCAGTTGCGTACTGCAAGCGTAGCAGTAGTTCGCTGAAAGTAAATGGGCGTCCCTTGGATCAAATTGAACCAATTTATGAAATTCGTCAGGCTACCTCCAAGGTCTTGATAGTCTTTTACCAAAAATTCATTGATGAAGCATCCAAAAAGGAAATTAAGGACATTCTTGTGCAGTACGACAGAACTTTGCTAGTTGGAGACCAGCCTCGCTGCGAGCCAAAGAAATTTGGTGGTCCAGGTGCCTATGCCCGCCACCAAAAGTCTTATCGTTAATCATCTGTGCGGTTTTTCATTGAGATTAGGAATATAATTCAAAAAACTTTAACTTTCTCTGAATGAAATGAATTAAAAGAAAACAACACAGAGTGCAATAATGTAGCAGGTCCGCCGACCTGTTCTCCTTGGCGAAGTAATAACTCAATTGGTTGTCCCCCAGGGTTGAAAAAAAGAACCAGTAGATTTAGTATTTAGACAGACTTGATTGTCCGATAAATCGAAGATTAGTCTACTAGGATATTAAGAAGAATTACAACTCTTTGGCGCATCCAAAACAAATACCTTACTTAACTGTTGGTATATTGAATCTGAGACTTTGTTTGTTAAATTTTCTTCTAATTTTTGTCTTAAGATGATTTTCTGCTTTTATGATAATTTTATAACCATGACCTGATTCCAGACACTCCCTATAAACTCTTAGCTTGCATTTTTTCAGATATTTTTTGTTATTGTTTATGGTTTAAAATTGACTTGAATGAATAAGTACCATTTTTTTTTTTTTGTCTTCTTTTATATCATTTTGCTGACTTTATGTTATTTTATTTTAAGACTTCACCTATGAGTAAATGAACAATTATGTTAACGATTTCAATTATCATATAAAATTTATAACCATTTTTATTAGTCTTCTTGTTGTTTACCTAACACATATTATAACTTTATACCTTACTTATTCCCTCTATATAACATTATTTTCTTTCTTTCTTTTCTGTATATCTCCATCAATTTTCTTTCTCATATAAAATGGTCATAAAAATTAATATAAAGTATACGCCGCATATGGCCAACATCAATGCAATGGTTGCTGTTAATCAAGCGAATATATCGCAAGGTATTAATACAGAACAGAACCAGAATACAAGAATACAAGAAACCATCTACCAACCTTAAATGTGCAATTATTTTATATATGAAACAATTACCATTTAACGCAATCAAGCTGAGACAGGAAAATAAAAATTTACAATGCATTAAAATGTGGAGGAAAATGAATGAGCAGCAAACCAATGAAGGAATAAATGAATGAAATAATGAATAAAAAACACAAGAATATTAATAAATAAATAAATGATAAAATTTCTATAAAGAAAGAAAGAAAACAAAAGGCAAAGAGGGAAACATGTCTTAAAGGAAAGAAAAGAAAATAAGCAACTAAAAAAAAAAAGTGAATGACAACAACTTAAGATGTGTTTACGCTCGAATGCAAAAACTTCTTTGTTTATTTTGTTTCTTTTTACTTACTACATCATAAAAGAAGAAGGACACAATACAACAAAAGAAACAGAAGGAGGGCAAAAAAAGGAAAGAGAAAAACTTCTGTTGTATGCAAAAGAAATTCCTTCAATATGCAATTTACCATAAATTTGTAATTTACTGGCAAATTATTTTCATAAGCCATTTATGTATGTAGTAAACACTTTTCAGTGTGTATGTGTGTGTGTGTGTATGTGTATGTGTGTGTAAAAGTATCTGCCACATACACTTACCCATCAAGCTTAACAAATTTTGAGTACATGAGTTTGAGAGGTTTTCGCCAAGAAAATGTTATAAGCACTTTTTCGCACAAAGTCAAAGCTAAATTGATTTTCGCGCGAGTCATTAACTTGTTTAAGTGAGTGTATTGTATTTTAGTACATAAGTGTTTGTATATTTGAATGTGTCTGTGTGTGTGGGTGAGTGTTTGTACACATGCACTTAAGTAGTCTTTGTGTATTTGTATTTATGGCTGACATAACTAAATCCAAAGTGTTCATGCATTAAATGTTTGGTCACAAGATTTCACTTTGTTCTTTGTGTAACTAAAGGATTTTAATGAATTTTCAATTTTCAATAAATAAGCATTAATAATTCTTCATTCAGGTTAACAAAAGAGAATGGGGAAATTAGTGTTTTGGGGATATTTGGTATAATAAAAAGAAAAAAATTATGAAAATATTAAAGAAAATTATGAGAAATTCTATTGATTATCTAAAAATTATCTATAAAATTCTTCATATTATTACAAATTTTAATAAATGTTTCTTTATACTTTATAAGATGTGTTTAGCTGTTAGGTGGAAATGTGTAGTATATTGGTGGCTCGGCATACTGATGGATGGATGGATGGAATTATCCAGCGGAGGCAGGAAGCGAAAGGCGGCGACAGCGACCTCACAGTAGCAAAATGCAATCCAATATGATGGCTTTTTTTTTCTTTTTATCCTGAATTTATTATTCCTTAATCCTCTTCTTGTCCATTAATTGATGTGATACATCCAATAAAGTGTCTCCTGGAAATGAGTAGAACCATGAGAAGAAAATGGTATTGAATTAGTATAAATAAAATTATCTATTGTAAATGACATTTTTAACAAGAAATTTTAATCTGTTTTAGTTATTTTTTTATTTATTATTTAAACATTGACAAAACACATAAAAAGACATATAAACTACATTAATGCAGACGATATAGATGACCCAAATCAGCGATATCCAGCATGCAGTGTGATCATGAGTCCCGTAGGCAGCGAAAGACGATGGTATTAATCGACGATTGCGATTTCTTTGGCAAGTGAATTATTATAAGAAACTCGAAAAGAATCGTGTAGGGCACGGTTAGTAATGTTTGTATTCAAAGCTAAAGGGACGAAATTTCTGGTAGGACGACTAGGGATACAAAAGCTTATCTCATTTAATAGCTCAGGAGAATCAATTTCCTCTACTATGAGTTTATGAAAAAAGTTAATACCAAGAGATATCCTACGATGCTTCAAAGATGGAAGACTGATAAGAAGGACTCTTGTATAGTTAAATGGCAAATGCGAATCAGGTCACGGATGGCAAACAAAAGGAATTGTTTCTGCACAGACTCAATTCGAACTTCATTCTTTACATATTTCGGTGACCAAATGCAAGAGCAATTCTCGAGGTGTGGACCCACTTAGCTTGAGATAGTTTGACAATTATTGGCAAACCAAAAGGTCTTCGCACCGCCAGGAAGCACGTCAATTAACGTTTGGCCGACAAAGACTACAAAAAAGCTCATTTGAGCACAAGATGAATGGCCAATCCTTTCGGTGGTGCCTCTCACGCTGAGGGTATTGTGCTTGAGAATGTTGGCGTTGAAGCTAAACACCTTAACTCTGCTATTAGGAAGTGCATCAGGGTGCAGCTCATTAAGAACCGCAAGTAGATCACCGCTTTCATTCCTAGTGACGGTAGTTTGAACTAAATTGAAGAAAAAGATGAAGTTTTGGTCGCTGATTTCGGTCGTAAAGGTCATGCTGTCGGTGATATCCCCAGTGTTCGTTTCAAAGTCGTGAAAGATGCCAATGATTCACAATTTTAGCTCTTTACAAAGAGAAGATGGATCTCTCTTTTCATAGCCTTGGTTTGATAAGATAAAAATAATCTTTGTGATATAATGGTAATTAAATTCAATAGACCAATGTCGTTTTATGAAATCAAAAACACCCTTTGCTCTAAAAAAGGAAATTTTTTATAATCAAAAGTAAAACTAGAATGGTTTACTTATTTCCCACACATGAACTACAAGAGGCAGCCAACTGACAATAAGCGCAAAAGAATTATCTATTTTCTAAGACTAAAGGTTTCTCTGCAAACAAACGCTTCCTCGTAATATAGTTCATGATTTTCTTATAAGGCCACATGGATTATAGATGTGAGGCAGTTGATCTGAAGGATTCTGCACAGATTTGAATCAAAACTACAGTAGTTGGTATTCCATTATTCGTCAATAAAACAACCATTCATCACAATCGATGGATTCAAGCCAATATATCTCAGTTTATTTCATAATTCAGGTTTCGTTGGATGGTAAAAATGGACACCACTATTTTCAGACCCAAAATTGATTGACTCTCCTTCTAAATGAATACAAAAAACTTCATTTATATGAAACTTAATACTTCAAATCTACTTGAAAGTTCCTAAAACTAAGCAAGTATAAAATAAAAAAAAAAAATAAAAAAATTAAGTAATTCGTACAGTTTCTTCCTTAAGAAATCTATAATTCATATTTGACTTACCTTCATAAGAAACAATTAATTCAATGTTAAATTAATAACATAAATTCAAAATTTATCAAATATATTAGTTGATAAATAATATAGTTCATTGTTCAAGGCATCCTGATTGCGTTTTTCCAAGGCACTAAAATATCATGGAAAATAATAAACATATTTTATAGTTTCACAATTTGCTTCACTATTATTTTTCAAATTAAATAAAGATGTTTTAATAAAAAAAAAGAAACGCAATCTTGAATAACTAAAATAATGAGACTATTAAAAATTGAGAGAGTGAGAGAGAGAGAGAGAAAAATAAAGGAAAATTGAGCAAGAAAAATGAAACGAAAAAAAAACAGGAAATATAAAATAAAATGAAAAATATCCATTTCTTTAGGAAAGAAACTTAAGCACTTAACACAGGTGATGTGGCATCATAATCATCATCAGCACCATCACCATCATCATCAAAAGGTAACGAAGAGAACTGAAGTGAATTTCAGCAAAGAAAAAAAAAAGAAAGAAAATAATAATAATAAAAAAAGGAAAAAGAAAAGCGAAAAGAAATTGAAGAAATTTTATATGAAAAATAATGTTCAACGTTGTTGGATGTTGGCTGTTGCCTGTTTGCTGTTGGTTGTTGAATGTCACAACGCGACATGTCGTTGCTATGAGAATGTAAATTACCCGGAAAATGTGACATATACGTTTACAACAACAACAACAAGAACATGAATATGAACAATAACAAAAACAAGTGAAAGCATAGCAAAAACAAATGACATACTAAACTATACTACAAAAGCAGCAACTACTACAACAACAACAATAACAAGAAGAAGTTCTTCTGAAACTGAAAGAGTCTCTGATGTTGAGGATGGTGGATATGACAACAATGTAATATTATGGCGGTAACATTGAGTGCCTACATAAGTCCTTTTAATTTGAATATTTTACACTCTAAAGTAGTCGTCATTCTTATCTTCATGTAAGTGAGTAGTGGAGTAAAGTGTCTGCCACATAACCAAAGATATTCAAAATAAAGGAAAGAGTACAAGAAATATGGTAACCTAAAATATACTCATATGATCTTTCTTTACCATTTCCTTAAATCTCTTCCATCTTTCTGCCTTCTTCTGCCTATTTGCTTTCTTTTGTTCCCTTTGTTGGTGTTATTATTATTGTTGCTGCTGCTGCATGTCAATGTAATTGTCAAGTGTCACCACAAAAGTAGCGAAGAGACAATAACAAAAAGAAAAATGAGCCGCCAAAGAACAAGCGAAGCGAAGAAATGTTTAAGAGAATTGAAAGGAGGCAAATACGAAATGCGAAACGCAAGAGCCACGTGCAGCGCACAAATCAAAGTCAGCCAGCAATTGCTAGTGAAGTGGCAGATAACGAAGGAATGAAGGAACTAAAGGGGAATGGATCGGAGAAGCAATAATAATGATGATGATGATGATGATGATGACGACGGAAAGGAAACGTAACCCAAACGAAACGGAATGAAAAAGCAACGGAAATGTAAAGTGTCGTAAATGTTAAATGAAATTGAAGTTATCGCAGCGAACTGAATTCTCAAGTGCTCCTCTTGCTCAATATAACTACATGTGTTATGAAAGTATGAGATGAATATATGTAGAAATACGTACATATGAATATATCTATGTTTGTGACAATGGTATGTGTATTGCGCGTTCTGTAATTGCGTTGACGTGCTCACTTATATAAGGTAAGTTCTGATTTCGTAATGCAAAATATTCTGTACACAATTTATTGGCGAATTCAAACGTTGACGAAAAACTGAATGACAATAATATATTCCATACATATATACATTTATGCATGTGTGTCTGTGTGTGTGTGTGTGTGTGTGTCATTGAATCTGTTTGTGTGTCTCCTTGTTTGTGTCTTTGTGTACTTACTTCGATTGTCGTGTTGACAACTTTTTCTTCTGTCACATGTTGGTGTTTTTTTTTTGTTTTTTTTTTTTGTTTTTATTGTCATCATTTTGGTGTGTTTATGTGGTTGATTCTATGAGATTCATAAAAATTTTGATTTATTATATTAAATTTATAAAAATTTTATTCTATTCTATTCTAAGAAGGCACACACACACTTGACGTATACTTAATCTAAGAATATTTGAGTTTTGTTTATTCTAAAGAAAAACATACTGAGATTCTCAATTCTTTACTGAATTAACTTTTGTATTATTGAAATGATAAAAAGTCATTTATTCCTTGATTCATTGCTAATTTTGATTTTCTTTTGTCGTAAGTCACATTTGGCGTATACTTAATCCCAGTATACTATACTTGTTCTGTTTACTCTAAAGCAGCCCATCCACATGCGAATTTGTTCGTCGAACTTGTTGTGTTCGAAAAAATTTTTAACGTTAGTGGGGGTGTTCGCGACAGAATTTAATGTTCGTCGTTTTGTTCGCACAGAATAGAAATGTTTGTATTTTGCGTGTGTTCGTTCAAACATGTTCGTCAATGGATGGCAATGATTGCACGAACATCATTTGTGAAAATTATTTTTAGAGTGAACACGTGCCAAAATGAGAAAAGATTTTTTTTCTCGAATTTAATGAAAGCTTCCCAAATAAGGCAGAATTATGGCAACATAAAAAGAAGGAGTATAAAAATAAACATTTGCGCAATAAATCGTTGGACAAACTATTAAAATAGTACCAACAATTTGATAAGGAATCTAATATGGAAACTGTGAAACAAAATTAAACTCACTGCTCGCACTACTTTCCTCTGCTATTTTTTCATTTTTACTCGCTGAAATTTTATAGCAAATGATGTTCGTGTGAAATGTTCATCTAGTTAGTGGGGAAATGAATTTTTAGTCGACGAACAAAATCGCATGTGGATGGTCTGCTTAACAGAAAACAGGATGAGATTTTTCTTACTTTAAATTAAAAACTTTGTGATGGACGATTTTTTTAAGAATTCAATTGTATTGGAATGATAAAATGTTATTCTATGATTCATCGATATGATAGATAGTACATGACTTGACATTTAAATAGCGATTATTATTTCAAAAGAATGACTATGGTAGGAAGATAACAACCACCAACCTTATACAGCTTAATGGAACACAAACAGCTTAGTGGGAATGTTTCAATCGTCTGTTTTGCGAAGTTTCACAGCAATAAAGTCGAGTCGTTTTGGTGTTGATTCACAACCATGAATGAAACATGGGAACTTCACTTCACACTTTAGATGAAGTAACAGTGAAAACAATAGACTGAAAGGGGAGATTTGACTTCAAAAAAATCAAAGATTGTTCCATCAGCAGGCAAATTCATGGCAACCGTTGTTTTGGGAGGCACATGTGATAGTTTTCATTAATTAAATACACAATTTAAAGCTTGATTTGCTTTATCACACAATGGCACGAACATCTATTCGCTAGATTTAGACCCCTTGGATTCTATTCAGTTTCCAAACATGAAGAAATGTCTCGGTGATAAAAGATTTGTCAACAATGAAGTAGTTGAGTCTGCGATTAATGGTTATTGTAACGAGCTCAACAATTCTCAATATAAAGAAAGTATCGAAACTATTAAAAATCGATGAAACCTTGATGCTTTAATTTGAATAAGTTTTTATCCTATTTTTAATAGATAAAAGTTTATAAATAAATAAAATAAATAGAAATTTTTTCAACAATTTTCGTTTATTATACTCTTCACGTTAGTGAAGATGAGACGAGTTGATTTATCCATGTCCGTCTGTCCGTCTGTTTGCACTCCTTGTCCTTCAGTTTTTGAGCTAGAGAGGTGAAATTTTGTACATAGGTTTCTTTTTACCAAACGCCAATCAAGTTCGTGAATCAGCCGCATCGGACCACTAGGGGGGGTACCTCCCATACAATTCCCCTTTTAAATTATTGTTCTTATTAGAAAAAGTTTTTTTTTTTGACTGAGTGAACTGAAATTTGAACACTATAAGTCTCTGGTTCATATCCACAAACCATATAAATTTCATGATCCTAGGGTTACCAGGAGGAGTACCTCCCATACAAACCCCCTTTAAAATTAAAGTTCTTATTAGATTTTTTTTTTTTGTCTTAGTGAACTGAAATTTGAACACTATAAGTCTCTGACCTATATCCACAAACCATGAAAATTGCAAGACCCTTGGACTACTAGGAGGGCTACTCCCCATACAAAACGGGATCCAAATGAAAGTTCTTATTAGAAAAACTTTTTTGTTTTTTGTACTATCAACTTAAAATTTGGATACTATAAGTGTATAACCCATAGCCACCAACCTTATAAATTTATAAGACCCTCAGACCACTAGCTGGGGCGTGAAGAGTATTACAACTTCGACATAGCCAAAGTTATTCTTTTTTATATTTTTTTTTTTTATTTTTAAAGTTTGGCACAAATAGCACAACCATTGAATCTTCAAAAAAATATTAATTTGTGTAGTGAGGATGACCACAAATTTAATAAAAGAATGGAAGTTACTTTAAAATTTTCCTTCAGTAACATAATTAATAGCAGGTAACATTAATAATAGATATTTGTCATAAAGAATATCAATGAATGGCTTCCATTCTATCACATTTCCCATATCTTCCTCTTAACTAATTTTAAAAAGAAAATCATTAATTGCAGTCTGCAGTACAATTTCCAAACATCCTTTTTAAATTCATTGATTATTCCATATTTTAATTTGCCCTCTAATCTTTAGTATAAAGAGAATTTCCTATGACTTCCATGGCTTTTTCTATGTAATTTGTATTTTGTTTTTCTTCCTTAAGTGACTAAAATGCTTTGTTAGCCATTTTCGATTTATTCTAATTTATGTTAATCGTTTATTTCATTTTATTCGTAGAACTTCATCATCTTCATGCTTCATGCTTCCCTTGTCTTTTGTTCTTAGTCTAAACACTTAATACTTGGAACCAATTGAAGAAGAATTTAGCATATTTGACTTTAAAGTTACTTTCTTAATGCGCTTAAGATTATTCAAAGTCAAGAAGAAAAAAAAAAAAAAACAAAACAAAATAGAATAGAATAGAATGTGAACTTGAAAACATCTTTGGCCATCATCATCATCATCATCTTTCATACTTTTGATGTCATCCTTTCTTTCTTATTTTATTTTTTATATTTTTTTTTTTTTTTTGCTGGACAGAAACTTCTTCAATTTGCTGGGAACCAATAATAAGTAACTTAAACTAATCTCATATTTATTGTTATGGAAACTTGAAGCATTTTATTTTAGAATTTTGTAAAATATCCTTTTAAGAGTTAAGGAATTTGTTGTTGTCAAGGGTCAAATACTAGAAAAAAAAGAACATCTTTAAGTAAATATGGTAAATAAATAAATTTGGATTTAAATTTATTTAATTTAATTTGATTATAGAATATTGATGTGGTTGGCATGACACAATTGATTTTTACTCATTATTATTTATATATAGAAAATGTATTTATTTATTTACTTATTTATGTAGAGTTTAGATGCAATGTTAAATTGGAAATTTACTTAAATAAAGTTATAGCATCAAAGGCATGGAAAATATTACAATATTCTTTCAATAAATTGTTTGTTGGTGGATGCCTTAGAAATTAGTTTATTATAAAATTAAATTCTCTAAAAATATTTGCATAAGTCAATGAAAATAGTCTTGGTTATGGTGAGTAATTTTATCGAGTGATGCTTTTTGTTTTGACATGATTTCATTATAAGAAATAGAAGTTTATATGCTTTAAGAATGATAAGTAAATTTCTCTAACTCGAAATCACAATCTTCTAATGGGAATAAGAACTTCGAGGTTTACTATTTATAATTTGGAAATGGCTTATCCTAGTGTTGCCACATCAAATCTGATATTTGCAACGTGAATGGTCAGTTCTGACTAGCAAAAAACTATTGGTTGGTGTTCAATGAATTGTGGAAAACAAACCACTGAAGACAATCTCTCACACGTCAGCTCACACAAGGAACTTTTGAAGCACCCATACATTTGTTTAAATGCCTGAAGAAGCGGTTGATGCGTCAAATCCCATTTTATGTAGATATTTCAATCGAAGAAGTAAAGTGTTGAGGAAATTGGTTCAAGCGACTGCAAAAGTGTATTGAATTCTTCATGGAAAATACTCGTATTTTGTAAAACGTAAATACAAGTTTGTGTGTGTTCTCTATTCACAGTTGATAAAAGGTTTCTAGAAATATATTGTACATTTCGATCATCATTTGTTGTGTTCAAATTGTAAATATTTTCCTAAACTTTTTGTTCAACTGTTGAGAGAAGTTTCTTTTCAAATTTATCACTTTCCAATCTTTCAAATCCGAAAATATAAGTAGCAATGACATTGACATACAAATTGATTTTATTCAAAGCTAAAAAAAAATATTATTTAAAATAAAAATGGCATTAATGATGAGGATTTAACCTTGTGTCATAGGGGTGGAATTTGACTACACGGACGTTGAATGTTTTGTCCTTATGATCCACTCATTCAACTCCTGATAATTCGTTGTTCTTTTAAAAAAATATAGAAAATTTTGTTTAAAGGTATAATAGACTTTATTATGGAAATAAAACAGTTATAGGGTACATCACACTCTTCAAATCGCATGAAAAAAAGGTCCTTCTAAATAAGGTCCTCAGGACAATCACCAATGCCCCATGGTTCATCCGGAACATGACGCTCCACAACGACCTCAACATGCCTACCATTTTCCAGAAAATAAACTTTCACAGAAGCTGAAACAATGACAGACTTCTCTTCCGCTCAAATCCTATCGCAGAATCACTAACCAGGATGGTGATTCAAAGGCAACTAAAAAAGCTTCACCCAAACGACTTACCAACATTCAATTAATACAAATTTACTAATACAAATTTATTATTTATAGCTAATAAATAATATAAAAAAATTTTAAAAAAATCTATGAAAATATATTTATTAATTATTTTATTAAACTAAAAAACATATCACATTATGAAAGTTAACAGAAATTTGCTTCCTCTTCCTTAATCAGAAGAAACACTTATTTTTTCATCTTTCTTCTTGGTCCATCATTTTTTGAACTAGTAATGGCAATTTAATAAAGTATTAGATATACATGGGCACTTTGGAGTTTTGATTGATTGATTACAGGGATGCAAAGTTTAACAAAACCATCTAAACCTTATAGTCTTTTATTTATTCTTAAAACTCTTGATTAAAATTCTTCTAAATAAACTTCTTTTCTTAGCAATTATTTCTCACTTAAAGACTTCTTCTTCCCATAGAAATTCTTCATTTTTTTAAATAAATTTTAATTGATTCAATGAAGCTTTCAATGATGTGATAATATGAAATTGAGATGAGTAATTCATCATCATTCAATTTAAAAATTTAAATGTTTCATACAAAAAAACAAAAACAAAAAAAAAAAAAAAAAATAAATAAACTTTGACTTAGAAGAAATCTGTCTCAAAAGTTTTCCCCAATTTCTATTGCAATAAAATCAAAGTTTTTGATAGAAAATAAAATAAAATATTGTATTTGAATATGTTAAAACCATGAAAGCTGCTTATTCATTTATTTAATATTTTGTTTTTCTTATTTTTATTTTCTTCATTTTTTTTCTTGTAAATATGCAATTAAATTTAAATCGGCTTATCATTCATGATTGAACAAGACTTTTGACTATTTCCATAATCATATGTTATGATTTGATTTGATTGCTAGACATCATTTTCTGTAAAAATTGAATATTCTGTTAGAACTAGAAGTAATTGGTCAATATTTGTTAATGAAAGAACTAATAGATAAAGTAGTCTAACAAGAGGAAACTTATGAATCATACACCCACCACCTGTAATCTATGTCTTTAAGATAATCATTTGCCTTCAATTACATGAAACATCAAGTAAATGTTAAGACGAGACAATTTTCTGTGGTTGGCATTCTAAATAAAGAAAATTTATTAGGAGTGTAGTGCAAAAGAACTCAACCATGAGAAACGAAACGAACTCTTAGTAAAAAGGAAGCGATATACGCCAAAGCGAAAAGCACTCAAAAATTTATTGTCTGCAACTAGAAATTCGACATGAATTTTATTTATTTGCATGTAAATCGGATTTGTGTGACCCCAAAGATACACCAACCGTAAAATATATAAATAAACAACAAAGCAACGCAATCCAAAACCAAACCAAACCAAACCAAACCAAACCAACCATCATGAATGAATCTTTATTTTTGTTTGAGAGAAGAGAAGAGACTAGAATAAAAACAATAACAAATAAGCAAAGAAAAAGGGGATACAAACAAATAAAAGCAAATAAAATAATAAATGCAAATAGTATTACATCAGGGAGAAGGAAAAGGAAAAGGCAAAGCAATTCTTATCAATATAAAAATTGTGACTTGCAAAGCATTTTATAGAACAAACACATGACAGAAATGAAGTTAATAGCAATAATAATATAAGATAATAATAATGATGCTTATGATTATGATTTTGTTGATGATGCTGATATAAAAGGAAATGAGCTTCATTTTTTTTTTTTTTTTAATTTTATTTACCAAAACAAATCAAAGAAAGGTAAATAGGTTTGCAAGCAACCAAGAAAGAAATACATGAATGAATGTATGAATGTATGAATGAATGAATGAATGAATGAATTTGCTTGCTCGCTCAATAAATAAAATAATAACAAAATAAAAGATAGAATAAAAAGTATCTAAGCCCTTTGAATTGTTTCCCTCAAGTGACAAGGCGTAGCCGAAGCATGTGAGCAACTAACATGAGACTTAGACAGCCTAAAAATTTGCTTAACCAAATGGGCGTTCATGTCATGTTTGTTATTCATGTTAATGTTAAGAGAGCAAAAAGGAAACACAATCAAATACACGTTTTAAATTTTGTGGTTTTAGTTTGGTGCTTTGAGATATTCACACCACCCTCCACCTTCATATGCACAAACACATTCCCTTTCCATATTTTTTTTCATCCTTCCATTTGTCCTTCCACTGTCAGTTTGGTCATATTTATTTATTTTTGTTTTGTTGGTTATCCTTTTGTCTGTTCTGTTATCCTTTATCATTGTTAACCGACATGGGCAGCATCTCATGTTATGTTGCGCTTCACTGCATAAGTATGTATGTATGTTTGATGTATCTATGTGAGTTTTTGAACCACTTTTGTGTGAGTTTTATGGCCTATTATGGTTAAATTATGGCTTATGCTTTAAAAAAAACAAAAAAAAAACAGTATGAGAATTAAGAGGAAAACATCACAAGCACAGGTGGCCAAATACCAAAAGCATTTAAATATTTTTATTATTTTTTTTTTTTTTTCATTCCTTTTTGTTTCAATCAACATGAAAAGAACATGAATTTTAAAAAGAGGCCAAAATCCAATAAAATAAATTAAAATATAAGTAAAAAATAAGAAAAATTAATTCTTTTTTATTAATAATTTAAAATTCATAAGCTTTGCATAATTAAAAATTCATAATTTTTTGTTAGAAGACGCACGCCGCTGCCTAATGAAGCTCGGCAAGGGAAAATATCGTAGTTCAAAAACACGAAAAAGGGAAAATAAAATGAAAATAAAAATTAAAAGAAAGAAAAGAAAAGAAAAAATGTAAGGCCAATGAACATTGGAATTGAGCGTAGCTAATGAGCCTCAGTCAGAATTGTCCTTTCTTTATGAAAGAGTCTCCCTTTAATGCAAGCGTGTTGATTATGAGCCCCAAATGGAAAGTGTTCTATTCCTCTATGTTGTTTTTTTTTTTTTTGGTACTTCAATGTAACTTCATCATCATCATCATACTTGCAAAGAAATGCTTTTGATTTTGGTGCCATTGATGCTCTTTCAATTTTATACTAAAGGGAAAAAGTAAAAACTTAAATTAGCCATCAAGATACTTTCTCCCTTTGCTTTCATTAGTTTCAACTTTCCTATAACGAAAATGAAGAAAAAATTTATTATTTGCACACCCCTTTTATTATCTTCTTTCATTCCATTCTCTTTGCTTATATTTTATGACAGTGAAAGAAGAAAAAGCAAAGCTCGAACCATAAAGAAGTTTTTTTGATGGCTGAAGAAGGAAAGGAAAAAGATATGACAGCGGAAGTGTTTTGGAAAAAATGTTTTTTGTCGTTGCGTCACTTTGACTTCCTGCTTTATCATTATAGTCTTCTTCACTCTTCACTCTCTCTCTCTCATTCTTATTTTTTTATTAGAATTCAACTGACCAGGAGTTGACATAGTCATAGTCATCATTAGCATCATTATTATCTTCATCATCATCATCATAGTCATAATCATCATTAACATTTCAATTCAACTCAATTGACAACAAAAAAAAAAAAAAAAAAGCCTGGTCAGTGCAAATTCCGAGTGAAAGCCAACATTGAATGAATGCAAAATTGAAAGAAAGGAGAAAATGAAGTAAAATGAAACGAAAATTCCAAAAAAAAAATAAATAGGAAAATTATGAAATGTAAAAAGAGAAAATGTAAGAGAAAATGGCATGAACTATCTCGAATTGACAGTCATCTGCAAACAGAACAACAAACAAGCAAACAAACAAAACATGTTTGTCACCTTTGCTAAATTTCATTTTTATCTCTAATATTTTTTTGCAATTTGTTCTTATTTTTCTTTTCTTCTTTTTTGATTTTATTTCTACATTTTTTTATTATTATTTTTATTAAAGCGAGTGTGCAAAGTCATTTTGTTTGTTGATAGTCTCCTCTTCTTTTATTTTATTATATGTTTTGGTGTCACTGAAGGTCATTTCATTATGTTTCATAGTTTTTGTTGTTCCATGTGAAATTAGAGTTTTTATGTAATGTGATGACATAATTTTTTTCATGATTTCCATGATTTTGATGTATCAAATGGTGTCAGGATTTAATATCTTTGAACATTTTGAATCCAAATTTATTTAAAAGTAGAATGTTTTAGAAATGATGATGATTGAAATGATGATATAAAAATTTTAGTCAATAGAGTTTATAGATTTTATCAGAGATATAATAATATTTTATTAGGGGAAAAACTTGTTAATCTTTTAATGAGCTTCATTTGATTACCAGCATTTGATTCATAAATTCTTCGAATCTCTTTTTAAAAATTAAGAGATAATTGAATTTTAACCCTTAAATGGACACTTTTTTGTGACTTTAAGCTGATTTTAATAGTACAAAGAATTAAAGTACAACCGTGAGATTCCATGTTAGCCTCAATAGACTATTTTTTAGTATGTTGGTGAAACAAATTTATTAAAATTAGGTAAAAGGATGGGATATGGGCATTATGAATTTGTTATCTCAATCTTTTACATAATGGTGCTGCTAGACCCCTATGCAATTCTTTAAATTTTTTTATGAATTTTTTTTATTTTTTTACTTGTAAATGAAATTCACACATCCACTATTCACTCAGACACACGCATAGACACATAAAAGATACATATCACTAAATAATTACCATAAATAACACATATAAATGCCTGCGGTCTGACGAGATCATAGTGTCTGGAATATGGGTACCAAAACTAGTGCCTGCACAAGAGTTAAAGCATTTCAAGTTTTTTAATATAGGAGAAGAATACAGAAACTTCAATATTCAAGTATTTTATATACTCTGGAATGGTTTATCTAATTTCAAGTTGCATAAAGAATTGTACTTAAATTAGACTGATAGTGATTTCGGAAAGGATACCGTGAAGCCCAAAGGGATGTCATTCTGTATATTTTAGGCATAAATATTAAAAAGTATGTTAATTTGACATGGAGATGAATGAAAATATAATTAACATAACAGAAAAAGATTCAAATTTTATTGAGCTATAATCAGAAATACATAAAGAAACTAGTGTTAAGAGGCATCATCAACAAAACGTAGTGATCGACAGATGCTGACAATGTGCTGATCAAGAAGCATCGAGTCCCTGAAATGAGGAGCTGAGATAAAAGGAAGACAATTATTGATCGATGAAGAGAAAAAAGAAAATAATATGGCTACGTTGGAAGAATTAAAAATAATACTGCCGATGGATAGATGGTTAAAGTAAACAATTCCGGTGAAGCAGTCATAGCTACGAGTGAAAAAGAATGCAAAATTATTTTTAGTGAACTCCAGCTACACCACCAATAATATAAGAAATCTGAAATCACAAAATCCTATTTTAGTATTTAGAATTGCAGTCTTAAAGGTTAAGTTAAACTGCTTGAACCCTGTTCTCTACACTATTCACCACTTATTCACCACTCGACTCAACTCAACTTGTAAATTTACTAAACTCGGTGAATTGCAATGGGTTCAATATAGAAATGCAAACACTGACTCAAGGCTAACAAGTTTCAGCTGGAATGTATTGAAACATGCAACATATTTAACTACAAAAAACATTTGTTTGTCGCTCAGACGTTCGATGATAGTTAAGCTATACATTTATTATTATTGCAATACACTATTACTGTGTATACAATATTACTTATAGACTTCACTGACTCAATTCGAATCGAAACCTTCCAACTTTTTCAAAACAAAAAGCATTATAAAATATCTAAAAATCTTAATAATATTTTATTAGTTTGTAGCCCATATTTTGTTTCATCAATGAATCCTTCTTCTACAATATTATCCTATATAAATCAATTTACGAATAGATTGTATTTATTATGATAATGATAATGGGAATGGTTCATCTGTTGCACTTCTTTTATTCTAGAATAGTGCGCCAAGCTGACATCCTGCACTTTTCTAATTTCCTACAATCCTTCCTAACTTTCCTCCTGAGCAGAAGACCTTTGTCGTTATTGCTCATATTAATAACTAAATTAAAATTTGTAATTATTATCTGAGTTCTATATAAATAATTAAATTTTATTCTAGAAGATTTCTTTTCATTCATCTCACCGAGTGCAACTCATGTTTTTTTGATTTGGTATTAAGTTTAAAAATGTTGTATAATTTCTGTGCCTTGTTAAACCCACGGAAAAGCGAATCAAAATTCTTTAGAAAATTATTTTTTTATTTTATTTTAAATAAACTTAAATAAGTCTATTGATGCCAGACATACAACAAAAAAAATAAAAAAAATTATCGACAAAATGTTTGTTTTCAAAACAATTTCCAGTAATTTTTATATTTGAAAACTCATAAAAATCTATCCAAATGCGTTAATTTGAAAAGCATATAGAAGACAGAAAACAAACAAAGCACACCACGCATCTTTTGATAGAATAAAGAAAATGCCACCTAATAAAAACGTCAAGCAAAAGCGCCACAAAGAAAGTCTGCCGCCAGCTGTTAAAAATTGATATAGAAATCTAAACAAAAGGAAATATCAGAAAAAATAATATTATAAAAACTCATGAAAAACAAAAAGTGAAATAAAGAAATGAAAAAAAAAAATGAAAAAAAATGAAAAAATATACGGTTGCTCAGATAAAATAATCAACGCAAGTAGTCATGGAACAAAATGAATGAAAGTGAATGAAGCGATGTGAAACATATGCCTTGTTGGCCTAAATGGAAAAATATGATAATGGAAATGAGTAACAGGAGCCGAGCCAGCTGTCATCCAAAGGAGGCTAAAAGTAGACGAAGAAATATGAAACGGAAGTGCGTGTGCTTAGAAAGTGTTTACCTTGATAGGTCACTGAATAGATACAGGAGAAGATAAAGAGAAAATAGCAAAAGAATGTAATAAGATATTAAGATAAATTTTTGAAAAGGAAAAATTAAAGCAAAAAATTATATACATAAACCTACTCAGAAGTCTACAAATATTGTCTACTAAAAGATACTAAATAAGAGAGAAAATGGAAGGAAATAAAACAATAAAAAAAATTTTAAAATTAATTTAGATAATATTTATTTAACTAATTTTCCAGGAATTTTTTTTTTTTTTGATTTTTTCAAATCTAAAAATATATTTTAAATATTATGAAAAATCCATTTTCAATTAAAATTTCTTTATTTTGTTAAATTTTTTTGTTGCTTAGCAACGGAAATTCTCCTTGGATCAACTTCTCTTATATGTAATGTAATATATCCTCCTCAACTTTTCATTGTTATTTTCTGTGTCTTCCATTGCCTCCCACACACACGATAACAGATAATAAATTATATATAAAAGAGATGAAATGACAACGAAAAAACTCTTGATAATATATACAAAAATTCACTTACAAAAAAAGGAAACCATCGAGCAACTAAGTAACATTTGCCACAGGCCACAGTAGCCTCAACTTGAAACAACTCTAAGTACATTCGTCGCTTCTAAAAAAAAACAAAAAAATAAACAAAAACCTTAAGTTTATTGCTTGTGGTTTTTGCATATCCACAAACATATCTTATGCTTTTTCTTTTGATTTCTTTTCTCTTCTTTCCTCTTCCTACTACTACTATTTTTTTTTCTACCTCTTGCTGAACCTTACTTTTTACTACATTCACATGAATTTCATTTAGATACATAACAATTTTTTACGCTTACCAAAAACCTTAACATAACCTCATATGTTCTATGGAAGCTATAAATCCATGAGATAAAAAAAAAAATGTAAAAAATTTTCAAACAAATAAAAAAAAATGAAAAATGGAAAACAAGAGTATCTAACAAATTGTTTTGCATATGTGTAAATTTTATGTAAGCAAAGGCAAATGTTATATTTATTTATATGCAAATAAAAAAACATTTATAAATATTTTGAGGTTTTTGTTTTCATCGAACAAAGGTTTTCACATGAAATACTAATAATAATTTAATAATAAAATAAATCATTTTTTATAAAATGTAAAAAGTTTATTAATTAATTTTAATTTGATTGAATGCAATTTCTTTCTTAGAATTCTTTTATTCTCTAACGACAAGCAAAACTTCTCGCATGCGATAAAAAATTGATTGTTTCATAAATTGGTAGAAAGTTTTATAATAATTGTAAAAAAGCCTGACAATTTAATTGGAAATTTATTTCCAAGAATTAATTAACGCATTCACTTCATTTAATTGAAACAAAAACTTATTTTGTTTAATAATAAAATTTTAGAAAGTTTTATAGCAATTTTAGTAAACAACAAAATTGATAAGATAATTGGTCATTTCATTCGAAGAATTTATTCATTTATTCACTTATTTAATACAAACAAAAATTCTCGCATGCGATTAAATTTGATGTTTGTTTTACTAAATTTCAAATAGACAAAGAGATATTTTATATAATTGATTATTTGTTTTTTTTTTTTTGTAGAATTCTTTCACTTTACTTTTCAGTTCAAATAAATAGTGTTGCTTGTGTTTTAAGCGTTAATTGTTTCATGAAATTTAAGATGTTTTATAGGACATAAATATAAATATCTGCTTGATGTGCAAGCAATATTCTTTAAAAATAAATATAGTATAAGGGAAATGAGAAATAATTTTCTAACCTTTTTCGGATTTCAGTGAACAAGTAAGCAAAGCATGGCTGAATTTATGGCGGGGTAACAAGGGAACGATCCTCCACAAACTTCCATTTAACGATTTATTATTATTTTTTTGTTTTTTTATAATCAATTTGATGGCCTCCACACACTTTTTTTTTTTTTGCTCATCACTCAGACAAATAGGGCCCCCACTTTCTTCATTGCGCCGGGCCACCACACACTTAAATGTGGCCCTAAAGCAAAGTAAGGTAGTCACAAGAGATTGAAAATAAGACAGTGTGTTGTAAATAGAATCAGTAAGATATCAAGAGAGATTGAGAATAGAGTCAGTACAGCAGGCGCCAAGGAGCGCATGTTATAACTTACGTCAATAAACAGGATTCCTGCAAGTGCAACTGACTTGCAAATGATCTTGTTGGCGTTTGTTATGACGGGATTTATACCAACGGCTCTGCTATCGTCAAATCTTTCTGATGATTTTTGCAAATGGTTACACAAACGGCAAACGAAAAACAAATTGTTTGTTAATTCCTTTTCATTTATGTTTCTTTTCAAAATATTTAAACTCCATAGATTGAATTTAATATTATAATAATTTAGTTTTAATAGAATCGGGCGTTAGTCCTCCATTACTTAAGGTTAGTTATATTATTATTTTATTTTATCATTTTTATTTGTAAAAAGCAATTATAATTATGTTTAATAAATAAATTAAATAAATAAAATAGAATAGAATAGAATATCCTTTTCATTAAGAAATATTATTCTTCCACTGTTCTCCACTTCTTCCT
The DNA here is from genome assembly GCA_035041805.1 of Amiota mariae. Taxonomy (NCBI): domain Eukaryota; kingdom Metazoa; phylum Arthropoda; class Insecta; order Diptera; family Drosophilidae; genus Amiota; species Amiota mariae. The sequence continues at coordinate 4,875,072 of JAWNKV010000170.1, read as the reverse complement.
CACTCCCATGAACATCAAACAAAAATGCAAAAACTATGAAAAACGCGAAAGAATACAAATAATCTGTCAATAGAGCTGTTCCAGTGCCGGTCCCTGTTGTATTGTCGAAAGGCACAGCTTCTCCACAACTGTATTGCTTCCCTGATCAACAAGCAACAATTTCGAGAGAGAATTCTGTAGCAGAGCCTTTCGTGTGAATCTCGTTTAAGCAAGTGAAATCATAAGTGATGTCAGAAGTGAAGTGAATGGAAGTCAATTAAATTAGGAACATAAGCTATATAGAGAAGGGCATAGGCATTAAACAAATTCAAAGATTATCAGAATTAAAGAAAGCAACATTGCAAGGTCTCAGACTATGTAACACAAAGATGCAAAACTGTTTATTTTATATAAACTTACATAGTACATACAACACTATAAGATACAAATTGATCAGGTGCATAATTAGAAACCTCCTTTTCCTTGCCTTCTTATTTAGTCAAAGGTGGCCTAGACACTTAATATTCATATTTGTATTCATTTATTCCATTCAAATCAAAATTCTTGTATGCAATAAAATTTCGTGAATTTTTTTTTTTTTTTTACTTTAATAGCAAATTTCATAATAGGCAAACCTATTAATTGGACTAAAAGTAACAACCATAAAATATAATAGGTTTTTTATTACAATATTTGTTGTTGTTTTTGTTGTTGTTGTTTCTGTGCTAATTTATTATTGTTGTTTTTGATTGTTGTTGTTGTTGTTGTTTTGTTTGTTGAAATAAAGTAATAAATTTAATTATAATAAAAATATTACACCATACATAACTCTGAGCTCATTATGAGTTATTACTTGATTATGTAAAAATTCTAAGTAAAATGCAGTCAAATTTTTCCACTTTTTACATTATAAATATTTATAATGCATGTTGTTGTTATTGTTGTTGCTGTTGTTGTTATTTTTGTTGATTATAGCTAATTATGCGTTTATTAATTCTAATTAGGATAATGAAAATATTTATTTTTATACTATATACAACATATAAACTGATGCATAATTTTTAAAGCAAATTTAAATTGATTGCTTAGATAAATATAAATAAATATATTTATTACCCATATACTTATGTACATATATAATATATAGGTGTATATAAATGATATGCTTAAGTGGTAAAATTACTAAATTTTCAGTCATCTATAAATAAGATTAGATTTAGTATTATTTATTTTTTATTTATTAAATTTGGTTTATAATTTAATTTTATTTATTAGAATATTTTGAAGTATTTAAAATTAGAATTTAATTGGAATTATGTAATTATATTTTTAATAGTCATTGTAATCAAGCTTAGTTGTTGAGAATGCTGTTGTTTTACTAAATCATAAATTTACAGCTTCTATTTGTTTATTTTCAATCATCATCAATTGTCATTTAATATAACAGTTGCCGTGTCTAATATTACGTCTCTATTTGTTAGATCCTCTTTGTTTTGGATATTATATTTGTGCTCTTCTTAAGTCCATTTGTCTTGAATTTTAATTCTCTACTGTCCTGCGCTGTTTCCTACTTAGCTTATAAGAGGCTTGAATTAGCATTGAAAGAAGCTGCAATGCTGATTAGAATAATGAAATAATCAGATACAAGTAAACATAACTTGTGACTTGCTTAACAAACTATTATACAATAAGATCAGTCGCAAGTCAGCTCAAGTATTCTATGAACAATCTATGGACTATCACCACTAAACTCCCATTACCATGCATGGCATAAAGAAGCAGCAGAAAAACCGGTGACAAAATAAAAAGTGTGAACCGCAAAATTAGTGAAATGTAAAGAACAAAAAAATGGGTTGAAAGTGTAGTAGTACTGTTTTAAAATGAAATGGGAGAAACCCCGCAATAAAATTGCTTCTTGGTAAATATTGCAGCTTGTTTAGTTGTTCATCCTTCAAATTAAACTGTATTTTGGTAAAATTATAAAGTGTTATTTAGTTACAAAAGATTACAATTTTAGGAATTTCAAGTAAATGATGGTTTAACTATGAGATAAATGAAAAACATACAAATTAAAAACCACATCAATTGGACCGTCAACAAAATGTTGTTACAAATGCCTTTAAATCGAAAAAAAAAAAACAATTGAAACGCTTGAGGTACCCAAAATATTATCATCGGTGGTCGACAAATTTGACCCATAGAATAAAGTGATTACATTTAAAAAAAAAAAAAAAACAAATAATACTATAACTAATATATAACTCAGAGCACTAGCTGCTAGGGCCTTAGACTCTACTTCAAATAAAATAGGTGACAAGTTTTTAGGAAGGAGAATATCTTTTCAATATTTGATTCTGCAAAGGGATAGAGGAATGAGAGGATGAGGGCTTGGAATTAGGGAAAAGGGAAAACGATGTTTCTGGTATTTTGTAATTGTGTGCAACTGTCCAAAATATGTATTGTTGTCACATCTAATTGATCGCATAGGTGGCAGGGTGGGCGCATTTCCCCTTTTAGAAGATGTGTGTGGGTGATGCCGCTATGCCCAATTCGTAGCCGTGTAAAGATGGTGATATTTTTACTTTGTTGTAACACTTGTAAAGGTTGGAACACAACTTGTTAGCAGTGCAGGATTGTAAGCTGATTGAATGAAAAAACAAAAATTTATGATGTGTGGGCACCTTAACATATAGAATCATACGTCAGCAGCCTCATAAAATTTAAATGCAAACTATCAAGAAAATTGAATGGTTTTTCCGTTTGTTCATTAGTTTCTATGTAAACTATTTCATTAGACTGTAATCTATGAAACTGAAATTGGGTACAGACTCATCTTAATATAAGAATCTATTTTAATATTAATATTCTTCGGTTCCAAATATTTTGGGTTAAAACTTAATAAAAAACTTTCAAATAACATTAATGATAATAATGCGTTATATTTGTCAGAGATGTGCAGCGACTCAATTTATTTGGTTGCCATTTGAAATGCATTCATGCATGACTCAATGACAAAAAAACGAAAACAAAGACTATGAATTTGTTTTTGACTTAACAAACAAATGAGAAAAACAATATTATGCATGAGAGCGATAGAGACAAAAATTAAATGCTCATACATACACATAGTCTCACAAGCCTTTCATGAAGGTATTGAAAAAAATCAATGTTCATTAGTGAACTGCTTGCAGAGCGAATGTGAAACCACAGCAATAATTTTGATCACTTGTTCACATGGAAACATGCTTATGAGAGGAAAATTTGTATATTTTTTTTTTTTTTTTTTTTTTTGTTAACTTATGCACACGAGCACCCTTCGTTAAAACTGAACCTTTGCTGCACATCTCTGCTATATATTAAGATAGAATGAATAGATAGATGAATTCAAAAATCAACCACATAATTGTTTGAATTTTAATGATTTTTTTCTTGTTTAAAAAACTATTTCATTTCTTAACATATTCTGGCGACAGTTTAGAATAAGTTTTCTAATCATCATTTTTCACCAAACATCTATTAATCCTAAACAAGATTGTCCTTCCAGGCACCTGCCTTAGTCTATTTAAAGTGATTCAAATTACCATATTCTGTAAATTGATAAGAAAAGATCTTCAAATAATAAAAACAAAGAAGGTAATTACAAATTCTACAAATTTATGACACATTTTAATTAACAATTTTGCACCAAATTGCCACTCTTACTTTTGTCTTCTCCATTTTCGAAGCCATCACAAATTTTCTATCTTGTAACAAGAGAAAATTGCATTCAATTTCATTATGGCATTTTTTTTTTTGACTTTCCATTTATTTTTTATTTTTTTACTTTAATTTTTACGTGCGCCACAAGCAAAGATGCTCACAAAACAGCTGCCACAAACAGAAAATTTGTTGCATGAATGACTGAACTGAAAAGAAAAAAAAAAAAAAAATTAAAAAAAAAAGGGAAAACAGCAAAACAAAACACTATTCAACAAAACACACAAAAACCAGAACATTTCAACCATGCCACACACTTAAAAAAAAATATAGAATGGACAGCAAAAACAAAAATAAAAAACAAAAAAAAAATCGGAAACATGGCAAGACATGTACGTCGTCGTCGTCGTCATCGTCATCGTCGTATCCATGAATGAATGGATGATTGTGTGTGTGTGTGTGTGTGTATCTATGTGTGTAGGAAGAATTAATTAGCGAAACTAAGTGGCGGCAACAAATTGTTGAAGAAAACAGAAAAACAGAAAAAACAAAACAAAACAAAGCCAAACCAAAACCAAAACTAAGCAGAATCGAACCGAAAAAAACCAAAAGAAACCCAAACAAATTTTGGTTAAAGGGAAATTGTAGTGGAAGCTAAAAAAAAACCGATGAAATCCAGCAACCACTTGAATTTGATATATCAGATACAAAATATAATAAAAATGTTGCAAGAAAAAACATGCAGCTAGCAGCAGCAGCAGCAAAGCAAGAAACAAGAAAAATCAAAGAATAAATTTAATTTCAAAGCCAAATTCTGAATGAAATTGAATTTACTTTTGTCTACCAAGGAAAAGGAACAAAAACATACAGAAATACAAAAGGAAAAACAAGATCAATTAGGCAGAGTGGAAAATTATATTATACTACATAAAGAAATAGATAAATATATCAGGGAAGAATTAATTCCTAATTAGAATTTCAATATCAATAAAATAAAGTAAATTTCTAAAGTGTTTATAAGGTGACTAAGTCATGTAGATTTGATTTCTATTTATTCACTTTTCAAAATGTTGAAGGTATTTTCTCCAACAGTTTCTTCATTAAAATATGAGTTATTATTGAAGTCTTCATTGTGTGAAGTAAGAAATCTAAGTTGATAAGACATGAGACATAATTGTATATCAGATTAAACTAAAATAAGTATTCCAAGAATTGAGGGACTCCTTTATATTCTCTGATTTTGTTTATATTGATGGTTTTATTTTTAAGTGATCGAGGGGGCTGCTACAAATGATCTGATGGTAGTTGAAAGAAGTCCGAGAGTTCATTATTCATTCAACATTCCAAAAACTGAAGTACTGATTAGACAAAGAAAAGATATAAATGGACTAAGACTTGGCCTATGCTGATTTCCCTCAATTTCATATATATTTTCTCCAATGAATCTCCCATTTATGTGTACAAATCCCTTCTATTGAGGGATCACTGAAATGAATAAATAAACTTTCCTTAAAAATAAACATTTGGATGAATTGAACATATTTGACTTCTTTAATCGAACACACTTCTTGTGTATGACTCCTTTACTTCCCAACACAAGTTTCTTATTAAAATGAATAGACTTTTAATTCAAAATATTAAAGGTCAACAAAGGGTGACTCCCATTGAGTTTACAATAATTTCCAAAGAAATCTATTACTATTTATTAAGCCTATTTATGCTTTATTTATGAGCAACAGTTGTTTATGTAAAACCACAAAAAAGAAAAAAAAATAATTTAAATGAAAGCAAATAACAAAATAAAATAATTTTTATAATTTTTTTTTTTTTTTGTTTATCTTGAGTAGCAAAAAGCAAAACAATTTTCCATGAGTAAAAACATTTTTTGTTTGTACACAAGATTTTTCTTTTTTATTTTTTTTATTTTTTGCTTCTGTTGTTTTTGTTTTTGTTGTTGTTTTTGCTTTGTATCTTTTCGCCTACACGAACGCCTTCATCTTTCACAATATACAAGATTATTTTCTTTTTGCCTAGAACAGAAATATGACCATGACTAAATAACCTAGTATGTGTATGTACTTATATACTTACATATATCATAGCTATGTATATAGTATAATATACTCATGTATGTACAGCTGACACTGAGCTTGAGTCGCTCAATTAATTTTGATTGCAGCCTTGACGGTGAAAATCATCAACACAAAAATTATCTTTTTTCTTTTTATTTTGACAAAGCGAAAAATATATACAATATAGTATTTTATATATAAAGTTTTTTGTTTTTTTATTTTATTGCATTGATTGATGAAATGTTTTATTTGCTCAAAGTTTGTTTGTTGCTTTGGAAACTAAAAAATACTTGTATTGATTGACCTTTGATGAACATCGAAATACAACTATAGTAAAAGTTTGTAGAAATAGAAAGTGATATAAAACTCAAAGGAATTGCAAATAAAAGTTTTATTGAGGATCTGAAAATATTTACTGTTTTTAGAAATTCAGTTGATTGAAGAAACAAGAGGTAGATCCTAAATCAAAGTAAATTATTTTAACTTAAATGAACGATGCATAAATAAATAGATGTTTTTCTAGTTGAGTTAGTACCAGCTGAGTGCCAACAATTTCAATGCTATTAATTGAATTACCTTTGGAAAGTTTTAAATTATTTTACAGTAGAAAAAGTTGTACGATTATCATAAATATTGAGAGATTAAGACTAAAACATCTAATCAAAAAATGATATAATTCTTAGACCATTTTTACTTAAACAGGTAACAATTAAGTGATTTAGAGAACCTCATTTCGCTGCTTTACAATTTCGCGTCTTCTTGGCGTTTATGTAATGTTATATTTAATAAATCTCGGTTCCAGAAGTTTGCCCTAGGCACCGTCCTACAAAGCATATACAACTATTGAATTGTCTTCGAATTGCGAATTCACTTTCAAAAATAACATTGCCAACAACAGAAGCAAATCATCTAAGACGACTTTTCTCTTTTCCTTCTTCTAATTAATTAACTTTCCTTTTTTTTTTTTTCAAAAGAATATTCTTGGGTTACCTCTAGTAAATGTTTACACACAGTTCAAGTTCATTCTTTAAATAAGAAAAATTTGTATATAGATGACTCTGTTTTTACTTAAGACAATATCAGATGTAAGTTAACTCGACTTCTTGAAGAAATGAAAACCAATTTGAACAGACGTAGATAGTCAACTATCTACTTTATCTATGAATACCGAAAAGATTGGAGATGCCTTTTTAGTTTCTTTGACTTATTTTAGTGACTCTTTGAAATTGATTGCCGTTACGCTCGGCAGCGGCTATACTGATTACCTCCAAGTAGGACATTATAAGACATTGATATCATAGCTAGCGGTCTTCTTCGCCAATCTCAACCATTTAAAAAACCCTGCTATGTGTTACCCAGGGTATTTATATAAACTTACGACAATAATTTTAGCATTACTTCTATTTATATTTAAATATAATCTATGAAGCCTTCACAGATCTTTTGAGATTGTAGAAATGTATTAAATTTATTTATAACAATTGTATACTTTCTCATTAGAAAATTCAAGTTCAATTGATACATTAAGGATCATTCAATTTTATATTTGACCTATAAGTACTTATTGTAAATATAATTTATACAGTTTGATCCTTATTAATTTTATGGATTTTCGTTTAAAAAAAAAACCAACAACATACAAAATTTATGAAAGATTTCCTTGTTGTTTATAATCCCCAAATCTTTCTTAACATGTTTTCATAAAAATTAAATAAGAAATTCTTTAATGAATACATAAATAATTTTTAATGCCAATTTGAAAGTATTTTATTTTGAAACTCTTCTCTTTAAGACATTTTTCCATTAATTTGTTAATTTGCTAAAATATTTCTCAATATTTTTCAAAGTGTAGCAAACAAACTTAAAAGAAATGAAAATAAAAAACAAAAAAATGCAAACAATAAACAAAATTCATTAATTCTAAGCACAGTTCATGGCGAGAGTTCATTTACCATTAATTTGCTTAGATCTTTTTTAGTTTCTTTTTATTTTTTTCCACATTTTTTTTTTTATAAAATTTCTTTTTCTTTGACATTTCATTTATTATATTTTGTTTACTGTTGTGTTGATTTTCATTGACATCGTCGTCGCTCTTTATGAAACTGTGTGGATGTTTGGTTCCCAAAAGTGTACTAAATAAGTATGTTTGTTGTTTACCCAAATACTGAGAACTGAGAAATGAGTTGAGTTAAGTTGGCTTCGTTGACGTTGTCGTCGCCTACACAATTTGTCTTCATATACGTGAACGTAGAATTACGAGTAAAACATTTTATTAGCCTTAAGTGGGAAGTGATTTCCATTGAGAAAGGCAATCATAACACTTAGATACACAAACGTATGCCAGATATATTTGACTTACTGACAGATTGACTTGTTTTTCATATATTTCATACATTTCTTTTTTATGATTTATTTTTCCTTTTGGTCTTTGGTAAAATAATTTCACAAAAATGCAATTATTAACCATAGTGTGAATGAATAATGTGATATTTGCAAAGCATTAAAGAAATCATCAGAGACTCCATAAAACATAAAAGAAAAGAAAAAAATGTACAGCTTTAAGAAAGTAATTGAATGGGTCTAAGTTATCTGTCTGTCAGATCCAATGTCTTTCAATTTTTAAGCTATGAAACTTGTTTGTTTCTTATGGAAACGTTTTTACAAAATTTCATTCAGTCTAAGTACTAAAGATTACTGCAAGAGATAAATCCAAATTAGAATTTAAATATTATTAATCACTGTATATGTTTACTTAATAATTTGGAACAATCAGTTGTTCAATATTTCTTATATATAAATAAATAATTCTATGACAGAAATGCAAGGTTTTGAAAGCAAAACTTGTATAAGTATTTCTTGAGTGAAGCAAAACAAATCAATTCAAAGTAGGAATAGAATGACACCACTGAGGAATCAATACTTTTTCTCAATTTATGACCTCAGCATAAATTTTCTATGCTAATTTTCCTTATTTATTTATTTATATATAAAATTTGGTTGAACTTCAACTTAAAGATAAAGCACTACACTATTTTTCTTTATTTTTTTATTTATAAAATTTGATTAAGTTTAAGCAAAAACTAAGCACTGCACTTTTTTCTTTTCTTTCACGAAAACATATTAACATATGAAGTAAAGAGTTTGTATAATTTTAAAGCTGCTTAGACAGAGCAACATGGTGAACATCTTGGCCAAATGTTTCAAAGATTGGGCGCTCTGCAGTAGTGTTGACGAATTTTTGGTCATTTCCACCTGTTTTTGATCATATCTTTTTATTCCTAATCCAAAGCAAAAAAAAAACATTAGTATCAATAAATATATCTAACAGATTTCTATTAGATCTGATCAGTGGCATATTAATATAATATTAACTTCTATATAAATCTACGTTTTTGTATAAAAAACTGTAACATTTCTTCAGTAAGAAAAAACTTTGTAAAGAGAAACAACATCATTCTTATTTTAATATAATCCAAAATTAGACTGTTTGGATTAATATTTGATATAGCTGCCATATAAATCTTCCTAAAGATTTTAGTTTTTACAAGGCAAACTTCTTCATTGGCTGATCTAATGAGATGGCGACTTGATTGATTTTAAAATATTTCTGCATGCTTTTTTTTTTTTTTTTCTTATTTCTTTATATTTTTTGGCTGAGCCCTTCGGGTTTATCGATTTTTCTTAACCTTCCTCATGAATCACTCCGTCAATTGGTGAAAACCGTATGAAAATCCATTCGGTAGTTTTTGAGTTTATCGCGAACAGACAGACAGACAGATGCGGTAGAGGACTTTGTTTTATCTACACTATTACTAATAATATATATAAATAGATGTATATAAATAAACTATGTCTGATTCTTCTGGAACTGCTCTTCCGATTTTGATGAAATTTTCAGGAAACTCTAGCATATTCTGTAGATTTTTTGATCGATCTGATCGTTCCAAAGATTATTACAATTTTCCAAAATCAAAGCATTTAACTGTGTTAACCACTTGATCACAAGTTAACCATATAACCAAAGTGAAGTACATGACAAAGTTGTTGGTCATTTTTGACTTTTATTGGTCATTATTGATTGTCTTCCTCATTTTTTGCTGCGCTTTGTCTCTTGTCATTGCAAAAAACTATTTTAAGTGATTTCCAAGCAGTTTTTTTTTTTTGCAGAGGCGTAGCAACGCTCTCCCGGACAGCTATGACCTTATAATGAATCATTTGAGTTTAAAGTTTTTTATGAGTTTTTTTTATTCAATCTCCTCTCTTTCTATGTGAAAAGTATACAAGTTTCGGTGCAGTCGAATTGTTTTAATTATTTCTTATTTTCCATTTTGTAATTCCATTTCTAAAGTTTAAAATTTATGACCGAATATTTATTTTTAATTTTTCATTTTTCTTCTATGTTTTTTTTTTTTTTCAATTTCAATCTTCTTTAACATTGAACTTGTGTGTTGAACAGTCAGTAGTGAGTGCCAAGGCATAAATAATTTGACTTGTCTTCAATTTCAAATGCCAAATTATTATAAGTTTATCCATCCACACACCTTGAGATTTATTCTTTAAATCAATTGAGTATTTTATGTATATTTTAATTAATTTCATAGTTTTATTTTTTTCTTTCTTCAACCAAAACAAAATCAAAATGAAAATGAAAAGTTAAGCAGCGGAAAAATGTTTATTATGACAAATTTATGAAAATCAAAAGTCACTCAAGTGAAACAAATTTTTGATGAAATATTGTAGAAAATTAGCAAACAAAAACTCATATTTTATAAAATTGGTGGCAAATTCTTCTGTTAAAAAAAAAAAAAAATTAAACAAAAATCAAAAAGAAAAGATTTTATGGCATCTTGAAATGAAAGGATACAAAATGCTGCTAAAATGTTGTCGCTTTCAATCAAAGTGAAATGATAAATATTTAATTTGAAATACATTTACAACTGTGAAATTCATTAATTATCTTTCCTAAGATTCTTAATAGAGGCTAAAAAGAAAAGAAAATAAATGTGGGTGGAAGGGAAATAAGTATTGGATGAGCTTGGGAGGCAAACAAACAAACAGAACACTTTTACATATACAAACAAACACTTCAACTTGGACTTGGACTTGGAGTTGGGGAAATTTATAAATTCATTTTCAAAAAGAAACGAAATATATATTTTTCATTGCAGCGCGACATGACTTTGCCATTTGTTGTACTACTACTTATAATCATAAAAGTGTGGGAGATGGCACATCTGTCTAGGCCCAGCAGGGTGTACGATAGACACCCACGTGCCTATGAAAGTTTTATACTTAGAAAACCAAAGTACCAAACGAAACAAATTAATGACAAATTTTTTGTTGTTTGTTTGTTTGTTTTGTTATAAGAAAAACGAAGCAAAGTGAGAACAATTTATTTTAAGCACTTAAATTGAATAAAAAGTAAAAGTTAAAAAACATAGGCAGACAGACATAGAAGATATTTATATATAGTATTAAGATAGAATTGTTGTTAGTGGAAAAAAGAAAGAAATTGCGTGAGAGAAATGTCAAATGTGCGCTTGTCTAATCATTGTTTGATATTTCTTTTCTAGGTCATTTTATTAGAGCAAAATGCCAAATTTTCTACTTAGTAACGATCTAACAACAACCCCTTCTTCTCCTTTTTTTGTTTTTTTTTTTTTTTTTGTTTTGTTTTTTTGATTCTGCTTCTCATTATTGATTTTATGCTTCTTATGTATGTTTATTTACTTGAGATCTGTTTTTCATTCATATAAATATTTATTAAAACGCCTTCACTTCCGTCGCTGCTGCCACCCTCTCATTTCTAATTCAATTCTGACGTCATAAAGTATTTCCGTTTTTTTTATTTCTTTCGCCTACGATCGCCTTTTTGTACTCATCTCATCTCTATTTTGCCTGATCTCAATCTGCCTACGTACGATTCTCTATATATATAAGTAGTAGTAGTATAAATCTATGTATCTATGATACTCAAAGCCTTTTTATATGTTTGTTTCTTATAATTTTACTAATTCTGCTGCCTAAGACAACTTTGTTGTTGTCGCTTTATGGGATTTTTGTTTTTCTATTCTTCTAAATTATCTTATATGTTTTTTTTTTTTTTTTTGTGTTGAAAAGGAGAAATGGAAAATTGTTTTAAGAAACTTGCGTCAGTCGGAAAATTCATTTCGAACGTTTAAGACGCGCAAAAAAATCTTAAATTCGCATTTCCATTTAGTATTAAATTTTGAATCAAATTTACAAAATAGAAAATGGCTGTAAGTGTTTTTTATGTGAAATATATTTATATAAAACATATTAAATTTTAAGAAAGGGGAAATAATAATGGATCCTGTGGATAAAAGTATATAAAAAATTTATTTATAAATAAATAAAAAATAATATTAATATAAAAAAAAATATATACAAACAAATAAATAGAAATTGTATCAAAAATTAATAATAATAATAAAATTGTATAAATTTATAAAAAAAAAAAATACTAAATAAATATAAACAATGGTTAATGATATAAAATATGAATAAATAAATAAAATATATAAAACTAATATTTTTAAAACTCATAATTTATTATTTAATTAAAATTTAATCAAAAAAAAAATAATATATAATGGAAGTACATATTTTTATTAAATAAATTAATGCAAAATAATTCAATTTCTGTGCTCCAATAAAATTTGCATCTTTTTTAGATTTTTATTCAAAATTTTCTTATACCAAATTATCTCTAAACATAAAAATTTAAGAAAATATGAAACTTTCTTCCAATTTATGTAGAAAGTATCTTTAGTTTTGTATAAATCGATATGCAACTATTATATAAAAATCAGTAAATGTGAAAAACAAACATTTTTAATGTAGATCCAACATAACAGAATCCACATAAATTACATCAAATAGATTTCCCAATTTTTTGTAAAACAATAATAAAATCTTTCTCAAGTTTATTGTGTTTTATTAACATTTAACATTGAGATAGCAGTCTTCAACTAATCTTCAATAATCTCTTCAATAAAATCAAGAATTTAATATAATTTGAATGCCTCAAATTAAGTCAATTTCTTTGAAGAAAACTTCACTAAAAATATGATCAGAGGCAATTGATTGGTTGTTACTATTTTCATCAAATTATAATAATTGCCCTTCTTATTTTACAATTTCTCAATATCAATAATAATTTATGATTGTTTTTTGTTGTTTTTATAATTGTTATTATAATTTATAGTAAAAGCAATAAAAAAATATGTAACAATTTCATTTAAATTAAATGAAAACCCATTGAAACAATAAAATTATTAATTGCAAAATTGCAACACAATAGTCACGTATTTAGTATAATAAAAATTAAATAAAAAAATAATACAATAAAACCAAAAAAAAAAAAAAATATAATTAATTTTCATAGGCAAACATTACAAAAAAAAAAAAGCAAACAACTAATAAAATATAAGAAAAAAATGAAACTGTATCCACAGAATTAGCAAAAATATTTTATTTATCAATAAATTGGCTAAATATTGAACAGAAAAAAAAAAACAAAACACAAAAACAATTAAACTAAAATACAAGTTGAAAAAATATTTGAACTCAAAAAGCAAAAAACTAATTTCAAGTACTTAAATGATTACAAAAATGACTAAAATAAATTATGAGGGAAATACAATCGAATCGAATTGGAATTGTATAATTGAACATGAATTATTATTATTTCATTGTTATTTTTCAATTTTTGTACAATGGGAAAATATTATGTTTTGTTTTACCATAAAGTTTGTAATATATACAAGGAAAGGTCCAAAGCATGGTTGGTGAATAGGGTTTCCTTAGTCCCTAAATTGATATTTTCAAATGAACCATTTATGAATGAAGAAAAGTCTCATAGAAATCAAAGCTTTCCTATATTATTGCCCTGAATTTTTAGACAAACAAATCTGTTTTATTGGGGGCACTTAGAATCGAACACTTTCTATATGAATGCCATGCATTCCTTGACAGAAAAATCTGTTTTCTTAGGAATAAATGAGCAGACGAATTTGATAGTTTGACACATTTTCCACTGAAGGACTTGTCTCTTGTTATCGATTCTGCGGATTGATTTAAAAGGCATTGGACAACCTAAGGATTACTTTCAGGTATCACAATCTGTCATAAGGCTTCTTAGTGAACTCGCATTCTATGGCAAATGGTCTGCATATCCTATTATCTTATCCCTTTCTATTGAATTCTTTCCTTATCTTTCTCTATATATCCTTTTATATTCTATGTTCCTATTCTTCTTGTTGTATCATATACGTGTTCTTCAATTATTTTATTGATTCAGTTTTTATGGAAAATACAAAACAAAAACAGGAAACAAATTCGTCAAATTTAAATTTATCACATTTCTCAATTGATTTGCCTCTTCTAATTTTGACAAATACAAAACAAAAAACATTAATTGTTATTGAAAAAATATAAAAAACAAAATAAATATTTTTTTGCTAAATTCATAAATAAAAATAATATCAACATTTTTAAATTAATAAAAAATATAATAATTTTGTTAATTGTCCAGAAAATCGAAATGCCCCATGGACTTGTAGTACATACTATATTCATATATATATATATATGTTTATGTAATAATATATTTATTTATTTATAAATGGAAAAAAAAATGAAATATTGAATTACTTGTAAAAAATAGAAATGAAATAAAACTTTGTTGCATTAATTTCATTTTGTTGTGTGCATTGTTTAATGTCGATTTACAATGTCAGTGATTGATGTTCGGAAGACCCACGTCGACCTTTGTTATTACTATTTGATGGAACAGAAATGTTAATATTCATCATGCTATGCATATCGACTGACCTCTTTTTGACCCCTCATCTCGACAAGTTTTCAAAGGTATGCAAATTTGGTGAAGTCATCAATGGTTGCATTGAAAACAATTGAACAGATATAGGAATAATTCTACTTAATATTGAAAAAAATATTTTAAATATTTATTCAGCAATACTGAATATTTTATACTTTCTAAATATTCAGTGATAATTGATAATATGATTTATGAAAGAAACAAAGGATTTCTATTACAACTTTGAATGTTGCCTAATCTAATAAGAAGTTTTTCCACAAAATCTACAAAATATGAGGCACATAAAAGTTTAGATGTTGTATAAATGAATAAATGATTGCTTAGAGCCAATTAATATCCCATCCGATCGTTCAGACTTTTAAACATATTTAAGTGAATGTTTTGTTATTTTATATTTATATATATTTATACTAAGAAATAACTGTAAGTTTTTAAGAAAACAATCCAATTAGTCACATACTTAGATGTATAAAAGAGAAAGTGCATAATTTATTTAGAACTTTTATACAAAAACTCGAATTTTAGGATTCAAATGATTTTATATTCTAGAAGTTGATATTCAAAATTACTAGAGAAATATGATTATAATGTCGGTCATATATTTCTCTTAAATCTTTGAAACCCTTCAATTCTCTTTTAATTTGTTACAAATTTCCTTTACAAATTAATAAACATATCTGATGGTGCTTAAGTGAAAAGTGTAAAAAGATAAAAAAATTATTTATATTTCATATCTATAAACATAAACACATTCACACAAATATTTATATGTAGTATGTACAGTACAGTTATGTGTGGCTACATCGTTCAACAAACAAATGATTTTATTTTCACTTTTCACTCTCAGTTGGCATATGTCGGAATCAACTTCCCACCCTCACCCTTACGATTCTCTGTCCATCCATTCAACCATTTGGTTGTCTGTCCGTCTTCTGTTCATTACCATTACCTCCATTTTGTTCACAAGGGCATGGACAACAGAATCAAACCCCATGGCAGCTGTTGTGCCATAATTCATTTCACATTTCTGATGTCTTTGTTTTTTATTTTCATATTTCGTTTTTAATTTTTTTGTCTTGTGAAATTTTCTCATTTGTAAAGCAACAACAGTAGCAAGCAGTAAAATCAAGAGAAGGAGGCCTCAAAAAAAAAAAATAATAATAAATAAATATATGTATATCACTCTCACACACACACACACACACACATACAGACTTTCTGTTGACATTTTTCCCACGCGCTCAATTCTCTTGATGCGCCTGGCAATGGCAATGTTCATTCGCGTTTGTTCATACTATACTCGTACTATGTATATATTCACGCTTCACTTTTGACTCGCGTCGGTCATAAATCTACCGACTGTTGGGGCCCCAACCACTGACACTGGTGACAACCAAAATTTGACCATGCCCATGCCCGTGCCCATGCCCTAAGGTAATAGCTCATGGTCGTCAGAGGCGATTGAGGTGTTTTCGGCTTTTTTTTTAATTTTGTGTGTGTGTGTGTGAGACACCTGCAAACATGTACACAATGTTTCTAGATACTTTGCCCCCTTTTCTGATCATATTCTCTTAATAATTTTCTTCTTTTGTGCTCCCTGAATGCATTCATAATTTATAGATGCATGACAGAATAATATATTATAAAATTTATTTTTATAAATAATTTTTCTCTATTTTTCTTTTTATCTTTCAATAATCGCTGCAGTTTTTGCTTCTCTTGTTGATGATTTTCAACATTTCAATTCAATTTCAATTTAACAAATATGATATTTGGTTGTGTTATTTTTACTTGCTGTTTTTGTCATGTTTATTTCATAATGTCAACAATGTTTTTAATGTCAATAATGAGAAATGTGCAAAGTACAAAAAAAAAAAAACTGAAAATCATGTTAAATAATTTTAAAGTGATATAATTCAATTTCTCATTTGCATATACACAGAATGTATATACTCGTATATACATATGCTTATACTTATGAAAAAGAATATGTATGTATGTCAAATATGTATAAATCTCAGTATGGAGCTATGATTGTGGTGACAAGTTAAATCAACAGTTGTTGGCTTATATAGTAAAATATTAATAAGTAGTATGAATGTCTCGAGGGAATAAATACTTATTAAATCGATAAATTCTCATTAAAACCAAATTATATATATTTGTATTTTTTTAAAGGGAAGTTTTAATTAAATCTTTTATTTTTATAAGCCCAAAACTTTGCTGAGATAACCTTGACCAAATTTTTTAAGTACCGAAATTAATTAATTAGGATTGATTGAGTGAACAAGTAATCAGAGAAGATTAAATTGGTAATGAAATCAAGGAAGTAAATAGTAAAACTATGTAAACATGAAGAATAGTCCAGATGTCATGCACTCGTTCTTGTCAGCATTTGTTCAGCAAATGAAATCCGATAAAAATTCAATGCTAGCGGCGAAAGCTCACTTTCCATCTGTGCATTTTATCTGTGAATTATTGCTGGACAAGTTGAATGTATTCATTCTTATGAAGCAAAAAGTTAGGCTGTGTTCAACTATTCTCTGCCGTGTCGACAACAAACATCTGTTTACCTTGCGTGTGTTGTGCCGCTGAAACTAGTAAAAAGCATAGGGCAAGTGAAAAGTTTGGCCTTAAGATAGTTTAGCTTTATAACTGCAATACTTAGATACAACTAACTCTTATATTTATTCCATAATGTAAACTTGATTAAATTGATTTTCCAAAAATTTTGTTGAACTTTTTGTTACCTAAAAAAGAATTTCAAAGACTTTGAAATTAAATGAAACCTTTTAAAATCTTTCATTTCATAAATTTTTAATCAACAAGTTTTTTGTTTTTTTAAGTAATAATTCGATTTACAATACAATGAAGTGGTTGAAATGACCTTCAAGAAACCTTAAAAATATTTAAATAAACAAATATGAAATCTTTATTTTTGTTTGCTGATTTTATTTTTATTTAAATTGTTGTTTATTTTCTTTTTTTATTTTGTTCTTTTTCTTAATTTATTTTACGACCAATTTTTGTTTGTGTTTCAACAAAATTTTTTCTTTTTTTTATTTTATTTTTATTTCAATTTGTCGTCTGGCAAAAAGCCAATCAGTGCCAAAGATACTCATTTGCTTTAATTTTTACATTCTATTTTGTTATATTTTTTTCTTTTTATTTTTGAAATTTATTAAATGCATTAAGAAAATATTAATGAAACCAATAATCTTCTATATGAACGATGACGCCTACAAATGTTAATAAATTATCATGCTACATTTGGGTTAATATTTCCTTGAGTTTGGGGGCGAAAATAAATAAACAAACTAAGAGAAAGAGAATGAGAAATGAACTAAATTTGCCAATCAAATTGAGTTTCCTCTAATCGAAATTGTATGAAAATTGAATTTTTATACTAAAATAATGTAGTTTACAAAGAAAATTTGCATTAAATAAAAAATTTAATGCATTTTTTCCTTAGATTTGTTTATTACATGGAAAAAATTTGGCATTTAATTATAGCAACAGGAATATAGAAAATAGAACTATGTCAATGATAGAAAAAATTAAATCATCTTTCTTTTTGGGCATTTAGATGTTAAGATACTTTTGTGATGATTATTGTACCAAGAAGCATGAAAATGATAAGAATGATGTTGGAAAGAATCGGTCCAGCAATATTCATTCTTACATCTGTTCATTTCTTTACTAGCCACCAATCATTCAGTTTATGTGCTATTGAAACTAAATTAAGCACAGTCACATATTTCATGTTTTTATCAGAGTTTTCCAATTAAAAAAAGATGTAAACTTCAAACCAAAAATTAAAGAAGGTTAGGTTAAACAGGCCACTCGTGACTTCATGCGTGTTCACCTAGAATTCTTGTGTGTCATTAGTTGTTGTGTCATTAGTTGTTGTGTCATTAGTTGTTGTGTCATTAGTTGTTCCTAGAGATTTCTCTTAGTCTGTAAGGCCAACCTGAAGATTCCGAGAACAGAGTCAGGTGGCACCTTTGCCAAACTGCCCAATTCCTAAAAGAACGGTTCCAGAGAAGGCAGGTTCGTCCTTTAAGAAATTCAGAATAGCCACAGAGGATCTGCTGAATGCTCTGTGATTCTTCTTCATAATCACAGCTACGACAGAAGTCTGGGTATGGAACACGCATCCTTTGGGCCTTCAACCCAATTGTGCAAAGCCCCGTTAAGACTCCAGTCATCATCCGAAGCCTAATCTTGTGAATGTATAGGAGCTTGGAGGTCTGTTTAGGTTGATAGCAAGGCCAGAGTATCCCAACAACAGAACATTCAGGTTCATTCGCCCACCTACTGTCTGCTAGCTCATTGGTTCTTGTTCCCAGCCTTAAAAAGATGTCTTGTATGGGTTTATGAATATAAGCAGCCCAAACTAAAAAAACTTCAATTTGGACAAATATTTTATGATATAAAAACTTCGTTATTACTTCTATATTACAGCATCGAAACAATTTAACACGATTGTTAATAGCAACTTATTACTTTTTTTATTAACTACCTTCGTTCAAAAGTATGTAAGCTTGGTGAAACTGAATCTTTTTTTGCCCTGAAATCAATACAAAACTGACAAATATAATAAAGAGGAAAAACCATAATAGAAAAAACTAGAAAAAATGTTTAAAAATTGCCCAAGGATGGAATGTTTTTTGTTTTTTATAAAACATAAATTAATCCTATGCAATCCGCCAGTGATAACAATGTTGATGATTATTTGTTACAATATTTTAGGACTTTTGTGTAAATTCGAAATATTCTCGGAATTCAATATACTCGTCTACATATTTTGTATATAAAATAAACGTGGAATTATATATTTTCCCCTTTCATTTATTTTATAAAAAATTCTATGTAAACAAAAAAATATAATTTCTATTATTTTTTTTACTATTACATTTACTAAACCCAAAAAAAGAGAAAACAAAAAATGAAAAATTATACAAAAACATGACCGAACATTGACATTGATGAACAAATTGAGTTGATAAATTACAACTACAATAGAATTTATAGAAAATATTTTTTTTTTTTTCTTGTTGATGATGTTGATGATTTTTTATTATTTAGTAAGTTTTATTTTTAATTGGATGATTTTGTTGTCATTTATTTCATTCATTTACTCACTCGCTCAGACTTCACTTGTATAAAATTATTTTTGGAAAAAGAACATATGACAATGTCAAATCAGATTTCAAACTGATTCTAGTTAAAATTGATTTACTTTCATATGCATCTATGAGGTTAAATATTAAATTTACATAAATTATTTTTAACTCAATTCCTCAGTTCCTAAATCATGAGTGAGAGTCATATCAGAGGCGAAAGACCCTATTACAAGTCATTAGTTTGATATTACACACAGCAGATTTCCATTTCAATACTTTAAAAAACAAAAATATAAAATTTCTTTACAACAAATATGACTTCCATAAAAATGATTTATAGAAATTTGAATTTTACAAATTTATATTTAAAAAATGAAAAACAATTTATTTTATAAAATTCTCTTTCCTGTATTAAGAGAAAACTCATTATTATAGTATTTCCCGTTGTGTCCACAGATTGTATCGCAACCACAGATCAATTGCTACAAATTGTTATTACCATTATAGTGCATACTTTTCCTTATATACAAACGGCATTCACAATATACACACACGTACTTATTTGATATACACGTAAATGAAATGATTGCAAGAAACCAACAAACACTCAGCCTTACCGTAAACCAATTAATGCAATTATTAAAAAATCATTAAATACCAAATATATAAACACATACATTTGTATATACATGAATGAAATGATAAAAAACACAAAATAAATGATAATAAAAATAATAATAAAAACATTAAAGATAATAAAATGCACACATTTGTAGCCACAATAAATACAATAAAAAAAAAATAAATAAAAAAAAAAAAAAGGGAAAAATGAGAAAATGAATAAAAAAAATAATCTACAAACAAAAGAGAAAAGCATACAATTTTATTTTCATTTTCAATTAAAACATTGCACATTTTTTAATTTACCAAACATTAACAATACATGGAATTGTGCACAGAGTGCGGTATGTGGCAAACATCAAGTTGAGTTGATTTGACCCAACTCAACTCAACTGAACTCAGCTCAGCTCAGCTCAACTGAACTTAACTCAACCCAACTCGATTCGATTCGAATCGAGTCAACTTAACTTGACACACAATTCCAAGTGATGTGTGAATTCATTAAAATCACTTTGCTTCATTGGTCGACCATTTGAGCATATCTAGAGAAACAGGAGTGGGCAAAGAGATCGAGAAAAATATACCATAAATACATATAAAATGCATAAATAAATAAAATTACAATTTTTTGGAAAATATCAATATAAAATTCCATACAAAACAATACCAGAAATGATGATGGCTTTTTAAAAATACATAAATATTATGTCATAAGTAAATAATACAAAAAAAAAAGAAATAAATAAAAGTAATAATTTACAAAAATATTGGGAAAAAATGAGTTATAAATGAAAAACGAACAATAAATACCCTGAAATGTAAAGAGTTTTTATTGACTTCAGTAATAACAAACTAAGAATAAAATAGTCAAAATATGTCTAAATGAAAGTTAAATTTAGTTTAAGTGCTTAGACTTTTGAAAAAGCTCAGAAATCTGTTCAAAATCATAGCTCCTAGTATTTTTTTTTATCACAGAATTTAGGTGTCTGGCTAAGAAGAACATTATTTGGAGGAGAAAATGTAATTGTTTTGAGATCTTAATGTATTTTCTTTTGAGGCTGAGAAGGAAGATTAAAAGGTGTGGCAGTGCATTCATAATAAAAGATGTGACCCTCAAAGGATCAGTTATCTTATATAATTTGTTTCTTTTAATAAAATTTCTTCTTAGAAAACTCTTTTCATAAGTATTATGGCTTTCTGGCTTTCTACCTCTCAGTAAATATTCTGATACTTCTTCTCAGTCAACTAATGATTGGTTTAGCATGATAAGATGACCACTTGATTGATTTAAAAATATGTTATTCATCTCAGTTGCACACCTAACTTTTTTCATTTTTCTTCGAGTCGAAGGACTGTTCCATTGGGTTTTTCTGAAGTTTCCTTCTACCTAAACCACCCCAGTATTAAAGCGCCCCAAAAAAAAAAAAAAAGTTATTCAAATTGGTCGAGTCATTCTCGAATTTTAGCAAGACTAACGCACAAGAATTTATTTTTATTTATAACATAAGGTAATAAACCTAGACTATCATCATCAAACATACTCATTTAATATCTAACAAACCATTTTTTTCCAAGTCATTTTTCCCTACAATTAACAAGAATTGAGACACATAAGCGGAGTAGGTTTAGTTAGTGATATCATTCTTACAAATATTCATTACACTTGAGACATTAACATCAACAGATTTAAATGAATTGTTAAATAAAAAAAAAAATATATACAAAACTCTCTTTAAAAACAAAATACCCTTTATTGTTACATATAAATAAATATTCATCAATATAGTTTTGCATAAAAATCATCAGAAAAAATATCGAAACATAAAATGATTATTAATAAAACAAAGAAAAAAGGGAAAGTTTTTTACATTTTTATGTAAATTTATTTTTAAAAACAAGAGCAAACATGATATGCCAACTTTTTTCTTATTGTTTCGAATAACTTTGTTAAATGTATTTCATTTTTCCAAAAATAAAGAGAAACCTGATTGAATGCATGGATTTCTAGAATTATGAGTTTGTAATATTTATACTTTTGTAGTTTTTAAAATAAATGATAACTTTATATTAAAAATAATTTCAAAAGAACAACAATATTTGATTAATTCATCATCAAATATAAATAAGAAATTATTACTTATTCTGTTGTTTTAACAATTAAACATTTGCCATTGCCACACTTAAGTCATTAAAGGGCGTCGAATATGGTAAAACGATGTTTGTTTTTATATATTTTATTTTTTATATATACTAGAATAGATACCCTTCCCAAAATATTTGTGATCAGTGACCTGATGAGGTGTTTCACAAAGGCGAGTTCATTCATATTAAACTTTATATGCATCTCACTTGCTCAACGCACTCTTTTGAATTTTTTCGATTTATTGACTGTTCCTTTGGGGCTTTTCAAATTTTCATTTTCCCTAAACTTGCCTCATGAATTACTCAGTCAGTTGGTAAAAACCGCATGAAAATCCGTTTGGAAGTTTTTGAGTTCATCGCGTTCAGACAGACAGACAGACGCTTCGGGGGACTTTGTTTTATAATATGTATATAGCATTTTGTCATTTTCAATTCAATAAAAAAGCAAGTAAAACATATTGCATATTGCAGCTTCAAACAATACAAGCAGCGTCAAACAACACAAACGACTTCAATGTTATTGACTTCAGGAAAGCAAAAAATAGCTGTGAATTTGAAAATTGCAGAAAGTAATCATTGAAGAAAGAAGTATTAAAAGTTGAATTATTAAAAAAAGAAAGTATGAATTTTTTTATCATGCAATAAATTGAATTGATAGGAAGAATTAAAAAAAAACATTTGTTGCCATTCACCAAGTCAGTTTTTTATCATTTACCACTTGATCAAACAGTTCTTTTGGTTTATAAATCAATTCTTTTTCCAATTACCAATACTGAAGTCGAAGTTGATCGACTTTTGACGTTTTGGCTTTTGCGACAAAGCTATGTTGTTCGCATCATTCGACTTCATACATTTCAATTTTCGTATTTCGATGTATGGAAACAATAAAAGTCGCTTTGCAAGATAATGTCGCTTATGTAGTTGCGCCTTTAGTGACTTTGACCAGAATAAGACATCAAATATAATAGATTAAATGCAGCAGTGCTGATATGTGAATGAATACACTCATATGACATTTTGAATGCATTCATATGTTGGAAAATAATCGTATTTTGCATGCATGAATGTATTCAAATTAAAAATATGAATACATTTATGCACATGTTAGTATAAATGACAATTTGTCATTTGGTGTAAATGCACATTTATGAGTTGATTTGCTTTGAGTGTACGAAATATGAATTCATTTATGCACATGTCTAGTATAAATGACAATTTATCATTTGGTGTAAATGCACCTCTATGAGTTGATTTGCTTTGAGTGTACGAAATATGAATTTATTTATGCACATGTCTAGTATAAATGACAATTTGTCATTTAATGTAAATGCACATTTATGAGTTGATTTGCTTTGAGTGTACGAAATATGAATTCATTTATGCACATGTCTAGTATAAATGACAATTTGTCAATTGGTGTAAATACACCTCTATGAGGTGATTTGCTTTGAGTGTATTTCCTTGTACCTGATGGTTCACTAGAAACGTTTTCATGCAAAATATAATACTACCTACCACGAATGATTTTTCTTTGGTTTACTATAAATAATTTTAATTGAAGAATATTGTTAAATGAAGTTCAATTGAAATTCATAATTCTGAACTTTCTCGCCAACTTTATTCTTCATTTTTGGTACTTAATAATCTCAAGTCATAACACAAAACAACTTCAATCTCTTATCCTCATACTTTTTGACAAACTTTTATAGAAATGTTTATTTAATTTCAAAATTTCTACATTTTCTTGAACTGTTTCTAGTTACCTCTTATTTCCTCACTTCTTCACTCTTCTATTTACTGTTTATATTCATTTCATTTACAAGTATTTCCATTCCAACAATATGAAAAACATAAAATATTTTCACTTAGACTTTCATTATTTTCAATTTTTTGAACCAACAACAACCAACCAACAAAAATAATAAAAAATAAAAATCTTTTCATTTTCACCTTTTGAAGAACAATCACAATTCCATTAACATTCTTGCTCTTAATGTTTTTACTCTTAGTCACTCTTTTATTCATAGAACATACCATAGTACACAGAATACACTGCGTATACATAATATTAAGTGAGAAATCATGTTCATTGCGTATACGCTGCTTTGTTTATATGCAAGTAACGTTTTGTTGTTGACCAAGAATCAACAATAACCACTGACAGCAGCAGCAACAACAACAACAAAAACAGCAACAACTAGAAGAAAAGCAACAACATCAATGCCAAAACGTGGTTTTTGAAAATGTCGCGCATTCTGTTAGTGACAAGTTGAGGTTTAACGCTGTCCACCTTGTTTTGTTCGTTGGTTCGCCTGCCAATTGACAGCCTCAGTCCACCAGTTCCCCAATTCACCCCATAACTCCACCCAACTTATCTGCCATCATTGTGGCTAAAGTTGGCAGCAATGCTATTAAAATCAAAATTAATTAATTGGAAAATTCATTTTTCTTCTTTTAGAACTTTTTTGTCGCAAGTTTTTCTATTATATTTCCTTTTTTTTTTTATATTGTCAAGTTTCCCTGTTTTTTTTTTTATCTTGATGTGTGTTGATGCCGACGACGACGATGATTTTATTGCTGATGTTAGCGTAATTAATACGTTTGCGGGTGGACAAATTTGCTATGCGTACGTGACAATGTTGGAACATCTCCATACCCTCTAATGGACTCTCATAGTACCAGTAACATTTGACATCTGTCTGTGCCTAGTTTTATGTGTTGCTTGTTGTTGTTATTGTTGTTGTTGTTGTTGTTAGAATGTTAGTGCTGTCAACATTGTTAGGTTGAAACCAATTGGCCATAAGCCAACATTGAAGTTGAGTTTAGTTGACATTCGAGTTGACAAAAAAACTTTTAAAAAATTCTATTTTAATTTGTGACCTTTAAATTTAAAAATATTTAACAACGATTTTCATTTAAAATTCCTTTAAATTTGACTATAAATTCTTATTTGCTTTCTCTTTTTAGCCACGTAACAAGGAACAAGAACAAGAAGTCCTTAACTGGGTGTTCGCTGTGATCGGTGAAAAAGTACCCGCTGGCCAATATGAAGACATCTTGAAGGATGGCATTGTCCTTTGCAAATTGGCCAACAAATTGACCCCCGGCTCTGTGAAGAAAATCCAAGAGCGTGGCACCAACTTCCAGCTGATGGAGAACATTCAACGTTTCCAAGCTGCCATTAAGAAGTACGGTCTACCTGAAGAGGAAATCTTCCAGACAGCTGATTTGTTTGAACGTCGTAATATTCCACAAGTTACATTGTCTTTGTATGCTTTGGCACGTCTTGTGAGTAATAGAAGCATTTCGCTCATTATTATGTTAGATATTTATTGGTTTCTTTCCCCCTTTTAGACACAAAAACATCCTGAATTCACTGGTCCCAGCTTGGGCCCCAAAATGGCTGAGAAGAACGAACGTGAATTCACTGAAGAGCAATTGCGTGCACACCAAGGTGAACTTAATCTCCAGATGGGCTTCAATAAGGGTGCTTCACAGTCTGGTCATGGTGGTTTCGGTAATACGCGTCACATGTAAATTTCGCACAACCACACACCAATACACACAACCACAATCACATACACATGCACAAATTCTCTCATGATGATTATGATGATGATGATGAAGGAAAAACACTTAACGTTTTACTCTCACACTTACATGATTTTGTATTCAGTTGAAATTAAAAATTAAATTTCTTATAGCATATTTCTGTGCGCTGTGTCATTATGTCTTGGATTAATTCCCAAAAACACACACACAAGCAAACAAACAAATGAACAAACGCACACACATTTGATGTTAAACATATTTTCTGATATAATTAAGTAAATTTTCTTGCTAATGTAATTTATAATATGAAATAAATTAATTAATTTTAATATAAAATTAAATTTCAAAAATATATGTTTCTTCTACTTCTTCTCCTATTTGTCATTTCTCTCAGTTATACTTAGTATTTACTCAAATACTGAAAGTTTTGTTTTACTTTGTTTTACTTGAAGACAGAAGATTATCATTAGACTTGAGTTAATTAACAAAACAAAGTAAGCAAAGCTAAGCTAAGAAAGCGATGGTCGAACGAAAACAGGTCGCAGGCCACCATCCACCTGACTCAGCAACAATTCACAATTCACAATTCTTTTCTTTTTCTATCATTTTCCATTTGATTGTCTTTATCTCTTGGTCCTGGTCTGCTTAGACTGCGTGGGATATGTTAAGCAACCTGGTCTAATATTTATCAACACACACACACACACACACACACACAAATCTAAGTATTTACATATGTATTTACTATACATGTAAGAGTATCTGTGTTTGTCTCTTAGGGTATTTTAGTGCTCTTAAACAAATTACATTTTCAACGCCTGCAAAGGCTACGATAAGCATAAGAAATGTCAAGGCCATTTATATTTATTTAAGCAGTCACATGGCACAGGTCAGTCAGGCCAAAGTACACGGTAAGAAATGGTTAACAAGGGAAATACAATAGAAAGCAATCTTCAAATTTATATAGCAACAAAAAGGAAAGAATATACTCGTATATTTACAACAAAAACCCACACTATAATATTCACAAAATAGTCTGCTTTCCATTTACTTTAAGGTCAATTTATTATACTCGTAGTAGTTGCCAAGAGTTAGAGTTAAAAACAAAATTTAAAGCCTACAAGGCTAATTTCAAATGAAATCAAGGATAGAATTCTATTAATAGTATGTAAGAGATGATAAGTAGTAAAGTTTTATTCTTTAAAGGTATTTTGTATAAATTGTAGATGCTTTCATTTCAAAGTTTCTTTAAAGATTTGGTTGATGGCAAAGGAAAATCTCCCCCAAGAATTTAAATGATGAATATAAGTTAATGAAGATATTGGAAATTCCCAGATGCCTCTTAAATTTAATGGCTTTAAAAATTATCCGAAATAAAGAAAGTTGTGTTTATGTTAGTTTTTGAACTTTAAATTTGTGTTTGTTCTCTGCAATAATCATAAAAAATATGAAAAAAATTCATAGTTTGGCGAGACAAAGCGCTCTTGGCTGACAAGCACGGACACGCAGCTTTCTGAATGATAAATCCTTCTCTGTGGCAGTCAGAGACCATCAGATGCTTGAAGGCTGGTGTTCCATAAGGCAGCATTGTAGCCCCGTTATATGTATACCTTGGACATGACTTTAATCAATGAAGACCAAGCATACATTGCTACATACTCTGATGATATGGACATAGTCTATAACTTCAGGTTACCTATTGAAGCGGTGGATTAAATAAACCAATATTTTATGCCTGAGCCAAGAGCTGGAATGTAATAATCAACTCCACCAAGTCCAGTAATTGCACCTTCATTCTAAGAAAATGTGTATTTGTTTGGTTATAACATACAATGCAAGCATCATTTTACAGAAGGAGCAAATACGTTATAAACTCCTCGCATGGCGTGGCCTCATTACAATTTTGTACAGTGCGGTGTTTTAAAAACTGAAGAAACTTGACTGGCTCCTCCAGCCATCAAACAATCAGTGATAGATTGTTGTTGTCAATAAAAGAATCATTTACTTACAAATAGTGGAACCAATATGGCGGTATGCAATACAAATCAAGGGCATCACGACTATCTCTAACATCTCTAGACTGCAGGCATGCAACAACAAAGCACTCAGAAGGATCACGTATGTCCCTTGGTTTGCTAGAAACTCCATGCTGCAGATGTAAACAGCTGCTCCAGAAGCACCCTAACCCATTGGCGTCTGCTCCTTCCTCTTGACCTCCCACTGACTGGAGAATTTAATTATTTTTATTTTTTGTATTCACTTATATAGATAATAGATACAAATCATTATTATTTACAATCAAACAAATGAGTCATGCAGTTTAAATGCTTATTATTATGAAGAAAAAAAAAATAAATAAATAAAATAAAATAAAAATAATATTGTTTTTTCTAAAGAATAGAACATTGTGTATCAATGACATTACAATAGAGCAAATCTGGGCCATGGGAACTGGTTTTCATCACTAACTATCACTTTATCCATTTATCATAACTTTACTTTGAATACTTAACTTGAAATTCTCCTCCTTAATCGAATTACATTGAAGTTCATTTAATGTATTTTATTTAAATTTTCTCTAAGTGTAATCGATATCGATGACTTGCGGCTTCTTGTTATTCTTGACATACCTTCTTACTCTTCTTTCTACTCCTTTTTATATGTTAAGCTGAATCCGTGTATTTATCTTAAGCTGATTGCTAGCTAGAATCGCTTAACAACAAGGACACAACAAAATGATGAAAAGAATCATTGAAAGCGAAAATAAACAATTTATTGAAGAATAAGAGAATAAGAACAAGAACACGAAATAAAACGATAGAACGAGTAAGAAAAGCAACAAATTATATTAAGAATTAAAGACAAATATCAACGACGATACCTTACCATGCTATAGTCCCTGAGATATATTGATAGGCATTGAGATAATCTTATGTATAGAAAGAAACAAAATCTACTTAGTAGCTACGAGTAAACTAATATGAGAAACCAATGTGAAAGGACATTCACCTCCTTATGTAAGTATATCATTATGCATGTTAGTAAGTGAGGATGATACGAATACACGAGTATGCATAGATATGCGTGTTTAATTCCCACTTTTCGTCGAGAAAAAACAATAACAATAACCACAGCCAAAGTTAGAGTCACAGAGAAGGCAAATCAAATAAAAACAAGAACAACTAAATAAAATAATAAATAAAAAAATAATAATAGAAAAGTAAAATAAAACAAAATGGTTACTTTGACAGCCATGACAGTATGGTAAATGTATCTGTCTATGAGTGTGTGTATGGTAAATGTATCTGTGTGTCTATATTTCTATATGCATTTCTGTGTGTTTGTGTGTGTGTCTTTTGTTATTTATTTAATTTTATTTATGTTGACAATTGGTGAAACTTATACAAACTCAAACAAATACACATACTCACACAAACACAAACACAAACACACAGATACTTTTAGATACTCAAACACATACAAACAATATACATACGCATATAACAGATAAACTAACAAACAGACAAACAGACAGATAACACGCAGACCTTCGCTCTTACTAATAATGCAATTTATTGGCAGCCAGTTGACAATGACAATTGTTGACTTTCCCTTCACTTTCACTCACCATCACCATCACCACTACCATAAAATAATAATTTATTATTACATATTGCATGGTTGTAGTAGTAAAAGTAGTAGTAGTCCTAGTAATGTTTGAATGTTTGTGTTTTGGTATTTGAATTTATTTTATTTATATTTATTGTGACCCAAAATGACAATTTATTGTTATTTATTTCAATTTTATATATAAATTTTTCTATTTATATAGAAATTTCACATGGTTTTCTCTCCTTCTTCTTTTCCACTCATCATGCACACGATGAGTATTTTGACTCGACAATTTTCATCAATTGTTATTTTATTATTAGCAATGAATGATATTATTATTTTATTTTATTTCATTTTATTTTATAAATATGCAACAAATATGAATAAAAGTAAATAAAAAAAAAAATGTATGGTAATTTTTTATTGACTTTGTCATGTCATAGGAATAATTGTTTAATGAACACAATTTAGAATACAAATTTGTAAAATAGTTAGTTTAGTTTTTTTTTTTTTCTTTTCTTTTGTTAAATAATAAAAATGGAAAGCAACATTTTCATATTTGAATTATTATTTTTATGAATGAATGGTGATTTATTGTAATTTTTATTTTAAGAATTTTTAGTAAGAAATTCAATCTATTCTTTAAATTCATATGCACTCTATGTATATTTTTTTTTGAAGAATATATCTTAAGAGTTAATTTTAAAATACAGTCAAAATTCCATATATCAAATCTCAAAAAATAATTCGCATTAAGGAGACTTATAAAATTATTTATAGAAACTAAGAAATTGTATTAAAATTATTGTATCTCTTGGAAATATATTCATTAGATTCTTCCTTTGAATCGCTGTAATAATAATCCATGTAACTTGGAGTGACATTTACTGGATCTGAGTATGACTAAACTTTTCTTCTAATAATTATCTCCTTGTATCTTCAACACTAATTATAATACTTAATAGGAAAGTTCGATTCTTATTCAACTTTAGTGGAATCAATCGAAAAAGAATTTCATCACCTCATAAATATGACATCAGCTTCATCTTTGTTACATAAAACACTAAGCAAGGACACAGCATATTTTAACCATAATTATATATTACAACATATTTACATCAAATAGTCTTTGAAAACTATACAAAATAGTAAAAAGTAATAAAGCAATTAATTTTGTCTAAGTCACCAAGTTATGAGAGAAAAAAAACCAATAGGAAGTCAATAAATTTTCAATAACATACAATAAAATTATGCCAAAACTCAAGCTCAAATTCATATGATTTATTAACTAAAAGGCATCAATCTTAGTGATTTTCAAAATTCAAGGCCACATATACTTAAAATGCCAATAAAGTTCGATAAAGATAAAAGATACTTACATATTTTCATGTCCCCTAACTCCACTATTGATTTCATCCATTAATTTCTTCTTTTAATTAATTGATACAAGATTTGTAAATCTAAAAAGAAATATAATATTTAAATAAATTAGCCACAATTTGATTATGTCCAATTTTCAACCAAAATTCTTATTTTATCATTATATCTTTTTATCTTCTTTGTTTGTTTGTTCCATCTAAGCAACGTTCTAATTAAGCTGCTGGGCATTAACGAAATAAACATTTAAAGGAATGAGAACATTGGAGATCCAAGAAGCAAAAGAAACCTCAATACGATTAACACACAATCAGCTTAAATGCTAAACAAAGGCTAAGCAAAATATTAAATGACTTCGCCTTTTGTTTGCTCATAGGAGAGCAAAGACTTCACTTCTTGTTTTCTCATGGACTACACTTTTTGTCTTGTTCACTGGGGAGAGTAAGGACCAAGTCAAGCCGCCACCAACAACAAACAAAGAGCAAAAACCTGTGAAACTGAAATTGAGATTATGGAATAGAATGGAAAAGATGTAGGCACGCACAGTTGATGTAATGAGGCAAACAAAATCAAAATGCCTTTGAATATGCTTAAAGAAATTGAGACAATTTATAAAAACAAAAAGAAAAATGCCAAAAAAAATTAACAAAAAAAAAATATATATATACAATATTTCTTTTGCCTGCCAAGGCTAATAAACACGATACAGAATAATAATAATAAAAGAACGAAAAAAAAAAAAAAATAATAAAAAGAAACCAAAGCAACCTAGACATTCTTTGCAGATGGAGATGATGGCGATGGCGATGGCGATGGCGATGGCAATGGCAATGGTGATGATGACAAGAACGCGGACACGGACGCTTTACCAATTCTCAGTCTCAGGGGCACTCTTCATTCAGGGGCCAAGAATAACAACAACGACAACAAAAGTAATTGCGAATGAGCGACGCTCGTCAGCATAAAAGTTTTATTAAATGATTAAGTTAAAAAAAGCACAAAATAAAAAACAGAGAGACTAAAGAATTTAGACTTCCAACTCACATATTCTATCCAAAAACAAAGATGAAACAAAAAAACGAAAAGAAAAGAAAAGAAAAGCCTACAGACATAGTCATTTTCATTGTTGTAGTCGTCATCACCATCTTCATCATCATCAGCCTCGTCTTCATCTTCATCATCGCCATTTTGTTAAACACTTAAAGACGCCATTGCTTAAGTAGAGAAGGAAGAAAGAATGGAGCAGAATAAAGGTAGAGAGGCAAATAGAAAGATAGGAAGAAAGGTAGTGAAGCAGACAGACTATTGGGCTTTCAGGAAGGAAGGAAAAACATTGTAGCTCGCTCAGCTTGAGCTAAGCATAAGTTAACAAACATAAGAAAAATAAAGTAAAACAAAATAAAGCCACGAAAGCAATGAAGAAAAGAAACAAAGGACTTTTGAATTTTTGATAGTCATACAACTTGCGTGTGAATTTTTTTTTTCCTACGTCATATGGAATATACAAAAGCAGTGGTTCATAAACTATGAACAAACCGTCTAATAATCAAATAATATTTTTGTTAAGAAAATCAGACATCAATGTGAGTCTGAGAGACAAATGTTGGTTTGGAGAAGCTTAAGAATCACTGTACTTGTGCAAGTGAGTGGGGTAGAGAGAGAGAGAGAGAGAGAGAGAGAGAGAGAGAGAGATCACCAATGAGTAAAGCGTGTTGCTTTAAAAACAAAGAAAAATATCAAACACCAAAAGCGTTTTTCTTTTGACTGCCTGACTGCCTGCTACATTTTTCTTCTTTTATAATATTTTGCTTTCTTATTTTTCAGTGCCTTAAGTCGCCATTCTTTCTTCTTCATTGGACAGGCAACGTGTGTGTGTGCGTTAAATTTTATATATGCTTGTGTGTGTGTGTGTGTGTGTGTGTGTGTGTGTGTGTGTGTGTGGAGTACTCGTAACATTCATAGCCTCCTTGGAGGCGTGGTATTGGCAGTTGGTCCTGTGAGGCAGCCAGGCACCAGCATACTGGCGACACTCATGAATTATTCAGTGCATAGTCCGGCGATTTTTTAACTTTAAGCAACGTTGTCGCTAGATGCCTTTCCTGTCTGTCCCTCATACCTTCCACCCATCATCTTTAGTCCTTCCTTCCTCTATTCATACATTCATTCATTGTTCTTTAGTGCGAAAAACTGTATGTATTTCAGCGACCTTCCTGACTAGAGAAGCCTTCCTTCTTCTTCTTCTTACTTGTCCTACGTGTCTTCATCATCCTATGAGCGTATTCTTCCTGTGCTGTGCCCAACATTTCCGGTTATGTTTGCCGCCGTCGATTTGTTAAACTCACCTCACCTCACCTCACCTCTCCTCTTATCATTCCCCAATAGTCAGCAGGCTCACCCACTCTTGCCTAGAAGAGATTATGACTTCATGTAAGAAATGCATAGTAATTTATTTTAATAGTATTTTTCTTCCATTTTCTTTCTTATTAAAATAAAAAACAAAAATTGTTGCTTCTACTATTTTATATAGTACTATATATATTTATACAGTTGTTGTTGCATATTTTATTCATAATTATACACAACAACACCAACAACTATAAAGTGCGACATTAGTTACCTGTTACAAAAGCCATTTTGTTGTAGTATATGGAAATTTTTTGTTTCTGCAATGTTTTCCATTCATGGGACCACTCCTGTTCCTTCATGGTTCATTTTAGCTAAGAATGAGTCTTTGGAGTGCATTAAGTTTTGTTAACTACGACAAGGAAACTACAACAACCATGAAACGGAAGTATTTCGTTAATGTACAAGTCTGGTTGTTACAGGTACTCCTACTATTCCTACTATTATATTGTATAAAACAAAAATTTAATGAAGTTGTTCAGTTGTTGTAGGCGTAGAGTATAGAAACTAAACTAAGCTAAAAGTGTAAAACAAAATGCAATTAAATTGAGTGAAGTAAAAGAGGAGAAAGAATGGTTAAATGCTGAATGGTGGCGGAGGGCAAAGATGTTTTTCTTTATTGGTTTATTAATTTATGGAAAATAAAAAAAAAAAATCAATTAATAGCTTAAGCAAAGTTTTTGAAGATAATTGACTCCTAAACTAGTAGAATATAAAAGTTAGTAAATGAGAATTTCTTGGAATGAAATTTTTGGAAATTTTACTTTTAACTTAATTTTTAATATTAGTGAATATAAAAGAAAAACCTTTTCTCAAAAGGATTTTAATATTTAGCTTGGGATTGAAGATTTGATTTTATAAGTCCCAGTTTCTTAAATTTTAATCCATGGAATAATTTTCAGTGAATCGTGTATAGGTAGAATTTTTTTCACTTAATACAGTTTAGAGATGTGAGATAAAATTTATGTCCCTGTGATTCATGTTGTTCTATAGAAATTTCTAACAACATTTTTATAGAACAACATCAGAAAAATCTTCTGAAACATAAATCTGATAGGTTTTATGAGTCACATTTATGTTTCCTATTAGAGTCAACACTAAGTAGTGTTAACAGTCGGCAATCAAAATGTGCACAGTGTAAAACCAAGTCATGTAAATTTTAAAAACACCTTATTCAGAGTTATATCTGATTTTTGCTTTGTCGTGTATCATTCTTATAAATATATAATTTCTCAATAGCACACTTCTATGAAAATATACTGTCGTGTGGCTCGTGTGTTATGGGTGCGACTCGGTATCACACGTGTGACAGTACTGTTGTGACAATACATTTTTAATGTGATTTCAGTTCGAATACTGTGCACAGTATCAACAGTATGGACAGTATCAACAATGAGCGCAGTATCAAAAACCTTGTTAACGAATTCAACAAGTTCATCGATACACAATACTTCACGAAATAGTAAGCTGATGCCGACAGTGTGATTATTGATAGTGTTGTGTGTGTGTAGCACATGATTCATTTGAACGAGAGAGGCTACATTTTTGCTTAGTGTTGATTCATGCAGGGTTCTACTTTCTATGATATATGTAGTTTCTTTTTTACTCTAAACCTTTGTTGCTTATTCTTTTAATTTTTTTTAAATATTTTCCTGTAATAAGATTATTTTGCTTACCATTTAAAATCATTTTCTTAAATCAAAATTCATTCATTTAGATTTTAAATTCAGTTTAATTTCATATAATGAATACATGGCAATTCTGCAAACGAGAGTTCGTATACATGGTAAAAAGATTAAGATCTTCCATGATTCATTCAAAAAATAATTATAGTTTAATGGATATTTTGAGTTATTTTATTAATTGACTTTTATTTTCATTATTGCCTTAAATCATAAATAGAAGAGAATAGATTGAATATTTTGGCAAAATTTCTAATTTTGCAATAGAAATTTTAAAGGTTCTTAGACCTCTTTTTTCATTCAATCAATTTTTCTTTTTTCATTCAACATGCAAATCGATTTTTCCAATGAAATTGACTTGAAGTTGAAAATTATTGAAATTTATTAATATTTCATAAATTGATTAATTAAATATTCAAATAATTAGCAATTTGTTACCAAAAATACATAACATTAATAAACTGATACACTTTCTTCGGATGCATTTATTGAAATATATGATTTGGTTTTCATTAAAAAACTGTTTCTTTAATAAAAAAAAAATAATCAATTATCAAATATTAATTTTCCAATCAAAATTTATTTACATTTTCATAACTAAGAATTATTTACTTTAATGTTGTTGTGACAAAAACAAATTTCCAATTTTACACTTAAAAATTTATACAACATTTGGTCATCTGCAATGAAAACAGAGAAAGAAAAACTCTTCCAAGTAAAGCAAAAATAACCCAATGACCAAATGAATTAAAAAAAATCAAATGGACAACAAAATAAAGAATTGGTAAAAAAATAAAAATAGAAAGAAAGAGAAAAATCGAAGTGACAATATTGAAAGCAAGCAAAATGGAATTGTGTTTTACTGTAACTGTCTCCCTGATCGTTATACAATATACACAGATATACAGACATGCATATGTACACATATAGTAAATGTATTGTAGTAACTCATAGTCGCCCTGTGGAACTGTTTGCCAAATTGAAATTCATAAAAATTGACAGAACATTTTTTTCGCTTGCAAAACAGAAAATATTTTATTTCATTTGTGTTTTTTTTTTTTTTTCATTTTGCATAAATTTCTTCTTTTTTACTATTTTCTTCTTATAAAAATATAAAATGGATTCACTTTGGTTTTTTTGAGTTTTTACTTTAACATACAAGACGTTGCGCTGCTGTTGCGGCGACATTTACAGGAAGTTGAGTTAAGTAAAACCAGAAATATAAAGACAAACAGACAGACAGACATAGATACTTTCCCACACATACAGAAGAGCTAACACATGTAGACATAAACACAAACACTTATGCGAGTAGTCATAATGTAACCATGAACATATGCAAAATAGACCAAATTTTTATGCAGATACTTTAGTACGCATTCACTCATTCCTCAGCTATCTCTCTCTCTCTCTCCATCTCCCTCTCTCTCTCATCTCTGACTATCATCATATCATATGTGAGTGTTTTAGTCATCTCTCTGTGTGTGTGTGTATATGTGAGTATTTTTGTTGCAATTTCCGGCTGCTAACCGGAAGTGAAACTGCTCAAAAATT
Source organism: Amiota mariae (assembly GCA_035041805.1). Taxonomy (NCBI): domain Eukaryota; kingdom Metazoa; phylum Arthropoda; class Insecta; order Diptera; family Drosophilidae; genus Amiota; species Amiota mariae. Next base: position 4,838,393 of record JAWNKV010000170.1, on the reverse strand, counting down.
CATGCAACCGTAAAAGGAGCAAAGAGCACCAATAAGTAGGCTACATATTTGGTGTGTGTGTGCTATCTATATCTATAGCATCGTATAATTTAAGTCGTGCGCGACCATGTTGAGGTTGCTGAGAAAATCTTTTGCATATTTTGCACGCCTGTTGTGCGCATTTTTCGAATATAAGACAAACACACATATGATACACACACACATAAGCATGTGTTCTACTATATTTGTGATATGAAAAATATACAAAACCATTGGTATGCTGTGACTCTGACTGAGCATGGAATGGATGAAGGTATGAATGAATGAATGAATGAATGTGGTATGTTGAATGCGTTTCATGCACACATTTTTTGGCAATTTGCATACATTTTCTTGTTTATATCATTTTATTTCATTTTTTTTCCATTTCTTATATTTTTTATTTTATTTTTTTGTTATATTTTGGAACCATGTAGGTCATTCATTTATTGCACTTATTCTTACTTTTCGGTAAAGTAATCGAAAAAAATAAGGTTATAAATATTTCTATTTGTTTCTCTTATTTTACCCATTTTTTTCTCCAATCTATTTTTTTTTTATTTTTTCTTTCTTACATTTGATTTATTGTAAATTGTTAATAGTCCAGGAAATTGTTTTTCGCAAGAAGTGCATCATATCTTAATAGTATGTGTCCAATATTTTGTATAGAGAAAGACGGCATCTGTGCGCTTGTATTTACTATATAGCGTAGTGAGTGTGTATTTATTTATTGAACATTATTCATTTTTATTACATTTCCATGACATACAGAAAGTCTCCTTAAGAAATTTGTTAAGTCCCTAGAAAAAAAAAACAATTAATTTTCAAAAATTTGGTAAGAATAAAAGGAAGTTATGTATTAAAATAAATACCTCAAACATAAGAACTTGAATAAGTTATGTTTGTTCTTAAATGAACATGATTGCCACCGCACCGTCCCTAATCCGAAGGCGTCAGCTGATGTCCATATCTACCATATGCAGATGTATTGTACCTACTATTTAAATCTCCCTGTGGGTGTTCACAATATCATAGATCATATGGTTAAGCGGTCACGGAGACTTAAACGAATATTGGCTATAAAAACTGAGTTATCGAAACGTTAATAAAGTGGCTTATTTAAGGAGGAGTTTTTCAAAAGAAATACTTAGATTTATATAACCAATTCAAATGAGGAAACTACACTCACTGCAATCAAATCTGTATAGGTTTGAGTTAACGATTCGATTGATCGAACTCGAGGTGCTAAAAGGTGCAGATGCCATGATAATAAATGTTGCACCTGCCCATTGTATTTATTTTCCGTGGAAGCCTCATAAGGTCTATCAATCTTTAATTACATGAAAAAAAAAATATACCAACGATTCTTATTTTTAAAACTTTTTTAAGCATTTATTGGAATAAATAAACTAAATAAAATTTATTCTTGTTGGAAAAATTGTGAAATCTACTTTTATAAAAATATTTTACAAAAATTTATTTAGCATGTATTTTATTATTTATAATTTCTTTTTTGTGTTACAACTTGGAAGTATGAATGCAAACTAAACAGAATTTATTTTATACAAAATGCGCAATATCTCATAACATAGATTTTCGACATTAGCTACTTTGACATATCGACACAGATATGATTACCATATCACTGTAGTTGCCGTCTCGTTGGGAATCCCGCTACGATAAGAACTTTCGCTACAAACATTAATGGTTCACGGATGCAGACGAAAGCTCACGTGCAACGCGGTGGGTCTATTATGATCACTCGTCAAAGTAATACAAATATATAATAATAATTCAAGCTTAGTTTAATATAGATAAGAAACACAGATAAGAACGACTCTTTGGGAATTCCGTTATGATGTGAACTTTTGCTGCTAACATTAATGGTTTTCATGCGATGATAAGAAAAGAAGCTTTTGACCAAACGTTCTATGATCACACGTGTATTTGTTTACAATATTTGTTTATTACGGAAATTTCGGTTATTAAATATGTTTATATTCTAATTGTTGTTATTTTCAAAGTTTCGACTTTTTTCGTAGCAGCCATTGGCACATAGAATCTTCAGTGTTCTTTGAAGGGGAAATGCTCTACTGGCCTTAGAATTGTCAACAACATTTGTTCAATATTTTATAAAAACTTAAAGACTTAAAATTCAAGCTTAATTGAACATAGATAAGAAATATAAGATAAGAAATAGAAAGAGAAAGAGAAAGAAAAAGAAAAAGAGAGCAATAGAAAGAAGAGAACAACATAATCAAGAAGTGAACCACAAGCAACACCTACACAGTTCATTATTCCTCTTCTCTGTGTTTGACTGATAAAAAGATTTAATGAAATAATAATATAATATAATAAATTAATGACACTACTAGTAATAAATATAATAATAATAATAATCTTTATTTGATTAAATATCAACATATACATTACTTACTAAACACTTATTAAAATAAAGAACACACAGGCGTATAGCCTATGACGCTATGGTCGTCTGTCAGGGAAGTAAATACTAATTTATATTAAAACCACTAAAAAGAAGACTAACATTGGCTATGGCGAAGTTGTTATACTCTTCACGCTACTCCTATTGGTCCAATTCGGCTGACAAATGTACTGCGTATAAATGAAAAGAAAGCTTCGTGCAAAATTATAAAAACTTCATAAACACAAAAGTAATGTGGTCTTCATAAACCTCATCAAATTGTGAGCTTATAAAGTAACTGACAGTTGTTACATACCAAACAAAATTTGTGCGTTCTTATAAATTTTTGAGCCTATTGATACTCACAAACCTCATAAAAGTGAGTTTTGTCAGCACTGTGCATTTATGTGTAATTGGCAATTCAGCTTTTCTTGTATGCAGAACTGCCAGTTGGATTGAAACAAACAATTGAAAATGCCAAAAAAAAAAAAAAAAATAAAAAACTGAATTTAATGAAATATTGTAATTACACAAATTGTAATAAATAATTTATTATGTGAACTTCTACTATTTGCTGTAAATCAATTGTTATTTTAATTAAATTGGTAAATCAATTCATTTTTGAAAAGAGTTGGCAATCACAATAAATACACAGTGCTGGAAACTCTCTCTGATTTATACGATTTATGAGGTGCAAGCAAATTGGGATCGTTTACGAAAGCGACCTTATAAATTTGTGCGTTATACGTTTGTAAGGTTTGTGCGTTTGCCTGAAGACCCTTAATGTATTCTTTAGTTAATTTTAAGAAGAAAGTTTAGATGAATTATTTAGTATTTCTAAAAGCATGGAAACGCAAGTTAGTTTTAAATATTGAGCCTTGATTTGAATACAAGAAACAAATCATAATCATAATGCAAAGTATTTATTTATTTTTTTGGTACTAGTTTTTCCTATCCTTGCTATGTAATGATGCTGTTCACGAATAAATATAATTGTATATAAGATAGGAATTGCAGCTGACTAGCTGACAATAATCAATGATCAAAATAAGTGACAAAGATATCAATATTAAGTAAATACAATTATATTCTATTAATATTGTTTTTAATGTTTTACAGTTTTGTATTATTCATGTGATTCATGTGATATGAATTTCATATGAAACTTTATACTGTATAGTATCTAACCTTGGCCTTTTTCTAGAAATACATTCATTTTAACAGCCTAAAAATATATAAGGAATTTTGCTTTCTTTTTTTTAACTCATCTCAAACAACAAATACAATATTAGTTGTGTTACAATATTTAAATTAAGTAATTTGTCAAATTGACATAATTGTATGGCCTGACAGTGTCAGAGACGTGAGTCATTCAAAAGTTTTTCCTACATACACGTAGAATACTCGTAGTAACTCATGCTTCCTTCTATGCACATAATTGCTTTCCGTGTATAAGTTTCATTTACAACAACTTTTCAACATTAACAAACTAATTAATAATTTACACAACTACATGCAAACAAACATCAAACACAGATACACATACACATATATATATATATATATATATATATACATAAGGACTATATACTTACATATGTAATATGTTTGTAAAACATGTGTTATCTACAATATAAAGATCTTCAAATAGTTTTGTTATTGTAACTAAAAAAGTTCATAGGACTTTGAGTATGGACTCAACTTTATTTGACTTTGCCTTAAAGTTTCTATTTTTTATATATATATTTTTAAATTTTTGTGTGGTTACATATTTTTTTTTTTTAATGTTTTATTTTTACATATATTAATTTAGTTTATTTTAAAATTTTCTCTCCTTACATTTGTTACAAATATTTTTATCGACGAAAAAGTTCAATATAGAAAATGGCAGGAAAAATTTAAAAAAAAAAGATTTTTTTACATACAAAAGAAAAAACTAAATTGACTTTCAAAACTTAAATTTTGTCAAATTTGTTTTATTTCTTGTTTTGTTCTTTATTTTTCTTTTTCTTCAGGTGTTGATTTTGTAAAGAATTTTCAATTTACTTCTGAAGCAACTTCATTTCCAATGATATTTTTGTTAGTTTTCTTTTGTTCAAATGTTTGTTCATCCTGTGGAGAAACATAGTAGACGACAAAATTAATTAGAAAATTAATTAGTGCGAATGTATTGTTAAAAGTTTGGAAAGTATCTTTTTATTTATCTTATTCTTTACTTAAATCAAATTAAAAAAAAAATTACATTGTATAAAAAGAGAAAAATGCATGCAGAGAAATAATGAAATAAGAAGAGATAAATTTTATTTTAGAAATATAATTTTTATTAAATGAATTTCACTTAAAGGTTCTATGATTGATTTGGATATTAAAATTTATAATTTGACAAATAAGATAAAATTAAGATGTTTAAGTATGAAAATATCAGAGATTTATTGTTATATTATCATCTTGTTTGGAAACATATTTTGTCAGGCGACTCAGTGCAAGTTGGTCAAAGCCTAGGATATTGGTAAAATCTCCCATACTGGCAAAGATGAAGGTAAACATTCAAGCTAATTGCAAGCCAAACCAGGCATCACAATCGGCTTTAAAGCTTCTAGGTGAATACTCTTCTTTGGTGAGAAGCCTGTCTATCCTATCCTCTTGCAAAATCACTTAAAACTTATGATACTTGACTTATTAACTGAACTAAAAAACTAGGGAGTTTTAATTTCATGAAGAAATTTATTAAATATAATTTTGGATTAATTAACTTTAATTTCTTTTTTTTTTTAAATAACCTTATGAATGACATATCGCTTTCCGACTATCACTTGTTTGAATAGTTCAAAAACGGAGCCTGCTTCCTCTTTTGCATTCGTGTGCCCAAAGGTCATCGGGTGGAGATGTTGGAGCAAGTTCCTGGAGGTGTCTATGGCAAGAGTGGAAGCTAATTTGTTGTCGACAGTTTTCTCAGGAGAGCATTCTCAGGCCCCGTGGATATGACATCATTCCGCACATACCAAAGAGCGTTTACTAACTGACAGAGGACAGAGTTCTGTATCTTTTGCCCATAAGGGAATACCATATATCCAGGACGGGACAACTATAGCCTTATAGATGGTAAATTTGTTACTTAGGCTAAGTTGACTACTGGGCCGAATGAGCCAGTTCAACTTGTTCAGTTTTTGACGACAAGCTGCAGCAGTTTTGAAAATGTGTTCGCGCCTGTTAAACGTCCAGTGCTGCGACAAAAGATATCTACGATTCTACTTAACCCTTATGTAGCCACCATGGTCTGGCCAGACTTTGATTTTAAAAATGGAAAGAATTAAGCTACATGCATGATATTCCAGGTTAGTCTCAATGGACTATTTGAAAAATTAAATAAAAGTATGGCATATGGGCATATTGAATTTGTTATCTTAATTTTGCACATCATGGTGCTGCCAGACCTTTGAGTTTTATACTGAATATTTTCTATTTTTTACCAGAACACACAATGAAAATGGCATAAACCCATATACTGAATAATTTCCACCAATATCTCATATAAATCCCATATAACTAGACCAGACCATGGTGTACGGAATTTGTAAAAACTGGTTAAGCATCTTCGTTATTATTATTCAGGTTTTATATCAGCATCATGTAAAGTTCACATAATCATAAGTTCATCGAATTTAGACTAGTAGCAAGCAAATGTTTAGTTTCTTTTGCATTGAATTGGCTTAAGTTTCTTAATATATTTCCATTTTAGAAGAATACTAACGTACCCTACTATGCTTTGAACGGGTTGTTTCCTTTCTTAGCATTTATTCTCTCTGTCACACTTTGAGTATCAATAAAGAATATAGTTTCTGTATCATAAAATTAAAATACTTTATTAGTTAATTTTTTGTAATACAATTGTAGGGGTCGAGGTTGTTTGTATATCCCAGATCTCAGGAATGGGGAAACATATCGGATCCAAAACTATTCTATGCTCAAACCGGGAATCAATCATATACAATTACAGACTATCAAAGTAATCAAATGAACGGCTTAGCAGCTCATCACATACAAACAATTTAAAATATAAGATTTTTATATACAAGATTCAAGTCAAAAGTCTCTTTTCTTAGACTTAAGATCTACTCATTGCTTTCTTGCACATAAACAATTTTTTTTATTTCAATAAATTCCTTTTAAAAATATAGAATCTTATAAAAGTTCAATCACATTCAAATCAATTCAATCAAAATAATTTATCATTAACACTTCAATATTCAAATTCTTGTCTGACTTCTGAGTTCTTCTTACTCATACATATGCACTCGACATACTAAGTTCTTTAAGCAATATTAAATAGCACTCAGAAATCATTCAAATCGGTAAATTTACCTCATTCAGGTATAGTAGTGCTTTGTATAAAAATATATTTGTGGATGGAATAGCAAAGCAAAGCATAGTTTAATATAATATAGTATTGGATTGAACTGCACTGCAGTCTAGGCACTTAAATTTCTATATCCTATGAAATGAGTGAAAAGGGTAAATTCACTTGAACAACAAAAGCTCACGTACAACATTTGTGGCATGCGGCATTTGCAGCATGTTCTGCATATATCCTGCCACTAACTGGCATGACATGGCAAACAGAGCTGCCAAATGGTTTTTCTAGTCTAGATAAAGTATGATGCACGTTAGTTACGCTTACAGCTTTCCACTACTACCATTCATTTTCTACAACTAGTTGTATCTCAAATGCTTTTTAGTAGTGGCATATCAGCAACTCATACTAAAAAACATAACACAAAAAAAAAAAAAAAAAAAAAGGCAAAAAAAACAAAATTCAAGTAACCAGAAGAATCATGATAAAAAGAAATGGAGTAGAGGAAAAATAAAAAATATAAAAACACAAGCAGCATAAGAATAGCAGTTTTCAACACATTTTAATGCTGGTTTCTTACTCAACTCAACTCAACTCAACTCATCTGCTAACCATTCATATCTCTCTATCTCTCTATTTATCTTGGTATCTTACTATCTTAGTATCGAGGGACAGCAACAAAAAGGAAAAAATCCCTTGTCCCTTGCTGTCTGCATGCTTACTAAGAAAAATCCTTTGCATGTGCCCTATACTTTTCTTTAATACCAAAAGCCAGACAGACACATTCATCTAAACGTTTATTTGTATATGCAAATGCAAATATTTAAGAAAGAAAAAAAAATGTTGAAAATATATGAGAAAAATCCTCCTTAGCCAATGCTGCATGCCACATCATACAGTCTATCATAGTATAGTACTGTATCTGGAGTTGCATGCTTTGCAAATTGAAAATTACATTAAAAAGCATTTATTTTTCATTCACTCTGAGTCACTTATTCAATCTGACTGAATCGACCGACAGACTGATAAACGCAAAGACCAACCGACCAACCAAATGACTGTCAAACTTTTTTACTTTGTTTTCTTATTCTATTTCTTTCGCTCACATCATCATCAACATCATCATCATGATTTGGATAAATCATGTATTTTCTTTACAATTTCACTTTTGCCTTCTGTTACGTACATAGATATAAGTATGTAATAATTCTTATATTTTTCTATATAATATTTACATAACTTTTAGCTTTTCCTAAGAAAAATCACTAAAATTAAAATATAAAATATTTATACTAAAAGACTTTGTCTCTCTCATTCAAATCTTTTTATCTGTGTGTAAGATGAAAATATTGTATTTGAAATATTGTATTTTGAGTTTATCATGTATAATAGTAGTAAAATTATAATACAAAGTACTAAGATGGAGCACAGAATTATAAAGATTTTTTAATTAATAAAAATAAAATAAACAATGTATTATGTATTTTTCTATTATTTATTTAAAGAAAATATGATAGATTGTGATACTCGAAGGCATAAAGAAAATACACATATGTACATATATGATGTATATAAATTTATACTGTAAGACAACATAAGACATAAGTTTTCATCCACAATTTTTGCATATTGTTTCAATGTTACCTGTCATTTGTTTTTGACACGTGAATATTTTTAAAATTTTACAAATTTCTCTATTCTATGGTTTACATGATTACTATATATAACAAATATTTATCCTATCAATCCAATTCCTATGGATGGCTAAGTTATGTAAATTGTCAATTTATTTAATTATTTTTGACAAGTTACTGTTATCTTAAAAAAAATCTTAACAATTAGCTTAAAGTAGAAATGTAAAATTATATTATTAAGATTTAAACTTAAATTTCAATTCATTTAATGAAAAAAAAATGTACTAACTTTGGCTATGCCGAAGTTGTAATACTCTTCACGCCTCTTCCGATAGTCTTGAAATTTAAAAGGTTGGTTCGGTCAGAAACTTATAGAGTTCATATTTCAAGTGGATAGTATGAAAAATAAATAAGTTTTTCTATTTAGAACTTTCATGTGGATCCCGGTTTGTATGGGGGATACCTCTCCTAGTAGTCCGAGGGTCTTGCAATTTTCATGGTTTGTGGATATGGGTCAGACACTTATAGTGTCTAAATTTCAGTTCAAAAAGTAAAAAAAAAAAACGTTTTTCTAATAAGAATTTTAATTTAAAAGGAGGGTTTGTATGGGAGGTACCCCTCCTGGTAACCCTAGAATCATGAAATTTATATGGTTGCTGGAAATAGACCAGAAACTTATAGTTTCCAAATTTCAGTTCGATACGTCAAAAAACAAAAAACTTTTTCTTATAAGAACATTGAGTTAAAAAAGGGGGTCTGTACGGGAGGTAACCCACCCCCCCCCCCCCCTAGTGATCCGTTACGGCTGATTACGACAAATGTACTGCGTATGATAACAATAAAGCTCAGTGCTGTCTAGATCAAAAACTGAGAGACTAGTTTGCACACATACAGACGGACAGACGGACAGACGGACAGACGGACAGTCGGACAGCACAAGGACAATCACTAACTATCTCTGCTTTTCACACTGTCAATTAATTATACGTTGCCTGTTCGCGAGTTGACACATCAATATATATTTATATCTGTTAGCTGTCGTTGATTAAAAAAAAAAACAAAAAAACATTTCAATTTCATAGTTCTAAAAAGATGTGATTTTTCATAATTTTTTTTTTTTTTTTTTTTTTATTGTTTTTGCGTAGCAACATACGTCGGTTATGCTAGTTACAATATACTTAATATACGTATATTGTATATGTATATTCCGATTCATTATCTCTTCTCCTTAACCCCTTTCGTTAATGCTTTCCTGTCGATTACTTTCAATAAAATCTTTAAAATGTTGAACATCCGTTAGAACAACTAACCCAGAATCACAATGTTCTGCTCCAGGAGCATTACTTATAATACCTAAGAGAGTATTACGAGTAGGATTCCATGATAGACTAGAGATTTCACGGGTTGTAGTAAAACCACCTCCACTATCACCATGACATGCTTTGCCTTTTTCAAACGAAGGTATAAAGCAAAATTTATCATTGGCCAAAGAGACATTATAATCTTTGAGACATTGGCTATATGACTTGGAGTTGCCTTTAACTAATTGAAGTTCCTGATTACCCTGATAATCCCAACCAGCAAAGTGACCCGAAGTTCCATTTGTAATAAGTTCCTTTTCAGCGCGTTCATAGAAGTGCAAACAAATTGGTCGTATAAAAATTGAGAAGTACAAAGGTCGTTCCAATATCAGAAGAGCTATGTCATTGACATATTCCGAATTAGCACCCTTGTATTCACGATCTACTTTAATATTTGCCACATTTATAAACATGGAATCATTTTCTTTTACATAGTAGTCACGAAAGACTTTACCAGCTCCTATTTGAAAGTTATCCGGGTTATAGTGATCATCTTTGGCATTATCCCAAATACAATGAGCAGCTGAAGAGAAGAAAATACTTAAATTTTATATAACAATATCCAAAATAGAATATTCTACTGACCTGTGACAATCAAATCTGGTGTAAGTATAGTGCCACCACACATAAATTTATACTCTATTTCATTTAAAATTGCATAGAGACCAATATGCCAAGGCGCAGCACGTTTCTCAGCTACCAAACCATTAGAAGAGAATTCTGTGGTGGGCATAGCAATCTCACCACATTCACTTTCGCATTGACGCCGTGAGCCGCTCCATACGCCACCATTCATGCATATCAGCGTGGGTAGCCGAGTACGAGTAATAAAATAAGTGGCACACAGGAAATTCACCTTTGTACCAGGTGGATGTTTACGTTTGCAATCCACTTGTTGACCGTTGAAATGACATCTTGGCACTGTCGTATAACCGCTCACAATTTCAGTAGGATCACAAAATTCTATTAAATTGACAAAAAAATTAATTATTACGAAAATTCATTTGCAATCATTAATGAAATGTTACTTACTCTGACACTTGGGAAGAGGAACACTCCATTTTCCATTGTTACAATAATTAAACACTTCACCAACAAGTGTGTAACCTTTTTTACATGAGAAATGCACTCCACCTTTCTTTATCGATTGAGTTATTGTAAAACCAGAACTATCTGTCATATTAGGACGTTCAAGATTCTCATTTCCTGGCATTGGACAACCATCTTCATCAGTTTTAATATTCATAGGTGTAGTGGATGCAAAAATTCTAGTATCCAGTTCAGGCCACACAGTACGACTCACAGTAGGAAGCACAGTATAATTACAAATTGAAATTACTTCATCGGAACCATCCATGCAATCATGCTTTCCATTACATAATAAACTACGATCGATACAAGCACCATAACCACATGTAAATGCTTGAGATCCGCAATCGTAACGCATACAAATGTCTCGTCTCTCATCAAATCCATTGCTACAATCAATTTTTCCATCACATTTTTCTTCATAGCTAATACATTCATTCCGTTGACATTCAAATTTACCTATTGAATCATTTCTTAAACTAAAATTATAGATTATAGAATTTAAATTAATCAAACATTAGAATTTCATTATAAACGATAAAATAAAAATGTATCAATCAAAATGGTAAAATATCTGATTCACATTCATAGAAGAGAACCCCTCAAATTAAATAACAAAAATAAAACAAGATTTGATAAATAACCACTACATCTGAAAAGCTACAAAACTTTATTAGTTACAGACACGAACATGATTTTTAAATACATTTCTAAAATATTTTAATTAATTTTCAATTCAAGCAATAATTATGACTTACATGGTGCATGATCCTCCGAGTTCTTCCTCAATGATCTTTCTTGTTGCTTCATTTGCTTTATACCAATTACAATAGTTTTCATCTTCATCTGAATTATCTCCACAATCTTTTTGATCATTACAGATTTTATCTTTTTCAATTTGTGCACCAGAAGCACAATAACCCATCCAATCTACTCGATTTTCTGGCATGCATTCATCTTGCGATTCATCTGAATGATCGAAACAATGCGGAAGACCATCACAACGATCTTCTATTGGTAATGTTTGGCCATTTTTACATTGGAACTTTGGAAAATCTTCTTCATCTGTTTCCGATTCTTCAGTACGAGTATTTTCTTCAAGGGGAAAACCTATAATAGATTTAACATAATTAAAGATTCTCCATTTATGATTATTGATATATTATACCTTGTATTACTAGAAAGTTCAGCAAGAAACCGATTCCAATCAATTGAACCAATTCGCGATACATTGCAAAATTAACTGAATTCAATGAAAGACATCACAGAAATGATTCAAACATTAAGAGAAAATCCAAAGCAGCTACCGCGCAGTTAGTCATTTTGAGTTTCATTGACTTCGATAAGAATTGTAGCAAACATATAATACCGCAACCCAAATTGTTTTTGTTTTGTTTGATTTAATTATTTAATATTGTTTTTTTTTTCCTTTTTTTTTTAGTTAAATAAGATTAAATCTTTTAAAACAGAATTTTTTTGTTTTTTATATTTTTATTTGCAATCATCGAAGTTTGTTTTCATATCAAAGTGTTTCATAACATAATTGGTGAGTATCTAGCGAGCTCAACTAAAATAAATAATACTAAACAAATAACTTAAAGTGTAGTTTATGTTGTGCAATTTATTGATTTATCTTTCTGAGATTTGAATATAAGAAAATCTTTGAATTCATCAAAAATTTCTATCTAAAACAATTGTTATTTTTTAATTTATCAACTGGATCTGTATAATGAAAGACAGATTTTTCTGTGTTTTTATGTGGTACGTTAAGTGTGATTTTATTTCGTGAACTAATCGTTTATCGTTTTGTGTTGACGCTGTTGTCGTCTGTCGCCGCTAGATCAACATGCTGTCACCTGCATCCGTTGGATCGCTACGCACACCGCACCAGCAAAACACTAGATCGGTTCCACCAACACATTACATCGTTTCCACCAGCACGCCATACAAATTACAACAAACTAACACATATTAAAATACATAAACACCTTTGTAAAGAAATAACCGCTCGTCAACTTCATAAATTCAATAAAAAAGCAAATTATAAAATCTGTGATATGTATTGGATTTACAAAATTCGCTATTAAGGATAAGAAAGAGAAAAAAAAAATTGATTGTTTTAATTATGTGACAGGTAATAACAATAATTCTCTGATTCTTACATATTATAAAACAAAGTCCCCAACTACGTCTGTCTGTCTGAACGCGATTATGGACGGAGTGATTAATGAAGAAGGTTAAGGTGTATATTGGCTGAAATATGAACCAAATTTAAATAAACTTTTTATAACAAATTAATGTTAATGAAAGGAATTGCTTATTTTTTTTTTTTTTATTTTTTCCAAATCCATGTACATTTCCATGCTGTGCTTCTTCTTGAATTTTGTGTTGATTTTATTATTGTTGTTTTTTTTTTCTTCTCTGAGTAAATACAAGAGTTTTGCACTCTTCGCTCTCTTCATTCAGTATATGATGTTCTTGAAAGCAACAGCAAAAAATAATGATCATTGACGAAAATCGCAGTAGCAGTAACATCGGGTTGCTAGTGTAGAAATGGGTGGCAACGCCAAAAGATTGAGAAGTGGTCGATTATTATTAAATAAAAGGATTGGCAATGAGAGGAAATAAATGTTTTGGCAATGAGAAAATAGAAGAAACGAGAGAGGGAGAGTCTCTGTGTGCTGCTGTTGTATGTAATAATTGTACATTTGCATATTCACTTGTTAATCTCTTGCTCTCTCAATTTAATTCACTTGATTAATAACAATCAACAAGTAGCATAGAGAAGATAAGAATATTCCAATGCTGTTTTTGTTCGTGTTTTCTTAAGTTTATCGACTTGCGTCGTACCGGTTATGATTATATTATTAGTATGTATACTCGTATAATTTAATGATAGACATATCGCACATGTTTAACTTAAGTGACACAACTAAAAATATTCAATTTTTCAGTAGAGGCAACAAATCGTTTTTGTTGTTTTCACATTGAAGGTATATGAAAAGAAAGAAAAACAATGGCATTTTTTGAAGTGGTCCGATTTGGCTGATTCCAACAAATATACTGCGTATGGTAAAAATAGTTCCGTGCAAAATTTCAGCTCTCTAGCACAAAAACTGAGGGACTTGTTTGCGCATACACAGACGGACAGACAGACAGATGGACAGAAGGATATAGCTAGATCAACTCGTCTCATCGCGTTGATCAAGAATATAGTATATACTTTATGGGGTCTCCGATGTCTCCTTCGGTGTGTTACAAACTTAATGACAAACTTATAATACTATTCACTACGAAGGAATGCTTCGGTGGTGCCGTAGGGATTGAAAGGGGCTTGAAGCGATAGGGGGTTTTTTATTCGGTAGGCTAATGAATCCGACATAACTTGTGGCACGGGTCATAGGTATCTTTGGAAGATTTTTACCTCCTTGTTTCGCATAACAAAAAAAAAAAAAATTCACTAAAGAGAATAAAAATACCCAATTTTTACAGGAGTTGAAGATGATCATCGTGTATTGTTTATTAACAAAAAGATCAAAATTGGAAAATTTTGAGTTGTGACACTTTAGTTAAACATTTTCGATATAATTCACAAAATAATATAATGTACATATGTAGCGTTTGTTTAATGCATCCGATCAGTTCAAATGCTCGGCAATCACTGTCTCTTTATTTTGTTTTCTTTGTCTCATTTTTGGGTTATCGTTCATAACAATTGAATGATTGTCAACTATTTCAGTTCATATTTAGATTTTTAGAATTACTGATTGATTATATTTTTAAAATTATTTTAGGATTATCGATTATTTAAATTTTATGATTATCGATTATTTAAATTTTTTTGCTGGTATTGATCCACCGGCGATTTTTCGGTGAATATTTGTGAGATACCTTATTTTAGCTCCTATTATTTGACTATTTGACAATAATATGAAAAATTTGCCAGGAACCACAAGCTAACCACATTGAACATACATATACATATTCTTCTAACCACCAGTACACCCCCACCCCCCATTTAGACATTCAAAAAACTATCAAACTTGACAATTCTCTCACGAAATTATATTCGCTCTTAAAACTATTGTTCCACTCAGAACTTTTTTGTTACAAACCATATAAACTTATTCGATACTTAGTGACTCAAGATTGCAAAAGAGAATAAAAATGAGAATGCGATATTGTGAAAGAGTTGTCCAGTCAATGTAGTTAATTGTATTTGCTAGAAGTGCGGGGCTTTGCCTTTCCATCCATTCACTTTTCTAGCTTAGGTTTTGAATAATTTAAAAGTTACCTAATTCTGTCTTTATTCGATGAGGAGTACATATCTATTAAAATTCCTTGAATATAAAACATTTTGGTAGAAGACATCGACGACAACATATTACCATGGAAACGGAAGATTGCTTCATATGCATGAGCAATGCATGCAGCTGCTGCAACTGTCTTTAGTTGAGGATGAAAAATATGGAAACATACAAAAGAAAGAAAATGATAGACTAAGAAGATTGAGTGAGTGAGTTAGTTAGTGAGAAAGTGAGTGAGGTGAAATAGACGCATAATGATATCTACAATAAATTCATAGTAAATCCCACATATATTTTCTTACAACTATTTCTGTACATACGAGTATGTGTGTAGATACAAATGTATCTAAAACTTTGAATGTAAAAATTTTAAAATATTTTCTCAATTTATTTACAGTTACATGTAAGCAAACACATATATATATATATTAACATAAATACACTCGCACTTGTACTTGTATAGATGCATAAAAATACATATAAATGCATGTAAAAGTATCCCAACATATCACAATAGAAAAAGCATCTGCAACAGTAGTAGATACAGATACAGTAACATTGTCTTATGCATTTTCATTTGCATAATACCAACCCAACTCGATATATTAAAACAATAGAATTTGAGTTCCAGAGAGTGAATGGGTGACTAAGTGAGGATGTGGCATGTTGGAGTTTCTTGTAGCTTCTGTACTTTCTTCACTCTTTACATCTGTGTGTGTCTGTGTGTCTGTGTATCTATTGTAGATTTACAAATATTTGCAATTTGTTTCTTTATGTAAAAATAAACGTTTTTAAATATTTTCTTAATATTGTTTGTGATGCACATACTCGTACACACATTAAGTATATTGTATTACTATTATCTTGTATCTAAAACTATCTTGTATCTTGTAAGTATTGTTGCATATTTACTTTTTAATATTATGCAGGGTTAAAACATAAAAAAAAGATGAATAGAAAAGATGAATGAATGTATGGAATAGATGAGAGAAATTATTTAATGTAAAATTTATGGTAAATTGAACTAAACTGATTTTATATTTTAATAAGCTTGATAGAGTTCTTCTTCATTGTTCTTTAGTATCTCAAAAAAATTAAAAAACAACATAATTATAATAAAAATGTTTAAAAAATAACTGTTGAGAATTTTATGAAATTTTATGCTTTTGTTTGATGAAAAATCAGTTTTAAATTTAATTTGTTTTGTTGATTTGTTTTTTTTTCTCATATGAAAAAGTAAATTACATTTAAATCTATACAAATAATTAAAATCATAGACTTTTTCTGTTTGTTTTTGGTTTGAACAAGTATCAATTAAAATGCATTCATTCTATTCAAATAAAAATTTCTGAAACACAAGAATCTTTATTTGGTGCGCAACATAGGCTTTATTTCATCAAAATTGACCAACAAAATATTAATTAATTTATAATTTATAAAATTTAAAATGCCTTTTTTCTAACAAATTTGTTAATAAACCATTCTAAAATTACTTCACTACATTTTATCGCTTCTAAAACCACTTCATATATAATCTTCTATAATTTTCTAAATCTTATATTATTTTACATGCGGGCGAGACAACGTTACTAACAAATGCACAAAAGCTTTTTGAATGCAAAACGAAGTTGGCATAAGAATGTTATTATTATTATTTTTTATTTATTATATATTAAATAAACTACTTATCCCGGTGTGCTTTGCTACTCCCTGGCAAAATTCGACTTTGCATGGGAATGATAGAAATAATGATAATCTGCATAATTAATCCAGGCATGATCAAAATCTTGGCAGCACTGCCGCAGAGTGAGACCAGCATTAAAAGTGAGTTCTGGCACAGAGTTCTCAATACTACAACAACAACAAATTTCGTTAATTTTAGTTTTTGTTGTTGCTGTTATCAGAACACAATATTCTGATTGAGTTCTCGAGAACACCGTGTTCTACTCAATGTAAATTGCCTATTAGGCGATTCATATATGTACTAGTATTAGCTAAGTTATATATATATACTATATATATTATACAAGCAACCCGCCCTGGCTTAGCAAGGGTAGTTGAGCATTTTTTCTGTCGTAGTGTCTGCCTGTTGCGTCTGGAGAAGCAAACAGCAACAGCAGAAAACAATCGCACAGACTTGCAAAAACTAAATACTTGCTGCTGCTTTGACGGACCTTGTTAGAATAAGTGAGCGACATAACGCCACAAAAAAATCGAATATACTTAGAAAGCGTAAATTAAAAATTCGCAATATTTTTTGGACAAACCTGGTAAACCATATCAAAAGTTATATTGACTGGGAAATTTTGTAATCTCTCAAATTGTTCTCAAATTCCATTGCGTGGCAAAGAAGAAGTTAGAATCAGAACAGACATGAATTTCTAGTTTGTTATATTATACAATAAGTATTGATTAAATCATAAACTTCTTTACAATATTTGTATTTATTTTATTTATTATTATTAATTATTATATTATACAAAACATATAAAAGAAAATTTAATATAATAGTTGTTGACCGTTGAAATGACATCTTGGCACTGTCGTATAACCACTCACAATTTCAGTAGGATCACAAAATTCTATACAATTGACAAAAATTAATTATTACGAAAATTCATTTGCAATCATTGAAAATGTTACTTACTCTGACACTTGGGAAGAGGAACTCTCCATTTTCCATTGTTACAATAATTAACATTTGTTATGCTGTCAGTCAGAGAGATTGATATCAAAAAACGACAATAAGTGATCATTTTCTTCCATTACATTGCACAGTAATTGAAATTCCAGTTATTTTGGCATAAACTTGAAACATTTGAAAAAATATTATAATGTTTTTAGTATCACAGGAATATTGTTCTGATTATTTTATATGATTTTGTTTTATCTTGTTATAATCTATTTATACATAGCAAATCCATAGCGATTCTTAACCAATATTTAAATTACTAAGAATATAAAAAAAGGAAATTAATAGACGTATGTTTTTTTATTTTTTTAAGTATTTTATTTAATTTATGTTTAATAACTAAGTCTATGAATAATTATACTCTGAACGATAAGACAAGTGGGTGATGCCGTTTGATTTTTCTCGCATCATTGCTATTGTCAAACAAATTGACAGCTATTAGGTTTTTATGATTTTCTAATCTTTTTATGTAGCTTTTACTGTATCTGTAATAAGTTATTCCTTAAAAATATAAAAAAACAAATAAATTTATTGGCCAAAGTTAAGAATGCATCCATGATGACCATATGACGTTTACAGACCTATGAAGATTTCGTAGTATTGATGATTTTAACTTTTTTACCTTCATTTGACATACTTAACTTTTCAACAAATGAAAACATGGAGCTCGTTGATTGAAAATTTGATTATTAACACAGAATTTAAAATTTCAATATTGAATTGAGGACTGCTTAAAGTTTCTGTCCATGAGAATGAGTTACAGTAGTTAATTATCACAACATAATAAAACTGTCCGTAAATTTAGGACATAATTTTGATGAAATTCATTAAAAATGTAAATTAATATGAAACTAAATAAAGTCAATTTCAAAAATGACCATTAAAGAAGGTCTTCATTTAATTATTTTGTATTAAAGTTAAAAAAAAAGCTGATTTACAGCCAAGGACAACTTTGTATAAGCTCTCTCTCTCTCTCTCTCCCTCTCTTTTATTTTTGCTATCTACATCTTTTTCTGCATTTTCTGTAAACTATTGTATTTTCCTCTTTTCATTATTATTATTATTATTATGTATTTTTTGTTTTTGTCTTCATTTCAAATGTCACACAATAAACTTTTAAATTGATTAAATTTTCAGTTGCTTTTAGCTTAAAAGTCACAAAGTTCAACATCTATGTGAATGCATTTATCTGTGAGTATTTGTGAATATCTGTGAGTATATGGTAAATGGAATAATCTTCATTGCCTTAAGTGAAGAAATGAATGAATGAAGGAAGGAACGAACGAACGAATGAATGAATGAGAAGCGAATATTTTGGTGGCAATTAGCGTCGTTGAACGACAATGACATGTCAGCAATTTGTGTGTAAAGAATTGGCAAAAGCCAAAAGCAAAATAACCATTCAGAGTAGTTCGAGGCAATGCTGGTTAAAAGGTGAAGTAAAGCCAAAATAAAAAATGGAATATAGAAAAAAATGTCGAAGGGAATAAACCAAATGAATGCGGGGCAAAAGCGTCTTAGTGGAAAAAAAAAACTTACTCAATGCAGCAGCAATTGTTGTTGAGTCATGCGTTCCATGCGTTGTACTACGTATATGTTTCAGATAAAAAGGGAAAGAACAGGGGAAACAAAAGAATTGCATGAAGGCAAAGTGAAATTGCAACAATGACGCCATTGCGTACAACAAATCCAACAATGTTTCACGAACAAAATGCGGGTCTATGGGTTAATGGAAATTGTTCAACGTATAAAGTACCGCGTAACTCTTTATAAAAGTGTTGACAAGAGAAGGGAGAACAATGAGCATCAGATTGGTTTGGTTGGTTGGATGGTTGGTTGGTGTAAAAGACTTCGAAATGCATTGTCTTGTATCTTAAGGTAAGATAAATTGTTACACAAAATATAAAATAGTACACTAAAGAAAAGAATTGTATATCAAAAGCTAATCAAGAAAAGTGATTTATCTAAATGCGATTTTACTGAAATTAGTTTGACTTAGTACGCATTTATAGAAAGAGAATATCTATGATTCAATTGTACTACCATAATTATGGTGCATAGAATATATTTGTCTCAGTTGTAAAGCTTATTTAGATTAACTCTGCTTATAAGAAAAATGTATAAGAAGAAGAAAAACATTCTTAATTGTTTCAAATCGATGTGTATCAACACAAAGGCTTAACAATTTCATGTCGCTGTAAGATCGTTTAATTATAAATAATAAAACAAAAGGATTCTAAATCAAACCGATTTCGTTTACTTATGAGTAATTTGTTTTAATTTTTTTTTTTTTTTTTTTTTTGCCATTTGTATTGCTTTCCTTTTTTTTAAAAGATGTTTTTTTTTTTAAGTGTAAATAGATATACTCGTACATATGTATGTGCGTGGTACAACTTGCAAGTAGTCATGACTGACGTTAAGGCATTTACTTGCATTTTGCACTGAACACGTAACGCAATGTAACATTTTCAATTGGATAAAGAATGCATGAATAATTGGCAGAGTTACAGACTGAGTGCATGAATGACTGCAAGAACAACTGAATGAATGCATGAATGAATGAATGAATGAATGAGGGAGTTAGTGAGTGTGTGTGTGCACCTTAAGAACATTTGATTAATTTGTTTGCTCACACGTTCTCAACCCTCAACGTTTCATTTACTTATCCACTTATTCACTCACTCACTCAGTCTTTCACTCACTCAGTCACTCACTCGCTCAGTCAGTGAATTGTTCATTTTAAAGTTCTTCAATGTTGCTGAATGCCCTTTTGATATTTGGTCGAGTAGAATATGCCCCTATCTATGAGTCTATACTTATACGAGTATATAGATGGAAGAATGTCTGCATTGCGTATATTTGCCTTATTCTTGTTATTGTTATTGTTTTAGCTTGGCGGTTAGTTATCCTTCCTGACTGAAGGAATGTTAGTCAAGTGGTTTACTTCCTCTTTCTTCTTACTTACTGATTCTGTTGTTTACCATGTGTTCGAGGCTTTGGCGACAATGATACTTCTGATGTCGTCCATGCATGCATGGTCCCATTTGGGAGACGATGATTAGTTGTTGTTTTAGGCATTATAATAGTATCTTTTGTCTATATGCATTGTTTGTTGTTACTATCTTCATTTCCTGGCAATGCGTACTTCCCTTAATAGCAAATCAAAAACAATATCTGATGCTACATGATTTGTATAGTTTTCTTGTTTAAGTATAACAATACAATGATATATAAAAAATCATTTGTATGGTTTACAAGTATTTTTTCTTTTTTTATGTTATTTGTTTTTTTAATAAAGCAATTCTACTATTGGTGATCTATATGATGAAACTTTACTGAGTTATATTAAATATTAATTATTTTAATGAAATAAAATACAGTTCAATTATTTATATTATTACACAATTTAGAGTTTTCATTATAAACGAATATATTCATTCCATGAAACTGAATCCAATCATGCAGTTAGGAACACAATTGCCAGGATTATTGAAATTGACGCTGACAATGCACTTAACTCTGGACAAAATAGTGCAGAAAATGTGGATCATAATGGACCCTAAAATCATTGATCACATTGGCAAGCAAATAATATTAAGTCATAATGCAATTCAACACTTATTAAGAACATATTGATTACGTATTAATTTTTATTGCATTGCAAGTATGACAAATGAGGATGATATTCCACAAATCAATATAAACTTACAATCAAATCGAAATCGGATCAAACCCAACACAACTTTAATTTCGTACTAATTTATTTAATAATTTTATTTATTAAATTCTAGAAACAATAGATACAAACCATTTTTATTTATCCAATATTTTATTTTTTTAATTATCAGTGGATGAAATTATTGTATTAAAATAAGAATTACAATCAAATATTATTATTTTCCTATAAAAACTAGAAAGTCCCAATCCTTTTCCCTTGCCATTACTCCATTTAAGAAGCCAAACACTGTTACTAATATAATAACAAAAACAAATAAACAAAAAGATAAGCGCTTCTCTATTTCATCGCATACAATTACTTTCACTTCTTTTAGGCAGTTTGATTTCAATTTCTTCTTCGGTTTCATCATGCAACCTTTATTTGAACCACTACTTCGTAGCAAAACTGATTTATTATAAAAATTATTTTGGGATCATCACTCGCGGCACATATAATGTTGCCCTTTAGTTTCATGTTGCCTCTAAATTGTATTTTGAAGAGAAGTATTTATTGCAGATGAACAATTATTTTCTTTATATTAGTTACGTCTTATTGGGTTGCCATCAATTCCTTTGTTGAGACATTCTATGTTCTCTGCATCAATTTTTGTCAAGTGACAACTTTACAATCACAACATTTAAAGAAATTTTGCTTTCAACAATGACAAAGCAATGTGTCACAATAGTTATGAAAGAATTGATACAAAAATCATAAAATACCCTAAGGATGTTTCATATTCATCAAGCAAAGCCTCTCCTTCCAAAAAAAATAAGTTAATACTGATTGGGTGACCTGTTAGAATGTTTGTCAAAAGCGACTTGATTCAATTTAAAATATGCACCTCACTCTTTTCGTTTATTTTTTTTTAGATTTTTCAGTTGTTCATTTGGTGATTTCTGATTTTTCTTTTTTCTTAAGTCTTCCTCATGAATCACTCGATGCATTGGTGAAAACCATATGAAAATCCGTTCGGTAGTTTTTGAATTTACGTAGTACAAACAGACAAACAGTGGTGGCGTGGGGACTTTGTTTTATAATATATAGTGATAGTGATGATTGTAAATGATTTAAATATTTATAATATTGAATTAATTATGTGTTCAAACCTTTTGTAAAGAATTCTCTATATGACAAAGAAAACCGTATCAGAATCTGTTGCATGGTTTAGAAGAAGAAGGGAAATACTTACATGGATAAATACTAAAATATGTAAATCATATGCCTTAGATTCCTTATATTATTGTCTATCAATTAAATTTCTTTCAAAATGATACCTTTTTTTCATTTGAAATGAAATACGATATAATATTTAACCCTCCGATTAGTGAGTCATCCGTTGCCCTTATACGAGGTACACGGCCCGCAGGGAAATATTTCTATTTGTAAACGCCATTTTTTTTTTTTTTTTTTTGTTCTATTATTATTTACAAATTATAAATGTATAATGAATTTTAGAAAGTTAATTTTTTTTTTTATTTTTTTTTTAAACGATTCTAGATAAAATTTCCTTGGATGTATGTATTGTGGGGGATCAAGGATTAATTTCAGTTTGAAAATGAAAACTATTCCCAGGGACTTTCTCACTTATCGGATGTTTAATGAAATCAGCTACAATATCGAATGAGAATGTTTGATTATCATTAATAATATTCTTTCTTTCCATCTTTTCATATCAACATCATTTCTTACATATAAATCATTACAAACTTCTCAACCAAATCTCAATCTCAATTCAACTTTTTTACCAACTTTCTTTTCTTTACTCCATCAATTGTTTGATTATTGCTTACGCACTTTGTAATTATTTCCGCAACACATGGTGTATGAGTAATTAATATAAGTTGCCATACTTTACAAATGACACTCATATGCAGTCTTGTGCATGAGCTAGCAAATCTTAACACACACACAAACACACACACACACACACACACACACTCACGAACATGATTTACTAATACATTGATAGTAAATGACAAGAACTCAAAATCTAAAGACTAAGATGTCTTCATGTCATTTTCAAATATGCTTCAACTTCAGTTGCTTTTCAACTTGAAAATGCTTTTCAACTTTTTCACAAAAAAAAAAAAAAAAAAAATAAATTGAAAAGAAAACTATCAAAACTGTCTGCTGCAATATCACACAAAATGAAAACACTGGCACCAAGAACAAAAATAATAATAACAACAACAACAGCAACAACAACTTGGTAATAGTAAAAGTTTAAGTTGGATATGCATGTACACATACTATACTCATAGTACATAGCAAGTAGTATATGTGATCAGGGTTGATGAGGGACCAAGACCACCATTTTTGAGTTCTTGACAAAGTTTAGAAGGCAACGATGTAAGGCAAACTTTTGCTTGTCTCTATCTCGATACACTACACTCATTTCCATTGTATTGTATATACTCGTACTATATAATATACACATACATATATATAATCACTATATTTGGCAGAGTAACTAAGCTTAGGAGAAAACTAAACTGACTATGGGAATGAGATTTGAAAAAACCACTAAAGTTTCTTTTCATGCGGTAAAAGTGTACAACACCAACAAAAAAAAATAAAAAAATTTATAAAACTAAAGCTTAACACAACAGAAGAAGCAGCAGCTTAGAAGAAGTTTTCAAGTTGCTGCCATTTTAATTGATATTTTTTTTACATTTCACCTTCTTCACTTTTATATTGTCTATTATACGAGTACCATACTTCATCTTCATCGTCATCGTCATCTAACTTCTCTAATTCTAGACTAGAGTTTGTTGTCGCCAAGGCTGATGATTGCTTTTATATACATTTTTGTAAAAATTTCTTAGCATTTACTTGTATTTTTAATTTCATGTTCTTGTTGTTTTGGCAAAAATATTGTTATTAAGTAAAGTTAAATATTTATTTGCAATTATCAAAGGCGCAGAGACGAAACCAATGAAAAACCATTCATAGATGAAAGAGAATCAAACTAGAAGAGAAGTTTAAAATTATTAAAGGTTTGTCAACTAAGAGTCAACACTGCTGGATATTTGGAATGACAAAAATCAGAAAACTAGTCCAATTTCAAGCTGAATTTTTGAGCAGCTTAAATGAGAGATGAATAAATAAAAAAAGATTAAGCTTTTTCTTTAAAAAAAAAATTGTTAAAATATAGTCGAAACATAAGTAAATTCAAGTCAAAGCATTTACAATGGCTTTTATCGGAGATAATTTTTACAGTGGGTCAGATTCTATTAGACCTTCAATGAATCGAGTTGAGCGTCCACATACGACAATGCAGGACCACGACTTAAGAGAAAGTTGGCATCCGATCTAGCAGATTAGCAGATAGCCAAGAACACAACACAACTCTTTTTGTAACCTGCTGTAACGGGTTCAGCATAGAAAGTTATTTGAAGAAATCCTAGGAATTGATTTATCTGTTCTAGGAAATATCTCAAGTATTGTAGTTACAATTTCAAGCGATCTTCCAATTCGTGCTTATATTTTTCAGAAAAATATCTTTCATTACTGTTTCTCTATAAATATATCTATACATACATAAAATCGTAAGCATTTTTATGTCTGTGCACGCTAATCTCAGAAACCCCTAAACCGATTTGAATACGGTTTCCACTGATGTATTGTAGAATGCTTCCTGTGAAATATGGGGTTTATTTCTTCAAAATCGATCTACAGAATCAGTCGAATTTAGTGGTTGGAACTTTGAATATATAACTTAGAGACATATTTTCATATCAATGAATGACTACATTTTTCAAATTTATGCAAAAATTGACAATCTGACCCAGTATGCTATGGGTAAATTGGTCAATGCTTTCCATTGAAAATTTTTTTAAATCATAAATCCATAAAAAATGGGGCAACATCAATAGAGGTTTTGCCCTTCTATCTTTAGTCCAGTGAAAGGCCACACTCATTAGTTAGTGTTTTAATCTTAGATATGTTGCTCCAATTCTAAGAATCTCCTGGTTGTCAATTGTTTTATTTTTTGATTACCAAATCCAAAAATCTCTTTTACCTAGTCACAATGAGCCATTGAATGACTACTTTAAAGGTAGTGTACTACACACACAAAGCATATCGACAATCAATTAGGGCAAAATTAAATATTTATAACACGCACAAAGAAATATAGTAGCTAAATGAAGTGAATGAATTGATGGAATGGATCCTTGTTTCCAATCAATAACATTTATCAACACTGTACCAATTAGTTACAAACGCCATTTTGTATCTTCGCCATCAACCATTTGTTTTTTTTTTTTTTTTTCATTATTTTCACTTCTTTCATTTCATTTCATTTTATTTTATTTTACTAACTTTATTCCCTTACTTTCTCAAGTACTAGTAAGTATAAATAATGGCATGTGGTTTTGTATTTCTCGCTTAATTAGAATTCCGTGTGGCTTCTCAATGACGCCTCCTAAGCACGCAAGCAGGCAAGCATGCATTCAGATACGCAGATACACATAGTCTACACTCATACTTATAGTAAAATAGATAGATAAATAGCTTGGTTAGCTGGTATCTATGAGTTAAGTACACACATACATACACGTAAATATGTATCTATGGTAGAGTATTGTATTCATGGATAACTGCGAGAAACTTCCGCTTGTGTCCACAAATTACTTGTATTACTTGCTAAGGCAACGTTACCACTATCGTCAACACCCTAGCCATCGTCGCCTTTATCATAATATTCAACACGCTCAGCGTCATAATTATTGCGACGCGCTCAGTTCAGTGTAAATAACGCGAAACTATTAAATTGACTAATTAAGCAGCGTTAGTTTCTAGTTTCAATACCCCTTACATTTACATAAATATACTCGCATACACACAGACACACAAACACTTATAAGTACAATAGAAAGTGAGTATGCAAATGATGCTTTACTTCGTAATATGTACAATACTCGTATATGTCTGTAAGTATAAGGATACATGGGCTTCAACCAGAACACATGCCTTAAGCAGTTAGCCTTTTATGTATCTACAATATGATTATTATTATTTATTTGCATAGTTTCAAGTGTGTATGCAATTATACATATATAACACATCTGTATGGGTGTGTAGATTTTGTATACATATTTGATTTTATATGTTTGTATACGCACAAGCATTAATTTGAAACTTTGTCAAGGCACCTTGCAGTTTGACACGCAATTGTCATTTGGCTTCTCAAAGGCTTCTCATATTTGCATGACAAGAGAAAAGTGCTTTTAAAACTATTATTTAATATATTTTATGTGAATTAAATGATTTTTAGTTGGAAACAAAATCGACATATCCTCAAATGTCTGTCAAAAAGGATTAAAAGAAAATCCCTTTATGAATATCATCCTTCATCATACAAGGAACTGAGAAAGTTTCTCTTTGAGCTATGTAACAAGTTCATTTTCATTAGTATGGTAATATTGATCACAATTTGTGGAGTACAACGAAATACTTGAGGGAATCTACCAGTAGATTAAATTCACTACAATTTACTGTATTTCTATGAAAAGACTTATTCTGTGCACATCATGGAGAAGGTGCTTTATCTGAAAGATCATTTAGAACATGGTTTACGCGATTTCGTCTCTATCTGGTCGAACTTGCATCGAAAAATTGAACGATATTATTGAAAAAGTGGATACTCGTGACTTCGCTAAGGATCTTGGCATCCACCATACGACAGTTTTAGACCCTTAAAAAAAAGGGTGGCAATGCAAAAAGATTGTATGTTTGGGAACCACACAATTTGAGAGAAAAAAAACTTATTGAATGCATTTCAATTTGCGAAATGATACTAAAACGGAATGATTTGCAAAATTTTCTGACCAAATTGATAACTGGCAATGAAAAATTGGAAACACACAACAATAATGTGAGAAAAAGGTCATGGTCTGAACAAGGTGAGTCCACCGAAACCTTTGCAAAACCAACGCTAACTACGAGGAAGTTGTTGCTATGCATTTGGTGGCATTATGAGTTGCTGCCGCTTGGCAAACGATAAATTCAGAAGTCTATTGCCAACAACTAACAAGACTAAATGCAGTGCTGAAGGAAAAACGGCCGCAATTGGTCAACAAAAAGTGCATAGTCTTCATCCACGAGAACACTACGTCACTCACTTCTCTTATGGAAAAAATTGAAAGAACTCGGCTGGGAAGTATTAATGCACCCACCATATAGTCTGAACCTAGCAATATCTGATTGCCATTTATTTCGCTCCATACAAAATTATCTTGATGGCGTAACAAAGAATTTCCTAAACAACTGTGTTGCGTTTTTTTTTTTTATAATATTAGAAACCTAGAATTTCTATAAACACAGGATTATGGTTTTACCCGAAAGATGGCAGAGGTTATCAATAGCAATGGAAAATATTTGATAAAATAAAGTTATATGAAAAAAATTTTTGAAACATGATTCTCATTTTTGGAAGATACTTTTCCACTAACCCAATTTATGCTGAGCCTCAGCGAAAATAAGACTTTATCTGATTTTATTGAAATTGTCATTTCCATTGAATTTGAAGAACTACAAAATGTAGGTAATCTATATGTCAGATTTATAGGTTAAATAGATTTCGTTCAGCAAGTAAGTTTTCCAGATTTCATAGTGATGCTTATGGAATATTGCATTTTTTAGTTTGAATCTTTTGATTTCTTTTCTAATTGAAGACTAAATATTTACAGAAATTCCTAAATTTACCCAGTATTTCCATATAGGCTAAAGTTTTATTTTGTTGAATTGACTGCTCTTTGATGATCAGTTGATGTAAATTTGTTACTTACCTTGAAATCTCTTAGGTTATCTAATTCTCTTATGTGCATCTGTCCCCTTTTGGGAAAGGAACATACATCATTGGAAGAACTAAAATTTACTGAGGGGCGCCCATCAGCGGAACCACCCCAGTAAGGAATATATAAACATTTACAATTTTATACTCTTTACGTAGTGAATAAATAGTATTATAAGCTTGTCATGAAGTTTGTAACACACATAAGGAGACATCTGAGACCCCATAAAGTGTAGTCATGTCAATCCTGTCCGCCTGTCCGCCTGTCCGACCTCCCGTCTGTCTGTATGTATGTATGAAAACTAGTCCCTCAGTATTTGAGCTGGAGAGTTGAACCACTCATGACCCTTGAACCACTACGAGGAGCATGAAGAGTATTACAACTACGGCACAGCCAAAGTTAGTCTTTTTTTACTGGTTATTTATATAGATAGAAGATATACACAAATAATCATGAATCATTATTTCAATTGAGAAAATATAGCCTTACATGCATTGCAACTGCTAATGACTGACACAAAGAAAGTTTTTCAAAGGATTACCTCAAATAAAATAAAATAAAATAAAATTAAAGAAAGAAGTCCTGAGAAGAAACATGCAATAAATGTAAAATCACTTTGTTACTTATCTTCTTATGCTTTCCACATTTTATTAAATATTTACATAAAAATGAATTAAAATTTGAAGAAAGTGAAACAACATGTTTAAAATAAAATAAGAAATTTTCTTTTATTAAGGTAAGGAATATTTGTTTAAAATGCAAAAATAAAATAAAATATTTAAATTAAACAAAAAAAAAAAAAATACCAAAAACTGAAAGCAACTGCAGTCATTAGTTTCATGATGTTGCTTAAACATGCAAAGGCCTTTATTGTCTATTTTTACGATTTACTTGAAGGCTTAAAGGTCTTTGTTTGTCTCCCTTCCCCAACATTCTTTTCCCCTTATCATATTCTGCCCATTCACTTAAACTTATACTAGAATAAATTTCTATCTAATTGCAAAAAGTTTACAAACAATTTATTGACGCATTGCAGCTGCTGTTGACTTTGTTAAGCTACCATTTTAAAGTTTATTTTTATTCCATTTCTTTATTTAACTACAATATATAATAATATAACTTTCTTTCATTGTAGTTAATATTATTTAAATACTTTAAGTAAAGGAAAAGAATTTAAGAGGATTTTTCTTTCCACTACTTCGTATTACTTGACACACAAATGCAATCACAATCTCACAATAGTAAAAGAAAACATTTTACAAATGTAGTAAAGTAGTTAAATAAAATGATTTTATAATATAAAATTATGAATGAAAATAGGTCACTTACTTAACTGAAAACTAGAGTAAATTTGTATTCTTGTTATTCGTATTTATAAAAGAAAGTATCAAGCGGAAGTAAAGTAAAATAAAATAAAGGCAAAATACTCATCATCACTCATAAACAATAACCTGAGTAAACCATAGCAAAGCAAAGCAAAGTAAAAAGCTAACTACAACAGCATCATACTCATAATATTGTTGAAACAAATAAACAGATTATCATAAGTTAGCCAACATTGAAACAACCATTGGTTAGTTGGTGAGGCAGGAACACAAATATGAATTATGATTTTATGGCTTACACAGATATTTATGCTCTAAGTTTGACTAGCAAAGGTGTACGAAGAGAAGAAAGGAAAAAGTTAAAGCTGATTTACATTAATTAAAACAATAGCGAAATAGTACAATAATATCTAGTTACCGTTTTGCCCAATTCATTTGTATCTTGTTGGTCATTAGAATGCATTATAATCCCAAATGGTAAGCTACACGTTTAGCCTAAGTTAAGCTATTTATGAATGCGTAAAATAATTTGTGGTATAAATTGCATGAAATTTGTTTAACAAATACTTTACTTTACAGTAACTAAAAGATATTCATATCTAGTACAAGTGTAAGCCTTTACAGCATAAAGATACAACTACAATAATATCTTGTAACCATTTTAAGTATTTCAACAAATATTGTTGAATAACCAAAAACAAGAATAACAGAATTTCACATACATAAGTAAATACGTGTACAATAATAAAGGGGTACAAAATGAAGAGAATAAGAGAGATAAATCTTTATATTCTTGTAGATATTTTTGTGCATTTAATCGCCTTTTGGTAGATTATGTGTGCCAAAAGCACTTAGCTAAACAATTCACCTTCATCTGAGGTCATGTACTATACCTTACAACTTTGTCCAGCTGTTGCTTTTTACTGTTGCTACATAGTGTAGATGCAAAATAAGGAACTTGATGATTCTGTTGCTGTTGGTATTAGTGTTCCTTTCCTTTTGCATATGCATTTGTTTAAAAGATTGTGGTATGGCATGCATCGTGGTACTATTGCAATTTATTTCAAAAACATAATTTAGATTTAGATCGACTTAAAGTGATTTTATTAAGGTTTTTAATACTTATTTTTAAAAAGACTTTTTAAGGTTATGTGTATTGTTTATATATATAAGTTATTAGATAAAATATTTGAGCCAAAGGCCTCAGCTTTCCATTAGTTAATAACGTTTTGTAACCTTTATTATCTTTATTAAATAAATAAATAGATAAAAGATTTAAGATATATTTATGTAGATAAATTTATTCTAGAAGCAACAATTATTTAAATATACTTGGTTTTTCATCAACTCAATTAAGATTTCTATAGTCTTAACAGTAAAATAATTATATATAAGTAGATTCATTCTTTATCAATATTAATAAAGTTTTATGAGATTTCTATTTAAACTTAATTAATTTTGTTATAATAAGATTTCCATGAATTTCCATTTTGTTAGAATGAAATGATAATTCTATATTTATTGGCAGATAAATTCCCGGTCTAATGAATAAAATACAATTTTTTCGATCAAATTTAATTTCATTCATCAACAATATCTTCTTCAAGAGCAATAAAATTTTCCAGCCTTTCTCTTACATTCTCGAACATTACTATACCTTTTTTGAAGAACGATTTATCTTTGTCCTCAAAATAGGCTTTTGTTTCCTCATCCGAGTCAATCTCTTTCTGGCGAACCTTTCTTTAGATTTGCGTACAGGTAAAAGTTACTTGGTGTCAAATCTGGAGAATATATTTTGGTGCTGAAGCAATTTGAAATGAAATTCGTGCAATTTTCCCACGATAGCCAAAGAGTTGTGACACAGTGCCATTGTCTTGGTGAAAGATTACTTTTATTTTTTGCCTCATTGGCCGTTTCTTCGAAATATCCCCGTTTAAACGAACTAGTTAGGCCATTTAGCGAACGATATTGACTATCTTGCCATTTTCAAGGTAGCCGATAAACAAAATACCGTTTGCATCCCAAAATACGGAAGCCATACACAGAAACAAGATATCTGGATCCGTTTCTGTTGTGCTGTGGTGTCAGAAAAATTCAAGTTTTGGTGAAAAATAATGAAAAATTTGGAAAAGCCCGCCATATTAGTCAA
The DNA here is from genome assembly GCA_035041805.1 of Amiota mariae. NCBI lineage: Eukaryota > Metazoa > Arthropoda > Insecta > Diptera > Drosophilidae > Amiota > Amiota mariae. Next base: position 4,806,527 of record JAWNKV010000170.1, on the reverse strand, counting down.
GGAGAAAAGCAAGAGGGCCTCCATATTATTTTTTCCATCGAATGTTCTGTGTTGTGGTATGATAAAGTGTGAATCGTGTAGTAATCGTTTGTCCGTTTGTGTTTTGTGTGCTGTCAGTTGCCTTTCTCCGCTGGATCTTTTCGTTTAGCTGCAAGTCGCCGTGGGGAAACACCATGCAGTTGCTTGCCTCCCCGAATCGCTGCACTCAAGGTATTTTTTCTTCATTTTGTAATTTTCTTTTACACATTTTCCTCTTATTGGAGGTCCAACCGGATTTATTTTTTCTGCTAATTATTTCCAAAAACCATTAAAATTCGAAAACCCTTACCATATTCAGAATTTCGTTTCATTTCTGAAAACCAAGTTTCGAATTGCCGCAACGTTGTTACATATTTTCATATTTTAATTTAATTTTCACTACATTCGGAAATTCGCATTATTATGAAGTATGAGTTTTTACGTAGAAACACAGTATCACAGACTGCGCAAAGCATCAACAGTGTATTTGGCTCTTGAGTTATTACGCAGCAGACAATAACAAATTGGTTCGCCAAATTTCGCACAGGGAATTTTGAGCTCATGCCACGTGGTCGCCCACAATCAACTGAAGGTCAATGTTAAGGCTAACCCATCTCAAAGTGCACAGAATTTGTCACTTAAAGTTGGTGTACAATACTAACTCACCTGACTCAAATCGGTATGGCGAAAAAGTTTGATAAGCAGATTCCCCAAGAGCTTCATGAAAAACACAAAAGAAAAGGGTTTTAGAAGCTCCATTCATCGATCCATTTTTAAATCGAATTATTATTTGTGATGAAAAATGAATTTAATATGACAATCGTAAGCACTCAGCACAGTGTTAGATAAGGATGAGTTACCAAAACACACCCCAAAGCCTAATATTCATCAACAGGAAGCTTATGGTGACTGTTTGGTGATCTGATGCAAATGTGATCCATCACAGCCAAATTAGTTATACTGCAACCAAATGGATCAGATGATGCAAAAAACTTAAGCAAATACAGTCTAGATTGGTCAACAGATCAATTCCTATCTTATTGCACGATAACAACAGACCTCACACTACACAAATGACTGTGGCAAAACTATAAGAATTGGATTTGGAAATTCATCAAAGCTCTCCACACTCACCAGACTTAGCCCCCACAGATTATTATTTGTTCATATACAACCGTCCTGAACAGTCATTCGTTTAAATAGCAAACGTGTATAGATAATATGTGTGCATACTTTGATTAATAAAAAAAATCCTTCCATTAATAAATAATATTACACAACGCAATAGATTCACTGAGTTACACTTAATTATATTACATTATTTCCATGTATCTTAACAATGAAAATGTTTATTTTTTACTTAAACTGCTTCACCTTCTTCTACTAAATGAAATCGATTTCCATTTTACTTGTTAGTACAATAAACAAATCAGAATTTGAAAATCTTTTTGGTATCATAGAATGATTTCATAAACAAATAAACAAACCAAACAGGATGATAAAAATGAAATTGAAAAAGAAAATTACATTTATCAAATGAAACAAACTTAAAGAAAGTAAATGTGCTGCATTGAAATGAAAATTGAAATGAGAAAATTTTTATTGACTAAATGAAAATGCATATTGATAACTAAATCTTAAATTAATCCATGATTTGATGTGAATTGATTTGATAATAAACCCAGAAGATAAAAAATGAACATGAAATTGTCAAAGTTTCTACTACTTACTTATTACTACTAGTGTCAAATGAGAAATGCAACCAACTGATCGATCATGGGAAAGGAAAAGTAATAACAACAACAACAACAAGGGAATAAATGTTATCAGGTATAAAGTTTATGAGGAAACAGAGGCAATGAGGCATCCAAATTGTATGACAAACGTGAATGAACAATAAACACATAATGGTCATTGATGGACGCAATGCATGCTATCGATTGTTGGCATAAAAGTTATAGCCAACTACACATAGATACAACATATATATATATATATATTTGTATATATAGTACATTGATATGTATCTGTATATGTGTGTGAATTGTATAGTAGTAGTAGTAGTAGTAGTAGTAGCAGATACTCGTATATTGAAGTTACAACGTCGCAGTTTATTGTTGTTGAAGCCGACAAGAACATAATTTAGTATGTTGCATAAATGAATGAAGAAACGATTGAATGTAGTTATAAAGGAACGTTAGTCCATTGCTGGCGTTGCAAAAGCATTGATGCGGCAATTGTTGCAACAAAGTGCAAAATACTGTTGGGATTTTGATGTATTACAAGTGTCGAAGTCGTGCCGAGTTCTATGTCAATGCATTCATGTATGTGTTCGTGTGTGTCTATGTTTGATAATAAAACAAACATTCTGAGGCTGAGGTCATACACACACACACACTACTGACAGGTGCAACTAAAGGCACATAGATGCACAATGGACACACACACGCACACACAAAACATGGACATTTAGAATATTTGTAACAACACAAAACCATAACCAAGTATGAACAAAGCATACAACATCCTATGACCATGATGCGGATGATGATGATGAGATCGGTTATATAAAACTTTCTATGGTCCTTGGTGAGTTGGTAACATATGAGCATGAGTATAAGTATGAGTACATACTCGTATGTATCTTTAATATTTGTATATGCTCTAAACGTAGTTTACCATGCAACATTTAAAACTTTGAACGCGCACAACTTAAGCTATGTATGCAATAAGCTTAACTCTAAGCCAAACCCTGGCAAAGAGATATTGTACTATGCAACATGTCACTACATACCAAGATATGTATATACTATACTGCGCTGTACTGTACTGTACTGTAGATACTTAATAAATAGTATGAGTATGTGTATTTTGAATTGTTTGTAGTTCATATTTGCGTTTCGAATTCTTCGTGGTCTATTCTCTAAACTCTTTTCCTCTCAATTCCTTTTATATTTCTATAGTATATATATTATCTACCTGAAACTGCTGAAACTGATGTATGCATATATGTTAAAATTTATCATGCTCTCGAGATTGCTTGGACATTTTGCACCGCATGCGTCTTTAGCATAAATTACTTGGCAAATCTACCTAAGCAAGAACAAGAACAAAACTAAATATAAAACTTGTATCTAGATACATATCTGCATAAAATATCATTGCTTTAGACCAAACTGAGTGGCGTCAGTTGTTCGTATTATTGTTATTCTTGTTGCTTTCGTTGCTATTATTGCACCTGCAAACACTTTCACTCCCAATCTCACACTCACACTCACTTTCACTTCCATTTCCACTTCCACTTCCATCCACCAACCCAATCTCATGGAGCAATGCATTTGTATAAAATTTACGGTACTTTGTTAAATAAATCTATATCAAATATCAACGCTCGTTGTATGCTTGAGTCATCGTCACCATTGCCATCAGCATTGGATTCAACCATACAGAGTTAGTAGTCAGAATCGGGTGTTTGACTATGCTGTGATGATGGTGTCGAGAGTCGACACACAATGATTAAATGCTTTTTGCTTTGCACTTGTTCCACCATCCTGGAGGTCTCATGAATTTACCTAGTTGCGTGTTTGCCTTTGTATGAGTATTTATCTTTTCTCAATATTATATAAAGTATCGTTTTCCTATCATTTTACATGTATCTGGGTTAATTTGTTGTGGGAATTACTAAACATATATGTGGATGTATGTGTCTCTGTGTGAAATAGAAATATGTTTCTTTATTTAAACACTCACCATATAAAAACTTAAATTTCTTAAATTGTGTTGATTGAATTCGCCCCCTAAAATATACTTATGTCCTTCGTAACATAAGCATAATTTGTTCTCATATTTATTTCACTTCTTACAACCAACCAAGTAGAACTAAAAAGAAATTACTTTGGAGTTGATGTGCCTCTCTTACATATAATAAAGTGTATTGCATACATCAAGGCATTTAAACAGTTTTCCCTTGTATGTTCATTTGGTGGTTGTAGTAATACTATGTAGTATTCCCAAATCGTATTTGGGAAATTTGTATGCTAATTTTTGGTTCATTATACTCTTCACGCAGTGCATAGTATTATAAATTTGTCATAAAGTTTGTTATATACAGAAGGAGACATCGCAGACCCCATAAAGTATATACTTATAACCTTGTTCAGCGAGAAGATATAAGTTGATTAAGTCATGTCCGTCTGTCCGTTCGTCTGTCCGTCTGCGCTATAGAGTTGAAATTTTGCAAGAAACTTTCTTCGCAACATTCTGGAATCAGCCCAATCGGACCACTAGATTCAAATTCATGTTCTTATTTCTTATGTTACTATTGAACTTTAATTTGGATACTATAAGTATCTGACCCATGGAAATTTCAAGACCCTCAGACCTCTATGTAGGATTAGGTATATTGTGCAATAAAAATAAAGTAAAAAAAATATAAAAAAAACAAACTTTGGCTATGCTGAAGTTGTAATAATCTTCACGCCCCAGCTAGTGGTCCGAGGGTCTTGAAATTTATAAGGTTGGTGGCTATGGGTTAGACACTTATAGTGTCCAAATTTTAAGTCGATAGTACAAAAAACAAAAAAGTTTTTCTAATGAGAACTTTCATTTGGATCCCGGTTTTTATGGGGGGTACCCCTCCTAGTAGGCCGAGGGTCTTGAAATTTTCATGGTCTGTGGATATGGGTCAGAGACTTATAGTGTCCAAATTTATAATTCAATAAGTCGAAAACACAAATACTTTTTCTTCTTTTAAGGATGGTTTATATGAGAGGTACCCCTCCTAGTAACCCTAGGATCATGAAATTTATAAGGTTGGTGGATATGGAAACTTATAGTGTCCAAATTTCAGTTTGATACGTTAAAAAACAAAAAACTTTTTCTAATAAAAACATTAATTTAAAAGGGGGTTTGTATGGGAGTTACCCCCCCCCCCCCATAGTGGTCCGATATTGCTGATTCACGAACTTGATCGCTGTTTGGTAAAAAGAAACCGATGTACAAAATTTTAGCTCTCTAGCTCAAAAACTGAAGGAATATGAGTGCGAACAGACGGACCGACGGACAGACGGACAGACGGACATGGCTAAATCAACTCGTCTCATCGAGCTGTTCACAAATATACATATATGAGTTTAATATTAAGTACATAGTTCAAGGTTTTATTGTTTAGATATATGAACTTAGAACAATAATTAGAAGAAATAAAAGGTGCGCGAAGAGTATTACAACTTCGGCTATAACCAAAGTTAATCTCCAGTTTACTTGTTTTTTATTATAAATATGTGTAAATATATTCGTATTCTGTTTTTTTTATTTAAATCAGAAATTTTCCCTATTAAATGTGACTTCAGTATGTGTTGCATACTTTTTGGCGTTCGAAATCGTTTTGGAGTAATTTGAATGATTGCTTGGAAATTACTTGATTACTTAAGGGAAAGAAAAGTTTTAAAACTAAGTGAGAGAAAGGGTAATATGCGGTAAAAAAAAAATTATGATATGAGTTGTACTTAGAGTATTATGATTCTTTGTGGAAAATGCATTGTGTTTAAACTGGTTTTATGACACCTTCACAAGAGTATCAGGCATTTATTGAGATACATTTAAGTAAGTTTTGTTACACTTTTAGAGAATTTTTTAATTTTATAATTTTAGTTTTATTTGACATCAATAGAAGACAAATTTTCAATAATTATTACAATCAAAGATAATGAATAATTTAGAATTTAGTATTTAGATGACAGTGATAGTGATGACTTTTGAATTATAATTTTTTTTTATTATGAAATAACTGGATTTCATTCATAGCAATCCCAAATAAACTGTAACAATTGTTAGTAATTAATATTTTTTTTTTTTTTTCATTTAATACAACAACAATTCACGTGAGAAGTTAATCGTACAAATAATTGTATTTAATGGATGTAAATTAATGTTATCTTTGCTTAATCATGTCATGTACATTTATTATTACCGAATATTTTATATATTTAAACGAGCAACTCTTTTATATATAAAAATTCGTTTACTAAAATGTTTGTATGTCATGCGCTGCTATACCGTTTACATGATTGGATTGAAATTTTGTGAATGTGTATGGTTGATTCCCAACATGAACATAGAATAGTTTTGGTTCCGATATGTGTTCCCGTTCCCGAGATATGGAATATTCAAACAACCCCTAAAAGTATATTACGAAAAAAAAACTAGAATGTTACTTTAATTTTGTGATACTCAAAGATTATAAAAGTGTCGAAGACATTAAAAATATAGTGAATAACTAAGACTAATAACAAATATTATAATAAATCTTATCTGCCTTAACTAAGAGTTTTAACATTAAGAAATCGTTCGGATTTATGATGATTAAATATAAATATTGAATAGCAAAACAAGATTTTTAATACAATAAAAAAGAAACTAAGGATTGATAAACAAAATCGGTACATTAAATATCTGGAAACTGTAATTGAATTGCCCAAGATTTGTTAATTTCAGTTACAACATTGTTTTTTGTAAAACAAATTTTTATTATGACATCAAATTTCTGCTCATTTTGACAACCAATTTGTTCATGCGAGTACCTCAGTTTATTGACTCAGTTTTGGTTATTTAGATTTCTGTTTTAGATTTTTGTCTGAATTCTTTTGTCTGTTAACTTAATTGTATGTCAAATTCGTTGGCTCCATCACCAGTTAAGCTATTTTCCATGAAAATGATTTCTGAAATGAAAAAAATTATGAAAATACCATTTAAAACTCATTTTATGTCATTAAGAATTGTCAATCAATGGATGCATTAACGCATAATTTTAGAGATTTCAAATCTACTCAAGTCAACCATGAATTTGTATTATAACTTTTATAATTTTCATTTCAAATTTTATTAAGTTTCAGTTTTATTTCAAATGACTCAAAATGAAGTCACTGATCATAATAACTCAATTTTGTATAATTTTTATTTATTTGAAAAATGTTTGTAAAATAAATAAACTCATCTCAGTCTATTAAAATATTCTTCCAAAAATTTTCATATTTCCTAGATTTATTCTTTAGTTGAGTTGCAGAATATCAAATGTACATCTTTTGACAAAACTTATGCTGATTTTGAATACTGTTATTTGAAGTCTGTTAATCGAAGTTATAAGTATTTCTCTATAAAAGCTAAAATGTTCAAGATTCCCATTGATAATGTCACAGTGCGTACTAAATTTAAATATTGAATTTATATAATTATTTCTAGTCTTTTATTTTTGTAGGTCAGTATGGAAATAATGAAACGTTTAAATGGCTATCAATTATTCAAAGTCAAAGCAGATGCTTGTGAATATCTACGTCAACGAAACAAATATCCCATTTTAGCATATTTCAGTAATTTTTTTATGTCTCACAGTAATATGAATCACACATGTCCATATGATGTACGTAAGCTAATCAAATTGACTTTTATAAATATCAATGAAACTAATAAATATCTATCTATATATTTATCTTTTTGAAGCATGACATAATCATTGAAAAACTATCGGTGTCATTTTTAAACAACCAATTAACTAAATATATAACTTGGGAAGATGGTGACTATGTAGTTCTAACAAAGTGGTACACCAATGGAATACATCGTACCTCTGTCGATGTCTATGTACGCTTCGTTCCAAAACATTAAAATTAAATATTGTATATTGGGAATATTTCAATAAACCTAAATAGATTACAATTTCACCAAGTATATTGAATTTAATTATGTATTTATTTGTATTTGATTTGTTTTTCACCAAATGCTAAGTGAAATAAAGGTTTTCATTGAAAGGTTTTTGTGAGGAAAACAGCATCATCATCAGCATTATCGGCTTCAGACATTTACCTAAGCATTGAAATGGATTCAGCTGACTGAATCAAACTCTTTTTGAGCTGACTGCATTCTGACTGCATTGACTGACTTTCATTCGCTTTATACACTTCACTTGACTTGTCACGACTTGCCACGATGATCATAATGATGATGATGATGATGATGATGATGATGACGATGACGATGCTGATGATAGTGGTGAAGATAATTATGATAATGATGATGTTGGAAATGGTTGCCTTGGATCCACCCTCGACATTTGCATTGAGTGCCCAATGACTTTTGAAGACATCAAGGAATTAACTGCACAAAAACCCAATGAACCGCACCAAAAATTCCAACAAAAATGAATATCATACAATGTTGTAGTTGTTGTTATGTGGTGTTCACTCACTCGCTATTGAATTTTCAGTTTGTTTTATGCTTGCAAAGCTTTGCTCGACATGACTTTTCTATGCGTAGAAATGAATAAGCAAATATGTACAAATGATGGCATGAGTATTCTAACGGGTGTGAGAAAGTGAACAGGACACAGACATGCCAGCCATGTCATTGAAGCGTGTTGAGCTTTTTAATTTGATTGCATGCAGCTTCAAGCTGTTGCTGCTACTGCTACTGCTGTTGCTGTTGCTGCTTCTGATGTTGCTTTGCTCTCCATGCCAGTCTTGCCAATGCTAATGCCAATGCAATATCTGCTGTCAAATGACTTCAATGCTATACTCGAGGGTAGCTTGAAAAGTAATACTTATAAGAATATTTAAAATTTATCATAAATATTTTTAAAGTTCAGTCAATGTACTATTTAAATCCCATTGACCACAATTAATCTATAAATCTAATGTTCATATTAACATAACTGACTGGTCATATATTTTATTGATTTCAAACAGCAACTAACACCATTCAGTCATTAAAATACTATCGAGAAATTGGATCGTAAGATTTATTTGTTGTCGCATTTCTGTTATTTGGATTTTATTGTTTTGTACAAAACTCGTACTTCTGATTCGATTGCTTAAGCACACATACATACAAGGCTTCTGCATTTGTCTAATCACATTTCTCATTACAGTATGCACCCATGAATGTGTACTTAATTTTGACGAACTCAATATTTATTGTACAATATACAATGTGTACGAAAAAAAAAGCAATAATATTTTTATGGACTCACTCAAAATGAACGCTATGTGTATTGTGCGCTTCTTTCCTTTTTTTCAGAATCCATGGAATGATGCAATGAGTGCGTATATTGCATGGAATGAAATAAATTAAAACTCATAATATAAAAAAATACAAGTGTAAGTGGAAGCGGACGCAATTAGAAAATATCTAAATATCTAATAGTATTGTTTCGTTTTAGAAATATGGGGGACTGCGGCACCATATATCATCAACAAGTTGCAAGTAACTCAAAAGAAAGCCCTAAGACGTATAACTGGTGCACCAGTGCTATGTTCGAAACACCATACTACACTGTGGCCTTCAGATGCCAACGGTGATTGAGGAAATACATTTTTTCAACAGCCGATACAATGATCGTTTGCTAAGGCACCCTAATCCTCTGGCAAGATGTCTTACACACAACACAACCCGCCGTCGTTTGAAAAGACTTCACCCCAACGATCTCCTTAATAGAAGATCGTAATATTTTTTAGATGTCTTGTTTTTCTAAGACCATGTAAATTTCCTTAAGATGATACAAATGTATAAAAACCGACTCGGTTGCTTGGACATTAAATTAAAATAATATCAAAAAAAAAATATTATAATAGTAATAAAAAACAAGTGTTTGTTAATGATTTGTGTATGATAATGTGCTTTATTGTTATATTATTTTGTTCATCGAATCCATTTAATTGTATAAAAAGTCAAATAGTTCAATGTATTAAAATTAAATAAATAAATAAATAAATGTAATATAAATCGTATAACTGTTCCCCTGAAAAGTCTTTGTTGTGATTTATTATAAAACCATTGTGATCGATCGCGATAGTTATAGTTAGTGCCTTTTAGAATCATCGTTGGCAAGGGCAGGGTTTGGTGTAATGTGATAAAATCAAACAAAATTAAACAAAACATGTTCCTCCATTCAAATATAAATAAAAATTTAAAAAAAAATCCATATGCAACTTTGCCGCATGCTGTTATGCAAACGCTCAATAACAAGAGGACAATTTACAGATAAGTAGTGGCCCCTGTTTAGCGTTAAGCAATCCTGCAACGTACAGAGAGGCCAGACATTCCAAAACAAGGCGCTGCGTCGCATAATTGGTGCTCCTTGGTTTGTGCGGAATACCATCATGCACAAAGATGCGCCTCCTAAGCAGCAATCGTCATCAGCAAAGACTGGAAACTTATTCAAACTGTCTGGCGAAATCCCTCACCAATTGCGTGAGCCGTCGCCGAATAAAGTGGCTCCATTCTAATGACGTTCTAAGCAGAAGGTCAGCAGCAACCTGAACATTCACTGCAATATAAACGCCAAGCTATTATTCTTTAAAACCATATAAATGTTTTATGTAATTGGTTTCCCATTTACTAATTGTGTTAAAGTTTTGTTGTAATTATTATAAGTTTAATTTAAGTTGTTATTAGAATAACAGAAAATTTTAAAAATTAAAAAAAAAACCTATGCAACAATATTTATATTTTTAATATAAATTTTTAATTAATAATAATTAATAATTAATTTTCATTTTTATTTGTCTAATGTTAAGTCTTCATAAAATTTATCTCACTATAAAAAAAAAAAAAAAAAAAACATTAAATAAATGAAATATACAAACAAACACATTGTACAGTTGTATAATGTGTAAACTCAATCATACTCATTATTCACCATACAACTATTCAGTCATACACTCAATACTTGCACAGAAGAATGTATGAATCGATACACCATTCACATTACAGAAGCGAAATACAACATGCATTCATATTCACTTTAAATTGGTTCTTAAAAATAGAAATTAATTTTAATGTGGATGAATCATTTACCATTTTGAATGCACACTTGCAGAAGTCTTCATTCTAATAGACTTGAAGTCAGTTTGAAAATATGAAAAAGATTATACTTATACAATACATAGATAAGTATCTATTCCGCAATGGTTACTTTATTAATTTACCATAGGCTCGAGGCGAAAAGAGAAAAGTATTAACATGTCATAACATCTTTAGTAAAATTCATAGATATTGAATTATACTCAACATATTTTAAAACAATTTTCTATGGAAAACTTATTAAACTACCCTAATCATTTTTATATCTAAAGAAATATTCTTCTTTGCACATATGAATGTGTGAGCGTCTCTATGTTCGCGAAAAATTAATGAACTTCATGCAACGATAACTTGAAGTGCAATAGTAAGTGTAAAAATATTGAAAAAAAAAAAATAGAAAAAAGAAAAAAAAATATATAAATAAATTGTAGAAGTCATGAAAGTGACATTAACTTCACTTTAACCTTCTTCTTCCTTCTTTTTTTTTCATATATATATATATAGATATATATATATATATATTATATTGTAAATTGTGTTGAAAAATATATAAATAAATAAGAAATAAATAAATAAAAAAAACAAATTGAAGTTATATGAAATTGTCTGCTTTTGTCAAAAGTCAAATTATTTCGTCTTTGCAATTTTTGCTATTACACAATTCCATATTCATTTACATTTTGCTATGCTTTTCCTTTTGCTCTGAGTTTGCATTTCCTTTATATTTAGAACTTGACGTTATTGTGAATGATGCAAGAAGAGGCTTCTTTCAATTTGTAGAAGAGCCTTTGACTACTATTGTTATTGTTATTGTCCTTGTCGTTGTTGTTATTTTTGTTGTTGCTACTGCAATTGTTGTTGTTGGTGTTGTTGTTGTAGTCCTTGTTTGCACTCTAAGTGGACATTAGTGTGACACTCTGTGACATAGTAAAATTGCATAGCATTGCACTCAGTCCTTGTTTCAGTCCCAGCCTTAGTTGCAGTCTCAGGATCTTTTTCCGAGGAGCCTGTTTATCTGCCATTCATGCTACTTGGCTCAGCTGACTCACTGAGTGAGTGAGTGAGTGAGTCAGAGAGTGAGTGCCAGGCAGCATGCTAACAGATGTCACGAATGTCATCATCTACATTTACCACTCTGTCCCTCAGTTTCTATCACTATCTCTTCCCTTTACTCACTCTCTCTCTCTCTCTCTCTCTGTGTTTACTTATTTCATTCTTTGTCTGGTTTTACTTTTGATATTTTCTCATAGTTACTACATCGTTGAATTTTCTAAACAAACTTGACATTTGTAGCGCAATTGTTTGCTTTGCTTCAACTTAAAACTTCAAGTTGCCTTCAACTTGTGTTTATTTGCTTGTCCTTCTTCTTTCATTCATTTATTCTCTTTTTTTCCACTCGTTTTGCTTCGTTTCGTTAGGTTTCCTTCATTTATTTATTCCTTTTTGTTGAAACGTTAATTTCATATGACTTGACATTTTGTGCTTGATTTCAATGGCACAAATCTATACAAAAGCACAAAAAAAAAACAAACAAAAAAACAAAATTCAGTTTCTGTTATTGTTACTGTAAGTTATTGAATGTTCTATGCCTATTCAACATTACCTTCTTCTTCATCATCCACTACTCTCTCAATCTCTTACTATAATTTTTTGTAAATGAGTAAAGTTTTGTTGGAAATTAGTTTGCAAGTTCCATTGCTTTCAGGCATTCGTTGATTCATTCATTCATTAATTTAGATATTCGTGGCAATGTTCCTTGCATGCGTTTCATGTCTCCGATTCAACCAATATGAAATCCATAAGAAATAACGCAGCTTAATTGCATATCACTCAACTACCATTCAACTTACTAACATTCACTCAACTATACAAAAAAATAAATAGTAAACTTACAAACCAAACGCAAGTCGAGTAGAGCGAAGCAGACAAAACCAGAAATTAATCCCATTCCATTTCTCAGCAATGGTCCACAGTCCAAAGTCCAGTCAAATTCACTTTCTGTTTGGAAACAAGTGAGTTGTAGTCTATTTCAACTCAACTCAACTCAACTCAACTTAAGTTGACTACTCCTCAGAACATAGAACTGGAAACTAGGAACTTTTGCACAACTCAATTCAGTTAACACAACTCAGCGCGCACAAACTCTAATTAGTATTTTCATTACAGCAAACACCCACCACAATCACATCCAGCATCATCATCATCATCATCATCATCATCATCATCATCGTCATTATATACAATTATTTCTACGAACTACCAACCAACATTTTCTTCCATCCCATAATGGGAAAATATCATTCACCAACCAGTCAGTAATGTTTTGCCACTGTCCTATTTTTCTATTACTAATCTTCCTTGCAAAACTGCTCTTACGGAGCTCTAAATGAAATTAAAAGCGAATGTCATGACATAAGCGCTAAATTCAATTTATTTAGTTCATCTTCTTGCATTTCTACTACTGTTCCTAGTTGCTTCCACACTGTGACAATTTTCTTACCATATCTTTTTTTTGCACACTCTCTCTCTGTATTTCTCTACATCCTTTCCTTTCCTTTCCTTTATTTTATATCGTTATTGTCTTTGTTGTCTTGTTTTTTTTTTGTTTTTTTTTTTTTTATTTCTGTATTTCATCCCACACATTTGCCAAGTAGTAAAACTTTCACTATTTCTGTTTCATTTAAGCGTTTCCACTTCCGTTTCTAATTTCTTTTGGCTTATATGCTGCCAACATCATCACCTCCCTTAGATACAATAGTAAATTCTACAGGTCTACTCTATGCTTATCTCCAACTTTTTTTATAAGTAAACGAGGCCTGTTTAATAAAACAATGATAATCGTATAAAATCAATTTCATAATCTCTGAATTTGTGCAATGGAATTATAATCTTCTAAATCTAAATGGACGTAAGGAAGTATATAACATGTTGCCATTATTTGGAAATGTTTCTCAATTTATTAAAATAGAATCTTTTTTAAGAAATTTTCTTCACATCGTAAAATTATATTTGCTTTAAAATTGAATAAAGTTCTTAATTTGAATGAATGATAGAAAAGTATAATAATAACGGATTCTCCTTTAGCAAGTTTTAGACCACAAATCATTATCATCATTATATGAAGGTTTAAAATGTGATGGCTTAGATAGAATTACCCAAATGACTACATCATATTTTCATATAGATGACCACTAAATAATGGAAATCACGATGTTCTTTTTCCTTGAATTGTCACTAAAATGCTGATTTTTTCTAATATTTCTCTATTCAGACAGTAGTCACATATTTCTTATATTGGTTATCTACCTTCTACAGACTCTAGTTGTAAAATCATAAGCATGATGTATTACATTATAAATTTTATAAAACAAATTCCCCCGCCACGTCTGTCCGATCGCAATAATCACAAAATCTACCAAACAGATTTACATACGGTTTTCACCAATGCACGCAGTGATTCATGAGGAATGTTTTGGGTGTATAATTCATTAAGATTTACTATTTCAGATAAATAATAAAAATCAACACGTGCTGGAAAAACTATCATAAAACTATCATTGAAGTACAATTTACTTGCTATTCATAATTAATAATAATAATGTGATAGAGAAATTGAATAAGAAATATAATGGCTTAATTAAAATATTATTATATAAACTAATAGAGCATCCTTGGCTTGAAACTCCTTCAAATTGATTTACTTGTTCATATTTCAAACTAAATTTCTGCACGATTCACCTTGCCTAACAAATTCGGAACTCCTTTTCTTTATTGTTTTATACTCTCTTTCTTTTGCCAAAACTTTTTCTCCTTCAAAATATCATTGAAGTTTTATATTCACGTAGTGAATAGTATTATAAGTTTGTCACAAAGTATGTAACACAAAAAAAGAGACATCGCAGACCCCATAAAATATATATTTTTTGATCAGCGTGATGAGACGAGTTGATCAATGTCCGTCTGTCCGTTTGTCTGTATGTATGCAAACTAGTCTCACAGGTTTTGATCTAGAGAGCTGAAATTTTACAAAGAGCTTTCTTTTCATCATATGCAATAAATTTTTTGGAATCAGCCGAATTGAACCACTAGGGGGCAACCTCCCATATAAACCTGGAAACCAATTCATGTTCTTATTAGAAAAACTTTATTGTTTTTTTTTCTATCGACTTGAATTTTATACACTATAAGTATCTGACGCATATTCAACAATTATATTTTATACCATTAGAAGGAACGTTAAGAGTATTACAACTTCTCCATAACTAATCTTCTTTTTACTGGTTTTGTTTTTATATTTCCTTGACTCTTTATTTAATGTGACTTATACTGTGGAGCTAAAGCTTTTTTAAAATTTATTTACCTTCCACCACTTTCTTCATGTAAAACAACTCTGTAAGACATTTAATTTTTATTTATTTTTATGCAAGTGAATCTACTCTTGTTTGTCTGTCATTTGTCGTCATAGATACACCTATCTATATACCTTCAACTACCATTTTACCATTGAATGCTATACTACACTACACTTATCCATTCCATGCTTATTTAGGTAGTTAGTTAGATAGATAGGTATGGTAGATATTTGCCATATTTACCTTCGCGTTGTCGTTCACGTTCACGTTCATGCTCTTTTCTATTTTTCTATTTTGTACATTGTTTTTGCTACAATTTTTCATTTATGCACAAAAAATCCAGCGAAACGTAGCATAAAAATGGTTTTCATCTACGTAATAGGATCAATTCAATTACAAACAAGATTACAGTTAGTAAACTCACTCATGGGCTCTGCCCATTCCATTTCATACTCTACTCTACTGCTATATGTTTTACATCAATTCAACTGTTTGATCTCTCTTTCTTAAACAAAACTCAATGCAATCTGTGTATAACACAGCCATTATTCTGTACGAGTATAGTATCCCATAGTTAAGGTTGTAGGGATCAGTGGCACATGATTCATCTACATAGAAAGACCATTTCCATTTTTGTAAAAATGTTATATGCAAGTGGGTTTTAGTTGGTTATAGTGGAGGACAAATGCTTTGCTTGGCTTGGCTTGAATTGGTTTGGATTTGGATTTATCATGGAAGATTGGCATTTGGTATAATTTTTGTTGTTAGTTAGTTTGGTCAGTTGTTGCCGGTGAAGTTGACATTTGATGAATGGATTCAACTGGTTTTGATTCATTTAACTTTGTTATTTTTCTTCCAAGTTGTTGAACACACAATTTCAATTTCTAAACAAATCTCCATTTCTTTATGCTGTTGCTATGTTGCTATTTATGAAATCGTAGAAGGCTTTTGCTATGTAAGAGTATAAAAATGACAGGTATTTATTTTTTTAAATTCATTTAATTGTTGGATTTCTTATTGAGCACACGTTTTTTTATATAATTTTGTTTAACTTTTTTTTTTATTTATAAATATATATATTTATTTTTTTTTTTATAAAATATTTCTTCAAAAAATCTTTTGTTCCATCTCGCATATACTCGTATTATAGAAATCTATTATTATCTGCTAAATCTGCTTCAATATGGTTTTCGATGTCACACTCGATAAAGTGGAAAATACACGATTTGAGAGTCTATACGCACGTTACATCATGCAATTATCGAAAGATTCAATATTCTCCAGAACCGAAATCTCCTGCCTTATGATGGTCTATCATAAATTTGTCTTACTTAATGGCAACAAGGCAAAGTATATGCGTCACCCACAATTTTTGACATTGTTGGTGGACTTTTTCCTTATACCCGATCCAAAAATTGCTGTATATATACTTTCAGTTGTGGCAACACACGAAAAGTATCTATTGCCAATGGATTGGATCGAGTATTTTACTTTAATCATGACTAATGACTTAGAGTTAAGAATTAAGTTTGCCTTTAAAGTCTATGATGTTACACGTACTGGTTTCTTGAGTATGGAAGAAATTACTGTCCGCGTATATTCATTTTTTATTGGCCCCGATGATGATGATGAAGGCTCTGAACTTCGTTCCGTACGTTTAATTGTATATTAATTTTCTTTATTTAAATAATCTATTATTGATCTTTAAACAGGACATGCTTGAACTGATTATGGCTAAATTTGATGAAGATCATGATAATTTGATATCATTTCAAGAATATGCAAATGCCGTAAGAAAAGCACCAATGCTATTGGAATTCCTGGGTCCTGTATTTCCATCGAGAGAGACTTGTGAAGTTATTGGCGTTTGTGCAAATTTACAGAAATACAATTTTTAAAGATATTTCAAATGCAAGGAAAATTTTACTGCAAGAAATTATAAGATTAACATAAATTATTTTCATTAATACATACTAATTATAATATATAAATTTTAATTTTCACTAAGTTGATCCAATTATTATTAACTCATTCAATACTGCTAAATGGAAGTATATATAATACTTATGTATTTATATTTATTATATTCTGATGAAAAACGCTTTAATTTTGGATGGACCAAAAGCTTTTAATTACTACTTTCATGACATAGAAAGAAGAACGACTGGTCAATCGTCATCATAGTCGTGAGGGGGGCATAATTGTGTGGGGTGCCATCTCCAATTATGGCTAATTGGAACTCCAATTCGTTTCATCTATGTACAATGAATGCCACACGATACAGAGAGCTGCTCCAAAAAGTATTTCCATACTTTTCTAACATTTTTGGGTCATTACCTTGGACATTTTAACGTGATAATGATCCAATACACATACATCCCGACTGGTAAAAAAGTAAATAAGCGATCAAAACGTTATCTTAAATGAGTGGCCTCCATAATCTCCTGACCTCAATATCATCGAGAATGTGTGGGGATGGCTTTCACGTAAAGTCTATCAATCTGGCAGGCAAACAAATGCCATTAAGTGCACCTGGAGCGAATCATTGGAAGATCCAAAATGCACTTTACGATTCAATGTCTGACCGAAATTTTTGAAGTGATTTCAAACAATATTAATTAAGCTTAACACATTATAAAAATGCAAATACTGGGTGTACTCTTTTTTTACACGGTGGATCGTGTAAAAATATACATGCGACATATGGTAAATTTGGGGATATGTTCCAAAACTTTAAAAAATCGTGTAAGTTGAAAAATATATATATTGTATTTTCCCCAAAAACCGTGCATAAAAAGTAAAAATGAAATCCATTATAAAACAAGAAATAATTCATTTTTATTACAAAAAAAAACGTACGTAAAAATAGGTGTATCATATAAAAATTAAAATTTAAATAAGAAATAAAAGTAGATTTCGCAACTATTCATCGCTACGTGATTACAAGCGTGCACGTTTATTATGGGCTGAACCATCGTCTTCTGAAGATACATCAAATTCTTCCAAAACTGTCGGGTTTATTTGAAATGAAGAATTTCTATTGTTATTAGAGGTCTATGGTGGTTTTTTTTTTTTGTTAGAAAGTTTGTTATTAGCAGCTGTTTCTTTGGTTTTTTAAGTTCCTTATATAATTCTTGATATCCAGGTACACAAAATTGATGACTGCGTTTATTACAATGAATTAATATTAATACGTATTGCTTATCGAACTTTTATATTACCAAATATTTAACACAATATTACTTTTATTTGTAATACAAAATAATGAATAATACATATACGAGATAAAGAAAAAGCGTATAAATCATTATTTGGGTATTCCCCCAATTGTATTTTATTTTCGTACATACATAATATTCACGAATGTATTTTAAAACACTGGAAAAAAACAGCCTTAAAATTTTTTTTCTTTGAATTCGTGCAACATCAAAAAATTCGTGTAAAAAAAATTTATTCGTCTAATTTGTAAACCGTGTTATTTTAAAATCGAGTAAAAAAAGTCCGTGTAAAAAGAGATTTGGGTGTAAATAGTAACTTTTTAAAAGATTTTGCCATTTATATCAACTTTTAAGTCCTTGAGTCTATCAATATAAAGTGATCATTTTTGAGGTTCACCACAAAAAAAACATATATTAAAAAATACTCTTTTTATTGAGAACTCTAATTTTGGTTTAGTTTACTTAAGAATTGAGTACTGAATTATAAAAAAAAAATATTTATTTAATAAAAAAATAAAAAAATATATTGATCAAATTTTAAGGAAAAAAAACCTTAAGTCTATTTGATTAATCTGGAGTATATCTTTTACATACAATTATAACATAATATAAAATCTTAGACAGATGGCTATTGGGTCTAAATTCTATAGTACAGTTCTTTAAAGAAACCTACAATGTTTAAGAAGTTGTAATAAACAAATATAAACAAGAATCTCTGACAAATAATCGGATTGATTTCAAATTGTCTTCTATACATATAAATGAATCTAAGTTCATGGAAAACCAATATTTGTTTACCAAGAATAGACAATTTTCGCTTTTAGATTTTGTATCCAAAAATTGCAATGACAACAAATCCAAAAAATTTGTGTAAAGAATTCCATTTTATCAAAACATACAAAGAATAATTTAGTATTTTTAGTTATTTTCTTTTTTTCTCTATTATATAAACAGAAGCATAAATACAAAACAAAAAGATAAATAATTGTTAATCATCAGTTGACCTTAATAACAAATGACATTTTATATTTCATTTTATATACAATTTGTTGACATTGTTACATTGTTGTATCTACGTGTTCATGCAAACTAATTATGAATAAAAGAAATCTTTTTCTACATTTACTAGATGCATATACATTTTGTGTCTATTGTTCTATGTATTTGTGTATCTATGTGTGTGAACCTTGAAGATTTCAATTGATGTTCAGTTAAGTTGTAAAAATTAAAATAAATTCAAGTTACGACATTGTAATAAAATTCTATAAGTTTTCCAACGTGATTTGGATTTTTAATTTACTGTTACAACAATTTTTATGTTTTTCTGTTCTTAGAAGATATTCTTTTAAACAATTTTTTTTAATGAATAAAATTTTGTAAAAAAGAAAGTAAAAATATTTATAAAAACTAAAAATTTACAAGGGTTCAATTGCGACTGACATTCAATTCAGAAATCTTTGTTACAGTGTCAGAAGCGAGTACCATATTTAATTCAAAAATAGACTGATGTGTCGTAAAATATATCAAAAAACTTAAAAAGAAATTCAATTCCAACCTTTTATGCAGACAATACTCATCAACCTAAACAACAGAATCCAAATGACACATCTTAATAAATAAAGTAGTAAACACTTTGGTAAATTTGATCAAATGTAAATAAAATTCATTTATAAAATATTTGTCTTGTAAAATTTGACATCTACAAACAATTCAACAGAACAAAAAATATAGAAATGAACAGAAAGAAAGTCATACAAAAAAGAAGTCTTTCTCTTATTTTGTAATTCATAAATATGATTGTCATACTGATTAAGAATTTTTGAGCGTTTGGTATGTTTTGTAAAAGCAGATTAAATGGATTGATCAATGAAAGCATTAATCAGTTTTATAAAATTTCTCAATGTCTTCTAAATCAATTGTTTTAACGAAAGATCTGAAAAGGATTCAATTTAATTTCACTAATTTTATAAAAAAAAAAACAATAAATTTATTAGTGTCAAATGAAAGAATCTTAAATTCAAACTAAACTCTAATTTAAATAATTTTAATTACTTTTAATTATCATTAAATGCTTAAAAGGGTTTCTTTTAATATCATTTCAAGTCATATAAATAATCATATTTACTTTTAAACAAATGGCATGAGAGAAATTAAATAAAAGTCACTGTGCAAAGTCGTCAAGTCAAGTATTAACCTATTTGCAGATTAGTGCCACACATACCCATAAATAAGTTACGAGTGTCACACAGATACATGGGAGAAACACTTAAATAAACACAGATACATTCACAGTGGAAAAACTACACTTGAACTCAATTTAAAAGGATGCAGTTACTTTAATCAACGCGCTTTAGTCTCTTAAACCACTACACCTTCATATGCCATGATGCTTCTTCCCTTGGTTAGTTGCTTCAGATGGGTTGCTTCAAATGGGTTGCTTCAGGTGGATTGCTCCAGATGGTTTGATGATTGTGCTCACTTAACCTATGCAAATCATGTAAATGGGTTAAAATGCACTTTCATGCGATTAACTTGCAGTTAGTAAAGGTAAAAGAGGCAACAACAACAACAACAAATAATACAAAAAAATAAAATCGAAATAGAAGAAGGAATAGAAGAATAAGGTTAGCACTAACTTGCATTCATTCCTATCTTTTTATCATATTGCCTAAACGTCAGTATGTATCTATGTATCTATCTGTCTATTTGACTGACTATCAGTCAGTAAGTGAGACTATTTCAGTTTGTTCGTTCCCTTTTGACGATGACAATGATGATTTAGCACAGCGTGCAATGCCACTTAAACTACTATTGCCGCAACTACAGTCAGCAACAACTGCAACACGAAGTAGTAGTTAGAGGCTTATTTGTTCTCACTTTCTTTTTGTATCTCATTCTACTATTTACTTAACTATGCTCCTCGACACTTTTGACTTGCATCGTTTCGTTCCATTTCATGTTGAATTTACTCAACTTGACTCGACTTGACTGCGGGGTGCAACTTGTACCATATTCGGTTTCTCTATCTGAGCTTATCTACTATTCTCGTTCTGCATTTTGCGGCTTCCATCTTTACTTACCTGAACTAAGATTGCTATTGCTTTTTGCGACATTTTGCTATCATTTTCTTTATTTTTTGTCGCCTTAATACTGTTTTTTTTGTTCTTTTAACTCATACAAAGAATAAAACGAAGATTTCCTTATTGTATTCAATACTGCAGCATCTGTGCTCAAAGCATTTTGTTGTAGATACATTTGATAAATTGTATTTATATACAATATAAAAAGACAGTGTGGAAGTGAGGACGCCTTGTCTTTGAGAATCTTTGCAGGTTTTACTTTGTTCATCTGAGTAGAAGAATTGATTATTGTATGCTGATCTTCCAAACGACAACAAAACAAAGGCATCTCAAACATTTAAGAAAAAAATTGTCTATATTATAATTTGCAATGATATTTGCACTGTGAACTTCTTCAGGCAGAAAGTAGTTCGACAGTCATTAAGGTTCAACCATTCTTTAATTGTTTTAACAACTCATTCAGTTCATAGATTTTTTTATCACATTGCAAATCATTAGACCAGAACTCATATGAATGATACAAATCTGAAGTCACATAAGTACCAAACTAATTTCTTTTCTATATCAATTGGTCTATTTAGCTATAGAATGACCCTCGTTATGAAGTTTGTAACACACAGAAGACCCTATAAAAAATATATATTCTTGATAAGCGCGACGAGACGAGTGGATCTAACTATGTCCGTCTGTCTGTTTGGCCGTTAGTATGTATGTATGCAAATTAGAGCCCTCAGTTTTTGAGCTATAGAGCTGAAATTTATGTATGAAGAGCTTTCTTTTCACTATATGCAGTACTTTTTTCGAAATCAGTCGAATCGGACCACTACGTGGGGTATCCGCCATACAAACATGGATCCAAATTCATGTTCATATTAGAACCTTTTTTTTATTTGTTTTGTGTACTATGGACTTAAATTTGGACACTATAAGTGTCTGACCCATATCCACCATGTTAATTTCAAGACCCTCGGACTACTAGGGGTTGTACCCCCCATACAAACCTTGACCAAAAATCTTGTTCTTATTAGAATTTTTGTTTCTGTTTTTTGTACAATCGTCTTGAAATTTCCCATATCTACAAACCATGTAAAATCGGTGTAGTAGGAGGGACGTAAAGTGTATTTTCAACTTTGGCATAGCCAAAAAAGTCTTCTTTTTACTGATTTTATTATTATTATTAAGTGAAATTCAACAGCATTTCCCTAGAAACTCTTATTACAATAGGCCCATTCAAGGTAACTAAATCATACCCTCTACCCTAATCTAATCTACTCCTAGAAACATATTAAGGGAACAAATAATATAAAAATGATATATAAAATTCTATTTAAAACAAAATCAAATTACAAAAGAATGGAATTCATTCATTTACAAATGTACTTTCTAATCAAAAATGTCAATTAAAAACCTTAGGGGCCTTAAGTATCAACAAGCAAATTACTTTCACCTATTGTGAGAAATAAGCGATGAATGATGATGAACATGAGAGTGTTAAAACTCCCTTTGGAGAAGAACAATAGATTGGGGTTCTTTTAAATTTTTCCCAGACTCCTTTAATTCTTATTTTTTCCTTTAAACTATTTAAAAATGCCAAACGCATAACTAATAATGGTAGTGATAATGATGCTGTTAGTTATTTGTATGTGTGTGTGTGCGTGTGAGTGTATGGTTACTGAACAACCCCAAAGGATTCAAAAATGCTATTGGCATGACTGTGATTTGCTGATGTTGCTGATGTTGAAAACGTTGCAGGTGCAAATACGCTAAATCAGCTTAAACCATGAAAATAAGTGAGATTTGCAAAAGAACGAAGAGAGAGAGAGAAAGAGAAAGAGATAATAGAATGGAAACCAAATAGTGGGTGAAACAAAAGAATGAAGAAAGAATTCAGGTTATGGCAAAGGAATTGTGTTCAAAATGAGTCCATTTCGCGGTCATTAGTCTAGGGAATATGCAACGTCACAGTTGCTGCATTAGTATAATGATAGTAATGATGAAAATGATAATAATAATGCAAGCAATAATGATGTTTGAAAATGTAGATAACAGTTATTCATGATGATAATGATGGCAATGCTATTGCAAATGAGTGAAGTTGTTTATCTTCATGATAATGACATCAATGTTGAGATGTTGAGATGAGAATAGAAATGAGGTAAATATGAAATTATAGGTAATGAGTTCATTAAGTTAAAATTTATTAGCAGACTTAAAGTAAAGTCATTTATAATAAATTATGTTTAGTATTATAATTTGCTTAAAATCATTTGAATAATTTTTTATTAAATGAAAAGTTTGTTGCATCATATAAACCTAAAATTTATTTACTATATTGACAATAATCAATATAAATTTTGGAAATTGGAGAAAAAGCAAATTGGCAAATATTTTTATAAATTAAAATCCTTAAATAAATTTATTACTTAAAGATCATAGTCATCACCATTCAATGTAAAGGATGTCGCGTGCTTCATTCCATTAACATGTTTGTCAGAACTTTAACAATTTCATCTGGCACAGACATAAACTAATTCACAATGCAGATTGACAATGACTTGCTTCCAGACAGACAGACAGACAGACAAATAGACAGAATCATACAAATACTTGGCACATGTCTGGAGCATTGAACTTGCCACGCATACCAGGAGGAAACAGCAGCCAAAGCAATCAACGAAAGGATCGAAAGTAAGGCATCATTTCCATTCAACTCCGTAAATCTAACAAATAAATACCTACGATAATTTACACTATACAATATCCACATATTTGTATTTATATATGTGGGTAAGTATGTGTATCTGTAATGACAGCTGTCAAAATTGTAGAATAGAATGATGTTTGTGGTATTTCATGAAATCTCTAAGCTTGTATTTTTCCTTAGTTGTAACTTACTATGATAAAAAGAAGATTAACTTTGCCTATGTCGAAGTTATAATACTCTTCACACAACTTTTATATCTTCTGATTATTGTTCTAAGTTCATGTTTTGTATGGGAAGTAATCCACTTAGTGGTCCAAGGGTCTTGAAATTTACACGTTTGGTGGATATGAGTTAGGTTTTTATATTGTCCAAATTTCAGTTGCATTGAAAAAAACAAAAAAGTTTGTCTAATAGAAAAGTGAATTTGAATATTGGTTTGTATGGGAGATATCCCTTCTAGAAGTCCGAGGGTCTTGAAATTTACACGGTTGGTGAATATGAGTTAGGTTCTTACAGTGTCCAAATTTCAGTTGAGTAGAAAAAAAAAACAAAAAAGATTTTCTAATAAGAACATGACTTTGAGTCTTGGTTTGTATGGGAGGTACCTCTTCTAGTAGTCCGAGGGTCTTGAAATTTATATGTTGGTCCATTGATGTATATAGGCCAGACACTTATAGTATCCAAATTTAAGTTCCATAATGCAAAAAACAAAAAAGTTTTTCTAATAAAAACATGAATTTGGATCTTGGTTTGTATGGAAGGTACCCCACATAGTGGTCCCATTCGGCTGATTCCTTTAAAAATTATGTATTGCATATGGTGAAATGAAAGATTCGTAAAAATTATCAGCTCTCTAGCTCAAAAACTGAACTTGGAGACAATCAGACAGACAGATGGACTTGGCGAAAATAACTTTTCTCGTCGAGCTGATCAAGAATATATTCTAGATACTTTATGGGTTCTCCAATATCTCCTTCTGTATGTTACAAACTTCATGACAAACTTATAATACTATGAGTACTGCGTGAAGAGTATAATGAGATGAGATACATACAGACTATCCATCTAGACTATGCACTCAATCTGACAGTTACTGGGACGCATATGAATTGCTTGACAAACACCTACATACTTACACACACACCCAAACAACACACACACACACACACACACACACACACACCAATTCACACAAGTGTAAATAAAAATTTGACAGCAGAAATAACAAAAATGTCGATTTTCAATTGATATATAGTATTTTTTTTTTTTTTGTTTTGTCATTCTATTTATTTTATTTAGAAAATTTTCCATTTTATTTGCATTTTAAAGCGAGTGAAAATATTCAAGCCTCATTCAATGTCATAAAGAAATGCGCATGAACGCCCTAAAGTATGCTTTAAAAATCACTGAAATGCATTTTTGATGCACTCAACTCAACAACATTATGCAAACCGGAAAGTTGTCAATGCTACACCATTAACCAGTTATTGAAGCATTAACCCTTCATAATACTACTACACAAATAGATTCACGAATATAGACATAGATATACATACATATTGTATATATATATAATATACATGTACATAGTTGTATGAATCTACATAGATAAACCCAATGTGATGATGATGATGATGGTAGCATTGGCAAATCGCATTGAATTGACATTTATTGCGCTCAATAAATTTTCAATTAGCACGTTGTTGTAAGTATATATTTATTAGCTAAGTTTAGTATATAAGCGTTATGCGATATACTATATCTATTCAGTATTATATCTTTCTTAAAATTTATGTATCTATGACAAGTTAAACACTTAACACACGTAACTATATTTCAATTGAGTTGCTTTGTCCTTGCTTACGATGCAATGCATTGCATTTTAATGCATCCCAATCTCATTAGGTTTATTGCTTTTGTGACAGTCGTTGACAGTCCTTCTTTGTCGGTTGTCAGTTGTCAGTTGTCAATCGGTCTTTGGTCGCTAATGAATATTTAAACAGCATTACGAAATTGTAATTTCACTTCACTTGATGTTCTTTTCAGTTTTTTGTGCTTCCCTTCAAACATTCTATCTTTGAATATTTTGAATTTTATTGACTTCAAATGCCTTGAGCAGCAGTTAAAGAAAATGATTAGTTTACTCAAGGAGCCAATGGAAAAGCATTCATCGTCATACTTAAAAGGATGAAAAAGATATTTTTATTGAAATATATCTTTTTATATGCATTATTTTAAATATTTCATTTAAGACTGCTCTGAAGCCACTAGAATAATCTATAATCATAGTAAGAAAATTAAGTTTTACCTGGAATTTTAGAGGTCATATGAATATTCAATCTTAATATTATCAAAGCAGATTTCTTCAGCAGCTGAAAAACTAAAGATTGTTATGTTCGATTGTATGGTAGATGAGCAAAGTGAATACAACTTTTTTTTGTAATTCCTTTTCACTTTCCTGTTTATTAGCCACGCAAACAAATTAAATTTAAAATGTGCACTAAGAAAAATGTTCTGATCCGATTCTCTCACAACTCACAACTAAAGTAATGTTAGCAATCAATTTCTTTAACTTTTCCAATGTCTTTTTATCTTCTCTGCATATAAAAGTTAATTTATGGTAGTAAGTATTATAAGTTTGTTTGTTTCAGTTGAGAAACCCTGAAGGAGACCCATTTTAACCTATGGAGCCTTAGTGTGGTGGGAGGCGGCTAACATCAGGTCGGTCTCACCTTACTAATAATATCCATAACGTGCATTGAGCAGCCTCTTTGTCTACAACTGGATCCTTAAGATCCACTCCTCAAGCAGGGCTGGATGTCATTCTAAATCTAATATCGGTAGGAACTTATCTCAATTACACAGCTGCAAGAAGCGCAGTCAGACTACAGGAAATGTATCTTCTAAAATCCTGTATAGTAAGTCAATAGCATCATTCTACAAGTACTAGAGCTACTTTCTGATGGGGGAGAATGTGACTACTGTGTACCGGATTTAAAATGGAACGACAACTTTACAACGCGATTCCCGGATAGGGATGATTAAAAGCAGGGTAACGTCATCAGACAAGGCGAGTTTTCAATATATACACAGATGGCTGCAAAGCGGAGAGAAGACCCCGAGAAGCTCATAGTACTAAGAGCAAAGATGTTTGAAGAACAGTGGCGGCTGTTAACCAGGCTTGGCAACAATCAATTTCGCAAATCTGAGAACCTAGTCATTGTGGTCTAACAGGTACCAGGAGGGTAACGGCAACGCATAGCACTTTAGCGGTTGCTGATATTCATAGACCGATACAAGACTTCCTTTCAAGACGGGGATCTAGTACCATGGAGCTAGCAGACAGTATGTGAGCGAATAAGCATGGTTGTACTGTTTCTAGGACACTCTGGCCTTGCTACCAAACATAAACGACCTCCGAACTCCTTCACGGCTGTGAAGATAATGAACAATCTGAGAGTATTCAAAATCTCCTATGTGACTCTCCTGCTCTTCTTAGAAGACCTCTAGGACCAACTGTCAAACGTTTACCCAATTTTCATATCCCACACCAACAACCCCCCCCCCTCCTCTCATCCACACAATGGGCCACAAGGCTTCTGTATAACCTAACCTAACCTAACCCTGAAGGAGAGCATGATCTGGAGAGGGAACAACGAAGTTGTTGAATGCTGATTGAAAGGGAGTTCGAGGCTTGTATTCAATAGTAATCGATACCATAATTTTGTCGAGCACCATTAAATTCTAGATTCATATATCATTCATCGATTCCCAAAGAATTAATTACGCTGTTTATGCTACAGATTATTTCGGATACACTTAGTTCGAACTAAGTAAAAACACATTAATAAACATTTATAATTTAATGCTATCTTTTTTTTTTAAGTCGAACGAAAATGGTCCCTTTTATTTATTTATTTATTTAGCAGAGTATTTAGTTGCCATGAGATATAATTTTGCTTTATTTTGCTTTATTTATTTAATTTTTTGTTTTAACGATTTTGTGAATTATATACTGAAAAATCATTCTGAAACGTTTTTAAAAGTCAGAATAAGGATTATACATTTGTATATTATTTTTTGCAATAAAAATTATTTTCAAATTATAATTTATGCATATGACATCTCTGCCTTGATGTAAACAAACACAAGCATAAAAACTGTTCTTACTTAGTTCGAACTAAATGCAACCGAACTAAGCTGCCGCATTAACTAAGTAATAGTATTTTTTAACTGATATATCGAACAAAATAGTTTATATTTTTGTTTACTAATGATGCAAACTTCTTCTAGGATTATATACTGGTATATTCAAAACAATTATTGGAAAAAGAAATATCCATATAAGCACTCGTTATTTTTAGCCTAAATAGGCTAAATAATTTCAAGGAACCAATGAAAATTAACCACAAATATTTACAAAGTCTAAAAAAAGGCAATCAAATCGATCAAAGCAAAGTAAAATAATATTCGATGCTTTCATATGAAACCACAAATATTAATTCCAAAAACCAATACTCAAATCATTGCTCTTCACAATTTAATAATAATTTTTTTATTACAATTTTTATTTTTTTTATTTTTCTTTTTTTGTATTTACATTTTACATTTTTTTTTTTTTTTTTTTTTTTTGATTGAAGTAGATCCTGTTAACATGCCACATAAATACACTCGGTAAAACTTAAAGCTTATTTAAAACAGAATAAAAAAATATTGTAAAATAAAACAAACAATGAAATGGGAAGTAAAAGTATAATATAAATTTTCATATAAAATGTTAAAATGAAAGGGTAAAAAATAATAGTATTAAAGTCAAAAAGTCCAGCGCGGAACATATTATAAATGAAAGTTTGTTTCCGGTGCTGCGCCCATTTCAAATGGTATTTACTTGTACTTAAATATATTTATATAAATTAAAATCGAAGCCAATCGAATTCAGTGAATGAGGAGAAAAACTCTGTTTCGCATAAAAAAAACAAAAATCGAACAAAAGGAAAATCCTTTCAATTTTTTTAATATTTGATTTTGTCGCGCCACTTTTAATATAAAATAAAAAAAAAAACAAGATATTTTTCAAGTTTTATTCTTTTTAAATAAACGAAATTCGTTAACGAAATGCAATGTTTCCCATGCATGTTTATTATTTATATTATTTCATTAAATTTTTTATTTATTTTTATTTTTAAGAAAAACAAATTTTAAATTGAACTGAAAAGAAAAGTGAAAAGAAAATATATACAAGTGTATAAGAAGCAATTTGGATGTAAGGATGTAATGGAAATAAATATGAATAAAAATCATAAAGGAAAGGTAATAATAAGTATATTGAAAGATTGTGTAGTGAGAAAAACGCCATTGGCACAGGCAAAACGCTTGAATGCGCCAACAACCAAAATCAAATTAATTAAAATAGTTGCATAACCCGCATGTGAGCCGCAACAATTACTACACATCCATACGCACAATGCACACGCACTCCAATAAACACACAAATAGGTACATATAGTATTTATATAATATACGTATGGGTGACTATGATAATCATGATGGTTGTTTGTAACATTGCTGATGTTGGTAATAATGGAGATGGCTAGGTAAAATGCATATAGAAATCCACAAGCATACAGCAATCATCCATAAATAGACAGGAGTGTATTCAGGAGAATTCTAAAATTAAAGGGCACTTCTTTTAAAAAGAATATTGTTTATTATTGTGATTCTTTAGAAAAAGAAAAATACTTTGACTAAAGAAAAGTTTCTATTAAAGTGAGAAAAAAAAAATAATAATTCTTCAAACAGATATTAATATGTCAGTTGTATGATCAAAATATCATGAAACTAATACATTTCTTTGACATAAAATCAACTTACATCGGCAGTTTGTCAAGAATTATAGATCTCGGTCATAAGTTTCTTACAAGGAAAGCAACAAAAACCAAATGAGGAGCGATTTACTTGAAAACTATAAGGAAGATCAATTTACTGGCTTTGCTTTGTGTGCAACAAATGCAGAAATAAACCAGTAAAAAAAGACTAACATTGGCTATGCAGAAGTTGTAATATTTTTCACGCTCCTTTTAGTAGTACGAGGGTCTTGAAATTTTAAATGGTTGGTGGATATGGGACAGGCAAATTTCAAGTCGATAGTACAAAAAACAAAAACAAAACCCAATAGTGGTCCGATTCTGCTGATTCCGACAAATGTACTCCGTATGGTGAAGCAGAATGCAAAAATTCAGCTCTCTAGCTCAAAATCTGAGGGACTAGTTTGCATAGATACAAATGGACAAACAGACATACGGACAGACGGACATGGCCAGATCAACTCGTCACGCTGATCAAGAATATATATACTTTATTGGGTCTCCGATGTCTACTTCTGTGTGTTACAAACTTCATGACAAACTTATAATAATATTCACTGCGTGAAGAGTATAAAAAGTATTTTCGTCATCTAATTATTCGGCAAATATGTTTGTTATTGTCACACCACAGTCAAGTAAATTCCATGTACAATATATTGGCTGTCTTAGTCTACGTTAAGAAGTCTTTTGTTCTGTTCTTCTGCATTTCAACTTAAGTGTTCCCCTTTCTAGTTGTTGTTGCTGAGTAGATTGATTGATATAAGTGCTGATATTGATTAAAGATGTCTATGCCATAGATTTGGAAACCAATTGAAATGGTTTCAATAGAACTTGTGAGAAGAAATAAGAAGTTTAGACTTTAGCAAGAGGATTTCCTATATCCGAAGGTATTACATCTGTGATCTTATTATAGATGTATGATTCCCCAGCCAACTTAAATTCATCGATTTACAACATTTAACACATACATTTTATTATCTTAGTCTTAAATTAACATTTATCATTGACAACCGCACTGAATCCTCATTTCTCTTATAAATCAATACAATTTGTTTACTTATATAATTCATACTCATTAAATCTATAAATACAATTATTATAGTTTTCATTGTGATACCACAAATCCTGCTCCTGTTTAACTAACGAAAAATATCAGATACATAAACATAAACAAGTATAAACTGAAAATATGAAAAATGTTTGGTTATTGCAACAAAAAAAAAAACACATGAAAGTGGAAACTTAAAAATTTTACATGTTTCACAGATACAAACACACACACACACACACACACACAAATTGTACATGTATGTAAGCCACTAATTGACAAAATTTATTACCGTTTGAGAAGCATTCATTCACACATATAGTACATCCAAAGTATAGAAAATTGTATCTAGATACAAATGTAGAATCAAAAACTCCATTGCTGGAAATAATAAATTCAACTATGAAAATCCATACAAGTTGAGCAAGCTTTCAACAGCAGAAAAATTGTTTGTAGGTAATAGTAGAATAGTACAAAAAGCATTTTCATGCTGCCGCCAAATGAAACGAAAGGAAAGGAATTTTACAGCAATTAGATCAATATAACAATTTTTGTTGTTTTCGATATATTTTATTTTTATTTTTATATGAAAACAAATTTTTGGCAACAATTTTGTTGCGCATGAAGTAAAAGTAAAAATTGCTTGTAAATAGAATCACGTATACGCAAGGCCTGACATAACCATAGAAAAATAATTCAAATGCAGCTTACTACATAGTTGAGGGTAAAATACATAAAAGTTTGTTTTCAATTGCCATGATTTTCTATATTTGCTTAAACGAAACCATTTTCATTGTGAATTCAAACAAAAATTTAACCAATTTCAATGCAACAATAATAAGACCACAATAGATTTACATATTCACTGTTGATGCTCGAAAAGTTGTTCGATTATTTAAGAGAATTGAAAGGTCAAAGTGGATAATAGCAGCAAA
The DNA here is from genome assembly GCA_035041805.1 of Amiota mariae. Classification (NCBI taxonomy): domain Eukaryota; kingdom Metazoa; phylum Arthropoda; class Insecta; order Diptera; family Drosophilidae; genus Amiota; species Amiota mariae. The sequence goes on along the minus strand of JAWNKV010000170.1, from coordinate 4,774,454 downwards.
TATTACATATTTCATTTTTGTAGTTGATACTGAGGAATATTGATTTCATAAAGTGAAATCAATTTGTTCAAAAATAGACTTTGATCATCAAAGTTAAATGTTAAAGGTTATGGCTCACTTATTAAGAAGTTTATTTGATTTTTATTAAGTAAGAAATCTTTGGAAATCTTTATTATGAAAATATGATAATTTTTTGCCATCTATCAGGCAAAGCAGGAATTTCACGCTAGAAGAAATCCTGGTCTTTTGAGCCAATATATTGGACCACCCAATTTTTGAAAATGGAATTGCTATTTTGACAGTCCGTGCTGCATCGAACGAAACAAATGAAGAAACTGAAACTGAAAAGGCTAAGTCTGGTGAATACGCGGAATGGTATAAGACTTCCCAGCCTAGTACTTCCAACGTTTCCAGGACTGGTTTAGCCACATGCAACCGGGCATTGTCATGAAGCAAAATCACTTTTCCAAGTCTGCTCTCTTATTCTTCTCGTTTTTCTTTCAGTACTCGCTTCAAATCATTGAGTTGTTGAGCGAGACAGTCAAGAATAACTAACCAAATAAATGGCAATACCCATATAGAGTGACCATTACAACGATGGCATGCAGAAGATATGAACATTTATTTTTACAACAACAACAACCCCTTTTTGTGGTTGTTATTAGAGGTGTGCATGAATGCATTCAAAACGATATGAATGCATATAACAATCATTTTTTTCTTCAAGCTTGCATTTGTATGTGAGTCTGTTTGTGCTACTGTATTGTCTTGCACCCCCCCCTCTCCCTCTCTCTCTCTTTCTCGCCCTCTCTCTCACACATTCCGACTCACTTAACTCGTGCCTCACAACAACAAAATAATACTAAATAACTAAATGAAACTCGCCTGTACGTAACCAAACCAAACAACCAAATAAATCCGAATGAGTACAATGAATTGATTCTCTTTTTTTCGTTTTTTTGCACATTTATTCCATTCATTCCGTTATGAGTTTCGATCGTTTACTATTCGGCGCTTTCTCAAAAAAATTGGTACTCATTGCGTGTGTGTTTGGCTGCCGAAAGTGAGTACGAAAGTCAATAGTACTCAATTATGCTAAGCAATAGAATACATTCATACAGACCTCTAGTTGTTTTAAGCATTTAATCTGCATCTCATCGAAATGTCACATCAGCGCACTGCAAATTGTCTAATATGTTATCTTATTATGTGAAAGTCGTTACTATAAAATCATCAAATGAATTCATCAAATCCAATTGATTAATACTAATAAAGAGTGACAATGATATTTACGTGAATATGCAATCCACATATAAATGTCATATCATTAAGTTCTTAAATTTTCTCTACACCATCATCTCTTTAACTTTTCATGTCCTATTTCTCTCTTAACTCTCTCATTATAACCTTTCACATTTTCCTACATTTAAACTTTATTTGATATTTGATTTCTCTGTGCCTAAGGCATCTATAGATAAAAGTAACATTTATTTTTCTTCTGTCATTTTTATAACAAAATGCAAGCGTGTGAAATTTATGCTTTATGAGCGTGTAATCCAGGCTCTTAAACACATACGCATGGATATAAATATGTGCATATAGACAAATATATATATACAAATTTAAGTGAACACATTCACCACTTACCTACATGTGTGTGTGTGTGTGTGTGTGTTTGTGTATATGTGTGTGTGTGTGTGTGGAGTGACAATCTTTTCGTCCTTCTATTCCTTTATCAGTTGGTCTATCTATTGGAAAGTCTACCTGACCCTTTGTCAAATTGACTCTCTCAATGACTATTTGCTGGTCTGACTGCCTATGAATTACTTTCGCTTAGCTTATAGTAGTATAGTCACTCATACAATAAATACATCACGTTATGCCAAGGACATGTTGAATGTGAAGTATCTATTCATTTGTGTAGGGAAAAATTGTTCGCTCGCTTGAGGCGCCATTAGCTTCAAACATGTCTAGCGGTAATAACTTCAACATAGTACTACGAGTTTATGTTCTTTCTGAACGATAGGGACAACTTCACGTACATGAGTAAATAGCTTTCAAACTGAAGTTTGGTGGGAGGTTGAGGCCATTACAACTTAACGGAAACTCAAGCCAAACTCTCACTCACTCGTATCTCACTCTGTTCCTTTTCTTTTTTTGTGTTTCCTCAGTCAACTGATGTGAGCATCCCAAATGCTTTGCTTTGATCACATTTTTGCACCATGCCAAATTAAGATAAATGCGCTTTGGCATTTTTCGCTATCTCACACAATGTATTCGTACTATGTGTATATGAATGTTGTCTATTGTGCAGGTGTGTTTGTGTGTGTGTTAGTAACTGAGTGTGTAAATATGCGTGTTGGTTACAAAATTGCTGAGCATTATATTTCATGTCAATTTTCATTGTTGCTACTATTCTTGTTGTTGTTTTTCATGTTTTAATAAATGTTGTCTAAATGTTGTAGTCATTTGTTTGCACATTGGCAAATTGGCAAGAGGTTTTCTCCAGGTCCCTTGCATGGTACTTACTAAGTATTCTTCATATGTGGTGGATTGTCTAGCAAAAGGATATGGCTTTGGTTGAAAAATGTACTAAAATCATTATTATCTTAAGGTGTACAACGTGATTTTTAAGTTATAATATTCTACTATATTGTAATGATTACGTGAAATATAAACTAAGGAACGCTACATATTTTCAACTGAAAGACATAACTTTTCTAATACAAACAGTGTTTTTTTTTTTTCAAACAATTTCATATGATTTATTTTTTTGCTAAAAATTTCATTCAATTTAACATTTCTATTCAACTTATTCTTTTTCCCCAATCAATTAAGATCTTTAAGGACTAAAAGTAGACCACAAATTCTGTGAACATTTCAATCCTAAAAATATCATACTTAGTATTAAGACAAGTAAGAGAAATGTTTTTATTTTTGTTTTACCCCCAAATAAATAAAATAAACATTTGCATTGACAACAAAATACTCATTTATCTTAAAGCTTATCCAAAATTTTGTCGAAAGACAACTTTTTTCCCCTATATACTACTATATTCTCATATGTCCCATAAGCCAAAGAATTGACATAAAAAAAATATGCATAACTCATAAGAAATAAATAAAATTATGAATGCTTCTAATGCTTCAGACATTTTACTCTAGAGATACGCCTTTTTTAAGATTTATTAGATACACAGACATATGGTGAAGGGGATTTATATACCCAAAAAAAAAAAACTACATATGCTGCCATTAGATAGAATTAAAGTAATTTTTGTGCGTTGCAACGCAGCAGCAGCAGCAAAATATGCTTTTGAATATTTAAAACAGAGCACGGAAAAATACAAATTTATAGCGAATAAACAATTCTCACTATATTAAGTATTTTTTGCTGGTTATTGTTTCTTAGAATAGAACGGAAGCTGAACACGCCCTAGGCATTATGCCTCAAAGTATACAAAATAACAAAGCCAGCGATTCTCACACTAAAGTCTATGAGATACTTGGGTTCTGTTAAACAATTATAACACAAAAGTTGACATGAAACAAACTGACACTGACACATAATAAATTAAAAAATTTTATTCCAAGATAAATGCAATTCTAATAAAACAAAGGTGTACTTGTTTTCTTTCCTGGGACCCTGAGACCTAAGATTCAAATAGTGAAAGATTAATTTGAAAATAAAAATCTTAAAAGAAGAAAAAGACTTTTTTGTTAAATTAAAAGTAATCTAGGTTTGCCATAAAATTATTGAGTAGAAAACTAAGTTTAAAGAAAGGAATTCGACATATAATTAACTCCTTGGACTACATGTAAGAATATATTAAACTTAAGAACCCCTGACCAAAGCGAATTAAAGCAACAAACCCAGCAAATGCAGTGTAAACAACTTTAACAGAAATTGCAAAACGAACAAAATGTTTGGCTTTTAATACAACAAACAACAAACGCAGGCAACATCGAACTAAAGACTAGAAAACAATAATTCGGCAAACAAATTTCTAAAGCAGTCAAAACAATAAAGCTAAACAATAATTTCCGCTGAGCGTTGAAACTTCCGCTTCCGCTTAAGCCAAGCCAAGCCAACAACCAAGCAACCAAGCGATCAACTAACCAAAGACCAACAACAACAACAACAACAACAATAAACGCCTCACAACCAACAGAATCAAAAGAATCAAAAGAAACGAAGGCACAGCAAACATGAATAGAAGAATAAAAGGACAAGGAGAGCTTGAAGTATACAAAGTGGGAAACTTAAAGCATGAAGTAATATTAACACTAGCTACTTAAGTCAAGACAAAGCGTTTCACAGTGATTTTCACATGTGTGAATATGTGACTATATACGTAGCATGCAGGAAGTGAGTTTGACATTGTGTTTGGCCAGGAATTTTTTTCTTAACACCCCCCTAACAAATATAAAGCAAAACAAAACAAAACAAAAGAATATATAGTAAAACAACTAAAAAGGAAAACAAAAGACTTTCTTAATGTGTCGGTGTGGGTTAGGTTGGAGGCGAAAAGTTTCTTGGTTTCAGCAAATGCAATGCAATCTTGCAGAAGGATTGCAGCGAATTATGGCCCACTAAAGTAGGCGGAAGTCACACTCACTTCCTCAACCACTCACTAACCCACTTATTCAGGAACGCTTGCACACCCATTCAAGTACACAATGATGCACATTTTGGGGTGTTGATAATTTATTGCGATTATCTGGCAGTGAACACTTAAGCGACATTGCAAGGAACAAGCAGGAAAGCAGAAGCGACTGTTGAGAAGTTGCTCAACATTATTATAGTGAAGTGCTGTGGGCAACCAAGATGCTTTCACTATTCTTCTCCTCTTCTTTCTGCGCTCCTCACTATGCCACACAGAAACACTTATACACTCTTAGAAAATCACACTGTGAAATAAATAATTTATGCATATGCTTTTGTTTGTTTCACCATCACCAGAGTCTGTTATTCTCGAATGCTCCTGCTATTGCTGCTGCTTGAGTCTCATTATGTTTCAAAATTTTGGGTGAGGCCTTGGAGGCGTGTGTGTGCAATGCGTGCGTCATTAGTTTTCCGTTTTGAAAACCGTTAATTGTATTCAAATAGCAGCCGGAAACGGAAATAAGTTTAGCTGTTGTTGTTTTTGTTATTGCTGCTGTTCTTGTGTCCCTTGCTAACAAAATGCTCATTCAGAGAGTCTTACCCAAACTCCCTCTTGCCTTCGTTACTCAAACCATAAACCAAATGTCATTTATTATTTTCTAACAAAGCTTTGGTGTTGTGCGTTCATTCAACGGAAGTACAGTTGCTGCATGCGTTTCCTGTGCAATTGTTATTTCATCGTCGTCATCATCATCAGCCAAGTTGTCGCATAAATTGCTGTCAATGAATGTGTTCTCTCGTTCAGTCGTTCATTCCTTTGAATTGCTTCTAAGTCGTTAGCAATTCAATAAAGGTTTAGCAACAAAACACAAAAACTTATTAACTTGAAGCACTACAAAGTGCGACGACGACGACGTTATGCCAACTAATTTGTAGAGCTTAATTGCATGTGTGTTTTATGTTATGTAATAATAAAATCCAGTTCAATAGAGAATTTTTTATTCAGATTAGCAAAGATTAAGTCAAGGAAGCCACAAATGGAAGTACAATTTTGTATTAAGAGATTTTGGCAATTGAAATCATACACAAAAAAGCATAATATTTGCATTTGAAATCACAAATAGTAATCTTGTTATGGACCTTTTGTTTAGCATTAAACTTAAAAACTTCATTTTGTTTATATAGAGAAATGAACAGTAGTATATGGGATTGATTCCAACTAACTCAAACCATTGATGTCTATTAGACTTGAACAATCGCTCATTCACGTTGCCAACCAAAGTTGTAATTCATGAATCTGTACAGAAATTTAATGTAGACGACGAAATTTGAATATTGGGAATGTTGTGTGAGATAAGAAATGATTGAGTGTTTGACACATTCAGTTTGAAATGAATTGAATGAGTGTTGCGCCTTCACATTCGAAACGAAACAGTGAATGTGGAAAAAACGATTGGAAATTTACTGTCATAGTTGTGTGAGGTGTAGTACAAGTTTTACTTCTGAAAAAGGGAAGCGAGGCAGTGGTGGGAAACTGTTCCGTCAGACAACACAATTGTCGATCAGCTTTGGTTTTGTCTTCTTTCGTGTTTTATTAGTCGAATTTATGCTTGTGGATAAGGGAAGCGAGACAATGTGGGGAAGCGAGCGGTTTTGCCGACATTTCTCTTTGTCCTCTTTCATTGTTATTTCATTTCGTTTAGCGTTTGTAGAATGAGGTTGGGCGACGTGATAAACAGTTGTAAAATGTACAAAAAATTCCAAATTCACTCATACCAACATTCAGTTTCATTTACAATCTGTGTAGATATGAACATATGAATGTGAATGACATTCATATTTCAGAAATGAAACACAACACACATTCACATCCACTGCAAAGGAATGAGAAAAAACTCAAACACATTTTAGAGTGAATATTTCAAAAGCCATTTGGAACGCATTCTCGCTCAATGTTTAATGTTTAAATTTCGATTAATTTTTTTTTTTTTTTTTTTTTAATTTTATTCCTCAATATATAAAGTAGTAAACTATTTAACACATTTTGTTAATTATAAAAAAATACATACTGTGGTGAGGGGTGTTAGTTACTTCCTTCCTAGGGAGAGACTTTTTATGGGAGTAGCATATGACTTGTTGAATGCCAGTGTGTGTGGAATGCTTTGTAAAATAATGACTGGTGGTCGGCATCTTGAGGTCTCCGTGCAGCGTGGGATTTCTAAATATCCAAGGGGCATCCATGATTCTTCGAAAAGTCGCCTACAATTTTGCAATGTTGTTGATCAGACCGAGATAATGGAATTGATTCATTTGCAACAACAATCTGACACAATTAAATATTTTGCAGATTTTCAATGTAAAAATGGTTTAAATATATCGGCAGAAGATGTTTGTATTGGTCAATCGAATTGTTTAAATGATTCAGATTAAACTTTGGTTCAATGTATGTCAGAATTTCGGGAAGATTGGATGGGTTATTGTGTTTATAGTCCACAAATTGTATTTGGTATAAAACAAATAATACAACGAAAGAAATTATGGAGAATCAACTAAGAGGATTAGTATTAATCATTGTTTAAAGAGAAAATTAGTAAATATTTTAATTTTGTGTAAAAACATTTTCGATATATAGTCATGTTAAGATGTTACACAGGGGAACCTCCAAACGCCTTTGGTGTAGCCATTATTTTTAATATATCTCGTGACTCAAAAGTCGTAGCACCAAGTAATTTATATATTCTGAAAATAGTGGAATATGCGTTGCCCGTAAGAGTCATCAAGGGAGGAGGGGCTATGAAAATGATGAAAAAATTATTATTTCATAATTTTTAAAATGTTGTTATGTTAAGATCATCGTAAAGCCATGAGTAAGTATTTAATGAGATACTTTAATTTACTTCGTTAGAAATCGTTAAACAATCTTCAATACAATTTACAATATACAAATTTAATCACTTAAATAGAGTCCCCAAATGAGCTAATCAATGTAGTACCCTAAAAATGTTTAACATATGAATGGGTTTTGGTCATTGGTTACAATATAATTGTTACAAAAAGTTCAAATCAATAATTCATAAACATAAAATCATTGGTATTTAACCATTGCATGAAACAACATATGAACATACTGAAAATTTAAAATAAAATTTTCCTTTCACAAATTTCCAATTTCTATTTGCATTTTGAATATTGTTACATTATATTCTAAAAATTGTTGTTTCAGTTTGAAAAGAATCCTCATTTAAATGCCTCATGACAATGTTGAAGTGTTGATAAATTGCCAAAAAATTCACACAATTGACAAATGGACTTCATTATTACCAAATATTATTAAACATTAAAGTCCATTTACCCATTTACTAAGCCCAAGGCATGCAATATTATCACCACAACCCCTAACATTAGATTAAACAATTTGTTGTCTTTTTAATAAAATTCATAAGTAAAGCTAAAAAGCATAAAGAAGATTAAGCATAAAACATTTGCGCGCAATTGAAACAATTACGATGTAACTACTGAATATATATTTATGGAATATAAAAGCAACGAAAATAGGAAAAAAAAATATTGTATTATGGATAAAAGATATGAAATCTTGCTAAGCACGCAACGCACATTACACACAAATGGTGACCACAATTTCATAATAAATACACAACCAAATACACATACAAAAATACTGATATACGTACGTACAGTAACAGGAAGCTAACGACAAAATGTTGGTCATGCCTTGTAGGCTGAGGCGTTTGAGGCAAACATAACTAAATGACAAACCAAAATATTGTATGACAAACCAACGAAAAGCAAAGAAGAAAGGAAAATGGGAAATGAGAAATGGGAAATGAGAAATGAAAGCGTTACCATTGCGTGTTATGTGATACTAATAGCAACTGAAATAATTTGGTGTACATAGAGACAAAGAGGAGATAAGCTAAATATACTTAGAATGCAAAATGATAAAGCAAAATGCGTTTCGTACGCCAATAATGAAAATAAGCAAAAATGAGTATACAAACCTGAGGCAAAAAGAAAATCAAGGAAAATGGAAAAAATTAAACCAAATGGTGAGGAAAAAAAATGTCCAAATATAATTTGAGGACATAAATCACAACGTTTGAAACTTATTATTACAGACATTTTATGATAAATGCTTGATAAATATGTGTAGAAATGTCAAGGACAAGAGAAGCATAGTGTGAGAGAGAGAGATGAGATTGAAGCTATGTCACAAAGAATACTTACAGTAAATAAATGAGTAAGTGAATAAAATAATGAATAAGATGAATAGATAAAAGTGCGTCTTGTGATTAAAGGAAAGATATTTTAAACATATTTGAATATTATGCATACATGAGCTCCATGTTATTGTTATTGTTGAGGTCCAAAGAATTGTTAGATCATCTTTTATTTTACATGTTAAGAAAGTTTAAGTGAAGTGCAAATGCAGAACTTAAAATGGTAGAGAAAATAAAAATACATATCTTCATCACTGAAAACCTCACAACAACAATTTTTAATTACAATTCTCTGAATAGACTCCAAATTAAGATGAAATACAATAACTTTAAAAATTAAAAAATTTAAATTTATATAGCCAAGAATCCATTTAAAAGAATTATTTATATTAGGTTGGTACAAAAATAATGGCCGTTTCCATTTTGTTTATTTTTATGCATGAATTTCTGAATAAATTTTTTAATGAATGTGCTCATGCAATATGTCGTTTTAAAACGCGTTTTTCGCTCTATCTTTTAGACTAATTATCTTTTTATTATCGTCATACGTTTCTGATTTCCGACCACTTTTTGTGATGCTATCAAAACAAGAAATTCGCATTATTTTGCTTCACAAGTTTAAACTTGGCCACAATGCTGCGGAGACGACACGAAATATCAATAAAGCATGGGGCGAGGATACTGCTTCCGAACGTAGCACACGTAGATGGTTTGAAAAATTTCGCGCAGGTGATACCAGCATTGAAGATAAAGAGGGTCGCGGCCGCCCATCTGAGGTTGACAATGATGATTTGAAAGACTTAATCGAAGCCGATCCTCGCAAAACCACACGAGAAGTCGCACAAAAACTCAACGTCGATCGCTCAACAGTCGTACGCCATCTGAAGCAAATAGGGAAGTCAAAAAAACTCGATAAATGGGTGCCGCATGAATTGAACGAAAACAAAAAAAATCGTCGTTTTGAGGTGTCATCGTCTCTTTTTCAGCGCAACAAAAATGACCCGTTTTCGACCGAATCGTAACGTGCGATGAAAAATGGATCCTCTACGACAACCGGCGAAGTTCCGCGCAGTGGTTGGACAGCGACTAGGCTCCACAACACTTCCCGAAGCCGAAACTGCACCAAAAGAAGATTATGGTTACTGTTTTGTGGTCAGCAGCCGGTCTCATCCATCACAGCTTTCTGAATCCAGGCGAAACTATCACGGCAGAGAAGTACTGCCAACAAATCGACGAAATGCACCAGAAGCTTCGACGTATGTGCCCGAGATTGGTCAATATGAAGGGACCAATCTGCTCCATGACAACGCTCGACCGCACGTCGCACAACTGACCTTGCAGAAGTTAAACGAATTGGGTTACGAGACTCTACCTCATCCGCCATATTCACTGGACCTCTCGCCCACTGACTACCATTATTTCAAACACCTCGACAACTTCCTGCGCGAGAAATGCTTCAAAAATCAAGACGACGCCAAAAACGCCTTCAACGCTTTCATCGCCTCCAGAACTCCGGACTTTTATGCTACCGGCATAAATAAACTTGTTTCTCGTTGGCAAAAATGTATTGATTGTAATGGTTTTTATTTCGATTAATAAAGTTTATTCTGAGCTGAGTGACGTTCATTTAAAGTAGCTGTTTGAAAACGGCCATTATTTTTGCACCAACCTAATACTTTGAATCCCCACATCTGCTTTTCCATTGAATACAGAAAAAGCAGTGAATTGACACGGCATCCTAAAATCTGACTTCTTTCCAAGGTTATGATGTCCCCTGCTAATGACAACAATCGTTCAGCAGGCACTGATGTGGCGACAATGCATAAATGTTTTTTGGCAAATGCATTTACTTTCTTTCTTTCTACAACTTTTCCTTGCAATGGTTGTTGTTGCACTGATGTTGAGGGCACTTATTCTCATGTAGATGCGATTGACAGAGACGGTTCACTCTTCAGCTGAACTTGATCTTAAACAGATCCAATCAATGAAGAATAAACATCTTAGTGTCCCATAAGGTTTTAAGTGTTTCCAGACATTTTCATTGCATTTAGCACAAATCTTTTCAACTTTAGTAAAATAAAAACACACTTTTGTTTTTTGGTAGCATGGTGAATAAAATATAAACACTGAATCACAGAATAATGCCGTACACGTACTTCTCTGCATGATACTGCATAGATGGGTCATTTTTTATCTGTCGAAGAGAAAATAGAAAATTAGACAAACTGATTATTATCAGTGCTACCAACTGTTAAAAAATATTTCATCGAACACTTACAGCACTCCAATGTGTCCGATGTATCGAGAGCAAATCGATCGATGTTTCTATTTTATCAGTTGCCATTAATAGAGTAATACACAGTGCGAGTCATGACTCATGAATCAGTCGTGTGTGTGTTGTTGCCTTACGTGTAATCTATCAAACTATCGATGGCACTATCGATACTATTGACAGTTTTTTTTCCACTATAGATTGATAGTCGATCACAATCGCCTATCGCTTGTTTGTTGCTTGCTCATTACAAATTTGCTGACAAGTTTGTCAATTCAAGTAAGTGAAATTAATTTTTGTTTATACAAATACGACGATCGTTTTTGTAATTAAGATTGGCACTTTATTGGCTCCTCATTTTAAGAATGAATGAATGAATTAGGTCAAGTTCAAATGCAGATTAAGGGATGTAAATATTAGAGAATGAGATTGTAAGTATATTCAATGCTGAGTCAAAATCATAAGCTGCAGAATCGTCAACATCAAACGAGGATGAGGAGCAAAGTTTATTTCAATTTCTGGATAAAAAAAAAATTGCGAAAAATCCAAAAACGAAGCAATGTTATCATCAAATTACGGAAATATTTCGAAAAAGAAAATTCATCGAAAAAATCGGATCCTTTTGAATATTGGATGGTAAACATTTTTTATAATTTTTATTCCAGTGATTTTACATTTTCATTCCCTGCAGCGTAAAGGCGAATAGTTACATAATTTTAGTAAATAAAAATCGTCGTCGAACTTGTTCATCCAACAAAATTTCATTTCACCACTAACTAGACGAATATTACTCACGAACGTCATTTACTATAAAATTGCGGCAAGTAAATATGACAAAATGGCAGAGGAAAGTAATGCGCACAGTGAGTTTAATTTTTTTTCACTATTTCCATATTAGATTCCTTATCAAATTGTTGGTATTATTTTAATAGTTTGTCTCACGATTTATTGCGCAATTATTTATTTTAATATTCCTTCTTTTTATTTTGCTACAATTCTGACTTATTTTGGAAGCATTCGATAAATTCGAGAAAAAATCTTTGCTCGTTTTGGCACGTGTTCACTATAAAAAAAATTTTTACGAATGATGTTCGTGCCATCGTTGCATCCACGTTCGAACATGGTGCAACGAACACACACAAAATAGAAACATTTCTATTCAGTGCGAACAAAACGACGAACACTAAAGTCTATCGCGAACGCTTCCACTCACGTGGAACATTTCGTCGAACACAACAAGTTCGACGAACAAATTCGCATGTGGATGGCCTGCTTTACAATTATTATACACTGATCGTGTGTATACCCTATAAATCAATGTAAAATATCGAAGTTTTTTAACCGATCGATGTTGCAATCCTACTCAGGAAACACAATATTATCAAAATCATTTTTCAAATTAATTGTATTCCAATTGAAATTACAAAATAATAATTACACTTCCATCACTTCAATGAAATCCTACATAATCATTAATACTATAAATACATGGCGTATGAGTAATTCAAACGAATTATAACACATTTGTGTGCCATACCTCATTCTTATTATTATTTTGTTATTATTGCTGTTGCACTTTAAGTGGATTTTCCGTGCACAAATTTGTATTGAATATGATATGATGATGATGATGACGATGCTGATGATGTGCATTGAAGTCTCATAACTTCATTAAAAGTTCCGGAAAGTTGAAAATATATAAAACAAAAAAATAAACACAAAACAAATAAGACAGAAACCAATAAGCAACTAAGATAAAGTCCTTCCGGGTTGTGTTCGCACATATAAATATAAATTTTCTTAAAATGACACAATAAGAAAACACATAAAATGAAACAAAAATATTTCTCTATATATTGTATAAATAAGTTTGTCGCTTGAGAATTCGAAGCAAAAAAAAATGGCAGAAAAAGCCTCAGCAAAGTTAGGCGAATAGCATAAATCATATATATTTCTATTTATTTTAAGGCTTCAGAGCAACAATAACAATAACAACAATAAGAATATGAAAAGAATATGAGAAATGAGTAGAGAGAAAGCTGAAGCAACTTTAGCAGATCAACTCCATTGCTTGCTTAATACTATTAGATGTGTGTGTGACTGTGTCTCTAAATTTATTTGAATTTATTTTGCTATCTTGTGCGGCTTGTGAAATATTTTCTTTTCAATTTTTTCAGCTTTTCTTTTACTTTCCATTCTTTATGCGACCGCTGCACCTTATTGAATTTCCACTTGACTTGTGTGCAGTATGTGAATTTATGCCCCAAAAGTATGCAATACTTTATTAAAAACTTACAAAAAATCGACATGTTTAGAGAATAAAAGGCAACACTCAGCGCAAAAGTATTGCTTTTTTTTTTTTTTGTGTTATATAAATCAATTCTCAATTCTATTCTAGTTGCAGCTGTACACTTTGCGGACAACAAAGTGATATTCATAGCAATTACGCATTTTCACAATATGTTGACATACTGCAAGGGAAGGGAAGGAATGGAATGGAATATTCAGAGAGCGAGAGTGAATATCAAACATGGCATAGACATGGCATATTTTCTATATGTTGCTATGACAATGAAATAAGAGACACACCATCGACTTACCAACAAAGCGACAGAATACTCAAACTAGTCAACCAAATCAACTAACAAATATCCAATCCTCCAAACTTCCATCCAACTGAACCAAACCAAACCAAACCAAATCCAACTGAACTCAATTCAACCCAACCCAACCCAACCAAAACCAAAGCAACAACGAAGTGTGTGAAGTGAATGTAACCTCACCACAAGCGCCAAGCGCTGACCAATATCAGATGAACTGACTACATTGCAAGGATGTTATCAACCCTTCCTCCCTACATGACTGTCTGTTCATCTCTTTGCCTATCTGACACCGCCTCCTGTTACATTAAAGCCTCCTTACATAGACAATGTGCACGCGAATTGAATGCAGCATTACCATCAGCATCACCATCACCATCACCGTCACCGACACCGACAGACACAGCAACTTGTGTGGTAACGTTTGGCAGTCACTGTACAATTGTACAAAATGATTTTGCTTTTTATTCATTAAAAAACAATTAAATATGCGACATGCGGTCTTAATTACGATTTCATGTGGCGATAGCGGTGACGGTGACGGTGTTGGTGTTGGGTCGGTATTGATATCGGTGACGGTGATGGTTTCTGTGTTATCGGTGGCACAGCATCAAGCTTCTATTTCAATTTCAATTTCAACTCAACCAACATCAAATGATTGTGTAGAATAAACGATGACATTGTAAAGTAGTAATGCATGCAAAACTTCTATAAAAATATTTATTTAAAGATTACAGTAAAGAAAATTAAATTGAATTTATTATTTAAAATATATAAGTGGCATACTTTTTATGCTAATGAAAGAATTTAATTGAAAACAAATCAAATGAAATTACTAATCTTAATAGAAAAAAATGGTTAAAAGGTGAGAGAGTTGATGTAGTTGCAAGAAAAGGATTTTTCTGACAATCACACATACAGAAGTCCATAAGTCTGTCTGAATATATAAAAGTAAAGAAGCATTGCAACTGTGAAAATGTTATGTAACTACAAAAATCGAATAATAGAATAACATTTTTGTTGGTACATGGGTTTATCAATAAGTCTCTAGAAAATCCATTTATGGAGAGATTGCGATTATTTTAAAGAAGAAGATGTTTAAGAATATGCACAGAAATGTACAGAATACGAAACAAACAATTATATATCACAGCAAATATTAAAAGAATAGACAACTTTATAATAAGAATTATATGACAGCACATTAAAATTTGTTTTTATTGCGTAGAAAATAATTTGATTCTTGCCCCTTACTTACATATTTATCTAATACACTCCAAAGTGGATATGTTCCCCCGAAAGCATTTATATACTTGGACAAAATAGGAGTATTACAGAATAATCAAGCAATCCCAATCCTATATCACAAATATAGAACAGCATATAACAAAAATATAAATATAGAAGAATATAGAAGACAAATAATTGACTAAGATTTGAAACAATTATATCTTTGAGAGACTTAAAGGAAATCAAAAACATAAACTATTGGTGGCGATCTCATACCACTTAGTTAGTAGTAAAACATATTAAAATAGTAAATAACTAGATCACAGTTTTTAAGCCTAGTTATAGTTTTTTTTTTTTTTATCTTAATTCAAATTAAATCAAGTTATGTTTTTGTTCATATTTTTTCATAACGAATTAATTAAAAAATAGTTGCGGTATTTATTATTGTACTCGTATAGCATTTAAAAAAAATTTCGGAAAAGGAAGAATAGAAGTATGATGTACAAGAGTGCTTAGTTTGAGATGGTGTACGAAAATTTAATTATTATTAACTAGCGTTTATTTATTATTTATATTAAACAAATTTACAAAAAAAAAAAAAAAAAAAAGAAAAAAAAAAGACTTTAGAAAATCAAAGTCAGAGCCCATATTGGTAATGCAAATTCCCAAGCTGTAGGTGTTGAATCAGGTTGCCCCCAAGGCTCATGTTTCTCACGTATACTATACAACATTTGATTATATTTTTAAATCAGATCTTCCATCCATAAATGATTGCACTACATCAATTTTCGCGGATGATACCGCAAACCGCTGCTCTGGAACTCCATCTGCTGATATTGTAGACTTGTTTAAGGGAGTTTTTTCAACTCTCATTGCCTATTTTACAAGATGGAAAATTCAATTTAATTTCGAAAAAACTCTGGCTATATTTTTATTTTATTATAATATCTTGATAAGAATATTAACTATATAGTTTAAGCACCTTAGCTTTAAGTTTGTATTAGTATCAACTGTTTACTGTTAAATATTTCTTTATGTACACCTAAGTAGAAAAGGCATGGATTCTGAACTCTTTAATAAGAAATGTTTAGACTCACAAACATGTATTGTATATATTATAAAAACTGTGAATAAGTAAATAAAATTGAATTGAAAGTTTAGTCCAACACTAATCAAGTCTGTTGAAGTCTCAGTAAAATAGACTGCGTGGTTTTATTTTTATTGTTAACAAACTTTTGTGTATTGGAAAAATTCGAAAAAAGTGAGTTTCACTTTTATTTAAAAGGCTTAATACCGAAAGAAATCAAAGCTGAGTTGGATTAAGTTCATGACATATCTGCTTCTGCATTGGCAACTATTTATAATTGAGTAAATGAATTTAAACGTGGCCGTACATCCACAAAAGATGAACATCGTTCGTGACATCCAGTGGAGGTGGAAACCCAAGAAACGTTTGGGTTTGAGTGATATCGTTTTGAGTGATCGACGATTGAAAGTGAGCAAAATAGTTGTGACCACATGCATATCGCATGGCATAGTGGTTTCAATTTTGCATGAAATATTTAGTATAAAAAAGTCTCATCAAAATAGGTGCAGCGTTTGCTCTCAGTAGAGAATAAACACAAATGTGTGGTCGACTCTAAGGCTTTTTTGGCACTGTTCCGTCGCAATCCTTTCGAGTTTTTGTGCCAATACATAACTGTAAACGAAACATTAATACATTACTATACTCCAGAAATAAAAGAATAGTCAAAATAGTGGATTTCTGAAGGCAAACGGGCTCCGAAGAAGGCGAAGACAATGAAATCGGCCTGCAAGGTAATAGCCATGGTTTTTTGGGATGCACGAGGAATCATCTACACCGATTACTTGGAAATAGGGAAAACAATAACTGGAGGATATTACGCTTCCTTTTTGCACGAATTGGGCAAAGATATCAAGAAAAAACGTCCTCATTTCAAAAAGAATTCTCTTTCAACAGGACAATGCACGCAGTTTCGATGGCCAAAATCAAGTAACTAAAGTTCGAAATAATACATCATCTGCCGTATTCACCAGATTTGGCCCCCATTGAATTCTTTTTATTTCCAAGTTTAAAAAAATAGATCAGTGGATGACGTTTCACGTTGAACAAGGATTTTATCAATGAAACAAACACATATTTTGAGGAACTTCCAAAATCCTACTTTTTGGACTAATATTTAACAACAAATTTGGAAAAGTCTGAAGAGCTAGAAGGAGATTATATTGGAAAATATTAAGAAAATTTCGGAAAAAAAATTCTTTTTCTATTTTTTTCTAAAGATTTATTGAACAACCCACGTAAATCCTTTAGAAAACTTTCATAGCATTGACAACTCAAACAAAAGATCATCCTGACATTTATTATTATAATCATTACAACTCTACAGAACTAAAATAAGTTTACTACATGGGTCTTTCACAAACCAATAGACAATTTTTACTAAATTAAAAGCATTTTGTTATCTAAAAAACTTTAATTTACTCATCTAAGAAGAAGAAGCAACTTACCTTAACTTTGACTTTTATTTATACGCAATTTTTTTTGATCGACGTATATTTATATGAAAAAATATACTTTCATGTATGTCAAATAATCAAGAATATTGTTAAGGTTTTATTAATAAAACAGAAAGGATTAATAACTATAAAAATGTCTTATTGTAATCACTTTCATACGATACGAAATTTTACTTACACAGAAATTAACTCCATAAGTTTCGATTGTGAAAATGTAACCTACTTTAAGGTGCTGAGCTCGATTCAAGCACGAAAATGCGTTAATGACATGACAGTAGTACAATAAATTGTAAGTTGTCAATTAAAATACAGAAGCACGCATTACATACAAAATCCCTTTGGCATGGCATCATCACCATCACCATAGTCAGCATAACATCTGAAGATGATGAAGATGAAGATGATAATGATCATCATCACCAGCACCAGAACCAGCATCAGTGAAAACATTGGCAACAGAATTTGTCGAATCGGAATCATTGTCAACTGTGGAACTGGACGTTGGCTAAAAGGATGAGTAAGTAAGTATATGCGACTGGCATGAATAAGCTGTGGTTGAATAAATAAAATGAAATGCAAAAGTATGAGAAAGAAAAGTTTTTAATTTCAAGAAATTGAAAACTTTTTGTTTTTTGATATCGTTCACTGTGTTCCAATGTAAAGTGTTGCTGTTGATGCTATTGCTGTCGAATGAGCCGCAATCAAACCGAAACCCAGAAACATCAAAACTCAAGAGCAACAAAAGGGTGAACGAGTGAAATAACGAAAGACCAACAAGGAATGAATGTTGAATGAAAGGTTTGTAAAGTACGCCATGACGCCAAATAGCAGGGCAATACAAAAACGAAGATGACAGCGCAATTACAATGAACTAAAATCCTTCTAGCTAGGCATATTGCTTATGATGAAACACTTGCCAATGCAATTATCAGTGAAGAAGTGCATCATGTGAGTTCCTTAAGCTGAAACTTTGTCACAATACGTGGTTTTTTATTGAATTTGAATGGCAACAATTTGCGGCAGTAAACATCAATTGCGCGTTAAATTTCAGACAACGACTACGACAATGACGACAGGGACAAGTGTGACAATGACGATGACGTTGAAAGAGTTGCGTAATGATGCTGGCTGCCAGTGAAAGTGAACCAAGCTAACCAACCATCAACCAACCGACAGACCAAGTAAGCAAACGAGCAACCTTCAACGAACTCGAAATAAACGAAAGCACGGCACAAACGAACAAGCGCCATTTTGTCGTTATTAATGGCATTAATTAAAAATTTAATTTGCAACAAGGCTGCCTGAAGCTTTTCTTCTGCTGTTGTTAAATTTCTGTGGTGCTGTGATTTCTCATACCATTAAAATCGCCCCCACCACGACTTTCTAAGAACAGAAAAAGCAAACAAATTTTGAAGCATCAGTTTGCTTTTTACTTAAAACACACAATGAAACGAACAACAAATTTTATTTAATGAAATAAATTTCCAAATATTTTCATGCCTCAAACCAAAACGATTTACAATTGCTATAGTACTATATATGTATGTATTGTATTATCAACATCAAAACAAAAACAGTTAAGACCAAATGATTGAATGAATTGAAATATGCTTATATCCTTCGTATAATAAACATAAATTGTTTTCATTTTCATTTCACTTCATATAACCAACCAAGAAGAACTGAAAGAGCCTCACTCACATATGATAAATTATATTGCATATGTTAAATCGAGGCATTTGAACTTCCTTCCCTTGCATGTTTATTTGATGGTTATAGAATACAAATAAATTAAGTTGTATTCCCAAATCTTATTAACAATTTTTATATTAATTTATTATTTATTTCGATATTCTTTCAATAAGAAGTTTTTCCTATTAAATGTAACTTCAGTATGTGTTGCATACTTTTTGGTGTTTGAAAGCATTTCGAAGTATAATAATTTGAATGATTGCTTGAAAATGTATTGTCTTTGAATTGAATTATGATACTCACGAGATGTAACAGGCAATAAATATATTTATTTCTTCTTTTTTTGTGCGCTTGAAGCCATGACCGCATCTCCCGACTACTGTAAACAGGGGCTTCAACGTAAAAATGGAACCAAGTTCATCCGTAATATATCTGTATACTCTTTAGAGTTCATTTGTGTACTTAGAGATGCAACAATTGTGACAGAATGCACCTCATACCATTAAAGAACCTCCGGCAAAATTTCTCTTTGAGAAATATCGCGATTCTTTTCTTATATCTCTCCAATTAATATATTACATTTTTTTTCTCATCCCAAAAAATAATCTAAATGAATGTTTGGATTTTTTTTTTTTTTTTTTTTTTTCATTTTTATTTTAAAACGTTAAGCAACCAATTAGTTTTTAAACATTTGTATCATATATACATAGATATATTAAAGTGACCTTAAAATGCTTTAACTTAGTACTTATTTAAAATCATTAATAGATTCTTCTTAGTGGGAGATCATTAGGGTGGAGCCTTTTTAACCTCCTCCTTATAGTTGAGCTTTAAATCAAGGCAGAAGCCAATGGGTTAGGGTGAGACTGGAGTTTTGCTAAGAGGCGGCTGCTA
Source organism: Amiota mariae (assembly GCA_035041805.1). NCBI lineage: Eukaryota > Metazoa > Arthropoda > Insecta > Diptera > Drosophilidae > Amiota > Amiota mariae. Next base: position 4,754,381 of record JAWNKV010000170.1, on the reverse strand, counting down.
TAAAGGTGCATTGTCTCTAACACCGTTGGTTTCTGACAACCTTATACTAATCCATTGACATGTTTTCCTTTGCGAACATCATACGAGCCTTCTTATACTGTTCTAACAATTTTGTAGCAGGTTTCATAGTTTATCGCTCAATGATTTCTAACTGTTTTAGAGTTCCAGTTATGGTCCAGCGAAACTCTTCTAGTCCGCACTCTGCAGCTAACATGTTAGGACTCTTTATTAAGTTACTTGCAGCATTCACTAACTGATGTTTATCCCGGTTGGTTATTATTATTATTTTTTTTTTTTTGTTCCTCCTCGTTTATTTTCGCATTCATTTTTGTTTTTTAAAAAAATTTAGACTACCGCATCAGACCAACCAATTTGTCTTCCAATTTCTTGAAGAGAGAGACCTCTATCTTTAAGAGAAATAATTTGACCTATTTTAATCAGACAAATGACTCGAAAAAGACTCGAATGTGATCGGAAATTTCAAAAATGCTGGCTCGGAAAATATGAAATATCTTGTCATGAAGTTCACACGGTTCAAAAACTAAAACTTACAGAAACATATGAACAATTTGGTTTAATCAACCTATCTGGATTGTATTTGTGCAAAAAAAAAAATCTTTCTTTCCAGTAGACATGTGCAATGATTATAATCAAAACGGTTTTTGAATCATCTACTTTAAAATGAGTACTTGATTTTCATGCTAATTTGAAGTGATTATGAGTATATGTTGTATTTTGTGTCTGTAGTATGTATTATGAATAAGAATGGATAATGTGCATGGTGAGTATCTCACATTTTTTTAATTATGTACAATGAGTAAAAACGTTGATATTTATTTTTTTTTTTTTTTTTTTTTGGTTATTTTTATGTTAGTAAATTCCCAAATCTATCTTTTCATAGAATGTGTCTCCTAAATCAAAAATATATCCAATTAAGAGGACACCTTTTTTATTGACGATGGCATATAAGTAAGGTTCAGTAATATGCATCTTAATTGGCTCATCCTGTTCACTTCTAAGTTTTCTTTTCTTTTTATTAGCTATAATAAAAAATAATATATTATATATCAAAACAAATATTCTGAAATGTTCATATCAAGAAAAATTACTTACATTTGGAAGATCGCCTTTCCCAATTATCAGTAAAATCCACATAGACTCTGTGTTTAATCAGAGTTACCTTTTGATCGTCGGCGTTAACAAATAATCTACTCAAATTAGCTTCACGGCCGAAGATTTTCTTAATACCCAACTGAGATAAAATAAAAATGTACTAAAAATCACTTCTGATCACTTTAATTTAATTTGATTGATTACATACTTTCTGGAAAGACTTCCTTATATCATGTCCACTTCCAAGTAAATTTTTAAATTTGGGAATCATTACATCCACATATGTTTTTTTTAATTTTTTTCTCACTGCATGTAAGTCAATAATTTGTTTAATTTCTACCGGCCTATAATCCTTAAAAATCAGCATCGACATAGACGAATAATCTAAGGGTAACTCAATAACATTGAATTTCTTTTTTCCAATATCTACTTTAGCGTAACCAAAATAACCTACTGTCTGCATCATATCGTGATACAAGCCACCATTGTAAAATTTGACATCACTTACAGTCTCCCAATAGGGAAGGGAAGGCCATCTGGCAGTAAATAGTATTAAATTGATTAGAATAACACGTTCTTTGCTAATGATCTCTTCATCTGGACGAAAAGATAAATTATTTATTTTGTTACTTGTCTGGTTTTCGACCCAGTTTTCTATATCAAGATACCAACATCCAGTATGAAAATATTTTGGTTTCTGACTAAAAAAATTGTTCTTTGCAATTTCGGTGAATTTCGGATTAACTTTGATGTCTTCTTTAGTTTTGTGTACAAACACTTGATTAATAATTTGAAACATGGAACTTTTTACCATGGACTTTAAAAACTTTCCATAATTTTTTGCAATTTCTGTTCTGTTCTTTGACCCTAGTTGGAGTCCAAAGCGTAACTCTTTGGCAGTTCTTCTTCCAGCACCCATAAAAGCCAATGTTAAAAGACTCTGTAGGCCTGCAGGTGAGTAGGTTTCACTACGGTAATCTTCAAAATCTAAGATTTTAAAGATATTCTTTGCAAATAAATAATGACTATTCAAAAGCGATTTGTTTTTAGTGACTTCTGCCGAAACATAGAATTGGAGAACAGCGAAATGTGCAATAATCAGCTTAAGTGAAACTATTAAAAAAAAAATACATTGCAATAAACATTTCCCTTTCTATAAATTACTGTGTATTTTCGTTTCTGAATTTTAACAAATTCATCTACTATTTCATAAAACTTACCCATTTTTAATTTAAATTTACTTCCATAGTATAATTTATTTAAAGAGCGACAGCAATTTGTGAACTGAGATATTTTATTGTTAACGTTGTATTTATACCCAGATATCTAAAGAATCTTCTCATTCAGGTGGCTTTAATACACCAATTATATTATACGCTTATTTATTGAAAATTTTTTTAATCTATTTCTCACACTAGAATATAAATTTTTCATATCAAATTAAAATATTTCTATATATTGTATAATCTCATATTGTAATAAATCTGTTTCAACATGTTTATTGAACGCAATAATCACTTTAGTCATAGTCTGAAGTAACAAAATATAATGAAAAAATATTAAAAACGACTAATATTGGCTTTGCCGAAGTTGTAATACTCTTCACGCCCCTTCTAGTGGGGCGAGGGTCTTGAATTTTACATGGTTGGTGGATATGGGTTAGACACTTATCGTGTCGATGGTACAAAGAACAAAACAGCAAATTTTATTTAATGAAATAAATTTCCAAATATTTTCATGCCTCAAACCAAAACGATTTACAATTGCTATAGTACTATATATGTATGTATTGTATTATCAACATCAAAACAAAAACAGTTAAGACCAAATGATTGAATGAATTGAAATATGCTTATATCCTTCGTATAATAAACATAAATTGTTTTCATTTTCATTTCACTTCATATAACCAACCAAGAAGAACTGAAAGAGCCTCACTCACATATGACAAATTATATTGCATATGTTAAATCGAGGCATTTGAACTTCCTTCCCTTGCATGTTTATTTGATGGTTATAGAATACAAATAAATTAAGTTGTATTCCCAAATCTTATTAACAATTTTTATATTAATTTATTATTTATTTCGATATTCTTTCAATAAGAAGTTTTTCCTATTAAATGTAACTTCAGTATGTGTTGCATACTTTTTGGTGTTTGAAAGCATTTCGAAGTATAATAATTTGAATGATTGCTTGAAAATGTATTGTCTTTGAATTGAATTATGATACTCACGAGATGTAACAGGCAATAAATATATTTATTTCTTCTTACTAAATTATTTTACAATTTGAATTTTGTGCGCTTGAAGCCATGACCGCATCTCCCGACTACTGTAAACAGGGGCTTCAACGTAAAAATGGAACCAAGTTCATCCGTAATATATCTGTATACTCTTTAGAGTTCATTTGTGTACTTAGAGATGCAACAATTGTGACAGAATGCACCTCATACCATTAAAGAACCTCCGGCAAAATTTCTCTTTGAGAAATATCGAGATTCTTTTCTTATATCTCTCCAATTAATATATTACATTTTTTTTCTCATCCCAAAAAATAATCTGAATGAATATTTGGATTACGCTTAAAGAAAATGTTTACCTTATTCTTTCTTTTTTTTTTTTTTTTTTTTGTTTTCATTTTTATTTTAAAACGTTAAGCAACCAATTAGTTTTTAAACATTTGTATCATATATACATAGATATATTAAAGTGACCTTAAAATGCTTTAACTTAGTACTTATTTAAAATCATTAATAGATTCTTCTTAGTGGGAGATCATTAGGGTGGAGCCTTTTTAACCTCCTCCTTATAGTTGAGCTTTAAATCAAGGCAGAAGCCAATGGGTTAGGGTGAGACTGGAGTTTTGCTAAGAGGCGGCTGCTATAAAGGTGCATTGTCTCTAACACCGTTGGTTTCTGACAACCTTATACTAATCCATTGACATGTTTTCCTTTGCGAACATCATACGAGCCTTCTTATACTGTTCTAACAATTTTGTAGCAGGTTTCATAGTTTATCGCTCAATGATTTCTAACTGTTTTAGAGTTCCAGTTATGGTCCAGCGAAACTCTTCTAGTCCGCACTCTGCAGCTAACTTGTTAGGACTCTTTATTAAGTTACTTGCAGCATTCACTAACTGATGTTTATCCCGGTTGGTTATTATTATTATTTTTTTTTTTTGTTCCTCCTCGTTTATTTTCGCCATATTCATTTTTGTTTTTTAAAAAAATTTAGACTACCGCATCAGACCAACCAATTTGTCTTCCAATTTCTTGAAGAGAGAGACCTCTATCTTTAAGAGAAATAATTTGACCTATTTTAATCAGACAAATGACTCGAAAAAGACTCGAATGTGATCGGAAATTTCAAAAATGCTGGCTCGGAAAATATGAAATATCTTGTCATGAAGTTCACACGGTTCAAAAACTAAAACTTACAGAAACATATGAACAATTTGGTTTAATCAACCTATCTGGATTGTATTTGTGCAAAAAAAAAAATCTTTCTTTCCAGTAGACATGTGCAATGATTATAATCAAAACGGTTTTTGAATCATCTACTTTAAAATGAGTACTTGATTTTCATGCTAATTTGAAGTGATTATGAGTATATGTTGTATTTTGTGTCTGTAGTATGTATTATGAATAAGAATGGATAATGTGCATGGTGAGTATCTCACATTTTTTTAATTATGTACAATGAGTAAAAACGTTGATACTTTTTTTTTTTTTTTTTTTTTTTTGATTATTTTTATGTTAGTAAATTCCCATATCTACCATGTTCATAGCATGTTTTTCTTAAATCAAAAATATATCCAATTAAGAGGACACCTTTTTTATTGACGATGGCATATAAGAAATGTTCAGTAATATGCATCTTAATTGGCTCATCCTGTTCACTTCTAAGTTTTCTTTTCTTTTTATTAGCTATAATAAAAAATAATATATTATATATCAAAACAAATATTCTGAAATGTTCATATCAAGAAAAATTACTTACATTTGGAAGATCGCCTTTCCCAATTATCAGTAAAATCCACATAGACTCTGTGTTTAATCAGAGTTACCTTTTGATCGTCGGCGTTAACAAATAATCTACTCAAATTAGCTTCACGGCCGAAGATTTTTTTAATACCCAACTGAGATAAAATAAAAATGTACTAAAAATCACTTCTGATCACTTTAATTTAATTTGATTGATTACATACTTTCTGGAAAGACTTCCTTAAATCATGTTCACTTCCAAGTATATTTTTAAATTTGGGAATCATTACATCCACATATGTTTTTTTTAATTTTTTTCTCACTGCATGTAAGTCAATAATTTGTTTAATTTCTCCCGGCGTATAATTCTTAAAAATCAACATCGACATAGACGAATAATCTAAGGGTAACTCAATAACATTGAATTTCTTTTTTCCAATATCTACTTTAGCGTAACCAAAATAACCTACTGTCTGCATCATATCGTGATACAAACCATTGTAAACTTTGACATCACTTACAGTCTCCCAATAGGGAAGGGAAGGCCATCTGGCAGTAAATAGTATTAAATTGATTAGAATAACACGTTCATTGCTAATGATCGATTCATATGGACGTATCGCTAAATTATTTATTTTGTTACTTGTCTGGTTTACGACCCAGTGTTCTATATCAAGATGCCCAAATCTAGCTTTAAAATATTTTGGTTTCTGACTAAAAAAATTGTTCTTTGCAATTTCGGTGAATTTCGGATTAACTTTGATGTCTTCTTTAGTTTTGAGTACAAACACTTGATTAATAATTTGAAACATGGAACTTTTTACCATGGACTTTAAAAACTTTCCATAATTTTTTGCAATTTGTGTTCTGTTCTTTGACCCTAGTTGGAGTCCAAAGCGTAACTCTTTGGCAGTTCTTCTTCCAGCACCCATAAAAGCCAATGTTAAAAGACTCTGTAGGCCAGCAGGTGAGTAGGTTTCACTAATGTAATCTTTAAAATCTAAGATTTTAAAGATATTCCTTGCAAATAAATAATGACTATTCAAAAGCGATTTGTTTTTAGTGACTTCTGCCGAAACATAGAATTGGAGAACAGCGAAAAGTGCAATAATCAGCTTAAGTGAAACTATTAAAAAAAAAATACATTGCAATAAACATTTCCCTTTCTATAAATTACTGTGTATTTTCGTTTCTGAATTTTAACAAATTCATCTACTATTTCATAAAACTTACCCATTTTTAATTTAAATTTACTTCCATAGTATAATTTATTTAAAGAGCGACAGCAATTTGTGAACTGAGATATTTTATTGTTAACGTTGTATTTATACCCAGATATCTAAAGAATCTTCTCATTCAGGTGGCTTTAATACACCAATTATATTATACGCTTATTTATTGAAAATTTTTTTAATCTATTTCTCACACTAGAATATAAATTTTTCATATCAAATTAAAATATTTCTATATATTGTATAATCTCATATTGTAATAAATCTGTTTCAACATGTTTATTGAACGCAATAATCACTTTAGTCATAGTCTGAAGTAACAAAATATAATGAAAAAATATAAAAAACGACTAATTTTGGCTTTGCCGAAGTTGTAATACTCTTCACGCCCCTTCTAGTGGGGCGAGGGTCTTGAATTTTACATGGTTGGTGGATATGGGTTAGACACTTATCGTGTCGATGGTACAAAGAACAAAACAGTTTTTCTAATAAGAACATTCATTTGAGTCCCGCCTAGAAGTGAGATTCCGCTGATTCCGACAAATGTACTGCGTATGATGAAAAGAAAGCCCCGTGCTCTTCATCTCTCTAGCTCAAAAACTGAGGGAGTAGTTTGCATACATACAGACGGACAGACGGACCGACGGACAGACGGACATTGCTAGATCAATTCGTCTCGTCGCGCTGATCATGAATATATATATACTTTATGGGATCTCCGATGTCTCCTTTTGTTAAGTTTTTCATTTGTTTGTTGTTTCTTTGAATTTTTTTAAATTTTTTTATTTTATTTTATTTTTATTTGTTTATCTTCCTTAAGTTTGTGGCTATTATTGGTATATACTATCCATCCCTCCTTGTAGTATAATATATTACGGTGAAGCGCGAGACCCCGGGCGGTTGCCCTGCTTGCCACCCCCAAAGGCTGCCACTGACTCATCTAGTTGATTGAATGCCAACATTATCGGAAGTTACTATATCAATTTTTTAAAGCTTAGTAAGCTTTAAGTTGAACATTGTAGAACATTAATACATGATAGCAAGCGCCTATTATCTTCTTCTAGTTTGTTTCTAACAGCACCAATCTCTGGCATTTGAAAATGTATACGTATGTGCTAAAATGATTCAGAAATATGTATGTTAATATATGATAAGATATATTCAGGTATGAAAATTCAATAGCTGAGCTAAAGACATTAAAACATACTCATACCAACATAAGACATACACTTAAGTTACACACATTCATAAATACAATATAAACTTACTTACAGTTCCATGCACTTCAATCACATTCATTAAAATGAATAATCCAATTGAGGGCACTCATACTCAGCTCCTTCTATCTATGAAAGTGAAGATTGCAATGTCATATAGAAGACATACGACTTGGCAACATGAATGGTTACAAAAAGAAAATACAATAAAATAATATAAGGAAAATGTATCAACGAACAACGAAAACATAAATACAATGCGCCTTATAACGAAATCCTTAAACCATTACCTTTCACAACAAAACATGTGACTGTGTCGTGGCGAACAAAAGATGGTAAAAGTGAAGGAAAAACAAAATGAAAAAGAAGCACTGAAACAAAAACAAAATCAAATTGACTTAATTTGATAGAGAAGCAAAGCGGCAGCCATGAGTGAAGTAAATGCAAAAGGCTAAAAGGACGACGAGCAGAGCAAATCAAAACAGCTGATAGACATTAAAATGGAGAGAATACAACTCAAATATGAGCCACTTCCAGTGTTCTAAGTGAATACGTTCCACACACAGGGAAAAAGCTTTTTCTTCCATTCCTGCAGAGAGAGAGAGAGTATTTTAAGAACAATACAAAAGAGAGAGGGAGTGTGAATCCTTGAAGAGAGAATAAATGAAATTAAATATATAAAACCACTAGGCAATGAGCCTGACTAACTTTACGCATCAAATCGTTGCGAAAAACTTTGCCGACGATTTGAAACCTCAGTCGTTGAAATACTTTCGTGCGTCGTGGTCAAAATCAACGGTTACGCGTTCAACGGAGTTTTTCATAACGTTACACGTTACGGTAGAAAAAAGTTATAACAAAAAAAAAAAAAAAACATTAAAATTCTGCAAAAAAAGTTTTACAATGAAAAGAAATACTGCTTGAACTAAACTAACTTACAAAGTATGCAATAACGAAGAGTATTTTTTCCAAAATTAAATAATAAACAATTCTTAAGAAATACATTCAAAAAGTAGGCAACACAAATTCCAATTCGACCACAGAAAAGCCGTTAAAAACCAAAACCCTCATTGTGTATTTATGTCACATATTCGCAACTACCAAACTACCAAAACAACTTCAGGCTTTATGAACTAACTCTATAAAATAAATACTTAATGTTTGTACTTGTTCTGTTGCTTAAATTTATGCTACGATTATTTTTGTTTTCTTTTCCTTTCTTTTAAGTGTTTTTTTTTTTTTTTGTATTTTTTTGTATGTTCTTAAGATTAAAAATTTATATTTTGAAAAGTTTTACTCAAAGAGACATGCCATCATAAAGTTCAATGACTTCACTTCACTTCACTTCACTTCACTTTTTACTTCATTTATTTATTTATTATTTTATATTCAGGAAATTTCTACACGCAAGTTGCATGTGTAAGAAAGAAAAATTACTGTTGCATGCCATTAGGTGAAATTTTGTATGTTAAACTAATTTAGTTAATGGAAAATGTTATTGTAGAAATCAACTTTAAAATAAATTCTAAACAAAATAATATACTATACAATCGAATAGAAAGGAATCCAAAGAAAATAGTAAAAATTATACTATAAGTGCCAAAATGTGTGCAATGTAAATTTGAATACCTTGAAATATGTGTACGTGTATATGCAAAATTTTATTAATTTTATTAAGCAAACAAACAACATTAAAATCTTGTTATATTTTATTTATAATCCAATTGATTTTAACTCAATTGAATTCAATGCAATTCAATAACAACACTTAACAATAACAATAACATTGGCAAACAAAACCATAATTGAATTTCTAAACAGACAACATTCAATACAATTTAATTCATATTTATAAACTTTCCTATGCTAAAATATACACAATTTTATATTGTAAATATTCACAGAGGCTTTTCATTATATAAATTGTATTATTGTTAAGTTTTCTTGCAATGCAAAATCAAAACAATTTATGAATATTTAATTTTTTTTTTTTTTTTTTATGATCAGTCAGTATAATTTAAATGGAAGATTGTAATTTAATAAAGAAAAGTATATGTGTTAAGCAGAATTTTAGGTTGATTAATTATGAAATAATTAGATCAAATTTCAGCCTAAAGATTTGATACGTGTTTTGCTTTTGATTTGCCATGAGGTTTATTCACACACATTCTATAATTCAGGATGAAAATAATTTTACCTCACTTAATTACTTTGATTCAATATGAAAGATTTGTTAACTAAGTCTTATGATATGTTTTGCTGATTACATTTTTTTCTATAAACTTAATCAATTTCAAATAAGCATCCATGAATAATATTTCTGGCAACAAGAACAAATAGACAATTGTCCAATTTTTTGTACAAGCAATGAGTCACTTTGCTTTTGCAACAATATGTTTTTGGCATTCAATAAATATTGCATACTCAGTGATTTTAAAAGAAACATATGACACCTTGAAACTAATTTTAGACTTATAGGCTTTTCACACCGAACGTGAATCGATTCTATGTTGAATTGACCATTGAATCGGACAACAACCATAAGGAAAAATGACAGTTGTTTTTGTAGAATGTGAATCGATTTAAGTAGATTCAACAGTGGAATCGGCTGTGAATCAAAACAGGACTGGCAAATTTCTGATAGTGTTGGAAAAGTTATTCGGTGATTTCCGGTTAGTATCTGTCATTTTCGATAGACTTCTTGTCAAAGTATTTATAAGCAAACAAAAAAAAAAAAACTTTTCATGATCCAGAATCACTGGTCTAAAAGCAAAATCGATTCACATTGAATCAGTTCAGTGTGAAAAGGCTATTAATCAAGTACAAAGTAAACAAATAGAAAGTTTCTGCTGATTTAAAATTTGTAAATGTATTTCTTGGACTACAGGGAGGATTCACAAAGTATTTTTGTTTTCTCTGTTTGTGTGATAGTATAAAAAATCATTATAAAGTTAAAAATTCAATTCAATTCTATATTTTTATTGCCCAAAATATTCGAATAACTTATAGATAATATTGATATATATAGACAGAGTTAAGTTATTACTTAATACAAACTTTACTACTAAGATATTAAATGTAAGAGAGATATAAAGATAGAAAATTAAAAATAAAAATTGGTCAAAAAGAACTGACTTTGTTTGTGGTGAATCAAACGAACAAATATGTGAAAATGTGATTCTTCCACCTTTATGCATAAAACTTGGTTTAATGAACAATTTTGTCAAGACCATGGATAAAAATGGAATAGGATTTTTGTATTTGAAAACTGTTTGCTCCAAATTAAGTCATGCTAAATTAACTGTAGGCATTTTTGTTGTCCCTTATATAAGAAAGCATACAAAGAATGAGGAATTCGATGAAAAACTTATCAAGAGCGAACTAGTAGTTTGGTTGTCTCTAAAGATCTTCTTTAATACAATTTTAATACAAGGATTTTTAGGCAATCATATAGATGAAAATGCCGAGTTTGATTACTATAAAAGACTTTTTACAAAAATATGAAACGTTAGAGTGCAGGATACCTTAAAAAATACTTTTCTCATTTCGATTTTTCCACCCTCTAATCTTGGAATGGTGAGTGACGAACAAGGTGAAAGCTTTCACCAGGATATAAAACAATTAGAAGAGCGTTACCAAGGAAGATGGACTACTAAAAGGTTAGCAGATTACTGTTATTGTATTATACAAGATGATGTTAATATTCACAAGATGAAAAATTAATACCTATTTCGTGAAGTAAATTCATGCGGGCTTCATTGATTTATGGCACTTTTATTTATTGTAACTTTTAAATGGTATGAGTTAGAAGAAAACCGTTAATATTTTCGTGTTCAGCAGGTCAAATTTAATCAAAAAAACATAGTTGTTTTCAAAAAATTTATTTTTGCGCTCATAGAAAAATATACAAAAGTTTTAATTATTATTTATTTATTTATTTAACATAATTACATCTTATAGTAATATTATCTAATATTCTTTCTAACACATCATTGTCATCATAAGAATTATTAATCCAATTTTAGTATCATTAATAATTTAACCAATGGCCTGAAGTTGATCTAAGCTAAAATTTTATTTGAAACTCTTCATTTCTACTAGTCAAGTCTTCTTTAGTCAGTCAATCTTCCATGTGATTTTGATGATGTGATTTTTGAAAATCATTGACAGTAGACATAGAACAATTTCTTGAATCCATGAATAAGTGGAGAAATAAATTACAAATTCCCTTATTTCCAGCTCACTTAATAATTAATAAAATGACTGAAAATCTTTGAAATACCAAAATAGATTTTATTGATTACAAATAAATTTACAAAAACTATGTAAATATAATACTATAAAAGAAAATACAATTTTAAAGAAAATAAGTAAATTGATAGAAAATCGGTAATTGCAATGAAATTTGTTTTATTCATGAATTGAAAAATATCATCAATTTTTCATTGAAATAAATTTTGAGAAATAAATAAATTGTGTTATTTTTCAGCGTAATGTGTTAAATCAACCGACGATAGAAAGAAATAAAAATAAATTATTTTTATTATTATTCTTGTTCGACAAAAAAAAACATAAATCTCCCACCAAAAGCAAAAAAATATAAAGAAAAACAAATTATAAATAAAACCAGAAAATATAAAAAAATAATCTTAAAAAATCCACAAAACAAAAAAAGAATATTCTTTAAGAAAAATCAAACAAAAAAGAAATGCAAAATAATTTAAAATAAAATAAATCAATGTAAATGAAATAAAAGAAATCAAAAGAGGAAAAGAATTACATCAAATGACAAAAAATCACGCACAAAAATAATATTTAAAGAAAGAAACAAAAATAAAAACAACAAGAAAATCTTCTAATAATAATAATAAAAATAAAAAACACCAAAGAAAAAAGTGTCGCCATACAAAAAAAAAAAAAAAAAATTAGAAAGAAGGAAAGAAAGCAATGTAAGTTTATGTGCTGTAAGTGTATGTGTAACTGTGCGATTATACATGTGTGTGTGTGTGTGTGTGTTTGTGCGTGTATTTTGCTGTGAGTGCCAACATTCGATTTAATTTGTTAAAGAAGAAGAAAAAATCACATACGCACACTTACAGAAATCAAATATAACAACCAAAAAATAAAGCAAAAATATACGATAAAAATCCAAAAAAAAAAAAAAATAAGAAATAACATACACACGAGAAATAAGAAGAGAAAAATCAGTAGCAGACAAAACCTAACGAAGCGTTAAGAATTTCAAAAACGGTTTCATTTGTACATTCATTCATTCATTGATTGTATCTGTGTGCGTGTGTCCGTGTGCGTGTGTCCGTGTGTGTGTGTGTGTGTGTGTGTGCTCCTATCTTTATATGTAAGAAAAAGATTGTTTGTGTCCTACTCATATATTGTATATTGAGTTTTGTTGATACCTTTACTCTCTGTCTGTGAGTACTACTTAGGTGAAAACATCTTACACACAAAAAGGAAGAAAGCAAAAAAAAAAAGAAAAGAAAAGGACTACATGTGCTTGGGTTATAATACAACAAAAAAAAAAAGGATTCTTTTTTACCACTGCCCAGTAATAGTAAAGAAATTCTTGTCAATAACAATAATAACAACAACAACAACAACAACAAAAACTTGATCATTACCAACAATAATAACAACAAAAATAAGACTAAAAATAAGATTTCGTCATCAATTGCAACCATTGAAATCAAATCAAATCAAACCAAACCAAATCAAAGTCAACATTGTCAACAAGCAAAAGCTGAGGATTATAGCCAACAACAAGAACAACAATAATAATAACAACAACAACAATAATAATAATAACAACAAACACATCTTCAAACTCTAAAACAACAACAACAACGACGACGACGACGACGACAACAACAATCATATAAGGTAAATCAGGCAGAAAGAACAACAGTAAATACGCTTAAGTTGTCAATTTAGTAAAAGAAATGGCATCTACTCATATACTCTTACATACTTACAATATACATATCTTTGTATATATAACTGTGTATCGATATGTCCTTTTAACTTCTATGTATATGTATGCGTGTATAAATATTTAGGATTTAAACAAGGCTAGGCTAGACAAAATCATTGTAACCCAACATTGATTTTTTACAATTTTTTTTTTTTTTTTTCCATTTTTATCTTTATTTCTTTAGTCCTTTAAAGAAAATCAACAAAACAAACAAAAATTGGTTAAGGGAAACTAGTACCTTAAAGGGTTTGGGTTAATGAACTGACAAGATTTTGTCCTTCTTGATTAGTTAAAGGTTTTTTTTGTTTTTTTTTTTTTTTTTATTTTCGCTTATAAAAAATATTGTAAATAAACTTGTTTGGTAAATAAATGAAGAGGTAAGAATAGTTAGATACAAAGTTATTTGAATCCTTTACATTTTATAAGAAATAAATATTGATTGATAGAGTTGAATGGAAGCTTAAATCAAAACATCTTGGAATAAAAATATCGGAAATTCTACAAATTTTGTATATTTCAAATGAATAATATTCTTAAGGAGTCATGAATTATGTAAGGGGCAATGGAGTTTCCATAATAAGAAATTTTAAGAGAAGATGCTTAGATGCTTAGGGCCATAGATCAATATTGGTTGAAAACAAAAAATATTAGATAAGCAAGAATCTTTAAGAGAACACAAAAAATACTTGGAATAACTCAAAAAGTTTTAAACAGAATATTGCAGAGTTAAGAAACAATTACTATGATAGTCGAATTAGTAGAAACAAACAATATAGATTATGTCATGAAGAAGAGGAGACAGCAGAGCATTTACAATGAGGGCTTCATTTGAAGCAGACTCCAATATCTAGGTAACCAATAGATCCAACTGAAATTCTTGTATTTTTTGAATCTCAGAGGAACTATAATTATGGTGTATGGTGTCATTCTATGTATTATAGCAATGGCGAGGTAAATAAATCCTGACCTTTCCCTAATTTATCTAGTACCATAGAACCAAAATGTTAGTACGAGGAGAGTTTTCCTAGTTGAAACGAAATATTATATTGGGGATGTAAATCTGTCAACGAAAGAATATAAAAAAAACAAGTCCACCGATCACAAAGCGTTGTGTTTGATAATTAATTTATTATGTAGAGTTCATTATCTTAAAACTAATCATAAATAGTAATGCAAATGAACCAAAGCAAATAGCAAAATAGCAAATCAATTCAGCTCTCTTAATCAATTCTCTTAATTGAACTCTATGTCCTACTTACTATAGAGTAGTGAATATATCTGATTTTAATGTCAAGTTTACTAATGAAGTATGTTACTTCTCAAAATTTTGCACTCACCAGGCAGGCATCTGTACAAATCGATTAGTATCCATTTTGCACCACAATATCAAGGATGCATCAACTAATTGTCAGAAAAGTTGAGCCCATGAAATGGTTTTCACTCTACCGTGATACTTCACTTTTTCTTTCTTATTATATTTATTTTAGTGATTACATCTTGTTAATACAATTTATCTATCGAATCAATAATCATATTCAAAGAAATAAATCCACTCTGATCTCTCTCTCTCTGTCTCTCTTCTATTAATTTCTTTAAGTTTGAGTAAATTTATATTGCTTTATATTTTATATTATCTGTAAAGTATCAAATTCTCTTTCTAAACACTTATTGCTTTGAAGTGCCTTAAGCTATTGAAATATTACCTCAATTATATTGTACTTAACTGAACTTTAAGTTGAATTGTTTTACAATATTTTGACATTTACTCAGATATTGGAGAGAATAAAAAAAAATAAACACTCCACATAATATCAAGTTACCTTATTAAAAAGCAAAGAAATTGGAGAAAAGTTGAAAAAAAAATTCAATGCGAAGCATTTTTGGTATCATGATTCAAAGCTTCTTATACTTACTATGCCTATTACACAAAGGTAAAAGTATCTTCACTGAAATGCTGCATATATTTAGGTAATTTTAGAAGGTTAAAAGTACAATTTGATTTGAATTGAAAAGGGAAAAGAACAGCTAAGAAATCAATCAATAGAAAAGAAAAATTTATTTATTGTATAAATAAATAAAATGGAAATTTATTCAGTGAATTGTAAGAATTAACTGAGGATCTTAAAATATAATTTTCTTTTCAACATAATTAAGCTATTTATATAAATAATTACATGAACGGTGCAGTTGACAAATCGATTAACTCTACTTTGTAAATTTTATTAAATTTTAATGCCAAAATACTTTAGGGACTCGTAACTACACCAGAATTCTCTGATAATAAGTATTAACACTACTAAATAACAATATTCTTGTTGCCTTTGAATAATTAATAATTTATTTCAGAAGAGAACCTGATTAACTCTATAAATCATAAAAAAAAACTAGCTAAATCACTTTGTACAATGCAATTCAGTGCTTCTTGACATCTTTTATATAAAAATTAGTATTTTAAATTGTTCGTATGATATGCCCAGCCATACTTTCATCTGATTGCATTGAAGGTTTGTGAATGCGTGTGGTTGGTTCCTGGCTTGAACATAGGATAGTTTGGTCCCAATATGTGTCCCTGTTCCCGAGATCTGGGGTATGCAAAAAACCCCAAAAGTGTAGTACAGAAAATTAACAAAAATAGCACTATAATGATACTCAAACTGTGTTTTTTGTAGATACTCAAAGTGTAACAGAGAGAATATAGTGATGCTAAGAAAGGAAATAATCCGTGTGAAGCAGGGCCGGGTACGCTAGTAACTAATAAAAAAAAAAAAAAATTCCCAATACTGTAGGAAGATGTAAAGGCAGAATGACAGCGATCCATTCATAGACTGTCTTATTTAATACTTCTGTAGCCTTCTTTGGTGTCGTAAAACTGTCTTTTCATATTTCATTATACGTGAATCTGAGTCCAATGTCTATTTCCAACAGAACGGGGACTGCCAAAATCGTCAAGCATTTGCAGTCCCAGACAAAATTTCCATCTAATTGAGTGGCCAGCACAATCTTCCGAACTCAATCCAACTGATTATTTGTGAGAAATAATACAGAGGCTGCTGGGTAAATATCAAAGGACTCCTAAGGACATGGAAGAACTTTGGAACCGTGTACAATATGAATGGAAACAAATTCCAAAGATTTTTATTGAGAATCTTATTGAGAGTATGCCCAAGCTTATTAAAAGAGTGATTACAAATAAAGGACTGTGGACTAAATATTAAAAAGAATTAGAAATGCTCGTGTGTGCGACACGTGCAAACCTGAGCAAGTGACTGTTCTTTTAAGTTTTTGTCATAATATCTTTACTATTACTAAGCTTACAATGTCCGTCCGTCCGTCCGTCTCCTGCTTTATCTCATGAACCGTAATAGGTAGAAAGTTGAAATTTTCACAAAGTGTGTTATTCACTTGTGTGTAGAACGACAAATACTAAAAATATACATTTTTAGAAGCATTGTTCTTTAATTTAACATTTTGTTTAACAATTTTTTGTTTTTTGTAGTATACTTTGAGCTGTTAATTGTAGTATACTTTTAGGCTATTTAATATAAACATAATTTTATATTTTAATCAAAAAATCTTGTACGATGGTACGGAACCCATCGTGTGCGAGTCCGACTCACACTTGGCTGATTTTTATTTATATTTGTCTCTTCAGTTATTTTGTAAGTTATTTATTTAGGAATTAATCAACGAATAAAATGAAACTAGTTTTGTTGAAATTGGTTGCTTATTAATTTTTTTACAGGCCCTTAAAGTTAAATTTCAAAACATTTGCTCAGTTTTGCAGGCATAAAAAAATGTATGTATTTTGTTGTTCTATTTCAAATTTTTTTTTTTTTTTTTACAACAACAAAATACATACAGTTTTTTTTTACCAAATACCTAATACGACGATACCGAGAAGGTGTGAATAGCCCTAATATAGATTATTTCCTCATTTTTGTCAACAAATTGTTTTATGGAGTTAATTGATTTGGCAATTGAAGGATATTCATGATGTTTCTGTAATATACAACATAACACACTTATTTCTAAAAACAACTGTTTTGTGTTTATAAAATAAAAATATACTATATATATTTCTTTACTTTTAACTTTATTGTTATCAACTTCACCAAGCCAGAACACATGTTTACATGTTTTTAGTGACATACAATAAAAGTGAGTAAAAAAATTGGAATTATAAATTGCATCTATTAAAATATAAATAAAATATTTAAGATGCTTTCCCCTTTTTTCCGTAGTCTGATATTCTTTCACTCAGACTCAGTCACAGCTGCACAGAGCAACCAACCCTAAGTCTACAGAAGAAAAAATATTATTATTATTTCTTTTATTTTTTTCCCCACAATTCAATGAAGACAAATGAGTTTTGCCGGTAGAGACAGAACTCAACCAACCAACAAGCCATAAGGACAATGATAAGGAAAGTGAAAACGAAAACGAAGAAGAAGAAGAAAACGAAGAAGAAAAAATACATATATTTTATAAGTGATTACAAGCACATAAATCTAAAACCAATATAATCATAATCACACAGAAACACACGCTCTAGAACAAACCCCCCAAAAACAATATAAAAAAAAGAAAAGAAAAGAAAAGAAAAGAAAAGGAAGGCAAGAAGTGGAAAAGAAAAAATACAAATGTCGCAGGTGTCTTAGAAAACCACAAGCAAATAAATTGAAAAAAACAAGTGAAAGGAAAAGGAAAAGTAAAAGTAAATGAAAGGAATCAATGGAACAGAAGAAAGAAAACAAAAGTAAAAAAATGCGTGGCAAATAAAACAAGAAAATATGAGACTAAATAAGCGTATAGAAAATACATAACTCAAAATGCACAAGAACTAACAGAGCCAGAAAGACATGATAAAACAAATAGCTACTAAGAGAGACTAAGGTAAGGTAAAAGAATCCTTTGCCAAGGATGCGATGCGGTTGTTGAACAACGGAAAAAGTCATTGCCTGTGGCTGTCATAACACAACAATGGTGAATGGAAGAAAAAAAAAGAAAGTTAAAGAAAATAAAAATAAAAAAGAAAAAGTTAACGTTAACGTTAACGTTAACGGTAATAATAATACGGTACGTGTTTAATGATGAGGGAAAGACAAAAGTATAAAAGAAACTGACTAGATAGATGTGTGGTTGTCTTGTTTACTATAAATTTTGCGCCTATAAACTTCTTTCTTTTTCTCTCTTTGTTTCCTTTACTTAGCAATCAAATCAAATTAATCATTTTTTTTTTTTTTTTCGTAGGCAAGCATTTTATTTTATTCTTTCTCAATTTTTCTCTTGTTCTTCTTCAACTCAATTCGATGTATAGTTATCGATTTATTGCGGAAATCCTTTTTAGCTTTCTAAGCAATTTCTATCAAAAATTTTCTTTTTTCCTTCCATCATCTTTCGTCATCATTGTCCTTTCTTCTTAATACTCGTATATCCTCTTCTTGTCTATTTTTAATAAACGCGCAGATGTTTACTTTCACTTGAGTGAACTTTAGCTACCGGCAACACTTCTTCCAGCAGCAGCAGCAGCATAAATTAACGCTGACTGGCAGTTCTATTTTTTTTTTTTTTTTTTTTGTGTTCGTTTATACATTACTTTCTAATGGAGTCTTAACATCTTTACATTGAAAAATTATATGCAAAAATGTTGGAATTGGTTATTTAACTTTTCTTGCAAACAATTGAAGTAGTTTGATGCATATGAAGCATATCTTTTATTTCTTATAGTTGGTCATGTTAATGTGCCTAAGAAATACCATACCATGAAATAGAATGGAAGTTAAAAGTTGATTACATTTGCCATTTGACATAAATTTCCTTTCCATGCCATAAAAGAACACATAGCACTTTGTTAACATAACCTATTTCTTTATTTGGTCATGACAAAGTTTCCATTTTTTTACATTATTCTTAACACTAACATGAACATAAATCATGAGAAAGCAGACGCAAATGATCATCACAAAGTATCGGAAATCAAAGAAGAATTATAGAAAACTCTGTTGATGAAAAAAATTAGGTTATCACAAGCAAAATCATTAAATAGAAATTTAAGATCAATTTATTATGACTAATTTCCCGAGGATATTCCCATGTCATAGAAGAATCATATAGAAGAAAATTAAGAAAAGTGTATTCTTTCAATTTTCCTATCAATCATGATAATGTGATAAATTTCTCATATCACTTAAGCTTTTCTGGTCATAACAATATTTCCATTTTCCAGTCTTTCTTATTGCTATTAGCACTGAACTTACTTACCAAGTGTTTGTCCCTTTTCTTTACTCAAATTTCTTGGCTTATTCTCCATTATTTTCAAATGTTAACACTAAAAAGATCTTCGTTTTATCCTAATCATTTTTTACTTTTTTTTATATCCTAAATACTTTTAAGAAAGTTAAAAAGAGCATAATCAAAAAGGACAGTTTAAATGGGGAAGATGATACGAATGAGTCCTAGAAATAAAGTATAATATAATGAAGAGCGAAAAGGGAGTGAATGCAAAGAGATAAAGTGAAAATAGCGGAAACCGCTTCAAAGTTTTTGAATAATTTAACGCTTTGTAATTAGTAGCGCCCAAGATGCCTTTTTCACCCTTTTGCATATTTTTATTTATATAGCATACTTTTAGGTGCCGGCGCCGCTGTTACATATTTTGGTGTAATTAAAATCGGCACATTTCGCATTTATTATTGTAGTATTTGTCATGCATTAAGTCTGCTTGGCTTTTGCTATTTACAAAGCACTTAAGCCTAAAAATATCAAGAAAAAAGGGTTTAGGTCGTCGTGGTCCTCGGATGCATTAAAAAAGTATATCATTAAGAGCAAAAGTATGTCGTAAAGTATGCAATAAAAAATGAAAGAATTTCCGAATTAGAAAAAGAATTTATCCCAAAAACAAAAGTAAGTTTGTGAACAAATTTTAATAATTTACTTCAATTTTTTCTCCACTTGAACCTCATTTGAACAATAAGCCACCTCAACTCGGCTTACTTTTAATTGATCTGCCAAATCGTTTAATAATTTTATTTGACATGCATTGAACTCAATACCTCCTGCATTGTCGACTATTTGCATATGTTGCAATTCTTTATCTCCAGGCACTAAAACCGATTCGTTATCACATTTTCTTGGTGCCGCATGCAAAACTTCAATGAAATCTTGTAAACGTTGGTGGAAATTGCAACAAAAGTAATCCGGCTTAAGAGCTACAAATACTTGACCCAAACCAGCTGGTTTGCCCTTGACCTCCTCTGAAACACGTTGTGGTATTTGTGTACTGTATTGTGCTCCAGTCATCACTCCACATAATATATCCACCATTCCAGCCAAACCATATCCTTTGTGCTCAGGTTGGAAAGGACGCAATCGCTTGGCATTTAATACATCACTTGCTGTCAACGCTATCTTTCCTGTGTCATCATATGCCATGTCCGATCGAAGATTTACCTTTTGTCCACTACAGAAATCCATTTCGATTTGTTGCAAAGGCATTTGACTCATGCACATATCAACGATCAACTGTCCCCTAAATAGTCCAGCAGCGCAAGCAATCGGATTCTCCCCAAGCACAGCATCAACACCACCAGCTGCCACCATAGTGGGAGCAGCATTCGACATGCACAGCCCAATGAGGCCTTCATATACGGCACGACAAGCATACCACGATGCCATGCCTATGCAATTAGAATCTCTTGCTGCTACCCAACCAATTCCATGCTTCTGAGCTTTCTGGATGGCCAAATCTATACAAAAGTTACCAATCAAAGCCCCAGGTGCATTATTACCAGTCACAAGTGCCAGTGCACCTCTATTTCTTAACACATCTGGTTGGGCTGTGGCACAAACTGTGCCATCTATTAGTTCTGTCACTAGAGTTGGTAGTCGATGTAAACCCATGCAACGATGACCAAAATAATCAGCCGCCAATAAAGCATCTGACATTTGATTAGCAACCTTCGTCGGAACTTCCAACTTCTCTAGTATCTCAGTTATAAAACGTTGTGCATCCAATGTTTTAATCAGAGATTGTCCTTTGGACATAGGAGTAGCTGTCACTGGACAACGGCCATTATAGACTTTTAATAGTAAACCCATTATCTGCATTATTCCATGTTTGGCTTTTTTTGCCTCCAGCGGATCCAATTGTTCAAATTTTTGTGTTCTAAAAAGGTTCAAAAACTTTAGACGATTTAGAATATTCACAAAGGATTTCATTTTTAAATGTTTTTTCTTTGTTTGTAGCCAAATATTGTAAGTAACTATAATTTTGACAATTAAAACATAAACTTTATGATTTGAAAACATTTTTTTTAAGTGTTGAAAAGTCCTTTCATTGTTTCAGATTGTTCATTAATGAAATGTTCTTCTTATATCAAAAACAAGTCTTAGTTTTTTTTTTTGTTATATACATTCTGCATAAAGCAAAGTCTTCTATTCCATTCTATGATATTTTAAAGAAGATTGAAGAATCTTTTAGTTCCCTTTAAGCTTTTTACATGACTTCAAACATCTTCAGTTGGATTTCTGTTCAAGACTTCTTAGCATTAACTTTTGCAAACCTCGGTTTCAAGTAGACCAACTTATAACCTCTAATGGCTGATTAAAGCTTAACCCAAGTAGCTTTTGTATGATATACATACGTATATTATTTTTTTTTTTTATATAACTCAAACTGAAAGTATGTGCTAATCTGCCCAAGGCCATAGATGAACAGACACAGATACAAGATACACATTCATATTCTCATGAAATGGCTATAAAGGCTCAAAGCAACACGCAAAGCACGCGTCTAGCACACAAAAGTATCTAACAAAAGTACCATCATCATCATCAACATCAACATCATCAGAAGCAACATGATGAGTATCATCGTGAGAATATCAACATCATCTTTGCAATGAGGAGCAGAATCAACCACATTAATGTTCTTGAAATGTCAGTTCGTATGCATGTCACACAGTTAAAACAAGTTCATTGTGTTGAATTATGCCAACAGACATTTATATGGAACAAAAAAACAAAATAGAAATAAATTCAATACACATACACAACCAGTACACACATACACACACACACACACACACACACACACACACACACACACTGATATAAATATATAGTATATACATGTTGATGCCTTTGGCTTTGGTTTTAAGCCTTCTCCTAGTAACCTTGCAACATCCACAAATCGTAATAAACTTTCACTTTTACTTTCTATTTCATTTTCATGCGTTACTTTTCCTCTCTAGCTCTCTCTCTCTCTCTCTCTCTCTCACTCTCTCTCTGTCTATCTTTATCTGTTCTCATTTTTATATTTCTTAATAAGCAAACATTTTTTTTTTGTTTTACCACACATATTACTAGACATAGAAATATAAATGTATCTATTTAACTGGTACCAGCAGATTAAGTATGTGCCAAGCTTTACCACAGAAAAAAAAAAAATCAACGCAAACACACACAAAAAGAAAAAATATAAATAAATACAAAAATAAATACAAAAATTGAAAAACTGCACAAAAAATATTTATATGCAAGCACACACACACACATTCTCATATGTGTCATACATTTGAACATTTGTAACTATAATTGTACATATGAGTTTTTATATACATTTGTAGGATTTACTGTCTTTCTCAACCTTCACCATTAAAAACTCTTTTTTTCAAAAAAAAAAAAAAAAAAAAATACTAAAAATATTGTACAAATGTGGAAAAAAATACAAAAAAATCTTAGAAAAGAAAAAAATATTGTTAATAAAAAATGAGAGAGAAACCAGCAGAGCAAGCGAAAATAAAAAATATAAAAGCAAATAAATGTCAACATTGAAGGCCAATGAAGCTTTGTCTTTATAAAGCAGCCGTCGCATGCTTTCTTCCCTCATTCTCTTTAACCATTTTGCAATTTCTCAATTTATATAGTAGGAGTACAGTATCTGTATATCGATGTACATATGTAGTATGTGTATTAAAGTTGCCTCAAGTGTCATGTACATATGTATGAAAGTGTGTATCTATGTATGCTCTTGTAGTTGGCTAATAGCCTCAAGTTGTTCTTCGACGACTCAATGGAACTTGGCTTAGCTTAGTTCAGTTCAGTTTAGTTTAGTTTGGTTTGGTTTGGTTTAACATAAACTGAATGGAATATTAGTTTACGCCCGTTTTTCCTCATTGTTAGTTTTATTTTTTATTCTTTTTGTGATCAGCATGTTGTGAAGCTGATGATTCTCTTGTTGGCTCTGTTGTTAAGCATACGCCCCGTACACTTGTTACTTGTCTTTGGCAACGCGTTTCAAACAAAACGCTACTACAATATTTGCCTTAGCTAAAAGAAGCCGCCTTGGCTATTTATCATTTCTAGGCGGGTTTTTCCTTCAATTTTTTTTTTATCTTTTCTTTATCATTTCTTTATTTTTATATTTTATACTTTTTCAGTTCTTTTTTATTTGTATTTTTTTTTTTTTTTTTTTTTTTTTAGCACTTTTGCTTTTGAAGTGGCGCCCATTTGATTAATGACTTGGAAAATATTTTTTTTTTTTTTTTTTTGCCAAAAAATTCCCTTGAGCCTTTTCTATTAACTTGAATTAGCTTTGAGTGACTTACTTATAAAACACATCATAAAAAAAAAGAGTAGCGTAGTAGATGATTAATAAACATGTCAAGAAAGTAAAGTAACTTGTATGAAAGGCTTTTAAAAATTTCCTTTAAAAAAAAGAAGCTGAGTAATATTTGTTATAAAAATTGGAATTTTAAGCTAAATCAGCTTGAAGGGAATTGATAATTTCAGGCAAATTGAATCATTCAGGCAAAAGGAAAGGAAACTCTTAAGCCAAACCGGAAGTCAACTATTTTTCGATTTTAAGTAATTTGATAAATTTCTATAGCAAATTCCAATTTATTCTTCATCTTCAATAAACATAACAAAAGCTTTCAAATTTGCAATAAATTTTGTTAAATTGCATGACTTTGTATTAAGTAAATTGATTAACAGGAAATTATATTGATAAATAATTAATCATAATCATACGCACTGGTGGAGGAACCTCAACAAGAAGAGAAGTTTGAAAAAAAAAAATATAATATTATAACTTACAATAAAAGGAGGAAACTCATACCATTCATTGTTAAAAATGATAAAGCTTTTTCAAAATTGGTTTCTTTTCCTTAACAAAATCCGCCTTAATTTGTAATGAATCATTGATTAATCTTCCAAAAAACAAAACAAAATTTTGTGTGAGTAAAATATTAAAAACAAATTATGACTTCACCTTACGACACAATCAGGGCAGTCAATATGAGATTGATTTTGGCCTCATCAGTAGTCGAATAGCTTTGATTTTCATTGGATATAATCATTGAAGTTCTAAGAAATCTATGCATGCCTCTGACTATCTAATTATATCAAATCTCAAGTATATATCTACTATATATTGATTGAAGTGTATAATCCTATAATTTCTATATTTCTAGAATAAATTTTTTTTTTTTTTTTATTATTATTTATTTTTATACAAAAATAATATATACCAAAATCAGCAAAATAACATTGATTCAGAAAGAAATCCAGAAAATAGAAATCAAAACAAAAAAAAAAACAAAAAAATCATATAAAAACGTGTCTTGGCAAAGAAATGAGGTGACTTCAGGTAGAGAAACAAGTATTGCATACTTAAAGAGAATCACTAACATAATATACCAAAAATCATCTCGAAGAAGAAAGCACCAAAGGATATCAAACAAAAGACAAACCGGAAATACAAAATTATAACGCGTATAATCAAAAACCAAACAAAACAAAACAAAATAAAGAGAAACAAACAAATAAAGACAAAATGTAAACAGAAAATAAATGAGGAATCTAAGTACATACAAGAAATTTACTGTACGAGTACAACAACAGCAAGATATGGGAAAGAAAGTACAATACTTGGATGGGAAAAGTATCTAAAGGACAACAACAACATACACACACACACATATATGTGGCGCAGCATACATAAATTGTGTCATTGTTTTCAATTGTGTAAGAGCAACTTAATGAATGGAAAGGGTTTATTTAGAGTTCAAATGATTTGTAACACTATTTGCCAATGCCTGACGCCCATAAATTTTAACTAAAGAAGAAAATATAAACAAACTTAAAAAGTAAACAAACAAAACAAAACAAAACAAACTTATTATTATTATTTTTAAAAGGCGCAAACACAAAACTCATGTCACTCATTGCCTTCGCCTTTCTTTTTTGATGCTACAACTACTTACTTTCACAATTATGGCTTACAACTTCTTCTTGTTTTTCTTCTGCATTTTTCTTTTCCTTATTGCAGCATCTTTTGTTTGTTGCAATTTCTATTGCCTTGCCTACTTTCTACTTATTCCATGCGCTTTTATGCACCTAAATGTATGCAATATAAAGAGTTATTTATGTTGCTTTCGTGCTTTCTTTCTTTGCATTTCCCTCATTCTTTGTATCTGTCGTCTTTCTTTATTTTCCTTCTTTTTATTATTTTTTTTTTCTTTGGCCATGTGAAAAATGCTTTTAAAAACTTTTCCTCATACACACTTTATACTATAGACACATTGTTTTTGTCTCTAGTTCTTTACTTTAATACTTTTTCTGTTTTTGTTTTTGTTTTTGTTTTCTTTGCCATACTTCAAGGGGCTTGCAACTTTTTCTACCTAACAATACTTGAATAGTTGGCTTTTGAGTGCAGTACAGTACTATACAATAAAACAACATTTATAACAACAACACAACTGTAACTATAAGTGAAATAATAACACCAAGTTATGGCATTTGTTTCTTTTGTTCAAAGTACATGGAAGAATCTGTCTATCTTTCAACTACTTAATCTGTGGAACATAAGACTTTAAATTGTCTAAATATGCCATAAATCATGCAATTATATGATAAAAAATAAAATACTGATATCACTTTATATAAAGAACATTTTAAGATGAACAAATTTAAGATGATTTAAAAGGATATCAATTGAAGAAATTATTGTCATGGAGCTTGTGGCAGCATCTAAGGATATATCAAGCAATCTGTTAATCTGGATATATCATTATTCCATTAATCTTAAATTCATTGCATTGCTTCCCATTACTCGTCTATTGTCTCTTGGCGTATTTGTTCAATATTTATTTACATCAAATTGTTATATGTAGTAGACACAAAATGATCTCTTCGTTGAAATTCATCTAACATATTAATCGATAATTTTGTTTCGTTTTGTTCTCGTACGCAAGCGAGTTTGATTTCGCAATGAAGCGTTCAGTTTCGAACGACTAGCATATGTGCATCAGAGAACTAGTATACAATTTTCTAGTGCACTCGACAACAACTAATTTTCATTCAAAATAAGTTATAGATATTGTATTCGACACCACACTAAAGCACAAAACTTACCCTACTTAGCTCACTTACTTAGCTTAATAAAATTGTAAAAAAAGGTTATAAACTTTTTGGTTTTTATGAATTTAATTACTTTATTGGTTACTCTAAATATAAACAAATTTAATTTCAAACCAAATTTCAAATTTCCAAATTTAATCATATTTAATTTCAAACCAAAATATTAATCTAAATATAACAATATCCTCAAAATCGGTGCGACAAAACTAAAGCATGAAGTTAAATATAAGAGAAATACTATTTTTTTTTTTTAATATTTTGAAGCGTAGCCGTTATTTTTTAGTACTGTTTTACATTTTCGATGATATGAAGTCAATTAATTTAGTTAAAATTTCAGCATAAATGTTTTTGCAAGGCAATTCGACCTGGTCGAAGAGAGAATCCTTGTTACTAAAATTTTTGCGCATGATATTCTGTTATACAAATTCCAATTGATATTCTATGGGAGGATTGATATCGAGTGATTGAGCCGGCCACTTCAAAACTTCGATTTTATATCAAATGAAAATATCTTTCACACATCTAGCAATGTGTTTCGGGTCGTTATCATGCTAGTAGATCCACTTTAACGTCATTTCTTTCTCCGCATGATGATGCATGGTGTTCTGAATAATGTCTTTGTATATTTATAGCATTTATTCGACAAATTGGACCGATTGCATAACTAGAAAAATGTCTCCAAACTATTGCATTGCCTTCACCATGTTTGACCGTGCATTTTAAATAAAGTTGATTAAGGCGTTGTCCTTTCAGGATTCGTACAAGCCTTAATCTACAGGAACCTTTGATATTAAACTTTGATTCATCAGAATATTGTACATTTTACCATTTGGCTATAATCCATCTAACAGGATTTTTCTTGATTTTTCTTTCTAACGAACTAAGTATGTAGTTTAGTTTAATTTAAGCAGGCCATCCACATGCGAATTTGTTCGTCGAACATGTTCTAACTAGATGAACATTATTCACGAACATCATTTCCTATAAAATGGCAGAGGAAAGTAATACGAGCAGTGAGTTTAATTTTTTTCACCATTTCCATCTTAGATTCCTTATGAAATTGTTGATACTATTTTAATAGTTTGTCCCACGATTTATTGCGCAAATGTTTATTTTTTTACTCCTCCTTTTATTTTGCCACAATTCTGGTTTATTTTGGAAGCTTTCGATAAATTCGAGAAAAAAATCCTTGCTCATTTTGGCACGTGTTCACTCTAAAAATAATTTTAACGTATGATGTTCGTGCCATCGTTGCCATCCACGTTCGAACATGTTACAACGGACACAGGCAAGATTGAAATATTATCATATAATTAAACTTCTTTAAGCCTCTAATTTACATTTATAGTTATTGTCTTCTATATCGAATTACCTCTCTATAACGAAGTCAATTTGAAGACATTTCGTTTTCAATGTTATCATATAATTAAACCTCTTTAAACCCCTAATAAACATATATTGTTATAGTATTCTATATCGAATTACCTCTCTATAACGAAGTCAATTTAAAGACACTTCGTTTTTGATGTTGTTATATTATTAAACCTCTAATATGTACATACTGTTCATTAATGAATTGAGCGTTTGTACTTGAAAATTTTTGTACCCTTTACCTAGAAAATCTTCTCTCAACTAATTCTTACTTCCAAATTAAATAAATTCTAAATAATTCATATTTTCTTATATATACATTTTTATTAAATGACATAAACTACTTTACAATATACTTACATATTTAACATATTCTTTGAGTATCTCTTACAAGCTCCTTTATCGTTTAATTTCTCTTTTACTTAACCCTTTGTGTCAATGCTTTCTTGTCGATGACGTTCAATGAAATCTTGAAAATGTTGTACATTCGTTAGAACAACTAAATCAGCAGCACAATGATCTGCTCCTGGGGCATTACTTATAATACCCAAGAGATTATGACGATGTCGATCACGTGGTAGAACAGCATTCTCACGGGTATAAGTAAAACCACCTCCACTATCACCACGACATGCTTTGCCTCCGGCATTACTAAAGAGGCAAAATTTATCATTGGCCAAATCGGCATTATACTCTTTGAGACAATGATCATTTGACTTGGAGATAGCTTCGACAAATTGAAGTTTATGATCACCTTGAAAATCCCAACCGGCAAAGCGTCCTTTGATTTCGTTTGTAATAAGTTCCTTTTGAGCGCGTTCATAGAAGAGCAAACAAATCGGTCGTACAACATTTGAAAAGCCCAAAGGTCGTTCCAATATCAGAAGAGCTATGTCATTGACATAATTCGAAGCAACGCCCTTGAAATCACCATGTATTTTAATATCTGTGACATTTCTAAACATGGCACTATTTTCTTTTTTATAGTAATCACGAAAGAATTTAGCAGCTGCTATTTGAAAAAGATCCGGGTTATAGGGACCTTCACGTGCCTTATCCCAAATGCAATGAGCAGCTAAAAAAACGCAATTTCTTAAATTTTATGTAACAATATTAAAATAGAATGTTCCACTCACCTGTGACAATCAAATCTGGTGTGAGTACCGTGCCACCACAGATAAATTGAAACTTTAGTTCATCGAAAATTGCATAGAGACCAATATGCCAAGGCACAACACGATTCTCAACTGTAAAACCATTTGCTGAAAATTCTTTGGTGGGCGTAGCAATTTCACCACATTCACTTTCACATTGACGCCGTGAGCCGCTCCAAACGCCACCATTTCTGCATGTCAGCGTGGGCAGTGAAGTACGATTAGTGAAGTAGGTGGAACACAGAAAAGTCACCACTGTTCCAGGTGGATGTTTACGTTTGCAAGGCACTGTTTGTCCTTTGAAATGACATGTGGGCACTGTCGTATAACCACCCACAATTTCAGTGGAATCACAAAATTCTGCCAAAATGAAAGGAAATCATTGTATTATTACAAAAATTCATTCGCATTCATTGATATTGAATTGACTTACTCTGACACTTGGGAACATCCACACTCCATTTTTTATTGGCACAATAACTAACTTGTTCACCTACAAGTGTATAACCTCTTTTACATGAGAAATACACTTCACCATTTCTTATCGGTTGCGGTCTCTCAAAACCAAAACGATCTTTCATCATAGGACGTTCAGGATTCTTTCTACCCGGCACTGGACAACCATCGGTTGGCTCATCTTCTAAATAAACACTTGGAGCAGTTGTTATGCTTGTTCCTACACCACCACCATTCAAATTTACTGAAGCACCCGATGTACGTGTATAATTACAAAGTAAAGGTGCTTCATCGGAACCATCGACACAATCATTCTGACGATTACACATGAAACCACGTTCGATACATGCTCCATAACCACAAGTAAATGTATAACCAGGACACTCAATATGTGCACACAGTTCAACGGATTCATCAAATGAATCACCACAATCATTTCGCCCATCGCATTTCTTATCATTGGGTATACAAATACCAGAAGGACATTTCATTTCACCATTCCTAGAATAAATTATAGATTAAATCAAATCTCTATGTCAAGACCTTAGCTACTACTACTCACTTGCAATTGTTTTGTATTTTCCGTTCATATGCAGTTATAGCATATTCATCTCCACAACGTAGTAGCGTCTCATCCGAACCATCGGCACAATCAGGTACCCCATTACAACTTGCCGTGCCAATGACACAGGCACCGTAGGTACATCTAAAGAAAGGTTTCTCACAGAATTCACGTTGCTGTATACAATTGTGTGCTGTTTCATCGGAACCATCCGGACAATTCTTTACACCATCACAATGATTAAATGAACTGATGCATATTCCATTATCACATTCAAATTCTCGTGGATCGCATTCTGATGAAACTGTTAATAAATAAGATAATTGATATAGTACATTTTTCAAGATTGATAATCTTTATCAGTTAACAGATAGATAAAATAAAATAAGAGATAACATGGGTTTAGTATTTCTTCTTCTCTTATTTATTTAAAATTTGTGATTTTGTTGTTTCTTCAAAAGTATTTGTTCCTATGGACAACAATTATAGTAAATCTATACAACTATGTATGCAATGAATTTCATAAGTAATACAATATCACCAAACCATCCACAGTTTGCGTGATCTTTCTTAAATTACATTTATTTAAATGAAATTTCAAGTAAATACTAATATTTAATATAAAATTCCTGGAAATATTTTATAAATCAATATAAAAAAAAAAAATAATATGTCAAATGAATCAATACCCTACTTTTGATAAATGGAAGCTATGAATTATAATTAATGAGCTTAAACACTTTTAATCAATTTTGAGAAAGTATAAAGTTTGATTATTACACTTTTTTCCATTGAATCAAATTTTTGCCTAAATTCTTTTAGAAAATGTTAAAGTCGCAGATCTATTTGCCAAAATAAGAAAATTCTTTATATAAAATCATTTTTCCCTGTTTTCGAATGCTTAAATATTATTTGTGGCGAATAAAAAGAAGATTCTTTGCAAAATTTCAGCTTGATATCTCAAATATTGACCAAATCAGAAGCAAACAGTCATTAATTGTTCAATTCCCTTCATAAAAGATCTAAAAAAACAACATGAAAATTGATAATATCATATTTACACATTACATGTGAAGGGTATTAAATATATTTAATAATGAAAAAACACTAACAACTCACTTAAGATAAACTTGTTTGAATACATCTCAATCACCTAGTCAAGTCTTATCATCATAATATTGTGGTTATCTCAAGTGAAAATTGAAAATCAAATGATGATTAGCACCAAACATGCCGAGAGTTCGAAAACTATTACACATTTTTTGTATTATAAACCGCATTCATTGATTAAATATACAATACATTTAATGTAATTAATACAATTTCAATGAGATAAATAAATAAAAAAATCAACAGAACCAAAGAAACTGGATTTGAACCTCTCATGAATATTGTGACGTGACGTCATAAACCAGTTTTCATTTTGCCTTCTGAATGCAAAATTTCAATTTCATTGCTGCAGCATTTAAGATTAAACCAAAACAATATTGATAAATACGTAAATATGTTTAAGGTTCAGTGTACCAGAAATTTTTAAAAAAAATATTTAAAAAAAGAAACATTATAAAGAAGAAAAAAATAACAAAACAAAACAAAAGAAATTATAATATTTGGTGGATTTGTGATTATTCACAAATTTACTCACTTCTATCGATTTCCAATGAAATGACTAAGAAAATAGTAGTTAAAAAAGCAAAATTATAATTGTTTTTATTTAACATATTTGCACATTTAACATTATTTTTAATTATTATTGAATATAAATTGTTTTTTTTTTTTAAATCATTTTTTATAAAAATCAAATTATTGACAAGTAAACTTGATTTATTTTATTTATAAATATATTTTTAATTCTTTGTAATTTTATAATATTTCAAGTTTTCTTATTCTTTTTATTGATCTTTGAATTTAAACAATTTCACATCAATCAATATACATTTTTATAGATTGTTTATAGCTTTGTTGTCTTTACAATCCCATTTTTTTACTATTTATATCACAAACATGATTATTATTTTCATTATTACTTTCAACTCTTCTCGATTGTTTCTCACAAGACACATTCAAATGCGATGAGTGCAAAATGCCGACTAATCTTAAACTTATCTTGAATTCAATGCTACACATAAATAGAATTTTGTATTGTTGCTTTACAGGAGAACAAGTTCTGAGTTTGAATGAGTTTATTCCCAGTTATATACAACAGCTGAGAGATGCAGATAGTTAAACAGGTTGCTGAGTACTAAAGAGAGACTTAGTTAGTCGCTGATAACAGATTCTTGTGCGTTTGTTGGAAATAAGATTCTTACGAACAAAATTCTTAAATAAATTTTAGACTTATAAAAGAAAATATTTTTTTTGAAATTGTTTCCTTAGAAGAAAAAATACTATAAATATGTATACACAAAGAAAAATACTATAAATATGTACAAAAATTATGAGAAGATTAAGAAAAAAAAAAGTTGATCAAGAGCTACTTACTTATAATTGTTGATGCATGAGATATAAAATTCATAGGTCCAACTTTTGCATTCAAACAATATATCTTAGAGTCTTTCGTCGCTCAGATTGTCAATTTCGAATCATGAACAGCTATTTTTTGTTTTAGTTGTACATATAAATGGTACGTTGTGGCTAATTGTGAGATATTCAAATGGAAATTGTGTGAAAAATACATGATTAACAATTCGCAGTGTATGCAAATAATTCTTTTTCATTCCTGGTACTTATTTTAATAAAATTAAAAAAAAAACAATTACAATTTAAAATTTACTTCAAATTGTTTGGTTTAATTATCAGCTGTTTTATGTTGGAGAAAGGAGAAAGACAGTCGAAAGTGATCTAAATAAAGGCATAAATTTGATTAAATTTTGCATTAAAATCTGATCAAATCTGGATCCGATTTAGATTTGCATCATATTCTCCAACAACAACCCCTGAATGACGTCACTTTTCCTAGTGCCGCATCACCATTGATTTGAATCATGCCCCAGTGTAAAAAGGCTACTAGTAGAGAAAAGGGCAGTAAAGAATGCCCTTTATCTATCTTTCCATATTATAAAGCAAAGTTTCCAGATGCGTCTGTTTGTCTGATCGCGTTAATCTCAAAAACTGCCGAACACATTTTCATACGGTTTTCACCAATGGACGGAATAATTCATGAGAAAGGTTTTAAATGCATAATTCATTAAGGTTTTGTGGATATTGGCTGAAATTTCAATTGTCTTCATGTGTCATATGTGTTATCATATCTCTATACTTGCGACTTACTACCAATTCTGAATTTTGATTATATCCCTAAGTAAGTTGCTAAGCTTACGCATGTGTTTCAGTTTATTTGACTTAACTACTCAATTCTTTTCACACGGCCAATTAAATGTTGGACTGTCGTGTAATAGCTAAACATAATATGTTCATTTTTATACGTAATACGGCAGAAATTATCAATAATTCGTACGAAAAAATATATATATAAATTTTTTTTTTGTTTTGTAAATAAAATACATTACAAATAATCCAAGTTTACACTGCGACAAAAAAGAAAAAAAAATTGGCAACTACGCCCTGCTACCCGTGGTAAGCCCAGGTGGGTTGCTATTTCACATAAAATAAAAATTAAAAAGCAACTTCACAAAGCATAGCAAAGCGCGCTGGTAAAGCTGTTTAAGCTTCGCAACTTTGAATTTAATTTTCCCATGAAATATGCAAATTAATATTTTATTTATTATCATTTTCAGACACATCAATATTATCAACTCAATCAGTTGTATTTTAAACAATTTAATTATATATTTACATACTAAAAATTAAACATTTTAATAATATAATTTCCTATTTCTATTTTAGATAAATGAATCACTTAGAAAAATTGTATATAATTTCTAATGAAATCAATTATTGCTGAGTTTAATAGATTTGTAGCAAATAAATATCGATTTGCTGTCATACCATGACCAGCACTCAAAACCCCAATTAAATGATTTCTACTATTGAATTCAATAAAAATTCCACTTCCACTATCTCCTTGATGTGATTCAGCATTGAATTGAAGATAGAACAAGAATTGTTTATCATCATAGACACTTTGTATGATTTTGCCAGGAACCAAAACTAAATTCCCATTTTCGATTTGTTTAAAATTATAAGCAGCAAATTTGGCATTTGTATTATTGGTTACACTAAAATCTTTGAACATTTCTACAGTGGGACCACATATAGGACGCACATTAATGGAAAAACTCATTGGCATTGCTAAATGCAGGAGGGCAACATCATTTAAATAGTTTTCGAGGGCATCTTTATAATCACTAAAAGAAATAATATTAATTAAATGAACATTAAATTATAGTTAATAATATACTTACGGATGTAGGTGAATGACTTTAATATTCTGATTGAAACTGTTTGTTATCTTATTCGGTTGATTATAGTCACGATATTCCTTATCTGCCAACACAAGAAACTCACTTGCTGCATAGACATTGAGTTTATTTCCAATTCTTGTTCGATTCATAACACAATGAGCGGCTATAATTTATAGTTTCTTTTAATTTATATATTTCTTTATATATTTTTACTTATAAAGAACTCACCTGTCAGTACCCATTCTGCAGTGAGTATTGTTCCAGAGCATAGGAAATGCCAATCAGAAATATTCAATTTACGATAAATTGCCACTTCCCAAGGTGCCCCACTGTTATTAATTGCAATTCCTCCATAGGCAAATGGTACCCTAGGCTTTTCTATTTCACCACAAGTCTGCTGACAAGGTTCTACTAAACCACTCCATTCACCATTTTCCTGACACTTTATCAGTGAAAGAAAATTCTCTGGTTGATGATAATTGTAAGCACATCTTAGGATTAGATTTGTATAAGGAGGCAGATTCTGGACACATTCCTTTGTGGTCCCATCATAGGAACAGTACATTTTATAAGTTATACTATCAGCAGGAAGTTTGCAATATTCTGCAATGTAAAAAAAAAATAAACAGATCAATTGAAAGAAAAAGATAATAAAAAAATATATCAACTTACTTTCACATTTTGGCAATAAATTTCCACTACTCCATGTATTATTTTTACCACATATAAATCGTGTATCTCCACTCAATGTGTAACCTTTCTCACAACCAAACATTACCATCATATTTATTTTAACATACACAATATTACTTCGATTCATTATACCTTGTGCAGATGATATGGTAAGAATCTTTAAATTATTCTCAGGTGGAACATGACAATATCCATCATAATGAGTTATAAGTAATTCAGAGATTTTTGGTAATTGTGGCAAAGCAAATGATTTATTACAATTCTCTTTATCCAATATTTCATCTGAACCATCAGCACAATCAGCCACACCATTGCATAGTTTATTTGTATTTATACAGGCACCATAACCACATGTAAAAGCTTCAGATCCGCACTTATAACGCATACAAATCTCTGGTGTCTCATCTAATCCATTACTACAATCAATTTTTCCATCACATCTTTGATCATAGGTGATGCATTCATTCGATTGACATTCAAATTTATCTATTGTATCATCATTTCTTAAATAAATAATATATAAATAATTTTTTTTTTTTTTTGTTTAATGATTTTTTAATAATACAAATTATTCAATTAAAATAAAATAATTCTGAGAAAGAAACTCACAACTAAAACAAAACACAATTAATAGAAAACTACTGCTTTTGTAAAACTATTAAATTTTATTAGTTAGGAAACAAACGAACAATGATTTCTACTACTCTCGTATATGAATGTTGTGTTGAATTTTTTTCTTCTGTTATATATTTCTATCAAAACTTAAGACAAAAAACAGCTAAATCGGTCAAGCAAATTTTATCATTTTTTCATAATTTTCAAAACCCCTTCCACCTTCATGATGACGTAAGCGAGCATTGACAAAAATACTCTTACGGGCAACGTACATTCCTTTATTTTCAGAATATATATTTTACTTGGCACTATTACTTTTCATTCACGAGATATATTAAAAGTATTTACTACACCAAAGGCGTTTGGAGGTTCCCCTGTGTCACTTTTTGACATGAATATTTATCGAAAACGTTTTCACGCTAAATTTAAAAATTCATTAATTTTCAATTTAAACAAAGATTAATACTTACATACATAATCCTCTTAGTTGTTTCTCCATAATATCTTTCATTGTATCATTTGCTTTATACCAATTACAATAGCTTTCATATTCATCTGAATTATCTGCACAATCTCTTTCACCATCACAGATTTTATCTTTTGTTATTTGTGGACCATAAATACAATAACCCATCCAATCTACTCGAAATTCTGGCATACATTGAACCAAAGTTTCATCTGAATCATCTAAACAATTTGATTGACCATCACAAACATCTTCTGCCGATATATTTAAACCATTTTTACATTGAAAATCTGCAAAATATTTAACTGTTTCCGATTCCAATTCTTCGGAAAATGTTTCATTGGAAAAACCTAAAATAAATTGTAATTAATTATGAAATTTTCTATAATGATTTATAATATTTGACCTCTAACTACAATATTCAGCAAGAAACCGATTCCGATGAATCGAATTAATTCGCAACACATTATAAAAACAACTGAGATTTATATAATTTTCGTGTATTTTAGAGAGATAATTATTGAGACATCAAAATATGTATTCTTATCAATTGCAGTGCTTGCTCTCTCTTTATGTGTTTAATAATAAATAGATTTTGTTTTTTTTTTCTCATTTCAGAATTTTGCATTGAACTACTACTCAACTACTCATTTGGCTATGTTAAACGTTTTGTCAGCATGAAAGACCCCACAGATATAATTCCCACAACAAGTGCAAATCCAAAGCAGCTACCGCGTAGATAGTCATCTTGAAATTTATTGAATTTGAATTTGAATAAGAGTTCTAACATACTTACATAGTATATAGTACAATAAAGTACATTACAATTCAAATTAATATGCAGTCAATAAACAAGATGTGGTCAATGCAAATGTTACTCAGTATTTTGGCTATGCTGCTGCCATTAATGTTGATACTTCAAGTTGCTCATGGTTCTACTTTGGACATCTATAAGAATGCAAGACTTGGTCATCGTATAGTACAGACACGATATGGTCGATTACATGGTCTTATATTACCATTGGATAATTTTCGTTTTTTACGTTCGGTGGAAGTATTTCTGGGAGTGCCATATGCCACACCACCAACCAAACAAAATCGGTAAGTAAATTTATGTTTTCTGCATATTTTCACCAACAAACTGATTATTAGAAAAAATCGTCCTAAGAAAATTTATTATGACATTTTATATGTGAGATTTCTATTTGGTTATTCTCTGATAAGTTTAGAATAAAAGACACTGTAGCCTTCATTTATCTTACCTACAGAAACTTCATAAATATTCTACTTATTGGACATCAAAGTATCTACTAAATGTAAGAATGAATAACAATAATTCAGATGATGAAATCAATTAGACATTTAGCTCTTATAAATATAAAAGAACTTATCACTCATACATTGATTCTGATCTATTCTTTACGATTGTTCTATATATCATCTCTTCTTAGGGTTCCGTAGCCAAAGGGTACCAACTTAATACGTTGTCCGTCTGTCCGTCCGTCCGTCAGCGGCTGTATCTCATGAACCGTATTAGATAGAAAGTTGAAAGTTTTCACAGATTGTGTATTTCTATTGCCACTATAAAAACAAAATACTAAAATTATAATAAAATTTAAAACTTAAATTTAAACCATAGTAGAAACTTGTAAAGGAAACCTAGCTTAAGGAAAATATCACTATTTCTTGAATAGATATTTCATTTTTGCGGCAAAAAAACAAAACCTTGTACGATGTTATGGAATCCTCTGCGTGCGAGTACAACTCACACTTTGCTGATTTTTTTAGTTATTAATTTACAATAACCCACACTTTACTTAAATGTACTTTGTATTGTTTCTTACAAACTGAAAACTTAAAATTATCTAACAAAAATTTCTTCATTAAATTCTAAATTAATTATTTCAAATATAAATTAAACTCAAAAGTATGAAAAAACTTTTACCAACAAGCATATTTCTTGAATATTCATTCATATTTGAAGGTTAAGAATTTCCATAAGTTTAATCAATTTTTTCCTATTATTTATTTCAGCTTCAGTCCCACACGTGCTCCAGCACCTTGGGATGGCATTCGCATATCAGACAAATATAGTCCCGTTTGCCCACAACGCTTACCCAATATACAAAATGAAACAGCAGCATTGGAAAAGATGCCGAAAGGACGACTTGAGTATTTAAAACGTTTACTGCCATTTCTTGAGAATCAATCGGAAGACTGTTTATATCTAAATATCTTCTCACCAGTCAATGGTATGCAAAAATATACAAATACTTACAATAATATTATACAAACTTCTTAAAGCTTAAATAATCTTCAAGGAATGTTTTGTGGTGATTAAAATATATGAAGAGGAATAAACGAAAGAAGTAGAAATACAGAAATCTGTAATTGCATTTTTATGTTAATATAGTTTACCATTAATGTGAGCATTAAATTAAGGTTGTCTCGCTTCAAGTGGTAAGACTGGGGCGCTGAGTTACCATGCTATGTGCTCGACCTGGTCCATTTTTCTGGGTGCCTCTTTGCCTGCCTTTCAGCTTGTTTGCCATTTCGTTGATGCTGATTCTGGTTTGTGTTCGCGCGTCTATAAATTTCTTGTGTGTCATAAATTAAATTAAAAACGAGGAAAAAGCGCCAAGAAGTCGCTTTAGCATATTGGATAGGCAGACAAACTGAGTAAAGTCTTATTAAGCGCCTTACTTATGCAACTTAAAACATTCATGCTGGTGGACTAAGATAAGAGTAGTTAAGGATTCCAACTTAATTGTTATTTAATTTAAGCAAACTTAAGTGAAACTAAAATGAAAGAAAATCTTATTAAACAAATTCGCACTTGACTTCATCATAAATTTCTTTCGAAAACAATTTTAATTTATTTGAAAAAAAAATCAATTCAAATTCATACAAAATTTTGGTTTAATAAATTTCATGTTTTGTTTTGTTGATTAAAAATTAAAATTAGTCATATGATTTGATTTGTGATTTATGAAAAATAATTTATAATAATTTGTTAGTAAATATTTTATATTTACATATTCATCTTAGTCCTCCTTCTTTCATATTTTCCCATTGCAAAAAAAAAAAAATAGAACTAAATTTGCTCATAAATAAATTGGATAACAAGGAATTTGCAATTACAAAATTCCCTTTTAAGAAACATAAAGAAATATATATTTTGTGTATAAAAAATTAAAATTGCTTTGCATAAATCTTATTTAAATTCAATTAATTAAGATTAATCATGCGACACGTAATACCAATAATTTTTACTTTGCATAAGTAAAAGAGAAAAACTCAACTGAACTACAGTGAACTTGAGAGCTCTAAAGCAAATCCAAGGGAGGTTCAAATACTACTAAGTAAGCGATGAAAGAATAATAAATAAATAAAAAAAAAAGGAAACAAAACAAAACAAATACCACGCAAATCTTATCTTAAGTGGCAGCTAAAGCTTAGAGTAAGGACATAACAACCAACAACTGTCAGGTACAAAACATAACAGGACAGGACAGGACAGAATGCCACATGATGGGATGGTAAGGTGTGGTATAGTATGGTATGATTCAATCCTCTCTAATAGTAGCTAGTAGCAGTACAAGGATTTAGAAACCGAATCAAAATCAGCTTTAGCACGCGAGCGGAAACATTTAATGGCGCTTAAGCGGTAGCAGCACCAGCATATGAGCGACAAGATACAAAATGTAGAGAAGAAGGGGAATTCGTGAATGAGAGAAAGTAAAAAAGACAGACATGGCAGGATAATAGAGTACGACGCATACCTACTCATGAATTTGTATTTTCACATTTTCTATTTTTCATTTTTCTTTCTATTTTATTTCTTTAATTTTTATATTTTTCTTTTTTTTTCATTTTTCTCTTCACTGAACTATTTCCGTTTTGTTTCATTTCCATTTTTGCTGTGTGCTCTCTTCGTAATTCAGCGGGTGCAAGTGAAAAGAAACTGCCGGTAATTGTGTTCATACATGGTGAGTCTTTCGAGTGGAGCAGCGGAAATCCTTATGATGGCAGCGTGTTGGCCAGCTATGGTGAAGTGGTCGTCGTGACGCTTAATTACCGTTTAGGTATTCTAGGTAAGTAAAAGGTGGCACAGACCACCACCACTCAACAAACAAACTGAAAGAATCATGTTATTTTCCCATTTCTATTTATTCAACAGGTTTCCTTAATGCAAATCCAAATCCTCAAGCGCACGCACGCGTCGCCAATTATGGCCTAATGGATCAAATGGCTGCCTTGCATTGGAT
This sequence comes from Amiota mariae, assembly GCA_035041805.1. Classification (NCBI taxonomy): domain Eukaryota; kingdom Metazoa; phylum Arthropoda; class Insecta; order Diptera; family Drosophilidae; genus Amiota; species Amiota mariae. The sequence goes on along the minus strand of JAWNKV010000170.1, from coordinate 4,713,477 downwards.
ACAACAAAATATACAGAAATTTGGTGGAGATCCAAATGCGGTGACTCTAGCAGGTCATGGCACTGGTGCCGCATGCATAAATTACCTTATGACTTCACCGACAATGGTGCGTGGCTTATTCCATCGCGCCATACTTATGTCTGGTTCAGCATATTCATCATGGGCCTTGGTCGAGGATCCGGTGTTGTTTGCCATTAAACTAGCTAAAGAGGTTAATTGCACGATACCCGAAGATATCAATAAGCATCACGAACAAATTGTTGATTGTTTGCGTGATGTATCCCTTGAGGAATTATATGCAGCTGATATACAAGCACCAAATTTTTTAACATCCTTTGGACCATCGGTAAGTGATTTATTTTTTAGAAATTTTTTATAAATTAAAGTATCAGGCTCACACTTTAAGAATCATTTACAGAATTTTTCATGAAATCAAAAAAAAAAAAAAAGACTAAAATAATAGTTCTTCCTTTACTTTACCTTTATCATCATTTCTAACCTTCCTCTTTCTTAACTTCTCCTCATTTTCCTTAATCTCTTATAATGAATTAAATTAAAAAATAAACTCCTATTTCCCAAGGGATAATGTAACAAAAATATATTATCATTATTTAGGTCAGAAAATTGTCCAACTCCTCATTCACGCCACCCTCCAATTTAACAACTTCATGGATCATTTTCACGAAATTTTTAAACATTTCTTCACCCTCATTGAGCTGGTGAAACTCTCCCATCAAATACAAACTAACTTAATTCAATGTTGAAAATGATTATTAGATTTATCTATTGTTCAAGTAACTTTGAGATGCCCCTTCACATCACAAACAAAAAAAAAGACTAAAACTCCCAAAGACTCCAAGGAGAGAACAACAGGAAATTTCCTTCTTTTATCAAAGATTTAGCTTATTTTAGGATTTTTTCATTATTTTAACAAAACAAATCAAAATAAATTATAGAAAAAAAAAACATTGATATAGAAAAAAGCTGAAGATACAAAAACATACATAAATATAAAAGAAAAGGAAATCTTCTTGCTTACCACACTTAATACAAAAAATAACATTAAATGAGATGAAGATTTTCCTGGTTTTATGCTTGAAGTTTATTACTTATTTTGTTATGCTTACATTTAAGCATTTTTACCAATATTCCTGTATTTTTCTACTTGACATTTTTTTTTTTTTCAAACAGGACATTCTTAGCTTCTTCTAATTTTGTTTGAATATCTTTTCTTGTGTGTGTGTGTTTGTCTGTTTTCAATTTAGGTTGATGGCGTTGTCATACGACCCGGACATTCCAATCTAGATATCGATGATTTAATGACGCGCAACTCTAAACGTTCATCAGCAGATGGCATGGGTTCCGGCAGTGGTGGCAATTCGGGTGGCATGGGTGGTGGTTCATTTGGAGGCAGTTCTGGTGGCTACTTTGGTGGTGGCGGCGGTGGAGGTGGCATCAATACTGCTGGCATGGCACACTATGATGTCCTGTTTGGTGTTGTTACCGGTGAATCGATATGGCGTTTCAGTGCTCATGATATACAAAATGGTTTCGAAGGAGAGCGACGCGATAAAATTATACGTACTTATGTTCGTAACGCTTACAATTATCATCTCAATGAGATATTCTACACGGTAAGTAAAGACACTTCAATCTTCCTTCCATATGCAGTTATTAGATTATATACTCATACTAAGTATATCCATCTTAAAGGCAAAGCATCACTTTATGTAATAATATTAAGGCAAAATACTATGAAATATTTAAGCTCATTTAGTTTCGTCATCGTTGTCTATGCTTAGTCTGCAAATAAAGACATAAATTTACTCAAATCAGATTGAAGAAAAGTCTATGAGTTTAAATGTCTAAGTTGGTCTCGTCTGGCACAGTCTGGTCAAGAGTAGTATGAACGTTGTACTTCTAATGACTTTGCCAAGGAGACATTAATGGCAACATCGTCTGGCTCAAAACATGAATTCAGCACTTCATAATCAGATAAACTTAATTATGGTTTTTAAACGCTAAAATTAAATTTTATTCTTGGTCGTGGTATTGTTGCTGAATTAGCGGTAACTTTTATTATTTTTTAAATGCTTTCTGCATTGTCATAAATATTAACTTTGATCAAGATGGTGATGTAGGAGACATCAGAAGCTTGATTCTATTAGAAAAGTTTTTTAGAAAATAAGTACATGTTAAAATGTCTGCCAAGTTTTATACAGTTTGACTTAAACTTAGGTTATAAACTTGATCTCTAACTGTGTCCACACAAACCAAAGAAGAAGAAAAGAATTAAGTGAACAGATTTGAAGATTTACTTAAAATTAAATAAATGAAAATAAAAAAAAAAATATATATTTAATGTAATTTTAACAACTCTGACCTTAATACACTTCATATGATACAAGGGACATTCAATAAGTAACGAGACAAATCGCTGTAGCAAAAGAAAAAAAACCGATTTATTCAATCAATATAAAAATTTGGCTACTTTTCAGCATGCAACATTTATTCACTTGTCCCATCTTTTTTCTAATTTGTTGTATAAAACTGGTTGGCTTAATTTTTAACTTCTTTATTGTATCAAAAATGTTTCCAAATTGTAGTCCGATGAGGCTAAGTCGGAGCTGTATAGGAGATCGTTCTTTCAACTGTTAATTGATTTGAAACACGGTTTCTTTTTTGGGCATCCGTAAGTTGTCTTGGAATCCATGTTGCACAAGATTTCTTGTACTGCAGTTTATATTGAATAATGTTATGGACCATCCAAAAATCCAATACAAACAAACATACTTATTTATTATACTCTTCACGCAGTAAATAGTATTATAAGTTTGTCAATGAAGTTTGTAACACACAGAAGGAGACATCGGAGACCCCATAAAGTATATATATTCTTGATCAGCGCGACGAGACGCGTTGATCTAGCCGTGGCCGTCTGTATGTATGCACACTAGTCCCTCAGTTTTTGAGCTAGAGATCTGAAATTTTGGATGAAGCTTTCTTTTCTCCATACGCTTGTTGGAATCAGACGAATTGGACCACTAGAAGGGGTACCCCCTAAACAAACCAAGATCCACATGAAAATTCTTATCCTTAAAACTCTTTTGTTTTTTGTACTATAGACTTGAAATTTTCACATTATAAGATTCTGACCCATGGCCACTAACCATAAAAAGACCCTCGGACAACTAATAGGGGCGTGAAGAGTATTACATCTTCGGCATAGCCAAAGTTAGTCATTTTTTCAATTTTTTTAATCTTCTGAATTTATACAAAAAAAAAGAAAACCAAATTTGTCTCAAAAAAAAAAAAAAACCATCAAATGTCTTTACAATTTATCATAATATATTCTTTTTCACTCCTTTCCATTTTTCGTCGATGCCTTTGATTTTTTGTTTTTTATTATTTTTTATTTTTTTGTTGGTTAAACTTTTTAAATTAAAAAATGCATATTTTTAATCTTATTACCAAAACTTTGGCGCACATAAGCGTGTTAAAAAATTTTATATTATTTTTTGAGGACACAGATGAAACTTTGTTTCTCAATTTTCTTTTCTCAATTTCTTTCTTTAATTAAGGAAAAAGGACCCTTAATAATTTATTTTATTTTTTCAACACTTTGCTTTCTTCCTTCCTTCCTTCCTTCGTACTAAGTAACACCTTCCTTTTCTTTATTAAACAAAGTTATAATTCTTTTTCTTATGACAAAATACTAAAAAGGAGTCTTAAAAATATATAGATAATTTATTTTATTTAAAAAATAGCATACGCATATGGAAATAATGGAGTTTTTCCTACAACTTTCTAGTTGAAAAATTTAAATTTATTCTCACGTTCCATTTAATGAATTCATGCCAAGAAATAAACCACATAAATGCATATTTCAAAACAAGCCCAAACTCTGTATTTCATTATAATAACAAGGACTCGATTTTGAATTTACAGTTTAACTACTTCTACAATACATATAAGTATGTGCAACATACATTGACAAAATATTTAATATTTTTTACCATATTCAAGTAGACAATACGCGGTGCGGTCTGTGTAGTAAGTATGGAAAACATGGAAAAAGGAACGACGAAAAGTGTGTCAGTAAAATCGATGTCATGCATATTTTACAAGCCAAAAGTGCATATTCGTCAATAATAACTACAACACCAACAACAATACAATAGTACAATAACAATAGCACAAAAAAACACAATAACCATATATATTTTATATGTATTGTATATTTTTAGAATTTACATACTACAAATAACAAATAAAACGATTTCGATTCGATTCGATTTTTTATCAAGTTTATTGAACTAATATTTTCATACAAATATTTTCTATGAAATAAAATAAATGGAAAATAGTAAAACAAGAAAAAATGTCAATATATTCGATTTCAATGAATCTTATATACCTTTCAAAGCCTCACTTTGGGAATAAGAACTATACGAAGTTAGCTTTTAATGGAATTTATGTCGATTTGATATTCATTAAGAAAGATGTCATACATATCTTTCTAAATAATATCATTTTTACTTTATAAGAAATGCAAAAGTTTTGCATTATATATTTCCACCATATGGCAGTTATATAAAATATTGATGGTTGAAGAGGGCACCCTTGTGGTCACAAGAGGACCTTTTGGTCTTAAGGGATCCCTTTTGGTCCTAAATATGACATTTGTGGTCATAAGGCGGACCCTTGTGGTCATAAGGAGATCCCAAGTTGTTTCGCAGAAACTAAGCTTAGCTTTTTTGAGAGTTATACCTTCTAAAAATTTGAGGACTATAACAGCAGATCATAGTCTGCAAATGACAACAGGAAGATCCTCCGCCAAATATTACTTTAGCAATTTACAAATTTGTATATACTTAATTGAAAAGATTCTCTTCGGCACGATGCTTATTGCTATGGGGTCTTTGATATATAGTTCCATGTTTGACAACTATATGAAATAATGATCTGATCGGGGTATTTAACAGAACATAATTTTATACTAAGACTACTTGTACTACTTGTTGAATATTGTCAACAAATTCACAACTTTTTACACAAAAACTATTCTTAAATCTAATGAGAACTATATATTCCAATAATTGGGGAACTGTAAAAGGAAATACTGACAGCACATTGCAATAATAGATAGTATCTTCATGAAATATTACTTCAACAAATCATCATAGAAAAGAAAAGCCATGAATACAACTTTCATTGCCATGATTTTTGTTACTACGTATAAGTTCACAATTCAAGAAATATCCAATACATAGTTTCTATAAGTTACAAATATCCAACTTCATGTGATAATCCAATTCAAATTGTAGTGAAGTGTATAAAGATAAACGTTTGGTTGCGTGAAAAATATCTGTAAATTTTATGCAAATACTCAAAAATATACAACAAAATGATTTTCTATTTTTAAACAAAAGATCATTGGTAGATTTATAAGTGAATAATTCGAATAAAATATTATCATAAAAAAGATCATAGCTTCGTAGGTAAACAGTATAGCAATAGTTTTTCTTTCAATTAAGCAGATCTGGAAAATTTAACTTTATTATGTTATTTTTGTTAAATATCTTGGTATGTTAAATTAAAATTAGCTTGGTTTTTTTATAGCAAATCGAGAATTATTTTTATTGAAGACACACATATAAGCAAAATTAAAAGAATTTAAAATACATTTTTTAATAAACCAAAAATATTAATGGTATCTTTTCCTTCTTCCTTCAAAACTCCCATTCAATCTTTTTCTCTTATGCTTTCATCTCTATTTAATATCCAGCAGAAGTCTTTCTTATTATTTCGTGTCACCTTCCTTGGTATTTGTCATCCATAACCTTAATATCTTGGTGGATGCGTTCACCTTGTTTTTCCTTTATAGGATTATTTTTAGCATATTGTAGGCCCTGAGCACATTGGGATAATAGGACCCCTTTAATCTTGTTAGAATAGACAAAGTAAGTAGATAAGCAAGGTTCTAGATTTATTTTTATTTCTTTACAATTATATTAAATAAATAATACAATATAATATAATCCACTCTTCTTAAGTATTCACATGTTAGTGCTTAAAAATCTATATTGATTGAAGAGGTACCGTTCTAGATTTGAATTGGATAAAATCATTAATCCCTTGTTCAAAATCTATGTATTTGAGCATATCACATTCTATGCACATCACCCACAAACTGGTTAATCGCCCTTGAAGTATTGTACATCTTAATTAATTTTTTACATATTCCTTTCAATTTGGAGAAGAAGGTTTTCCCACTGCAGTTTATTACCATCATCTGTAAAAAGATTCTCAATGCGATTTCTTCAATATTGTTTTCTTTCAAAATATACGTGTATTTATATTTCCAATATACTATTAGTTCCTACATTTTCACTATGAACAATTTTCAAGTATTTTGTTAAATGTAGACATTCCATTTCTTAACTCTTTCTCGTTAACTTCATTCATAATATATTTTAGCAAATTCTTTGCAACTTTGTCTCAACTCTTCGGAATTCAAAGTTTTCAAGCGAATCAATAAACCAAAACGTTGACGAATATTCTTATACGAACTTAATCACTGTTTTAGATGAACTCTCATGGTGTTAATTATAGGAAGAAAGGTTTCTATTTCTTCTATCTCATTCACAAAGGAAGCAAGATATTTTGTATTCCCTCCAATATCTTTAGATCTAACCGTGACCTGAGAACTTTATTTTTGTTAATACAAATTCTTAATTTTCATAGAATTCTTTCTATTGAATATTCGTTTCTATTGTGCAGTAATACTGCTTTAACATTCACTGTTATCAAAGAAATTAGAAGTGAATTCTAATAACACGCAATAATACAAAGATAAATGAAAAAAAAAATATTTTCTTAGAAAATTTATGGATTAATATTTTCGTATTTTTATGTTTCTGTCCCAATTGATAATTAGTTTTTTAAGGGGTATAATTGTAATCTAAATAGACAAAAAGTTGCGAGAAATTTCTTAAGGTTACCATTATTCAAAATCATATCTACAAACATAAAACAAATTCATATTAAATGGTCAAAGGCATACTGACAGCTACCAGTATAAAACTATTAACATACTTAGTTGAACTTCATAAAGTTTCACCTTTGGCTAATGTTGATGTGAAACTTTCTCTCAACAACTCAACTATTTATTACAGAAAACCCTGAAAGTATGATATGCAGAAAATTAATTAAGAGCAACTTTTTAAATAAAACTATGTAAAAAGGTCTTCATGCATGAAGTTATAAGTATTCTATTAAAGTCTATGATATTTATAAAGTATGTTAAAAATTATTTAATACTCCTAAAAGTATGCAAGCCTTACACAATTTAGTATTGTATTTGATGAATTTAATAAAATAATAAAAAAAATAAAGAAAAGAAACAAAACAAGAAGCAAAACATTTATCAATTTCAATATGCATAATTTAAAATGACAATGGCTTAAACAAAACTATTGCAGTTGCCCAAAATTATGCAATAATAAAATCCATTTTTTTGATGTTAAAAAATTATTCAAATTCATTGAGGGTTTTTTAAAAAAAGGTAAAATATATTGTTATTTCTTTTATGAATAATGAATGCACTTTGCAAGACCGAAAGATATTTATTTTTAATAAAGTGATTTTTCATTTCATTCCTACCAAAACAACAGAAAAACAAAAAAATCATTGGGAAGAAGAAAAAAAACTGTGGTAACAAGTAATTGAGCCCCGAAAAATATGCAACAATTCAATTAAAAATTTCATTTCTTTATTTGTTTTCATATGTGTATATATTTTTATTATTTAAAAATGCAAAAACTTATTTGTTTATTCACATTTTTTTATTATTATTATTATTATTTTTTTTATTTTTTTTTTTTTGTTTTTTTTTTCTAGATATCCTTGTTTCTGTCGTTGTTGTTGTTGGTGTTGTTTTTTACTTTTTTGTTTAACTTTTGAATTGTTTTGAGTAATTTACTCATGAAAATAAATTAGTAAGAAGCACACAAAGGTATGCAACAACATATTTTTTTTTTTTTTTGTTTGTTGAACATCATCAACATGGAAGTAGCAAGGGCAAATCAGAGAGAAAGTGTGTAGAAGAAGAAAGAAAAGTCAATTAAAAATGTAATACTTTGCGTATGAGTAACTTTTTCTAGCAATGTTTTTGTTTTTGTTTTCATTTGTTTTTTGTTTATATTTTTCTTATTTTTCCAATTTATTTTGCCTACAAATTGTTGTTGGCCATGCAGGCGTAACTGTTGTGTTTCTTAGTAGGTGTATGAGTATCTGTATCTGTATCTGTGTATGTATGCATGTATTTATATGAGTGTGCTTAAGTGGGGTTAGGGACAGTTAACACGCCATTGCTAGCAAAACATTAACACTCTCATAATATACTAGTATTGCAAATGTGTTGTATGTGTGTTGGTTGGCTGGTAACTCATACTTATACTTTTATATTTGGCAGCACATGTCCTTGCCAGGACACGCACATACGTATATATATACATACAACTGTAGACCTACTTAAAAGCAGCATGCAAGCAGCACTTAACCCAAATCATTACAAATAACAACAATAAAGCTACATAGCAGATCTTCTTGTTCATGTGTTGATGCTGATACTGATGCTGATGATGATGATGATGTCGCCATTTTTGCCTGTTCAGGCAACAGTAACTGAATACTACAGTATATCAGTAAAAAAAAAAAAAACAAAGTATCTCAAAAAGAGATCTCTGCGTATCTGTGTATGTCTATGCATTAAGTGTACCGCACCGAATCGCCATATATCACGATTATACTCATTTGTATTTTTATTTTTATTACAAGCATTTTTATTCTTTATAACCAGCAACAGCAACATCAACAGAAATGCTTGTATTTAGTATCTGTGAGTATGGTGCAAGTATGGTGTAAATCCTTTCGCATTTACTCAAATATCCACATACTTAGTTGTACTTGTACTTGTACATGTAGATGTAGATGTCTTTCTTTATATAAACCACAGTACTCTATATATGTACTTATGTTTATATTGTACATACTTTCGCATCAAGGCTTTATGTTTATAGATGTCCTTCACTCTTATTATTTGAATGCTGTACTTACGAAGCCAGTTTTTTTTTTGTGGTTTCGCACGACAACAAAAGATTGTTGTAAAAGATACTTACATTTATATTCGGCACACACTACACACACACACACACACACACACACACACGCATCCATATACTTACCGGATCCAATGTATCTGTATCTTTGCGTATTATTTATTTTGACTTTTATTGATGTATGCTCGTGTTAAATTATTTGTCAATCACCATATAAATATATTACAAAAAAAAAAGAAAAGGAGTTGATAGATTGTTCAATTCTTTTTTCGGGGTACATGAATTTGCGTTTTACGGATATTGAGTATTTTGCAATATGTTTATGAAGGCAGAAAAGCATCTGCAAGAAAATTCAATTTCCTTTTACTTATAAATGATAAAACTTAATGTCTTTTCATTAAATATAAATGTGGAAAATAAGATGCATGTTCTATCTTCCTTTTCCTTAAGATAATAAATAGGATGAAGAAAATAATATTAAAAACATAGTATTTAAATGTTAAAAATCTCTGATATAGAGATCAAATTAGGTATATAAGATCCAAATTTTATTATCAAAATCAACTAAAAAAAGAAGATTTACTTTGGCTATGCCGAAATTGTTATACTTTTCAACCATCGTTTTTTAATTCTGATTACTTTTTTAAGTTCATGTTTTGTATGGAAGGTACCCCTCCTAGTGCGCGGAGGGTCTTGAAATTTGTTTGGTTGGTGGATATGGGTCAGATACTTATAGTATCCAAATTTCAGTTCCATAGTCCATAGTTTTTTTATTAACAATATGAATTCGACCCTGGGGTTGTATGGGAGGTACCCCTTCTAGTAGTCCGAGGGTCTTAAAAATTAACTGATTGGTGGATATGGGTCAGATATTTATAGACTCAAAAATTTCTGTTCCATTGTAAATTGTTTTTTTTTATAAAAACATGAATTTGGGTTTGTATGTGAAGTTTGTTGGCCTCAGATTTCTTGTGATGTGTTAATAAGTGTAACCAGTACTACGACGAGAAACAAAAGCAAAGAAATCTCATCCAAGCCACACATGATAACTCAAGGAGACCTAAATGACTTAGTTCGCAACTTGAATTTGTCAAAAAATCAATCATTTATCAAGCATTGAGTTGCACTAAATGTATCACTGAAGAGCGTTGACACGGAGAAAGGTTCCATCAGGAATCATTTCACAGATTAAAAGGTAAACAATAAACGCAAACCCAAAGATGTTGGCCGATTAATGCTAGACGATAAAAAGGGACCAACCAGGAGCTAAATATGCTAGAAAATCTTAAATCGTAAATTCATAATAGAACTTTTTTACTTTTTTTTGTATCAGACGGTTTTTTGAAATATTTAAATTTCATCAGTGTATAAAATTCTTGGCCAATAGATTTTGTTTTAATTACTTATTTTTACTAATAATATAATAATAATAATTCACTCATTTAAGAAAAAAATAGAAGTGAAGTCGACAATGTTGAAATTTTGTTGCCCAGTGTTATTATTAGCAGGGACCAGAAGGTTGAAAACAGGGCCTGAGCAATTAAGAAAGTGGAATCCCCTTCAAGTTTCAATCATTTTATTTTGACAAAAAAAAGTCAGTTTTTATTGCTTTTTTTTTTGTTAATCTACAACTTTTTCAAGGGATGAGTAAAATCGACCATTTTAATTAAATTTTATATTTAATAATTCGAATTAACCTCAAGAAGCGATTAAACAAAAACACGTGTGCACACAGCACATGTAGAAGTCTTACAAAACAAATGTTCTATTCAAGTGGTGCATAAATCTGCGTGTTTTTTAATAGCTTATTTACTAAAAAATATGTAACAAAAACAAATACTTCTAAATTTGATTTGGAAATAATTATAGTTTCATTAAAAATAAAAAAAAATAAAAGATATTTTTTCTGGATCTGCAAAATTAAGCTTTAAAAAAAAGTTTGTTAGATGTCTTATTCAAGTGGCGCTGAGCGTATTTTTTAGATAATTTTATTTTGACAAAAAAAAAAACAAAAACAATGAAATCCATTTTTATTTTTTTTTTTTTTTTTTATTTTCAACATTTCTGAAAAGGGATGAGTAAAGAAAAAAAAGGGCAATGAAGATCATTTCTATTGCAATATTTTTTTTTATTTTTTTTTTTTGTATTTTTTAAAAATCTTTCCTCCTTTCTGATTCGTGATATGCAAAAGAAAAAAAGGTTAAATAAAGTCCATTGCTGTGCCAACCATTTCTTAGCTTTTGCGGACTACTGTTTGGAAACCATTGCTTTAAAGTAAACTGATGTATTTACATCATTAATACTATCGAATATATTAAGATTCTTAAGATGAAGTTTTTCTCTCTTATTCTATTGCATTACCATATTCAATTTAAGTTTAATTTAAATTCAATAATATTGAAGATATTTTATAGATAAAAAAAAACAATTTCAATTCATAATAAATATATTTGTAACCCCAATTATATTGAATGTTTTTTTTTTTTTCTCTCTTTAAGATTGTCAATGAATACACAGATTGGGATCGGACATCACAGCATCCGATCAATACACGTGATACTGCCGTTGCCGCAATCTCAGATGCACAATTTGTTGCACCCATTGTTCGGGCGGGTGATATACTTGCAGCACAATCTCCACCGCCCATAACAGGAAACAATCAAAATTCTGGTGGTGGAAGTGGAGGCACAGCTTCAGCATCAACATCATCGACAGCTCAAGCTGGTCGCTGTTATTTCTATGTATTTGATTATCAAACTAAAGATGGTGATTATCCACAACGTATGGGTACAGTGCATGGTGAAGATTTGCCATACATTTTTGGTGCACCACTTGTCGATGGCTTTAGTCATTTTCCGCAAAATTATACAAAATCAGAGACTGCATTGTCAGAGGCAGTAATGATCTTTTGGACAAATTTTGCTCGAACTGGGTAAGTTGAACTGCATTCTTAGTTTATTTTTTTTTTTTTTGTTATTTTTTTTTCTCCATTTTTATTTTGACGTTGTATAGTTTGTTGCAAGTTGGCATATGCATAAAATGCTGTTACTATTGCTATTGTATTTCGTGTGTAAGCTCGTTACTCATACGCATCGTTGCACTTTTTTTGTATTTGTGCAGATTGCATTGCATAGCATTTTTATTCGTTTTTCTGCTATTTTACTGCGTGTTTTACGTGTAAATGTACCACAGACGAATGAATGCATTTCAGTTTTTGTTCTTGTTCGCTCATGATGTGATGTGATGATGTACACTTTGTATAGAGAAAATAGGAACACACAAACACATCTATTTCAAACTCTTCATGGTTGCAGTATACAATATAATGTAAAGATGTGTAACGAAATGCAACGCAATGAAAAACACTTTTTATGTGCAACACTTAACACTGATTGTTTCTATTTATCGTTCTTGTATTTGTTAGATTTTGTTGTTATTTTTTGGATAATCACACACACACACACACACACATACATATTTTTATAGAACAAAGTTTTCTTTCCCACAAACACAAATATACTCAAATACATATATGTTTATATGTGATGCTTTCGACACCTGCATTCTTTACGAAAATACGCACATACAGTAACCAACATTAAGCCATTTCACATTCTTCTTTGCTACCATGGACATACATTCTTATATTCTACTCGTACTATATGTGTATCCATGAATGTATCTGTGTGTTTGTGCTACTTTTCTTGAAACTGTTATTATTGTTGTTATAGTCACCTATAGAAAGAAGTACATTAAATTTTTCCTTTTTGTAACAACATTCTTTTCTTATAGCAATCCGAATGAACATCATCGTCAGGACTCTGTGTTGCCCGTTTCGAAAGAACGTAATCGTTTTCGTAGCATCACCTGGGAAAATTATGATCCATTGCATCAAAAGTATTTGGAAATAGGTAAGTTTTCTAACCACATATTTTCAAACACTCACACAAAATACACTTAGTGCACAAGAAAAAAGAAAAAAGAAAAAAAAATGAGATTTTGGGAAAATGTGCGTAACAAAAATGTATTGTTGGGTAGAAATTCAATAGATTTTTCTGTTAGATGTGCCAAGGAAATGGATTGAGAAATAAGTATGTTACAAGTCTGCAATATGTTATTAAAAATTGCAATGTTGAAGAAATAAAGTACATGAACTTTAAAATATATAAAAACTTTAGTTGGCTTAAGATTCTATTGGGAGAAATATGACTTTTGTAGAAATATAATTTTAATATATTAAAACTTACTTATGAATATGAAAATTTCTTAAGAATTTTTGTATTAATATACTAAACAACATTCTTTATAAATATTTAGTTGTTATAAAAAAAAAAAAAATTATTCTGTATTGACATTAAAAAATTTATGATGTCAATTTTGTACCTAAAAGTTCCAAGGGATTAGTTTATATTTAAGGTAATTAAATTAGAAGTATTGAAGCTGGTGTACCTCAAGGCAGCGTCCTGTCTCCAGTTCTGTACTCACTGTATACTTCGGATATGCCGATATCAGAAGAGAGAGGAAAATGTGTTGCTGGAAACATTTGCAGACAATACTGCCATCCTAGCAAATGACGCCTTCCCATAGTGTCAGCGGATATAACTCAATCATACTTGCAAAGATTTCACGATTGGGCCAAACGTTGGAATATCGGCATTAATGCAGAAAAATCAATGAACTGCACTTTTACATTAAGGCATGATATTTGTCCAGTTTTAAATTATGATGCAAGTATCATTCCGCAGGTGAATCAAATTCGATACCTCAGTTTGATCCTGGACAAGCGACTCACTTGGTGCGCCCATGTAAAGTGTGTCACTGCTTGACGCTACCAGAAATTGTACAGAATAGATTGGCTATTGCGTGTAAACAGCAGACTTGCATTAAGTAGCAAATTGCTAATCTATAAGCAAGTAGTGGCCCCTGTCTGGCGCTATGGCATTCAGATATGTAATAAACAGCAGTGGAATCCAAGCCTACCAAACCAAGCACTACGGCGCTTATCTGGAGCTCTGTCGTATGTGAGAAACACCGCGCTTCACAGAGATCTAAGGATTCCAACTTCCACAGCAGCAGATATATTAACAGACTTCATTATCACCCCAAACCCTCTGGTTTCCCCACTTTGTATAACTTCATCCCGCTGTCGTCTCAACAGACTACATCCTAATGACCTCCATACAAGGAGAGCATAATTTATAGCAAGCAGTTTATTCTTATTTAATTATAAATTAATTAATTCCAATTACTACATCCTACCAATGCTTGAAAACGGTTTCCGTTATATCAAAATATTTATAATTGTATGCAAAAAAAAAGCAAAAAAAAAAAAGCTTTACTATACAATAAACTTATCCAAAACAAGTATATGATATTGGAAAAAGTGTATTGTGAACCCCCCATATTGTATTCAAATATACACGTATATGTTGTACTCGTATTGCAGATAACAATTAGCTGAAGCAGAAAAGTCGTCATAATAGCAGGTCATCCTCATACTATGATGGTATGTTGGCTCGCTTACTGCTACTTCAGATACTTTGCATGCTATGACAAGGGAATTACTTAGTTAGTTGCTGTTTGCCATTTCATGTTCCTTACTTGATCGCTTACGCTCATAACTAGTTTGTTTATTATTCTTCATCTGCCTGGCAACCTAGCGGTTGGAGCAATAACACTAATCGCAATAACAAAATAAGCAACACAGCCACCACATCAATAAAAACTTCGATTAAAATGTTCGTTTTCTTCTTATTATAGCATTCAAAGTGCCACGAAAAGTGGCTCCATAATATCTCATTCCTGATAGGAAATACTTAATACCGCCCAAAGTGTACTTAATCCTAGGCGGAAGCCTTTCCGTGAAACATGAGTGGTCGTATGATAAGCATTTTTCCGCCCATACTTTAAAATGATTTTTCTTTAGGAAATAATAGCTAAATAAATTCTCAATGAGTTTAAAAGAATAGAAGAAAACATAAATTATTCGTGTTAAGTGCACTCAAATTGTTTATAAATACGTGTAACTAAAATAAATTATTCTATTTTTTTTTTTGGAATGGCATACTGGGCTAATACTTTCTCGACCTGAGAGTATTATGATCACAATTTTCATTTTCCCAATCACTTTCAGTGACATTTTCCAATAAATTTTGTACACCTAAAATCCTACACCTGTTCTAATTACTAAACTATTTGTGCGTTTTGTTTATATAAATCACACATTGCTTACCTAAAAATTAATAAAATAAACTAAGCAAAACAAAAATAACAAAAAAATGTGCAATAATTAATCAAAATAAACTAAATATCAATATTATTATGAATATTTGCATCAAAACAACATTATAAGTAATGAAAACTAATAATATTTCAACTACCAGACCACGGATTTTACTAACGTGAGTACTCACGCAGTTAGCAATTTGCCACCACCGATAACCAGCAAGGCCTCCTGCGGTCACCCGCTTACCGAATTTCTTCTAATTTCTGAAACAAGGAGTTAAAGTTCGGGGGTGCAGCTGCTAGCACGGTTGACCATGACAAATCCATCATGTAGAAAATAACACTCATTTTTTGTCGCGGATGGCAAAATGCTGATAACGCGAGCACTCTGGGGTTAGCAACTTAAAAGATTTGCAGTTATTATTATATATAGTATAATTCAGCCTCAAAAATAATGTTTTTAAAAACCAGTGAAAAGAAAATTAAATTTTTTCATGTATCTTTTACATCTTCTGATTACACTGGTCAACACTGGAAAATGTTCATGGGATTTTAAGTATGTTCTATGTAATATCCGAAGCACTGTTTATGGGAAAAATAATAGTTTTGTTGCAACAGCTCTAGTTTTTGAGATACAGCAACTTCTTTTCTTCATATGTTCATATGTAGTTTGTTTATCAGCTCTAGTTTTTGAGATACAGCTACTTATTTCGTTCTTACCCTCATTTAGAATTTGTTTACTTTATCTACTCTGTGTGAAGTATAAAAATGGTTCTAGTAGAAATAATAAATACTTGGTGCTGGTAAAAATGTACCCAAACCACCACCAAAGGATCTGCTGAAGATAAATCAGTTACTTACAATAATGTTTAAAGTCATTTAAGTCTTTGATAGTGGTCCCAGTATCAATATAATGGTACAGGTAAATAAATAGTTAAATTTTGTAAATATTTATACTGAACTTTATGTACTTTAGAGACCCCTTAATAAAATGTGTTATGTAATTGGTTATTTGCGAAAATATTATAAAAAAAAAGTTACTGAATAATACAATATTTTATACACAATATTTTTTCTAAGCGTTTATGATTTTGGAGAATATTAGATTAGTTCAAACATATTTCAAGTAAATGAAATCAATACTTCTATTTAAGTCTATTTCCTCCATAAATTTAGGAAAGCTTAAGGGTTACTTGTTGCTATTTTTCCTTAAAACTTTCCCCTTTTTTTTATTCCCTTTTTTATTTTTTTTTCTTTTTTTTTTTCTTGTTATTTGAGTTGAGTGAAAATGCGGATCTGCTGATAATTGAGTAAAATATGTTTTGATAAACGTGTTATGCTTAAATTTTATTTCATTATAAATTTGGAAAATTATTTGATTGAACAAAAGAAAAAGGAATAAAATTAAACAAGTCTCATTTTTAACAACTTTTTAGTTTATGTATTAAAGAAATTTCATGAAAAACAAAAAAATTGAAATTTTATCAAAAAAAAATAAAGAAAATACTCCATGTTCGAGCAACACAGACAGGAAAGTACTTTCAACTTAAATGTGTGTGTTTTAGAATCAAACCAAAAAATATTGTTATAAACGTATTTCATACAAAACATTTGAACAAGATGAGAAGCCTGAACAATTTACACTCACTCATCTATTCATACCTCATACTGAGAACATTCACACGTAAAACGTTTCACATTTAAATTTTAATTTCAAACAACAACTTTAAAGAAAGCAAAAGTAAAAGCTTTTGCACATGTTTTGCATACGAAAGAAGGCCCAAAGAAACGAACAGAGCCCGATAACTGACAAATAGACTATAGTATTTCTTGAAAAGGATCCAAAAATGAAAGCGTCACAAAAGATATATTTTTACAGACTTTTTTTTTTCCAAAAGAAAGATGAGCACCAATGAATAAAGATTGAAAGTAGGAACGAAGCAAGGAAGAGAAGATGAGGTATCAGAAAAGAAGATTGAATGAAAGAATAAATGACAAAAGCTAAAGAAGAGAAAAATATATAAATGACACACCGAGTTTAGTTGTATATCAAATATACGCAAATGTTATTAATTTCAAATTTTTCATAGCCTTTCTGCCATAGAAAGTGAAGTGAAAGCAAAGGAAAAGTTCCATGGAACCGGAAACGCTGCCATGCTAACGTCACAAAGGCACATACGCGTGCCTATCAATGACGCCAACATGTGATGTGCATACGTGTGAAAACGAAGAAGAAGAAGAAGAAAAAGAGTCTTGAGAAATCAAGACTGACACATTTCTTAGCCTTAACAAAACCATTATGCTCTTCAATGAAAGGTTAACATAAAAGCTGAATTAAAGGCAATATGCGCCCAATATTGGAGGTGTTAGTGGGGGTAAAGGTTTGACAAAATGTTGTAAATTGAAGGCAAATGAGGAATAAACGAACGAACGGACGAACGGGCGAAAGGAAAAGTTATTGTTGGCGTAATAAGAATATTTATGAAAATACTATGCACAGCTACACAATAAACAGAAGTTCGAGAGACCCATCACAGACACCCACACACAGCTCAGAACAAACGACACTGGGTTATACTTTTCAACCTTAGATAAAAATTACAAGTTATGGCAATTTGGTTATTATTATTGTTGTTGTTGTTTTTGTTGTTATTCCACTTTCTGTTCAGTCGCATGTCCTTAAGTACTGCCTACATTATGGAAGATATATGACAAAAATAAATATATTTTATACAATATATTTTGAGGGTTGTTTGATAAATTCATCATTCATTAGGAGAAATGTGTACATATTTGAAATCTTAATTTGTTTGACATAAAGAGAAGATAACAGAGACAAGACTATCAAGGCGCTCAACTGAGTGTTCGACTAGAGATGATACTGGTGATAGAACTACTGATGATAATAGCGATTGACCTAGATATGGACCTAGAGATGTGATTAGAAATGAACATAGAGAGGGGACAAGAGATGATACTAAAGATGGGACTAGATATGGACCTAGTGATAGATCTAGAGATGGTCTGAGAAATGGAAATTGAGATGGAACTAGAGATGAACCAAGAAATTGACCTAGAGATAGACCTAGCGATTTATCTAGGGGTGGACCCAGCGATGGAGTTAGAAATGACACTAGAGATGAACCAAGAGATTGACCTAGTGATGGACCTAGTGATAGATTTAGAGATGGAACTAGAGATGGAACTAGAAATGGATCTAGAGATGTACATAGAGATAGACCTAGTGATTTATCTAGGAATGGACCTAGTGATGGAGTTAGAAATGAACCTAGAGAGGAGACTGGAGATGGTCCTAGAGAGGAGACTGGAGATGGTCCTAGAGAGGAGACTGGAGATGGTCCTAGAGATGGAATTAGAGATGAACCTAGAGATGGAACTAGAGATAGAACTAGAGATGGATCTAGATTGACCTACAGATGGGACCAGAGATTAGCCTAGAGATGGTACTACTGATGGACCTAGAATAGAGATAGAACAAAAGACGGGAATATTAAAATTATTATTAAAACTTCTCATGCAACCCTCTTTTGCCCACCTTAAACCTAACGACATATGTTTGACATACTTGAATCATTTGAAAGTCAACTTGAAGTCGCAAAGTACCGAAGCGTAAACTTTTGCTCTCCGTTTCCCATGTACAAATTTATGTTACGCATACGTAAGCATGTTTTTTTTTTTTACTCCTCCACAATTTCCTTTTTTCTTTCTTATCTTTTCTTTTTTTTTTTTTTTTTTGTTATTGTTATTTTTGTTTAATTTTAATTGAAACCACAAAAAAAAAAAAATAACAGGAAGAACAGGCGAAAAGTTGAAAATGATTTTTCATAATATAAACATTTATATGTGGGCACGAAATAAAAAAAACATAATGGATATTTTTTTATCGTACAAAAACTTTAAAAAGAAAATAAATGATGAATGAGAATGCAATTGTAAAAGAATTGTGTTTATTGCTTTAAAATTTAATTTACCATAAATTAGTTAATGATTTAGAGATCTTTGTTTTTGAATCACTTGATTCAATTTGAATTGCACAAGCCTTTTATGAATAGCTACACGAGAACCCAAGAGATCCTTGCATTAAACTGTGATTAGAATATAAATATGATAAGTAAATTTCCATTGTTTTATTATAAAATAAAAGACATAACCATAAATCAATGAGTATCCTTAAATCCAGAAAGAATTTTATTTAAATTTGCATTGATCCTTCTTCTCTCATTCTCAATTTACCTGAAGTAAGCTTCTACGTGTATGTATGACTTATTGACAAAATCAATTTATAATTTAAAATCGATTCAATAGAAACCAAGTTCATATGAGACTTAAATAAAGCAGCACCCCCACTCCTATTCCAGTACGGAAATCATCCTGGATATAAATACTTAAAATTCAATATGCAACCAATAGATTAAGGTATATGAAAGTAGATGAAAAAGTTGGTAATAGAGAACAATTGGATGACTTTCAATAGTCAATCACTTAAAGAAAATAAATGAAAAAAATAATTTTAATAAAGAGAAAGGAATCAGAAATTTAAATTACTCCTAAAATAAAAAAAAAAACAACTTTCATGTTCTTTCTGTCATATAACAATTTACCTGATATTATACAAATTTAGATCAAAGTATCAAATATCAACAAATTCTTTAACTACATACTACAATAGTATATACTTTAATTTATCAACCTTGAACCGAATGAAAAGTTCACAAAAACACAAATAACTAACAAAATTCGTGTCCTGATAAAATTATGAAATATTCTTTAACTTCTTGTATACAATAAAAGGCAATTTTGCTTATCCCCTTGATTCTTGATTCCTCTTGAAACTACTAAAACTGACACAAGGCAAAAGGACAAAATTTAAATAGTAAACAAACAAAATATTCACAAAATGAACGCTTCTTATTACCTATTTGGCATGCAAATGAATGCTTCTTACTGTATTGTATAGTCAACCAACTAAAAGATATCAGATACAAAAGTATCTTAATGTTAAGTAGAACGAGGCAAGGATAATAATAAGAATGACAACAACAAAGAAATACAAAAAAATGTTGAGGAAAACACAAAGAACAAAGAACACAAAGTCAAATGGCAACAAGCAATTCAGTGGGAAAAGTAGCAGCAGCAGCAGCAGCATCAGGAACAATAACAACAACATTTACATAACATAACCATTTGTGACTTTGTATGAAAATAAGTTTTAAATTTTCCATGTTAAATTTCACAAAATGCCTGATTTACTCACACACACACACATACACACACACACACTGCTATTCTTAACTCATTGTAATTGTGTGTGTCCTCATTTCATCTCAATTCTATTCTCATTCTGATTCTGATTCTCAATCTACTCATTGTAGGCATGAAGCCACGCATTAAGAATCACTTTCGTGCGCATCAACTCTCAATTTGGTTACGTTTGATACCCGAGCTCCATAGAGCTGGCATGGAAGATGTTATAGCGCGACACAATCTATTCAGAAATCACGATGATATGGATTTATATGAAGGACCTGTTAAACCGGATCCATTTGGTATCTCAACATCAACATCGTCCTCGTCATCATCATCGTCATCCTCAACACGTTTGCTCCTTGTCGATGAAACCTTGTTGATGAAGAAAGGACGCAGCACAAATGCGTCGGGTTATTTAAATGGCATATTGGGTGGTAAGTACATCACAAGGATCTATACACAAATATATATATTTATAAAGTAAAATTGGTATATGTACTTTTGTACTACTTATATATAAAAATGAAAATGTTATATTGTGTTGTGTTGTGTTATGTTGTGTGCATGAAAATTGTATTTGAAGGATACAAAAAGAGAATGTGTTGGATATGAATCTATGTGTCTGTAATTGCTGTCAAAGTAAAGCCAACTTTGACTTGACTTTGGGTTATCTTTTAAGTAATATGTATGTCTTTTTTATTTCGTTAATATGTTTTTAAAAATAAGAAAAAAGGAATGCAATGAAATGAAATGAATGAATGTAAAGTGAAAAATCATTTTTGTGTAAAGTTCCATGAGATTAACTCCCATTGGTATTGTACTTATTTTAAAAAGCTGAGTTAAGTTTACTTGTCTGTTCTTCAGTCTCATTATACTCTTCACGCAGTGATTAGCATTATAAGTTTGTCACAAAAGGAGACATCGGAGACCCCATAAAGTATATATATATATATATTCATGATCAACTCAACGGGACGAGTTGTTCTAGCCATGTCCGTATGTCCGTCTTTTTGTCCGTCTATATGTCCGTCTGGATGTATGTAAGCTAACTAGTCCCTCAGTTTTTGGTTAGAGAGCTGAACACACGAAACTTTCTTTACAACATACGCTGTACATCTGTAGGAATCAACCGAATTGGACTACTGGGGCGGGTATACCCCAGGATCCAAATTCTTGGTCTTATTAGAAAAACCTTTTTGTTCTTTGTATTATAATCTTTTGGAAACTATAAGTTTCTGACCCATATCCATAAACTATGTCAATTTCCAGACCCTCAGACTACTAGAAGGGGTAGCTCTCATACACATACAGATTCAAATTCATCTTCTTAATAGAAAAACATTGTTTTTGTTTTTTTTTTTGTACTATGAAACTGAAACTAATATGGACACTTAAGTATCTGTTCCATAAATTTCAAGACCCTCGGATTACTAGGAGGCATACCTCCCATAGAAAACATGAACTTAAAACAATAATCAACAGATATAAAAGTTGCTTGAAGAGTATTACAACTTCGGCATAGTCAATGTTAATTTTCTTTTTACTGGTTTTAAGTTTATTTGTTTTCATATTTCTTGGTTTTCATTGCTTTTTAACTGCAGTTGTCATTTAATTTTTGACAAAGGTAGTCAAGAGCAACCCAAAACAAACTTCAAACAATTTTCATTTAGACAAATCAATGTTGACTTCTTCTAGGCTTTCGTCTTTTCTTACTCGGTAACAGTGTTTCTTCTTTCTATCATTTAGTTCCCTACATTCCTTAATCACAATAAAAATCTTAAAATAAAAAAATAAATAAACAATTTACCAAATATAAAATTGAAGAAAAAGGTTCTGACATTGTGAACTAAGCATTTATGATTGCTTTTTACTGTTGCAATTTTCCTGAAAATCAAAGTCAAAGTCCTTGGCATTGTTGCTTTTTACAATTCAAACTTCCCCCCTTTGTTATCCTTATTCCTGTTGTTATTGTTATTTTTGATAGTCATATCAAAGTTTTACCAATTTACCATTGTTTTAAGACTTTTCCTCATCTTCCATTGTCACTCATTTATACAAATGTCCTACGGGTCATCATAATGATATTAAGTAATTTCCTTTTTAATTTACATTTTACCTTAAATTTTTGTATACAATAAATAAAATCATTTTCATGTTTTCTTTTAGCCTTGATGGGAGTTTGCTATTATTTTATTTAAATTTTCATGTAATTTAATTATATTTTCTAAATATTGAGGTTTTTGAAGAATCTTAAAAGCAAAAATGTGTTGACATCATACAATTGTTAAGTACATTTATAAATAAATTTTTGTATTCTTTAGGAATTTTCTAATATATAATTGAGTATTTAATATCTACTAGACTTCTGTATAAATTCATTTAAAAATGTCTTATTTTTGGTTTTCATGCTGAAATGAATGAATTTGGCATTTGAATTTATTAAAATGAATTCCAATGTCTGAATGTAGGTGAGATAATATTCCATGTTCTCATTGTAATGAAGCGTTGCCGAATTGGATTAAATTTGCTTTTGAATGTAATGCGCCATGGAATAAGACAATTCACAATAATTTACAGATGCCTTCAGTTAGGAATGCAATCAAGAAACTAGTAGTAGATACAAAGATCGGTTGATCTCTCACAAAAATCCACTTGCTGCTGAACTGAATAACCATAATTGTCGTAGACATCTAAAGAGGCTTCACTCAGCTGATCTCCGCCGTGGGCGTAACTATCACAATATACACTTAGAAAACTTCAGAATATTAAAACAATCCCCAGTCAACGTTTGATTCTTGTGTCTCAAGGTTACTTTTGTATTTGATCGGCGTAATAAAATGTTACATAAAAAAAAATAAATGTTTTCGAATGTCATTTTGTACTGCATTGTTCGTTGGTATGCATTCTGACTACATTTCACATCAACAATTGCATACGAAATATTGTACATTTTCTCTCCCCGGCTACATTTCACTACAATAATTTCGAAGAATTTGTATGCAATTGTTGTTATTGTGAGAAGATTGATTCACAAAAACAAAAACAAAATTGCAATAGCTCTAAAACTCGCCTCTACGTAAACAAACTTAACAAACAATCTAGCAAATGACCAAATGAATGCAATGACTGAATACAATGAATTTTTTTTTCTTGTTCCTTTCATTACTTTCGCATTTTTTACACACTCTTCTTGTTCCAATCGCTTTGATCGTTTATAATGGCATCGCTCTCTCAAATAAATTAGAATTCATTCAATTTGTTTCTTGTTTCGAAAAGTGAGTACGTAATTCAATGGTACTCAGTTATGTTAAGCAACTGAATGCATTCGTACAGATGTCTAATATATTTTAAATATAGGAAGTAGTCACTTAAAACTTTTGTATTTCATTTAGTGGTTTAATTTAGTTGTTTTAAAATGGTATATGATTTCAAAAGACATTTATTTTATTGTCACCTTTTTTATTAATGATTAAAATATCGAGTTGGATGATCATAATCGTTTTGACGTCCAAATTTTGTTGTACTATTGTTATCAGTTTATATATATTTTATGTTAATTTAGAAACATACAGCATTACATTTGTCTTAAGTCGGTTGAAGTGCAAGACTTTCGTCCTCCCTCAATAGCAGTCAATTTGCAAATAATTTCTAATGGACTTGCGACTAATAATGTCAGATTATTTTGTTTGCTTATGGATTTCATCGAACCTGCAATTTATGTACAGTGGAACTTCTCAATAGCAGAAACTTCTCTGTAACGAAGTCATTCTGAAGACACAATGTTTTTTTTTTTTTTCATATATTTCAACCTCTCTGTAGCGAACTTCTCTGTAGCGAATTAACTCTCTGTAAGAACGATCTTCAAGCACGCAAACTGTTCTTTCATATAAAATTACGTCTCTGTATCGAATTTATTCAAGCGCAATGCTTCAAGACAGAAATACCTTGTAATGCATAATGAAAATAAATCGAAGGCATGGATGACTAGTAAGATTTATAAGAAGTGCCTTATGAAACCAGACAGTAAATTTGGTAATGAAATGATGAATATCTTTCTATTTTTTGACACGCTCTGCGCTACAAATGTTACAAATATTTGGGGAATCGCGCAGTAAAGTTTCCGACAACATATTTGATTCTCTAAATATATTTGAATATTTCGTTTACAAGAAAAAAGCCAAATCTGACATGCAAACAAAAAGTGACGATTTTTGTTTTAATGAACTTTTGTTTAAATAAACAAGAATGAATTAAATATAATATTAAAATGTTTGGATTTTATTGCATGTTTACTCTTCAATATTTACAAGTTAAACTCCACTAAATGTTCTCATAATCAAAAGTAACTTGTTAATTTAATCTATTAAAATTACATACAAAACTAAATATGAAAAACCAGGGAATGGGTGAAATGAGGAAAACCAAGTAGCACAAAACAAAACAAAAAAACTGAGAAAAGAAACTAATAAAAATGAAAATAAAAATCAAACTAACAATGAAGACCAAAGCGCAAAACTCAAAAAAAAAAAATCGAAAATGGATTTGTATTCAAGTCAACAACAATTGCAACAAAATTCAGAGAACAACAAAAAATTTTACACAACTTAACGAGTAAACAAACCACAAAAAAAAAATAGAAATGAAATGGAAAAGAAACCTAAAATATCTAAACTAAATAAATAAAAATTTAAAAAAATAACAAAAACAAAATGAAGAATGGGTCAAAAGTGAATTGTATCAAAAAGAAAAAAGCCACACAATGGCACAAGAAATAAAGCAGTAAAGTAAATGAAATTTATTGAGCATTGTTTGATAAGAGATATTACTCTTCCATGTTCATATGTAGGAGAAAGAATCAAGAAAAAGTTGCTCAGACAATGATGAACAAATATATGTAATGGTTTTTTTTTTTTTAATGGAAATAAAAGAAAAAATAAAAAGTACACATCAACAGAAGATGTTTGTCATTGTATTATTTGTCTCGGAAATTAATAAAAATTTCATTTAAAATACAAATAAATTAAACAAAATATAATACAAAATTTGTAAGAAAGTAACAAACAATAACAGCAAATTAATTAAAACATAACCCAACTGAGATTGAAGTCAAAAGTCATAAATCAAGTGAAAACTCCTTCTGTAAAATACACCAGACTTCACAACATTTGTCCAATAAGTTTGAATATAAAAATCAGACATGAATCTTTTATGTATACAAACAAAATTGGGGTAGGTAGTACACTACCGTGAAAACATATCTCGTGAACTATAGGAATACAAAAAAATGCAAATCAAACCCTAAAAATGCAACGAGCGCGAAGTTGTCAATCATACTACATATATGCATAAATTAATTCATATTCCTTTTTGAATATAATCATGCACGCACAATACTTGCCAATGAATGCATTTATGCACATAGATCCACTGCTGCAATCAAGGAATCATATTTGTTGTCCCACTCTCAGCAAGTCTAAAAAATAACATTAGTTTGAAGATGACAAGCTTTCTCAGCATCCAAAACGCACAAAATAAATAACCTGTCGCAAGAACACACAGTTTTGTCTATGTTCGAAAATAAAACAAATTGAATGATATTGGAGTATTATTAGTCAAAGATTTGAATCAAATGACTCATTTAAAATTTTTTCTTCACCATTTATTTAAACAACGAATTAAAATAAACGCAAATGAAACAAAAGAGAAATTACCTTCTCGTTTTCGAAAGCATGTACAGTCGTAGCAAGGCAACATAACAGGATCCTGCATAAATACTTTGTAAAGCATTTGGTCTGAAATCATATTCGATGATAGCAATAGCAAAAATAACAAAAGAAATAAAGAAAAAATCTATAAAAATGTTACTAAAAGTATACTTTACTTTTTTATTTGTTAAGATTTTCCGTTGGATTATCCAAAAATTGTCTTTCATATTCTTCTAATTTAAACCATAACGAACTCAACAAAAAAAAATCAATCAAATTGATCACACAATCTCATGATAACAGCATTTTCATAATTATAAAATTATAATTTTGTCATCATTTTCAAAGCCCCTCCCCCTTGATGACGTATTCAGATGGTGGTAATATTGTACAAAATAATAATCGTAGAGATATGATTTTCATATTAATTTGATTCAAACACATTTAAAATCTATTAAAAAAGTCTGAATTAATATCGGTAAATATTAAAATATATTTAAAATATTCATTATACATACATCATTTTTTTGTCTTATATTTTTATGATTATGTTCATTTGGATTATTTCATTTGTTGATATTAAGTCACAGCGATCAGAAGTCAAATCCTTTAGTTATTGTTGAGTCTCAGAGATGGGGCTGTGTAGACAAACCCAATTTCTGGTTGGTTCTTGATTTTTTTAACTATCTCTATTCGTTTATTTATTTTTTGGTTTAAGAAGAAAACCATGTTTTTAATGTGATTAATTGAAAGATTAATTCATCAATTCATTTTATATAAAATATTATTTACTTTATAATAAATCAGATCGAGTTTAGGAAAAAAAAAGCTAAAATTTTATTTAGTTAATATATTTTATATAAAATTGCAGACCAATTTCTCAAAAACATAGTTTATTTTATTTGATTTGATTTTATATTGATTTTTTTTTTTTTATTTTACTGTTTTCATATAAATAATCTACAAAAGAGAGAAAGGTAAACTTTATTTAAATATCTTAGAAACAAGGACACCTGTTTGTATATTTTTGTTTTATAAAAACTATTCATACCATAAAATATAAATAATAATCAATAATGAATTCAACAAATAAAATAAAGAAATCTGGAAAGGAAAAAAACTGTATATATGCAATTCAAAGAAAATTGCAGAAATTACAATTTGAAACAATAAAAATTCCAGTTGAGAGAATTTTCTAAAACAAAATCTGCAAATTCAACACAATAAATCCCAAAAAAAAACACACACACATATATATACAATCTGAGAAAGAGAGGGGAACAAATATACAAATTATTACATCACATGAAATTAGAACAGGATGAGAGGCGAGGAGAAGAGAAGAACAATGCTATGATGGTTGGTGTTGATTTTTATAAAGCATTTTTGAATTAAGTTTTGTGGTAGCAAGCAACATGAGCCATGAGCCATGAGCTGTGTATGTATGAATCAACCAAACAAAAACATAAAACAAAAAATGAGAAATAAAAAAATTTACAACAATTTTTGTAGTATTGTTTATGACCCTAGAACTTTCTCCCTGTCTTACACATATTTCAAATGTACAGAGTATTTGTATTGTATTGTATATATGACGAACTGAGCGACCCCATTTATTGTGAATCTAAGCTTTGTTGGCAGAAATGCCAACTTTGCAATTTGCAATTTAACACGAATGACCGCAAGTAAAGCAAATAGGCTGACAAATACCACAAGAAAGCTATAATAAAGACCGGCAACCTTTAAGCTTAACACACACACAAGCACACTACACTAAAATATAATTCAGATACAATAACACACAGATACACACACACACACACACACACACACACACACAATGAATTGAATGAGTTAAGAAAGAACCTTAAGTGTGTATCCTTATTATTTGTTTGCTTAAGTCAATGCCAATCCTAAAAATCAAGAAGAGAAAAAATGTATTTTGTAAGAAAAATAAACCAAAAAAAAAACACACACACAAAATATTAGAAAAAGAAACTTTGCAGACAATAAAGCAATTGTTAACAGAATGAGACTCTTAGAGTTTTTTTTTTTTTTCTTTTCAAAAATGATTTTGATTTCCTAGGCATCACATGGCGTATGAGAAATATTGGTTTTTGCAATATTTACACAAAATTAATTCTCAACCGAAACCAAGTTTAAATGAATAAAAAATATCATCATCATTATGCCCATTTCCACAAAGAATTCGTCTTCGTACAATTTAGATTTACATAGATTTATGTGCTTGCAAAAATTTATATTAATCATACGCACATAATTTGTTAACCAAAAGTCATGTAGAGCTGAAAAATGAATCAAAAATAAAAACAGAAAAAAAAATTATAAAATGAAATACATATAATTTCAAAATTAGTTCAAAGCTAACTTAAACAAAAGAATCTTCTACTACTAAAAAAAAACTGAAACTGAAACTGTTTAAAAACTTTACTTTACTACGTTCCACTTAAAAACATAGATACTCATATAACACACATACACACACACACACACATAAATACATAGACATAGACTGTGTTGGCTTGCCACAGAAACTCATTAAAATGAGTTCATCTAAAACTCATCTAAGCAATGCAAACACACTCCACATTAACACAAGCACGAAACTCAAGCAAATTCAACTCCTCAATTTGACTCAACTTAAGTTGACTCAACTTAACTTGCTTGAAGATAACCCTCACCCACTCACTCACTCACTCACTCACTCACTCACTCACTCAGTTCACTCAGTCATATGCATTTCATAGTTATGTTAGTAGTTTTTAATCAAGTGGCGTCCTTGCCAACGCCTTCCAACGCATTGCTCTTTAGTTCAGAAATAGTAAAGTTAAGCGACCCTAAGCAAATGCGGCGGTAGTCAAGTCAAAAAACGTTTTATAGATAATGCCAAAGTTAGAAGAACTTTGGTCAGAACAATGCGGCCATTGGGGACTGACTCTCATACCCCTTCACACAAACACTTAAAATGCAGTCAAATTAAACATTGGCAACAACATTTCCTTCAATGAAACCATGAATAGCAACTTCTTATCATCATCATATAGCTGCTGCTGCTGCTGCTGATAATCTCTGTAAGCATTTTCTTTTCTTTACTCTACTTTCTCATGGGTTAAAGACAATTTTGTGCGACCAAAATACATAAAGGAAAACTTTTTCTTGAATAAGAACGAAATTTTTTGATTATTTTTTAATTTATTCCCCCAAATCTTCTCTTTATAAAAGGAGAGAAAAGTTCAAAATATTTGAGTAGATCTGACATAGGAATCAACATATTTAAATAATTTAAGTGCAGAAGTAATGAAAAAGAAAATGAAAGTAAAATTAACAAAATATTACAAAATATTCGTTTAATTAAAGAAAATGGTTTTTGATAAAGAAAATGTATTCTTTTTAATGATGCAGAAAGATCATTGTACACGCAATTTCTGGAGAGTATCTTTTTATTTATTCTCTAACTAGCAACCCGCCCCGGCTTTGCACGGGTGGTGTACATAATAATAAAAAAATCCTCTAAGCAAGCAGCTTGTGTGTGTAAATATTAGAGATCTGCATGCCTCCATTCAAACCTTCGTTGTTCTCATGCATAACATTGTTGCTAGTGCAATGGTTCGCAACCTTTTTTTGATGTTGTTCCCGATCATGTATCATCCCTTTCTTCTTAAATTTAAAATTTCATTTTCCCATTTATATTACAGCTGAATCCCGATAATTCGTAATTGCAAGGGAACACCATTTATTACGAATTACAGGGGTTTTCAAATTATAGAGAGACGAGGTTGAAAAAAGAAAATTGCGAATTAACGGGGTTTTACATTTCAGATCATTTTCACATATTGTTTAACTTTATTAATAAGAAAATAAAAACAGAAATATTAAATAATAATATTAAGAGAAAGATGAAGCTTTACAAAAGTTTTTAATTTTTGATTGCTTGAGGTTCTTTTCGCCTATCTCTTCAAATGAGTTTTTCAAACTTTTTAAACAATTAAAAACTTTGTGTTGTTGAATGATGGCAACTACTTCTATCAGCTTCCCGGATACAGCCAGGTCAATATCAACATTCACATAATCTTCGAAAAGGGTGACATTTTCAGAGTTCTCAGATATACGATTTCATAGATAAACTATGTTAAATTGCTCGTCTTGAAATAAATTTTCGTAGAAATCTTTATTAAAACCGCAAGCATGGAAGCGGTTTTGAATGCAATCTGTGTTGACACTACCCCACATTCTATAAGCAATTTGCCTTGCCGTAAATAGTGTACATTTAAACTCTTTTTTCTCATCAATGTTATTAACCAGATTAATAAACGTGTAAGGCGACAAAATAGTCTGTGAACTGATTACAATTTTTTTTATTTTTTTACGTTGTGCATTACGAAGTATAAGAGATTTTAAAAATAAATTACGATTTATAAGAGGTTTTACGTTCATTGAATTGCAAATAAAAATACGAAATACCGAGGGGACCAAAATGTATGGAATTTTTACGAATTAACAATTTTATTCAAGGGACCAGGAGTTTTTTACGAAGTATTGAGGTTTACGATTTATCGAGGTACGAATTATCGAGATTTCACTGTATTCAAATAAATAAACAATTCCTAATAATTACTATAAATAATAATGTAAAAAAAAAAACATTTTACTTTACATTTTACTTTTCATAAAATTAGTAATGATGCAATGTGTTTCTAACGTTTATCTTCGGTCTTGAGCCTTTTGCCACTCGTTTTCGTATCAATAGTTGTCCTTGCTTTGAGAGAGACTCACATTTACGTTCTTACAACAATAACAAAATCAACACACAATTTAAGATAAAACAGCAAAAACGTTTGTCTGCTTAAAAAACTTTAAAAAAAATTAATAAAAAAAGTACAAAAATATTTACCTTTGTTTGGTTATGCAAAGCAAATATATGAAAACATAGCAGTGGTCATCATAGCAGGTCTTACTCGTACAAATAAAACCGTGTTATGTTGATTCACTTACTGCGGCTTCAGGTGCATTTCATGTTATGTTCAGTGATTTCTTTGTTTAGTTGCTGTTAGCATTTCGTCGAGTTCGCAATGTGTACTTCACTTGCAGCGAAAACAACACTATGGCAACAACAACACTAACACTAACAGTAACATCAACAATCACAACAGCATCGCGAACATCATCAGTTTCAATCATAACAACATCACTAGCATCATCAACATCAACATAACATCAGCAACAACAATTTATCAGTATCAGCAACAATCAACTACATTATAAGCAACATCAACATCTATAACAACAATAGCAACAATTAACATAAACTGTTTTCCTTATGCTAAATAAATTTTGAATCTTAAAGTAATTATTGATTTAATTTTTGTTTTCAATAATTGCGCATGCAAAGAGCCACGAAAAAGCTCGTGGCTACACAATCAGCTTTGTGTGGGAATGATATTTCTTTACTTCTTCTCTTTGTATTCTTTGACGTTCGATGACTGTTTTACTTTTTGTATGCCTAAAACAATTTTCGAAATTATGAATTACTCTAAGTTACAAGGCTAAAAATTCAAATATAACCTATTTGTAGTTTTTTATAGAATGCGCTGGATTTTTCCGACAATTTAGTGATTTACTGTGTGATTAACTGATTCACGTACTCTCAAGCTATTGACTACTTAATCTCTTCTCGAATGACATCATCTCCGTAGTGAACAGCAGCACTACGGGTTACCTTTGTCCTTCCATTTTGGTCATGTCCCAAATATAGATAAGGATAGATAGATAGATTTATTTTATCAAAAATTAGGAAACTATTGAAGAAAAATCAAAATACCAAAGGTATAGACAACCAAAATCTCCTATTAAAAATTGATAAGTACTATTAGCAGTTATATGTTTCAAATTATAAGATAATTGATATCATTTAATTTTTGTCTTTATATATCTTTATCTTTATGTTTCCCTCTAGCGTCCGTAATTTTCAACCGATTTAGTTATTATTTTTTTTAATTCCAGATAAATACTGAAAATACCGAATAGGCTAAAAAAAATTACAAAAATATTTAAAAACATTTTAAAAAAAAAACCTTTAGCATATTTGCATACAAAAAAAATGCATTTTATACACAGTGTATGTTTGTGGATTTGTGTTGAAACAAATGAAGCACGTTTGATAATTTCATTTGTTTTTGTCATAGACATTCATCATTGTTCGATGACGCATTGTATTTGAAAGTGTTCGATCGAGATCGAAAAATTTGTAGAGAAGGGGAACGGTTGAAGCAGAGGTTGTGGGATAGAGAGTGTGATTGCTTTTCATTGTTTTTGTCTTTTCTATGAATAACTGTAATAGAGAGAATATAGTGATGCTAAAAAGGAAACAATCCTTGTGAAGTAGGGTCGGGTACGCTAGTTTTGTATAAACTTATTGAAATGTAATTTTCCTTTAGCTCAACCATCATGCAACAATCACTTTCTTTACTATAATCTTTTATACAAATATAATAGAGTTCAACGCACAAGTCTTGCATTGATGCACGTACATTCATTTGATATGCAGGAGACTCATTCTCTCATTCCCAATGGGCAAGAAATATTCAATCACAATTTTATTTAAATATCTTAAATTTCTTATAAATCACATAACCTTAATGAAAATTGAAACTAGCAATTTGATGGACTCAAACTAACTAAAACTTAAGAGTTCAAAGATAATTTTTCAACATATCAATAGTCTCTCACAAAGTTATCACACATCATAGAATGTGCCTGCAATAATCTTGAAACTAAACTTCCAATCATCTACTCAAATTGATTTAAACGAAGACTGCATAATAAAAAATATACGAGCTTAAAAGAAAGTTAAGCCTTCACTTGTGAACTTAGAAAATTGAGTTAAAGATTAAAAAACCAAAAAATATTTTTAGTAAAAGAAAGTAAACTTTAAAATTTTCAACTTTCACAGACAAATACCGACAAACTAATTACTAATCAAATATGGCCTATTTCAAGGATCAATAGAGCTAAACAAACTATCACAGCAGCACAAGCAAAGTTAGGTTGAAAAGGTCGGCTTAGCTTTCAATTAGTGAAGTATCTGAGAAAGAAAAATATAGCAAAGGACACAAATCTAAAAAAAAAACAAAAAAAAAAACACGCAGTTGGAAACAAAAACAATATCGAAGAAGAAAAAGAGAAGTGGAGAATCGGAGAATTGGAGAAGTGAAAAAAATAAAAACAAATCCTGACACAAAAACAAACAATAGAAAAAACAGTGAAAAATCTTGAAAAGCGACAAACAGCTGTCAGCTTGATACACAATAAGACACAGAGACAAACAGTCAACTAGATAGACAGACAAACAGACTGATAGACTGCCAGATAGACAGACAGAGAGACAGACAGACATATGGACAGGCAGACAAACCGAGCGTACGACTGACAAACTCCGAACGATGACAGCCAGGCAGACAGATAAGACAAGACGAGGGTGGAATTTTCAACAACAGCGAGTTACTATCAGAGTGATGTTGACATTAGTGAATGGAGGATTGGGCAGACAGGCATTTGGCCAACGCCTACCCATGTGCCTGCCACATAGAGTTTGTCAACGAAACTGTGTCATTCCGATTCACGATGAGTAGTCAGTCAGTCGTCCCACAACGATGATGATGACGACCAGCTTTGACGTAGTTTTCATTTGCACGCCAAAGCTCAAACCAATACCACCTTCGTCATCAACATTCGCTATATTCCAATGCCTGCGGCTATGCTATGAAGAAGATTTTTGCACTACGCCTGCTCATGTCTTTGGCCACCAGAATCGACGAAAAAGAACTAAGACAAAAGATGATGGTTTGGCTAAAGGAAAAGAAAGAAAAAGAATTGGCGCATAAAAATAAAACCAAAAAGGAGAGAAAAATGAAATGCAAAGAAAGTAAACAATGTGACCACAAATCGAATGTCCTGAAATGAATAAAAAAAGAAGAAAATAAATAAAAGAAAAAAAAATATTCTCTAGTAAAAACATGGCGACGCATAAAAGTTTGAGAAATGAAAATAGCAAGCAGAAAAGCAAATATGCTTGTGCTATGAAGAAAAAAAATAACAATCATAGCAGCTTCAGATACTTGAATTAATAAAGTAGCTTGACCTATTTCAATGAGCTTCGTTGAAATAGGCATATTATCCCGGATTACAAATTTGCAATAGAAAAACAAAAATTTAGAAGAGCCACAAATAATCTTGGACAGAAGATAGTTTCTTGTTGAATTTTTAAGCTTAAAGCAGAGTTTTTAATAAAGGATGATAATCGTCGTATTGATTTTTATTACACTCTTCATGGAGTGAATAGTATTATAAGTTTGTCATGAAGTTTGTAACACACAGAGGGAGACATCGGAGACCCCATAAAGTATATAAGCACGAATGTCCGTCTGTCTGTTTGTCTGTCTGTTCGTCTAATCCAAATTAAAGTTCTTATTAGAAAAACCTTCTTGTTTTTTGTACTATCGACTTGAAATTTGGACATTATAAGATTCTGACCCATATCCACGAGTCATGAAAATTTCAAGACCCTCGGAGGAGCGTGAAGAGTATTACAAATTCGGCATAGTCAAAGTTATGTTTTTTTTTTTTTTGTATTTAAAGTTACTCACCAAGCTGAAGAAATTTCTGTATATTTCATGGTCCAACCAGGGATTTGTGGTAAGAAAGTCATTCTGACGTAAATGCGTGTGACTCCTCGTCTGTGAGAGTGAGCGAGCTAATGGGTTGGGATGTTGCGAAAGTTTAAGGTGATTTTTTTGCTTTAGTTGGACCAGCTCAGCTTTGATTAGAGGAATATTGAGATATCTATGGATATTCGCAATTGAAATGTTTCAGGGAGAATCTGTTATATAGCAAAATATCTTCGATTGTACTCTTTGGTTGACTATGAAGGTCTAAAAGTTGGCTTAACTTAAAAAATACAAAGCATAATTTTCGTTCTTTAATTATTTTAAATAAAACTATAACATTAACATAAAATCCAAAGATAAAAACAACTAAATTTTACAGTAGGTTAGGTTAGGTTAGCTTGGCCGATCAAAAAGATCCCACATAGACCAATAGCGGTCCTTAGTGTTGCCAAGAAGAGCCTTGGAGAACTTCAGATTTTGTTCTTAATACACGTTTTCGCGAGTCTCAATAGGTTACTGCTCTTTTGAACCGCGATACTTTCCAAGGAGAGGAAAGACGCAGATCCAAGATAGCTAAAGCATGATTTGTAGAGAGCTGGACATTGGCAAAGTAGGTGTTCTAATGTCCCCCTAGCATTTACCTCGTTGCATGTTGTACATGCATCACTCTGAACCAAATTTTACAGTAAGACATGAACAATTCGCTTTAGAAAACCAAATGGAAATCCTCAACCAATCTGATTTTTATCTGTGCAGGGACTTACAATATAAAATTTGTTTTCAAAAAATATGTTTAACTTTATTTAAAAATGAAAAATTCAATCCAATGTCAGAATCTTTGTTTAAAGACAATCAATATATCCCATTAAGAGGACACCTTCCGTATTGACTACGGCAAATACGAAAGGTATGTCAATGTCCATCCTAATTGCACCATCCAGATCCACATTGTTTCTTTTTTTCCGACGACAAGCTAAGTATAATAAAAAAATAATAATATATTTTCAATTAAATATGCTGAAATTCTCATTTCAAGAGAAATGACTTACAATTGCCAGCTCGTCTTGTGCATTTATCATAAGATAAATCCATGAAGACATTGTGCGTAATTAAATTTACCCTATGAGATGCGGTTGTATTAAATAAACGTGTCATATTAGCATCAATAGAACAGAATTCTTGAATACCCAACTGAGATACAAAAAAAAAAAAAATATATCTTACTATAAAACTATTTCTAATCTATTAAATTAATTGAATACTTACTCTCCTCAAAGGTCCGATTAAATCAAAATGATATTCATATTTAAATCTGGGCAACCTTAAATCTAATTTTGTTCTTTTCAATGTTCTTCTCAATGCAGTCAAATCTAATTCTGGAATTGCCTCCAGCCAATACGGATAATCAATATATTTGCTTATGGT
This sequence comes from Amiota mariae, assembly GCA_035041805.1. NCBI lineage: Eukaryota > Metazoa > Arthropoda > Insecta > Diptera > Drosophilidae > Amiota > Amiota mariae. Next base: position 4,677,048 of record JAWNKV010000170.1, on the reverse strand, counting down.
ATGTGGTTTAATAATCACCATCCACCAATTCGGGCCCTTTAAGGGTATCTGAATGATATCGAATTTGATATATGATGGATTTGTTGAAACCACTACAGCGTGTCCGAAATAATCCACTCTCTGCAACACATCGATGTGCTTATGTTCATAATATCTTGATTTGTTTTGATAAATACAATTGAATAGGGAACGACGAGTTTCCCAAAAGAAATGGGAAGGCCATTTCGTCCTAAAGTATATTGCATTGACAAAGGCAATATTTGTGTTGACTCTGACAGGTTTAGCTGGTACAATATTTTTTATTTTATCATTAGTATTATTTGCGACCCAAGTATTTATTTCTTTAGTAGCCGCTATCCACTTAACAAAATTAATACGTTTTGCTTTCGACTCAAAGTATTTCTCGGCTATTTCATTAAATTTCGGAATAAGTTCCCCACTTTCGTTTACATATATTCGATTGGCCATTTTAAACATGGGATTTTTTAACCAGGACTTTATAAACTTTCCATATTTCTTTGCAATTTCTGTTCTATTTTTTTTGTTGCCTAGTTTCAGGCTAATGCGTAATTCTTTGGCAGTAATTCCTCCGGAACCCATGAAAGCCAATGCCAAGAAACTTTGTATTGCAGCAGGTGAGAAGACACCACTTAAATATTTGCCAATTTTTTCACCTTTTTCCATGACTCTAAAAATGTCCTGAGCAAACTTATAATGACTATTTAAAGGAACTTTACAGCAATCTGAAGTGTCTTCTGCTGCCATATAGCATAGAAGAACAGCGTAAAGTACAATTATCGGCTTAAGTAAAACTATAACAAACAAAAAAAAAAATAATAATAATATAAAATAACAAAGCATTGAACATATTTTTAATTCACTCATTTTCTATAAATTACATACTAAGTGTATTCTCTCTTAACCTTGTAACAAATTCATCTACATATTTCATAAAACTCACCCATTTTCAATTTGAAAATGCTTCTGTAGTATTTATAATATATTTAAAGAACGACAGCAAATTGTAAACTGAGATATTTTATTATAAGCGATGCATGTACACTTATTTATTGGTGAAAATTTATGATCTACATAAAACGTCAATCATGTAGAATTTCTATTGATTTGCAAATTTGATACACTCCAACTCCTCATATGGAATTAAATAAATCTGTTTCGACACGTTTATTTAACTCACAGAATGAATGAATATAACTTCAAATATAAAGTGACTAACTTTAGTCATAGTCTGAAGCAACAAAATAATATGATTTGTATATATAATTTTTCATTTAAAATATTTTTTTTTTGTTTTTTGTTTGTAATAATTTCTTAAGTCATTTTTCTTAATAATTTTTGCTTTTTTAAACAATTATATTTTTTTAATCCCTAAAATATTGTTTGTCTTATCCAATAATATCTCGCCTCCTTATTTCAGTAAGTGAATAATTGTAAATCAATAATTTAATAGAAGACAATTTACTAATTGAACCACACTAATAAATATTAATTATATTTAATTTTAATTCACTACTCCTCTTTAAAATTGGCGTCTAAATCAGCTTTGTATGGGAATGATAGAAATAATGTAATTTATTAGGGTTCCAAACCAATGTGAAATTTTACTCCACTGATCCATTCCAACCCAAAATGTTATAAGTTTCTTGTATGGGGACCCCTTTAAGTTTTTAATTTTATTATAATTTTAGTATTTGTGGTAAAAGTGGATTTACATTCTGTGAAAATTTCAGATCTTTTTCTATCTTTATGAGATACGAACGGACGGAAGAAAGAAAGAGAAAGATTTGTTGCTTATTTTGTTATGATTCACAAGTCGAAAAGATATATTTATCTGAGATGTTTAACAAAAACCACTTGATTGATTTGATGATCCATCAATTTCTTTCTTTTCCAGTGGGAATCTTTACCCGAACATTCTCCAGACTGTTCTATAGTTTCCCTGAAAATTTCACCAAAACCGCTAAAGTGGTTTCGGAGTCCATAAGTAATATTAAATACTTACAAACATTCACTTTTATACACAATAAATAAATTAATATATTAATTCAATTCAATTAAATTTTATTGAAAATACTAATAATTAATAGGTACATTTAGGATTTCACTACCGTCACAACTTAGTAGAATATAAGGGGCTAATATAAGCGTATACATCTATCATTCAAGTTCTGGTTGAGCCAGACTAACTATTTTAACATTAGCTTGCTTATCCAAGTCGCTGGTAGGCTAGGAAGGTTCAATATGCAAGCAAGAGTTTCTGTTTATAAATGGGTACGTAATGAAGCAATTATCTTTATGATATAAGGTAAGCAGTGTGGTCCTTAAAAATGGTTTGTTCCCAGGGAATATCAGCGATGTGGAGATTAATATTGTTAGTTTGCTTAAATGTAGCTTTCCGTTTCCTAGTGAAGTACATAGATGGCTTGAGTTTTATCCGGATTGATTATATTTAGTAAAGTAGTTATGAAGAGTTTTAAAAGCTACCTGGAACTTTCTAAAAATATCAGATGCTAATCGCCTAGAGTAAAAAATGTTTGTGTCATCAGCGAAAATGGAGGAGAGTAAAGGACCCCTAAGGGCAGCCAGCATGCAGATTGTTGGGTGCAGAATGCACAAGGCCAATATGAACTTCAAACGAACGAAGGTTACTTAAAAAGTTTTGCACAATTTTTACCAGCTCGGATGGGAAATTTAAGAGTATCATCATGTGGCTAAGCCCATTGTGCCACACGACATCGCACAATTCGATTATCCTATTAATCGAACTGTGATGAAATCGATTAGAAATCCATAGATTATTTCAACACAACATCGATTATTTTGATAAATCAGATAATCGATACACATCCCTAGATTTTCAATAGATTTTTTTCTTATTTACATTAATAATTATTAATTGCAATTGGCTATTTAAATCTAAGAAACTAAATATTACTTTCGATTCAGCGAAACTTACGACTCTCCATTATTTGTACACTTTATGGCAAATCCATCATCATCAGCATTTCAAATTGATTGATTTGAAAAAAAAAACTACATATTTGATTTTTTTGAACTTAGACGTGGACAAACTATGGATTTCCTCAACCAATATGAATTTAATTTCTACATTAATTAAAAATGTATTATAAAATTCATTTTAAAAACATTTTAAACTTTATCAATAAATGACAAGTTCAATTCAATGTCAGAATCTTTGTTTATACACAATCAACATATCCCATTAAGAAGATACCTTCATCATTGAAGATGGCAATTACGAAAGGTTCATTAATGTAAAATTTTTTCACGTTTCTTTTCCAGTGAGAAGCTACGTATAATAAAAAATATTTTACATACAATATTTCAAATCATAAATTCAAAAAGAATGACTTACATTTGGCATATTGTTCCTTGCAACTAGTGCAACCTCTAGTAAAATCCAAATAGACTTTGTGTTGAGTTAAAGATAAATATTGATGTTTGGCTTTGGCAAATAAACCTTTCAAATTAGCATCTGCCGGTGAGCAGATTTCTCTAATATTCAACTAAGATAAAAAATAATAAAAAAAAAATGTACTAATAAACTCTTCGGATTTTCATACTTCAATTGAATACATACTTTAGGCAAATAGGGCATTAAATCAACATTATAAACCCTTTTAAATATGGGCAACTTTACTTGGAGTTTTGTTTTTTTCAATTTTTTTTTTACTGCATTCAAATCAAGCTTTGCAATGTCCTCCATCCAAGAATCACGGCAATACCCAAAATCCACATCTCTCAATGGCTTAATAATCAATATCGAGAATGTCGGGTCCTTTAGGTATAACTCAACGACCGCGAAAACGTAGAAATTCATATTTATTTCAACATAACCAAAATCACCCTCTAGCTCCAGCATATCCACAATATTTTTACCTTTATTTGTATAAACACAATCGAAATCTCCGTACCCCGTCCTCCAAGCGGGAGCGAGACTCCATTTGGGCCTAAAGTATATGGCATTGACTAGCAAAACACTTGTGTTGGCTTGTATAGCATCATCTGATATCATATTCCTTATCTTATTATCAGTATGCTTTGCGACCCAAGTATTTATTTCTTTGGTAGCCCCTGACCAATCAGCAAAATTAATACGTTTTGCTTTCGAATTAAAGTATTTCTTGGCAATTTCATTGAATTTCGGATTAAGTTCCTCGTTTTCATCAACATATAGTCGAGTTGCCATTTTAAACATAGGCTTTTTTACCCAGGACTTCAAAAATTTATCATAATTCTGTGCAATTGATGTTTCTTTAGCTTCGCCTAGTTGAAGTACCTCGCGAAATTCATCGGCAGTATCTTTTTTCGCACCCATAAAAACCATTGCCAATAAACTTTCTATGGCAGCAGGTGAAAAGACAATACCAGTTTTATCATACATCCAATATTCCGAAGAATTATATCGGAGTTCTTTATACATTTTCATAGCAAAGGCATGATGACTATTTGAACCCGGTTGATTTCTTTTTTGTTTTTTAGTGTCTACTACTACTGTCATCAAGCATAGAAGAACAGCATAACTTGCAATTATCGACTTAAGTGAAACTATAACAAAAAAAAAAAAATAATATAAAATAAAATAACAAAGCATTGAATATATTTTTAATTCACTCATTTGCTATACATTTTTAGTATAAGTGTATTCTTTCTTTACCTTGTAACAGATTCATCTAAATATTTCATAAAACTCACCCATTTTTAATTTGAATTTGTATAATTATATATTTAAAGAACGACAGCAGCTAATGAACTGAGATATTTTATTGAAAGCGTTGCATATACACTTATTTATACTCAGATCTTCTCATCCACGTGACTTTGATACTCGATTGAAATTATACGCTTATTTGGTGAAAATTTATGGTCTAAAACGATTTGTAAATTTGACACACTCTATCTCTCACTTTAGACCATTGGTCTCCAAACTTTTCAGATTTGTGGCCATACTGATTACATTAGTGAGTTCCAAGAACCAACACCGTTTTAATTTTCCTGTCAGTGTTTTTTTTTTTTTTATCCAACTTATCACTACAACAATAAGCCATTAGCTGTCGCGGGCCGGATTGATGGAACTGCCGGACAGGATTAGCCCCACAGACTGTATTTTGGAGACCAATGCTCTAGAACATAAATTCTTCTTATCGAAATTCCTATCTCTTCCGATACGCACAAATTCTACATCATTAAACGGATTTTGATACGATTTTCACAGTCATTAAATGAATTCTCTGTGGAAGGAGAATTTATACTTTCTAATTAATTTTAATTAAGTCTTTGTACACTGTATGGTGGCTTAGAGACACTTTTTAAAATCAATCAAGTCATCTTTGTAAAACATCTCCTTTTTAAGGTTCCGTATCTATAGGGAGCTAACGGGGCCCTATTACTAAGCTAACGCCGTCCGTTCGTCCGACTTCTGCTCTATCTCATGAACCGTAATAGTCAGAGAGTTGAAATTTTCACAGAGTGTGTAATTCACTTGTGTGTAGAGCGACAAATACTAAAAATACACATTTCTAGAATCATTGTTCGTTAATTTAACCTTTTGTTTAACATTTTTTTTTTTTTTTTTTTTTTTGTATTATACTTTTAGACTGTTAATTGTAGTGTATTTTTAGGCTGTTAAATATGCCCATAATTTAATATTTTGAGCAAAAAATCTTGTACGATGATACGGAACCCTCCGTGTGCGAGTCCGACTCACACTTGGTTGATTTTTTAGTTTTTGAGACAATAATTCATTGTGCATAGATAATTTTGTCAATATAAAATCAATATTATTTTCAAATGCTGCGCAATATACAAGTTTTCTAATGCACCCGTGCAAAGCATGGACGGATCTCTAGTATTGTATAATATAATATTGTAATCGATCGGTTTCAAGACGTTTATTTAATTCAGAGAATGATAAAAATAACTTCAATAAAATCACTTTAGTCATAGTTTGAAGAAACAAACTACTTGTTATGAAAAAATTGAACGATTTTTTTCATTTAAAATTAGTTATTTCTGTGATGATCCTTTGAGGTATTTTCTTAATACTTAATTTTTGTTTTTTCCTTGTTTAAACTTTTATATTCTTATATGGATGAAATCATTCTGAAAACAAAGGACTAAATGAGACAACTTGCTTTCGACATGTCCGTCTATCCGTCTGTCGACAGTTTTTGAGCTAGAGAGCTGAAATTTTCCACGATGCTTTCTTACGCAATACATTTGTCTGAATTGGACCACTAGGTGGGGTACCTTCCATACAAACCTAGATCCAAATTTTAGATCCTTTTTATGTTTTTTGTATTTGGACACTATAAGTATCTGACCCAAGTACACCGACCATGTAAATTTTAAGACCCTCGAACTACTAGGTGGGGTAACTCTCATACAAAACCCAAATTCAAATTCATCTTCTTATTGGAAAAACTTTTTTTTGTGCTATGAAACTGAAATTTAAATGGAAACTATAAGTATCTGTTCCATAGCCACATAATTTTCAAGACATTTGGATCACTAGGATGTGTTAAAAAGGTGCGAGGAGAGTATTACAACTACGGGATAGGCAATCTTACCGACCTATTCTCAAGGCGATGACAAAAAAAATTTATGTTTGTTAACACCTAACATACAAATAACTCGCTGTTAATGGTTTTTTGCGGTGACAAGAAAAGCTCTTACGCAAACAATTTAATCATCATTTGCTGAGGAGGTGTTAATTTGTTTATGAAAAAAAATGTTAACTTGTGTGCACTGTTATCGCTCTGTAAAATGGATAATCTTTCGATTTGTTGATTTGTCGTGGAAATTTTGGAATATAATGAAAACTATGCAAAATGGAAATGTGTTAAAATCATTGCGGGATCATAGTGATCCATTTTCAATACAGGACAATATTTTTGAAAAAAAGTATCGATTATCAAAAATATTTTGCAATCAATTGCATACATTCACAAATACATATAAGATAAAATCAGGCTTGTCAACAATTTGGGGAAATAAACAAATTCAGAAAAAAAAAAATTAAATAGTCAGAATTAATCGGAGAACCTCTTAATCATTTTTATATAAGATTCCTTTTATATAAAATATATTATGTTTTCAACATATTTTAATTTTCTTCTAAGTTCGCAAACATGCAACAACTGAAGTTTACAGACTGTTAACATAACCTTTACAGACTGCTGTTAAAAACAGCTTTTTAACAGTGCAGCTTTCAACTTGTGCGAGAATCGGAAAGATGACAAAAGCTTTCCTTGTTTGAGGTGTCAACGCAAAAACAACGAGAATAGGTCGGTTAGCCACAGCAGTGCGTAGGGGGTACAGCTAGTACTCAATAAATATTTAATATAATTAAATTACTTAAAAATAAATAAAATAACAAATAATGAAACTAGAAATTATTATTAAAAATTCCCACTCCATGAAAATTTTAAATATTTTTACCTGCCATTAAGAAACTTAAGCATAAGTGTCTCGTAAAACTTAACCAACAAAAAAAGCTTCATAGCAATTCTCTCCGAAAATTTCATTTCACATTTCTTTTTAATTTCATTATGCGACACATTTATTAATAGAAAGATAAAAAAAAACCACTCCCTCGGTTCTATCCATAATTCGGTACTTCTTTCTAAAGATAATTTAAAGGATATTTTACTTAAAAATTCAAAACACTTAGAAAGAGCAAGAAAAGCAAAAGACATTGTCTTTATATCATAAGTATGAATCGTAAATCCAATTTCAACACATTTTCAATTACAGTAATCATTGTCACATTGCTTGTTGGCTATTCTCAGTTATCCTTAGTTTGCCATTTCTCTAATCAGAGAAACTCAGCTGTCTTGCTGCTGCCATTGCAACAAAACTCATTCAACAATACTTCATTATACGTGCTTAATTAATGCAAGGTCATTAGTTCATTCTCTCATTCACTTGCTTCTTTCTATAATCTTCATTTCACATTCCACACTCATTTGTTAGCTGTTAGTCCATGCTCAGTAAATGTTATCAACCATGTCCCTTTACACTTGTGGTACTTTTTCCTACTATCCCTATACTCTTATCCTTTTGCATATTTTCAATGTAGATTTTATGTACTTCTCACATTCTTCATCATCATCCTTTCCTTAATCTCAAGCTCAAGCCTTCGTTTGCTGTCATTTTACTAATTAAAGGCGCATTAAGGAGACCAAACGCTACTCTTAGTCGCCTATAAAGAATATTATAACCAGCTGGCTATCTCTTTTTTTTTATTATCTCTATCACTTACTTCTCTGTCTTGTTCATTCCAATTGTCTGTCTCTGTCCAACTGTTTGCCTTTATCTGGCGCTCTATTTGTATGTTCGTCTGTTGATGTTTTTATGTATTTAACCCTTTTTCATAATTTTATTTGTCCTTTATATTTCTTCTGTAGTCGTAGTCGTAGTCCAAGTATTTTAGTTATGCCTCGTCATGGGATTTTGCTTTATACTTTACACTACATTCTACATACATAATAGTAAGTAAGTAGTAACAACCGCAAAAACTAATGTTTCACACACAAAAACTTTTACATATTTTCTAAAACAAAATGGTGCACAAAGATAAGCAGCTTATACTTCAATTGTTGTTGTTGTTGTTGTTGTTGTGTTTGTTGTTGTTGTTGTTGTTGTTGAATTATTAAATACAAAATGTCTGCCATTTTAAGTTTTTTTGAATATTAAATTAAATACATGACAAAAATTCTTTTTACTCTTTGTTAATATTTGATCTCTTCACAAAAGTCTAACAAACAAAATAAAAACTTTATACCAAAATTGTGGCTTAAGTAGCCTAGACAAGTGGCCCCCGAAAAGTATGTTTAAGAATTTGTTCGAAAATTCCTATGTATGGTAACAACTTTTGCAGATTAGTAAAAGAATGTTTAAGCCTTTTGAATTGAATAGTTTCGCAGACTGTTTAAACTGTTTTGTTTTTAAAGTTTAATTTTCAAAAAAAAAATTTTACGATTTGAGTTTTCTGAACAATTTTATACTCTTCACGAAGTGAATAGTATTATAAGTTTATCATGAAGTTTGTAACACACAGAAAAAGAAATCGAAGACCCCTTAAAGCATATATATATATTCTTGATCACCACGATGAGACAAGTTGATTCAGGCATGTTCGTCTGACGACTTGTCTATGTAAATTTCAAGACCCTCGGACTACTAGAAGGTGTACCTCCCATACAGATCCAGATTCAAATTAATCTTCATATTAGAAATACTTTTTTTTTGTGCCGTGAAACTATAAATATCTGACTCATATCCACCAACCATATAATTTTCAAGACCCTCGGACCTCTAGGACCACAAAACCTGAATTTTGAACAATAATCAGCAGATCCAAATTCAAATTCATCTTCATATTAGAAACACTTATTGTTTTTTATACCGTGGAACTGAAATTTGGATACTATAAGTACCTGACCCATAACCCATAATCGAAAAACAGTTGTTGTCAAGTGCACTAGAAAATTTTAGACTCGTTTTCTGGTGTGCATATGTTAGTCGTTCAAAATGAAATGAAAAATGAGCAAAGCCCTTTGAACAAAAACAATCTTGCTCACGAATGAGAGCGAGAGTGAGTATTTTGGAACTGCTTATGCTTGAAATGAGAAAATTCGGGCTTGATGGATTTTCAACACAATAATCTCGTTTTTATACTCTTCTCGGGTGAATAGTATTATAATTTTGTCATGAAGTTTGTAACACACAGAAAGAGACATCGCAGACTTCATAAAGTATATATATTTGTGATCAGCTGGATGAAAAGAGTTGATTTTGCCATATCCGTCTGTCCGTCTGTTCGCATTCCTAGTCCTTCAGTTGTTGAGCTATAGAGCTAAAATTTTGTGCATAGGTTTCTTTTTACCAAACGCCGATCAAGTTCGTGAATCAGCCGAATCGGATCACTAGGGGGGGTACTTCCCATACAAACCCCCTTTTTGATTTAATGTTCGTATTAGAAAAAGTTTTTTGTTTTCTGACGTATCGAACTGAAATTTGGACACTATAAGTTTCTGTTATCCATCAACCATATAAATTTCAAGATCTTAGGAATACCAGGAGAGGTACCTCCCATACAAACACCCTTTTAAATTCAAGATCTTATTAGAAAAAGTTGGTTTTTTTTGACTAATTGATTTGAAATTTGGACGCTATAAGTCTCTGACCCATATCCACAAACCATGAAAATTTCAAGATCCTCGGACTACTAGGAAGGGTACCCCCATACAAACCGGGATCCAAATGAAAGTTCTTATTAGACAATTTTTTTTTGTTTTTTGTACTATAGACTTAAAATTTGGACACTATAAGTGTCTGACCCATAGCCAGCAACCTTTTAAATTTCAAGACACTCGGATCACTAACTGGTGTGTGAAGAGCATTACAACTTCGGCATAGCCAAAGTTAGTCTTTTTTTATATTTTTATTTCAGTATAGAAATAAGATAAACTTAAAAAAAATCATGAATCATCCATTAAACAGTTTTGAGTAATTTGATTCAAATAATTAAATTTAATTTTTCTCCATTGGTACCTTTTATTCTTTCATTCTTATTAAAATATAAATTCAATTTTCTAGATATTAAAATAACCTAAAGTCTTGGCATTACAAAAGTGTTGATTGCTACTTATTATAAAATACCAATTAACTTCATCATAATTTATTGATTGAAAACAATTGTCATAGTAATGCAATTGCATTTGTATTTATCCATTAACAACAAAATTAATTTCCTCTCTTAAGAGAAGAAAAAACTAATTCAAATGAAAATATAAAAGTCAAGACAGCTGAACATTTTCACACATGAAACAAATACAAATATAAACGCTTCCACAAATATTGACTTAAACTGACTGACATAAATACATGCGAGTATAGGAAAAAGTACTTGGAATGGAAATTACAAATATTTATACAAAATACGTGCACAAGTACAAGGACGAGAATGGAATGGAATGGAATGGGATGAGATGAGATTGAGTAAGTAGGAGTTTAAGAAAGAAAGAATGAAGAATAAAAATGAATGAATTTTTTACTCTTCAAATGTTTGATATGCAGAAAATTAAAAAAGCAAACTTTCCCAGACAAACCGACAGACAGTTATAACGAAAAATATTGACAGTCTGAGGGTTATAAGAATTGTAGTGGATTTAAGGAGGAAAATGAAAATGGGTATATGGTGTATGGTAGTGACAGTAGGAGTAACTTGGTTGACAACAAGTGGGAAGTAAGACTTGTAATATAAGACAGGCAGATACTTCATTCTTCAGACACTTGAAGACAATGACAAATACAATTTACCTAAAGATGTCTTCAAAAGCACTCTAGCGCATTTTGTTTCAAGGGTTCCTTGTTGCTTTCATGTGTAAAGCACATAAGCATAAAAGATAATAAAAGAATATTCTAAATAAAAAAAACAACAACACTACAAGTATAAAGGATTTTATATGGAAATCAGGCAAAGAGCAATGGACCGATGAAGTTCATTGTTCATTGTCTGCACAAATGAACAACAGAATTATTCACATTTAAGTTTGAATGGTTTTTTGATGATGCACCTAGGCCTAATATTAACACATTATGATAAAATGATATTCTACCAGGTCCTTTCAGAACTATCCTGAGTTCTTTTATTATGTAATTACTTTGGTCAATATAATATTCACAAATCTAGTAATGCTATCAAGAGTACATAACTTTCTCTTATATAGACTCCCGGCAAGAGTCACGCCTTTCCTGAGTTATGGCGCATATTGACTGCCCACATCTAAAAAATGCATGAGATGATGAAAAAGCGATTTCTCGCAATAGTGAAGTATACTGAACTGTATGAAGCTACTCTATGTGGAACCTAGACGTAGGTGAATACAATAGAATTGACCTCGAAGGGCAACGGAAGAGTGCTCTGAATCTTAGAGGAAGGCCTTGGACGCCTTCTCTGAAGTAATATATAAAGCAGTTCCGGAATAGGTATACTTTCCAGGTTGAGGAGGGAGGTTTAGTGGAAACACCACACAAGTGACTATAGGTCCGAAGGGATTCCTCCCTACCTCACACACAAAAAAAAAACAATATAAAAAAATACTAACTTTTGCTATGCCGAAGTTGTAATACTTTTCACACCCCAGCTAGTGGTCCGAGGGTCTTGAAATTTATAAGGTTGGTGGCTATGGTCAGACACTTATAGTGTCCAAATTTTAAGTCGATTGTACAAAAAACAAAAAAGTTGTTCTAATAAGAACTTTCATTTGGATCCCGGTTTGTATGGGAGGTACCCCTCCTAGAGTTCAAGGGTCTTGAAATTTTAATGGTTTGTGAATATGGGTCAGAGACTTATAGTGTCCAAATTTCAGTTCAATAAGTCAAAAAACAAAAAACTTTTTCTAATAAGAACATTAATTTAAAAGGGCGGTTTGTATGGGAAGAACCCCCCTAGTGGTCCGATTCGGCTGATTCACGAACTTGATCGGCGTTTGGTAAAATGATACCTATGTACAAAATTTCAGCTCTCTAGCTCAAAAACTGAAGGACTAGGATTGCGAACAGACGGACAGACGGACCGACGAACAAACGGACATGACTAAATCAACTCGTCTCATCGAGCTGATCACAAATATTATACTTTATGTGGTCTGCGATATCTCCTTCTGAGTGTTACAAACTTCTTGAAAAACTTATAATACTAACTTGAAGAGTATAAAAAATATATAGTATAGTATAGACCCCACAGAAGATGTTCCACTGTCTCCTGCTTGTCTTCATCTTAAGAGCTTCTTCAAAAATCAAAGTAAGGAACCTCTAGTCTTCTGGCATATTTACCTCTTCTTGTGCTTATTGTATTCTTTCTGATGAACTTTAGTATTAAATGTTATACTTAGTTTGTGGTTGACTTTAATGTTTGCATTGACAATGCTTCCTTAATCATTTGGAAACTGAAGTCTTTATATCAATTAAATATTCATTTATTTAAATATTTGTAAATTTTACATTTTAATAATTTAAATAAACTCTTCTTCTCTCTCTTTCTCTCTGTCATTTTAGTGACCACAATGGAACCAAATATGTTTACCACATGCATACCCATTTCTGGAAATTATACAGCTGCCGGAGCTACCAGTCCCGGAGCGGGAGGAGTTTTTTCACCCACCACACTTGCCAATGCCTCATCGGATACACTTGCTTCCGGCTTTGAGGCAGCCGGTTATGCAGCATACTCGACAGCATTAAGTGTTACCATAGCAATTGGTTGCAGCTTACTCATTTTGAATGTGTTGATATTCGCTGGAGTTTACTATCAACGTGACAAGACAAGACTTGAAGTGAAGACATTGCAAAAGCAATATCAACAGAGGAGCATGCATCAGCAAGTATCATATCCACCGGAGCCAATAAAACATGCACACTATCACATGGGGCATTCGCAAAGTGCAAATGTCATTGTAGATGTGGAAAATCATGGTGATCAGGGTGCAATATTGCTGACTGCAGCACCAGGTGGAGGAGGCGGAGGTGGTGCTGGTGGTGGGGGAGGCTCTGATATGAAATCCGTAGGACCACCTCCGCATATATGCACCAACACTAGTATGCAATTGGCAACGCAAGGTGCAGGTGGTGGTGGTGGTGGAGGAGGAGGTGGTAGTAGTGCTGTGGTTAATAATACCAATGGCAGCAGCATAAATTTATGTGGTAGCGGCAGTGGTGTTGGTTGTGGTGGTGGTGGTAGTGGTAGTGGTGGTAAACCACCGAATACAAACATGAACAACATGGATATGTCAAATGCCGCAACAACATCGTCATCATCTGCATCCGTAGGTGGAGGCATGTTAGGCTCTAGTGGCTTAGGTAATGTTACTTATAGCACAACATCAGCAGCAGCAGCTGCAGCAACAAGCAAACAACAGCAGCAACAACAATTACAGCAACAGCAACGCGAACATATGCAAATCAAAGGCATGAGTGGCACGCAAACCTTTGGCCGCAACCCTAGCAGTCATGCAACAAACAATAATAGTGGTGGCGGCAGTGGTGGAGGTGGTGGTGGCGGTGGCAATAATGTCAGCTATAATCCCGGCATGATGACTTTGCCAAAAGCCAGTGCAACTGCCTCGGCATTGCATAGTCATGCGGGTACATTGAATTATGCGCGGAATGCCGGAGTGCCTGGTGCCGCATTACTCGATAGTCGTGGCAATATGCTCATTACGAGTGCTGGTGCCATGGGTGTAGGTGTCACCATCAATAGTGGAAGTGGAGATTGTATGACTTTGCCACGAAATTTACAATCAGCAAGTTCAGCAGTATCAGCGCGACATAATCCATCGGCAGGTAAGTACTACAAATAAGATGCTTTCAAATAGTAGAAATAGCAAAACCATAAGCTATGACTCATGAGTATAGGCAAATGGTTATGCTTAGTCAGTTCATTGACAATACAAATTAACTTCCGTTATACGTATAGTATATTGTGGCGTATACTTAATATTTTTCTTTTGTTCCTTTATCGAATCACTCATGCATCTGAGGTCATCAAAAACACGTGTTAAATTAATTAATCACATTAATCAATTAAAGGCGTTAAATGTTAAAAATGAAAATGAAAATGGAAAAAGATAAAGCAAACCACATTAAAGGAAAATTGTGAAACCCAAAATCATATACGCTTCGATTGAGTTGAAGGAAAGTTAAGGGAATTGAGGTTGTTGCTTTACTTGACTTCTGACTTCTGACTTTTGTCGGCCAACCACAGTTTGGTTGGACTTTTACTATGGTTTCAATTCATGACGATGATGATTGTTTGTTATTTAATTGGTGGATTTGGAGAATTGAAAGGAATACAAAGAGTGATGAATGTTGATTGTTGTTAGCCTCTGGCCAAGTTGTCGTCATATCCGTTTACAAGTTACTACAAATCTGGGAAGGAATTGTCGGTGCCCCAAAAATGGCGCCTGTTTAACACCATTAAAACAGAAATTGTTGTAAAATTATGCTTGAGTGCGTCGCTTTTGTTCTTTTATTTTTTTTTTTAGTTTTCTTACACTTATTTCATGTTCGATGAACTGTTAAATACCATGAATTGTTTTGTCCTTTTATGTTTGACTGAAGTTTACTTAAGAAATTTTACGAAAGTTCTTTCTCTGTTCTTTCTTTGATTCAAACTTAAATTCGAAGAGAAAATGTGAATGTAAACTAAAATTATTAAAGTTTAAACTTAAATTTGTGGATTTAAATTTATGAATTTTGATGTCTTATAATTTTTTTTAAATGAAAATTTATTGAAATTCATGTGCTTCTTCTGCGAACAACTTTTGTCTTTGTAGACCCAAACAGCTGATTGCTTGTTTTTATTTCAGAATCATATGCATAGATCCATGATTCATCACTTGTTTAGATATTATATACTATACATTCTTTGATGAACCTTTAACGTATTTTATCAACATTTCTTTGCACCAATCGACACGATCCTTCTTTTAAGAGCAAATCTTGTTTACAGCCAAATGAACATGAAATATATTTATTATTAATGTTTGTTATACAAATGGCGAAAGATGTCTCAATCTTACGTTATGTCACATGAATATCTCAAATTATCAGTTTACGCACAGCATCAATATTTTCTGGCAAAACAACCACTTTTGGACGACCTTCACGGAATTCGTCCTGGAACGAACATCGACCACGTTTGTATTTGTTATACCAGTTTTTTAATGTGCTGTGTGATGTATAAAGAATTAAGTTCATCGAAACACTCTTGTCTTGATAATCCATCTTAAAATTTATATAAAATAATCGCACAAAAATATTCTCGAGTCAATTCCATATTTTGCCCAAGATGAATTTTAAAATTTACTATAAATAAAATAAATAAATAAATCACGTTGAAATAAAAAAATGTTTTAAAGAAGTTATGATTAAAAATATCAAATTATCATTTGGAAACGTCAGTGATCGCCTTGCAGTACTTACTGTTATAATGCCAGTTATATAAATAGAGATTTTGTTAATTTCCTCTCAAACTGAAGGCATCTGTAGATCATTTTGTATAGTTTGTTATGTGATGAACCATGAAGCGTCAGTTATTTTCCGTTCAGCTTTATTCCGAGAGATTTAAATGCAAGTAAAATCCCAGACCCAAGTATGGAATGCTATATGTATTTCTAAGACGTCGTGATGATTGATTAGTAGATTGTAATTTTAGCATTAAGGTTTAACTGTTTTAATAGCCATAGTAAGCGTCTGTCCTATACCGAAATATCTCACATTGTCGGCATAGGGAAGGTCAACTCCACCCATGTTAACTGAAAGGCACATCTCGCAACAAAGCGTAAAACTGAGTTGGAGAGTGTAACTCTATGTTCCAATGTTTAACCCAACTATGAAAGTTGTCTATATAGTTTTCGGTATTAGTCGCAACTTGAACATTGCAGTTGTTTCTTGTTAGGAACGCTTTATCGTCAATAAATGTTTCTATTACCGAGTCTTCATCATCGACTACTGGCATAACAGCGATGTACAAAATGGGTCTCTGCCCTGTATTCCACCCGCTCCAATGCGACGTATAGAGGATCTATCAACCTTCACATCAGGAATAGAAAATGAGATTTGTTTTCAAAATATTACATAGTTATTATTATAGCAAAATCTTTCAAGCATAAAATGTACTACTACTACTACTACTTACTATTAACTTTATTCAAGTTGCCTAATATCAATAAATAAAGCAATAAAACAAACCACAAATTTCAATTTGATTGATAGACACTCTTCTGCAAATTTTATAACCAAACAAAATATTTTTTTACGATTTACGTCAGCATAACAAATAAACGTAAGTTGGAATCCAAAAATATATACAAATATTGAATTGTATATTAAGTGAAGAGAAATAAAGTTATTCTTGAAGTGCACTCACCCAATAAGTTACCCACTCACTCACTCACTCACTCACTCACTGACTCACTCACTCATTCACTACACGAAGTCATAAAAATGTTATAAAAAGAAAAGAAAAATTGTTTGCAACATATTTTTGAAGTTGGAGTCATGGTTCAACGTCTGTTGTCTGTGATTACTACTTACTACTATATTATTTTAATGCTTAACCCAGGCACAGGCATAATAAAATCAGCTAAAAGTAATGACTACGAAATTGTTATATTTCTTTATTACTCAAAGTACTCCAAGGTAAACCGCAACAAATCCTCAAAGCGCCCACTGCTGAGCATATAAAAAAAAAAAAGAAAGAAAGAAAATTTAATTCAATATCAGATATCTGGACTATAAATCGAAATTGTGTACAAGTCTATTGAAAGTATTTACTACTTACTGTAAATGTGAAATGAAATGGAAGAAAACCAAATTTTTACTCAACTTTAAGTACAATTTTGAATGCCATTTGAAGTGTCACTCACGACTTATTAAATCATCATCAAACTTTTTATTATTGTATTTTCTTGATAAGTACACTTATATTTTTAATCAATATGATTTTGTGTTATTTTATAATCAAAATTCTTGCATTGAAAACTAAAAATTATTATTATAATAATAATATGAATAAGAATAATAATGAGTTTTTCTTTATGTTTCTCACTTTATGAACTCATATAACCAAAGGACATTTCTATAAAATGGAGTAGTGCAGTGACATCATACTTACTATTCCGTGAGCAAATCTTATATATAAAATACTTTTGTTGTAATGTGCCACTACTTAAGCATGTTTAACTATAATAATTTGTAGAACATTTTACTATACACGTACTACTACTATATGTATATTTTTCATTCTAATTGCTGCTTAATAATACAAGTGGTCGTCGCCGTCGTCATCGTCATCTTCGTCATTTCTCTCTAAGAAATAATAATTTTCATTGAAATTTATTGAAATTTCTTACAGAAAATGCTTAATAATTATTACAGTATATTGATTTTGGTGAAAAATTTGTAAAGACCATCACAAGATGTGTTGATAATTTACCAGATCTTTTAGTTTTTGAGATATTAACCTGATTATTATTTGTTGATTTAGCCATGTCCATCCATCCGTCCGTCCGTCTGTCCTTCTGGCCGTCTCTATGTGTCCAAACCAGTCCCTTAGTTTTTGAGCTAGATAGCTGAAATTTTGAATGGTACTTTCATTGCATATGCAGTACATTTGTTAGAATCAGCCGCTAGGAGAGGTACCCCCCATACAAACCCATATCCAAAATTTATGTTCTTATTAGAAAATCTTGTTTGATTTCTGTACTATCGACTTGAAATTTAGACACTATAAGTATCTAATATATATCCGCCAAACTTATAAGCCCCTTGTAAGGAGCCTCAGACCACTAGGAGGGGTACCTCCCATACAAATTCAGATTCAAATTTATCTTCTTGTTAGAAAAATTTATTTGTTTTCTATACTATGGAACTAAAATTTCGACACTATAATTATTTTTACCTATAACCACCTATGTATATATCAAAACCCTCGGACTACTAGAAGGGGTACCTCCCAATGGGAGGCTCTGATATAAAACATGAACATTAGAACAATAAACCCCCCTTTGAATGTCTTTATATATAATAGCAACCCGCCCCCGCTTCACGCGGGTAGATAGATAGAAAGATAAATTAGTATTTTAAATTAGTACTTCATTTGGACAAATAAAAAACAACAATTCCTTACACTACAATTTTTTTATAGGAACCACCTCACCGCTCTTGGTGTACATCATATTCAGAAAGAAGAGAAAGAAGAGCGCAATACTCTCACACAGTAGTTAATAAATAATAAGGAACAAATACAACAACAACAACAATACAACAAAATTAAAGAAGCAGCAATGCAAGAACAACGAAAAACGTACGAAAATTTTTGTAAATAGTATAGATTTTTGATTATTATTGTAATTTTTGTAGGGATCCCTGATTTTCTTAAAAAATAAAACAGACTCTATGTCAATCGCTTAAAATGTATTTTTCTATAGGTGAAAGAATTTTTAAAATAGGTTAAGTAGTTTTTGAGACTTATAATAATAGTATAGATCTATAGATTAGAACCTCCAGATTCCAAATATGTCCTTCATTTTGTTGTATTACGTCACATTTGAATTTTGAAAATTGATCAAAAAAGGCATTTCACAATCAAATATAACGGTAAAAGGTAGTATTACAACTTCGGCATAGCCAAAGTTAATCTTATATTTACTGGCTGTTTTTTTTTTTTTGTTTTTTTGTATTTATTGAGACAAAAGTTTGTGGTCTCCTTAACATTTTTTCATATTAACAATACAAATCACTTTTTAAGTAGAGATAATCGAAGATGGAATCAAAAAACATACGGGTGCGCCATCTTTTATGTTGGTATGTTAATATTGAATAACTTTGACATTTGTCAACCGATTTACTGAAGTAGATATGAGTTTGAAACGTTAATTTAGTACAATTTTAACTATGAATCGCTTCATATCGAAACAATGTCCCAAAACAGTGACGCTGTACATTGAAAATAGTCTTTCACTTGTGTTAACTTAAAAAAACATGTGTCAAAAAAAACGTGGCCAATAGGCACCGTCTGGCAACTATATTCGTCATTTGTTGTTGAATTTTGTTGATCACGGGACAGTGGAAGATCGTCAACATTTCGTTCATCAACGACCAAGACTTTCCAATGAACTGTTTGAAGCGAACAGAGAGAAGCGTTGCCCAGAACCGAAAAGTGTCATATTGTCAACGCGCTCAGCATTTTGGCGTCAGTGGTACCACTTTGAGGCGCATTTTGAAGGATGATTTGCATTTGTTTCCGTATAATGTACAATTAACACAAATAATATTGCCAACGGACCGTCCACGTCGCTTGGAGTATGGCCAAATGTCTGATGTCAAAAAGAGATCTCCAAATTTGACCCATCCGAACTTTTGTTTTTTTTTTGGCGGTTATTTCAAAAGCAAAGTGTACATCAGCAAGCTTCAGACCATTGACTAGCTCAAGACAAAAAAACGTGCCGAAATCATCGCTATACCGCCCGAAATTCTCAAAGAGGTAATGGAAAATGCAGCAAAAAGGGCACATTTTTCTGTGGCCAATAAAGGCAACCACTTAATTGATGTGTATTGAAAAACTAGTCCAAATAAATTGCAAAGGACCAAGTTAAATAAAAATACCTGATACATAAAATTCGGTTGTTTTTTCTCAAAGTTATTCAATATTAACATACCGACATAAAATATGGTGCATCCCGCAGTTCATTGTGCACATGATGGTGATTCCTTCCCTGGATCATTCGCCTCAGAAAAATTTGCCTACAAGTTACCAGAAAACTTCTTCTTTGGCTTTATTCAAATCAAGGGTTGTCATTGCAACCCTGGCACTTCGATTCCTTCATGACAAACCTCACAGAAGTAGTACAATAGTATGGTTCCTTAGCATAATCAAATCTGTGAAAGTTCTTCCTAAAATATCAATGGTCACTTGTATTCTGGGAAAACTTGAATTTTACTTTTCGGTAGACACTCAGTGATTTGTACATTTGTACATTTTTATAATCTTCTTCTTCCTAATCAATTATCAGTTAATTATGTTTTTTTATGAAAAAAAAAGGTATGAAATCATCATTTAAACCGATTTTTTTCTTTTATTTTCTTATATTTATTTTGGAATCCATGAGAAATAACTTGACTTTTTCATTTATTCATTCATATTTATATATTTATTTATTTTGTTCTTCCCCTGATTACTTGAAAAACTTATTGTAATTTGTAATTGTAAATAACGACAACAAAACCAAGTTTTCTTTTTCTTTTTTTTTTTTTTCTTATAAACCAACAACCCTCAAACATTGGAAACATTGGCGGTTGCGGCATTTTGTAGCATTTAAGTATGTTGCACGTTATTTTTCTTGGAAAAGCAAACTTACTTAATACAAAAGCCGGAAATGGCGGCTTATAGATGATGGTTGGTTTTTCTGATTCCAATGCTCCAATTCTGGGGGTGTGTAATGCTTTGTGTAAATGTGCCACCGTAAGGACTCTTGAATTATTTATAATTATTACCAGTTTGCGTGTAATTAGGCTTCAGGCCACAAATTGAATTAATTTTTACAACTCACTCAATTTACTGGAGTTTGAAATAAGCTTACATCAAAAGCAATTTGTTTATTTACTAATTGATATGGTTGATTTCAATGAATTTTGTTGATTCATAATTACTTAATTCAATGTGGGGAAATACGATCCAATTCTACGTATTTATGATTATTTAAATTGATACCTTTCACTTTGTTTTATTTATTTGTTTATCATTGTTGTATCTTTAGATTAGATTAGATTACACTATATTATGTTTCTTATTGTTAGTCTTGGATGTAGGAAGATAAGGGAAAGTTGACATACAAAATTGGAAGGAATATTGTTAAAAGGATACAAAATTTCTTTATTTTTGAAGTAAAGCAAGAAATTTGCTGTTAATGAAAACCGTGATTTGTCCATTCGTTGCAATGTGAAGCCATTGGAATTGTGTTCCTCGTCTACGTGGAAGATCTTGGTCTATGACTGTACAAAATACAGTTGATAGAAGAACTGAATCCGGTTGACATACCAAAGCGTCGAATTTTTAGTGAGTGGGCCTTAAAAAAACTGGAGGAAGCACGTTTTTTTATCGAACAAATGCCTTCAGCGACGAAGCTTATTTCTAATTGAATGCCGAAAAAAAAATTGCCGAATTTGGTCCTATGACCAGCATCAGGCAATACAAGAGCTGCCAATGTACCCAGAAAAATTCATTGTTTGGTGTGGTTTATGGTTCGGTGAAATCATTTATAACATGAGATCAATTTTATCGTCAATGGCACCCGCTATCGTTCAATGGTGATTTTGAACTTTTTATTCCCGAAATGCATGAGCAGAATCTGGTCGACATGTTGTTCCAGCCAGACGGAGTGACATCCAACACAGCACGCAAATTTGGTTTACCAATTGAGAAATGAGTACAGTGAGAAATTTATCCCGCTTTATGTGTGATTTGACGCCTTTAGACTATTTTTTATGGGGTATCCCCATCATATCATATCAAATCACTCGTCTATGCCGTTATGACAGAGTCAATTTCAGCTTTAGAAGACAACATTACACGTGTCAAAATACAATAGGACTTGTCGTTTGGACCACTTCAAACGTAGTCGTGTTTAAAAATTTTGCTTGTAATAATTTTACGTGGGTCAAAAAGTCCTTAGAAAATCAGAACTTCATCGTAAAAGTGTAGTGCTGTTCATGAGTCTGTGTAGTAGAACATGAATCTTCGACCGGATCAAGTGGTAATTGCAAGAAACAATGTTTCAAAGTTTCTTTGATGACTTTTGCAATTTGAGGCCGAGAGTTGTTGTGCTGAAGGATAACTTTGTCATATCTATGACTTATGTTTGAGCTTCAATGCTCAGCTCAATTGCATCAATTATTGTTAGTCACGTTCCCCAGTTATGGTTTCGTTATGTTTGATTAGCTCATAGTAGATCAGTTCTAGCTAATCCCACTAGATGCATAGCATTAGCTTCTTGCCATTAATATGATGCATAGCCGGGCTTACACTACGATTTTTTGAGCCTTTGATTAATGTAGTAAATCCACTTATCGTCCCCGATCACAATTCAATGAAAAACCCCTCCTGCTTTTACCTTTGCAGCAGTGGTTCGCACCTGAAAAAACCGAATTCGACGTCTATTAGCTTCACTTCATACGGAACCCAAATTTTCTTGTCCGCCATACCCATGGCCACGAGATCAAAAGTTCCCGCAAATGATATTTATTTGGCCTAAAACTCAACATTTTCACATGAAAAAAATTATGTGATGCTGACCCCAAAATACTTCAAGGTTATGGTGTATCATACTTATTATATATGAAACTCGAAATTCCTGTCTCTTCCGATACGCATAACTTCTACACCACTGAACGGATTTTGATGCGGTTGTCACTGTCATTAAATGAATTTTCTGCGAAAGGATACAATACGTTCTAATTAAGTCTTTGTACATTGGGTATATAGTGACTTAAACATGTTTTAGAAATGCCATCTCCTTTTATTAGTTTTAAGAATCAATAATTTTTTGTGCATAGATAATTTTGTCAATATTAAATCAATTAAAACAAATTCTTTTTAATTAGTTATGCTGATAAATTGTAATAGAACAAGAAATACAAACAGACATCGATCGTTCGGCTTCAGAGTGATGAAACCGTAATCAGTTTTTCAAATGCACCCGTGCAAAGCAGGGACGGGTCTCTTGTAATAATAACATAAATGAAACTCTTGAAATGAAACTAAACTCCCTAAACTATTGAATAAACTTTTGAATGTTCTTCCTAAAATATTCTCATATTATAATTTCAAGAGCATTAACCGAGATTTCTTTAAATTTGCATAAGATTGTTTTTATATTCTTTAGTTTTATTCAAGAATAAGTAATAATCTTTACCAAGAAGCTCTGATGCATGAAAATAATTTAATAATCACTTTGTGTGTTGAGTGTTGCTACTTAACTCATATGGATTAATAACATTTTTCAAAGTTTTTTCACACTACTAACAACATGCGAAAACTCATCAAACTTAATGGGTAGTAAGTTCTAGAAAAACCAGAGAGAGTGGGTAAAATAAAAATACATACCTTATACTATACAAAGAGAAATCTCCTAAACTGTTCGTTTGAGTAACAAAACAATTTAAATAAACGACTGCGCCCTTAACAGTTCCTCAAAATACATCTGTGGCATTTTGTTGTATTTTCAGGCAATTTTTACTTCTTTCAATTCTTTTTTTTTCTTTTTTTCTCTTGGTTTATTTTGGTTGCTTCAAGCGAAATAAATTTTACCACACAAATACACGCACACGTGCAGACAGCTAAAGGCCTATCTAAATAAATAAAGTCTATCAAAAACCAAAGACAACCATTTGAACGAACAGAGTGCAAAAAAAAAATGGAATAAAATTGAAGGAGAATCAGAATCAGTTTGGCAACTTACTTTGCTTTTTGATTATGTTTTTGGTTCAGAATCTCACACTCCTGTATCAATATCATCGCATATCTACCTTAGTTTGTTTTACTTCTTTCTCTTTCTCTTTTTTTTATTTTTTTTTTTTTTTCTATATTTGAGTTTGTCATCAAATCAAACATATGTTCGCGCCATTGGGGATGAGTCGCGATTCATAAATCTGACGCTTGCAAATAGATTTTTTTCCTATTTTTTTGCAATGTTTTGTTTGCTTTAAAGATTTGAAATCATTTTTTTAGAGGCGTCATACAGAGTGTGAAAGTGTGACTACATGCTCCTTTAGATATGTACTTTTCTATACTTTAGCTTAAATTTCAATAATAACAGAACAGAATAGAAAAGAATAGAATAGCATAGAACAGAACAGTTGAATGAAGTTGTTCTTATTCCTGTGGTTTGGGTTTGAATAGGATTTTGCACATGCTGACTTAGCATTTGTTGATGATGATGTGACTAAAGATGAGCCTTCATTCAATATGGCAACAATGATGAGAATGATGATGGTTATAGTAATGACATGGAAATGATGATGGTGTTGCTTTTGGTGGTAATATTGATTTGAGTTGCCATATCTTTTGACACTTTTTGCTTGCCTGCTTGCCTGCCTTTATGGTTTGCTTCATTTTATTTATTTATTATCTCATTTCATTTGCTCTCTTCTCTTTACATCTCTAATATTTCTGTTGCTTTTTACTTTTTAACATGTCAGCAAAATAAAAAAAAAAAAATATCGTTTACGCTTCATTGTTTTTGCTCAATTTACTCGTTTCTCAGATTCTTTACATTTCTTCCATTCAATCGCTTCAATTCATTCAGCAGGATTCAGTTTCGCTGTGAAAGGATTAAGGCTCGCATTTTGCAAACTCACGCCTATTGATAGAATTCTGAGATTTATTAAGGGCTAAGTAAGCGGTTTTTTTTTTTTTTGCTTCTTCTACTTATTTCTATGCAAAGCAAATGTCAAATAGAAAAATTCTAAATAGATTCTACAATCTATAAAATTGGGTCATGCGCAACGAGGTTGGAGGTTGGTCAGTGAACTCGAAGTGAAAAATCCAATGAAAATTCTATGAAAAATTAGCATATAATTTAATGCCTTTTAAGCAAGTGAAATGAATAGAACAGAATCGAAAATAAAATAAAAATAAAGGCAACAACAAAAATATAAAATCTAAATTGAAAAATCTAATGGCATTAAAAGAATTAAGTATACACAGGAATAAAAAATATACAATATATTTTATATTGTGGTATAGTACGAGTATTGCAACAACCAATGAAGCATATAAAGTCATTGAAAATCTTTCTACTTATATAAACACATGATACTCTCACAGTTATTTACCACATACATACGTACATACATACAAACGTATATACTGATGGCACACATACTCATTGCTACAATTAAATTAGATTTATAGTTCGCTTGATTGCAAAACGAAGTTATACTTGTGTATAAATGAAATCAAACAGTTTCCACTATAAATCTTTTCCTATTTCATTCTTTCTCTTTTTGTAAAACAAAAAAAGAAAATTTATATGAAAAACTAAACCCAAGTTAAACAAATGGTTGAACTTTGAAAGCATGGAAATCGTACCTTGTTTGTCAAGTCATCAATATTCGGTTAAGAAATTGAAAGCAAATGTGATTCACAGTAACATGAAAGTATGAAAATTGACAACGAAAATTTAGTTGACTCATATTTTAGCCAGAAACAGACACATTCTGGATCATAAGAATGATGATGATAGCAGAAGTAATAGTGAAGAGAGTAAAGAAAAAATTCTTTGTAAAATTTATTCAATATGGGAGTAGATATGTAGAAACAAAAATCCAAAGTTATTCAAGTGATTTAATGAAATACATACGAAGTGAGACTATATAGTAAAAATACTGAGATTAATTCTTTTACAAAAGGACTTAGCATGTGTCACAATCATAGTATTACAGACAATTGTTGTTGTATTATAAAGCTTTGTCACTCTCCCAAGTCCATAGTCATAGCCTTCTATTGCATGTGATCTATTCTGATAAGTGTTTCAATAGTAGACCAAGAAATTGTCTTGAAATTTCATATGATATTTTTAAAAACAATGCAGCTATAACTTATCGTATTCGTATATGACAAAGAATGTTTTCTAGACTGTTTTTGAGTGGGTTTAATCTTTCCAAGATCCCAGAGACCCCGTTAAGGATGATGTTCATCAAAGAAAAAAAATACAAAATTACTACAAACTTACTACAAAAAAACGTTTCCACATAGAGTAGCATGAAAATAGTTGAGCTCTTCCGTGACTCCCATGTATGGTATTCGGATGGCTTTTAAAGAGACACTAGTGTTGGAGAAGAAATTTATGGGGAAAAATATAGGAAATGCTTATTTAGTGAAATGAGCCAAGAGAACTCAGTTTTCCAGACTGAAATTCATACAATTCAACTATGTCTTAGAGAGAAATTACTCTGACAGCAAGACTGTGTTACAAGTACTCCACGCCTTTATGTTTAAATCGAAGATTATTTGGGATTGCTTAACTTTACTCAAAAGACTTGCATCAAATAATTATATAAAACTAATGTGGATACCTGGGCTTTTGAATATTTTGGGAACGAAGAGGCGGATAAACTTGGTATGAAGCTTCAAACATCTTCATACGACCAGAGCCTTTCTACAGAGTCATCTAATTGGGTAACCATTACATAGAACCAAATTAATTTGCAAATTTGCCTCCAAAATATACCAGATAATCAGAATAACTGTAATATAGCAGGATTGGTTATCACAATCAATAGGCCCATTTATGGCTTCATTAGACAAAGGTGTAGTAGTTTCCACCCCTTCCCTAATCTATACATATAAAAATAAATAGCTGTGCGTTAGTCTCGCTAGAACTAGAGAATAGCTCGACCGATTTGAATAATATTTATTTTTCTTTGTTCACCTGAATACTGGGGTGGTTTAAAAACAAAAATAATCCCAAAAAACCAAAGGAACAGCCAAAAAATCGAAATGAACCGAAATAAGTGAGGTGTGTTAGTCAATCATCTCATCGGGGAAGCCAATCAGGAGAGGCAAGGCAAAGTCTTCCCGGGTATCTAGTCTAATTTAATGTAAAAATGGAATAAATATTGAACAAATCATTGAACTAATCCAATCTGTCTATAAAGCAAATATTCATTCAATTCCTGAAACTATAAGAATTAACAAAGAAGGCATAAAGTAAACATTGTACATAACAAATCCCAATAGATGTTTAATAGTTACTTAGTTTCATTACCTTATAACCACATCTCGGTGGAATGTATGCAAATATTTGTATATGTATATATGATATACAAAATAAATTTATAGCTTCAATTGATAAAATTTATTATTGAATTGGTTTTTGTTGATGCCCAGCCCAATGTTTTAGTTTATGGAACTTAGAAGGCACAACAGGTCGCATTAATGTTATTTATTACATGCAAAAGGCGTTTATCTCTCTATTTTCTAGTAGTGAGTTATGAACTAGAAATCACAAACTGAACACTTTCAATTTAAGCAAAGGTTTGACTTTTAATCTTTTAAAAATAGAAATTTTATAGCAAAAATTAAATTTGACAAAGTTTTCAATCTTTGGTACACAGAAATCATAAATCTTCAGAACAAATGCAATCAATTTTCATGGTTCATAGTGCATAGTGCATAAAAAAATATGACATATAATATGATATATTTATTTGATAGGATATTTGTATCACATTATATGATGAACTACTAAGTTTATACGATAGCTTTTTTTTGTTTTAGATGTTTATACTTGCAAAGACTTTGCTGTTTATTGAGACCGAATTTATGTTTGCATAAGTTTGCATAGTTGCCATATGCATAAAATATAATGTGGCTTATCTATCAAAATAATTGCACAAATTAACATAAATATAAATGAATAATGTAGATATCCATTTTGTATAACTTTTTACAACGAGTTTTCAGTATATAATTCACAAAATCATTAGGAAAATGAAAATAAAATAAAGTAGTTAAACCAACTGGCAACTCTGCCCGAAACAACATTTTAAATTTCGACACACTAATCATTTACACTACATTTCAATGCGTATTACATAAATAAGATCAACTTTAAAATGCGATTTGTCCTCAATGCGCATTGAAAAAACATTTACTCATGTGGGTTAAAGCGAACTCAGTGAATTCCGATTTAGTTATCTTAGAAACGTAGTATATGATGATGAATATGATTTGAGTTTTATGAGACATAGATATATAAAATATATATTTTTTGCTGTCCACACGGTGTGTTTATATGTATACAATATATAAGAGATATACGTCATATATATGATATTTTTTGTCCTATAGATGACAACATGTCATATTTCTATGACTTAATTAAAAGCCCCAGACAAAGATTTTTGTTTATAAAGAAAAGGAAATTATCAATATCAGAGAGCTATTGTCTCTCAATTAAGCTGAAGACCCCACTTAGGTGCACAGAAAAATTATTAACAAGGGATGAAGTTCTTAAGCTATGGTCGCTTTATAATAATTTATGTAAGACTTTTACCAATAATGCCCTCAGACAAGGTTCAGTTATTTATACATAGAAGGATTCATTTAGTTTTTACTAAAAATGAGTTCATACATTGAGCTGTTGATCAAAAATTTGACCACAAAGCCCCCATTTTTCCAAACGCATAAAATATATTTCATTCTGAATACTTTGAAACTAAGTATGGCATTTTGCTAAAAAGCTTTTCAATAATTTTTAGTACAAAATAAGCTTCTAATTTCAGAATCTAATTTCATTCATTGGTAAAAGCCTTTTTCATGTCTAAATTCTCTCCTAACATAACCTCAAATGATTTGTGTTAAAATAGAAGAATTGAAATGAACCGAGCTTATTTAAAATAAAATCAGCAACCAATTAGTTACGTTTATTAGTATTTGCTCATATTTTTTTTTAACTAATACTAAGTAGAAAATAGCAATTTATATGCACATCACACAATACATCATCACATGGCGTATGATTGATGAAATTTAAGACAACAACAACAGCAACAAAAATATAAAGCGGGATGGGAAAATTGAAACAAAAGGCTGAAACAAAATTGAATTACAATGTAAATGTGGCAACAAATGCCTGTAATAACTGCAACTAGGAATATTTTCAGTTCAGAAATCTCATTGATTGCACCATGTACAGTTATTGCACACACACACACACACATAGATAAACATACATAAATAATCGCACTCATATAGATACATTGCATTCACAGATACACAAATACATACATACACACACAGATATATTGCATACACAATACAATTCGAATGCGCTTAAAAAGATTTTCAAAATAAGCAAAAAAGAAAACACATTTAGAATGTTCGCTTGTTGCGAAAACTCAGTTAAAATTACTAATTTTTGTTGAAATTCTGTTGAACGGAAGTTGATTAGTATAGAATGACATTACAGGAAATGGTCACATAACTCAAAATGTGAAATCCTCAATCGTTATAATGGAGCACGGATACACAACTACGCAAATCTAACTAACCTGACTGACTATGTATGTATTTGGTCTATAGAGTGATGTAACAAGAGTAGTAGAAATGAGTCTGTTTGACTGTTGCTCTAAACAACTAGTGAACTGTCAAGCATCTTCTGCTTCTCTCTTTGTATAGAAGTCTCTCTCCTCCTTCTTTTAATCCATGCCTGGCAACCTCAATTGATGAATGAATGCTACATTATGGCTCATCATGTACGCGTACTTCCGTTGACGATGACCACTACTTAACGTCATCATCTACATCCGTTACACCAACAACATTACACTGTTCATCATCATCATCATCATCAGCAGGAGCAATAGTAGCAATAGCAGCATCATCATCATCATCATCATCATCATGAGCATTATTATCATTATGTTCATGTTGCACCACAACACTTGACCACAAATGTTGAGTGTACAAATGCACTCAGTTCATTGAAGCTCATCGTTTTGGGCTTACACTAGCACCAGCACAATCATCATTATCTCACTCTCCCTCAACATCATTCAATGTTTTTTTTTTACCAAGTGCTTACTACTTTTACCAATGCACGTTTTCAAGTGGCATGGAATGACATAGTCTGGACTCGAACTCCTCTTACTTTTGCCTATTTGTCCACAAGTGCAATCAATTGCATTGTGGGCCGTGACTTTTCCGTTAATGTGCCACTTTTTTCATGCTAATTATGAGTTGAGTTGAGTTGATTTGATTTGTTATTCCTCTGCAGTTTGGTAGCCCAATGGCAAACACATCGATTCAATGGGATTTACTGATTCTCAATTGGCATTTCATTTTGTTTTTTCCTTGCATATTGAGTATTACATACATACTTAGTAGTAGTACTTTTGGTATTGAAATATGGTATATATTGAGTATCATTTGAATTAGGGAAATGAAAGAAAATTTATTAATAAGGAAGTGAATGAAAATGTCAGCAAAACATGCGGTGGACTTTGATGATAGGACACTATTTGTATGGAAACTAGAACATCAATTCAATTAAATATGTAGTACTTTAGATTCTATATTCGTTTCGAAAACTTATGTAGTCCACGGAGTCCACATACATAAGTAGTACTAAAATACTCACTTTTGCTGGCTCTCATTCATGAATAAGAGCGTTTTGGTTTTTTAGTGCTTTACTTATTTTTCACGTATGAGAGACTTAAAGCTATGTACACACTAGGCAAAGGAACGTAAACGCTTGAGAGCAAATTGTTGTTTGCTGTCCACATTACAAAGAAAGAATGCGTTCTTTGCGTGTTGTTTATGCGTTCGGGTTTATGCGGTGTTGTTTCGCCTCCTGAGCGAAGTCAACCGCAAGCAAACTAATGAGTTCGCTCTTCGGAGAACGGCAACGAGTATAACATATTCCAATGCAATCGAATATTTTTACTCGTAATTAATTTATACTGTCGAGAAGTATCTTCAAATTCACTTTGTTATAGAGAGGAAATTCGTTATAGAGGAGTTTGGCGGTGTATAACAAGAATATTAGAGATTCAAAGAGGTTCAATTATTTGACAACACTAAAAACTAAGTGTCTTCAAATTCACTTCGCTATAGAGAGGAAATTCGTTATAGAGGAGTTTGGCGGTATATCACAAGAATATTAGAGATTCAAAGAGGTTCAATTATTTGACAACATTAAAAACTAAGTGTCTTCAAATTCACTTTGTTATAGACAGGAAATTCGTTATACAAGAGTTGAACTGTATATATTATATTGTCAATTATTTGACAACATTAAAAACGCAATGTCTTCAAATTCGCTTCGTTATAGAGAGGAAATTCGTTTTAGAGGAGTTGCTTATTATGAATGAAATTCAGTTGTTGTCATGAAAATAGTATTGACTAAAAGATTCTGTTTCATCATATACTACGTCGAGATCAAAATCTTTGTCAGTTGAATACTTTTGTTTAGGATTTCAGCATTCATCTTAAAAACTCCTTGCTCTATTGTTAACCTTTTCAAAAGTTTATCTATTGAATTTCTTTGCAGATCTCCAACAACAATATCAACAG
This sequence comes from Amiota mariae, assembly GCA_035041805.1. NCBI lineage: Eukaryota > Metazoa > Arthropoda > Insecta > Diptera > Drosophilidae > Amiota > Amiota mariae. The sequence continues at coordinate 4,645,361 of JAWNKV010000170.1, read as the reverse complement.
CAACAACAAAGCAACAAACATCAACCCAATGGAAATGTCATGACTGGCATTCAAACTCATCATATACGTGCACCTCGCCCACCAATTCGTACAGCATCCTCGACACCAAGTTCTAATGTAGCCAATAATCTACTCGATCAGACACCTTCGGGTGGCAGTAGCAGTAGTGGTGTTAGTAGTGCACCATCATCTTCAAAAGGACATTCACATACGCATGTGCATTCGCATGGACATACGCATGCCTCGGAAGGCATTGGAATGACCACAACAACTGGTGGATCCCACATACAGCAACAAGTGCCACAGGCAGCAATCGATGAGATGCGCGTCTGATAGGTGTCGGTTTTTGAGTTGGACTTATAGTCAACGGGGTAAGTTGAAGAAACATCAACAAATAAACAAACAAACGAGTAAATTCATAAAGAACAAAGTTTGAAGTATGAAAATTTTGAAAAAGTTTTCTCAAACTTACTTAGCGGAAGTGATACACATTCTTCTGTTCACAATACTGAAGCTTGACAAAAGAGTAAGAAAATGGTACTATGTACTAAGCGCTCAAGACATAAACAAAACCATAGTTTTGGTTTCTGATTAGATCCTAGCGGTTTAAGAAGGGAAATGAGAAAGGGAATGAGATTTTCGCAGCATCATAAGACTTAAGCTGGAAAATTTAAGTTTTTTGTTGAAGTTTGGTAACAAAAGATTTGCACATTTATTGTGCCACCAAGAGCGCACCAAGATGCTGCAATTTATGGCTTATAAAATGGCAACGACGCCAGTGATGCCTTAGTGAAAAGCACAACTGCAATGTTAAATATTATTTTAACAGTTATAAAAGTTGTTTCAAAAGACTAGTACTTACCTACTATTGTAAGTATAATAAAAGGAAAATAAAACTATTCCAAATGACAAGTTTCCAAAAGCAACAGAAAAAACCAGCAATAGAAATAAGTAGAAACAAGTAAGAAATTTTGTACTTTGGTTTATGTTTTTCTTTTGTTGGCATTAAGGACTTAAGGAATAATAATCGGTAGTTTCATTAATAAAACTATAAACTAAGAGTATAAATGAGTTGGATATATACATATATCTATTATACAATCAAATATGTAGATGAACTCATATTTAAGAGAATATAAATTTTTATAAAATTTAAACCAAATGCATTAAATCAAGATCAAATTTTAACAGACCCACTTCTCAAACTGAAGTAGTACATACATAAAAGAATTTAAAAAATAAAAAGTCGATTGGCCTTATCACCCTAGACCAAGGATGGCGAACCAATGTCACGCGGGTCAGTGGTGGCATGCGATAAAATAATTCCGGTACACCAATAATTAACAAATCTTCCCACAATTGATTGGCCCTCAAAATTAATGTTTGTTCCAGCATTTGAATGAATTAATCATAAAACTCCAAGTCCTAAATAAAAGAATTATCGTCATGATAGATCTAATTCGTGCTTTTAATGCTAAATTACAAGTATATAAATTAACTAAATTAACATTATTTACCTCCCTAGAACTCCACTATGTGCATTTAGAAATTGGGAACTACAATTATATAAATTAGTTTTTAAAGGTCATAGACCTGTAACAGCACTATGTGCTTTTATGATTTTCAAATCAATATCATTGTCAATTTTTACCATATACCTACTTAGCTCACGAAATCAAAATCAATCGAACACGTTTGATGTTCGATGAGCGGTCATGAATAAAGGCTACTCATTTATTACTAAAACCGTATGCCTCTACACCCATTAAGCTATGGAAGGTGTTAATGCCCTACAGAATTTTGGAATGTTTTGTTAACTTATAGTAATAATATTGCTACCAAAAAACTACAAGTATATTGCAAACTTGAAAAACATCCACCAAAGATTTAGATTTACAGGAAAAACTAGAGGAAAAAAAAAAATCACTAAAGAGTTTAAATCGCTAATTCAATCATCATTCCAAAAATTTTCAGTAAGATTTTGTCAGTTCAAAAAATTATCGGAAACACTCAAATTTATTATGTATCCTGATGTGACTTCAGTGGATAAATTAAACTTGTTTAAATGTGATTAGTTGGAGATTGAAGAAATGGAACTGTAGCTAATTGACTTCTAGTTTAGTGCAATATGAGTTTAGAAATATATTGAATTAAGGAAAGAGTTGGAATTAAATGAAGTAGAAAGACTATAAGTAAATAAAATAAATAAAAATGTCAATAACAAAATTATGGAAACGTGGGAGTCAATTCCAGATATATTAAGATGTCTGAAGAAGTTGTCTTTTGCTATCTTAATAATATTTTCATCTACCTATACTTGTGAGTTATTATTTTCAGAAATGAATAACATTAAAAACTAACATTGAAACCGTTTGTCAGATGACTCCAGTTCAGCTTGTTTTCTCCGAAAAGTAACAAATAATGAGCTTAATTTAAGATATTTCGCATCTAATTTGGAATAGCAGAAATCACACTAAATTTTGAGTAAAAATTATGATTGTTGTACAAATTTTAAAGAGTTTTAACTTAATAGCATCTAGTTATATTTTTTGTCTATTATCAATCACTAAATCAAGATTTTTCGAGGGCACATTTTGACCAAATTATTATTATTATTTTTATAAAAAATGGCAAGTTCACCAATAAAGTTTCGCCATCCCTAGACATACAAGCGGCGTTGAACACAGTATAGCATGATGTGTTTAGTGCACAAATTAAGCACTAAAAAAAAATACACAGTTTTCTCACCAACCGATATTTCTTTATTAACCTACAAGATCAAGTGTCCAGAGTAGTCGGAATACCTCATTGTCCAATATAGGAAACAACTTCTCTGAAATACATAAAACACTTCAATGTTCATTGTTCTACCTTGAAGAAGAAATTTTAAGTGAACTGTAAAAAATCCTCTGTACTTTTATTTACTAAAAACAGAAAAAATATTCACATACCAATTGCTAATCTGAAAGTTAAAAACAAGAACACACTCTGAATCAATTATCTAAGAAATCTAGGGATGCACTTAGACAGCAAACTTACATTCAAAATTCACATTGCTAAATCGCTTGAGAAAAGCAACAATTTTTTTTTTTTGTATACTCTTCCATTGATTAATTCGAAGTCACAATTATCACTTCATATTGTAGCAAATTGATTATTTTTAAATCAAAAATCTTACTATACTAATCTGAAATTTGATGTGACTGTACCCATATACACTTTGTGTGTCTGCAAATTACCCAACACAAAATTCTTAAATTTCTCTTTAATTTATCCTTTCATTATTCAACTGTGCTGCTACATAAAAAAGCTCATGTGCAGACAGTTAACGACAAATCATTTTATCAATCATTAAACATAATAATTGCAATGCATTTACTATATATAACACATAATGTGTTAATAAGATTGCCATATTGCCATACCTGTCAATTAACCCTTGGCCTAGCCTCACCAAGTTCCAATCATAGTGGTTAATTAGTTATAGTTTGGATTACGGTTTCGAGTTGTAAGTCTTATCTCACTATTAATTATGGTTTTGTCTTCCTATTTTTATTAGTCAAGATATATTATTTAACTTAAAATCAATCTTTATCTGTACATATCATTAAATAGTTGACTTTGTCTGTTCGTTTCTTTGTGCGCTCATTACATAAAAGATACTCATTGAATTTAAAATTGAATTACTGAAAAATAATAAGCTTTATTTTGTCTAAAATATAGCGTTTATATTATCAAAATCGCCCAACAGAATCGATCGAAACTGTTAAGTCAAATTTTACATATAAAGCTGCCTAGTAAAGTATGCAACTCTTTGTTTGTAGCATAACAATTTTTTACTTCATTTGGATTTTAATCTAAAATTTTGAATAGTAAATAAATATTAAAGTATGATAGTTGAAATATTAAACAAAATTTACTCACTCTCATTTACAACTCAAAAAGAAATGAACAGAATTTGCTAACCAATGGTCCAATTTTTATCAAAAACACCGTAACAACTAAACATTCTCTTATGTGACCCTTTCTGCTTCACATATGTATAACTCAAAACTGAAATTTTTATCAAATTCTCACCCAAAATAAAATATTGTATAACATGTCAGAAATGTGCTCTGCTCAACAAGGAAATAAAGAAAAGAAAGTAAAGGAAGCAATGGAAGCAAAAGGTGTCAGTGAATAATGCACCACCACCTTGAATATTTTCCTCACTTGCACAACCAACAAAAAAAGATTGATATAATAAAAAGAAAAAATATATACATATTAATATATATTGTACATTTATAAAAAACAACAAATATATACGAGTATATCGCAGGATCTGTCATTCTTTATTTTTTTTTTTTTTGTTGTACTTTTATTGCTTCATAAATTGTTTGGCATAGAAAATGAGCGAACAAAAAAATGTTGACATGTGAAATATGTGCGCCTTAGTTCGCTTCTAAGTTCATGCTTCGGTCCGAGTAACAATCATAAGGATTTTACCTTTCCTATTTTATGTTGCTCACTGTTATCTCCAAGTTCGTTCTACTCGTACTACTTATTTTGAGTGGTGTTCCACCATGGGTTTTGGCTATAACAATGACGATAGTAGACGAGTTATGCATGTGGCATGTCAAATCGTTTTGATGCCTTGCATGCTTATAAGAAATCACCGGGATTTTTTTGCAATTTTTTATACCCTATACTCCTGCATGGTGTATTAAGATTATATATTTGTATGTAACAATTATTATAGAGAATAACATGATTTCATCCAATTCATATCTGTATATAATCTACTCATATGGGCATATTTTTATCTGAAATTTAAAATTTTGTAAGTTAACACATTTATTTGAATTGCTTCTATTTTTGTATATCAAAAATTATATTTAATATTTTTCTTATAACTTAGGAAAAATTAGTAAACATTTCTCTTTTGTTAGAGGAATAAAATAAAAAAAAACAAAACATTTATTACTACCAAAGTTTTGGAGATATCTAAGTATTTAAAAATACTTTTTCCCAGGAATGATAGAGAAAATGATATTTATAGTATATAATTCTGATGATGACTCACTATTACTTATAAAAATAGATATTTTACAAAGACTTCTTGTTTGATTTCAAAATAAGTCTCTAAGCTTTTAATGAATGTTTTAGTTGCCAAATCGATCAAATCCATAAAACAAAAAGTTGAGAAGAATAAACTATAAATTCAAATGAACAATGTAGATTGTATTACTGGAGATCTTTTATCTAATGACATATTGAAAGTATAAGATGGAATATATCGTTATTATTTCTACAATTTTTACAAAAAAGTGGTTTTATTTTTGGTAAGTCGATTTTGAATCCAATTATTGGCTTTTAAATGATGCGCGCACAAAATTCGAAAAAATAATATAATCTACTACATAAATGAGGGAGTTATCCTCCTCACGTAATTCTGTCCTTTTACAAAATTGTTGTAGGTATCCCGCAACTATTATTCTGAAACCATTTTCAATAATTTAAGACAACAATTTCATAGATTTTGTTTATGGAAATCGTACAAAATTGTTGTTAGTATCGTGAGACAATACGCCTGGAGGGAGCACACAATTTCGTGAGTAAGTTGTCTAATCTATAGGGTTAATAATTTTTGATTAGCTTGTAAGGGTTATAGAGTGCCCAATAGTCAAGATTATTCAACAAAAAGCGAGTAAAAGCACCCTTACTTGTTATCTATGAAGAAATGTTTTTGGTTATTTCTCTTTATCTTATTTTTTTTTTTATTTATTATTAATCTATAATCAAAAAATTATATGCATATCTATAATGAAATATCAAGCAAACATCAAATATTATTTTCTAGTTCTTTCCATGACTAGTTTTATTATTGAATTTTACTGCATACATTTGCAAAAGTTTTAAATTCATAACTTTAATTTTATAAATTCCTTTTACTTTCTCTTATGCAAAAATATTTTAAATTAAATACTTTCTACTTATTGAACTGAAATTCATTATTGTCCTTGTTTTTATTTTAAATACATATTATAGAAAAAGATATATGCATGGCTTAAATAAAAAATAAGTTTTATGAAAAAAGAAGATCAAAAGAAAATTATAAAAATAATAAATAGTAAAATTTAATTATGAAAAGCAAAAGTATAAAAGGAAAATTTAATTAAACAAAGCAAGTCATTGCTATTGTATTTCTCTCTTGATTGCATTTAATGTAATTTTAATTGATATACAACAATGCTACACGTATAAATGTATTTGTATTATGTATGATTTTATTGTAGTAGATATTGAGATGAGAAATTATTGATATTGTTGTAATTATAATTTATTATTTATTTAACCAGTTTTTCTTTTTTATATTATTTCTGATTTTCCCTTTTTTCAAATTTTTATTGTACTATTATTTTTATTTTAATAATTTAATCTTTGTAAATTTATTATATTAATTTTGTTTTATTTAAATAAGCAAATATATTTGCTGATAATTTTTTTAGATTTGTAAATATAATTAAAATCTTTTTTATTATTATTATTTTTTTTTTTTGTATTAATGAATTTTCTTTTCTTAGAATTAATCATTTTGTTTGCACCCTTTATACTTTATACTACTTAAAGTGTCTCTTCTTTTGTTAATATTTGAGATGTTGTTGAATGTTTTGCATAATCTTCTTGCAACCAATTGATAAGGTTTAGTTGAAGCTCTCCATTCTTTGGAAGATAAAGTTCTCATAAAAACCTTCAAGAACAGATTTTGTATGCAAAAAAATTCGACTTCTCGAATCGTGTAGGGAAAAACATGATTCTGATCTTCAACTTTCTAAAAAAAACTTTACCAATTGAACTACAAAATATGATATAGTAGCTTCTGCCAGCAAACCTTCGGATCAATCGGTGATTTTTATTACAATAATATTTCCAACGAGCTTCACATTTCTTGTGTCAGTTGTCTATGGAAATGGCCAATAGCACCGCGAACAGTGATGGAGGTAATGGTGGCGGCAGTGTTAGCGGCATCACTATTACACGAATACTTACATTGCCATCGATGTTTTTAGTCATTAGTAACAATAGCATCAGAAATACTAAGCCCCTCAAAGGTCATAGGCTGATAGCCATGAATGATAGTGCGCTTTCGAAACAAATCGAATTTATATTTTAATTTTTTGAATCAGTCAACAACAACTGTCATCAGACAACTGACTTTTTCGAATCAGTCTTTTAAAAACTGGTCTTTTGAAGACCAAATGAATAGGGTGACGGTTATTTGAGACATCAGTTTGTCACCTTCTTAGCGGTTCGTAAAATAATGCAGGTCCACTTAACAGTTATTCGCTTCGAACTCCGCACCCGTCCGCCCGCTAGCCGTTTTCTTCAATGCGTTCCGCAGATAAGTTAGATGGTTGAACTCGGTAGACACGCATGCGAGACGTCGCACACAAAAACAAAACTTAAATACACCTCCGTTAAAACTATGTTATTTATTCTTCTCTCTCAGTTTTTTAAGTAGAACGCATTATTGGAGAATATAAGGCGACCATTTAACCCTTTCCCCGACAAAATAATACGACAAAGATAACCCTATAGGTTTATTTATAAGTATAGTATAGTCAGAAGAGGATTAATTTGTAGGAGCTTTAAAGTAATTAGCTCCCCATTCAAAAATTAGTGAGGCCACTCTATCTAAGTTGGTGGATTGCATAGTCGTAGTCATTTCGTATCTTCTTTAATTTCCTTTGAGTGAAGTGTATTTAATCATGTGGTGATGTTGTCCCTTCTGCTTCTCAACAATCCAATAATTTCTTTTTATTTATTTTTTTACATTTTTTTTAACTCTTAAAAAATTGTAAAATTAAATATTATTTTATTACATTTTTTTTCTTTTGTTTTTATTTCAAATTTACATAAACAATAAATTAATTTATTTTATTTGCCTAAATAATTACAGATTTTTTAATTCTTTTTTTATTTTACTATATTTGTTTTTTTTACAATATCATTTATTTTATTATACTAAAATATAATTTAAGCGCTGCGCAAGCATCTATTTTTTTTTTTTTTTTTTTTTTTTGTTAAGTTTTTAATTTATTTTATTGCCTTATGCAGCACACACACACGCACACACACACACACACACATGTACATTAAGCCCTTTTTAAGTAAAGTTAACCAAGAACAAAAGACTCAAGCGGAAAATTAAAACAGTAAAAAAAAAATAAAGAATAACAACAACAACAGCAAAAATGAAGGACAAACAAAATTTAAATTTTATTTTTAACGCCTCAAGTGCAAAAAAAAAAATATATAAAAAAATAAATAGTAGTAGCATTTTAAAAAAGAATATATAAAAAAAAATAAAAATAAAAAGGAAAGAAAAACAATAAAGTACAGAAAGGAGCAGCGAAAAAAATTAATGCATGAGTAAGGAAAACAAACCGAAAGTGTAGCTTATTTTATGCTATAAAGCCTTGCTACAAGATCCTTTGTACCCATGCCAACTGAATCAACACTCACACAAACACAGGCACATACACATAGAAGCATTTCCACATATCCTTTTGTATGGTGTGTATGTCCTTTTGCCTGCAACTCACTCAGTTTCAGTCAGTCAGCTTAAGTATGCTGCCTCAGTGTCCTTTTTACTCATTTCCTTATATCCTCTGTGAGTGTTTGAGTGTGTATATCTGCGAGTGTGTGTGTGTGTGTATCTGAGTGTATCTGAGGCCATTATTCCACCTGAATACAATTAAATTTGCATTTCTTAACATTATTCGCACTCAGGCATCACTTATGTATCACACACACACACACACACACACACACACGCACACACACTCCCAGGCATACAAGCACAGATATCCTTTCAAATGTAAGGATGTAAGTATATAAGCCGACACTCGCGTAGACACAATGCTTGGCCACTTCCGTTGACTCATGTACGCCATTTTGTTCACATTTTCTTCTTTTTTTTTTTTTTTCTTTTTCCTATTTTATTTTCCTTTTATACTTATGTATTTTTAGCACTTTCCCTTTTTTTTTTTTGTTGTGTCGCTTTTTCCATTTCACTTTTAGCTGATTAACATTTATGCTTGTTAGCTGCCGTAATAGAAAATGCAATTTTCTTCAGATACACAGACACAGACACACACACACTCAACACCTTTAACATACTTACTTACATACCTTTTTACCTACTTCTATCTTTTCTTTAGACTTTGGACTTTAGACTCTCTTCATATGTGTAAATGTATCTAGATATTTGTATACTATATATATGGGGTTTGGATGTTAAAAACCTAATAAACATTAATTTTACATTTTTTTATCGTTTCCATTTGCATCTTGGTTTAAATTATGGCTTTCGAATACAAAACTCTAGTAAAATTTACTTAGGCTCAATACCATTTTCATTTCTTTTCAAAGCCTTTACAGGTTTATGAAGGAGTAAAAGATTGATAGCTCTTAGGTTTAGCTGAATGATATTGGAATAATCTATTAAATTATGGAGGCAACTTATCTTTACTTCTTTAGTACTGATTAGAAAATTTATCTATTTTTTTCTTTATTTGTTTTTATATATTTTAGAACAATTCTATAAATTAAAATTGTTTTTTTTTTATTATTTTTAATCTTACCCGAGTATAGCAGCAAGTGAGAGTGGATGCCAGCGAGTTTGGATGATTCAAAAGCTTTGAATGATGATAATATATATTATATTTTATATTATTAGTTATTATTAGTCTTTTGTTTGATAAAGACAGTTTATTAGAAGAGTGGAGGAGCAAGTTCAGTTTCCTAACCATTTGATAGCAGCGAGGCGAAACCCGCCTTGTGAGGCATTTATATAATACAAGATCAGACTAAGATATTGGATTTGCTGCGTCTATGTATATTTTATATAATTTTATTAAATCATGTATTGTTCATTTTGGTCGATCTCCTTCTACTATTTCTTGTCTAATACTATTATTCCATCAGTGTAGAATTTCTGGCGTTTCTCATCAAAAAACTGAGACTCTCTTAATGCCAATGTTATGCGAGCAAGAGAGTGAGAGTATAGCAGATATGGGAACAAATAATAATCAGATAGTACAATGTCAACACTATACGGTTAATGCATTAAAAATTCCCAACCAAGGTCTTTCAATTTATGCCGTGTCTACTTTCTATTAGAAGAAAATTCAATATTGTGTCAAAAACTGAAAATGTAAAGCTAGAAACTTGAAGTTTTGCATTAATGTTCATTAGAAATTAGAAATTAGAATTTTGGAAAAAAAAATACATCAATTGCCCGCCTCCATAACACTTGAAGTCAATTATTTTCGAATTTAAAATTGTATTATTAAAGATGCTTCTATCATTTATGATGTAAAATTATATAAATATATATAAATGGATTTTTTGAAAAGAAATTGCCATTTTACCTACCTATATACAATTAAGCCCAATTCTCAATTGAAGCTCTACTCACTCACACTGCAAGTTGGAAAAAATGTAATTGATTGAAACCTTCTTTAAGCGATTTGTAATTGGTGATGAAAATGGATACTATACAAGTAGCAAAGCCAAGAAGGACGGCACAAGGAAGGTGATGCTGTGTGTTTGGTGGGATTGATAGGATAGCATTTATCGTCTGGCCAAGTCATTCAAATGTCTACTGCCAGCAATAAATGCAATGAAGTGGTTAGAATTTATCATCAGTTCGCTGCAAATGGGTTAAAACTATTATGTTGTCGATATTAAGTTCCTTAGCAATACCATGCAAATTTTGCTTACATTTTTCAATAATTTCAATGATTTTCTCAGTGACACACACACCACATCAAGAAGGACGAAAGCGATCGAACAATTTCTTGGCAGTGGGTTTTTATAAACAGCACAAATTTGTTCATGACCCGTAAAATTTTAGATTATATCGATTTTTTTCAAAATTTTCAATCATTTTGTCTTTCTAATAACTTTTTATATAAAAAATCTGAATCAATCTCATTAAAATTTTCACCAAGAGTTGCCAGAAAAAGGCTGCATATTTTTTCCTCAAATGAATAGTATAAAATAATATAACCTCTTCAATACACCATTCTTGAGAAAGATGGATGTCTACTGTCTTTCAAGATTCCCGAATCAATAAAACTTTGTATTAAGCAGGCCATCCACATGCGGATTTTGCTCGTCGAACTTGTTCATCGAACAAAAATTAATTTCTCCACTAAATAGACGAACATTACTTACGAACATCATTTGCTATAAAATTTCGAAATAAATAATCCTCCTTTTTATTTTGCCACAATTCTGTCAAACTTTCGATATATTCGAGAAAAAATCTTTGTTCATTTTGGCACGTGTTCACTCTAAAAATAATTTTTATGAATGATGTTCGTGCCATCGTTGCCATCCACATTCGAACATGTTGCAACGAACACAGGCAAGATAGAAATATTTCTGTTCTGTGCGAACAAAATGACGAACACTAAATTCTGTCGCGAACACCTCCACTAACGTTGAACATTTCTTCGAACACAACAAGTTTGACGAACAAATTCGTATGTGGATGGCCTGGTTTAGCTCAAGACATGAGGAAATTGAAACTATTGTACCAAGATGTACGTTAAGAAATACAATACTAATTTCGATGAACATTAGACTTAAAGTTTGAACAAGAGAATAGAGTAAAATTATCTTGCCTCCTACGTACCGGACACATTCAAACCTCGTACCATCATAGAAGCAGTTTGTCCACCATGCCCTCTTTGCGCGGCCAACCTGACTGCAGATCATGTTTTGGATTTTGCCAACATTTGGAGAGCATAGGGGTCTCCATTTTTGGTTTCCAAGTCCCATTCCAACTTTTAAAATCTCCCTCACCCCTAAACATTTCAAACATACATAATTACTGTAAAAAATCCAACGTTTTAAATTAGTCACTGATCATTTAGTTCAAAACATCGCGAGTTGAAGTCCCCAGTAGCTAGTTACTCGTTAAAAATTAGTAATAAGTTTAGTATTATATATTAGACTTAATTATAATAAAATAAAATAAAATAAAATAAAAATAACTTGCCCAATTAGTGATCTTCTACCAATTCTGAAAGTTTTTTGTACTATTCACACATCATGAGTATTTGGAATAGAGAAAAGAGTAGACGAATAGATATTTTCTTCACATTTGAATATATAATTTTTCTATTCAGACTTAATAAGAAAGAAATTTAAAGAAAACTACTTAGACTAGAGAATAGACAAGATGAATTAACCTTAACCTTATCATCTTTAAAGTCTATTCAAATGGGATAATCTAAAAATGCTTTTAAAATGAAGATTAAATCATTTCCCGAATCTTTGCATTTAAAAATAATCTATGGATACTAATTAATTATCCCACCATGAGTACTTAAAGTAATAAAACTAAAGGCTACAAAAGTTTATTGTTGATTAAAATAATTCAATTAAAAATAAAATGATGAATTTAAAGTTTTGTAATTTTTTTCAATTAAAATGTCATCATTAACATGATTAGAAAACTTAAAGAATTTATAATAAATTCTTGTCAATATATCGTGCAAACTTCTCTCAACATAAATATAAAGATTTTCACACAACATATTTTGTTTCCTTTCACCGAACACCTTCTTCATTTTGTTTGCTCTAAAGCTTCTTCATATAAGTTGCGCTAATTACACTTCACTGTCAGCTTAGATGCACATATACATATGACTCTGTATGTGTATGTGTGTGTGTGTGTGTGTGTAAAGTTAATTACAAGAACAACAACAGAAGCAATATCAACATCAACATCAACAAATGACAACTACAACAAAATTGTGAAATACTACAAAACTTGTTAAGTTCGCCACCATGTGAATGTGAAAACTAAAATAAATTCATCTAAAGTTTTTCCCACAAAAATGTTGAGCAACTTGAATGCTGAACAAGAACTAAAACAGCAACAACAGAACAATCATGAACAACAACAACAACAACAACAGAAACAGAAAAGAGCATTTAGTAAAAGTAATTAACTAATTTAAAATTTATTTTTGAAAAGAAAACAACATTTTCTTCATTCTTAGGTTGAATATTAAAATATGTGGCACACCTGACGTATGTGTAATTTTTGCATTATTTATATTAAAATGAGGAGTCTAATGCACGTTATGATGTGAGTTTTGGAACAATACAATATTATAAATAATGTTGATGTTGTTCTAAAAGTTGAATAATTTAAAATAAATGTTTGCATTTTATTTCACTTTTGCTTAAACTGAAGAAATTAAGGAAATGAATGTTTTGAATCACCGAATTCTGTAACTGATTAATTTCTTGCTTTGTTATACAATATAACACAATGTTTCTCGTCACATGTTTACAGTTGTATTAGGATTAAACAGCATACTATATAGGAGAGAAAAGCATTTAAGTCAATTGCAAATTAGACCCTAACCAGATCAAATGCTAGTCATCTCGACTTTCTTTACTTGCGAAACAGAGACACTAACCAGATCAGATGCAAGTCATTTTGACTTTGTTTACCTGCTAAATGAACACCAATAAAATCAAGAGAGATTGAGACAAATCAACTTTCTTATCAGAATATATAATCTATCCAGGCTTATGAATATATATTCAATATGATCGAACACTACTATTTTCTTTGGCTTTCTTATCTTCTTTTCTAAACTACTTTCTATCCCACGCCACTTTCCCCCCCAGAGCCCACGCTAGCTGGGGGTATCGACCACAAGTCACTTCGGTACTGAACTACTGGAGGTTAGTAACAAAGCAAAAGAAATTAATTGACTACTATACGGCTACAGACCTAATGTCATCAGCCATTTATACTAATCATAAAGCACTATAAAGATAAATTTAAATAAAGTTAAATAGTTAAAATAATACTATGTGTTAAAGAGAGTTAAGAGATTAGATTTTAGATGACCGGAAGAAATAGAATTAGATACAAGGTCATAGTATAGATTGTAAGACTGACATAAAACACGAAAAGGATCATGCTGCAAATAAGTAGTCTTACATGTAGCAACAAGTATAGGAGAATAATTCCTAGTAACCCGAGAAGGAACATTAAAATTAATACTACCAAGCAAGGAAGGGGAAAAGATGCTGCCTACAATTAGATTGTGCAAGAATGTGACACCAAGAGTCGTTCTGCGACTGGACTGGCATAATGTCGGGAGGCGAATTAGTTTAAGACGGCTTTGGTAAGATTGAAGGTTTATATTGGGATCCCACTACTACTTTAAGTCAAGTTACTTGACTTATACGAAGTTTGAATACAAAATTTTCATAGCAGCAACTACTTATTTACGAGTATAGCGTATTTAGACAGAGCTTGTATCACGAATTTTGAGTGAGATGAAGATATGTAGTTGTTTGGGCCTTTCTGCATCCTGAACACCTATTTGGTTATACAAATATAGAACGTTGTGGCAAATTGTGAGAAATTAAAATTTATATTTTGTGAAATATGACAATTCGCAGTACATGCAAACAGTTATTGCAGCTCCCTATGTAATTCCTGCTAATTATTTTATTAAAATTTTAACCAACATTTTATAATTTGGAATTTACTTAAAATTGTTTTGTGCTGTTGAATGTTGGCACATAGCCAAAATCTCCTAAAAAGTTGGCAACAAGGCGAAGAAGTTAATAACAATTGCAATATTTTACCAACACTGCTGCAGAGTGACCATTCTAACATTATCTTAGATGTTACATCTGAAGCGGATGTAAGCATCCATATTTACAAAAGCAACCATACATTTCGTCAATTCCCCTGTTGTTGTTGTTGAATTGGATGTACATCCATGCTGCTTCCGAGGTACATGCAGTATCCTCATGTTTTTTGTTTCATAGCCTCATGTTTCGAGACAGGATTGTAAAAAAATTAATTAATTCGATTGATTGAAACTAGCGAAACTAGCAATTAGTCGTTGACAAATGAACCGATTAATCAGTGCAAAAAAAAAGAATCGAATTAACCAATGTAGTCAACTTTTCGAAATTAAACTTTTGATTGATATTAATCGTAATTTCCAACAAATTAACCGATTAATCGTGATATCACTAGGCATTCACTGCCAGTGACAAATGAACTCGTTTTGGCTTGTCAGTCTTCTTCTATAACAGTTTTCCTGTCCATCCACATCCACCTTATTCACCAGATTTAACACGATGTGACTTCTGAGTCTTCCCAAAAAATAAAAACTATGATAAAAGGAAAATGTTTCGACACTATTCCTCCCATTGAGATGGCTGAGATAGATCGTCTGAAGGCCCCTTCTAAAAGAAGCCTGCCAGAAATGCTTCCTTCAGTCATAGATTCAATCTTGAGATAAGTGCATTGCTAGCCAAGGACATTACTTTGAAGGCGATTAATTGCAATTTTATTTAAGCTTTTTTACTTTATTTTTGATCAAATTTTCCCTTATAATCGTCTATAAGATTCTTGCTTGGGGTGTCCCTTGCAAATCTTTACGACTAGAAAATTTAAAGTAGATAGTATAAATTTGAATATAAATTGGATGTGAGTCATTGAAGTTAGTTCTCAAGTCCAAGAATTGTACTAAAACTAAAGAAATTTATTTTAATTACTATGTTTTTTAAATACTCGTATCAGAGGTCACAAATAACTGTCAACCTTTTCATTAGAAGACTTTTTCGAATCGGTCTCTTGAAGACCAAATGAAAAAAGTTGTCGGTTATTTGCGACCTCTGATTAAATATGAAAGGAATTTCTTTTTGTAATTATTAATTAGTCATTTGATTAAAAAAAAAACCTTTAATCATTGATGGATACCATAAAAGAGAATAAATATTATTACAGTTCAACAAACTTTTCTGTACGAATTTGTTAATTATTTCATTATTTTATGCCTTTAACGTAATCTTAAGACTTCTGCTTCTCTCGCTAATATGAATATTAAAAGTATGTTTAAAAGTAATTCAAATGTAAGACTTTCTTTGATTATCACTGAACATTGAGTCAGTTGGTTTCATGGCTCCTTTAATCTTTGAATGATGCCATAAAAACGATTTAAGAGTTTGTTTGAGTTCAACAAACTTTTTCATAGAATTTGATTTTTGCTACTTTTTGTTGCTTTGAACTTAACCTGATGGTGTCAATGGCGGCTGTCATGGCGATGAACGATATCAATGACAATTTCATTGAAATTTGTTTGTATATAATTTTAAATTATAAATTCAGAAGTCATTTGATATAAGGCAATAATATTAGGAGAGACTTTAAACTTGATTATTTTTGAGTGAATAAAAAGCGAAAATAATGTAAACTCTTTAATATTTTATTTATTAAATTATTTATTTAAAATATATAAAAATATTTAATAAGTATCACCAAAATATTTTAATTAAAACCAATCTCTGTTTACTTTCTAATTAGCGATTTTTTTATTTTTTCTATTATTTATTTAATTTTTGTTTTCATATTTTATGAGCTTTCTTCTTCCCACAGTGCTAAAAGTCTATTGCATTTCGTTGCTCATCGTACTTCTCTTTAATTTAGTGAAGACTTCTTTGAGTATCCACTTTTGCATAGCATTTGACTAGAGGCGAAGCCTTCAAGCACTCATAGCTCCTGATGATTATTTAAATATAAATTTTTGTTTTTGCCTTACTTTACTTTACTATCATTTTATTTTTTTTTTGTGTTAAAATTGAAAAGAGATTAAGAAAATAAAGTATGTAAAAATATGGACAAAAAATCAACGATGCTACTTAACTGTACTTGGCTTCCTTTGGACCATTTTAATAATTATACAATTTCCGTTTTCCAGTTATTTGAGATTCTACTAAGGTCTGAAGAGTAACTACTTTCCAATTAACGTGATATCTACTTAACTTTATTGAAGATTTGCATATTTCCTATGAATATTTTTTGTTATTAACTTTCGAAGTCATGTTCGAATTTGGATTTTGTATACAAAAAGCATTTTCTTATCATTAAACTATAATAGAATGATAAAGTTTATGACTGTAAAATTTTTAGTTTAAAAAACTTATGAAAATTGTAAATTCAAGTAGCTTTTTTTATAATTTTGATCCATTAAAAGTTTTATAATCGAATGCAAACTTTGTTTTCGAAGTCATTTTCATACATATTTTTTTTTTTTTTTTTTTTGTTATATTTATTACAAAAGAAAATTAATGAGTTTACTCAATCTAAAATTGAATGCAATTTTATTAGAAAATTAAAAGAAGAATTATAAATTAGTAGCAGTTAAAAGACCTCATCACCTTCTATCTGAGTAGAAAGTGCACTATATTTATCTATTTAAAGAAATAAACAATTTTCTCATATTGAAAAGAAACCACAAAAGTTGTTATTAAATAAAAATTTCATAAAACACCAACTGCAACAGTTTTTCTATGGATTTATTTTTTTGAAATTTATGTAATTTAAAATAAACTTTTAGTTATCATTTCTTTTACTATTCTCTCATTCTTCTACTTTCTTTTATTTATAGCTCAATTGAAACTTTGTGCGCGGAAACGCCTGAAGAGCTTTTTACGCTAAAACAAATGCAACAAGAATTGGAAGCCAAACATCATCAACAGCAACAGCAACAACAAAATCTGGGAAAAACCGCAATAAAAACAATCCCACAAAAAATAATGAATAGAAAACAACAAATGCAACAGCAGCACCAACAACTACATCATCTAAACAAACTAAAATTAAAACGTGAAACACATTCGTTGGCCTTAGAAGGTGGCGATGTGGCACTTGGTTATTGTTCATGCGATGAACAGTGGACATCAACGGCAACACCAACGACAACCTCATCATCACCAACTTCAACCAATTCAGCAACAAATTCACCGCAACGTGGAAACATCATTATGACATTGCCACAAAACTATAAAAAGATAAACAAAATAATGGTTCATCATGATGATGATGATAATGATGATGGCGATGATGTTGATCATAATTATGACAACGACGATTTGGTTGTGGATGTGGATGACAATGAAGATGAGCTAAGGAAAAGATCTACCACTGTTGCAACTGCTGTTAATGTTGTTGCTGGTGATAACAAGAATGATAGCAACTATGACAACGAAGCTGCTGCTGATGTTGCTGCTACTACTGCTACCGGAAACGCAGTCAACGAAGTGGCAAACGGAAACGGATACGAGTTCACTTCTGTCTCGGTCGCGCTACGAGCTCACAAAATTCAAAAGGCAACAACGTTAAAACGTACAGCAACAACAACAACTGCTACATCAACAACAGCAACGACTCGTCCACGGCTAAAGCAACAACATCATGTGCGCTTTTCGGATGAGAAGAATTTCTCGGACTAAATACTACACAAATTTTGAGAAATGAAGCCAAGTATAATACACGTAACTTCAACAATTAGAGATGTTCATGGCGTATGCGTGATTTTTTTCCTTTCCATATTCATTTCATTAAAAAAATTAATAAAAGAGAAGTGATGATGATAATGATGATGAGGATGAGGATGGAGAATCATCTAAGCGAGGGGTGAAGCTAAATGAAATAAGAAACCTACTAGACTGCACTTAATCTGTTTAGGCTAAGAATTTTTTATAAAAAAATAAAAAAAAACAAACAAAGAAAAATCTACTAATCCAAATTCCAAAAAATACAGAAAAATATTTCATGAAATTTTACTAATTTCTAAGTTTCTTGTAAATATTGAAAAGAAAAAAGAAGAAATGAAAAATCATTTAATAAATTAAGTCAGTTGTAAGATTGTTGTGAATTCCAATAGAAAGAAAACTACTACTAAAGCGCACTTTTTTCTAAAAGAAGATTAAAACAAAAAACAAAAAATATTAGAGAAAAACTTATATAAAATAAAACAAAACAATAAACAAGATAAAAAAATTGAAAATTGTATAAAAAAAAATAAAATTAATTTAATTTACTTTCTTTATTATTATAAAAATATATAATAATATTTCTGAAGCATTTAAAATTTACTTATTTGTACTTAAGAAACTAAATGCCACTAGCCAATTGTAAATAAATAAATATATATAAATATTTAAATAAAATATAATGAATATATAAAATTTAATAAATAAGAAACAAATTATGCAATTTAACCTTAATGATAAAAAAAGAAATAAATACTAACAAAACATGGAAATGATAAATGAAAATATAAAATAAATAAAATACATTAAAATAAAAAAAAAAATTATAATAAAATAAAGAAATAAAGATATAAAATTAGTATTATAAATAAAATAATAAAAATAAAATTAAATAAATAAAATTAAATAAAATAAAAAATAAATCAAATAAATAAAATAAATAATAAAACAAAAAAATATAATAAGAGAAGAAAGATATACAAGAATTCAATATTATTATATTAAAAATAAAAATGAATAAAAATTATATTGTATTAACGATTATTAAGAAAAAAAATATATATAAAAATATAAAAATATAATAGTGATAAGATGACTGCTAATAATGTGAACTTCGGGTTCACTGAAGATTAAATACCCTTCACACCCAAACATATTTAGATGCAGAAGAAATAGTTTAAAATAATATTAATTGAATTTATAAGGTGATTATTTTAATTCATATTTTAATTTGAATTATACATAAAATTCTTTAATTTTTTTTAATTTTTTTTACTTTTTGTGAAAGATGGAGGAAGTCAGAAAGGTTCCTTAACAGAATAAAATTGTTCCTTTCCACACTGAGAAGTAAATAATTTGAATTTAAATTTACTAATCAATTTATTAAAATGTTTCTTAGCATTTTATACATTTTTATATTAAACTATTTTTATAATTGGACTTATATATTCTCCTAATCCGATACGACATTGATCAATTTTTTTTTTTATTTTTATATTTGTTTATTTACAAATTTAAAATCTGTCCATGTATTTTCACTAATTAATTCTATTTGTATAGGATAAAAACATTAAACTACATGACGTGAACAAAGATATGATTATGAATGACAGTCGGTCATCAGACATCAGTTTACAAGTTTAGTGTAGAGGGAATCGAAAGAGGATGTCGAGCGAATGCTTTCGTCGTAGTTTTCCGGTTCGAATGTTTTTGTCAATCAGGCGCAAAGCAATCGAGTTTTGGTAATTCTCCATTCTGGTTGAATGTATCTAAAGCAGACCATCCACATGTGAATTTGTTCGTCGAACTTGTTGTGTTCAAAGAAATGTTCCACGTTAGTAGAGGTGTTCGCGACAGAATTTAGTGTTCGTCGTTTAGTTCGCACAGAATAGAAATGTTTCTAACTTGCGTGTGTTCGTTGCAACATGTTCGAACGGGGATGGCAACAATGGCACGAACATCATTGGTAAAAATTATTTTTAGAGTGAACACGTGCCAAAATGAGCAAAGATTTTTTCTCGAATATATCGAAAGCTTGACAGATTTTTGGCAAAATAAACAGAATGAGTATAAAAATAAACATTTGCGCAATAAAACGTAGAACAAACTATTAAAATAGTACCAACAATTTGATAAGGAATCTAATATGAAAATGCGCGCATTACTTTCCTCTGCCATTTTTCATGTTCAGTCCCCGAAATTTTATAGCATATTATAGTTAGTGGGAAAATGAATTTTTGTTCGATGAACAAGTTCGTCGAACAAAATCCGCATGTGGATGGCCTGATATACTGAACCGTCTATTTTGACCAGTGACACCCGAAGGTTTTTTTCGTACTTAGAAAAGAACACCCACGAATCATCTCAAAAGGTTTGATTGAAAATGTTGCATTGATTTTTATGTTACAGTTAGGTGTTGAACCCCATAATTGGATGCAATATCGTATGTTTAAAATTGGTTTAATTTAATTATTCTCTTACATAATAGGACTTTATTATGTAAGCTGAGCTGGGACTCATGTCTTAACCGCCAGTTCATTTTCTAGTTTTTCTGGACTAGTTGCTTCTTCTTCCTGCCAATAAATTCTATATAGTTGACCAGTTTTTTTATTTATTTTTTTCATGCTCTTGATCAGTTCCTATACAAAAACCTTAGTCCAACAAGTTTTAATATTACAAATTTGTTATCTATACATATTATAAAATAAAGCCTAGCCGCGTCTGTATGTATGTCTCAACACGATAAACTCAAAAACTACCGAACAGATTTTAATACGCTTTTCACCAATAAACCGAGTGATTCATGAGAAAGGTTTAGGAAAAAAATAGGAGAGGAAGGACAATGTCTGACCGGGAAATGGAAAAATTAGAAGAGTCCGCCTACAAATTTCAATGGATTTCATAAAAAACTAAATTACACCTTTGATGTATAAAACAGAGAAAGAGAAGTTGACAGTCAGTCAACAATTTCTCTGTCAGAGCGTTACAAACACCACAGTAAATTAACAATTCCATAGACATTAAGTGTGAAGGGTATAAAATAATAAATACAACAATTTTTGAAGAGACAACAAAAAAATCATGTTATTTCATTTTCATTGTAATTAAATCCAAAAAGAACTTTTAGATTTGAAAAAAATATAAATAATAATTAACATTTAATAAAACAAAAATAAGTAAAACAAAAATGAATAAAATTGTATATAAAATCAAGTTTCAGCTCAAATAAATAAATAAATAAATAAAAAAAAAAATTATAGGAAACAAAATTTGATAAAATAAAATGATTAATTAAGAGAAAAGAAAAACTTAATTAAGATGCTAGTTAATTGTTAAATAATTAAATAGTAAATTTCTTAATTAAATTATTAGTTGAAGGATAATAAAAAAAAGGTAATTATATAAATTTATATATCAATGTATGTTATGTTTTTTTAATTATTATAATTAAATAAATGTTTCTTAAAATTTATTAATTCAAGTTTTTAAAACTTTGAATAGAAAATTTGATTAAATTTATGTATTGAATAATAAACAAAATTAATTTAATTGTACTCGTAATATAATTACAAAATATGAAAAACCAAGACCAGAAAATAAGAATTTTGTTAAGTAATTTATTAATAGTATAAAATAATAGAAATTTCTTAAATTCTGTGAATTTATTATTTTATGTATAACTATAAATAAATATTAATCCATTACTTGTTTTTAATTTTAATTAATTTATTAATTTATATTTATTTTTATATCTTGTAAGCAATTTAATGAACAAAAGAAAAGAAACATTTATCTCAAAAAATAATTAAATAAATAAATGAAATTGCAAAAGTAAAGCAAGTTTAGTAAGAAATAAAAGAAAATATAAAAAAAATCATACATAAAATGTATTTAAGAAAAAATTATAAGCAAATACATAGTTTAATAATAAAATAACAGAATAATAAAAAAAAAAAACAAGAAACTTAATTTAAAAGAAAAAAAATTATATAAATAATATAATTAAGCGAAATAAGAAACTGCGCAAACTATAAAGGTAAAGCGAAAGGAAAAAAAACGAAAGGAAAATTTAATGAATAAATGAAAATTAATTGAAGAAATATAAATAAAAATCTTTCTCTCCTAAAATTTGTAGCTTTGTTTAAGGAACAAAAAATAAGAGAAACTATCCTTGTAGGATCGCGCTAAGACCACGTGGAGGAGATCCTTACAAAAGCAAAGCAACGAATGCGTAAAATCGTGGAACGAATTAAAGCAGCAAAAAACAGGATCAGATGGAAATGCTTTATTGAGGCCCTATGCTCCAGTGGGAGATACACGAAATGAAGATGATCATTGTAGGGAGGACTGTAATACATAACTCATAGGGGCGTTCAAGTATTACAGAAATAAACTTTAAATGATTTTAGATCAGTTTCACTACATCTACAGAAGATCAGCGGCGATACAACATCCAAGAATGGCAGAGAAGATGGAAAACTTCTAGTAAAGTGCGATGGACGTTCTCCCTGATCCATAGCTTGGATGTATGTATGATGCAGATACTCAGTGAACATGGTTGCTTTAAATTTTATATGCACCATTTCAAACACGAGGAGGACTTCTTCTGCCTGACCTCCGCTTAACAGAGTGCAGTAGAGAAGCTGAACAATTATGAGCACAAACAGGGGATCGTAGATTATTGACGTGCAGTTCCAACCTACAAACAACACAGACACATTCGGAGACCCATTTTGACTGTTGAACAATTTTTGCTCCTCCTTTCCTTCCGACGAAGCATCTAACAACAGTTCTTGGACGAAAATAGGATATGGGGCGGAAGTTTGTAGCGCGGTTAAAGTCCCTCACTTCGGTCATAGACCGATCTGGCTTTTGATGCCTTTCTTCAAATACATACTCGACAGCTCTCATCTATTATGTAACACGATGAAGACAAAAAACAAAAAAATAAATAATCCACACAATGATTTCTCTGCATTCACATACATAATTATTACCCAACCAGAAAAAGTTGTTATACTATTATACGATTAATGTTTGAATGATATTTCAAAAGAGACTCAAATCCATTGACTTTATTACAACATTCTTAGAATATACTAAATATCAACTTAGCTTCAAATAATTGTACATACTACATAAATCCATTCTCTTTAGTTTCTTAATGAATGACAAAACCATATTCGTGCACTGCCTTACCAATTTATAATCTAGAAACGCATTGAATGAAAACTGCTTATGTTTAAAAGATATGGCAACTCTTATTTAGCAAGCTTTTGAATAAAAAAGTACAATATTTTGAAAAGAGTAAACGAAAGCTTCAAAGCCAAAACAATTTAACAGATTTTAACTCTATTGAATAAACCTATTCTAATTCCTTTGAGGAAATTATAAATTTATGTAATTGCACTAACCAATTGAGTAGAATAGAATTAGTTGGCAAATAGCATGTGAAAGAATTTGTCTTGGCCATATAACTGCTCTATGTTCACTCTCTATTCTTGTATGAGACATGACCAATTATTCTACTTTATGCAAAGACCATACAAATTTGTCTTTGCTTTATGCTTTATGCATTTCTCTCAGCAGCAAGTGGTAGTGGTGTTTCTCAATTTCGTTAACAGTTTTCTGTTCTGATAGAGCAACATAAGTACTTTTGAATCATGTGAACAATACAAATGGGGAGCTGGAGAGAAAACTACTCAATTGCTTTGCAAAGACACTCAAAGTTGTCAACAATAATTTTCATTGTTGTTTGAGTGTGTTTGATTCGAGCATGCAATCATACTAAATTGAGAGACCCCCATTTTTTGAGCGTGTTGTCCAGTGTACTCAAATATTCATAGTCTTTTGGTCTTTCGGTCTTTGGGAGCTTTGGAGTTTCTGAGTTTCTTCAGAACGGTTGTAACGAACGGATGTGTAGGCGGCTGAATCAAGCAAGACTTTGTCGAGCGGTCAGCATCAGTAGTAGAGCAAAGCAAGCAGCAGCAGCAGAAATAGATTTTATATTATGGCAACAACAACAACAACAAAACAAACACTAATTGTAAAGTGCATCGCATCTCCATTATAAATTCAATGCACAACAATCCTTATTTTTTTTCTAATTGGAAAATGTTTAGATTTTGAAACTGCAAAACCAAAAATAATAAATAAATAAATTTTATTGAATGTTTTGTTTGCAAAAAAAAAATAAAAAAAATTATAAAATAAAAATATTTATGCGCTGCCTGCATTTTGCATGAGTTTTTGAAGTAAAAAAAAAAAACGGCAAAAAAGAAGAGAGAATACAAAGAAGTATACAAGAAGCTCCAAAAGAAGTAGAAAAGTGTAAAACAAAAAATTTAAAAAGAAAAATTGAATTAAAGTGATATTTTTGAAAATATGAAATAATAATAATAATAAAATCATTGCGGGTGTGTATTGGTTTAAATGAGTTTACATACATATGTATACGGATATGTGCGTGTGTAAATGTAATTTTTGTAGTGCTCCGCAACAACAACAACAACAATAACACAAATAACAGCAACAATAGCAACAACAACAACAATAACGAAAACAGTAACACGAGCCAAAAACACAAGAAAAATTCTTATAGGGAAAAAGGCAACGTTTTAACTAACAACAACAGCAACAACAATAACAGCAGCAGCAGCAGAGCCAACAACATCATCATCACTACAAAATTGTCATAAAAAAACCGAAGTAATAATATGTAATAAGAAGAAAAACGCATTCAATGAGAGCCATAGAGAATGAGAGAGAGAAAGAGAGAGAGAGTGTGTGTGTGTGTGTGCGTGTGTGTAAGGAAAAGAATATGAGAGCATCAACAAAAGGTTGGAGCAATTGAGTTGGAGCTCATTAGTGTTGCCAGATTAGGGAAATCGTGGGGCTATGTTATGATATTTATATTAGTAGAGATTTAGAAAAAATAATATACATAAATAACAACAAATTCTTCTAAATCAAATGTATCAAATAGAAGGTTGTAACGTTAAGGACTATGACCTTTGGAAACATCTAAGAAAAGGGTTTATGATATTTCAATGCTAAATTTCAAAGTTTTTAGACAATTTTTAGCAAAAACCGAGTCGTAGTTTAAGAACGTATCTCTTTTTATTTGATTTCTTTACAGTTTGAAAATATTTGTTCATACTTTCTGCCTACATAATTAATTAAGATTTATACTAAATCCCGTTTGTCAAAAATATCTAAGCAACGGAAATTATCAAACGAAAATTTTGTCAATTAGGAATTAAATGTACTGGTTTAAAATTTTTATTTTCAAGTGGCAACACACAAATGCAATTTCTTACTTAACAGTACTCCCCAAACTCTGGTTTTTTATCTCTCTGACTCATTTCTATTCTCTTCATACAACATTTAAAATGTTGTTGCTATTTGTGCACTGTGCACAAGTTTCTGTCACAGTCAGTACGGTGCCTTTAGCCAATTTCACTCTCTGAGATAAATATCTCTCCCTATGTACTATATTCACATACCGACACTCACTCTCAAGTTATGTGTAAGCAGCAGCAGCAGCACTTAATACTCTCATGCAATCATGCACTCATTCGTTTACTGAGCGGAAAAATCAACTCCAACAACACCAACAACAGCAACAACGATAACGCTCATTTTAATTTTCCTCAATGAATGAAAAATTTTTCACGGCAAGTAAGTGCTGCTGCTACTGCTGCTTATGTCGACGAGTGACTACACACACACTACACTCACACAAAGCAACAACAAAGTTTATATTATAGTTTAACGTAAAATCTCTTTGCTTCGTTGTCGTTGCTGCCGCCGTCAACGTCACCGTCAGAGTTGTCGAAGGCGTCGTTCTTATTCATTTCAGTTGTTGGGTTTTTGTTTTCAGTTCATTCGGTGTTGTGTATTATCGTTGCGTTGAGTTGCGTTGCGTTTTCTTATGTGAACCAAGTCGATTGATTCAAATCAAATTGAACTACTCTTTTTATTTGGTCATCAACGTCATAGTAGTATTTTCTGTGTGTGTCTGTCTGTCTTTCGTCGTTTCGTCGTTTCGTTATAATTATTACATATTATTATACAAATTGTTATTGTTGTTGTACCATTATTATTGTTATTTGTGCAAAGTGTAATAAAAAAAAAATTGTGTTTTGTGTAAAAAGAGTAAAAGCAATAAAGATAAATTGTGTTTGTCTTCTAAAAATAAATTGTAAATTTATTTAATTGTTTACAAAAGTAGCAAGAACAACAACAACAACATCATAATTAAAGAAAATTCAATTTTATAGTGAAAAATAAAACAACAAACCATTGAAAAGTGAATTGAAATAAAAGAAAAACAAAAAAAAAAATCGCTCACTCACTCACTTACTCACTCATTGAAAGCCCCGGGAAATAAGAAAAACAATTTTTTTACGTCAAAACCGAAGGCCAAACAGGAAAAACACAGTGAATAGTGAAAAGAAAAAGAAAATACAACCAAAACACAACATCGTAAACGCGAAATTGCGTAAAACGTACAAAGAGTAGAAGGTAAGTACTTCGTATAAGAGAAATAAGAATAAAATATCAATTTTAATTGAATTGATTGATTGTCTTGCAAAAAAAATAATATAAAAAAAGCTTCATTAAATATTTAAAAAGCAAAGAATACAAAAAACAATATTTTTTATTTATTTATTTATATTTTTTCTATTCACGCGCTGCTCAACTAAACTCACTTGCGAGCGCGCTCTCCTACTCATTTCTTTATTACTATACTCATCCACACACACACACACACACACTCGCATAGATGACAAATAAAACAAACAAATATATGAGCAGCAACAAACAGCACATGCACGCCCACACTGAAGCATTTCATTCATTGCTTGTGCTTGTGTTAGTGCGAGTTCAAATGTATGCGATTGTGATTATACTCCTGCTGCTGCAACTGAGCTATATTATGCTCACAACTACTTGCTCTCTTGCTTTTTTGCATGGGGCTCTCTCTCTCAGCGATATAACTGAATTACACTCAGTCAATGTGGAGTGTGATGTGTGTGTTGCTCCTCTCTAAGTCATTTATTCTGTTGTTGCTTTTAGAAGTTTACTTGATTGACTCCACTGGCAATGGTAATGGCTAACGGGCAGGGGCAGGCGTAGGTAGAAAGTTAGGCACAAGCAAGCTTTCTTATAGATATGTACTTAGTAGTATGTTAAGGTGGTCAGCAACAGTGGAAAATTATTATTATTAATTGTTATTATCATTAGCAAACAAAAAACAAAGAATATCAAAAAAAAAATACAACAACATTTACAGATTTTGTTGGTCATAATGAATTAACTTTATCATGCTTTTTATTGTTTAGTTGTTTTATTGGGTATTTCTTTCTTTATCAAAAAAAAAAAAAAAAATAATAAAGAGGAAAGAAACAAAAATTATTAATAAACTTTACTCTTTTTTTTTTAATCAATTTTTTTATTATTTTTTTTTTTTTTGCTTAGCTTAGTGTTTTGTAATGAAAACAATTTCAAAACAAATACAATACATACTACTTACTACATACATAATTATAAAAATTAATAACTTTTTGCTACCTGTAATATGATTTTTTTTCTAATCTTTCTTATCAAAGTTAAATATAAAAATTATACACATTAGTTTTCTTATTTGATAAATTTTGAATGATTTAATTTAAAGACCATAAAAATGAGAATACATGACTATTTTTTATGTAAAATTCTGTCAATTTTATTAGATTTATGAAAACTTAATTATCTTTGGATCCTTTAGAAATCAATTACTTTTTACATACTTTTGTTATTTTTTAACTTTTTTTTTAAATTCCATTAGCACTCACATTCATAATCATTTGATCAAATTGTTATTCTTATTAGAAATGATTGACGCTTTATTCTATTTCATATTTACATATATTGGATTTCTTAATCTCTTCTATTCTTATAAAAAAATTGGTGTTTTGTTTGTTCATATTCATTCATCTAATTGAAATGGCAGCTCATAATAATTGAAAAAATTTCGGTTGGATGCAACTCGTACTACGCGCTAGTGTAATTATAAATTTTTGGTGTTGTTTAGGGATGTTGGGGGTTTTAAATTTAATTGCAATGGGATTTGGGAACCAAAGAGGGACGCCCCAATGCTCTCCAAGTGTTGGAAGGAGTTCAGAAGATGGTGTACAGTGAGATTAACTTCGCAGGGAAGGCATGTTGGACAGACTGATCCACTGAGAAGGTGTTGATAGGTTTTTTTTCATAAAAATGCAGGCGAAGTCCTTAACTAACAGATAGTTGGATGTCGTGTAGAGCTTGGGCATAAGTTCCAGAGTAGTTTCCTCAGTCATTTCTGCAATTCTGGGTGATCCGACATCCGCTAGAATGCAGGCATTCGATGAAGTTTGGAAAGCGTGGATTGAAAGTCTTACAGCTGCATGGAATGGGGATTGTATGTTCCACATATGACACCCAAAGATTGGACACTTAAAAACTTAGTAATATTAAATTTAGATTTTAATTTTTTTTGCTTAAGTCAATATAATGTTGCTTAAAGAGTTAAGCCTAGTATGTATTTTTTTTATGATCAACTGTTTTTATAGATATTTTTTAGAATTTAAGCTCAACAAGGCATAGATTGAAAAAGCTACACGCGAATGATCTCCCCTAAGGAGCCATCCACATATGTAATACGTCACACGCTATGTTGGAGGGAGGTGGTCAACAAAGTGTGACCACCTGTGTGACAGGGAGGGGATCATAAGATTTGTGACGTCCATGTCAAAATCTAGAGTAATAAATTGCGAAAAATATTACCAACTCTATCTTTAGGCTTTGTTACCTATATAGAGCCCTAAAAGAAACCCTAAGAAAAGAACATTTAAAGATAATATAAATTAGTGTAACACTATATTAACGGTTTCCACAGAAAAATATGTGACGGAAATGTCTCATAAATGTGACCACCCACCTGTGACAGGGTGGGGAGGGGCGAAGGTTAAAAAAAAATCATGAAATTCGAGTGATGTAATATGTGAATGACCACTAAGAAGGAAGTAACAGCCTTCTTAGCATTTTGCCTTAATGGATCAATCTAAATTCTCACATAATCTATGTATATCGACAACACCAAAGTCAAGCTCTATACACATCTCAGTATTCCTACACTATAATTATAAAAATGTCTTAAACGTTAATAAATAAAATGTAATTTAAAAAGAAAAAGGAATTAAAAAATTCTCATCAAAAAGCCTCTACTTTTGAATACTTTTGTCATTTTAGAAATGCTGCAATTTTCTTCTAGAACTAATTTTAATATTCTGAAACTTTAATTTTAATTACTATTGAATTCTAGCAGTCCCGGCGCGCTTTGCTACTCCCCTGAAAAAATTCATCAAAATCGGAATTGTACAGAAAGAATCATATTTATTTCACTTTGTTGGGGCTCACACTTCAAAAAGAGATTTTAATTGACATCTTGATTAATTTGAAAATATGTATGTATATTTATCTATGAATCTCTTCCTTTTCCGGTCTTACTATTTACACCAAACTTTACTCAAACACTCTCCAGACTATGCTAGAGTTTCCCTGAAAATTTCTTCAAAATCGGTAAAGTGGTTTCGGAGTCCATAAGGAACATACAGACAAACAGACATTTTTCCCTTTTTATATAAATATACAGATAGATAGATAGATTAAGAGATTAATTTCATGAGAAGCTAACACATGAAGGCCATCATAATTTTCTCATAAATTCAATTATAATGAACATATTTTCCTTAAAAACTTTTCTTACTTTTCTTTTCTAATATCATTTTTATAGAAATTTTCTTTTGTGTTTTCCTGCGTATTGAATTACAAATGACTCAATTATTTGAAAATTCTGTATAAATGATAATTTCATCTTCAATTATATTTTATTTAATTGGCTCCGCTACTAGCGTGGAAAGATAATTAACAATTAAATCTTTAGTTTTGATTTCAATTCTCTCTTTCAATTACTGATTGAAATCACTTATTTTGTTATTTATTTATTGACTTAATCATCATATACTCAAGAACTCACTTCATCCATCCATCCATTTATTCACGTCCTTGCCATGCATATCCATAGCCATGTAGACTAATCAACCAATCATTCAATTCCATATAAAATCGTGTTAAGGAGAAGACCACTTGCTGTTAATAACAGGAAAAATAACAACAATAATAAAATGACATACAAATTACTGTTTGCTTTGCTTTTGCTATTTTCCTTTTTACGCACTTCTTTTGGGTCCGTTTGGTCCCTTTACCGTTTCATCCAACCATCCATCCATCCATCCATCCATAGTCTTCAATTCTACTGAAGTTTATCAAGTTATGTTGTGTATGTAATTAGCAACTGTTAGAAAGGACACACAAAAAGGAAAAGCAATCAGGAGAAATAAAACAAACAGCAAGCCCCTTGTACGAGTATGTACAATATATTGTACTTAGCTTTCCCTTTTCCATATAACCAACAAATTGTATGTAATATTGCGTCGTCCTTTTTGGAGCGACCCCCCCATTTGAATTGGTTGCATTATTTGATATTAAATGGAATTAGAGTAAGAGAGTGAAGTGAGTGAGAATGATTAGGTGTGTGAGTAGAGAGAATATCAAACATAGTTGACCTGTACGAACTACTTACATACATATATACAATAGTATGTACACATGTAGTATGTTCATACAGTGTGTCATAAGAGTATGTAAATGTTGCACAATTAAGTACATTGCCTATACATAGTTGTCTTAGAGACAAACTCGTATTATAAATTCAATGAAGTCTTCCTTGTTAAACATCTCATCAGGTCAATCAATCAGTATCTATTAATTTATTGAGAAGAAGATACAAGACAACGTCTGCTCGGGTATCTAATTACTAGAAATCTTTAAAAAATTAAATTTCATAAATTTAAATTTAATGATAAATCACACATGTGAAATTGCCATCATTGCATTTCGACCACAGGCCTCTAATTTATGAAAAAGGCTGCTCAATCATTACGAAGTAATGGATATGAGTTTCTTATATGAACAAGTGGATTAAAGTGTTGAGCAAGTTTATCTATATATGTAGTTAGGTTTCCCCTTATAACAATCTTCTTTTACAAGCAGTACTTGCAGGTCTTTGTTGATTTTTTTTCATTCCAGATAAACATACATCCCATGGAGCTCTCGAAATTCACTCTTCAACGACCTTAGATTGATCTCTTTGGATAACTTCAATGTTACTCGCATTAAAATGCGAATACAACATCTATTATTTCTCAAAATCCCATAAAAAACACCTTACGTAGACTGAACTTATGGGTTTATAAGCAGTGCAATGGTTTTTTACTTCTAAAAATAATACCAAGAGTAGAAAAAAGTGACTTCTTAGGCATATTTTAATTCTGTTTCTAAGTAATTTGCTTCACAGCACAATACTGAAACCTGTATGGGCACAGGAAAGGGATACAACTACTACAGATATGATATGATATGATATGATATGAGATATAGTCCTAATGTTTCGCGATTTTCAGATGACGATAGTAAAATTATCTAAAAATTCAGCTGAATACACAGAGTGAGAATTGATGCTCAGCTCAATGCTTAATTCTCAGGTTTTCTGTCTTATTTGTTAAAGACAAAAGTCTATTATTTTCAATGAAATACCCCACAACACCGAATAGTTTTGTGATCTACTGTATAAATACACATGTAATTATTAGTAAAATCCATAATCATGCTGCGTTTTTTTTTTTTCTTTTCGTTGTTCTTGTTGTCTTATGAAAATAAATGTCAAACAAATTAACGGCGTAGTTTATGATAGAAGGAATAATAAAGAAACCATCATCACACCCATGTAATCAGAATATACGAGTAATATAATAGAAAACATAAAACCCATGTAATAGGAACTCATATGCACTTATACTTTTTGACTTGACATGACTTGACTTGACAAATCTAAGTTGAGTTTTGCAGTCAACTTACTTAGTATTAAAAAGTGAACAGTGAACAAATGTTGATGGAGGAGGAAGGAAGGGTGGAGATGGATCGATTTTTATATGCTCGACTGACCGAATTTCCAAAAACTTGACTGACTGACTAACTGACTCCTGTTACCTTTTTCGTTATTTTAATTATTATTGTATTTTATTTTGCTGCTTGCTAGTGTCATTTATTTTATTGTGTTCTTCCTTTTTATTTGATTTTATTTAAATTTTTTTCTGTTGTTTTTTTTTTTACAATATTTAATTTTTATGTTGTTGTTTTTTTTTTATTCTCTTTTGTTGTTGTTATTATTACTTGTGGGTGCAGTTGGTTTATTTTTATTTTCTTTTTTCTTTTTTATTTTTCTATTG
This sequence comes from Amiota mariae, assembly GCA_035041805.1. NCBI lineage: Eukaryota > Metazoa > Arthropoda > Insecta > Diptera > Drosophilidae > Amiota > Amiota mariae. The sequence continues at coordinate 4,612,608 of JAWNKV010000170.1, read as the reverse complement.
TTGTCTTTTGTATATTTTATTTATTTTTTATGCGCTTTTATTGTTTTGTTTCAAAAATGGCAGCAACTTTTGTTGTTGTTGTTGTTGTTGTTGCACACACATAAATACACAACATCAAGTAACAACAAACAAACAAAAAGCAAAATATGGATGAATACAAACAAGAAAAGCAAAAAAAAAAAAAAAAAAAGAATAATTAAATGCTGCTTCGCATTGAAATCGTTTGTTAATTAGAAAAAGTGCAGCTTTTGTTAAAAGTTGATTTTTATACATATCACACTACACTAGTGTCAGTCGGGGACTATCATTTTGTCATAAGGTTTGCAACAACAAGAATCCTACATCGAAGAGAGAGAGAGAGAAATAATGCTGATGATCGGTTTGACTCAGTCAACCACCTAGTTCAAGGCCCTAGTTGCTTCAGATTTTTCCATTGTAATTAGAATTAATTTCTAGTCTAAAATAAATAAATAAATAAGTTTATAAGCTAATCATACCAAAATAAACAAACATTTGATAGTTTAGGCACTTTTCTTTTTGACTTACACTCAATTATATTTCAACAAAAGTTCCCCGAATACTGGAAGAGAAAATTCCCATATAGAAAACAAAACAAATTTGGTTTTAAAAAGAGAATTTTTAAGCTTATATATCTTTCAAACTTTAATAATTAAAAACATTAACAAAAATTAAACCAATTCTATCAATATTTTTATAAACTTTTGATTGAAAGTTAGAGTTCTTATGAAATTCTTATTATATCTTAAAAATCAAAATACTTTTGGCCAATGTTTGTCCATTTATGTATTGGACATACTCAACTCAACTTACGCAACAATACTATCGCACCGCCGCAACTCTGTTTCTGGGGAGTCACGGCCTTCGTCGACCATATTCTAGTTGTCTATCCAAGCTTGGGGAAGCATTAAACCATCAAAACTTTTAAAGAATGCATTTTAAATAAGATTTACTTAATTTTCTTCTTTTTAATATATAAAAAATATATTTTAATTTGTTCGTATGTTATGCGCTGATGTATCGTTCATCTGATTGCATTGAAATTTTGTGAATATGTATATGGTTGGTTCCCGGCTTGAACATAGGATAGTTTTGATCTCGATATGTGTAAAATAGCACTTTAATTTTCTAATACTCAAACTGTCAAAGTCATAAAAAAAAAATCGATGGATACAATCCGTGCGGATTCGGGTTGAGTGAGCTAGTATTGTATATAATTTCCTTTTTATTGATTATAATTTATTTAATCCACCTATTCTATAATAATCATATCATGAATTCATTTCATCATAGAGTCATAGGTCAATAAGTTTAGTATTGTATATTAGGAGTCATCCACATATTACTTCACACGAATTTCATGATTTTTACACTCCCCCTATCATAGGAGATTATAGTTCTGAGGTTCCCTTCCCCAGTGTAACGTCACATATTTTGTAGTGGAAACCGATAATATGGTGTTACTTTACTTATACTTTTTCTTATCCTTAAATTTTTGTCACTTAGGGTTTCTATAGGTCACAAAGCCTAAAGAAAGAGTTGGTCATAATTTTACGTTTAAAGATTTTAATATTTTAAATTTTAGCATGTGACGTTACAAAGCTATACATATCTTAAATTTCCTATCCTAACAATTATAATTAGATTAGATTAAACATCTGGGTAGGAACTAAATACACCTCGTCATTGCAGGCACCAATGGGCCTATTGTGACAACCCTCGTAATTACAGTTTCTCCGTTATTCTGATATTCATCAAGAATTCCAGAACTTTCTTCGGAGACAAACAATGCAATTTCATTTGGTTCCAGGTACTGGAAATCCAGTTAGCAGTGTCTGATTCAGATTGTAATAACTCTTAAGTGGAAATTCTTCATTTCACTCTTTCAGCCTAGAATGAGTGAAAGGTGTATAGACTTCCATGGAACCGAACATTAATGTGTGTTCTGTCTGTCTAGTATTTTTTTTTTTTTCATTTATTTTCATTATTTTTATTTGATTTCATTGTCAATTGATGGTGATATCTCGCCTACACTACAAAATTTGATTTGTGTATTTTCTTTATAAATTTATTGGTTTTAAATTTCAATTATTTCTTTCTATTTTTTCTGTTATGATTACTGAGTTTTGTGATTTTGTTTATAAAAATAAAAAAATTGGTACCATGGTAGTACCATGATTTTAATCAAGACCAATTAAGACTGTAAAAGATACAAGTTTCATATAAAATAAATGTAAATCAAAGATGATTAATTTTAATAATTTTAAACTTTAAATTTGTTAGTTTAGTTTGTAAGACAAACAATAGCAGGGCGTTGATGACATCTTCTCATATGTTTTACTGTACTACTTAATTGTGTTTAACCATTTTCGTGTCTCTAATTGATTTCACACCCAAAAATGTTTCTTCATTTGTTTTAGACGAAACGTTAATCGTTTCTTGTTTTATTTTATTTTTTTTTTTTCTTTCTTCTTCATTTTTTTTTTTCCCGTTATTACTACTCCCTAAATGAGTTAAACAGACTTTATAAGGCGCATAATTTTGTATGGGTCTGATGCGTCTGACTCGTTTTTTGAATAAACAATAAAAATGGATAAAAAGTAATTAACAAATAGAACTCCCGCCTCAAAGCATTTAAAAGTCATTATAAAGAGAATACATATATATTTTTTTTTTTCTTTTTTTTCATTCAATAGAGAAATTATTTATGGAATTAACCAATTTTAGGTTAAAATTTTTGGGTTAGTACAATCAATAAATTTATAGTATTAAGCTCTTGAAAATAATGGAAGTTTTCTTTGAGTTTTAATGTTAATCAAAGGAAAAGCATCTGTGAAATTATTGTATTATAAACTAGCGCTTGGGAATGATATGTGGAAAAAATAATATTTATTTTATTTTGTTTATGAGTTTTCTGACACTGGCGACCACCCTCACCCACTAAAAAGGGTACATCCGCACGATCTCCCACAAAGAAGGAAGTAACAGACTTCTCAGCTTTTCAATCTCAATCCCTACCAATGTTACCTCACTATTCTTTTGAACTATAAACTATGTGTTATGTAGTTTTCTGCTATAAATGTTTAAAATATAATGAAATTCAGAAATGAAACATGATTCACAATTCAAAAAGAAATGTTCAACAAAGATGACTTGATTGATTTTAAAATATGTCTCTAAGATTTACATATATGCAAAATTTGATCCACAAATTTCAACCGATTCTGTAGATCGATTTTGATGAAATAAACGCTAAATGTTACTCACAATAAAAAATATTATCTTTCAGTAAATCGATTTAGAATCTATTGATTGGCTTCTACGTGATGCGCGCACAAACAAACAAATTGACTAACAAAGTTTACGATTTTATTATTTGGATAGATTATATGTCGAGATAAGTAAATCTAATACAGACACATTGACTTAACCAGTTTATATGTAAAAAAGAAGGCTATTAACCTTGTCCCTTCTGGAACATAGACGTGATCACTGCCATTCTTGATTGCTGCTATTAGAACAGCAATAGGGCTACAGTTTTGCAGCTAATATGAATAATTCTCAATCTACTGATGTTTTTTTTTTATTGCTTCTAGTTTTGAAAGTATTTTAACTAAGAGGAAATGGTCTTTTTACTCTAAGAATTGATGAGGCTTTTTGTATATAAGCCTTGTTTTTCCTACCACTTCCCATAAGCTACACTATTAATGAGCTCACATAACCATTCCACATGAGATTTCGCGTATCTCGGTATAATAATGGCGATTGATTCTATGGCAAGATCGCGTTCAATGTCGCTGCTACGGACGTACCAAGGTGCACCTCTCAGACCTTTGTTTTGAATCTTTTGTATGTTGCTGGAAAACGAATAGCCCCATAATTGGATATCATAAGTCTATGTAGGTTTTAGAATTTTTTTGTACATTAGTACTTAGTTGTAGGTCGATATATGATTCTAGATTTTAGTTCAAGTTCTCAAACTGATGTCGAGTGACTCCGGGAAGAAGTCTCAAACATTTCTGGCTGTGGTGATGCTATGAATCTTGAGACTGAATGATATGATTAGCCCTAAAATTGCTATTGATGTCCATTACACTTAGAAATAAATTTCTATAAGTAAGATTTGTTCTTGGTTAAGTTTTTCATTCTCTTTTCTCTTTCATAAATTGTCATTTACCGTAGAATTAAGCCAAGGAAAATAGGCTGCGGCTCTCACGGGTAATTTCGGGACTTTAATAGGAATCAACTTATTTGTTGGCAACATTTTTTGATTGCATTTTTCAACTATCATTATCTCACTTTAAGAAAGACACCACTTATTCTATCCTAAGACAAATAGACTGATATAATGATGTATCTGATCTTAACATAATTTCACTGTAAGATTTTCATTTTATCTAAAACCTTCGAAAATTCAAAATTATTCAAAAATGTACTCAACAAAATCATTAAAATAATTAAAAAAAAAAAAACCATTCAAATCTTGGTGAATGCCAACAAAAAATAAATAAATATAGATAAATAAAAAAAAATAAAAACACAAAAATTGTTTTTGTTTTCTTTAATTGTTGTTGTTGTTGTTGCACGTTTTCTGTGTATTTTAAAAATAAATAAATTAAAAGAAAAAACAAAAATAGATTTTCGCGTGATTTACAACACGTTGGTGTTGGCTTGGGTTTGGGTTGTTGGGGTTATTGGCTAATAAAAGTAGCAACAACAACACCATCATCATCATCAATAACAACAACAACAACAATTGGTCTTCAAACACAATTGCGCATGAATTTATTTTCGTTTTTCTTCCCTTTTTTTTTTTTTTTGTAATAAGAAAATTATGAAGAAGATTTTTCTTATAAGGTAAATAAATAAATGAAAGAATAGAAAAACCGCAAAAATAACAAAAAGCAACAACAAATAAAATTCTGCATGCGTTTGCAATTAAAATAAAGAAAACAATAAATGCATTGAAAAGAAGAAGAATAACAAAGTATTTAAAGAACAACAACAAATCAGCAGCAATGATGGCATAACCAACAAATAAACAACAATAAAAATGAAGAAAAGAAGCTGCTGTTTAATAATGATAATGAAGAATTATTTATGAATATAAGAAGGAGAATAGTAGTAAGATAAAAAAAGAGTTTAAAGACAGAAGAATACCAAAAAAAGACAATTAAGAAAAAAAGATCTCAAACAATCGAGAAGAAGAAAAAGAAAACCGGTTCAAAGCAGCAAAGAGCCAATGATGATAATAAAAAACAACAGTGAAAAAGCAAGAGACCGCCATCATCAGTCGTTTGTCCCTCGCTCGGTGCTATCCTCTCTAACACAAAACAACACTAACATTCAAAATGTTGCTTTAAACAAAGCAACATCACTACAACTAAACTCAATATGTTGCTGCTCCAAACAAAGCTTTAGCAGCAGCAGCAACAGCAACCAAACAACAAACACCAACTACAGCAACAACATCAACAACAGAAATGTCTAACAAAACAACAGCAACAACAATTGAAACAAATACAAGAAACAAGTCTCTCAAGACAAAGAATAACATGGTTTTGGCGCTCGCTAACTAACTAACTCTCTGCTCTCTCGTTCTCCTTCTCTCTGCTGCCGCTTTTTGCTCTTTGGCAATGTTTCTACTTTAGCTTACCAAAGATGAACACACACACTTTCATACCATGACTTGGAGCCTCTGCAACACAACACAACACAATACAAGAACAATAAAAGCAAAACCAGCAACAACAACATGTACATGAACACAAAAACAAAAGCATATGATATTCTTGAACTTCAAATAGTTTGAAAGAAAAAGAAAAAACCCAATAAAACAAAAGCAAAGCGAAACAAAATACAATAAAAATAAAAATAATATAAGAAACCTCCTCATGCTTCTTAAGACACCAGCGGGTGGTTGGCGAATGAGTGAGAGAAGGCAAAGTGAAGCAAACAGCTAAAACAAAATAAAACAACAAAATGAAAAACAGCTACTGGTATTGAGCGTAGTAAAAATGACAACTATAAAAAGAAGTATGTAAGAAAAAAATAGAAGAAGAGGAAGAAAAAGATAAAAGTTTATGCGTAAACTTGTTCAATACACTTACAAACAAACACCCATAGACATGGACACTTGTTTATGCTGCCCCTGACTCTTCCGCCCTCTCTTCACTCATGCTACCATCATTTTTATTTATCTACAGTTAAACCACGATTATCCGGAAGTCCCTTAACTTCTTCTTAAATCTATTAGCCGGAATGATGGATTACATATTGGTAAAATATCTTTTGTTAGTCCCCTTAGGCTCTCTTCGTCTTGGGAACTAACCAGCAGAAGAAGAGGTGTATGATGCTCTTGGTGGAGAGCATGCATCCTTTGATCCATTAGCCAGTACCTTGTTAAGACTCCCGAGATAATGCGAATCCTTTTCCTACTAAAGTATAGAAGTTCGGTTATCTGTTTAATTTAGTAGTCAGTTGAAAATCACGGATAAACCAAGTTCAACTGTATTTTCTGTAGCTTAAATACTCTAAAAATACTCTTACATATAATGAACCTAATTACTCGTTGCTATAAGCTTATTCGTTATATTGATCATTTCACTCGCTGCTATTTTATTAAAGCTTTAATGCTGCTGCTGCTGATGCTTGTTTACAATAAAACTACGATGAATCGTCTAAATATTCTTCGTTTTCTATCGACCTGCTGCTCTTCTTACTTACTCAGTAAATCTCTTCTCTTCTCTCGACGCTACTTCACCTTGCGTAGTTTCTTCTTACGCGATCTTTACGACAATCTTTAGACAATGTCGTCGTCGCCGTCGTAGTAGTAGTCGCGTCGTAGCCAAAAGGCCTCAAACCAAATAAACAGACATTATCATGAACCAACAACACTAGTAAATATAAGAGGAGCAACAGACAATGAAATGATATACTACACGCTTCATTTAGTTGAATTTTTTTTTTTTCTATGATTTTTTGTTGAAGACTCGTTCATCAGCATCTTTGAATTGTGTGTTGTGTGCCCAATCTCTTTTCTCTTACACTACTCCATCATCTTCATCATGATCCACACACAGCAACAGGAACAAACAAACTCAACTTTAACTAAGGCATTCTTTTTTGTACTTCAGTTGTTGTCTTCTCTTTTTTGTGTGTTTGGTTTATTCTTTGATTCGTTACTCGTCTCGTCTCGTCTCCAACGTTCAATTCAGTCAGTCAACCAGTTCAACAGGCGGACAGACAAGACATTTGAGGCCCAGATCGGCCATGCCGTTGTTGCTATTGCTGCTGCTGTAGCTGTTGCTGTCTTTGCTCAATCGTCCGCAACTCGCTCAGACAAGCTCCACTCCTCAATAATATAATAATAATAACAAAAACAAAAAAAAAAACAACAGACAACAGACAAGAAAACCAAAGAAACAGAATAAAGAGAAGAAAAAAAAAAGAATCAAACGTGGAAGACTCGTTAAACCAAAAATAAAAAGAAAAGAAAGAAATCTTTATAAAAAGAAACATTCTTCTTCTCGTCGTCGTCGACGTCCGTCGTCGTCGTGTCGATCATAAGTCGAAAACCATTACAAATGCTTTTCTTTTCATTTGGCTTCTTTCTTTCCTTTCTTCTTTATTTATTATTATTATTATTTTTATGCCTTCTTCTACTTCTTTTTATTTAAACATGCCAACCCAGCCAGCAGCAATCATCCATCCATCCATCCATCTATCCATCCATACGTTCATCCCATCCCCAAAACTACGCACCCGGTTCAACTTGTTTGTTTGGGCCAGTGGATTTACAATAACAACACCAACAACAACAACCGACAAAAAAAAAAAAAAAAAAAATACTACAAATCTTTAGTGTATGCCGGATTTATTTGGAATTTACGTAGAACATATAATTTTATATATACAATATTTTTGTAGTTTTTGTCTTTTCACCTCTCATCTTTCTCTTCTAGTGTGGTTGTTCTTGTTGTTGTTGGTTATGCCTTTTTTTGGACCTTTTTGTGTTGTTGTTTATATAGAAAAATGTGCAGTGGTTGGATAATGCCTTTTTAAGCCTTCATCAGCTTAAGGCATTGATGACCCACAAAATGCTTTCTTTCTTTCTTTCATAGTAGTAAGTTTACTGGTCTGGTCTCATCTTGTCTTGTCTTGGTTTGTCTTAATTTTTTTTTTATTTTATTTTGGGTTTCTTAATCTGGGACATTATTAGTGCATTGGAGAGCAATTTTATACTACTTATACAATATTGAGGTTAACTTTTTTAGACTAGTTGAACTAAATTTTGGTTCAAAAATTCCTTTCCATATTTCAATGTATCAAATAAAAAGTTAAGAAGGATTAAAAAAGATACTAGAGTCATTACAGAGAGTCATTAGAGATTCGTTTATATTAAAAGAAGAAGATTCAAATGTCTTTAATTAAGAAAAATCTCAATAGAAATTCCTTAATTTTATACAGCAAATAAATCCTTTGGAATGTATCAATTTTGAAAAACTGAAATCATAAGTTAAGAAGAATTATAACTAATTATGCAATTCTGAGATTTAATGAATTTGTAGGGGTGTCAAATGAAGTGTTTGTCTCGTAAAATATAGAGATTTTTGTCTGAGATTCAATATTAATAAGTATGTAAATAAGATTTCAAAATAAATGTCATAAGGAATAGGAAATCCTAGTTCAAACTTAAACTAACAAGTTTCTAATATTTTTATAAAAATTTTAAACTCTATAAACATTTTTGGCATAGATAGATCAAAATTCATTGATTTCCCAATGCTCTAATCCAGTGAACTTAATTAATCTCATACTTCAATTTATTAATCTTACAGCTGAAAGTCATGAAACTATCAATTTATTATATATGGCATTGGACAATTGAGTGATTTTAATTTTTCGGGAAACCGTTGAAATTGTTGTTAAAATCCTAAGAAATATATGCCATTGGAAAAGAAAACTTATTATACAATACAATATTTAATTTTTTATAATTGACAAAGACTACTTGATTAATTTAAAAATATATTTTTCTATGCATAGTTTGATCCACCAATTCTGTTAAAACTTAACAGGAACATTTTCCAGAGTTTGCTAGATTTTCCATGATAATTTCGTCATAATCGGTCCAGCGGTTTCGGAGTCTATAAACAACAGACATTCATAGTTCAAATCATATATAGTTTGTTACAATTTTTGTGATTGTAGAAGAAAATAATTATATTTTGTTAATTAAAAATTGATTGGCAGAACAGCAGGTGTTCATATACATTAACAAAACTACAAGAGATCACTAACAAGTGCATATCATAATTCCACTTCACACGTACCCGGTTCAGTCTTTCTTCAATTATTCTTAGGGTGTCCTTCTTTTCTATTTATTTCACAGCAGACTTATGTTCACGCAATTGCTTCAAAAATCCCAAAAATCTGCCATTTAGTGCCATATTCTTTTCAACTTCCTCATCCTTCCTCTTGCCATCCAACTCAACTTTTCAGGGAAAAGCATCACAGCGATCAACACCTAGGTATCACTTACCGATCGTTACGGTTTGTCGTAACAATACTCGTAAATTACACTTTTAATTTAACTAATTATTAAAGCTTCTTCAATTAAGTTCTACTTCATTAGGTCTCTATAGATCTATAAAAATCAAATTTTCTATATAAAATATAAAGAAATTCAATGAATGTTTTTAACTTGATCTGAACCCTATGGAATCTTTAAATTAGTAATATTTTATTATTAAATTGAAATTAAATGAATTCCCTTTCTTTTATCATTAAAAATCAAATTCCATTAATCTTTAATTCCATTTTTATGTGATCACCCTGACCACTGTGCAATAATATAAACATGTGAATGATTTACAAAAAAAAAAAAAAAAATAAATAAAAAAATTATCCAACAAAATGGCTGCACTATTAGCCATAAAATACAAAATACAAAAAAAAAGTAAAATCTATTAAATTCACAGATGTTAAACATAAATGTTTGTCGATGAAGAAAAAAAAATCCAACAAAAATCCATAAATAATTCATAAAGCAACCGGCAAAAAAAAAAAAACAAAAATAAAGAAACAATTTAAGAGTATCACAGACGACGAGATTTTTAATAAGAAAATAAAATAAATATTTCTTCTTTTCCTTAAGCTTATCAAGAGCTAAACACTAAGTAAAAAGAAAAACAAAAAAAAAAAAAAAAATTGAAAAAGAATCTGGAATACAACTTAGGGAACATTATAAAAAACAACAATAGCAACATATCATGAAGAACCGGCAAAAAAAAAAAACAAAAATAAAAAGTCCAGACAAATCCAATCAGACAAGCAGATGTTGCTTTTGACTTTATAAAAAATCTTTCTTATTATTTATTTATTTATTTTAAAAGTGTGAAATAAATATTGTTTTTAAACAAAATAAAATAATAAAAGAAAAGAAAAAAAAAGCAATTTCTTTACAGATTTTTGATACCCTTTATATAATAGTAAGGGATCAATCATTGGAGGGTGTTAGGGAATTGAAAGTTTGTTTTGAAAGAATTCAAGTTTTTGTAATTCCTATTTATTGGAAATAATTTATAATTAAACTAAATACCCGAGTTGTCTTCCCTCTCCTTCATAAAAAAATTAGTGGATACTGATTGGTTGACCCTATGAACTATTGTTTAATTAAAATTGTAAAAGACTTGTTGATTGGATTTTAAAATACATATGACCATCTAATTTTTTTTTTTTTTTTTTTGGTATATTAAAATTTTTTGGCTGTTCCTTTAGATTTTCCCAAATTATCTTTATCAAGGCGAACAAAACCAAAAAAAAAATATTCAGATCGGTCAAGCCATTCTCAAGTTTTAGCAAGACTTACACAAAGCAATTGATGTTTATTAAATGGTTTTGTTTAAGTCACAATGTTCTGACGAGGGTCAAATCTTGCAAGCTGAATTAGAACTAGAACCACTTCTTGACATCCGATTAAGATGAAATTTCGCATACACTTTAAGTTCTGAAGGCAATACAATATTTATATGCAATTTTTTGATTAGACTAAAATAAAATCGTGGGTCGAGTCGAATTTCTATTATCTACAGTCAGCCACGCATATCATAGGTGTGCTTTGGATGCATTTTCTCAATAGAGAACTTATACAAACACACATTTTGCATAATCAGCCCAACGATTTTATGTTCTAGATTGATGATGAGAGTGGTTTGATAATTAGTACATTATCTGAATCATTATTATGTTTCATTACAGAAAAACACAAACTCATTTAACTTAAACATGTTTTTTACTTATATTTTTATACTTATACAAGATCAGGAGGTTCATTATAAACCTTCATCATATTAGTAACATTATAACATTCAACCAATGTATACGATTCCAAAGAGTGTTCTGGTCTTCCTCCCGGAATCGCTCTACATCAACATTCAGACAATTATCAATCAATCAAGTTGCGAGGCTGCCATTGTAACCCTAACAAGAATTCTATGAATTAACAGCTCTATTTTTCTCTAATCAGAAACTTTCGAAACGAGAACATCTTAATCAAAATCATGTATGAATATAATAAACCCAACTAAGAGTCTCTAGACATTCGAGATAAGAAAATGTGTTATACAGATTCATCTTGCTTGCAGTTTTTTAATGATAAATATTTATGCTATATTCCCTATAAATTTGTAATGTCACTGAAATTCAGGTAGTAAGTCGATCAAAAATAAACTAACAGAAATTGAAAAAATTATGATAAATGTGTATAGGGAAAATAGTGTAATAGAAATTGAAAAAACACAAAAACACTGATAAGTCACATTTTCAATTTATATTTTTTATTATTAAATGATGATAAGCTCATAAAATATAACACAATTTATTGATTTCATTAACCTATGACAGTGTGGAGTGAGTTGGTGTTGTAATAGTTTTTTTTTTTTTTTTTTTTTTGTAATATCGAAATCAAACTAAAAAGGGTGGAATCAAATATTTATATTTTTCCATTTCTTAAGTAATTCCATTTACTTTGACTTACATTTTAATCTTTGTGGATGAAATCCGCTTAAATCTTTTAAAATTTAGATTATTTATTAACAGATAAATAATAATTTAAAAAAAAAGGATTTAGATTTCTGATAAATTTGTCTGGTTATCTGAACATAAATGGGGCTTTTGGATATGTCAATCAAACAAAATGAAATTCTAGACGACTTACAGCTCTCATATAGAAATCATTCATCAGCAGAAGAGTTCGGTTGAACTGAACTGAAAAGTTTGTTTTGATTTGATAATAGAAACACGAGTAGCTTGAAAATTTTTTTATTTTTTTTTTTTTTTTTTTTTGTTATCAGGAAACTTTTGTTTTTAGTTTTTGTTTACCATATCTTGGTAGTTGCTTATACGCACAGGCATATACATATGTATATACATACGTATCGGTACTATATGTGTATTAGATTAGTACACTATTTGTTCTTAATGAATACATCTGGAACAATTTATAACTTGTTATGATTGATATTTTTTTTGTTTTGTTTTTTTTTTTCTTCATAAAATTTTCATTAGATAGATATATTTTTGATACTACTACTATTACTACTTGATATAGTAAAAGGATTTACGAGTATGTACTTATGTATTTGATATTTCGAATTTTAGTTTGCGATAATCAATATAATTGTGATGATATAATAACTTCTTATGTCTGAAATCTATACTTATAATAAAATTATAGACATTTTCTGTCTGTATTTTTGTTTGTGTGCAGATCACATAAAAGCTACTCTTTGGATACAAAATTGAATTACTGAAAGATTAGAAGCTTTATTGTGAATAACATATAACGTTTATTTAATCAAAATCAACCTACAGAATTGGATCCAAATTTTACATATAAAGAAAAATATTTTAAAATCATTTTTTCAATTGTGAGTAAAATAAAATAAATATCATTCTTTCTATTATTCCGAATTTGATAAAACTTTACCGAGGAGTAGCAAAGCACCCCGGGACAGCGAGTTTTGTACTACATACGTACATATTTCAATAACAAATTTCCAAACGTTTTTGATTCCAAATTGATTCTTATAGAATCGAGAAAAGTCTTTTAATATTGAAGTCTAAGCAAAGGAAATTTTGAATCTAATACATTAGTTAACATCATAAATCCACATGGTTTTTTCTTACTATATAACAATCCACATCCGGAAAGCACAAAATTGAATACTCATACTAACAAATTATTAAATTTTATATAATCAGTCTACTCAACCTCATCTTTCATTGGAACACTTCAACCACAAAAGATACCATAATTGAGCATGTGTGTAGAGTGTGATTCAAGTCCCCTATGATCCATTGATCTAAAACATACATACGTACGTTCCCTACTAAATAGTTTTTATTAAAGATTTTCGCATTCATTTTCACGTTTATTTTTATTTATTTATTTATTATTTTTTTTTTTCGTTTATAAACTAAACTTTATATAGTCATGGCATATCTTTAGTTATTACTCATGGCACGTCACAACAAAACCATATAATAAATAAAATATTATTAAAACAAAATAAATAAAAAAAAAAATATATAAACACTAACAACACCAACAACAACAGAAACCGAAGCATCAAAAGATATTAAGATATGCTATTTAGAAGAAGAAAAAAAAAATTCTATAGAAGAGTATCTATGTATACAAAATATACTACAATAATAATAATAAAATACATTAAGAGTTAAGTTCGAAATACCGACCGAGCGACCGACAACAGTCGTCGCCAGCCAACACCGGCAATCCCCAAGTCCCCACCAGCGACCCTGCGCGTGTTCAATGTCTTGTCATTCGTAGTAGTCGTCGCCGTTAACGTGCTCATGGTTCTCGCGTACGACATGCCGATGTTACTATATAGTATTCTTGTCGCCGTACATTGTCACACTACAAACACACTCGAAGGCACGAACCATACAAATATTTGAAACAGTAGTTCTTAAACTTAAAGTATAAGACTCCCTTGGGAACAAAATATCAACACATTTTGATTTAGAGATGCCTACACCTATGTTTCGTTGTTTGTAATGAATATTTTAAGAAACTGAAATAACATTTAAAGGTCTCTTTAACTAGAAGTTGCCAATCCTTTTGTTATTAATTTCTATTATATCAATCATATAAAATATAATAATAAGTAAAAATTATGAATATTGGTTAAAATATTGACGAGCTCTTGTACGTAAAGTTGATGTCATTACCCCGGCAGTCTGGCAACGTAGATCAACCAAAGTTTATGAACCACTGATTTGAACAACCAACCGACCCGCTCACTTGTTTGCTTGCTTAACTTATTCGTTGCTCTCAACGCCTTCACTGCTGTTGTTGCTGTTGCTGCTTCTGCTCACCTCTTCATAATCGTAGTCATCATTCGTTCATTTACTCATTCATTCGGCTCAATCAATCGTCGTCGTCGTCGTTGGCCCCATGCTGTTTCTTTTGGGGTCTTTGGTTGCCGATTATATTAGCGATTATTTGTTGTAGTTGTTCTGCTGTTGCTGTTGCTGCTGCTGGTAGTATAGTATAATATAGTATAGTATAATATTGTTGCTGTTACTGTTTGTATTCATTCGTTTCATTTATAGTAGATTTTCTGTTGCTGCTGCTGTTGCTCCTTCATCCAATATTATGTACTCTCCCTTCTTGTCATTGAATCGTAGAGTTGAATCGGCTGTTATTTTATCTACAATATATATAATTTGTATTCAGTGTTACTCTTGCTGATATGGCATTTAAACAATATTCATTGTTGTTGCTTTTGTTGTTGCTATTGTTGTTGTTGTTGTTGTTGTGACTGCATTGTATAATAAATAAATAAAAACAAAAAACAAAAAAATATACATATGTAGTAGTATGGTTATTATATATAATATTGATATAATCGTCGTACGTAGTACTAGTATAGTATATTCATACATTTGTATAACAACATTTGGGGGCCTGATTAGTCTTAAATAACTTGCGTTGTCAGGCTGTTGTCGGTTAGTCACTCAGTCAATGTTTCTAGTCTGTCGTTTGATTATTAGATGTACATATGGTTGGTTGCTCTTGTTGTTGTCTGTCATTCATTTATAAAAAATAGAAGAAAAAAACTCTATTTCTTTTTTTTTTTATTATTTTAAACCAGTTATAAGCAACCAACTTTTAGGTATGGGGCAACATGGGTGGCGTATACAAGGGGAGCGAAGGTTTTCAGAAGTCATTAATTGTAGAATTTTCCAAGATCAAAGCAAATCCAAACACAAGCATAAGAATGAAGAATAATAAAAAAAAAATAGGATCATCATTTTACATGTTTTAGTTGAAGATTCCAGAAGTTCTATTAGTAAAATATTTAAATTTTTCAAGACAAATTATTATAAAATAAATAAAACTTTAATAAATGAACATGGATACTTGGCATTAAAAGTAGAAACTATAACATTTTTAAGAAAAATAAATCGACTAAGTAGTATCATAGCTACTCTTCATATTCACAATCCTATAAACTTAATGATAAAGTCCGTATAACAATACAATCTCATATGAGAGTCTTCTCAACATCGAAGCGATTACAAATCTCACTGTCATACTCCTATCTTTTAATCTATAGCTCTAGTTTCTTATAGTCGTAGACAATGTTTTGTACAATAAACGTTTCCAGAAAAATATGCATTCGAATAGTGAAAATCTCATACAAATCGCATCAATAATTTTTAAGAAAATCACGAACATACATACATATATATATACGGGTCAAACAGACTACTTTTTTGGAAAATGTTTTATACACTAAACCTTCCCAGAAAAATATGCATTCGAATAGTGAAAATCTCATACAAATCGGATCAATAATTTTTAAGAAAATCACGAACATACATATATACGGATAACTTGACTTTTTTTGTCGGTTAAAAAAATTCTCCATATAAATTCTTAATAATTCTTGTTACTCGAAGAAAAGTCATAATTATCAAAACAATAAGGAGGAGGGTAATTGCAAGACCCTATATTACTACAAAAGTGAGACATTGTCACTACCGAAAGAAATCATGAAATGCTGAAAAATAAATCTATATATGATTACCAAATCCACCAAACTATGCCTACCGAAGAAAATTTGTATGAAATGAAGAGGAATAACCCTTTTTATGTCGAACATATATCTATCATTTGTACCTTCATCTAAACTAAAGACTATATACTTATAAAGACTGGACAATTTGAACTTCGAAATTGTCCTTCGATCTCATAATTGTTTTGTCCCTCTTAAAATTGCTGTTGCACTGAAAATGTCAAGGTTCCACTCAAAAATCTCAAGATTCCAACAAAAATTTCATTGGATTTTGTTGTTGGAAACCCTTTCGAATTTTTTTGAAACTTTTTCGGAACTGACTTAAGATTCGAAAGTTCACGAAAAGAAGAAAAGAGAATGGGATGTTTCGTGATATAACTGCCTATAAAATATTATAGACTTTGTCTAAACATGCTCCTGAGATTTAAGACTCTGATCGAAAAAAGTAGAAACTCTTCGAATTATTGATTATTGCCTGAATTTGTGAAACAAAAAAATCGAAGTCTAGAAATCCTGAGCCAATAGGCGGATTCAAATGGCGTTCAACCATCTTAGTAGTTGCCTCTCATCTAGTTCTGATGCATCCACGTCTTTATAATTTTTCATCGGTATAGAAATCCTTCTGAGATCATAAAAAATATTGATCTAAATTAGTAGAAACATTTTCGAACTTTTCCTGAGATTACCCACCGGATTCTAGTCACCTTTTGAGATCTCAAATGTTGATCTAAATTAGAAGAAACCCATTTCGATCTATTCCTGATGTATCAATTTAATTACCCACCTGAATCTAGTCACTTTTTGGGATCTGAAATGTTGATCTAAACTAGTATAGAAATCCAATCAATCAATCAATCTCTTTCAATTGCACCCTTTTGATAACCCACGCTTATGCCTAACTAGCATACTAAATTATACATACATATGTTTATACATATATAGATATGTATATATAGACATATAAAGATCTGTACTTTAGTTGTTATCTTCGTTATAATGCCGGCTGTTCGTTGTTGAGTGAGTAGCCCATAAGCTTTCAAGTGCTTCATGTTTAGTGAGTGTTTCTGCTATTCATTAATAAGTATTTTTTTTTTTTTTTTTTTTTTATTGTTGTTAGAGTATCAAACTACAGCTGGATATCATATTTGACAGATACATACATATAAATATCTATCTGTTTACATACATATCTTTCTATCTATATATCTATTTAAGAAATTCAGTTTAAATTCTTTATAATTTATGTATGCAAATTGTTAATTCCTTAATTTATTTACACATACAAAATATTCATAAGTCTACAATGTTTTGTTATTCAATAGCAAATATGCTTTCTTTGTAGATATACATATATGTATATATATTTTTTTAATTATTTATATGTGTATATAAGTATGTAGATATTTTTAATATTCAACATTAGAAAGATCACATGTGCTGATTATAGTTTTTTTCTTTTGTATTTTATCGGAAATGCCTTTTGTAATAAATAATTTATTATAATGTGAAGTTCAATGAATTGCGAAGAGGGAAAATATTTATGTGCTAAAAATCAAGTTAAGATGTCATGTATTCATTAAATTGAGTCATCATTGAATGGGTTAATAAGATCTTAGATAAATTTTAATATGTTTAAGTAATTGTAGAACTGAATTTAGAATAATTTGTGGACACCTGGTTAGGAAATATATATTACATCATATAGAATGGAACTAAAGCTAATCAATGGAAAACTTGGAAACTAAGAAAATAACTATGGTCTTACTATATACTTTCTGGATCTTAAACATCTACAAAGGTTCCCATAAATCAACCTTATCACATATTGCATTTCAGACAGATTGCATTTGCATTGTCTCTTCCGCTATTTATAACATAACCTCATAGACTCATAAATATGTCATAAATGTCTGCTAGAGTCATCATCATCATCATTGTCATCAACAACATGAAATTCCAAGAACTTTCAATCAAAATTTGAAACTTGTACGAGTTGTAAATCTATCAATCAGATTATCATTTCATAAACAAAACTTTTCCATAATTTGCCCCAATAGCTCAAATGATTTAAAAACTTTATGTTATGTTATGTTGCTTATTGTTCTGGATCAATAAACTTCTATGATGTATAACAAAACGGAAAACCAAAAAAAAAAAAAAAAAAAAAAAAAAAAAAAAAACATCAAGCCATCACTAAATTATAAGTACATTGAGTACATACATAGATAATGACATTAACAGGCCTATGAAATGATTAAGCAAAAGATCATAGATCATATTAGATGGTTTAGATGAACAAAAAAGCGAACATGTTTTGTTTTTTGTTTTTTTTTTTTTTTGTTTCTATACATTTCAGCATTATAAAGGCGGCGGCGATGTTCGTTATTATTTTGGGGTTAGGTTGACACTACTTTGTCTAGATAGATACAAAGCAATTTATTATATGATTTATTGACTACTTCATGATTGATGATGAAGTTGTCTTCGTTATTGTCGTTTTTATTTTTTATTTTTTTATATATAAATATATTTTTATTTTATTGTTGTTATTTTGAAATCATCGATTGCAAGATAATAATACACAAAACATTTATGTGTCGAATACTATGTTTTATTAAAAGTTTAGAAAGCTGAAATCATATATCTTTATATAGAAAATATGTATAAGAAAAAAATTAAATATTTCTATTGAAAATACAATACTCTTTAGTATTGTATATTTTGTGTATTAACATCTGTTTGGGATAAGGTTTAATGATGGATTTACAAAATAAATTAAGTGTGGTCATGGTCTATATAAGTATATTATAACACAAACTTCCTCTGTTGCTTCTGTGAGTCTGTATGTTCGCCTTAAACTCTAAAACTACCCAACAGATTTTCATACGGTTTTCACCAATAGGCGGAGTGATTCACTAGGAAGGTTTAGGAAAAAAGAAAATTCGAAAAAACCCAAAGGAATAGCAAAAAAATCGAATATAAAATCGAAAAAAGAGAGGTATCCAAATCAATTGCAAATAAAGATTAGTGACATATTTTAAAATCAATCAAGTTGTCTATGTCAAAGATCTCATTAGGCCAACTAATCAGTATCCCCTAATTTTAGGGGAAGGATTGGCAGAACACGATTATCTAGTACATTATATTATAAAACAAAATCCCCCGCCGTGTCTGTCTGTTTGTTCGCAGAAAAATTCAAAAACTACCGAACAGATTTTCATACGGTTTTCACCAATGGACGGAGTTATTCATGAGAAAGGTTTAGAAAAAAAGATAATTTAAAAATTCCCAAAGGAATAGCGAAAAAATGTTACATGATTCAAACAAAGTGAGATATGCAATCAAGTCATTATTCATTGTTAAACATCTCATCAGGTCAACCAATCAATATCTATAATTTTTTTGGAAAGAAGAGGCAGGACAACGTCTGCTCGGGCATGTAGTTTAAGAATATTTACAAATTCAATATGAAGAACAATGAAAGTTTATTGGGAAAATGTATTAGATAAATTACTTATTTACATGTCATTTATTAATTTGGTCATGTGCTTGTGTCAAACTTATATTTTTGAAGAAGATAAGCTAAGCTTTTTCTTGTTGACTGATGGAATAACCAATAAAGTAAAGTTGATCATGAATTTGTCAATCAAATTTGTTTATCAACAAAGTTTTAACATATAATAATATTTGAACTAAGTTTGTTCTACCCTTCCTCTTGAAGTAATGTTAAGACAACCTGATGCCTTGTTCTCATAGATTTACGAGTTTATATATTTATTTTTTTTTTTCATTAAATCTTATCTTTAAAAAATTAAGAAAACAAGTTAGTAAAATTAACTGTGCTGATCTGATCGTCTTAGACATAAACTCACACATAGACACAAACATATATAGGTATGTAGATACTCGACATATGTAGTAGTATAGTACATATGTATTGTAGTTAAAGGCCATGAATGTCTTTATTGTTTAGTTGTTAGTTCTATGATAATAACTCTTGACTCGGAAGTCTTAAAAAAAAAAACAATTCGTGGAATTTAATGGTTGTGGATTTGCTTTAAGCCAAAACAACAATGTCAAGGTCTTTTCAACAAGATAAGTCCATACTAGAAACTTCATTTCAGTTGACTATAATCATCTATCTAAAATAGGATTAAGTTTGGATTTGTGATAGACACTCCCAAAAAAAAAAAAAAAAAAAGATTCATTCAAATTATGTAACCACAAAAAAAAAAAAAAAAAAAACCTAAAAAGAAGGCGATAAAACTCTTAAGACAAAACAACAACAACAACAAAAAAAGCCATGAGAGCAACAAGGGATCTTTCAATCTGACATAGACATAACCGGTCTTACACGTAAATCAATTAACCAACAACAGAACACAGAAGAGCAGAATCCAAAAAGAAAAGAAACACATACCACATGTTTCAGATACATAATAGTATTGTAGTAGAGATACAAAGATACATAGTATAATAAAAAAAAGCATGTTAGTGAGCATGAGTCTTTTCAAAAATAAAAATAAAAAAATATTGAAAACTTGAAGTTGTAGGCAGAAAACAACAACAACAATAACAACAACAACAACGACAATCATAATCAACTAACGAGAGAAATCCAAAGCAACAACATAAAAGATACATTGCATAAAGTTCTTAAGGTCTTGACGATGTCATCTTTCTTAGCTTGGATTTGGCTTGGTTTTGGTTTTGCTCGATTTGGTTTGGTGTCTTTATGTTGTTGTCTTGTATTATTTTTCAAGTTTCATGTATTTGACAGTCTACACACAAATGCACATACATTCACACACACACACACACACACACACACACACATGATATTGCCATCAGGGCCCAGCGGGCCATAAAGCAAGCATGTGACTCCAGCATGCAACCCAGAAGATCTCATAGCCGCCACCAGGAGGCAGTATTTTGGTGGAACGAGGAAATTGAAATAGCGAGACGTAACTGCATTCTGGCACGTAGGGCCTATCAGCGGGCAAGGCGCTCAAGTTCGGTTTCTCGAACTGCGGGAAAATTACCACTCATGTAGGAGATCCTTGAAGCGAGCAATCAGAGGCAGCAAAAGGCGTTGCTTCCTCAAGCTGTGCGACGACGCAGAGAAAGATCCGTGGGGCAAGGCTTATCAGGTGATTGTCAAAAACACCAGGTCACGTAAGCCGGTCCCTCTCTTGGAGCCCATAGAGATGTCTCACATCGTGGCAACTCTCTTCCCGCAGCAGCAACAAGGGGGTGAGACTAGTAGTGTCGGTGAGAACCAAGTGAGCAATTTCTTCCCGGTCGCCACGGAGGAAGTCCTGTCTGTAGCGAAGTGGATTAAAAATGGCAAATCCCCAGGACCCGATCAGATCCCAAACCGGGCTCTCAAGCTGGCAATGACCCTGCGGCCACAGTTCTTTGCGGACTTATTCAACCTCTGCCTATCTGAAGGGGTCTTTCCATCGTGCTGGAAAATGCAGAGACTGGTTCTCATCAACAAACCAGGAAAACCGCCAGGCGAACCATCTTCCTATAGGCCAATTTGCCTATTGGACACGGCGGGCAAGGCACTGGAGAGAAGATCATAGCATGCAGACTCGAGGAAGGAATACAGCTAGGAGGGGCCCTCTCCCCGTTCCAGTTTGGCTTTAGGAAAGGGCGATCAACCATCGACGCGGTATCGGAAGTGGTCAAGATTGCGCAAGAAGCTATCCGAGGCAGACGTTGGGCAGGCGGTGCAAAAGAGTACTGCCTCGTGGTCACGCTCGACATAAGGAACGCTTTCAACTCAGCAAACTGGGATAGAATCATGGACGCACTTACTGAATACGGAGTTGCGAGGTACCTGCTGAGAATACTTCGGAACTACTTCAGGCAGCGAGTCCTTCTGTACGACACTTCAGAGGGAGAGGTAGCATACCGCGTAACTGGAGGGGTTCCCCAAGGGTCTGTCCTAGGGCCTCTCCTCTGGAATGTAATGTACGATGGCATCCTTAGACTCTGTCTCCCAGCTGGTGTAAACATTGTGGGGTTCGCGGATGACATTGCGCTGGTGGTGGTCGGGAAGCATATCAGCGAGTCGGTGGAGCGATGTAACGCAGCTATAGTAACTATCTCAGCATGGCTGGACAGTGTGTTGGTCTCAGTTTAGCGGAGCAAAAGACGGAGGCACTTCTCATCAGCAGTCGCAAAATTGTGGAGAGAGCTACGGTCACTGTCGGCAACGTGGCGATCACAACAAAAAGCTCGTTGGTGTACCTAGGGATTACCCTAGATCATAGGCTCAGCTTCAAAGAGCACTTGACATACGCCAGTGAAAGGGCGGCTAGGTCATGCAAGGCCCTCTCGAGGATACTTTTAAACACGCGCGGGCCTAAACAAGGGCGTAGGCTGCTTCTGCTGAATGCAACCAAATCCATGATGCTGTACGGAGCAGCGGTTTGGGCTAAGGCAATGGAGAAGGTATCATTCAGGAGGCACCTTGAGTGCGTCTACAGGCTGGGAGCGCTCAGGGTCATTAGTGCTTTCCGTACGGTATCGGAGGATGCTGCTCTAGTTCTTGCTGGACTGGTACCAATAGACCTAGTCGCCATCGAGGCAGCGGAGGCTTATACCTGGAGAGCGCGGCCCCCAGAGGAAGTAAGAGCATTGCGGGCACAAATACGATGCTCTTCCATCAGAACGTGGCAGAGTCTCGCTGGGATAGCTCAACGAAGGGTCGCTGGACGTACAGCCTTATTCCCAGCTTAGCCGAGTGGATTGGAAGGAAGCATGGTGAGGTAAACTTTTACCTCACTCAGCTACTGAGCGGTCACGGATGCTTCCGGCAGTACCTGTACAGGTTCCATCACGATGATGGTTCTTGGTGCACACATTGCGGCAATCAGTGCGAGGAAGACCCTGAGCATGTATTATGCAGATGCAGAAGATTTGACAGGGAGCGGCAAGAGCTGAGTGACGCCCTAGGTGATCAGCCATCGGCTGCGAACCTAGTAAGTTACATGCTGGAGAACGAATATAAATGGAATGCTGTTTCGAAGTTTGCAGCTGAGGTCATGAAGAAGCTTCGAAGCATGGAGAGATCCCGCCGAAACCTAGATGTCGGCTAATGAGTACAGTACCAGCCTTATGAAGCTTTGCTTAATCGGCAGTCCCGCAAGGTCCTGGTACACCCCTATCCTTATGTCTTCCTATTTTTTTTTTTCTCTTTTTTATTTATTTTTGTTATCTAATGTTGTCTGTTATATTTCCTTTTTTTTTTTCCAATAAATGAACAAAAAAAACACACACACACACACACACACACACACACACACACAATCTTACATAAACATAAACACACAATTGGTTGGTAATATCAATTTAAGTTAACGTATTTCGTATTTGTTTTTGTTTTATTTTTCACGTTTTTTATATTTTTACTTGCGTCAGAAAGAATTTTTACGCATGCGACAGACAGCCATGGTTACCTTCAATCGTCATCGTCATCGCCATCATCTTCATTGTCATCATCTTCATTGTCATCATCATCATCATCATTGTCATCATCATGCACAACGCCATTGCCAACGCCTCTAACTCTACCAAGGCCCAAGTTAAAGCCTTTAAAACAGACAGAAAAACATACTACATAGTAAATACTACAAGACATAAGACCACGACGACAACGACGACAACAAAGAGTATCTTCAGATAATCAACAAGAAGATCCAACGTGCCACAAGACTTAAGAAAAAAAAAAAAAGACCAGTAAAAAAACAACAACACAGAATCTTTAAGACTAACGAGTGACTCTTTCTTCTTCTTTGATTTTGGTTTTGAGCTTTATAAGTAAACAAGTTTTGAGGTTATGCGGGTTCCATGGCAATAGATGACAGAAAGTTTAAAGTCTCTTTTATTGCTTTTGTTTGTTGGGGGTAATTTATCAAACGAAAAGGAATTTTTGGTAAAAATAATTGCAAAAATATAAATTTAAAACTTTTAAATAATATGAGGTAGAAAATATTGGGGAAGAAAAGGTAGAAATAACGGAAAAATCTAATGACAAAGTATGGAAATATTGAAAGAAATAATGAAAGAATTTAATTATAAACATTTTTACAAGATTTTCTTCAATTATTTAAAAAAAAAAAAGAGGAAATGGAGGCTTGGAAATAATTAAAGAATCTAATGATTTTCAAGCCCATTACATCTTAGTTTAAGTTATCAGACACTTACATAAATTCAATCGTCAATCTATACTTACATACATATAATAAAATTGTAGACTTTGTCTATCTGTTTGTATGTTTGTGCGCGAAGAACATAAAAGTCACTAAATGAATTCAAAATTGAATTACTGGTAGAAAAGAAGCTTTATTGTGAGAAACATATAGTGTTTATTTCATTAGAATTGATCTACAGATTCGGTCAAAATTGGTGGATCAAAATTATAAATTCAATCAAGCAGTCATTTTCAAACATTTAGTGATTCTGCGAGAAAGATTTGGATGGGAGAGAAGTCTGTCATTGTATCGGCTGCTGTGGAAGTTTATTTCCTGGAAAACTGTAGGCATGCTGAGGTCATTGTGAAGCGTCGAATTTCTGACGATCCATGGGGCAATGGTGATTGTCCTGAGGACCTGTATTTTCCTACGATTTGAAGGGCGTGATGTACCCCAAAGCTGAATACCATATTACCACGAAGGAGCAACGATTTGCTTGTAAATTAAAAGCTTGTTTTCCAAGCTAAGTTTTCTTTTATCAAACCCATTTTTAATTCTAAGGATAAAAAATGTGTGATATTAAGGACTTCGTCTCTAAGACTTATTATTTATCATAATGATCCGGGTAAGAAGTAATCGTGGCAAAAATAAATAAATTAATCGATTAATTGAAACGTTTATTGATATTTATTAATTCATGACAAAAATTCCAACTCATCAACAATTAATTGCAATTAATAACCGATATTTCAGTAATTTAAATAGATTTTGTTGTTTTTTTTTTTAAATTGATGAGCAAAAAATGCATCCATCGAATTTTCTGAATTTTCAATTAACCGAATCTAATTAACCGGTGCAATCGATTAATTTTAATTTTGTTTTCTATCGAATTAACCGATTAATCATACTTTTCCGATTAATCGTGTCATCACAAGTAAGGAGTCTCACTCTCATTCTGAGTGTATTTTCACAATATTTGAACATTTTGTATCTAAAAGCTCTGCACTTCTTAAGAAAGAGTATCCAATTACTTCTATGATCTAATCATTTTACTATTCATGTTTGTTTTTTTTTTCTGCACTCAAGCCTTTATTCTATTGGCTTTAACAAATATTTTCATGGTTTGCAGTTGGGGGTCTAAATGTTCAGTTTGTTTGTCGTTTGGTAATCATCAGTCAGTTAGTCAGTCAGTCAGTCTGTTAGCCGCCCTTTCGTCTACCATATTCTGCCCAATTATCTGTCATTCTTATGTTGTTGCGTATATTGTATTTTTTTTTTTTATTATTTTAGTGCGCTTTACTTTTGTGTGTGTGTGATTTTGTGTAGTATTTCTTCTTGTTTATATTCTTTTTTTTTCTATATTTTTTTACTCTTTCCTTTTTCTCTCTCTGCACACAATTGTTTACTATACATACAAGTACGAGTTACTTGCAGTACGCACGCTACGTGCTACTGTATCTTTTTGCTGCCATTAAGCTTAAATAATACCAAAATAAATATACAAAACAAAATAAAAACAAAAAAAAAAGAATATCTAAACAAGAAAAGAGCACAACAAACAACACAAAAAATTAACAAAAAAAAAAAACAAACAAAAAATTAAAAAGAAATAAAAAAACAAAAAAATAAAAAAAAAATAAATAAATAATATAACAAAATCTAAACAATTCCAATACCAACGAACAACAAACGAATGAAAGTATCTACAATAATATGTATCTACAATATAAAATGCTTTGTTCATTTTTAATTAATGAAAATTCTATATTAAATAATAGAAAAGCAAAAAATTTGAACATTTTGCACTTCAATTGTGTGTATGAATTTCATATATTTATTTATCGCTTATCTAATTTTTTTTTATTTTGTATTTGAAAAATCATACGATGTGTTGTATGTTTATATGTAATATGGTTTTTCGATACATATAAATAAATATCTGACCAGACTCACACACTTACTAGCTAAGGTACGTCAAACAGATTTTAAAAATTTCATGATCAAAGAAAATAGAAAAAGCATCAAAAAACTCAAAAGGAATTGATTATTATATTTGGCTATAATGAAGCAAGTGGTACACTTTATCTAATATGAGGATCTAATACTCGTTCGTATTCTGCTTTCAAGAACACGAGTCTCAAGAATGCATACACAGAATATAAATAGAAAAATTATAATTATAGGCTTCCAAGCAAGACAAATGCAAGTTTTTCGATATATGAATTTTGAGGCAAAAATTATTAGGAAGTAATTTTATAGAGACTTAAGGCCATCAATATAAGTAATATCAATTACAGCAGATATTATCAGATCGAGTCCAAGCTTAGTAAAATTTAAAATAGAGTTCAATGAATGAGTAGAATTTAAATATAATATTATTCAGCCTAATAATATCTGATATTATTGGATCTGATCGTATTTCCTTGCAAGGGAATTAGGGCCACGTAATATAACATCAATCAGTTTATTATTAGAAGATGTAATTGGATTGGATCAGGTTTTTATAAAAGGTGAAAGAACAGATCTAAAACAGCAGAGGATATTCGATCGATTAGAATTATTATCTCATCTACTAAGGGCTTTAGGACAGTCCTAAATACAATACGTAAGTTATCAATCAGCTTTATAAAAAAAAAACTATCAAATCTGATAGGATCTTGATAGAATCTAGAATGGTTGTAGGTGTTTGAAAAAGATTCTAATTATCAATTAACCAATAAACACTAGATGTTTTTATACAGGATTAAATATTTTATTAGAAGAGATTTATAAGAACAGAGAATCTCCTTAACTTAATAGCAATTCAAATCAGATCACATCAGATTTTTTGAAAATTTAAAAGGGAAATAGGTGAAAGAAAAGATGATAATGGATCAGATCAAATCTTCATAAAATTTACAAAAGCAATAGATAAATGAAAAGCACCTGCCTAAATATAATATCAATCAACTTAATAACATTAAATATTATCAGATTGAATCAAATATTTATAAAAAACTAGAGTACCAGACCCGACTTTACAAGGGTTCTTTCGTTTCTTAGCATCAGTATATTCTCTCATTTACACTTTGAGTATCAACAAAGAACACAGTTTTAGTATCAGAAAATAAAAGTTATATTTTAATTAATCGTTTGTATTATACTCTTAGGAGTTGGGATTGTTTCAATATCCCAGATCTCGGGAACAGGGACACATCTCGAGACCAAAACTATCCTATGTTCAAGCCGGGAAACAACCATACAAATTCACAAAATTTCAATGCAATTAGATGAACGGTATGGCAGCGCATAACATACGATCAATTTAAAATACAAATTTTTATATGTAAAATAAGATTCCATGTATAAACAATTTCCAATTTCTTCAAAGATTAACATTTCCATTCTTTGAGTAGGAGACTTTTCAAGCTTTACACTTTACTACAACAAAATATCCCTCTAATCCCTTTTTTGTATTATTTATTGTAAAAAGCCTAATATCTTTTGACACTAGGAAACCCATTTATCATTATTTTACTTAAACAAAAATACCTCAAATTTTTCAACATTTCACATATCTCATCTACTACATATAGTAAGTATGTTTCGTATATAATTTGTTGTAGTCTTTCCACCTGCTTTTACTATAGATACTTCTCAATCATATCTCACACAAACACATGCATACAAAAAAAAAAAAAAAAAAAATAAGTAAACACCTGGAAAATATAACCCACCTCTTTATGTTATTTTTCCTTCTTTTCCCCCATTCCCCCCACACTCCCTTCCTCTCCTCTTCTCTTTTGGCCAATTTGTTTAGCTTTGCGTAAGAATATTCATAGATTTGGTGTTCATTCATGATGATGATTATTGGATATCATGAAAAATAAAAATGTATCTACAATATTATACACAAAATACAATATACACTTAATTTTGATTTTTTTTTCTTATTTTTATGATTTTTTTTTTTTTGTTTTTAAATTTGTTCTACCGCGCGTCGATATACTTTGTACATATACTACATATGAGTATATAAGCAAGTAGTACAAGTGTATAGTATAGTAGTATAGTATAATAGATCTCCATAGATATTTTTACGCCTTTAGACGTGCTAAGAGTACAATTTTGACGTAGTCGTCGTCGTTGTTCTTGTCATCGTGTTTGTCGTCGTCGCCTTTGTTATATGGTAGTTCCTAAATGCTCTTCTTGGCTCTTGGTACGTTGGCCATTGTGCCGACCACACAATATTTTTATCTTTAACATTAAATTTTGTTTTTTTTTTTGTTTTTTGTGTAAATAAACAGATATTTCAATTTATTTGCTTTTCATATTTTTGTGCTTCTTCGTTTAATTTTATTTTATTTATTATTTTTTTACGCTCTTGAATTGTTTTTTTTTTCTTGCGCATTTCTCTTTTAGTAGTATTTAGTATCTTTATTATGCCACATTTATATAGAGTGGAAATGGGTATTATCGCTTTGTTGAGAATTTTGTAATGCATAGAGAAATAATTCGGAAAATTCATAAAAGTTTATACGGAATTCATGTAGTGCATCAATCTCTTCTTATTACCTTACATACATATACAATATGTTTCAGTTTAAATTCATTGATTACTGGAAGAGATAATCCTTATACAATAACCTTGGGTAATCCCTTTAGATGAGCTGAAAATAATCTAGTCTTTCAATCTCTTTTTATTAACATATTCATATAATAAGTTTAAATTCGTATTAGTTCGGTGCGATGGGCTCATTGCTTCTGTGTTTGCCTTTGATATTACTAGCATGGCATCGCTTTCAGGGATTTTACATATACTGGGCCCCTTTACCACTACAAGGGACATTCCAGCAAGGGGGACTGGAAGAGATAGTTCTCAAACGCTAACCTTTTACTTGTGCTGAAAATAATCTAGTCTCTCATTTTCTTCTTACATATTAACATACACATATAATATGTTTTAGTTTTAAATTCCTTAATTACTGAAAGAGATAAGATGGGATAGAGATAGGGCAAGTTCACCCAGAATCCTTATGGCTCATTGTGTTGCCAGATTTGAACTGCTCTTAGCTTCAGTGCTTACCATACTGATTTGGAAGACTCTGCCAATAGCCTAGGATACCACCGACAATGCTCTCATTGTTCTTACGACAAGGTGGCAATCCAACAAGGGAAACTGGAATAGATAGTCCCAAAACAATAACCGTTCAAAGTGCTGAAAATAATCTAGTCTTTAATTATCTTCTTATTAACTTACACTTATAATATATTTAAATTTGAATTCATTATTGGATGAGGTAGTCCCCATATAAAAACCAAAACAATATTGATTTGTGAAAGTGTAATTTTTTCCTTTAATAAACGTGAAAATGTATTCTTATTTTTAAGTTAAAAAATCAAAACTTTATAGTTGAAGTTTCTCGATTACTGGAAAAGGTATATCCACTACAAAAATTAATTAAGAAAATTGTGATTTTGTACTTTATCTACTTTATTATCATCAACAAAAATTCACAATAATAGATTGGAAAAGATAATACATATATCCAAATTATTTAAAAAAAATGGATCATTATTAATATATAATATACCCTAAAAAACATAATTTTACGAGTGATTGCATAAAAATCTTTTTTATTTCTAAGGTAAATCTCCTAATACAATATAAAAACTAGTTCAATCAAACCATATAAGTATTTAATAACCATCATAAAAATTATATTTTTCTTGCCTCTGGGATAGGGAAAGGTATTGTATATTAGCTTCAGTGGAACCAAATTTAATTAGTCATTCTTTTTATTTTCAAAATTATTTTTCTTGCCTTTTACCCATTAAAGACTATAAATAAAATAAAAGAATATAGAATGTAATATGTAGTAAGAGTAAGTAAGTAGTATGAATATGCGGAAAATATAAAAAGTATTGTACGAGTACATGAGCCTCACACTCTCTCAGTTCATCATCTTATTGATTATTTTATTATTATTATTGTATTATAGTATACATAATTTATAGAGATATATATTATATATATATATATATATATATATATTTTGCCATTTTTATTGTACATATTTTGCATTAAGCCTTATTTTGGCGTGAATAAAAAATTAGTTGGCGCCACTCAATCAACTTGTTTTGGTTTGGCTTTACCCCAACGACACTCTTCAATCCACATTTCTTTACACCTAAACACCACTTGAATGCCTTAAAACATACTGTATAGATACGCGTAGATATGTATATCTTTAGATATATATATATATATACATATTATAAGTATATTGTATAAATCTATCTACATATTTAACGATTTATATATCAACATTTTTTACACTTGGTTAGCTTATTTTATGCGTTTTTCTTTTAAATTATGTATACAAGAGTGAATCTGGCCCCTAGCGGGTCTAACATTTAATATATTTTTTTTTATACAATAATTTTGTTTTAGTATAATATTTTTTTTTTTTGCTTTACTCATTTCATTCATTTCTTGTTTAAGATGTGTCAAGTCTCACACATTGTTGTTTAAGCAAAAATTTAAAATTTAAGTAGTTGAATTCTTGGAAATCTTTTTTTTTTATTGATGTTTTTCTTCTTTGGATTCTTTTTTTTTTTTTTGTTTTTTTTTTTTATTTACATTTTGTGGTTTTCTTTTCATCTTATTAATTATTTAATAAAAAAGGAAACAAGAAATAAATACATGTTTATTAATTTTTACTTAATTTTCTTTACTTTCAGGTGAGTTGCTGTTAACTTTCTTTAACTTAAATGGCAAAAAGTAAATAAAAAGGATTTAAAATGTAAGTTGTAGGCGTAAATGATGTTGATTTCAACGGAAATACTTTAAAAGTTAAGAAGATTTATTGTAGATACAAAAAGATACAAAGATTTAAAACTGATAATAAGAGAAATTTTAGTTAAACAAGTTTGCTAAATATTTTCTAGGTCAAACATTCATTTTAATTAAGAATTTTAAGAATTTATGTTTTTGTTTTCGTAAGCTTAATTTGAGTGTTGAAGAAATTCTAATCAATTTCTTAAGATAATTAACGAAGCTGTAGGTTTATGAAACCGCAATGTTAACCCTTTAAATATGAAAACATTCTTAATACAAAAAGAAAAGTTTATTTAGATTCTTGGCATGTTTGTTTAATAAAGAGTTTGTTGCCCTTAATGAAAATGATACAATTTGAACTGAAATTTAATGCATTGAAGAAATTAAGCTTATTGTACTATATAATCTATTGTATTTAATTGCTTTTATGAGGGTTGAAAGAAATCCTTTGAATCTCTTTGAATTCTATATTGATTATTATTGATTCTCGATTCTCTATTGAATCTTTAGACCTTTGAATAATTCAGAATCTACGATATATAA
Source organism: Amiota mariae (assembly GCA_035041805.1). Lineage (NCBI taxonomy): Eukaryota > Metazoa > Arthropoda > Insecta > Diptera > Drosophilidae > Amiota > Amiota mariae. The sequence goes on along the minus strand of JAWNKV010000170.1, from coordinate 4,580,914 downwards.
AAGTCAGTTAATATTTTGAAAAAATTGATGAAGATGATATCTTAGGATAAGAAGATCGTGTCCTACTGCACAGGGGAACAAAAAGTTTTTTTTTTCTTTGGCATGAGGTGTCATCATCTGGATAACAAATGTGGCTACCTATGACAGGGAGGGGGTTGTAAGCTTTGTGACGACACATGTCAATATCTAAAATATTATAACGCGAAATTTAGGTTGTCAATGAAAAACTTAAAAATATTATTGTACCGACTCTATCTTTAGGCTTTGTTAACCTATATAGAGTCCTATTAGAAATCCTAAGAGACAAACATTTAAAGACAAGAGAAATAAAGGTAACACTTTTTTACCGGTTTCCACAGGAAAATATGTGACGTCACACCAGAGGGAGATCTTACTGTATGTGACCAGTTATGAAAGAGGGGTTGAAAAAAGTCATGAATTTCGTATTAAGTAATATGGCCCCTAAGTATATGGAATCAGGCGTGTCACATTGCATTATTTGCACAGTCATTTAAATAAATATCCTGAGAAACTAAATGTTTATGGCTTAGAACAAGGGCAGCGGTTCCACCAGGACATGAAGATTATAAAGGAAGGTATCAAGGCCGATGGAATCTTCAGGTTGGTTTTAGAGTTTGAGGGAAATCTCTAGGGCCAATTAGGGACTGTCAGACATTACCCCAATTTCATATCCCACATCAACATCCTCCACCTCCTCTATTTCTCATTCATGGGACGCAAGGCTTCTGGTTGAACTCGGGTGTAGTCACGAGCGGTCTGATTAACCTAACCTTAGGCCAATGGGGTCGTCATACTATGACTATCCGGACCAAAACCACCAAAGAAAAACCCATACAAATCATTTTCCTTAACTTTTATTGATATATTTTTGTTTTTTATAAAAAATAAATGGATTGCCTTTTCTCTCAAAAAGTAGAGTCAATAGACCAAAATTACTTGAAATTGACTAATAAATCCCATTCTGTGGAATCTGTGCTCTCCTGTGTTGCGAATCTTTAAAATATTTTTTATTTAAAAATTCAATCAGAAATTGATTGATATTTTTTAATATTTGTTTGTCAAGATTTCTGGATTTAAACTTTGTCCAGAATCTCGTTCAAAAAAAAACATGTCACTAATCACCAATCAATGATAACAACTCTTGCCACAAACATTCAACAATATTCATCTGTCTAATCAATTGGAACTATCAAAAATCGTAAATGTATAAATGTTTTCATGAATGTACTACTTAGTATACTTACGAGTATAGTATATTGTATATTTATATATAACTTATAATATTTATATAGCTTCATAATCTAAAGGTGTACCCGATAACCCTAGACTGTTGCTGATATTATGTACTATATATTATTATGTGGGTTTATTATTATACATATTCGTATTTTGCAAAACAAAACCGCAGACACTTTATGCATATTTTCAATGGCATTTATATTTGTATTTGTGATTGTTTGAATGACCCAATAATCGATTAAAACAATTATTTGTCATAATTTCTAATATTAATATGTATTTCTATTCTATATAAAAATAAGTTCATATATCAATGTCTTTATTACATGTATTTGTGCGATTAATAAGTTTGTCTCTGACACGTTTAATGATGAAAGAACTTCACAAAAATAAAGCATTTAATGAAATTGATGCAATTTAAATATTATTTATGTATTTATTTATATTGTTTATGAAGAAAATATGAAAAGAATTTGTTTTTTGTGTTTCTTTTCTTTTCAAGTACAAAAATAAAAACCTTCATTTTGCACACGAAGATAAATGTAATTTATTTTTATTTAATTATTTATTGTTTATTTTTATTTAAGTTTATTTATTTAATATTTCATATTTTTGTTTGCTTTTCTTTTCATAAGTTAAACGTTTAGTTTTTAGTAATTTTATTTACCAATGATATTTTATAAGTCATTAAAGAGAAGACATTGGAAATTATATGTTCAATTTTATTATTAAAGTAAGTTGAGCTTTGTTTGTTTATAGAGAATTTTGTTATAAAATGTCCCAATGGTATTTAAACCCAGATAAGACTGAAGCAAAGACTATGAAATTATAAAGACTGGACAATTTGAATTTCGAAATCTTAAAACTTTCGTTTCGCTATTATTGTTATTATTAATATACTATGAGTTTTGATGTGAATACCCTTTTGATTAGATTGCCCTAAATCTATTAAATGGATTCACATAAGTAGGTCTCCATATTGACAAATTTCTCATCAAATCATGTGGTTGTCGTTTATGTAAACCTACTTATATATGTCATACACATGATCCATATTAACCTAAAAGTAGTACAAGTGAGTTAGTTCATATGAGATTTATTTCTCTGTCTCAAATAATCATTATCACTACATATTATAAAACAAAGTCACCCACCGTGCCTGTCTGTCTGTCTGTCTGAACGCGATAAATTTAAAAACTTCCAAACAGATTTTTATATGGTTTTCACCAATGAACGGAGTGAGTCATAATAAAGGTTTTTGGTGTATAATTCATTTAATTTTTGTGAAAATTGGCTGAAATATGATAATTATTTCCATCATTCTCGAAAATCAAAGCAGTGAAATGTCTTAACCACAAAACCAAATTGTCGTACACAGCAGAAAGCAGTATAACAGATAATCCTGTGTGATGTGGTGAAGTAGTTTTAATATTCAAATGGTTTGTTGAGATGTTACAAAAGAAAATTTAATTATAACTCAAATGAAAGTAAAACTTTCTCTATCTTCTTAAAATCAATCTTCTATCCTTATCTATAACCACAAATACAAAGTTTCTGAAAACTTAACATTCAGAATAAGTTTTTAGTAACAAAGAGCCAAACAACCGTAACTACGAGTTATGAAAAATCAAGCAAACTACTATGAAACGAAATTAGTAAAAAGGCCAATGTGGCAAATTCAGTATATTTCTATGTTAAGAAAAAAACTGTCTACAAAACATTCAGATTACTTAAATTGGGCATCATTTATTGTTCAACATCTTTACAATACACTGTGGCATGGAATTCCAGAAGAATAGAATAAGATGCCCTAGAGGATTTCAACAGACTTTAAGTCTGGACTGCATGCCATCTACATCTCGATCATGTAGTCTTTATTTAATTAGACTAAAAAATTATACATTCCGGACTTATATATACCTAGAAATATATAGTAAATATCAATTTGCCTAAATCTGGCGAGCAGATCCTCGTTAGAGATGATGTGCGGCCAAAAAATGCATAGAATACGCCTTAGGTAGCGGTTAACAAAGGTTTGCAATCGCTTAGTGAGTGCAACCGTTACTTTCCTAATGGAGAACAGCTTTCACGTTAGAGTTGAAGATACGTATTTTGGTGTGAACGCTGATGATCTTGCTTTGTCATATGGGGGCGAGAACGCCGTAAGCAGCTCTAACCGTGACCATGCTGCCGAGATAGCAGAACTTATAGATTTTAAGTCCTAGAAATATACGACTTTTTTTGGCTAAGGAATAATAACCGCTCATTCCCTTAGTGATGAGTTTTTAAGTCCCAGAAGGATTGTTAGACTATGTTCGCCCTTTTTGGATACAAAATTTGTTATAACCAGTTTCTATTTCATATAATAAAAACCCTAAATTCATTTCAATCAATCTTCTCAGCTTGTGCTGATGAACTACTTTTCATTTTTAATCTTTATTCGATCTTTATTTAATTCATTTCAATCCATTTAAAATTTCTTTTGATTATTTTATTTGAATTTTTTTTTTTTTTGTATATTGATCATATATTTATTTAAATTATAAGATTATGGATTTATTGATTATTTTCTTTCTGATTTTCTTTTCTCATTTTAAATCACAAAAAATAATTTTGTTTTTTATACTACACTCGTGTAATATTTTTCTGCTTTCTTGTCACAATCGTTTCACATGCTGCTGCATAAACATATTTTCTGAATTAATTATATTTAATCAGTTCCAATAACATTGTTCAGTCAATCGAACAAAAACAAAAATGGGAGAAAAAAAAAAATGTCATGATTGCACATTTAATTTTACTATAATACGATGGACGTTGAATCGGTCGTCGTGTAAGGCCCACGCATGCATGCAACAAGCTATGAACCAAACCTACACACTTTACTATACTACACTATACTATAGATATGTATGCTCATTTTTCCTTTACTATTATATACTTGACGACGTACGCAAATAAATATATAAATATATATATATATATATATACACACCTATGTACTATATACAATACAATACTAAGTTATACTATATACTATACATAGTATTTGAGACTGGTAACGTAAAAATTACGGCACAATATTGTAAGTCAGCTTGTTTTTCTCATTATACTATACTACAATACTATAGAACTATATAGAGTATCTACATTATAGTACAATATATTATTATATATTATAGTATTGTATAGCAACGTCAGTCGGTAGATTGGTTCGTTGGTTGGTTGGTTGCTTGATTGCTTGCTTTGGGGTTTTCATGTTTGTCGTCGTCGTTGCCTTATTGTTGCATGTATGTACGATAATATTTGTTATATAGAATGCAAACTAAAATACTATAGTTAGTGCTTAGCAACTGGATTATTTAGTTAGTTAGTATTGTATGTACATTATACATATGAAATCTTAAGTTTAATTTACTCATATTGACCTTTAAATCTTGATATTCTATGTACATAAACGTATCTACATATATAGTACTATAATAAAAAGAAGGAAGGTGTGAAGTCTTAAGTCTTTTAAATCCTCAATGATTATCAATATTTCTTAGTGAAAAGTTAACAATACAAATTTAGATTTAATATAAATCTTTAGGATTATGGTTGGTTGGTTGGTTGGTTACCGTGGCTGACTTAGTGGCGTTTTGGAGCCACTTCCTCGCCGAACACAATCAGTATATCTAAACCCATCCCGTAGAGTTTAGATATTTGGGAAGGTCACCCGGACATGTGACCGAACATTTCGAGAGTTTTTCGAGATCTTTCCACCTGTTGTTAGCTTGCTGAAGGAAAAAGGAAGGAAAAACAGGAAGTTGCTCCTCTTGACAACTACCAGTGGAATACGAACTTGTTCCGCCAGCGATGAATCAAGAGATGCACCAAAGCGAGCCAGTTCGTTAGCTTTCCAATTTCCCTCAAGGTTCCCAGGGCGGGAACCCATGAGAGAGTCACATCTGATTTACGACTTTGCTTGCTCATCGCCAACCCACATTTCCTTACAAACTTGGACTTTACAACAGTGGATTGCAGAGCTTTGAGTGTCGCCTGGCTATCTTACGACCTTCCGGTACGTTATGTTCTGCCAGCCGACATGCCTCTCTGATTGCCAGAACCTCCTTTAGGATCATATACTTGTACATTTTTAATGAAACTCTCTCTTACTTTTTAAGTGACTAAGATTTTTCTTATGTATTTGGGTGCAACCAGTAATCACTGAGACCGCGGAACGAAGGTTTAAAATAAAATGTTAATTTCAATATATGTATTAATATATAATATACTCCTATGTTTTAGTCTATAGCTTTTGTTTCTTATAAACTAGAACAATGTTTTATATACTAAAACCTTCCCAGGAAAATATGCAGTCGTATAGCGAAAACGGATTAGTAGTATATGAGAAAATCACAAAAATACTTACATCCATACATACATACATTAATAAATATGGGTCATATAGATAACCTTAAATTTTTATAAGTTTTTATTTCTTATAAGTTCTTTGGGAAATCAATGCTCTAGATCACTTTAATCTTCTTGCAGAGAATTCCAAAACATTCAAGTTCTTTTAAATGACTCTAAATCTCTAAATTCTTTGAATTTTAATAAGAGTTTCTTAGAAAAGATCTATTGAACAAACTACTTAGATGGTGTTGATAAAAGAAAAATTTATATACAATATTTAGGTTAATTTTTGTTTCATTTTTAAAATTTATTATCAAATATCATCATAAGAAATTAATTCTCTTATTATATAATTTTGAATTTAATATTTCAAAATGTTGTTGCTTTTATCTCGTTATTTCAACATATTTTATTTACAATATTTTTTTTATCTTGTAACATTTTCTCTAATAAACTCAAAATAAAAATAGCTTAATTTCCTGTCTAAAATTCAATTCAAACCCATCAATACGCCCACGACCAAAGAGTATAACCCTAAATGCTGCATTATTAACTTTTTTTGTGATGGAAAAAAATCCGAAAGTCATACATATTGAGTTGAATGCAGATGCAATTAAAACATTAATGAACTATTTCATTGATTGTTGCAGGCAGTCAGTCTGTCCGTCAGTCAATCAGTCAGAGTTTGTCAGTCATTTCAGCTCAGCTCAGCTCAGCTTAGGTCAAAACTCGATTACCATTTATTGTGAAATCCATAAATGAATGATTTAACCACAAAGCAATCAAACTAGTCGCATTAGGCACGACTACTCTACTACTCTATAATACAGTGATGACTTTGATGGCGACTTTAGGTAGCAAATGAAATATAGATACACACATGATGATGATGATTCTATACTGTAACTCCCTTATAGTAGGTGAGTCACACCAAATCGACTTAACCGAATAATCAATTAGATGAGACATTCAATATACTCATCTGTATGGATATTGACGATTTTATTATGATTATATAAACAAATAAGTAGTAGTACATAACATAAACAAACAAAAGTAGAAAGAAAGAAGACTCTAGGTGTACAAACCAACATACTATATATATTTCATTAAGTACTACGGGTATATCATAACAATGGTCATAAGATAAGAAGTGAATAGGTATGAAATCAACTTATATACTCGTAACTTTTTCTTGCTTTCTTTATCATCTTTCCATTTGTATAAAGTCGAATTTTTCGATACCAAAAGTAGATGTTTCTTTCTGGGAATGAACTTATATAACTTATGGTGTTTTAAGAAATCCCATTAGTACTGTTGGATTAGATCTCCAGTAATTGATCTTTATAAATAACTATCTGTCCCGGCACGCATTGTTACGCCCTCGCTTAAAAACAAACACATGCAAATGGAGCTGTGATTAGTTTTTACTTTTAAACCACTTTTTAAGCGACTCTCTGCAACAGTGCTGCGAAGTTTTGATAATTTTGGACATATTTTTAGTCATTACTGACCGTCTTCCTCTTATTTTGTTGTGATCCTTTATTCAACAAAATCAGAAAAAATCGTTAACACACTTCACTGCTTTGATTTTGGAAAATAATGGAAAGTTTTGGTCCGATCTACACCAAACTTTATTCAAACACTCTCCAGACTATGTTAAAATTTCCCTGAAAATTTCATTAAAATCGAAAGAACGGTTTCGAAGTCCATAAGCAGCATACAGACAAATAGACATACATTTTTGTATGTATGTATAATAGTTCCATTTTAAAAAAGCACAATAAACAGATTTTGATCAAATTTGTTATCATATGTCCAACGTCCAATAGAATTACAATGTGTCTAAGGTTTTTGTAACCATATTTCCAATGTCCATTAGATCTATAACACCTCTAACTTCTAAAATCTGCCAAACAGAAACTTATCTTAATCATCTAGAAATCACAAAATCAACTACTTTTTGATCAAATTTGTAATCATATATCCAATGAATCTACACGTCCTCTAAAATTGTTGTAACTCCTTAAATTCAAACAGATTTTGATCTAATTTGTAACCACATTTCCAATGTCCAATGGATCTATAAGACTTCTAAGGGCATTAACTTCTAAAATCTACCATACAGAAACTTATCTTAATCATCTAAGTCACAAAATCAACTACATTTTCACCCAATTTGTAATCATTCAATGTCCAATAGATCTATAAGACCTCTAAGGGTATTAACTTCTAAAATCTGTCAAACATAGACTTATTTTAATTATCTAGAAATCACAAAATCAACTACATTTTGACCCCATTTGTAAGCATATTTCCAATGGATCTACAAGACCTTATTGTAACTCCTTAAATTCCTTTCCGTACTTTACCCGTGAGGGTATCCAATAGTCTGTTTATACTTACTAGGAAATATTCCTCACTTTTTAATGTTCTGTTGCCTAAAGTTTGTAATTTGGATTTATCCTGTTTATCTTAACAAAAATTCTGTTACACTTTACATACTACAATATTTACGATTTATTTGTTTAGGTCAACGGCAAATAATTGAAGAAAAAAAGAAAAAAATGAATGTTGGGTCGTCTACATTTAGTTAAAAAAATTTATAAATAACATCAACCGAACCCAAACCAAACTGAACCAAACTAAACCAAACCAAAGTTGAACCTTTACGCTTTGGTGTAAGTTTATATTGTATGTAGTAGTATTCATTGTTGTTGCTTAGCTAGCAAACAGCTCCCTTCTATCAAGTTTTTCTTTTCTTTTTCTTTTTGTTTTCTTATTCAGTCTAATTCTTCCCCATTGACGTGCGTTTTGTCCCGTGCCCGATCTGAAATTTGAGATAAGCTATGACGAACAATTAGCAACAAAATTTTGTTTTCTTTACACATAGATTTTTTTTTTTTTTTCCTTTCTACTTTTCTTGTGTTGTTCTCGTCTTTGTCCAAAAGTTAGTATTGTTTCGGTTTGAGTACTGATTCTAAGTATTACTATAGTTTATACTATATGCGCGATGTCGTCGTCGATGTTGTCTCACATCACATGAATATTTACACTTTGCACTCACTCATCCACTTACTTGGTTGTCTTTCCCAAAAAAAAAAAAAAAAACTATATACGAAATTCTCCCAATATTCTTTGTTATTTGGTTAGTTTATTTATTGGAATTTTGTTATATAGATTTTTTTTTTTTTGTCTGTTATACTTAGTCAATTGTCATTGGTGTTGTGTCATCATTATCATCATCATCATATTCAATGAATAGGAACAGACAAAAAGTCACTCGTTCATTTTTACTATGTATTCATATTGGACTGGGATTTGTCTTGTTCATTATATCAGAGGTCAAAGGCACAGCACGCGCTAAAAACATCTATTAGTACTATGAGTATGAGGAGTAAGTGGTGTCAAATATTTACATACTACAACATGATAAGTATGTATTATGTTTCGATTTTTTTCATATAATAATACGTAAACAATTTGGAATATTGATTCATCTGGATTATAGAACAACAAATGCTACGAAACCTTCCATCACAAGTTGAAAGATTTTTCATCTCATTGATATGATTTATTATAAAATTGAATTAAATATTTGAAGAAAATGAATATCATTAGGTAAAATTTCTAAAGACCTACAATTTATTAAGACTCTTCTAATATTAATATATTTACAATACTACAAAAACTCCTGAGTTTATGTCTCAGTTGGGAAAACTATTCTTCATATGTTTCAAATATAGTTTCCTATATGTTGATAAACTATAATATTTTAGAAATTGTGATAAATTAAAAACATTCTGTAGGAAGTTATTGCCTGGATATGTATGCCTGAGCAAGCTAATTATAGTCTTAAATATCCATCCATATCCATGTACCAAGCATCTTTAATGGGTTTCCGGACACGAAAGCATCTTTGTTAACTTCAAAGCTAATAAAGAAAACAACCACTCACCATCAGTTGGCGCCCTTTTAAAAACTTTCATGCTATTCAATTAGCAGATGACAATGTATAATACTAGCCGTGCATGGTCTCTGGACCAAAGAATAGAGAACAGATTACATGTCTGGACCGTAAAGGAAACTCGAATTTCGCTTGTTCGGAAAAGAGCGTTGTATTTCCTTCGTTGGGCTGAAGCTAGTGAAGGCTAGTATAAACAGTAATAATTAATCGATTAATTTAAACCAGGGGTTATTAATTACAATTAATCATTGTCATATTAATCGATTAATGGGAAAAAAATCACCCGCTTCCAACTCATCCAAATTAAGTGAAGATTTATTGCAACTAATAACCGATATTCCAGTAAGGTAAATAAATTTTGTCATTTTTTTTAAAAGTGATGAGCAAAAATAATAAATCTCCTCCAGTGAATTTTAATTAATTGATTAATCTTATTGTATAAACTGATATAGTCGATTAATCAATTACTCCTCCACCCTGCAACTCATCCAACCGATTAAGCAACAATGAACGAAGATTAATTGCAATCAACAACTGATATTTCAATAATTTAAATAAATTTAAAAAAAAAAAGTGATGACCAAAAAAGGTATCTCAGTGAATCTTCGATTAACCGAATTGTATTGACCGATGTATTTTAATCGAAAGAGAATTTTAGATTAATATTAATCGAAAGAGAATTTTCGATTTTTCACAATTTTCAGATTATGCGTGTTTTTTCAATTAATCACGTTTTCGATTAATCATGTTTTCGATTAATCGTACCAGCCTTTGTATAGATAACAATGTGTAATCAAATCATGATCTCTGAATCAAAAAGCAGGAATGCAGGATCACAAAAGGAAACCTGAACTTCGCTTAATCAGAAAAGAACTTTTCATCTATTTAGATGGGTCAAAACTCACCAGCAACAACTTTCCTGGTTCTGACAGTTCATTGAATGAATGAAAAAAACATTTGATATTTGACGTTGTATTTCTTTTATTGACCATATGTATAAGTACAGATAGAAGTTGTCACATTATGAATGGTTCTTACATAATCAACCGCAAACAAACAGCATCCTCCTTTGCATTAAATTTAGGCAGCCTATTTCCGCATACTCAAACAACTTCTAAAAATATGTTAAATGTCCATTATTTCATTATAAATAATGAACTTTGGCATAAAGTTTGTAACTGACAACCACATAATATGAAATTGTTGGCTACCTTTGCTTTCTTTTTTATTATTTAATATTATTTTATCATATGAATGAAAATGAAAATGAGATTGGAATTGGGGTTAATTTTCTCAATTTTAGCAATTAAGTAATGCAGTAGTAGAACTTTCTAAGGTTTTCTAATTACAATATGTATATTTTATTTTAAATTATTTGGTTTGAGTAAATCAATTGGCAAGTTTAACAAACTGTACGAGTAAAGTAGTTCAGTTCATCATTTTATCACACCATTAAAATATTTCAAAAGGTTTCTAAAAGCTACTGCCTTTGACACTTTGGTCATAATAATAAAACCAAGTCAGCAGTTAGTAATAAGTAGTAGAACCTTTTTTCTATATATATTTTGCTTTTTAGTCCTTTTTTTCCCCCCTTTTCTTTTGTTGTTTGTTTTGTTCTTACTCTTTGTTTAGCAGTAGCAGCAGCACACTTTGCTTACTTAAAGATATTTTCTCAAAAGATATTTCATATTTTTTTTCTCCCCTATAAAATATTGTATACTATAATACTATATTTTCTTATTATTATTTTCAAAGTATATTTGTTGTTTGCTCCCTCAAAAGTGTGCGGAAACAATTTCTTTTTTTGCATTTCTAATCTACCCCAACAAAATACTTGGAGATATACGAGTATACAGATGTGGTATACTTTGTTTCTCTATAAAAGTGTGGCAAAGGCATAATTTCTGAACTAAAGATATTTCATACGTTTGTATTTGTTTTCGGTTAGCTTTGTTAGGGTAAACGTTTTGCATATAAAGATGTTTGTATCTCTTCTTGTTGGGGTCTTTCACTATAGAATTATTCTTGGGGGTTCGTTTTTTTTTTTTTTATTTCTTTCTTTATTTCTTTAGAACAAACGATAACGAAGGGTTAGTATAACTATAGATTTTTTTTAGGTTATTGCGCATTAATATTTTTCTTCATGTTGTGCTAAATTTACTTTTAATGATTGTGTGATATTGTTAAGATGTCTTGTCGTCAATAGATTGAATGAAAATTTAGAGTAAGAGAAGAAAGTTCAGTGTGCCAGATTTGTTTATGATATCAATATGTTGGATCTCTTACTTTTCAACAATTCTAAATGTATGGAAAAAGAAATTGCTTCAATTTAAGAAAAATAATCAAAATCGATAAGGAATTGTACATAGTAAAATTTATAGAAGAGTAAATATAATAATAAATTCTGAAATAGGCAAGCAATGGGAAGCAAGACTAAAAATCTCTGATTCAGCCTGTTCTTTTAATGTATCCGATTAATGGATGGCAAGACTAGGACAAAGAATCAAATTCCATAAGAAATCGTCTAGTGAACTTTATATAAAAGTAAATTAACTTTGAATAAACTCTTTTCAAGCCTGTTTTTCTGAAATAGCAAAGCAATGGGAAGCAAGACTAGACACACTGCTCCAGCTTGTTCTTTTGAAGTAGCTAAATAATGGAGGGCAAGACTAAATAGAAACCAAACGAGTACGCACTGCTGAAGTCGAGCAATGGGTAGCAAGACTGGAAACCTAATGAATAAAAACTGCTCCATACTGTTATTTTGAAGTAACCGAATGATTTAGGACATTCCTATAAACAAACGAGTATGCACTACTCAAGACCGCTACTATGACAAAGTCGAGCAATGGGTAGCAAGTCTGAAGACTTCTCTAATGCACTCTGCTCGCACTGATTTAAATCTTGGTACGATGGCTATTATGATTATGGTAGTTATTCTTAAATGCAGATTGTCTTTAAAATAGGAGATCGTTGATTCTTGGCTAACAAATTCGTAGTCCTTTGGGAAATAGACCCCAATTCTATGAGAATATGAAACCATCATTGTTATATCTATTACATATCATAAAACAAGATCATCCGCTGCTTATGTCTGTTTGTCTGAACGCCACAAACTTGAAAACCACCAAACGGGATTTCATACTGTTTTCACCCACAAACGGAGTGATTCATGCGAAAGGTTTAGGAAAAAAGAAAATTCGAAAAACCCCAAAGGAACAGCCGAAAAATCTAAAATGGAATCAAAATAATGGGATGCATATAAAACTTGGAGACATATTTTAAAATTAATAAAGTCAAAGTATTAGCAATAAATTGAATTGAATTGAATAAACTCATCTTTGTCAAACATCTCATCAGGTCAACCAATCAGCATTCATTAATTTTTTTTGGGAAAGAGTGGCAGGACAACATTTGCGCGTGTATCTAGTTTACAATACAAAGAAGACTCAGATACTATGTACTCATAATTTTGTCAAGGAAAAATGTTCTGGTTATAATCTACCTTGTATCTGAAAATTATAATGTATTCAATTTGTATTATTACATAAGCATTCGCATTCAAAGGGATCAATTGTATCTCAATGAAATGCTTTCACATTTAATTTATAAAGAAATAATAACAAAATACAATAAAACCCCTATAACGACGAACCAATAGACACACCGACAGACAGACAGACAGACTACTTTATCAACAATTCTCAATGTGTATCAATGAATAAAAAATGAAATAAATAACAAAATGAAAGAAAAAAATAAAAAAACAATTTGCTTTTAATATTGCAACGGAAGTTGATTTCTTTTAATACTTTTTATTTTCCTTTTTTTTTCACTCTCTTTTTATTTTATTTATACACAATTTACTCGTATCTGGGCTATACCCGCACTCGATCCAGTTCTATAAACATTCATCTATAACTACTACTCACTTACCCCTTTCTCTTTTAGCACTTCTCACTCTCTCATGCATATATAGTTTTTTGTATTCATTACAGTTGAATTACAGTTAAATATTCTCAATAAATTTGCACAATATTCAAGTAGACACAATTCAAACTGCTTGCTGTTGCTCGCTACTGATTCTTATTGTTGCTCTAAGCCATCACAGCTTCACAGCCTACCTCCATCCATCCATCCATTTATCCATCTACCCATATACGTATCTACCTATAAATGTGTATATATTTTTCCAACACTTAATGCAAGAATGCAGTAAAATGTAAAAATCAATGCTGGCGAGCAAATGGAAGCAGTCAATGGACAGATAGACAAACAAACTCAATGACAGAAAGATATTATAGATAGACAGACAGACGGATAGACGGACAGACAGATTTGCATTACCATATCAAGCGCAATGAAATGTGTTTAAATAAAAGAATATAAATAAATATGAGAATCTCAAAAAAAAAGGGGGGGTGGGGAGATGGAAATGGAAAAGAAATATTGAATTTTTCATAAAAAATTTGTATTTGATTTTCATAAAAATTTGATTAAAAAATATTTACTATATATTTCTATATTTTTTGACCCCTCAAAGTATCTAAGTTCCATTGTCAAAGCAAAATTCTATTATACAATAGTAGTTTATCTCTTTCATTTGCATATTTCTATCTCAAAGTCTTTCAATGCAACTCTGTTTGATTGCAGTTCTGTTGCTTTTTGTTTTTGCTTTTTTTTTTTTTTTTTTTTTGCATGAAGTTGGAACCTCAATTTAAAATTATTTTTTTTTTTTTTGTATGTATAAAGTAAGATAATAAATTTATTTTTTGTGCATCACATTTTTAATTCATTTTAAGTTACTTTTGCTTTGTCAAAGAGACTCATTTTTATTGTAGAATATCATCATAGTATTTTATCCCTTTGTCGTCTTAACTTTGTCAAAGAAAAAAGAATCATCATAAGAATCATCAGTCAGTCAGATACTATGAGAGATCTGATGCATTTTGCGGTTTGTTGATTACTTTGTATTATTATTCTTATTGTTATTTCACTTGATGTTGTATTTGTTGTTGTTGTTGTTGTTGTTGTAAGTTACTCTTAATTCTATAGTGTAATTATTTTAATTACTGCAAATTTACGCAGCTTCATAGTAGTACAATAATAATGATGTTGATGATGATGATGTTGATGGCTTTGTACTATTATAGTACAGAATCATCTGTCTGTCGTAGATGTCGTCGTCAGTTTTCTTTGTGCATTCAAAGTTGTATTAACATATTAACTCTATAAGTGTGGATATTTCATATATATTTTGATCTGGAAGTGTTTTCTATTTCTATAGAATGATAACAAACTATCCAACTTTAACTTTATTCATAGTAATTCATTTGTTTTCCTTTTTGTAGTCATGACAATGTGCACAAAATTGTGTATCTTATTTTGTTATGAGAACCTATATTCTGTATAGGGAAACAACTCTTTGACCGGTAAAGTATCCTCACGGCATTCTATTCGCGAATCCCAAGCATGAAAAGATCATCCAGCTAGATGCATATTGCGCATATTACTCAGAATTAGTTATCAGAGTCACCATTTCAGTTGAAGAAGTGGCGGCCCCAAAGTCCAGATCTCAATCCGAATGAAAATCTGGCTCCATTGGAGAAAGGTAGACTTCCAAAATTCAATAGATTCATTATGAGCCTGGTTTTTATGATCTTATTTATTTTATTTTTCACTAAAATGTCTTTTAGATTTTTTGTTTGTGGTCTAAGGGATGCCTGGTATTTTTTGTTTTTTTTCATAATTTTCTATTCAAATATTCGCCTCCAACATACCAAAATGTTTTAAAGTAATGCCTATTTTCCGCATTTTGGTCCACATTCTTCGCGTTCAAGAACGGTTAACTGTATAAAAAAAGAAACACAGTAGAGAATTGCATGACCTAAAATTTTGTCTCTCATGTTTTATCGATATCACTTACCCCTTACGAGAAAACTACGAAAAACTTGAATAAATGTTTAGCGCCAACCAACCAATCAATGAACCCTTTTCACATTTTATTAATAATAGTCTTCTTAAGGCCTATACCAAATTTCAAGTCTGTCAGAATCTTTGCAAAGTATCGACATTTCTTCGTCTATTTTGACCGGACTAGGAATCCATACATTAACCTTCTACCTTTCTAAAGGCGTCTGAAGTTAATTCACCTATCGAAAATATCTCGTCGTAGAATGACTCTTGGTGTTAAGTTCTTACACAATCTATTTGTTGGTAGTCCCCATTTATGCTTGGTAGTATAAATTTTAATGTTCCTTCTCGGATTATAAGGAAATATTCCCTTATACATATTTATTGGTATCTGTAAAACAACCTTTTTGCAACATGGTGATCCATTTCGCGTTTTCTTCCGATTAGCTAAAATCTAATCTTTTTCACTCACCATTCATTCTATTAAGTGATGAACTTAATCTCATATACGTAGATCAGTACCGATGTGACTTGCTGTCGATACCCAGTCTTGTTCTGTTCTTAATAGACCCCGGCGTGGGCTCTGGGAAAGATATTTTTACCTCTATAGGTCTGGAGAAGTTTTCTATTTATTAAAATTACTCATAAATTCATGTGATTTTCGTTTATGTTCAAGACAAGATGACAATTTTTTGATTGACATACCTTCATGTTAACGACATCAATTGAAGTCAATGAAGACACTTTTTGGAATTGGATTCTCTTAATTTTTACATAAAGACATGGCTTAGCAGATTTGATCATATCATATCAATATTCATCTTGAGTCATAACAATCCTCCTTATTTCTTAAGATATAATTTCATGGTGAAGTTTTCTTTTAGTTCAAAATATTATGTCCATTTTTTTAAATGTCTATGGTTACTTTGTTATGTAATTTTTAAGTTTCAAGATTGAAAATCCATTTGGTTTATTGTCAATTAATTTATAATATGCATTGTCCATAAGATACTTGAGATGTTAACACAAAATGTTGCAATCTATATACTCGTATATATTTTTTTTTTCTATGCTGTTTTACTCTGTTGCAATTTAGCTTTGAGCTGCTCTGACTCTTATTGTTTCAATGTCTGTTTGTCTGATTGTTGATCGGTCTGTATATTCGTCTGTCTGTCTGTCTGTCATATATGGTAGTAGTCGTCGTAGTTGCATGATATGCGTGGGAGCTGCCACATATCTATATATATTTATATGGTCTACATATCTGTGTGTCGTTTGCTTCTTTGTAACTTTTGTTATTTGAAACGTTTTTTTTAATTAAATGCAATTAGCGCTTAGTTTATTTTAATTGTGATTTTTTTTCGTTTGTTTTTTTCACTCATTTTATTCAGTTACTACTTTTCCCTCTTCTTTATTACATATTTTTTTATTAAGAATTTGTAGTAATGATGTGTGTTTTTATGACATTATTCCAAGGATTTTTTTTGTTAAAGCAATAGACAGACGACGACAGTGTTGATAAATGCCTTCAAGCGTAATAACCTTGTGTGTGTGTGTTTTTGTATGTGTATGTGATTTGAGAAAACTCTGTTGTATATTTTTTTAACCAGAAACAAGTTCCATATTAAAGCTTTTGAAATCAAAAAATGTAAATATTCAAATGGAAATCAGTCACGCTTTTGAACATGAAACACAAAAAAAAAAAAAAAAAGCAACATATCAAACAAAAAAAAAATAAAACAAAAATGATGATTTTTGTCTCCGTCTATGCCCTACAGCGCCCTCTATAAATTATATTCAATTATTGTGGTTCAGTCAAGAAAATTATGCCAGTGGATTCAGTTCTACGAATTTGTTTGTTCAACTATGAATTTTTATTATTTTTTTTTTTTTTAATTTTTTAAGAGTATCAAATCATTAATAGTTCTATCCCCTCCCTCAGCCCTTAAATGTTTTGTATTATCATCGTTATTCTCCAAAGAATTGTTGCAATTATCGATAGCTTGAGAAAAGTTAAGAAGCATAACAATTTTATCAAATAGAGAAAAATACTTACAAACAATAAAGAGAATCAGAGAAATAAAAAGAAAAAAAAAATCAATTTATCCTTTTAACGACTAAATTCCTGAGTTTCATTTTAATTAAGCAAAAAAGTAGCGCTAAACTCGTGAGACAAAACTTGTAGAAAGTTAATTCTTTTACCCCTTATTTTTTTCCATTTTTCGTTTTCTTTTTGAAAAAGAAGGCTTACTAATTGTATATCAAATAAATTACAATACATTTCAAAGCAACAAAGTTTTAATGGTTGACTAAGAAATACTTACTAGTCTTACTTAGTGAATAATGATGAAAATAATGAGGATTGTTTAAAATTGAAATAAAGAATAAACTTTGTCAACAAATGAAGTTCTTTAAGTGGGGGATAAATGTATAATCAACACAAAGCCAGCCTAGTCAGTTTACAAAAAGAAATGAGAATAATAAGATGAAAGCTGCTAACAAATTATTTGAAAAGTTATAGAAAAGTTTACTGTAACTAAAAATTGAACTCTGAAAATGGAAATTAACCAAGACTAAACAAGGAAAGGTATCCGTATATATAACTCTGAGTTCTTAATTGGACATTGCAAAGTTATGAAGCACTTACATACATATTTATCTATATATATAAGAAAATCGTATACTTCGTCTGTTTGTTTGTTCACAAATCACGTAAAAACCACTCATTGGATTCAAAATTGAATTACTGAAAGGCAAGAAGCTTTATTGTAAGTAACATATAGCGTTTAAATCATCGAAATCAACCATCAGAATCAAAAGAAAATTGTAAATATGTTTTTGTAAAAATTTTGCTAATAAATTTTCTTACAAACATTCTGTGTGTGTGTCACTTGAAAACATTTTCTGCCTTCAAAAATCATTTTAGGCAAGAGCAGTCGTTGGTTCAATATGTTAAGCGTCGGTAACTAAAATTTGAACTCTGAAAAAGGGATTAACAAAGAATAAACAGAAAGATATCCGTACATATGTAATTATAATTATTTTGAATTCTTAATAAGTCATTGCAGAGTTGTGAAGAACATACACACTGATTATGCGTATAAGTCTTAATAACCAATTTAGATTTTGCTGGTCCTCTGTGATGGTTTTATTTAGACCAGACTCCGGTGTTTTGGTAAATATTACCTAGACCCAACAGAAATTGCACATGTATCTCCGAAAAAAATCATGGAATTCTTTACCAATTCGCAATATATGCAAATAGTTGTTGCAGCTCCCTTTATAATTCCTGTTGCTTCTTTTATAAAAATTTTAACAACAATTTTACAATTTGGAATTTACTTAAAATTGTTGTGTGCAATGATCAACTGTTTAATGTTGGCGCGCAATGATAATCACCTAGAAGTTGGTAACAATGCTAAACAGTTAGTAAGAATAGAAATAAAATCCCAACACTGCTGCAGAGTGACAATTCTGACATTGCCTTAGATGTGGCATCCGAAGCAGATGGAAGCATGTCATGTCTACAACAACAACTCCACAATTTCATTTCATTTTACATCTGAGGTTGATGGAGTATCCGCTCTGTCTAAATACACTACTATTAGATCTTAATGCTAACGGATACACAATATTTTTAGTTTTGTCGAAAATTACCAAAAACTTGGCAGCACTGCTGCAGGATGGTCATGTGGTGCTTTGATTTTGGAAAAAGATAGAAACTATTCGTCCAACCCGCACCAAACTTTAGTGAAACACTCGCCAGACTATGCTAGAGTTTCCCTAAACATTTCATCAAAATCGGTAAAACGGTTTCGGAGTCCATAAGCAACAGACACACAGACATTTATATGTAAATATTGTTGATAGGTCCAACTGATGCCGCAGTGAAAAGGTGACAAACTCGATCTTTTCTATAGTTTAATCTCATTACTAGAATTTGAGCTATTGGAAATGGGGATTAAATATTATGAACATACTATTTGACTCTGGGAATTGCTTCATATTGTTTTCTAGATGAATTATTGATTTAAGCTATGCATTTATACATTGTATTTTTAATTAAAATCCTCGTCACTAGCTCTTCAAACGTATGTATGTACATAAATACATACAAATGTGGTTTAAACAACCTGAAATAAACATACATATTTTATTTATCATCAAATTTTAGTATGTAAAAATAAAAATAAAATATAATTTTCAATGAATAAACATCAAAAAATATATTTTAGTGATGAATAATATTTAGAAATACACACACTCACACACACACACACAAATACATATTATTTCACCCACAAAGTGTTTTGAGGTGATAAAATGAATCGTAAATTCATATTTAAGTATTATTTTGATGACGAATACTATTTCGTTAAAAAAACACAAATCTTATTTAAACATCAATTTAAGTATTATTATTTATGCTAAAAATATTTATATATTTAACATTCAATATCAAGGGAGTCAGTCTTCTTTATGAAAATGACGCTGTGACTAAAAGAGAATAGTGGTGTAAAACTTTTTATTAAAGATAAACACATATAGAGTTATTATCCCCTTAAATATTATACTATATACTTTTCTTTATTCCTCTAAGACTTCATGCAAATTTTCTATCGTTCGACTAAGTGCTAGTAATATTTTTTTGTGAGCTTCTTAATTAAATCGGGGGTCTGTAGTATAGTTCCACATAGAGGGTCCCTTCGTAACATGGTTTGTAGTTTTTATGTGACGTTGACACTTGTTTAGTTGAATTGGTATTTTTGAAATATGAATAAAGGTCCTTTATTTATTATTCCCACCATGGAAAGGATTTATTTTAGTCAAAGTAGTCTAGTCGAATTTTTGGAAGATATAGACTGCTTATAAATTTTATATTGCAAAATGCATTGGTTTCTTTGGTTTTAGACAATTACTTTTGAAAAACCTTAAAAAATCTGAAATCTTATTGATTACACTTTTAATTCTAAGATATTTTCTAAGCCTGAAGGCTTTTTAGAATTTTTTCAAACACAGAGACACACATTCACGAATCTATCTTGAGCTTTTGTAAATTGTTATTGCTGATGCTTCCATATAATAAAACGCACATTAAAGCCAATTAGACAAGTCAACAAAACCAATCTTTGTTTAATATGAACTATGATAGCACACACACTATCCTTTTCTTTATGTTTCCCCCTATCTTCCTCCCTCCCTCCCTGCCAATCTTACTCTCTTTAGATTCTTTATACGTATCTTTCTTTGGTATCATCATCAACGTTAACATCTACAACATTTCTCAACACTGCAAACAATACAAGGGTCGACGCGCACCAACATGATGACGATGATGATGATGATGAGGATGATAAAGGAACAGCAGAAGAGCAGAAGCGACAATAATAAAGAAAAATAAAGATATGGCAACTTCTGGATGTGCAACAACCAAACGAAAAACCCACTCCTCTGTCTCCTTGTCATCTCTTATTGCAAGTTATCCCGCAGACTCCTTTCCATCTTTTGTTGCAAGTTATCTATATTTGTTTTTGCATTGTGCTGTGCTGTTGGTGCTTGATGCTTGAAAAAGAAAAATTGCTTAAAATAAACACTTTGGCCAAGCCAAGCGAAAATGGGCAACAGCACCATGGCAACAACAACATTAACTACAATACACGAAGACAACACCATCATCATCATCATTATAAGAAGTTTATCCCAATAGGATCCAACCCGACCTTCCTTCATATCTCCGCTTCGCCCTATTCCTCCCTTCATTGTCCTTATGCAGTTCCGGAAATCAGTTTGCGGAATGATCTATGTACACTCGTCCCATATTTTCAATATTCTTTATGATATTGACCCGGTGCCTCTTAATTATGGGAACAGCACATTTTCATCATTTCCCCGTTGTCGTGGGGAACTTCAAAGAAAGGATCTACTAAACACCTACTACCTAAAATCTCGATTTGATTTTTCGAAACTTAATTTTTCCCAATCAAATTCGATTTTCGAGTTCGCTCCAGGTCGGATACTTTCTGGATACACCTTGTATAAAAAAATCATCCTTCTGATCATTATTATCATCGGCCGCATCATCATCATGATTGTTTTAGTTGTTGTGATTATGCTTAAGCACCAACAACAGCAGGAGCAGCATTAATGTGTTGCCAACGTCTGTTTTGGATTCATTCCTCCTTAAGCATCACCACTACTACTTCTTCATCGTCGTCGTCGACATCTTCTTATTTTTATTACTCCAACTTCATTGCAATCACTCACTCACACACACACACACATACACATTGAAGCTTTCATACAAAGAGTCTCATTTATTGCAAACTAATACACACACGCACTCGCATAGATAGTCATCATTACTCGCGCGCGCGCAATTTTAAGACGACGATAAAATAAAAAAGCAAAACAAAACAAAAAAGTCTTCATTGCACAAATTGTAAGCAGCATGCAACCCTTTTAAAAAAAAAACCAGACCCCAAGTCCCGCCAACCAACTTCCAGGCCAACAAGTGCCTAAGCCGCCTATCAGCAGCAGCAGTGCAGCAGCAATACATTTGTTTTCCTTCTTCCCTTTCTCACAGCTCAGTTCCTCCTGTATTTATCCAAAGACTAAGATTTCTTTATTTAATTTTTTCCAACTCTTCTTCTCCAGTGCACTCACTAACTCACTGAACCAACCCAACCCACACCCCACTTCAATGCCATACCAAGTCAGTCAGTCTATGCAATGCATTTATATTTACGCGCTCGCTCGTTGCTAGGCTCAACCCGGCGCGATTAACGAACCGAATGTATGTACTTACGAATGAAGACCAACCGAGTGTAGCATACGAAAGCATGCATGCACACGAAGAAGGAATGGAATGAGCAAGTAGCGCAACGAGAGTCAACTTAAAGTCTTCGTCGGTTTTGTCGTCGGCGTCGCAATCGTCATTAATGGTTTACTTGGCACACACACACACACACACACTACACACCCCAATACCCCCAAACCTTTCGAAATGTATGCACCTCTTGCTTGCTTGGTGGCTTGGTTCACTTTGCCTACATTGTCTGCCGCCTGCCTAGCAACGACAACAAAAGCAACAAAACAGAATCAACAGCAGCAAAAAGCATGCAAAGTATTTTTTACGCTAAAAGAAATAAATTGTAAAATGTTTTCTATGCATGATGCTCATGATGTTTTGCTTACTCACTTACTAAAATCACAGATATACATGCACTTATTATGCATATTCATACTTACATACATATATTGTATATATATTCCTTTAGCCTCTCTCTATATCCCTTGTTAAGTATGAGATATGTATGTACTTTGATGCGGTCCAGCATCCATGACTGCTTAAACTTACTACTATGAGCAACATAATACAGGCAAAATGTCTTGACTCTAATTTTCTTTATTTGAAACAAAATCGTGTTAATCAAAACACCTCTTATATGACTTCCCTTCTCTCCTTGAAAGATTGACCTCTTTTCCTTTCTTCGAAGACCGTGGCAATTTGAACATATTGAGTTGCTTTCGAAATTTTTTAAAACTCTTATCAATTAAAGCAGAAGAAGACAAGAAAGTTTTATTCCTTTAAGAATCTATTAGCCTAAATTATTCAAGTAGTAACTGACAAATCTGCCAGACCTCCAAAATTATCTACTTTGGGCCTGCAAAGGAATGCACCTTTTGGAGACTACAAACAGTCTTGTACCACAATCCATAGAAATGTTCAACACCATTTATAGGTAATATGGCTGATTTCCTAGCTATGTGGACTCCCTTTTCATTACCTTATACTACATACTTATATCCAAATAGGAGATATATGATTGTTATTGCTGACGATGTCTATATTGATTCCCTATGCAGTCCCATCCTACTTAGCTAAGACCTTACTGTCGATTGCTTAAGCTTACTACTACTACTATGAGCTACAATAATTATTATTATTCTTATATTTTTTTCTTATTCCTCCTCATCCTATCTAACACTTTTCCCGTTATATTTTTACCTTCACACATAAAAAAACACCTACGCTCCCTTTATTTTACGCTGCCCTAAAAGCTCAGTCAATCGCTCGCTCCTATGCAAATATTTGCATTTACTTATGCTCTCACACTCTTCTTATGCTCCTCTCTCATCTCATCCACACACATACACACACACGTCCACTCTCAGTCATGGATGCGTGCGTGCGTGAGTGAGTATGATGCTGCTGCTGCCACGCTGCTACTGCATTTTATGCTTTTTGAATGGCGAAAAAAGCATGTGTTTTGTTGTCGTTGTTCTTGTTGTTGTTACGGTTTACGATGATTTTTATGCAAATGCATACATATGCATATAAATATTTGTGTGTGTGATGTTTGTTTTTTTTCTTTGTTGCATTCAAAGCTCAAACTAAACTTACTCATTCAGAGGCTTGATTTATGCTTGCCACGCATTTCTAGGTAGTTTAGTTGCCACGAGATTTTTCTATTCACTTTTCCAGTGTTGGCGGTAATTTTAGTTGAACATGAAGAAGAAAAATAACAGCTTCTCATCATCATCATACTACTCTCTTCTCATGCTCATTTACTACACCATAAAATCATAAATAACACTTACTTCTCACTCTTCATATTCACTTACTCACTCTTTATTTTTTATTGCTTTGCGCACATTGCACTGTATTGCAATTCTTCCTCACTTACTCTCCCACTCTCTTTTTTCTTTTAGCTTTTCTTCTTCTTCTTTATCATCCATTTGGTTGTTGTAGTTGTTATCGTTGAGTGGGGTTACTGACATTCAACGGCAACTTCACATCAACGTCCCGCTAACCCACTCCACACCACCTACTGTTTCTTCGTTCTTGTTTTCTGTTCTTCAGCAGCAACAGCAGCAGCTTTCTTGCTTGTTGTCTTTTTGCATGCCTTCTTTCTGTTGTTGTTGTTGTTGTTGTTGTTGTTGTTGTTGTTGTTGTTGTTGTTGTTGTTGTTACTTCTTCATTTTATAATTCTTTTGCTTGCTTTTCATTTTCATCGTATAAAAGCCGCGTGCATCATATTTATTTTACTTTTTTTTCCTTCAACACTTTTCTTTGAATTCTTACACTTGCAATTTTTACTTGTAAGTACTTACTACCCAGTATTCTCTCATACTCAGTAGATTACTCTCTCTCTCTCTCTCTCTCATGTTATTCACTCTCTTTCTATATTAGATACTGTGTTTATTTGTGTTGAATATTTTGTCATCATCTTATGTTAAAATTTTTCTCATTTTCCTATGCACAAGGAAAATATTTCGCGCGCAAATATTTGCGCCAAGTTTTCTTACACTCCTCTCTCCCTTAGCAGCACTTACTATGCATTCTATAGAGTAGTACCCCCCAACCCACTTTTCATTCTCCTAAACATCTTTCACACTTTTCTTCTTTCTTTGCTTGCTGCAACAGCAAATATTTACATGTTCCGCCTTCTCGTTCCCCTTCTCATCTTCCTCCTTCTTTCTTTGTTCATTCCTCTTATACAATGTATGGTAGACTCTTACAATCATCTCTTTTCATCTCTTTGTCACAGTGTAAGAATCTTCTCACCCTTCACCCAATCCTCTCATCATTAGATGTCATTCTTCAGTTTTTGCTTGTACAATTATGATGAAATTCTATAGAAAGCATAAAAACTTTTGGTTGATTTTTAATAATTAAAATAAAAAATGCAACAACAAAAATTAAGACATTTTTGAAAAAAAAAATTCAAATAAAATCGAATAATATAAAATAGATTTCCTTGAAAAGAAATAAAAGAAGGGAGGAGCAGTACAAAGCAAAACTGAAACCGTTATACTGCGTTATGGGTTCAAAGAACTTTGTCTAATTATGAGAAGACATAACAAACACAATACATTACATATTACAGTAAGGAACGACCGACCAACAATATGCATAAAAACAAAAATATGTGCAAAGTAATAAAATGTAAAAATATGTAATAATAAAAGTATAAAATACAACGCCAACAACAACAACATCAACAGCAAACAAATTAACAAACAACTCCTCATTCACACATACAAACAATTCGAACTGTGAACTTTTTATTTTCATACATAGAAATGCATTGCATACAATACTCATACATTCAATCATTGCATCTTGCATATGTGAGTGTGTGTGTCTGTGTGTGTGTGTGTGTGTGTGTGTTTATGAGTGACTCACTCAATTGGCAAACGTCATCGTTTTTGAGTGAAATTTATCACAACTGCATTGCAATTGCATATTGAGTTTAGTTGATCTTTATTTTCTCACATAAATTTTTTTTATTATTTTTATTATACCTAACATTTTATTATGTATGTATTACATATGTACAGTGGATTTATTACATATGTATACTCGTATATAAGTATGTATGTATTTTGCTTAAGCAACATTTTATTATTTGATATATTTACCTTAAGTCTTTAGCTTCTCCTTTAGTCATATAGGCATAGAGTTGTTTCGGGTTTTTATTATAATACATTAAACAAGATTCTGTTGAATTCTTCACTTAAAATATGCTTTTCCTTGAAAATCCGTTCATTCCCTGACATTTTTTTCCATGAATTTTCGGTTCGTTTATGATGTAAGGACTATGACAAATGATTAAGAAGCTATGACAAACATTTTATGACTATTTTGAATCTACATTACAGATTGTTGTTCTATTGGTCCAATCAACTTCCTGTAAAGATCTTAATTACCGATATTAGTTACCGTTATACATCTCCTAATCGATCACCTTTATGGGAGTAACGTAGTGGCTATGGTTATTAACCAGATGTGGAGGTTTTAGATAGACCTCAATTCCAGACCAAGGGGTCTAGTCATATTGGTAACTGCGAATATATATTATTCATTGTATATCCAAGGGGACATTGATTGACGTTTATCAATTCTGTGTTCGACACCGTGATATTAAGTCTTTTTGACAGGTGTTTACATTAAACAAAATCGACTATTATCCTCTATTTGGTACTCTCTCTCATAAATCATATTTGCCCATTGATACTGAAATCTATTTAGTATAATAAGCGGCCATCCACATATTATGTCACACATTAAGGGATGGGAGGGAGTCAACGAAGTGTGACAAGGAGTGGCGGGAGTCAAAATTAAACGTATTAAAAACGAAAAACTTAAAAATATTAAAAACTCTATCTTTAGGCTTTGTGATCTATCTAGACCCCTAACAGATGAACATTAAAAGATAAATTAGTTAACTCTAAATTATCGGTTTCCACAAAATTTTTAAATATATTATGAATATTCAATATGAAATGGATATAAAAATAATTTTGGAATTGTTGCTTTAATTTAATAATTTTTATTTGTAAAATTATGAAATATGTGACGTCACACGAGGGTGGTGGGCTCACAAATGTGAACACCTGTGACAGGATTTAG
The DNA here is from genome assembly GCA_035041805.1 of Amiota mariae. NCBI lineage: Eukaryota > Metazoa > Arthropoda > Insecta > Diptera > Drosophilidae > Amiota > Amiota mariae. The sequence continues at coordinate 4,553,960 of JAWNKV010000170.1, read as the reverse complement.
GGGGTATGGTTTAAAAATCATGATATTCGTATATGGATGGCCCCTAATATCATAACTGCAATAATCAGTTAGTCGAGACAATATAGAAGTCCAAGACTTTTTTGACTTACTGCACTGTTTCTGTGCCAGCATCCTTACAGCAAATTTATTATTATCAACTGCATTGCAAATATGATATGATTACATATTAATTACTGTAAAACTATAGAAACAAATATCTTGCAGCAGCAACATCAACATCAGCATCAACTAATCAAATTCCATACATGCAACAATGAAACAAATCATAAAATTGCATAAATATGCTCAAGTGCATATAATAGTACTTACTTATAGTACAAACATACATTTATAGGTATTTGTTTTGTGTATGTGTAGCAATAACAATAACCGTAATAGTTAAGGCACTCAGACTCCTCATTCAACAAAAACAAAACTCAATTTCACTCAAAATCACTCATCCTCTCTTTGCGCCGTTACCGCCTTCATTTACTTGATGCCATGTAGAAGGAAGCACTTGTCGCTTCATATGTATTCACATATATGTACATACATATGTATGTATGTAGAGCACGAGAGTTCACTCATTAATAAATTTTATTATTATTATGTATTTTAATTACTACTTGATTTATTTATTTATGTAGTATGTAATTTGTTTATTTTTATTTTTCGTTTCATATTTATTTTAATGTTCGTTTTTATTATTTTTATTATAATTGTTAATAATAAAAATTTATTTGCCATTTTATGTGAGTAAGTGAGAAGAATTTTATGCAAAAAAACAAAAAAAAAAAAAAAAAAAAAAGTAGCCGCAATGAGTCATAAGTATGCTGAATATGCATGCTAAAGCTTATTATGCTCTTTTACTCTCATACCAACTATGACCATTGAATGCTCTCCCACTCCCTCTACGCACTCTTATGCTTAAGAGTTTACTCACTTAGTACTACATCAGTGACTCATTAAATCGCACTTTACGTAGTTTTGCAGTTAATTAGCGTTGCCAGATTTGTTTGAGATTAAGGGAATTTGAGGTTTTTATTTTTTGGATTTTAAATTGTAATGAATCCAATTTACTGAAGAAAAATTCTATTTAATTATGAGTTGTCAATTTCGTATTATCGTATTCATCATGTCTCTCAATTCCTGTCATACCTTGTGGAATATCAGGCCTTTATAAAACGTTTACTTCTTCTCAAAAACTTTGATATCCTTGAAAGATTTCATGCGTATATTCCCAGGATAAGTTAGTCTGCGAAAATTCCTAATATTAATTAAGCGTGAATTTATCATATACAAAGCGTACCCGACACGGCTTCGCTCGGGTTGCATCCAGTTGATGATTTTGTTTTTAAATGTTTTTTATTCAAGTGTTTTTGGGTCTTTAAATTTACATTTTTAGGTTGACAGTGGTTTTTTTTTTGTGCATACGACGACAAATGCCAGTTATCAGATATGTATCCTTTCTTGGGGGTCATCCACATATTACGTCACACGAATTTCAAGTATTTGTACAACCGCCATACCCCCCCTCCCTGTCACAAGTAGTCACATTTCTAAGACCCCACACTGGTGTTACATCACATAATCTGTGTTACTTTAATCTCTTCGTTCCTATTAGGGCTCTATATACTAAGGTCACAAAGCCTAAAGATATTTTATATTTGGACATGTGACGCTACAAACCTTATGACCCCCCTCTTCCCCTTCCTCTCACAGGTGGTCGCACTTCGTTGATCCCCTCCCCCCATAACGTGTGATGTAATATGTGGGTGACCCATTAGCATCATTATATTCTTTCTGTTACAGTTTGAGTACCAACAAAGAACACAGTTTGAGTATCAGAAAAATGAAGTGTTATTTTAATTAATTTTTTATAGTATACTTTTAGAGGTTATTATCCGAATATCCCGGATCTCGGGAGCAGGGATATATATCTGAATCAAAACTATCCTATGTTCAAGCCGGGAACCCACCGTACACATTCACAAAAATTTCAATGCAATCATATGAATGTTATGACAATTCATAACATACGAACAAACACAACACTAATATAAGATATTTAAATGTTTTGTATATATTTATTTCCATGAATTCTGCAGCCTCGAATCCAATGAAGATACAGCTAAATCAGATGGATTTTCTACGTTGGTATGGATACCTCTAAGAAACTGATTTCCCTGCTGAGATACTTTCATGTTTTAAAAATTTCCGTAGATGAGAAATGTGTAAATCCAAGCTTAAGGATAATTTGATCCTTTGTTCGAGACCGCGTCTAACCTGAGGGACAAACGAACTTTACAGTCGCTACGAAATTTGAAAAAGACTCAATTGAAATAGTCACTGAAGCTTCATCTCTCTCCCTCTCTCTCTCCCTCTCTCTCTCCCTCTTTAGCCATGACCATGCCACCCAATCAGATTGATTACGTTACCTCATCCTTAGTTACGGTTGCCCAGCTTTCCAGGATGTACTAAGTGAAGATTGAGAGTATGCACTGAGGAAATAGATTTCTGATAGCAAGTTACCTTAGCAGTTTCTCCAAAATCCCCTTTTACATTCCTAGGATTTCATCCTGTATTCTTATATAAATCCATACACATGCACATATATGTATGTATTCTCGTATATTTGTAGTATTGTAGTTATCAATGCCGATAACATTCATTTGCTCTGTCATAGTATCTCTCAAAAATCTTTTTATAGACAACTTGGCTGGCAACAAATTTGTTGTTCACAGCATGAAAATATTCTGTTCATCCTGAGTTTCTGAGTACAGCCAAAGAAAACTAACTAACAACATTTAAATCCTGTTGCTGTTGCTACCTACGATTTTTCTCCATTTGTTTTTCTACGTTTTTTTTTTTTTTTTGTTTTCATTTACAACCTCTTATTCAAGTCGTCGTTGTGTAGTCATAGTCGCCGTATGCCTGTGGCTCCCCCTTTTGTTTTTCCCAGTTTCCGTTTTTTATTATTATGAAGCGCAGTGCGCCACCCGCAAATGGGCGTGGCAGTCATTTCCAGCAATTATGCCCTTACACACACACACACACATATACATAAAGATACACAGTTACATTCACTCACTACTCATTGAATCACAGACCGACAAACACCACATACAAATGCAACAACACACAGAGACTCACGTATCCAGCCAAGTGCAGTGATAAGCCGTTTCTAGGACTGTCGTCATCGCATACAATTACAGAAAAAATTCACTGATATCTATACAAAAATACAACTACACAGAACCTAGTGGGAGGTAGGATATACGTGTACTTACATACATATCTGTATAAAAGTATCAATGTATATGTTGTGACTATGTGTGAGTGTCTAGTTTGTAGGCTCAGTTGGTTGCCTACAAATCGCAAACCATGTTTTCCTTTTTTTTTTTTTTTTTTTGGTATCCTTTTAGAGGGTTTTGTTATGTAGGTAGATGGATTATTTTTATCCATTTATTTTTGCATGCAAAATCGAAAAATGAAGCTGTAATTTTAAATTTAGAGTCGGCAAATTTAGTTTCTTAGATACTCTACGAATTAGAAAAGTACATAATTTGCAAATTTTATAAGATACAAAATAGAAATAATCTAATTTAATTTGTTTTCAGAAATAATAAGTTTACTAAGAAGGATCATTAAATTGTCAATATATCACCAAATAATATACATAGAGTTCATTGAACCTTTTCTAGATATAAAACAAAAAAAAAACATTAGATAGAAATTCTTAGAATTAATACATGGAATTGGTGGATTTATGTTTAATCAACGCTCATGCCAAACCTCTAAATCTTTGACAGCGTATTATTCCTACGGGTTTTCTGCAGTGATGTAAAGAAAAAAATTAATTAATTGCTTCATCGATTAATTGAAACCATCAGTTATTAATTGCAATTAATCGTTGACAAATCAACTGATTAATTGGTGCAAACAAAAATGAATCGAATTAACTGATGTTGATGAATTGGGCAGTTTGGCAAAGATGCCACTAGGAGACCTAGCTCTGTTCGCGGAATCTTCAGGTTGATTTTAGAAGCTGAGGGAAACCTCTGGGACCCACTGCCAGACTTTCACCCAAATTTCCTTTCCCACGTCCCCCACTATCCCTATCCTCTTCGTCCTTCCATAATGAGGCATCACAATGAGCCGTTAGGCTTCTGGGCGAACTTGCGTGTAGTGCGAGCAGCCTATCTAACCTAACCGATGTAGTCGATTAATCGAAAGGGAATTTCCGCTTAATTTTAGTCGTAAATTCTTAGATCAACCTTTTTGGTTCCCTGGGCAACATAGGAAGAATCCGCTGCCAGTTGGGCCACAGATGGAAAAAAAAAATTTACGACAAAAAAAAAACAAACAAAAAAAGTCGCCACTTTGAACGTGTTTGGGCTGCGGGTTCGACAGCCATGTCTTAGAAGGTTAATTGGTAAATCAGGGTAAACCGTGGACAGTCTAAAAACAAGCTCACTCAAACCATGCAAGAGTCATTGTAATACCACACAGATCCTTTGAGAATCTTCTCGTCAGTTTTAGGAAATTATGTTTCAAAGCTTAAAGTTCATCTTCAGAAAAAAAATGTCTCATTTCCTTTTGATTTTTTAGTCATTTGAATTAAATATTTTATTCTTATTGCATCGATATTAGATGACTGAGAATTTGCTAGTCCTCTAACCTAAATGTTTCCAAATCCAATGAGTTCTTAGATTGGATTAGAATGGAAGAGGGATGGGAATTACTAAACCTCCAGGGATGTTCCTAATATGACAACCCCCATAAAATAACAGTTCGAACCGAGATTCTGGTATTCATCAAGAATTCTAAGACTTTCTTTGGAGGTAAATCTGTAATTTCTTTTGGTTCCATTTTAATGGCTACCCAGATTGCGGAGTCTGATCCAAGTTTGGTATTTACAGTGGCAAAGTAAATGCTTTGCTCTTTCCTCCTGAGTTCTAACTTTTAATATACAAAATGTTTAGTATTTTTAAAATGATTTAAAGTTCTACCAGAAATATGTATATGACATATTATATTTTTCATTCATAAAATAGACCCTAAAGACTTCTTTATAGTGTATGTAAGTATACATCATACATCATTCTATATAAAAATCCTACCGAGTAAGCAGTAAAAATCATATACCAACATCATAGCAGCAACAACAACGACAACAACAATGTATACTCGTACATCCTTAACTAACATCATGAATACCAACCAACCGCCTTGTACTCTTAGGTAAATTCTATAATACTACCCGCATCCATCATCCATTCAACTTAAGCCTCAAACACTAGCCAAAGTCAGTGCAATTTAGTCGAGAGTTACTCAGACGTAGTCAATACTCACTCTTATGCCAAAGCCAACAATAACAACAGCAACAGCAACAACGATGACGACGACTAGGACGACAAGTAATACCGCCCAACACTCAAGTTCGTCAAAGTCGAGGCTGAATCAACGAACGAACGAAAAGCCGTCGTCTGTCTGTCTGTCTGTCTATATGTCCATCCTTATAGTCCTTTTCTGCATGTGGTTAGCAACGGAGCGAAAAAAAGAATGCAAAAATCTGAAGGATGCATAAAAGTAAAGTATATATAGATGGTAAAAAGTATGGGGAAAAGAGGGAGGTCTATGTAATGTGAATGAGATGATGAAATGGCTGGTTGGGGAAGTGAGGAGGAGGATGAGGAAGAGGAAGAGGAGTAGTCGTGGAAAAAAATGTTTCAAGTATCATTTATATTTCATATATTTTTTTCACTCTTTTGAATGTTTTTACTTCTTGTTGTCAATGTTGGTTGTTGGTGTTGCCATTTCCAGTTAAAACCATTCAACACTAGTATAGCTCAGCCGCCTTTTGGGGCACCACGCCCACACCTCAAGCAACAACTCAACATATAGTAAAGTCTGGTCAAATTAAAATGTTTCCGTTGCATACAAATCCAAACGAACGAATGACGTTGCCATATTGTATGCAGGCGACAATAGGAAAACACAAAAAAAAAAAAAAAAAAAAAAATGATGAAAATATTGTACAAAAAACAACGATAAAGTTTATTGCCTCAGTTTGTTTGTTTGTTGTTGGTAACATGATATTTGATGTTGTTGTTGTTGTTGTTGCAAGTATTGTAGCTGTTGTTGCTGCTGCTGCAAATGTTGTTGTCAACGAGATTGCGCTAATTTTGAGTTGACAGACATTGATTTTTATTGGTTTTCATGTTCATGCATTTACTCACTCACTCAATTAAGCTCATCTCCACCTTCCTCCCATTCTCTTATTCTCTTATTTCCTGATTTTCTTCTTTTGAACTATCATTCCAACCAAACATAACTAACAGTTTTGGCTAGTGGAGAAGATTGGGTAAAGTAGAATTTCGTGGCCTTTAACCTCAAGTTAATAGTTTTCAGAAATTGAAAAATCATCTCCATATTTAATTCTTTTAATTAGATGATTAATTTATAAATCAACATAACTACACTCCCCGATAACCCCTTGCCAAGGGGGCGCTTGGATTTGGGAAAGAAAACCTTTATTGATCTTGTATTTCCATTTATTATATAAAAAATATAATCGTACATATTTGAGTGCCCTTCCTCTCTCCTTGAATCATATTCGCGCTCTGATTTATACTGATGATACCGAACTAGGTCTATCGTTTAACGAAATCACTTTGCTTATTAGATTATAAGAGGATCTAACCATACTGCTTGCATCTCCATGACGTTTCATCCTATGAAGCCTCATATATTTTCTTACATGATAAACAACAACCCATTGGTATGCGTCTCTAATTTCAATGACATTGGAATCATTTTTGACCCTAAACAATCATATTTCTTTAACTATTTATAAGACTAATAGCAATTTTGAATTTATTAAATGATGGTCTAAGGATTTTAATGATCCCTTCATTGCCAAGCTTCTTTTCATCTCTCTAGTTTACCCAGTACGCGAATACTGTTTGTGCGTCTGAAGCCCTCAATATAAAGAAACATCATCACCCTATTGAGTCAACACAGAAGAGTTAAAAATCTTGCACTTTCCGAAATATCAAAATGTCCGAAATAGCAAGATAAGAAAAACAAGGAAAAAACTATGAAACTTCTAAGGAATTATGCATCACAAATGTATTTTTTTCAAGATTGTTCATTCAGTAGCAAAATCATGTTCCTCTACATATTTAATAAATGTATCAACACATTTATTCCTGGTATTGATCCTTCAGAGATTTTTTTGTTCGAAATTCATAAGATAATTTATTTTAGTCTTCATATGACAATTCAAAGTTAAATTTTAAATAAAACACTCCGTGTCCTTATGAGGTTGTGCTGTGGCCCACACCGTCATAATAAACCAACATCAAGCATTTTTCCTCTTTGTAGATATGATACACTGATTCCCCCGAATATTGGTGATTAAGTTCCATCTCATGTTCGAGTTATTGTTGTTGGTGATGAAGGAATATCAAGCGTATGTCATGGATTCTGGTACACGATGTGTTGGAACATGGGGCTTTGATAATCACTTTGTCATTCCATTGAACAAGCAGGACTTCTTTTTTGCATAATGAACACTTAATCACTTTTTCCAAGAGTTAGTTTTTTTCACTAGAATTTTTTCATCAACATATTTTCCTTCATGGTTCACTCGATCAGAATGTTGCAATGCGTAAACAATGTGACAGTTTCTATGATGCCCATGTACCAATAAGTGATCCAAGCCAATGTTGGTAAAAAAGTAACAAAACAAGCAAATAAAGACAACAATAAAGAGAATAAACCAAAGAAGTACAGTAATGTAAAGTGAAGTGAGGTGAAATGAACTGAACTGAACTGAAGTCAAGTCAAGTGACAATGCAAAGAACTAAGTATAGTAGTAAAAAATTCATTTGAATAGCAAAGCAAAGCAGGAAAAGTTACTGCTTACAAAGAGCAAAGTGGAAAAAGTATCATCTGATTGTTTGAGAATAAAATTAGTAACACACGCCGCTCTCAAGTGACTTTAATAAAACCAACACAACATTCTTGCCGTGACCATAGCATATGTGGCGATAAGGGTTTTGGGTCAACAACAGGACATTCGACGAATTGATGCAAAGAAACTTCACCTGAACAAAGTAAACATCTCAAATTTACATATTCTGAAGCTAACTTAAGTACTTCAGTGGAATTTTTTTTTGAAATTTTGTGAGATTACTTTAATTTTTCGAAATTTAATTAATCGGCAATACTCATTTCGTTTCCCCGTTTTAAAAATAGCAAACCAAAATGATTAAAAAAAGGAGTGTCCGGATATTTAAATTAAAGACAAAATATTAGTATACCATGGAAAGAAATTGGTTATCCGGATTATCACGTTGTCCGTATTAACGAGTTTCCAGATTATCGAGTTATAAACTGTAATTCATATGTTCTAAATTTGTAGTTATTTATTGACTGTTATTTAATAAATACAATAAATATAATAAATATGTTGATACCCCGGCAGACTTTGTCCCGTCTCTCCTTCTCAAAAAATAAGTGGATACTGAGTGCTTAATTTGATGAGGTATTTGACAATGAAGACTTTAGTAATATTAAAATACATGCATCTCACTTGTACTCTTTTCTATTTTTTCGGCTGTTCCTTTGGGGTTTTTTCTTTTTTCCAAAACCTTCCACATGAATTACTCCATCCATGGGTGAAAACCGTATAAAATTTCGATCGGTGGCTTTTGAGTTTATCGCGAACAAACAGACAGACAGAAGCAGCAGGGGACTTTGTTTCATCATATGTGTATATAGAAAGAAAAATTTTACTTATAAATTAATTAAGTTTTTATTAGAAATTTATAATAAATTTATAATTAAATATTTTATTTTTTTTATTCTGATTTTTCAGATGTCACTGGATATTGTTGTTGTTTCATGCACTTGAAACCGGCACTCAACTTGTGCATGGTTCAAATCAGCAGCAACAACAACAACAACACCACCACCAATCATTATATGGAGAATTAGAGCAACAAATGACTTACGCTGCATCACCAATAGTAACAACATCAACAACAATAGTACCAACATTAAGAACACCAACACCAACAACAACCACAACAACATTAGAAACAACATCAATATTCATAACCTGCAAAATAAATGATAAACACATGTTGCTGTCAATACAAATATGGTCAATGCTGCTACAGCAATCGTGCCAACAACAACAACAACAACTTCAACAAGAAAACCAACAAACAACAGAAAATTATCTACAAATCCAACAACAACAACAACATCATCATCAACAACCTCAACAACAACAAACACATTTCTCATAACAAATAAGCAACAAAAACGAATTGAGCTTAAGCAGCAACAATTGCAGAAACAAGCTGAAGAGGAACTGGAGACGCAGGGAACACGAGAAGAGGAAGAAGGAGAAGAAGAAGAGAAACAACAGCAACAACAGCATATTGTTGCTATTAGCAAAATGGTAATACCATTAACACAAACAGCAGCAACATGTTTAGATAATGCAACAATCAATGAAACAACAAGAACAACTACCACAGCAGCAACATCATCAGCAACAATAATAGCAGCAACAACAACAGCAGCAGCAACAACGAGTAGTAGTGAAAATGATAAGCAACAGCAGCAACATGTACACTATCAGCATCAACAACAGCAACAGTTGCAGCAGCAGCAACAGCAACAACAATCACCAGCCCCACGACAACATCCAAAAAAGCGTAAATTTGATCCAGCGGAATTGGATAAAGTTGACTTACACCAACAACAACATCAGCAAAAGCAACAAAAACCACAAAATAATGAGGTGGTTGTTGCCATTAGTAGCAGCAACAACAATGCAAACAACAATTTGTCACCGCTTTCAACGACGACGGCAAATTCGACGGCAATATCACCGTCAATGCCACTCAAAAATGGCAATGCAACAACGACAACAACAATATCAGGTACAACAACATCAGCAACAACTAATACGCCAACAACACCTCCGCAATATGTTGCCACAACGGCAACAACAACAACAACACCAACTCCAACAAATGATGCCATTTATACCTTACGTTCAGGGCAACAAAGTATGATTGTGAGTCCAACAACAAATAGTGGTGCAGGCACCGCTTACAATATCAGCAACATTAACAATAATAATAATAGTAGTGGTGGACGCATTATAATCACAAATTGCAACAGCAACAATACCAATAACAACAACAATAATATGCCAGCAATAAGTACTTATAAACAACATAATGTTGCTGGCAACAATCGCACACAAACGCCTGTTGCAACAATGTTAGTGTATCAACAACACCAACATCAGCAGCAACAACAACAACAAATTTTTAGCTTTAATAAAAACAATCAACAGCAACAACAATTGCAGCCAGTACAGGAACAACAACAACAGCAACAACAACAACAAATACAAATACAAAATCAGCAACAACAACAGCAGCAACAGCAACATCAACAACAATTACAATCAGAAACTGTTGCTACTGGTGGAAGTGCTTTTTGTTTAGATCTCAGCGAATGGATAAATACACGAGTTTTAGCCAAGTTAAGCAATTATTATGCACCGGGCACTATACGTAAGGTACCGTCACCATCTCCATCAACGTCGTCATCATCATCATCATCGTCATCATCATCAATGCAATCATCACCATTAGCAGCAGAAACAGTTGGAGGAGGAGGAGGAGTTGGAGTTGGAGCTGCTACAACACCACCAAATTCAATTTTAGTTGAATTTGATACACCAGAGAAAGCACAACAATTATATGTGGATGTTTTGAATAGTGGACGCTATAATGTGATATTGGACGCAAGTCCACCAATGGCTGATGTAAGTAAATAGAATCAATATTTTTCTTATACATATAAGAATTTAAGGACTAATGAATCGTTATATGCATATATAATATTTGAACCACAATTGGTAAGGTTTTTTTTTTTTTGAATCGAAAGGAAAGCATATACTACCGAGTCCGGGGCTTTAACTACGCTAAAACTGACTGCCCCATTGCCTACTATCTCTCCGACACTATCGCTAGATATTTCGTGTGAAGGAAAGGAAGAGATTTTCAGCTCAACGTCTTTCCTTTCCAAGTATAGGGGTCTTCTATTGTTTTGTAATGTTCATAGGTCGGGACTACATGTCAATTTTCTAAGATCCCCTGTCCCGTTTGTATTTGTAATCGTTCAGTTGCTTTGCTGCGCTTTGTTGCACTAAGAGTACACAGAGAGTGGTTTACTAAATCCCATTTTGGAATGAGGAGTAAGTGGGATCTCTGTTCAGTTGCTAGGTTCAACAGACTCCCTTTCACAACCTAACTTAACCTATTAGACTGAAAATGTACTCTTTTTTTTTTTTTTTTTTGCTAGGAGCTTAAAATTTTATTTATTGTTTTTAATCTTCATTATACTCGCACATATAAAGATCAGATAGACATTAACAACTTACCTAGGTTTGTTAGAAATTGGCTCTATGTAAAGAATAAGTTAATTTGAGAGACCTATTAAGACATTGCCTTGGTATTCTCTGAATAAGTACATTTTCCTATAGGCAACTTTGGCAAATGCTCGACGTCTCATTTCCGTTTATAGGTTATTCAACTTGAAACACCGAAATTATACTTTTCTCTCACAAGATACTTTTGTCACTGATTGGGAGCCACGTTATTGGGAGAAGGGGGGTAAGCGAAGAGTGAAACCTGTGACAGGGGTCATAAGCTTTGTGACGTTACATATCAAAATGTAAAGTTATAAAACTTTAAACGAAAAATTATTACCAACTCTATCTTTAGGCTTTGTGACTTTTATAGAGTCCTAATAGAAACCTTAAAAGTCAAACTTTTACAGATAAAAGAAATTAAAGTCAACATTGGGGGGGTTAAAAAATTCATGAAATTCGTGTGACGTAATATGATTTAACAGTATTAACAATTTTATTATTCTTTCTCTTCTCTATGACTTCTTCTCTTTTAGATTACAATGGATGCACGGGTATGCGTGCGCCAACAACATCAACAAAATGATGGCCGCAATGGCTGTGTCTATGTTGAAGGTATTATAACGGACATCAATCCAAGCACAAAACAGTTTACTGTCCAACTGTGTGGTGATGATGATGGGGAAGGAGGCAATGAAACACCAACGACGGCAGTATGTTCACATATATGATAACCACAAATCAAATACAATTTTATTAAAAGGAAATTAATTTTTCATTTCTCTAGCCTACGAAGATTGTACGTCGTGCCGATTTGCGATTATTATTGCCACCCTGGTGGGATGAACTCAATGACATGTTGCCACAAGCAACAACGCCGTCACCACCACCACCACCATCCACTACTCTAAGGTTACAACCACAAAAAAGTAACAGTGTAGGTGGTGAAGGTGAAGGAGGCGCCGTCAATGTCGGCATTACCAAACAAGACTCAACTGGTCACAATCACCAACAGCATCAACAACAGCAACAACAGCAGCCACAGCAACAAATACATCATCATCATATTCATATGCATGATGGAACGCCTGGCGGTAATATTATTTATAAAGCATCGCCAGCTGCATCACTTACGTTTGTGGCCACACGTTATGATGGAAAATTACCACCGCAACAGCAACAACAGCAGCAGCAGCAGCAACATGCGGCATTGCAACTACAGCAGCAGCAGCAGCAGCAACAACAACAACAACAGAAACAAGAAGAGTATTATCGAACCACAGCAACATCGCCATTTCAAAGTAGTGCTATTATAGCACCAACAACTCATATGATGTTAGAACATGCAACGACCATTGGTGGTGGGGCTCATGGAACAGTGTCCGATATTGTCAACCCACAACAACAACAACAACAGCAGCAACAAGAACAACAACAACAGAATGTTGCTGCCAACAATACTAATGGTCAATTGTCATTGTTAAAAATGCAACAACATATAGCATCACCTTCAGCGACTGCCGATGAATTGGCACGACGTCAACAACAGCAACAGCAGCAGCAACAACAACAACAACAGCAGCAACAGCAACGCATGGTCTATGATGACTATGATTCTGATGATGAATTAAAACGTGTTGGCATCGGTTACTCACCAGCTGGCGGCGATGCTGATGCTGAAAAAATGAGCGCATGCAGTAAACGCAGCAGCATGCAAAGTCGTGGCAGTACATCGAGTTTACTCGATCAGAGGCTCACACCAAGATCTCATCCAGCAACTCCAAGGTACAAATAAATCATTTTTGTGTGTTAAACATCATCTAAACATCATTTATAACATTTCATTTCATTTCATTAGATCTCAAGCAACTACACCACATCGTTTTAAGAAAGGTGACATTGTTGAATCCGAAACCGGTGTACGTAAGAAGTACAATGGAAAACAATGGCGTCGTTTATGTTCATTGTGCTCAAAAGAATCTCAGCGTCGTGGCTTTTGTTCAAGGCATCTAAATCAGAAGGGCAGTGCATTGCGTTCCACTGGTCTAAGTCGTTTTCCAAGGTAAGCATCATCATCATCACATCATAGAAATTGTATTTTTTCTTATCTAAATTGTGTGTATGTTTTTGTTTTTGTTGTTTTCTTTCCTTCTTTCTTTTTTTTCCTTTCTTTCTTTTTGTTCCGAACAGTGATAGTCGTTCAAGCAGCAAAACACAAGTTGATGAAGATACCTCACGTGATTCGGAGACTTCACCAAATTATCGTGTCATAACTGGTCGCTATGATCAGGAAGAAACCGATGTGGCAGTCATGTTAGGTAAGTTTAAATAGATTTTAAGTTTATTTAATTCTGAATAACTAATAGATCATTAGTTTAATCATTGGAGGTAAGCAATACATTTGGTTAAACTGGACTTTTTTATAAAGTTAAAAGGGAGTAATTCTGGTAGGATTTGCTCTAAGATCTTGACTCAGAAAGTAATTCTTTGAAACAATATTGTTATAGTCAGTTCTTTCTTAACTGCACAGCATTTGCAATCCCATTGTGTTAGTCACTTTGGACCAAACTCCAATTTCTAGACCCCAGTAGCTAGTTACTCGTTAAACATTTTTGTTAGATACAAGATTTTCTTATGATACAAAATTTAAAAAAAAAAATTGAACTATGTCTGTATGTCTGTAATTCTGTGTATCAGTGAGTCTGTATGTCTGTTGCCTTTGGACTCTGAAACCACTAGTCCGACTTTAATGAAATTTTCAATGAAACTCTAGCATAGTCTGGAGAGTGTTTGAGTGTTTGAAATAGCAGGCTATATATGAAGAAAATTTTGGAATTCTTGAGACTCTAGAAAAAGTTGTAATTATATAACTACAGGCCCCATTGCGACCGCATATCGTGATTACTAACTCTCGCCCATCCCTAATAAATTCTTTACTTAATTTTGTCAAGAAATCTAATTCCCCAATATCCTATGAAATGATCATAAATAATTCAGAGATACAACCCTTAAATAATAATATAAATCTCCAATTTTAAGTGTTGAATTATCAATTACCTTCAAACTCATTATACTTGGTAATTTGAAAACTACATGCTAGGATTTCTGCATTTTAAAAATGTTATTCCTTTAGAAGTCCCAGATCGGTAACCCATTTTGTTTATAACCAGAATCTAAGTTTAGTAACTCGGGAGGCAATTATCACGAATTCGAAATGTAATTACATTTACCAATAATGATTACAAAGCTTCTTACTTTTCCCCCATTTCTATAATGAATTCCATACCTTTGTTCACAAATAGTCAATGTTTTATGGGTTTTCCTAAAGTTATTGTTACTATTATTTAATCTATATTTCGTATCAATATGCTTAAATAATAATCTTAAATTAAATTTTGAAAAAACTACAAATTTATATCACCCTTAATTTCATTTATCAATAATATTTCCAAATCTTCTTGGATGCTTTGATTATTGATTATAAAACTTCAAAAATGTTATTGGGTTTTCTCTAAGATATTTTAATTATTTATTTAATCTATGTTTTCTATCAATATCTTTTACTGAATTAAATCCTGAAGAAAATATAAATGTATATCACCTAAGGGATTACATCTTCTTCTTTTAATATATAAAAATCTTGTGTCACAGTGTTAGTGTTCGCAATCCTCCGAAACGGCTCGACCTATTTTTATGAAATTTTTTTTTATATATTTGGTAGATATGAGAATAGGTCTTAAAGTATTTTCCACCCTCCTACCCTCAAACCCGATTTTTTAATCGCGATTTTTGTATTTTTGTATGAACAATATCCAAATAATTTAAATGTCATTCATTGAAAAAAAAAACTCATTTATATCAATATTTAACCTCAGTTTCGTGCATAGTCAGCATTATTTTTTTTTTAGTTTCCCTAAGGTTTTTTTTTTATAATGACTATGTATTATTTAATATCTGTTTCGTCATAATTATCCTTCCATAAAAAATATGTAGGCAATTAATTCCTGGAAAAATCCTACATTTTTATTACAAAATGTTCATTAAAAAAAGTTGTTTTTTTTTTTGTATTCCTGGAAAAATTCTAAAATTTCATTAAGAAAATTTTCATTAAAAAAAATATTCACAATTTCTAAATGAAAATCGACGAGTATATTTCCAATTTTGAGCTTCATTTATAGTCTTGGTAATGAAAAACTCTTTATACTATGTGTAGTATTGATGGCTCCTCTTCATTGTCATAAAATCACTCATAGACATTTTGTGATTCTTGTTATGGAAAACACCTACAATTTTAATCTTTTATCCTATTAACCCTTAACATTTGTTTAAGAAGGCGCTATACTTGTATACCTAATTTCAAACCTTCCCTGACTCTTTACAGCTTAAAATTTTGCTTACCTTTTCATCGTGAACTTCATTTTATGATCCCAGACACAACACAACACAATTCAATGTCCATTGTCAACTATGTACAATATTTTTCTTAATGTATTGAAAGAAATTTTCCCAAAATCTTTTTATTCATGTTTTCATGTTAATTCATTTCAAGGCTTTTCCCAAAAG
Organism: Amiota mariae; assembly: GCA_035041805.1. NCBI lineage: Eukaryota > Metazoa > Arthropoda > Insecta > Diptera > Drosophilidae > Amiota > Amiota mariae. The sequence goes on along the minus strand of JAWNKV010000170.1, from coordinate 4,537,927 downwards.
ATCAGCAGGGTCCTTCTTTAATTTACCTAGAGTACAAACGAACAATTTATGCTACATACTTGACATATGTATGAGTCGAGTAGAGTGGAGTGGTACAAAGAGTAGAGCCAAATTTGTTGAGCGCCGGCGGCTTAAAGCGCGTTAAACTAACAATTGTTAGTTGTGAGTTCACGCAATTTTTGAAAAACTCAAGAAAAACAACACAATTCCTTTTAAAATATAATTTCACACTCACTAACACTGCACACTCGAACCAGGACTAGTGACTAAGCGAGTCAGTAAGTGAGTGAGTGAGTGAGCACCTTCATTCTTTTACTGACTATGATGTTCATTTATGATTCTTCTAGATTTGAAGTGCCAGGGCAACACCTATTATTTTCTATTTTTCCATATAAATAGGTATGCGATCATAAAAATTTTATTGTACACCCCCTGCGCTTGAACACTCTATTGTAAGGCTGAAATCTTTAAGAATGTGTATCTTGTTGTTTTTGAAATGGTCCAGTGAGCCAGCAGGAGTGGATTTTGCTTCGTTGGCCTGGGGCGGCAAAACTACAATACATTAATGAGGCCTCCAGTTGACTCAAAAATATATGATTCTTATTTTAAATGGAACATCCTCCCGCAATGGAATCTCCTTCATCAAAACAGTGGAGTCAAACAGAAATAGACCTTTTAGAGCTCAATATATGTATCATCCCTTGCCTAACATACTTAAAATTGAAGGAGTAGTTGAAGATATATATACATATATATATATTTTTTAATGATTTGATTTGCCGATTTAAGGCCTCTCTTTTTGAAGTTTGAAGACCCCTGGACTTATTTTGGGCTTGTTATGGATTTGTTTATAAAAAAAAAACATCTTGATATTTAGAGGCCCCTCCTTTACCAGGCGCCCAGGTCAAATGTACATCCCCTCAGTCCGTTAGGGTCATCCAGCTAGCGGCGCTGCTAACTGCGCCTGAACGGCGTTCTCGCTGTATTCGATTGGTGCTTTCTGTCTGTCTGTCCGTCAGTCCGTTCGTAGTTATTTCATTGTTTGACGTGTGCGTGTGCATCACCACTTCAGATTTGTGTATTGTTCTCGCATGATCGGCCACTTGAAAGTGTGACCGCAGAGATTTACACTTATTCACAGAGAGATAGACAAAAAGGCAGCGGACAGACAAACAGACGGACCCACTTACAGATAGATAGATAGATAGATACATTCACACAAATAAACATAGAACTATTTTGTTCATCTTCTTCTCTTGTGAATTTGTGTGTTGTATATTTTTATTATTTTATTGCACACGCATTCCAATGCACCTGCCTGCCTGCCCCTCTCTCTATCTCTTCTACCTAGCTTCAATTCTCTTACTCTCATTATGGTAGAGTGGTCATTCAAGTAGAAGCATAAGAAGAAGAAGATGATAATGATATAGCAAACTATTAAGATTGAAGAAGAGTGCGTGAGAACAATGCTCAGCCACTTGAGAGATACGCATAACGCACAAGAACACACACACACACACAGACACACACATTCACATAAACAAAAACACATAGTTCATGCAACTAGCACTTTCTTGCTCAGATACATTAGCAAGTGCATTAATTTTCTTTTCATAAGTAGCGACGGCGGCGGCTCTCGCACTCAGCAGGTAGAAAAAACAAAAACAAAACAATAGCTAGAGCCCTAAAGTGTACTGCGTACCCTCTCACACTCGCACTTGCTGTTCGCTATGCTTAATGTCTGTTGTGGATATATAAATGAGTATATGTGTGTGTAGTTGAGTGTTTGACGTAGACACAACAGGCGCTCGGGTCGTTCGGGTCTGCTCGGCTTGTTCATTGTATATGATCATAATGATCATTTTCATTCGTTTGGTCGCTCGTTTGTTCGTTCCTTCTTCATGTTGTGATTGTATCAGTGTATTTAGTTTGTGTATTGGTACCTTCAGCTCCTCATTACAAACAGTTCCATCGTCTTAGTCGGTCGCATCGATCGAATCGCTGAGAGTGCATTCTTCTTTAGTGTTCAGTTCATGTTAGTAGTTTAGTTTCGTTTAGTTGAGTTGAGTTGATACCATTGACGTCGTCGACGCGACTGACTGTGTCATCATCAAAGGGAGCACAAAACGGTGGCGCTTTTAGTAGTGAAGAATATAAAAAAAAAAAAAAAATTTAAAAAAAAGAATAACAACAACAAAAACAACATCAAGTTAAATACAAAAAACCAAAGCATAAAATAAAAATCAAAAGCGATGCGAATACAAAGCACAAAACGAAAACGACAACAAAATTCCAAGTTTAAGAATAAAATTAAAATTTCTGTGTGATGATGATTTTGTGTAAAATCAAAATTTATTAAAAATTATTGTATTAATCAAAAACAAAAAAAAATTCTGTAATAAAATATAAAAGATAATTATCAAAACTATTATAAAGTGAATAACAAAAAAAAAAAACAACAATAATTAATTCCCCACACTTATGTTTAAGGATTAGAGGAGGTGGAAGAGAGGTGGTCGAGAGGCAGAGAAGAGAAGTGTATAAGAAGAAAGAGTGTGCTAAGTTTATATGGTTTTTGTATTCTAGTCTTCGTCGTCGTCGTTGTCATCATATTAAAAATTCTGTACAGGATTTGATTATTTCAATAGATTTGACTTTGTGTAGCAAGAGATTTGTGGCATAGGCACCTCTAAGAATGCACCAAGCCACCACCATGAATGCGTTTCAGGATTTTGAGCTGGGAGCAAAATTATATTTGCAATGTTTATGTAATTATTTTTTTTTTTTTTTTTATAATAAATTTTCATAATAAGCTACTTACATACAATAATATTGTTTAGAATGTCAAAGTGCCATAATTAATAATCATTGCATGCTGTCTTTCTTCCTTCTCAATTGTTGTAGTGTCACTCGGCAGCTCACGTTCGGCAACACCATATACTTCACCTGTCAATCAAGGAGCTTCACCATTAAATGCTGCCACTCATTCACCTGTTACGGTATCAAATCGTCAGAATTTCTTTACACCCATCGGTGGTGGTAGTGCTGCCACCCCTCACAGTATTGGCAGTGCCAACGTTATAAATTCAACTCAGAATGATATTCATACAAATAGCAGTGCAAGCAGCAATAGTAATAGTGGTGGAAATAACTCAGGCTCTGGCAAATGGAAAACGACACCCAGTCCTGTTTTATATAATAATAATAATAGTGGTGGCGGTGGAAGCAGTGCTGGTCATTATACCCATGTCATTTGTCCAGAAACAGTGCGTACACCGTTACCAATTGTTGGACCACAACCACCACCACCTCAAACAACACCTGTATCACTTGTAATGCATCAACATGGACAACATGTTGCACCAGCACCACCACCATCATCGGCAGCAGTAACACCAACCCAACAACAACAACAGCAGCAGCAGCAGCAACAACCGCCTGTTGCACATTTAATGAGTGCCACAACAATTCATCATCCACATTTGCATCATCCTGCTCAGCAGCATCTCCATCATCAGCATTCAGCTCATGCGATTCATGGTAATCATATGCATCATTCGCCAACGGCAGCACCAACAGCAGCTGGTGGTTTATCGGTACCAACATCAACAGTTGGTCATGCAACAAGTGTGATAAGGATAACAAGTGCTGCAGCCAATGTGATGGCTAGTCATCATCACCAACAACAGCAGCAGCAGCAGCACCAGCTCCACCAACAACAACAACAGCAACAACAACATCATGTGCCACAACCACCACAGCAACAAACTGCCAATCATCATGGTCAATCATTTCATCCGGTGATTGTTGATGCCACACAATTGACACAATTAGCGCCAATGATGCAACAGCAACACCAGCAGCAACAACAACAACAACATGTACAACAACAACAGCCAATGCCTGCGGGCAAAGCAACACAGCAACAACAACAACAACCAACAACATTGGTTTCATACACAAGTCCATTAAGTGGTGGTGGTGGTGTCCATTTACCAATTGCAGCACATCAACAACATTTGCAGCAACAACAACAACAACAGCCGCCGCCATCACAACCGCCAACAGAGAAAATTCATACAAAAAACGGTAAATAATAATGACGAGTCCATCAATCCAATTCAGTTTTAATAAAAATTGTCCACATTTTTTTATAGGTTTTAATTCAGGAACCTCAACATTTCAATGGCATCAATTGCTACCTCAAATCCATCAAACATCAACTGCTGTTGTCAAGGCACCACAAACCATAACAAATTATAGCATTGCCAGTATGGTGAATCCAAATCAAACGTCAGCAACAAATCTAATCAATCATAATAATAATCATTTAATTGTGCCACCACCAATGGAATCACCAGGAAAGCCATTAAATTGTTCCATAAGTGATGCTAATAAAATAGCTGCAGCAGTGGCAGCGGCAGCAGCTGCAGCAACAACTGCTGCTCCATCTCCCCGTTCTCAAGGATCATCTAACAGAATGCGTGAAGATTCTGATGATCAATTAGATGATGATGTTTTTGAAGCAAATGGAGGAGGCCATGGACCGAAACCAGGACAAAATTCGGCAATAAGCATCTTACCTGCAGCAGTAGCAGCACCACCAACGACAACAATAACAACTACAAAGATTGTCGGTGGAAAACAAAAAGCCAACATGCGTAATGGTGGTAATAGTGGTGGTGGTGGTGTTGGAACTAATGAAACAGCATCAGTACAACATTATCGATATGGTAATTATAATGCATCAGAATGTATGACAAATGCTAAAGCTGCAGCAAACACTAATAGTAATGGTGGATCTAGTGGTGGAAATATACGTAAATTTGCTGAGCTTAATGATGGAAATGATTCTAATAGTGAACCAATAACCTCAGCTGCTAAAAGGCGTTCACAATCATTAAGTGCTTTGCAGCATCGACAAATGCAACAGCAAAATGCTGCTGAAGCAGCATCAACAGCAAGTGGAAGTGGTGGTGGTGGCAAAGGACCAAATGGCAAAGAACCCATAAGTCCATTAAATAAGAATAAAATCCGTCGACCAATGAATGCTTTTATGATCTTTTCGAAAAAGCATCGTAAAATGGTCCATAAGAAGCATCCAAATCAAGATAATCGTACAGTAAGCAAAATACTCGGAGAATGGTGGTATGCTTTAAAACCCGAACAGAAAGTCAAATATCATGAATTGGCCAGTTCGGTTAAGGATGCTCATTTCAAATTGCATCCCGATTGGAAATGGTGTTCAAAGGATCGCCGTAAATCATCAAGTTCAGGTGGTAAAAATGGTGCTGGGACAGCAGCAGCAGCTGCTTCTGCTGCTGCTGCTGCTGGTGGAGGAGGAGGAGCAGGGGGTGTAAATGCTTCTGCTCAAGGTCCTTCCATGGGACCAGATGGTAAACCACGTAATGATTCCATGGATGGTTCAGATTCCCTGGATCATGATCCATTGAACAATAATGGACAATCAGAAGTTGATATTATACCATTGACTATTGCAAATTATCATGCTGTGAATGAAGAACCACCTACAACTATAATGAATACATGCTTTGGTGATGTTCCAATGCAAGATCTCAAATCGGAATCTTTTAAAGATGAAGTACAATCAGATGATGAGCAAATGATTATTGTCGAAGAGAATAATAGTAACAGTAATAGCAATAGTTTATCGTCATCCAGTCAACTGGCAACGAATATTACTAGTAGTGGTGGTGGTAAAAATAATAAAAAGATTGATTTGCAATGTCGGGAACGAGTCACCGATGCTGATATGATGGAAGATGCACCATATGATTATCGAAAGCAACCGAACAATAATACATTGGAACACAATACAGTCGAGAAAGTATGTTCATAAATCATTTACTTTTATATATCCATTTAATTATAATATTTTTATCGAAAATAATATCCATTTTTTTACCAGGATGATGCACGCCAATCAAGTACAAATTCAACGAATGCCATGTCCGCTCCAAGCACCGAAACGCTTAAACCGAAAGCAATAAAGGCGCATCCAGGACTAGAAAGCAGCATGCTGCCATATCCACAAATGCCGATGTATTCATACAATAGTCCCAAGAATCCAATCGGTGTAACACCATTCCAACCCACAGGCGAGCGAAATTACAAAATTAAAAAGAAATGAAATGTTAAATCATGCTTAAGATACTTGATTATAATGATGATGATTATGATGATGATGATGATAAATAGAAAACATGATTTTACAATTTCAAATATTTTTAAATTTTTATATTTCTTCTTGAAACAATCCCACAACATAGAAATTGCCTAACACCATCTTTCCCTCTTTACTTTAACAGTAGGCGGCGCCTTCAAAACCATGCCAATTAGTCCAAAGAGTACAAAAATGGAAGAGCATGTTAAACCGGAGGATATTAAACAAGAGCCACCATCGCCATATAAATTAAATGGAAATTCTGCTGCCGGTTCGGCATCAAATATTTTCAATTTCAATGTGCCACAAGTGACTGCACATAGTGCAAAACAATACCATCATCATCATCATCAAGCGCACCATGCGCATCATCCTCCTCTAAGAAGTCCAACAGATGTGCGAGGTAAGTTTCGGTCTATATTTTCTTTATGAATTGATTTTTTTTTTTTTTTGTTGTGAAAGATTCACTTCTTTAAAGTAAATTCAATTGATCTAGAGAATTTTTGTAGTCTTTCAATGACTTTAATAGGAAGATATTGAATACATTTTATAATACAAAGTATTACTTAGATCTAAAAGGATGGGTCTTCAATTAATAGAAGAACTTAAATGGGATATTTTTCAAATTGCCAAACAATTTATAAGTTTCCATTGAGGTTTTTCTTTAAAGTCATCTATCTCTATAAGAAATTATTAGGGATCTATGGATAAAATTGATAAATCGATGTAATACTTAGATGATTAAGCGATCTTATGGGTTTTTTCTAAAAAGTTATCCATATGAAATAATTGGGAATCTATGGACACAATTAATAATAAACAGTATTTGCTGGGTCTATAGGGATAGGTTTCCAACTAAATATTTTGAATAATAAATAAATGAAAAAGTTTTGTTAGATATAATTTTGATTTATTGGTTAAAAATAAATCCTTTGAAATTTTGTGAAGAATTTAGACTTGTAATAGGTAGTCAAAAGTAATGCAGAGGCGAACCAATATGTGATGGCAACAACTGGTGACCAACTGGTGACCGGTAATGCAAGTGGTAGCAGTTGAATACATTATAATTTTCATACTGCAGGAATTTGGTGTCTTAAGCAATTTAATGTGACAAATATTTGCATAAACTATTTTTCCAATCTATAGTTGTTTTAGATCCAGATTACAAGGCGGTCTGTCCATAGTATGGATAATATCATCGCCCATGTTAGTAATTTAAAAGAAAAAATTAATCTCTTATGGATATTTCTAGGTTATCCATAATTCCTAAGATAAAAATATGATTTTTTTTTTAAATTTTTGAATAATTTTGGTAGAACACAAAATGGGATAATTGGCATTTATTACATATATAAAATTTATCATACAAATTTAACGAGGGTACTATTTCTTTAAATCAATTGAATATCCTTTGAATAAGTATCTATGTATATATTTTTATATATTTTAATTAATTATTTTTTTTTATTTATATTTATAATTATTTTAATTATAAGTTTAAGTTAATTTTGAATTATTGGTTTAAACCAACAAATTGGCATTATTTCTATTTGGTTGTTTAATTATTTTTTTTTGTTTAGTGGTCATTTTGATTTTGTTATTATTTTTTAAATTTTAAATTGATTGATTTGTTGTTGTTTTTTTTTTTTTTCTTTGTTGAGTTCCAATGATAATGACAAAATTCACCTCACCCGTTCATTAATTATCTCATAAATCTCTCATTAACTAACAAAGCTCTCTCTTCTTTTTACTGCGTGCGCTCTCTTCTTTCCTTCTTATTACTCTCTTTTTCTTTAAATCACTTAAATGCTGCGCTAAAACTTACTAAAAACTTCATGATCTCAAATATTAAAAATCATATAAAAATCACCATATAAAATCAATCAAACCAAACACACCATAATCATCACAACCCACCACACGACTTATGTAAATACAACATAATCAAAAAAAAAAAAACTCAACATATTCACCTCATCACACCAAATTGTATGAGAATAGCAAAATGCAAAATAGAAACGGAAACAGAAAACTTAGAATGCGAAGATGCTGAAAAAGAAATTGCAAATATAAATGCAATAACAGACAATTATGATGACAATGACGACGACGATGACAATAATCTGAACAATCATGATAATGAAAATAATCTTAATGATATTAATAATACATTTGCTGATGATCATGATCATGATAATGTTGATGATCATAATGATAATGATGATGATGAAGAAGATAATGATGTTGATGACAATGAAATTATTGCTGCTGAGCTTGAGACTGATGAAACTGAAACTGATTTTGATGATATTGAATATTATACAATATCAAAAGCTAAACGAAACACAATAATGACAGCAACAACAACAAGAACACCAACAACTACACCAACACCAACAAAACAATTTAATGAACAGATACAACAACAGCAACAACAACAACAATCATGTACTAAAAAACCATTTCAAGTTGCAACAGTACAAACTATAACAGCAAATGTTGCTACTGTCTTTGCAAGAGCAACAACCACAAACAACACAACAACAACAGTACCAAATCCTAAACGTAAACAATTCACCATTGTACGATCTTTGACACCTTTACAACATACAAATTCACCACACCAGCAATTAAAATATTTACATCAAAGACGTGTAGAGACACCTCCAACGGTTATAACACGTGTACCAACGCCATATGCCCATGAACATCATCATCAGCAACAGCAACAACAACAACAACATAATCAACCGACATCAACAACAACGACTATAATTGCTACACCAGTTTGTGCAACAACTGTTGCTGTGCCACGTAATCATTTCACCATCATACGCACCACAAATCAACATCATCATCATCATCATCAAGCACATACCACACCACCGCCTTTGTTTTTTAAGAAAATTCATAAAGTCACCACCACAGCGAATAACAATAATAATAGTAATAAAACATTCATATCAAATTCACCAAATTCACCACATTTGAATTCAACTTCTACTACAATAAGAAATTCAAGTTGCGAGCGTCTTATTAAATTTAATTCAACTCCAAATTCTCATAATAATAATTCTTCTGCTGCTGCTTCCACCACAATGATGATGATGACAACCACATCCTTGATTCCTGCTAAACCAACAACAACAACAAATACAACAACCACAACATCATCTTTAAAATCAATGACAACAACAACAACAACACAAACTGCAACACCAATTATACGTAAATTGTTGACATTTAAAAATCTATCGACTTCTAATTTTAAAGATGTTGGTAGTGGTAGTGGCGGTGGTGGTGGTGGTGGTAATAATGGTACTAAAGCAACAGAACGTGCTGCTATACTCTATGATGCTTTAGTTTTGGACACTTTACATGGTACAACAGACGACGATGATGATGATGATGAAAATGGAGGAGATGATCTAAGTGGTTGTGGAGGTGGTGGTGGTGTTGGTGTTGGTGTACCTGCTGCTGATGAAGATGCTAATGATGATGAGGAAGCAGATGAATTTGATGGTGGGTTGAGTGATAATGGTGGATGTAGTGGTGATATAAATATTTTAAGAAGGACAACAGTAACAACACAACAAGCTCAACCTCAACAACAACAACAACAACAACATCAAATGATAACAGCACCACCGCCACATGCTGCAGTTCCAGCACCAGCCCCAACACAAACCATGTTATTAATAACTGATGTAAATAGTTATAATCAACAGCAACAACAAAGTATAACTCAACAATTATTACAACATAAATTAAGGAAATTTAGTACAGGAGGAGGAGGAGGAGGAGTAGGCGGCAATTCGGATTCTCATTCCGGTACCATAACCACCAATGCCAATGCAATAACAACTGGTGGTGCATTGACAGCAACAACTACTCTGCGTCCTTTGTCCTTCATTAGCATCAATTCCTGTAATAAAATCACTATACCAGCCAATGCCCGCATACTAACAACGAGTGCAAATGCCACCACAGTTGGTGTTGGCACCGCCACCTTGACCGTGTTGAATGCAACAAATGCTGCAGCAACCAAATCAACAACAATTAACAACAATCAAAATGCCATTAACAATCTAAACAATATTAATATAAATAATAATAATAATAATAAAAATATTTGTAGAAATAATGCCAATAATGCTGAACTAACCATAACAGCAACAGCAAAACCAATCATTGGTGGTCATAATAATACTAGTAATAATAATATCACAACAGTGACATCTACTCAACATCATGCGGCAGCAGCAAAATCTTCTTCTTCTATTGCCGCTGCCAATATTTCTTCTTCCTCTACTTCAACTTCAACAATACTCATGATTAATTCAAATGTTGCAACTGTTGTTAATTCATCACTAGGTGGTGTACCTCCTTCAGCATCAACGCAAGCAATGCAACCAATTGTATCAATAAATGCCACCGCTGGTGGCTCATCAGTGCCATCATCACCAGCAGCAGCTGCAGCAACTGTTGGTGGTTTACTTGGTTCCACATCTGTTGCAGCTGCTGCTGTATCAAGTATTGCAACCCCACCAGCTTCTGCTCCAGCACAAATACTCAATACCACTACTGGGCCAATGGCAGCAGTAGCGGCAGCAGCAGCAGCAGCACAGGCTCAGGTTCAGGTTCAAAAACAACCTGTCTTCTTTACCGTTAATAATTTAATGGCACATCAGGTAAGTCCAAGTCCAATTGCAAGTGCAAGTCTACATATTGTACTTATTTATTTAACAAAAAATATTCCCATCCCATTAGTATGGTTTATTGCCACGTAGTGCCCATCAACCACCAACGCCCATCGAACAAGTGCATCTTGAAGCTGCACAATTGGTCAGTGCCACCGGTGCTGCTGGTCCATTAAAACCTTTACCTTACATTTTTAAGAAACACAATGGTCAACCTTTGGGTGTTCAACAACAACAACAGCAAGCACCCGCTCAGCAACAGGCCCTGATCTTGCATAATTATCAACCGGAAGCTACACCCATATCGCCATTATATAAATCAACACCAACGACACCAAAATCTGATTCATACCAACATCAGAATCCACCAAATTCAGCAGGTAAACGTAGCTCTGATGGTGGCAATTCATCATCATACGGAGGTGGTGATGATGATGATGAAGCCGAAGATACAAATGATGGTCAACAATTTATATTAGCACCAACCCCAGCACAATTGGGGCGTGCTCCATTACAAAGACGTAAGAATTTATGTAAGTAGTGTGTAGATTAAAAACTGTCATGAATTTGTGCTAAAATAGAATTTTCCTACTCTTGTATCATTTACAGCTGAGACACCAAATAATAATCATAACACCACCGCCACCACTAACATTTTGTCAACAACTGGCAATGGTCATGGTCATGGAAATACTGGAAATAATACCATCAGTCGTAAATTAAATTCACCTTTGATTGATTCGCATTCACCCATTATTGGTAATGTTAATGCAAATCTTAGTTCAGCTTTGCCTACCCCAACATCATCAAACACAACACCAAATAGTGATGAACAATTGCCAGTGACACCATCAGCTGGTGGTAATAGTGGCAGTAATAGTAATTCAAGTACTCAAGCTCCAAATCCCAAATCACCATTGAAATCGGCAACAGCGGCTGCGAATAAAAAGAAACACGATGAAATGAATAAGTGAGTACCTCCTTATATCTAATCTTATATATATTAAGTTTCCTAAAAGAGGATCCTCCTATTGCTTTCTATATATTTTATTACACATCATTTTCATTTCTCCTTCTTCTTCTTCTGCTTGCAGCGTTCTTAAACAAGTTGATTTTGAAAAGAAATACAAAGCTTTGCCTCAATTCAAACCTGAAGATTGTCAATCACCCAGCGCCATTGCTGTACCATCATCACCACGTGTCTATGGTACAAATTATCGCAAAAAGAATGCAGTCCAACAGCCACCAGTCCAAAAGCTTAGTAAGTAAAATCCCATTCGAAACTCTTCTCATATTATGTATATCTAAATATCTAAAATACGTATACTAATCCATTTTCTGATTCGTTTTCAGTATGCGATAATGATGATGCTAGTGATGATCCACCCTCAAGTGCATCAGGACCACCAACAACAATACAACAACGTTTCTTTGGTCCAGATTTCAATAATGAGCTAAGAGGTATTCCTTTGCCGTTAAAGAAATTATTGAAAAAATCTTGCTTAAAAAAAATAGTTCAATTTACAGAACTTGAGAATTCTGATCAAACGCCAACGGGGCGTTCACCTCGTACACCAAAAACTCCATTACAAAGTGCACGTTCCGATGCCAGTGAAAAGGGACATCGTAAAGTATTGGAAACTAGACGTAATTTAGTTGTACAACTATTTAATGAACATGGCATGTTTCCATCAGCACAATCGACTATAGCATTTCAGGTAAGTTATTAGAAGATAGGATGAGAAATTACTGATCTGGGAATTAATATTATTATTAATATTATTATAGGCGAAACACATTGATGTATTTCCACGTAAACAGGATTTGCAATTGAAAATACGCGAAGTACGTCAAAAGCTATTAGGACAACCTGGTTTTACACCACAATCTGCTGGTCCCAATACACCATCTGAGTCAAACTCAACTGGTTCTAATAATACTGCATCATCAACAAGTGTAGGTGGTATGCCTACTGGAAATCAAGGTAATTATTCGGGGTATTTATTTAGGTAGTCATAGTACATGGTAGTTTTATTAATAGTAACCTTTAACCTTTTTAAAATTACAGTAATTAATAGAAATACATAGTCTTCTTTAATAATTTTCTTTATAAAGAAGACATTTCTATCTATCTATATACATACATATTTCTTTGCAACTCATTATCATAGTTTTTGAGATTTTGATCTAAAAGTCTATTTAATGTTTAGAGCAATAAGCTCTTCTTTGTTCCACATTTAATGGTAATCTAAAGCTGGAAAATAAGTTTATTATATATAAAGAAGACCTTTCTATGGAATTCTAGTCACTTCCTTCTGACTTTTTATTTATTTCTATGTAACTCGGTATTCTAGTTTTTGAGATAGTGAACTGAAAGTCTATATAAAATTTTCCTTTTTTTTTTTTGTTTTGTTTTTGTTTTTGTTTATTCTCAAATACTGGTAAACTTAACATGGCAATTAAGTTTCATTATAATTCAGAGGCTTTTTTTTTAGGCTTTTCTTGATATTCTATACTATATTTTCATACGTTTCCATGCAAATGAGATGCTTATTTTTTGAGCTATTGTACTGTTCTTGCTTGCTTGCCTTTCGATTTCTCAATGAAAAGTAATCTTAAACAGCTGAATAATAAGTTTCTATAGAAAAAAAAAAGTTCTCTGAATGATGATGTATTGATGATGATTATCTGTTGATCTATTCATCTCTGTCACTTAATTTTGAATATATCATACTGAAATTCTATACATTGTTTTCTTACTACTCGCTCTTGTATTTAATTCAATTACTAAATATGTTGAGTATCTGAAAAATATGATTCTATACAAATAATAGTTTTTTATGGGTTCAATATTCACTCATTCTGTCAAATAATTTGTGTCTAAGTTTTTGAGATATTGAACTGATAATCAAGTATATCAAACTTCTTCATTAATTACTGGTAATCTGTAAATGGAAAATGAATATCTATATAAAGAAGAAGAGGCTTCTATAACTAAGTCGTTGGGGGGTGGTCAGACAATTCAGAGGAAATTCGCTATAGAGAAGTTCGATACAAAAATGTTCATATATATGAAAAAACGCTTTATCTTCAGAATGACTTTGTTATAGAGATGCTTTCGCTATTGGGAAGTTCGTTATAGAGGAGTTCAAGTGTATTCTCTTTTCTCATTTCATGTGTTTCTATGCTAATCAGTCATTGAATTTTGGAGATATCAAACTAAAAGTCTATACAATTTTTTTTTATTACTCTCATATTCAATTCAATTGTTGAATATCTTGAGCAGTTTAAATACATAGAGATGTCTATAAATACAAGAGTTTTCCAAGACTATGAGCTTCTTCTTTATATCTTAAAGCTAAGCGGAGATCATTAGATCAATAGAATACATAGTAAGCTACCATATAATATTTATTTATTTATTAACAGTTTTTAGACTATTGATAATAGAATACAAGCTTATTCGAATCTATGACTAAGAGGCTTTAAGCTACCTCTACATAATATATACTATATATACTTATATATTTTCTGATGTGAAAGATATTTAATTTTTAGCTGAAACTCTTGTCTTCATTTCATTTCTTATTACTTTAATATTATTTTTTAATTAAATTTATTTTTAATGAATTTGTTTTGTACATTTTCTATTTAAATAGAATTGTATTTTGTTTTGTTTTTGTGTTTTTAATTTTGTGTTATAATTCATAATTTGTTTTTTTTTTTTTTTTTTTTGTAATGTTAAAACATTTGTATAGATGTTTTTCCATATTATTTTCCAACAGGTTTACCCCAGCAACAACCACAACAACAACAGCAACAACCACAACCATTGACGGAACAACATCAACAATAAATACAATAAAAAAAGAATTAGAACAACAACAAAACGAAAATAAAAGTGCAAACAAAAAGGAAAAACTAAGATGAAGATGATGATGAAGAAGAAGAAGAATAGCCTACATAAATATGTGAAATTATCACACAAAAAAGTGATAAATTATTTAAAATTTTGTGCAACAACAAAAAGGAAAGAATAAAGAAATCATTTTCTAAACAATAAAAATTAAGCAATGCAAGCATACACACGCAATAAACAACACACATATGCCTATCTACCTATCTATCTATCGATCTATTTATCAATCTATACCCAATATATTTATACCCTACACACTGTACTACAAACTAAGCTGAAACGCACACAAGCACAGAAGAATACAAGAAGCAGAAGAAGCAGAAGAAGAAGAAGAAGTTGAATGCAATGAAAATGAAAATAAAACAAAAACAAAAACAAAAACGGATGCATCAAATGCATAAAAAATGAATTAAACAAGCAAACAAATTATTATTAATTTAATTAATTTATTATTCTATTGTATACAAACAAAAATAGAACTAAAAAAAAAACAAAAAATAACAAAACATAAGCAAATACAAAGCAAATAAGCAAAATCAGCAGAAGCAGCAGAAGCAGCAGAAGCAGCAGAAGCAGCAGCAAAAAAAGAGTTAAAAATTATACATACAAAAATAAAAATTATTTGAAGAAAGAAAACAATTTATTAAATAAAAAATAAATTATTATTATTTTTTGAAAGCAAATGAATTGCATACATAAAACAAAATAATATTAATATTATAAATAATAAAAAGAAAGAAAGAAATTCTAAAAAATTAAAGAAAAATAATTTAAAAAAAAAAATTATTTAATTATGAAGAAAGGATAACTTAAATAAAAGAATAAATATGAAAATTCTCCCCTTCCCCGGCACAAGAAATTATAAAAATTAATTTACAAAAATTAAAAAAAAAAACAAAAGAAAAAATAAAATTAGCTTTCAAAAATATAAAGGTAAAATCATTCAAAAAATTCCAAGCACAGAAAAATAAAAAATAATAAGAATTGCACATTTTAAAGTCAAGAGAAGAATAGAGAAAAAAAAATTGTAAACCAGGAAAAAATATTATTAAATTAATAAGAAGATTTTAATTAATAGATAAAAACAGAAAATAACAGAGACATAGAGAGATTTATATAGTGATAAGTGAAGCTGAATGAATAGAAATCTTGGTGAAAATGAGTTTTGGGTCCCATTTTTCTTAGCTAAACTAGAATTTTTTGGTCATCATTCATTTCTCTAGAATCCCTGAGTTTTAGACATATATATTTTAATAGAAATTTATAAAAGTTCTATTCATAAAATACTTGCAAACTTTTGTCTCCGAGAAATTCATTTTACCAAACATATGAATAGAACAAGATTAAGAAAAATAAATCCTAGAAATATCCATTGAAAACATCTATTGTGATTTATTAAATTAAAAAAAAAAAAAAATCATTTGAAAATATCTCATTTCATTAAAAAAAGTTTATTAATTATATGAAATTTCGTATTACCAGAGAGGACTTCTAGACCCATGAAAACAGATTACACAACTTTCCCAATCCTTCTAGATCAATGACAATGAATAGGAGGCGATCATCAATAATTCAGAGAGAGCAAAAACCTTTGTCTTTATACTTTATACATAAATGAGATCAATGATGCTTTTCATGATAGCAAAATATACTTAAATTTTAGATACCTTGTAGGACTCTTCTCTCTAACATTTTCTTCTAAATTTAAAGCTGTGTGCATGCATTAATATTTTTTAATCTGTTTGCTTTGTCGTCCCACGCGATTCATCATAGAAACTTTCTTAAGATTATTATTTTTTATAATTGTAATTATTATTTTTTTAATTTATTATTTTAAATTGTTTTTTAATATATTTTTTTTTTTAATTTTAAATTATCAATTTTAAAATGTTGTTTTAAATGAGCGTCCCCCCCAATCTCTCCTCACACTCCCTTCCTTTTTTAAGTGAGGATTGAATGAATGAAAACAAACAAACAATAAATTGTATGGCACCATAAACATAAATATAAATTAATTAATTAAATACAAAAAAAAAAGAATTGCAATTATATAAAAATATACAATAAAATCTTGCAACACGCTAAAAAAATGTTGTTGTGTCTTCCATGGTTGCTGCAATATTTGAAATATTGTTTTTGTTTCAAACAATCATCAAAAAAACAAAAAGAAAATTATTAATACAAACAAAAGTCACATCATTTATTTTTAATTTAAAATTAAATTGTTTTCTTTATTTTATTAAAGAAATTTAATTAATTAATTAATGTAATTATTTTTTTTAAGTTTGTAAAATCAAATAATCATCATTAATAAATATGATGATGATGATAATTGATTAATTAATTAATTAATTGTTTAAGAATTTATTTAGTTAGTCATTTATATTTTCTCTTATTTATAGAATTAAGTTAAATTGAATTATTTTTTCTTATTAAAAAATTTTGTGAAATTAGTTTGCGGCTCCAAAATTATTTGAATTTGTATAAAAGAAAAATAAAATATAAAGAAACCGCGGAAATTAAATTTATTAGTTAAAAAATATATTTTGTAGTCGCATAAAATTGAATTTCTTTAAATTTATATACATAATTATATATATATATATAAAATTATTTTAAAAAATGTATAATTTTATTAAAGAAAATAAAATAGTAAAACAAAAGAAAATATGATGGGAAAAACTCGAAATAAAAAAAAAAAATCTAAGAAAATTTATACAATTATTTTTTTTTTCTTATTAATTATTATCTTTGTCATAAAATTTATTTTAATAATTTCAAGAATTTTATCAATGCCACTCTGTGATGAGAAATTACTTGAAATTCAAATTAATTATCTCTGAAGAAGTTGGATAAATTTTTAAGATTATTTGTTATCCATTATTAGAATAAACAGGAAACATGTTTTTGTATATCTTTGTATTTAAAATGATCTGTCAAGTGGATTCAACTTCTAGAGATATCATGAATCCTAACCTCTATTCCAACTTAAGAAGGATATGATGGAAAGACATCAAGTTTGATCAGTTTATCTTTCTGATCAAAATTATTATATTTTTTTATTTTTTTTTATCAAATTAGAGAATCTCCAGTTGAATCCATTAAATTCCCAATTGACCGGCAAATGATTTAACTTGAAAACTTTATTAAAAAGGCTTTCATATTCAATTCAATTCAATTTATTAATTCACAGTTTTTTTTTAAAAGGCTACATGTTTTAAATCTAAAATTTCTTAATTAAAAGTTCAGGATCCCTGCCTTTTCTACTAAACTGTACATAAAGAATAAAGAACAGTAAACAGTTTGGTACTAACAAAAGGAAAGGGGGAAAATTATACAACAAAAATCCATGAAAATGTTATTATAATTTAAATCTAAACTTAATGCTAGAGTGCTTTAACTATATTGTTAATATGAGAGTAGGTGGAATATATATGTACATCTATTCCAAAAGTTAGCATTTAGACGATCCAGTCTGTCTGATACTAACTTTATTTAAGCTTTATAATGTAAGTCAACGGTAGAGTGATGCAAAGGTAAATTAAAAATCATTTTTAACAGCTTGACTTGAAGTTTTTGGCCGCGCTGATCTTCAAAACCACTCGATGGATTTTGTTACGGTTTTCAATAACATTTAGAGAATCTTTTGCGGAAGGTTTATATGAAAGAGAAATCCACTGGAAAGGTTGGACCTAGTGGATCAAAGTTTGCATATAAAGCTTAGAAAAATATTTTAAAATCAATCAAGTCAACTGTTTGTCAAAAACATCTCTTTATAAATTTAATTATTCATCGAATCAGCCTGATTTTTAAAATTGTACATGATGGTACACGTGAAATGTTTTTACGCAAAAATTATTACGGAAGTATATTTTCTGTAGTTTCTTTTAATTCATTAACATCAAAGAACTGTTCACATTGTCGCTCTCGATTGAATAAATCGAAGATTGTTGATTTTTTCCCACATTTTCTCAAATCTTGAAACAAACAGATATTTCTTGATTGTTTTGATGAAGAAAATAAAATTAATTTTTAAAATAAAAATATGAAAATCATTTAAAAAATTAAGAATGCAACTACAAAAGATAATTTAAAAAAAAAAATTAAAGAAAACAAAAAATAACAATAATTTGTATGAAAGAATAAAAGGAAATAAGCTAAAATAAAAATTGAAGCATTTAACATAGTACAATAAAATAATAAAAAATCAGATAAAAAATAAAAAAAATATAAAAAAATTAAATAAATTAATTGAATAAATTAAAAAATAATTCAGCTTCCATTCTATGATAATCATAAATGTTTCCCCCTCTCTCCCTCTCTCTCTTTCTGAGCTATTCAATTTTATATAGACCCTTCCTTCCCCTCTCAAATATTTTAAAGATTTACAAAATAAAATCAAGTCAATTCAATTAATTTTTGAATTAAATTTTCAGTTGATCCTTTATAACAAAAAACTTATTTATTCTCTCCTTGAAGGAAATGATGATGATGATAATAAATCACAAATACAAAATATTATGCACATTTATTAGTAAAAAATCACGCAGAAGAAAAAGACAAGGAAAACAAAAGGAAAAATTAAAGAAAAAAAAAATAATCAATATAACATAAAAAATATTCATTTTAAACAGAAAAGCTTAAAAGTGTAGGTTAAACAACAAAAAAAAATTAAAATAATTTAGTAGAGAATCAGCAAATGATAAATTAAAGTAAATAAGAAAATAAATGAAAAGAAAGATTTAAAGTATGGTAAAATACGCATTAAAAAAAAAACAAAATAAAGAAAATTACATTAATAAATTATATAAGAAAAATAAAAAGAGGAAAATAGAAATAAAGAAAGTGATGTTTGAATAAAATGATTTATTGTATTTATTATTATGAAATTTAAAATTTATTTAAAAAAAAAACATAACAAAAAAAAAAAAATATGTGCATTAATTTTTAAATTTAAATTGCAATGTCTTATTTTATTTATTTGCTCTTTTAATTTCCTTGTATATTTTATTTGTGTTTTTATTTTATTTTATACGAAAAAAAATGAAAAACTTGTGCCAATTGATATATAAAATAATTAATAAATTATATATAAAACTTAACTCAAAATAAAATATAATAAACAATTTTGAAAAATATTAACAAAAATAATAAAAGAAAAAAAATTAAATCCAATTTAAAAATAAAATTACAAAAAATTGATGAAAACAAAAAAAAATAGATCAAGTAAACTTAGTCGGTTCCATCGATTATACAAATACCCTTATATAAGCTTAAAAAACAATTATGAAGAATATGAATATCATTTACTAGATTTCTCAGATCATCAGAACATATGTATGTAGGTGCATGTATCTGATTGATCCAATTTCATCTATATTTCTAGACTAGACACCCACTAGCGTTGTTTTGATTCAATGTTCATACTTAATTGCAGAGTCTTGATGTATGTATTTCCACAAATCTAATGACTACAATTTGTAAATAAAATTGATGAGGTTAGGGGCTGAGGAAAACAGGGGGTGTGGGAGATGAACTTGAGGTAATCATATGGCAATCCCTAGTTTGTCCTAGAGGTCTCCCCCAGCCTCTAAAACCAACCTGAAAATTCCTCAAACAAAGCCAGGTCTCCTAGTGGAGACTTTACTTAACTGCCCAATTCATCATAGAACGGTTTCCCGACAAGACGTGTACGTCTTTCAAGAAACCAGGGCAGTCACAGAGAAAGTGTTAAATACTCCCTGATTCGACAGAACGTGCATCCTTTGAGCCGCGTTAGACTTTTCTTGTGATAAAATTGATTTAATATTGAAAAAATTCTCCCTTTGACTCCCATTGAATACGGAACTCTTAAAATAAAAAAAAAATCTGGATTTGACAATCTAAACCATCCAGGGACCTACTAAAACACACACAAAAACAAACATTTCATTAAAATCTGTCCAGCTATTGATTTTTGTCAGTGACAAAAAATCAGCACAGTTTAATTTTATATGTAAAGAAAATATGCTAAGATTATTTCAAAACAAAATTAATTAGTTTTCTTTTCTATGAAATCTATAAGCAAAATCACATTTTATATTGTAGATCCTAATTTCTATAATAAATAATTGAATTGATTCAATTTCATCTTTATTTCTATGCTTTTTTATTAAGAAGTTTCAATTATCTAATACAATTTTTTCAAAATCTTCTTCCTGCCTTGGAACTGAAAGTTACCCCCTCCAGTAATGCAGGAACTCCATTTATAACAAACCATCTGTCATAATAAGAAGAAGTTAAAAATCCAGTTCCAGGTAGAACTACAAGGGAAGCATATAAAAAAATAGTGGATAGGTCTCTCGACTCTAAGCCCCCGGGAGGCATAGCTTATATAGGGTATATATATAATATGATATCCATTGAATTTCCAATTAGAAAAACAAACTAAATAAAATTAATTTGGGTCAATTAAAAAAAAAAAAATATATAAGAAAATTACTAAGCAAATTTGAATTAAATGCTAAAAAAAAAAAATGAAGTTTATCAAATAAAAACACAAAGGTACTTAAAAATATCTACAACAACAACAACAACAACAACAACAACATGAAATTTGAAGCACTATTCTACAACAACAAGAACAACAACAAAAACAACAAAACCAGACTTTTGGCTTTACAAAACTTTTCGGCAAAAACAAAACAAAACAAACAAAATTTACAATTACACAACTTTGGCAACTCTAAAACTTAAAAACTAAAAAAAAACAAATTTGATGAAAAACCTTAGACCTACAACCACTTAAGAACTTGGGTGAGTGGGTAATGAGATGATGATGAAGAATAAGAAGTATAGAAAAATTTTATATAAGAAAATATGGTAAAAATGGAGGTAGAAAATGAACAAAAATTATACAAAACAAACAAAAAAAAAATAATGTTTCGGACACAAAATTCTAAAATTCAGGTATTAAATAAAATAGTGTTGAAAAACGATTAAAAAAAATTAACAAAAAATAAAATTGTTGAAATTTATGTGAAAAACAACAAAAAGTACACAAATTTAGATATAAAAATTGAAGAGAAGAAAATGAGTTAATTAAATAAAATATAATTAAATGATTAATTTAATAAATACAAAACAAATAAATATGATATTTATATAAACATATGTATGTATAATCATTAAGTGCTTTTACAACACTGGAAAACAAAGAATATAATAAATAATATTAATAATTAAATGAAATTTGTAAAAAAAAAAAGAAAAAAACAGTTATACTTATACATAAAAAATATTATTATTATTATATATATATATATATATATAAATAATGATGAAAATAATATTATTCTATATATATATATTTATTTTCAGAAAAGAAAAACTTAAGTGTATTTGATAAAATTTCTGATAATTAAATACTCATATGACCTCCCCCATTATCTTGATCCAACTTCATTTAAGTTGAACTTTAACTAATGATAATGATGATGTTTATAATGATGATGATGATGATGATTAATAATTTGTCTAAGGCAAAACAGAGTCGAAGATTTTATAGAATTTTATAAGAAAAATAAAGAAAATAAAAATTAAATTGATTTTAATAAAATTTCAAAGACCGAGACCGAAGAACTCATCTTCATTTCTTCAAAACATCTCGAAACTCATAGCGACCCACACATCATGTGTATATGTGGTCATGGCTTTCCGTCTTACTAGGCCCTAATATTTGTTTATACTTATTAATTTTTATGATTTTCTTTCCTTTTTATATAAAAATGAAATTTATTTTCCAAAAAAAATCCTTTAAAAATATATTTAAACACTGGGTGACTTTTATACTCAACCCAATAAAAAGATTATAAATTATCATTAAAAAAAATAAAAGTAGGAAAATTTTAAATTTTTATTAATTTTTTTTTTTTTTTTTGTGGATTTTTAATAAAAACAAATGGCTTTTTAAACGGAAATTTTTTGAATTCACAAAATGAAAATTGTGAAATTATTAACATAAAAAATAATAATAAAAATAATATTAATAATAAAAAATTTTTAAAAGTCAAAGAAGATAAAAAAAATCATTGTGAGCTATAAATATAATAATAATAAATTTATTAAAAAAAAAAATAAAATAAAAACAAATACAAATATTGCGTAGCATAAATAAAAGATAAAAAATTATATATATATACTAATTAATTAAATATTTAATGATACAAAAAAAAAAAATACACAAAAAAAAAAGAAAAGAATAAAAAAATACACACAAAAACAACAAACAAACAAATGGTTTATATAAATATATATATATATATATTATATATAAAAAAATAAAATAAAAAAAAAATATATAAAATATTATTGAATAAATATTCGTATATAAAAATAATTGAATTTTATAGAAAAATTTCTTAAATATTCTGAAAAGATTGCAATAGTTCCAAGCAATGCATACAAATTTTGATTATCTCTGTGATGTAGATCTAAAATCAGATGGAACTTTAGAGAAACCGGACCTTCTAAAGCTACTGCAGTAAAACACAGCATCAGCAATTTCCTCCCTTGGGATTTTTTGCCCCTATGTTTCATACTCATCCTTTTGTTTTTAATCGAAAGACTTATCAGTCTACGTTGGATATTTCGTCGGGAGGAAGGGAGGAGCATGATTCCTCAAAATTCAATCTGTCCCAAGTAATGTGTAGGCCTCCTAATGTGTCTGTGTTGTTCGTAGGTCGCACTGCAGGTCAACAATCTGCGATCCCCTGTCCGGTAGTGCAGCTGTACGAGCAACTTGTGCTCGTAATCATTCCTTATTTTCTCGACGAGCTTGTGAAAGGAGCTACAGTCACCTAGTTTATCATTTTTTGACCATGAGGGGATCGCCAAATTACTCGTAGGTGTGTCCCTAGCGGTCCCGACTATCATTGTCGGTGAACGTGGGATCTTGTTGCTTAATTGTGGCGATAAACGGCACAACTTGTTGCTTCTCAAGAACGCCTTGTCTCCTACTGGGTCCGAACTTGTCACATTATCAACCAAGTTGCCCGCTGCCGTAGAAGTAGCCATCAACGATCTCTATTAACCGCTCAATGTCATTGTCTTTAGTCATTTTTATAAGGTTATCGCAAATTGCTTTTGATTTAATCCCTAAGAAATGAGTTTTAATAGGATAATCATCATAACTATGGAGTATTTTCAATTATATTTCTTCCTTATTATCGGCAGTACAAATGTGCCTCCACGAAGAGTGGTAAATCTTTTGCTGGCATTTGTGGGACATTTACTAACAATGTGTGGCAGTCTCAGTTTCACCATCCAGTTCAGAACTTAGTGTCTGGGAGGCCTATGTTCTTTGAATCACAGCATTGGTTATTCTGTCGGTATCCGTAAATCCTCTCTGGAGGTAACTTTGAGAATAAGAAAACCATCCTCATAATACCTTCCCATCAATTTACTGGATATAAACTTCTAATTCAGATTACTCCTATCTACATATAAAAAACTTTTTCGCATCTTAAGATGTTTTCAAAATTCATGAAAAGAACCAATTCCATTCATTCGTTTTTAATTGATATGTATTACATCGAGTAACAAACCATATCCTCCAAGCGTTTAACTCAAAAGAGTATTGTAACGCTTTGTTTATCGATTTTGGGCAGATGTTCGACCGGGTGTGACATCTCGGATTCTTGGCTAAAGTGAAGTCTGTCCTTCCTTCACCTTAATTCGGACTCGTTCAATCATTTCTGGAGGGGTTCCTTTTCAGTGTCAAATCGCGGACAGTTCTATCGGACACTCACCCACCCACTGACCAATGCAATCCCAATCCGTAGACTCAAAAGGCTACATTTTGGCTCATTGCTATAATGTTACAGACAACACCTCAGGCTCACCAAAATATATCCATCACATGAGGTTTTCCTATATATGCACTTTAAATTGATAATTGGAGGATTATGGATTAGGTTTCATAGATCAAAAATTTATCATCAAGAGCGTCGCTAGTTAAATCTCCAAACCAGAAACCCTACAACAAATTTAATACAAATTTCTAGCGTAAAGCCTTTGTGAAATTGTAAATCAGAATAGAAGATTTCTTCTGAATGAAAGGCCGTAGGCAAGTTTTTCGAATGGCTGCTTGGGTAAATGATGAGGACCCGAATAAAAATGGACCACCTAACACTAACCAAAGGGGCCACCAATAGGGATCACTATGGAGTTCAATTCTTGACCATTACATAAATATGCTGAGAACTTCAAATTTTTAGCTATTTTTACATGTGTTACACTTTATCTGGCGTAAAACCTATTTAGCTTTGATTTGAGGCCCTGAAATTCTACTGCCACTAATGCCACTGCTGCCAGCAATATGTTTCTATTTTCTTATCATCATATATGTGTTTAGGAACGAAAAGGCGATCGAACTAGCTAGGAATGTAAGTAGCTGCCACCGTCCTTATAAGATCAGAGCCATTCTACGGGCTGCATAGGAGTTCCACAAAAACTAAACTTAAAACATGGTTGCATAAGAAATTGCATCTTTATTTATTAGACATGAAACACAATAGAGTAGTAAAAATCTGCATTCCATTTAGATCTCGCAAAAGAACTCAAGAAATTCTGGGACTAACAAGGAAAGGTATTGGGTGTAGTCTCAGACTTTTTAATGGGACATTGCAGAGTTATAAAGCATCTTCATAATATGCGGATTAACCGAAGTAACCAATGTAGGCTATGTAATGAAGAGGAGGAGCATTTACTTGGCCACTGTGTGGGCTTATTTTGGACCAGACTCCGCAATCTGGGTAGCCATTATATGGAACCAAATGAAATTGCAGATTTGCCTACAAAGAAAGTCTTGAAATTCTTGATGAATACCAGAATCTTGATGTTTGTCTGTGACGAGGTGTTGTAGTTCCCACCCAACTCTTAATTTAATCGAATGAGCATTTACACATTCTGAAAAATTGTTTCGGCTTGTTTGCGATATGTTAAGTTGTCCACAGTGCAGCCATAACTTTGCCCCATTAGTCTATCACTTATGTACTTCGCTCCATACAAGACTTCTTGGATTACTGAAGATTTACATCATCAAAGATGGTTAGGAACCTTTCCGGTTGCATTATTTTGAAAATATTATTGCTATAATATGCCAAATGGCATAATGAAAGACTTAACGATGTCTGGCCGAGACAAATGCTTACCATGGACCGCTAAAAGGTATCTATAAATTTATACAAAATTTGGAAATAATTTTTTTTTTTTTATTAAAATTAAAAGTCAAAGCCAACTTAAATTTATGATACCATACAATTTTAATATGAAGTTTGTTAAACTTTTCTATGATTTTTGTAACGCATAGAAATGACTAGGAAATAGTACTATAGAATAGTAAAGTCGGTCTTCTCTATAGTGAGCTTTTATACAATGAAGCTCTCCCTATTACGAATTGAATTTCAGCTATACAACTATTTCATTCTACTGTTTGTGTATTTTGATCTCCATATAATGGATTTTTTTCAAAGAATATTAATAAACTGTAAGTCTTCAAATTGACTTCATTATAGAGAGGACATTCGATATAGAGGAATTCGACTGTTTTTATGCAAAACGAAGATATTTTTCGTTCGCACTCGTGTGTGAAAGCCCTGTGAACAAAAACGTTCTTGCTCACAAATGAAATCGATCGAGAATGAGTATTTTGAAATTATGGAAAAAATTCGTATATAGAGAGGTCTGTCTCTATATAATAAACAGATTTTCTGGTCCCGTAGGGAAGTTCGATTGCATATGAAAAGCCAATATAACAAAAAATGTACAAGTCTTCTCATTAATTTGTCTATTTCTGTGATTAGAAAAACCTTCAGCTAATATAATTTTCTGCACAATTGATTTTGAATATTTGGAAAATCTTGTAATTGCACCAATTTTTCTTCTATAATAATGATATTTAAACTTCTTCCTTATTTATTCTATTGTACTTATTATATTTTATATATTATACTTTCTGTGTAGTGAATAAAATAATCGACTAAACTGAAGATTTTTCTATTTTTCTTTAGTCAAAAAGACTATATAAGAAAGTTATTCTCTATAAGTCAAATCATTATTACAAATATTTTTTTGAATTAACACAGTTCCTAAATTTTTCCATTAAAACTAAATACACTTCATAAACAAAACACAGTAAATAAGTTTGGATTTATACTTACCTTAAGTGTTGCTGTTGGTCCTTCTTTCCGTTCCGTGCTGATTCTGTTGCTGGCTGATGCTACTGCTGTTGTTGTTGTTAACAACATGGTAAACAATTTCATTAAGAAGGCGGTCTATAAAGCCTTCGATTCTATCGGAAAACCCATAGCAATTGAAGAAATTGTGAACCACATAAAGGAAAACACAAAAACCTCGCGCACACGTGCTACGATTAAGAAGGAAGTTGTGCGAATAATAAAAGAAGAGCTCTTCAATGACGGCATATTTAAAAATAAAGATAAATTTTTTAATTTCAAAATTGACAGCAAGATGCAAATAAACATGTCACCCGGAACTGAAGAAATGGCAGGAGCCACTAATGCGGCAGTCGGTAGTCACATTAGCATTCAAATTCCACCATCCAGTTGTGTAACAAATCGTCAAATTCCTCGGCGTCGTCAGAAAAAGCGTCCATCTTATAATGTTAATCGACGAACTGTAACAGTAAAGAAACTTAAAACCAAAACTAAGAGAGCAACCAAAAATAAACAGAATATTTGCAAATATAAAGCACCAAGGAATTCATGCAGATGCCTTAATAAAAGAAAGCATAAAGTTCCAAAGAGGAAAAACGCTTTTTGTAACCATAAAATGTTATCTGCTGGAAATGAAACTGACATTTTTGAAATGTTAGGTGGTTCTAGTTGTGCAGGGTCTGATATGAATTATAGCAGCAGCAGCAACATTGACTCGCTAAATGAAAATGCTACTTTCACACAATACAATCTTCGTCGACGTTCAGTTCCACGTCCCAATTATAATGTTTCTTTACGGAACAAAGCAATGGAGAAATTAAAGAAAAATACTAAGACATCGGCGAAATACAAATCATTTTTAAATGAGTATAAGGCAAAAGCTGACGCCCAGAGATGCACAAAATGTATGTGCGCAGTTCGCAAGCCGGAAAAAAAAGGACGCAACGAGGATGACTTCTAAGAAATTCCAGTTTGATTCAAAAGATAAATGTGATGTGTCTCTTGTGTTTTGATAAAGGAAAGACAGCAGCGCAACAAGTTTTCGTTAAACAGTTAAATTTACAATAAATAAAATGCATTTTAATTGGCAATAGATTCAATGGTTTATTTTCTTTTTTATTCAGTTTTGAAGTTTATTGGTTTATATGCATCTCAAATTTGGTATTGTAAGATATATCGATCAGCTAGAGACTGTTCTAACCCCGTTTACGCAGAGTTGTCTTCACAATTTTTAAATCTACTTGGAATTACATGTACATATAGTGAAAGTTCTGCAAATGGAGTTTTAGCAATTGCCTAAGGCTACTCCATCTTCATCGACAAGCGACGGCAGAGTGTAATTTGGTAACCTAATTCAATTTTTTGTTGGAATAAATTTAACTAACATCTATGTGTGAAACGTTGGACCCAGAAACATAGTTTGATATAAAAATTGCAGCTAAATTATCAGCAGCAGAAATACTTTATCCCTAAACTATAGGATATTAAGAGCACTCGATGATAAGGCAGCCCCCCCCCCCCTTGGGATTCCACAAACCATCATTTGAACTTAGGCTTTTTTTTTCACCACTCAGAAAAGTAGGGCATCTACGTTCTTCATTGCCCCGGGCCCCCACAAACATAAATCTGGCCCTGATTGAGATACATGGATTCTGTAACGCTTCAGTAAAAACCTATTGTGCATCTTTGTATGTACGGTCTAAGTCTAAAACAGGTGAAGTCTCCATGGGTTTATCAGCGGCAAAAAGCAAAGTATCACCGCTTCAAACCTTAGTCTACTGCGTCTCGAAATGTGTGGAGCGGTATTGTTGTCTCGGCTGGCCAAACATATCTTTTTACACACTCATTTTCACTCAAATGGTTGGAAGTCTTATATATGTTGCCAATCGGGTAGCCCTTATATGCTAGAACGTGTCGAAAGCTATGTGGAAACATGTTTCTTTTAAAGACAATACTGCCTCAGCTCCAGTATGTTGTGCTGGAATGGACCCAATTGGCTATCGCTGCCCAGTAAACATTATTGGCCAATAATGTCTTCAATGCTGTCTACAGATCCAGAAGCAAGAGGGTTTATGTTCTGAGTTCACCACGTATGCTCGGGTATTGCTAGGAACTACCATATCGTTACCTATATAAATAAAAATATAAATGTTCGTTTGTTCATTACCTGTGAACTCGGAAAGTACCTTATCATATCATGGTTAAAAATGGAGTATAGAGTTGGAGATAGGCAGCTCCCTTGACGGTACGCGACGATGAGCAGACACCATCCTGCACTCATTTATTTTAAATTTATTTTATAACAATTTATTTATTTTTCCCTGTATTTCATTTTTATTCATTTCTATTTAATATTATTTGATTGTAATTATTTTTCCTTATATTTTTATTTATCTTTTCTAATTTTTGATCAATTTTCTTTAATTAAAAAAAAAAAAAAACTAGTGCAAACACAGTCAAGGTTTACCAGCAAACAAGCAACTTTTGCAAGAAAAGCAAAAATAACTATAGCATACTTCTAGGGATAAAAGTTTTCGCTTAGAAATTATTCTTTTAATAAAGAAATGCGGTTACGATCAGCTTTTGCTATAGAAACATGCAGCAACATCACTTTAAGACTTTTATTTTACTATTAACTCGCCGCATGTTCTTATGATAATAGCTGGTTCTTACCCCATTTCTCAAATTTTTCAAATACATTCATTGAAAGAACAATTGGTCATGTCATTAGCCAATTGGTCATGTCTTCTCTGGTAAATTTGCTTGCTGCAATTTTTGGCATTTCTGTTCGCCTAGTAATCAATTTGAGTTTGTACTGATAGAAGGAATTTTGTTGTTTTTGAAAAAAGAAAATTTATTTTTTTTTTTAATAAATAACAAATAAAATTAATTATCAAAATTTAATTAAATTTATGAAAAAAAATATTGAAAAAATAGCGAAGTCAATTTAAATATTTTTTTTTTATTCAATTCTTTCTTTCTACTCATGATTTATTTTTATTTTTTTTAATTAAATTCATCTTTGGTTTTCTTTGGTTTTAAAGCTTTAGTAGTTTGACATCAATTGAAGATGATTGTATCCGAATTCATTGATTATCGACCAATTCCTCCTCAATTGGTATCTTATGCATGCCAATTAAAGCATCCAAGGCATTTCTACCAGCATAAATACTAACATCAGCACAATTCTTGAAGGTCTCCTGAGGACCACAGCCTAAAGCACCAGTACCATCTTCACACATGCCCCAATTGTTGCCTGCATCAAAATAAGAAATAAGGAAAATTTATAAGATGTTGAAGGTCTCAGATTCTATTATAAAACTTACCACCCACATAAGACCAACGCAACACACAATGCTGACAACTTAAGCCTTGTGGTAAAACCACAGTGGTATCAAATTCTCCATGTGTGGTGCCAATATACAAACGATCGCTACCATCAGGAATACGTAACTGGTGCCGTTGAAAGCATTCCTCCGATTCATAACCAAATTCATCGAGATTACACAAATTGAATATGAAATAACCCAAATGATTTGTGGTCACACGAACTGTTACTGTTAACGTATTCGCATTCCAATAGGTACGAGTAACAATGCCAGAGCCACCAATGGAACCACCAATTTCATTGGGACGTGGTTGTGGTAAAGCGAAATTATCACCACAGAAACCACATTGACCACCATTTGATTGTTGAACCTGTAGAATTTTTGATTTAATCATGGTTTTTATTAGAAATATCCACCACTCACGACTTACATATAATCCACCACAGAAGAGTTCATTGTCATTATAATTAGTTGGTGCTGAAGCATCAAAACGCCAACGTGATGATCTACTAGGTGGATCCAACATCATGCCATGGCCTTGAACTTGTTGCACTACACAATAAATCAGAGCCAATAGAACAAAAAATACACGTACTACAAAGAACTTCTTCATTCTATTGAATCTACAATATTAATGTATTACTATATATGTATTTCTTATATCGGAGACTATATTAAACACTGTCCGGTTTCAAAGATACTAGCATAATGAAGCCATTCTATGGTCTTTTATACTTCAAGCATATTACTCTGGCTACTTACTTACTTACTTACTTTATCAGTTATTGTATTTTATGGACCTCTTCAGGGTTAGTCCAACAACGGTCGCTTATCTAAAGCAAAACAAATTATATTCCTCACACTTCATACTAAGTAAGTATAAAGTGTGCAATATTTGCCCAATTGAAAAAGACAAAAAAGAAAAACAATACAAAACAAAAGAATTACAGAACAGTAGCGCGCGCGGTGCGCTTTATGATTTATTAGATTATCTAATCCTGTCCAACTAATGCATGCTAAGATCTTCCATAACAAATATATGGCATTTGGCATTGACAAGTAGGCAGTGTTGGGGGTTGAGGTAGGGGTATCTTTATCAAGTTGAAGACTTTCTTTTGCTTTTAAATCTGAGTAATTTTTTTTCCGTTTTTTTATTTAATTATCCGGAATTTCATATTCATTCATACATCAATTGCTCTGATTCATAATAAAATTTCATTGATAAAAACTATAGAGAAACCGAATTGGGCAAGTAAGAAATAAAAGAATGATTTTTTTTTTTACTTTAGTTAATTTTTTTGTTCTATAAAAAATGGAAATTCTAAATTGGGTCATTTGTATCTGAGAAATTATCACATCACTTCAAGTTTTGTGTTGTTTTTGCTTTTCAATTTATATAATTATGAGTTGAAGAGTCTGAAATTAAAAAGAAATTAAATAATTTAAATATTTACTATTAGGTCTATTCCTATGGAACTGCCGTTTTTCTTATTGCGCTCTTAAAAAATCATGGGCCACCCAATTTTCGACTTCTTTGTAAGAATGGAACTACTGTTCCAACAGAATGAGCTGCACTGAACGAAACAAATAGTAATCTGAATGGATTAGATCTGGTGAATAAGCGGGATGGGGTAAGACTTCTTAGCTTATTGCTTCCAACGTTTCCTGGACTGATGTAGACACATGTTATGCCGGATATTGTCATGAAGCAAAATCACTTTCCCATGTCTCCTCGCTCATTCTTCGCGTTTTTCTTTCAGTGCTCGTTTCAAGTTGATGAATTGTTTCCTTTTCCAGACGTAAAATTACAATTTTAAGCAACGGTGTCTGTCCAACCTTGGTGATGATCAAAAAAAAATACTTTTATTAGTATCACTTGGGTCGCACTCATATTTCACTTGCGTCGCATACCTTTCGATATAAGCTCACTGATGAACGATCCTATTTACAGAATTCGGTACATTTTTATTTTTATTTTTTTTTTTTGCTGTTGGGGGTCCAAAAATATCTTCGCTTCGTCAAGGGTGCCGTCGCACCCCCGGTATGTGGTGTAGGTGGTGTGCCACTAAAAATCATACCATATGTCCACCCTGGAACTGCTTTTGCATTATTTCAAGGTGGCATCGTCTTCTGTAGTCGTAGGTCGAGGTTGACTGTAGTACCCACGTCCAGGTCTCGCTTCGATGTAGTGACCTACTTGTGCCCAGTTCTGCTGACTCACCAGCATCTTACCTATTATGTTTGCTGTGTTGATGGGTCCCACACTGTTTCCCAGCGCCTCATGCTCTTGTTGCCATCTATCACATTCAAAGAAAGGAAATCGGCATATCATGTGTATAGATATTATACAAAATAGGACTAAGCACAGAACCCTGTGGTACTCCAGCATTTATAGGTTTGCAGTTTGAATGACTTCCATCTACAAATACTGAAAATTGTCTTTCACTCAGGAAACTTTTAATGATTTTAATTCGTTATGAGTAACACAATTTGTTTATTAAGCCCCTAAGCCACACAGAATCAAATGCAACTTGCACATCCAAAGCAAATCATAGCTAAAGATTTAGATTAGAACGTAACTCTTGTTTAATAAACATTTAAAGACTATACAAAGGGTGGATGCAAGTAAGTTGAGACCTGAATCCATACTTAATTAGAAGTAGAATGCCATTTTCATTCAGATGCCTAAATATTTTAGTTTTAATTAAACGTTCTAATAAAGACATACGGCATCCAATTGTGGAGTACAGCTGCAAGATTCCTGCATAGAGATCTTCGGGTGCCACTGGTCAAAGAAGAAATTCGACGGTACAGTGAGCTACAAATGACTAGACTGGAGAATCACCCCAACTCACTGGCTTTAGGCCTGCTTGACAACAGCCTTCAACTCAGAAGGCTACAAAGAGATCATCCACTCGACCTCCCCTTTCATTTCCCATTAAACTAGACACTAAATGCCGAAGTCTGATATATAATTGTCACTCATGCACATATCTTGTTCACATCAAGTAGTCTTCATGTTAAGTGTAATCTTCTTTTATAAATAAATTTATTGATTTGCCATATATGGACAGATAGTAAATAAAAAATAAAATAAAATAAAATAAATAAAAAAAAAATTAAACTTTCTAAAATTTTAGAAATCCCGCATAGTAAGCTTATTGGATGGTAGCTCTTGGGAGATTCTTTACCAACTTTCCAATTCCGTGGGAAATATATTCATTGATATAATAATAAGATCTTTATTTGTATTTCTCAATAAAAATTTCACATGCCATGCATGCAATTTTTAAGTATTCCAATTACAATTCTAGAAATAAGTTCCACTATATTCAATTGGACATAATAAATTTATCATTATTTGTTTGTCATAATACAATCAATCTTCATCAATCCAATCTAATCAAAAACAACTACAACAACAATTAACATTATTTATTCTATTTGTAATCTAGAAAAATACTCTTCTTTTCAACAATTTGTATTTATAAATTTATTTATGACACACTTCATCACTAATTCATCGATTTATCCATTTATTTTATTGATACTTTTACAGAAGAAAAGTTTCAAACAACTTTATAAAAATTCATTGATTTATCTCGGTCATTGGCCATTAAATTTATGGAATTCACTATCTGATAGTAATTTATTTGAATGCCAATAGAAGACAAGACAACAAAAAAAAAAAACACTTGAAATTTTATTGAAATGGTTTCCGTTTTTTTTTTTTTTTTAAATAATTTTATTATATTTTTAATGAATCCATTATTTTTTTTTTTTTTTTTCAATACACACAACACTTTGTTTTATTAAATTATTTTATAAACAAGAAACCAATTGGAAAGGAATAAACATTTTTGTGGAATTTAGGAAAGAAATTTTTGTGGAAATATTTATTTTTTTTTTTTTTTAATTACTTTAATGTTTATTGCAGTTGTTCTGCATGTGTAGAAATTAGGAAAGAATTTATTAATTTTTTTTTTTTTTTTTTTTGGGTGTATAAAATTGAATTTAGTGTTTAGTATAATTAAAAGCTTTAGTTTTAGGTTTCAATTGCTACACATAAAGTGTTGTGTAATATAATAATTTTTCTTAAAGGGTACTTCTGATCAATCGATTTAGTATTTTAGTTACAATTAGAATTTATAGCAAGTCTTAGGTTTCTAGTTATTTGTATCAAATCAATTATTTTTAATTGCTTAATAATTTTCCTATTTCTTTTTCAGTGCCTGTACAAAATTAGTTAAATCATATTCTTCATCATATTGATGTTCTGACCATAATTCCGGAAGATTTTCTATAATAGCATTTGTGGACATGCCACCAGAAGAAGATGTGGCTGATGATGATGATGATGACGATGATGATGCAGCAGCATCTTTGCCATTCTTTAAACTAAATAAATCAAAAATCTCTGAAGTTCCCATTGTTTGCATTGAGGCATTTTCCGCTGTGACCACAGTATTTGCTGTTAAGATTTTAAACTTTTGTAAACCCATAATTTTCTCTTCCAATGAATTACGTGTAATCAAACGATAAACATTAACAACTTTCTTTTGACCAATACGATGAGCACGATCCATGGCCTGTAAATCTTTCATGGGATTCCAATCATGTTCAACAAAGATCACAGTATCAGCGCCTGTTAAATTTAAACCAAGACCACCAACCTAAGAAGATGAAGAAGAAGAAGACGCCATAAAATATACAGAAATAAGAATCTTACTCTCTTACTAATTGAATTCGAAAAGTGTGGATAAACTATATAAACTTACCAAAGTTGTCAAGAGTAAAACATCAATGCTTGGATCACTATTGAAATTATTAACAATATCTTGACGCATTGAAGCCGGAACACTGCCATCCAAACGAAGATATGTCACCGTTGGCAAATGTTTGCGTAACAAATCTTTTTCTACAATATCCAGCATCGCTTTCAGCTGGCAAAAGATCAAAGCACGATGTTGACTCACAGACTCCGTTTGTACACCAATGCCACAATCAAGTAAAAGTTGTCTATATAAAAAATATATTGATATGATTAGTGAGTGAGTGATTAGTGGCAGGAATGAATGAATGAATGAATAAATGAGTGAAGATTATTTGGTCAACAAAACTTACTTTAATGCTGGTAATTTGGCTGAATTTTCTATATCATCCAATGATGAATTTTGCTTTGCCATATCGGCGGCCACTTTACTGAATTGCGCTGCATCTTTTAATACCAATTTCGGATGATTACAGACATTTTGTAAATAGCGTAACGCTTGGAAGATATGCGTTTTCGTATCGAGATTCTCACTATCACCCAACTTATCAAGACAGTCTTTCAAATGTTTATTACTAAAGTCCTCATACAAACGCAGCTGCAGTGGACTCAATTCACAGAGCAAATCTTGTGTTATCTTTGGTGGTAAATCAGTAAGGACATCTTCTTTGACACGACGCAAAAGGAATGGCAAAACCTGACGATGCAATGATTCCATTGCTAAGACACCAGCTTCTTGTTCTTTCAGAGAACTTTTACCATCTCGTGAAGCCAATATAGGACGAGAATAGCGGGCAATGAATTGTTTCTCTGTACCCAAGAAACCTGGCATTAAGAAATCAAATAGTGACCACAATTCCAAGACATTATTCTGAATTGGTGTTCCTGAGAGTATCAAACGATGTTTGGCTTTTAATTGTTTAATGGCCTTGGAACTTTTCGTTTTGCCATTCTTAATGATGTGACCCTCATCCAGGACACAATAATTCCAATGAATGGTACTAAAGAAATCAATATCCTTGCGTACAGTATCATAGGAGGCCACAACAAGATTACAATTAGAGCCACCAATGCGACAACGTAACTTCTCACGACAAACAGGCAAACCGACATAATGCAGTGGACGCAAGACTTTGGATTTCTCTAAAAATTTCTCTATTTCATAGACCCAATGACCAGTAAGTGTCGGTGGACATATAACCAAACTAGGCAGTGATGAGGTTTCTTTACTATTCGTGCATTGCTGCTCCTGATGATCGCCAGCGAGTATACAAATGGTTTGTAGAGTCTTTCCGAGACCCATATCATCACAGAGTATCCCATGCAAATTGTATTTATTAAGAAACCAAAGCCAATTGACTCCTGCCTGTTGATATGAACGCAATTCCACAGACAAAGACACTGGCACTTTGTAATCGGGTATTGTCTTTGGTGCAAATAAATAATCCAGAAATTCACGATCACGTGTCTTACGTGCTTGCAACTCAACTGATTTGATTTCTTGCTTACACTTTGAATCATTCGAATCGAGTGGCATCAATTGTATGAGAGTAGCAAAGCAATGTGTTGCCAGCAAACGCACAGATTCATTTGTATCACTCATGCAACCCAAAAGTGGCACAACCAGCAACACAATATATGGAACAATTCGAATTTGTAATTTATTCACAACACGTTCAATGGCTTCCACGGCACCCTGACGTTCAATGACTTGATCAATTTTAGACAACAAACTAAGTAAATGATTGATAACATAATCCATAGTACGGCAGGCATCAATAGTGGCTAAAGTGCCTATACAACGGGCAGCCATATGGCGTATCTAAAATAAATATTAAGTAAATGATACAAAATAAAGAATCATCAAATTTAATTTAGTTTATGTTTAATTGGGTCTTACCGCTTTTAAAGGATGTGTTACTATGACACCCAAATCGGGTAACAATTCAAAAAGTTGCTCATGCAGTGACACATGTAAATCAGGCGCAGCAGTCTCTATTAACTGAAGTGATGTTATCAATTCATTACTCTGAATCAGATCAGGCATAACTTTGCCCAATTCTTGCATACTAATATTTTTAATAAGAAATTCATTGATTTTCTTAAACATAATTTGCTCAAAAATCGGAATTTTTGTAATAAGTTCAGCACCAAATGTACAACAAAGTTTTGATATAACACAGGCAGCACCAATACGTTGAATGCGACATTGTTTGGCTTCCTATGAAAATAAGAAAAAATTGAAAAAATATCTTTATATAATATTAAGTATATATTTTTTGTATATATAAAACAAAATTAAAAAAAAAAACTTAAATATATAAAACAAAATTTAAAAAAAAAAACTTAAATAAATCGGTTGAAAATTAGGGGCACTAGAGGTTTCCCTCTTCTTTTTTTTTTAAATTGTAGATAATTACAATAAATACCAAATAGGCTAAAAAAAAATATATATATATACAAAAATATTTAAAAACATTTTAAAAAATATAAAAAAAAAGACTAACTTTGGCTACGCCGAAGTTGTAATACTCTTCACGGCCCGACAGTCTTGAAATTTAGAAGGTTGGTGGAGACGGGTCAGACACTTATAGTGTCCCAATTTCAGTTCCATAGTACAAAAAACAAAAAACCTTTTTCTAATAAGAACTTTCATTTGGATGCCGGTTTGTATGCGGGGTACCCCCCCTAGTAGTCCGAGGATCTTGAAATTTATACGGTTGGTGGATATCAGTCAGAAACTTTTAGTGTTCATATTTCAAGTCGATAGTATGGAAAATAAAAAAGTTTTTCTAATAAGAACTTTCATTTGGATCCCGGTCACTCCTAGTCTGAGGGTCTTGACATTTTTATGGTTGGTGGATATGGGTGAGACACTTATAGTGTCCAAATTTCAAATTGATGGTACAAAATACCAAAAAAAAAAAATCTAATAAGAATGACCTAGTGGTCACGTTGAAAATGAGAGAGAAATTGTGTCGTGCGATGACACTGGACGAATTTACCCTAGGATAGTTCTTAAATAGAACTTGTTTGGTAATGGCTTGCCGCTTTTTACATGAATTTACAGTCTTCTCTCCTGTTGATTTCATGTTACCAATAGACAAAAAGGGATGGTACTCAGATCAATCAAATGTTAAAACTATAAAGCGGGGATGCATTAAAATATCCCATCTAAATTCCTATTGCTTCTGATGAACCACTAAAGGTGTGTGTTGCTTGGCATTGTATTGATGGAGCATAACTCCCCTCCTACTGACCAATTCTGTTTGATGGCATCCTTTAAATGGTATAGTTGTTCGATATACCGCTCAGAATTCAGTTATTGACCTGATGGGAGCAGTTTATAGTGTATGATTCCCTTGAAACCCCATTAAACACCTTCCTGGGTGTCAACCCAGATTTGATGACCTTTTGTGTCTGTCCGTCCATCAACGTCCACGATTGTTTGAGAACAACATTATCGTAGGTGACACATGTTTCATCGCCATTCACCATTGTCTTTAAAAAATACTTCTTTTCAGTACAGTTATGCAGATGGAAATGACGTTGATTTAGTTGTTGGTGGACAATTTGTAAGGCATTCAACATAAAGTTTTTTTTTAGTAAATCAAGCTAATTTTAAATGCTTATGGAAGGTTACAGTGCTTAGCTAGAACTCATACCAAATACTTTTGATAGTCACATGTCAGTATTCGTGGATTTTATCGAGGTTTTTGGCCGTAAACTGGGTACAGAAACTGTTGGTACACTAAACCATCGAAACCAAGTTTCGACAGTTCGCATCAACACAGTACCATCACCCATAACACTATTAATCCATTAATCTTGCAATGCAAATAAGAATTAGTGAATTCCATGTTTGAACGACTCCCACTTGTGGAAAAACAGTTAAAACTAAAAGCAAATAACACGTTGATTTGTTACTAAAGTCATAACCTATCAAATGACATGGTGAGGTTATGTTAAAGTGGCAGCCCTCAGACGAGGGGCTCACTTAGGCACAAAAAAACATTATGGCCCATTGTGATACCAGCAAAGTGTTGACACGACACCCCTTAGTCCGGTGCGGAGAACCACTTGGATACTGAAATGAACATAGCTATGTCCTTAATTGGTACGAGTGATAGTTCGGTTAAGCTGGAGAGGAACATAGAGCCTTAGTGGTTCTGTTATCTTCTAGCGAGGGATGGAAAAATGCGGCAACTTATTACCAAACAACCTTATACTTATTTCTTATTTCTGATGCTTACCAATTCCTTGGCTTGATTATTACTACAATCCGCTAAAGCTGCTGCCATGGCAAGTGTCTCACTCAAAGGCGGTCGACCTGGACCTCTTATGGTTGTTGTTACTCCACTCGCTGAAGTTGTTTGACGACCATTTGAATTAAAATTTGTTGCATTCTGTTGTAGACTTAATGTTAAGATGCCATAATAAACACACTCAGTCGATGCATTTACAGGGACATGGGTTTTCTGCAATGTTTGTCCAATGGTGGCCTAGAAAACAAAAAGAAATCAATTACTAATTGATCACACATATGTTTCTCATTTTGTAGTTTACAAAATAACTTACAATTTTTGGCGTATACTCAGCATCACTACGAAGTAGTGTACATAAATTATTAAAGATCTTGCTATTTGGACTAGGATTTCTATCACAAACTTGACCCATTAAATGCACTAAAAACTCGGCAGATAATTCTTGCAATATTAAGCAGTCTTCACGTTTAATTGATTCCATCAAAGGCTTAACAACGGGATTAAGTTTCTCGGGCAGACAATGTAAAGCACAAATGGCACCAGCCAATGTTGCCTGAACACTATTATGATATCCCAATTGTTCAGCTGAGGTTTGTTGATGCGATGCCTGTAAACCTTTACGCCTTTCTATGAGGGTTTCACAAATTTTTGGTTTCAATCCAATAAGTGATACATCTTCAGTAAATGTTGTAGCAATAGCTTCGATTTGATCAAGATTAAGGATTTTTGCATTATTGAAATCATTTATATGTATTTTATACTGTTTTAGGGTAGCTATAAAGTCCTGGGTCTCTTGAACAAGTCTAAAAAAAATTAACAGAAATTAATATATCTCTTTAGGAAAATTATCGTAATATCATCTGGTCTCCTACTCACCTGGTTAATGAAAATCCAATTTCATCATAATACAAATATTCCATTATGCAACTATGTAGTTTCTCTTGCAAACTTGGTGGTCCTGGACGCACACTCTCATCACTTAGGGCCCAGAAGGCTATGACTAAAGCACAGACTGTTCGTTGCACAGAAGATCTTGAATTCAAATGACCCAGCAAGACTTTTGCATAAATATCTGTGGGACTATCTGTGGTATAGACAACACCGGGAGCTGGTTGCACCAAATATTGTGATAATTCACCCAGAGCACGTGAAGCCATGACCCTTGCTCGCATATAATTGGCTTCTCGTACTTCCAATGGTGTTGCTTCACTACCGCCAAGATAAAGTTTTTGTGTGACACCTAAATTCGCACTACCCAAATCTTCACCAATCCGTTGAATACGACGCCGGGTATGTGTTGGTGTTGATCCAGTATCCACATGTGCCTTTGTATGTATAAGTGATGTAGGATCAAAGGCTAATTTTGGTGGTTGCATTGCCAAGCAAATCCATGATGATACATATGGACATGCTGCACGCAATAGAACACCGAGATCAGCATGCTTAATGAGATTAGACCAGACAGTACGAGCCATTGCTTGTACTGTAGCCTGAGGTTCGACTAGAATACGTTGATAGATGTGACGTAGTGCTTCCTGCAACAATTCCCAATTCCAATCGATGACACCAAAATTCAATTTTAAATTCTTTGAATCGAAATTTAAAACACCTGTAATGGCGACACCATTTCCATTTCCATTACTGGATGCCATTGTTGGAACACTTGTTGCAGCATCATCTCGATCTTCTTTCTTAATGTTATTACTAGTGAGT
Organism: Amiota mariae; assembly: GCA_035041805.1. Lineage (NCBI taxonomy): Eukaryota > Metazoa > Arthropoda > Insecta > Diptera > Drosophilidae > Amiota > Amiota mariae. The sequence continues at coordinate 4,496,831 of JAWNKV010000170.1, read as the reverse complement.
GTGTTAAGGGTTTGCAATGTTGATTTACGCACTGACGTTGTGCTATGATAGAGAAATGGCCACAGCCTTGGTACCAAAGTTGACATTGATTCCATTCTAATAAACACAAAAAAAAATAAAAAATAAACGAAACATTCAAAATAAACATTCAATCTTTAATCTTTTGTTGTACTCGTATGTACTTTTTATAACTTACTGTATCCAATTGACAGCATTTGGTAATGAAAGTATAGCAGCCAATAGACCCATAAAACTATTGCATGCCGATGCCAATTCATCTTGTTCTAATAATAGATCCCATAACATTTTCACAATGGATGAAACTTGTGCAGCATTCAATAATTTTGGCAACCAAGAGGCTACTGGTATCAATGTTGATGCTGCCACTGCACCCACATCATCGACAGCATCAAATAAACCATGCAAAATGTCATTGATGGTTGGTGGCAAATATATCGATAGCAATTCCTCACGTACAACAAAAACATACTTGAGCCCCAAAAGTCCACCATGACGAACTTCCCATTCATTTTTATGCTTAACCAATTGCAATAGAATATCAACAATTTTCTGTACTTTATCAGCAGCCAATTCTTTGACTAAGGTACCCAAGACTTGGGCACAAGTCTCTCGGACTGGTGCCACAACTTGATCTGAAACAAAATCACCAAAACGATCCAAACAAAGGACACAAAGTAAACGTAAAGCGGCATCTTCAAGCCAACGATTATGACTTTCTATCATCTGAAAAAAGATTCATTACATTAATTTTGATGATTCTATATTATCTACAAGGACACACACACACACACCTCATCTCTACTCATATAAATATGTTTACCAGCGCCTTCGGCATTATTATTGATAAGTTCACGTAAGGCTGTGGCTGCACCATGACGAATCTCCCACTTGGCATTAAACAAATCAATATACAAACGAGCACAAAAATTCTCCAAAGGCCAACTAACAGCATCAACCCAATTACCAGTTGTATCAGGCACAGGATCTAAATCAAAGAAAATCAATTATGTAATAATATTGTTTTATGATCTCTTCCTTTTTTTTTTTTTTTTTTTGTCAATCAATCAATCACTTACCATTTAAACCATAAAAAATCTCCTGACGATGCAAATCATTCATTTTCGCTTTCTTTTTTTCCGGTTCATCTCCATTACCATTATTACTGATAACTGAATTTCTTCGACTTATTGACTTTGCGGATGGTGAATTAGCACCAGCAGCATTACTGCAATTTCCAGTCACTGTTGATGTATTTCCACCAGTCGATGAAGCATTCTGTCTGGCTTTACGTTTTGCTCGATTTATTTCACGACAACTCAATGGTTGCCCATTTGGTGATACATTGTTTATATTGAGAATATTTTCCACAGGCACTTTCTGCTCATTGACATTGTAATTTTGTGTTGGACGCATCATATCTTCATCCGTTATCATGTCACTAAGATTAACACCCAATTTGGATGCCTGTGTCAAACCCAATTTCTCATTGAGCAATGCACGTTGATGACTTAAACGTTCATCTGCAGTAGCAGTGGCAGTGGTAGTGGCCGTGGCACCATTATTTCGACCACCAGCAACAGCAGATATAATTGATTCATCTTGTAAATCGAATTCAATACCTTCGGAACCAATAAGTCGAGCACCTTTTTGTAAAATCTGCACCAAATCGAAATCACCGAAAGCAAGCAAACGACTACCATTTATGCAATCACCTGCAACTGAAGTGGCACTTGAAGATACATGTGAGGCACTTGATTGACAGCTATCATCTTCACCAGCACCAGAAGCAACAGTAGTACCAACAGCAGCAGCTGTTCCATTATTACCATCTGCTGATGATGGTGATGATGATGATGATGATGAAGATTCTTTCTTTATATTTTTCACTGTTGTCGTCGTATATAATTCTGGTTGCCATGGTGGCACATTCTTTAGGATTGCTTCAACTGTTTGAGCTGCTGCTATGCGTGTATCCCATGATGGATTATGCAAATAACCAACCAAACGATTCAATAACGCATGCAATTCATGTGGATAAAGCTTTTGTACTTCGCCAATTTGTTTAGCGGCTGCACGACGTGTTACTGCTGAGGAACCCGACTCGAGTAATATAAAAAGACGATCGAGACTAAAAAAACAAACAAAAGAAGATAATATTATTATATTATACTATACTACCAACTACCATCTACCAACTACAATATAATAAAGATAAAAGATCAATAAACACAACACATTAAGTGGATATAATAGTACATCAATACATATTTTGACAATTGTGTCTTGTGTCTATTGTTGTTTTTTATACTCTTCACGCAGTGATTAGTATTATAAGTTTGTCATGAAGTTTGTAAAACACAGAAGTAGACATTCGAGACCCCATAAAATATCTACATATTACTGATAAGCGCAACGAAATGAGCTGATCTAACCATGTCCGTCTGTCCGTCTGTATGTATGCAAACTATTCCCTCAATTTAGGGAGCTAAAATCACATCGCACGGAGTTTTATTTTTACCATACGCAGCACCTTTTGTCGGAATAAGCCGAATCGGACCACTAGGTGGGGTACCCCCCATACAAACCTGGATCCAAATTCATGTTCTTATTAGAAAAACTTTTTTGTTTTCTGTACTATCGATTTGAAATATAGAAACTATATGTTTCCTACTCATATTCACTAACCATAAAAATGTCAAGACCACCGGACCACTAGGGGTAGTAACCCCCATACAAACCTGGATCCAAATTCATTAAAAACTTTTTTGTTTTTTGTACTATCGACTTGAAATATGGACAATATAAGTACCTGACCCATATCCATCAACCATATAAACTTCAAGACCCTCGCACCACTAGGAGGGGCGTGAAGAGTATTACAATTTCGGAATAGCCAAAATTAGTCTTTTTTACTGGAATTATTATTATTATTAATTACTCACCGGGACGTCATTATTTAGTGACAAACGACGTTTAAATTTGTTTTATCTATTGTTGGTTTATATATATAAATATATATATAATATGCGATGTTAGCAAATTTTTTTTATTAAAACAGTTGTTTACGGGGTAGACTTGATTCAAGTGTTGCTTCTGCTTCAAGGTAATAAGTCACACACTCTGTACACACAACTTTTAATCTAAAAATAAAAATTATTAAGAATTATTTTATTATAATGGAAAAACTTCTAAAAACGTTTATTTGAAATTATCAGTATTTTTATACAATGGACAAAAAGAGTCAATAAAAGGGTATATGATTTTCTAGTTTTATTATTATTTCAATTATCCTTAAAAATTCAATGGAAATTTACACAAATATCTATGGCTAATCGAATATTTTTGGTTTCCAACAATGTTGCCAACTCACAAAAATGTTTACACCTAAAGCTGAAGTGCATAAACCCCCTTGGAAACACCACTAAAAAAGAAACTCTAAAAAAAAGAAAAATGATAGAAACTATACTATAAGAAAAATTATTAGAGATTTTAAACCGAAACTCATGGTGGAAATATTTTAACTCCGTGATTGACACCATGGGAATATAAAGCATTCTAGGCAGGTGCTCATGTAAAATTATTTAAGGTTTCAATTATAATTTTGTCTCATTTTAATATTATTAAAAACAAACTTATGAAATGAAATATATGTACTAGACAATTCGCTCACGTAATCGTATTACTCATTACTCTATGAACAACTTTGATCTGTTACCATATTCGTACATATTTATATGTATCCGTAAGTCTAACTAAGGAAAATATTTGATTTCTGAAAGTTAAAATCCAAAAGAAAACTTCCAGCTGATAAATTTGCAAAACATATATTGGGTATACAAGTAAATTTTAAAGGATTTCCAACAGAGTGTTTAAGCATACCGGACCAACTTTATGTGCAAGTTTCCTCATTTTATCATATTTTACAATAAATTTTACTCCATCTAAGTGTCAACATTTTTTTTTTTTTTTTTTTTGTTTTTGTTCGACAACTGTGTCTTTTTTTGTAGGCGTCTAATTGGAAGAAATTTTGGACGAAGACCGGAGCCAAAGCCAAGAAGAACTGCGGCAACGTTAGGTGTGACTCAACAAGCCGTTTCATTGTGGTTGAAAGTCATTGATACGGAACAGAAGGTCAGAAACTCGGTGCCTCACGAACTGAAACCAAGAGATATCGGACGGCGTGTCACTGCTTCCGAAATGCTCATTCAATGGTACAAAGGGATGTTGTTTTTGCTTCGTATCATCACCAGCGATGAAAATTTGATTCATTACGACTATCCACAAGGCAAAAAGGCGTATGTTCAGCACGACGAACCTGGATCATTGAAGCCAAAGCCAAACATCCATGGCAGCAAGGTTATGCTTTGCATTTACTGGAACCAAAAGGGAATCGTGGGGCTTTCTACAGACAATAACTGATGCGAATGAAGCGTGCGATTACGGAAAAACTGCCGGAATGGGCAACCAGACATGAACCATTAACCTTTTACTATGACAATACTCGGCCGCATGTCGCAAACATGGTTAAAACCTATCTCGATGGTACCGGATAGGAAGTCCTAACCCACCCGCCTTTTAGTTTCGGTCCATGCAGAAAGCCCTTGCGGGAATATCCTTCACTTTAGTTGAAGTTATAAAAAAATGACTTGATGCTTTCTTGGCCTCCAAAGACGAATACTTTTATTGGCGCGAAATCCATGCATTGCCAGAAAAGTGGGGAAAAGTCTTAGCTAGCATAGGCAATACTTTTAATAAAATACCGTGTACCAATTTTGCACCATAAAGCTTCAAAATTGAGAAGAAAAAAATCCTTTATAACTTACTTGTATAACCAATATGTACATATTCTTAAAATATATTAATGATTAAAAATATTCAATCTACATTTTGGTGAAATCTTACTGATTACATGAATTATATTTGTAAAATGAAAATTTTCTTTTTATTGAATTTAAAAAATACTCACAACAATGAAAATTCAACAGAAGAAGATGACTTGCCAATTTAAGCAAAAATTAATCAATATAAAGAAAGAATTAGTACATATGAATTAATTTAGAGTTTATTCGATTTTTGAACTGATAAGAAATCCAAAAGGCCACGTATGTCCATATTAGTATTTGGAAACAATCAAAATTGTTTGTTCTCTCTCTATTTGTCATTCAATTCTTATCTCAAATTACTAATCTGGATATATAGTACAAACATATATACCTACATATATAAACAATAGAAAATCTAATAAAGAGATCAAACAATAAATTCTTATAAAAAAAAAAATAAAAATAAAAAAATTATAAATTCAATATACTCGTCGTATACTTATTACACATGGTTTGTATGGGATGATTCAAATAAAAGCTAAAATTTTCAAGTACCCATCCATGACAATAAGAAATATTATTTCATATTTTTACTATAATAGTTGTCCCAATTAAAAAAAAAAAAAAAAACAGAAAAAAGATTGTCAAACAAAAACTTTTAAAGAAATATTTTTAATCTATTTTTATTCTAAAGAAAACCAATTGAATTTATCTATATCTTTTTCTTTTGTACTTTACGAGGGGTGTTTCAAAGGTAGCCTAATTCGAACGATTGAGAAACATGTCTGACAATAATCTTACACATATGAAATGTTTAGTTGTAGTTAGTTAGCAATTGACGCTTGGGTCACAGTGATGGCGTTTTCATAACCTCTCCTGTCCTAATGTCAACCTCTTTGTCTCCATGGCATTACAACAGATTTTTAATGGATTAAGTGAACTAAGCTACCACAACCTAACCTCACCTATTCAGTTCTCCAGTCTTTCGAAAGAAAAATGTATTACTCGGCTGTGTTTCTGGACATACAGCAGGCCTTTGACAGAGTGTAGCAAGACAGGACTACTCTGGATGATCAAATCAATTCTACCTGCGCAATATTTCTTCCTTATCAGGTCATATTTTCTTAATCGATCATTTATGGTTGAAGTCAAAGATGAAGGCCGACTATCCGCAACATCAGAGCAGGTGTCCCACAGGCTAGTGTACTAGGGCCCCTCCTATACAAGCTGTTTATTAGTGATATGCCTACGCCAACAAATGAAAACACTATAGTTGCCACCGCATAGGATGAAACAGTATTTCTTGCATACACTTCAAGCGATTTTTGCTCAAAGAGTTCTCGACGAATTCGAAACTTGGTTTAGACGATGGAATATTAGAATTAATAATGAGAAATTGCAATTCTGTTGCCATTCGACTTGTTACTCTGAACGTCAATTAAATCCCCCAAAAATCTTCATTAAAATATTTTGGATTTGAATTTGGATCGCCGACTGACGTGGTCTAAGCATGTCAATGCTATAGCAGCTCCTTGTAAAAGTAATATGCAAAAATTACGATGGCTTATCCGACCCGGAAGCACTCTCAAATCTCACTACCAAGGTTACTCTATATAAGGCTATAATAATACAACAACCTATTCAGCTCTAAGGAGTAGCTGCAAAGTGCACAATTAATCGCATTCATATTATGCAGAATAAAACCCTTCTGCAGATCACGGGTGCTCCTTGGTACTTAAAACAGGTTTTAATACACCGTGACCTTGGCATTCTATCAATCAATGAGCAAATTAACCGCCACACTAGTCGTTATAATGATGTTCTACATATATACACCAATCCTCTTGCTATAGCTCTTATTTTGAATGATTGCCCGAGAAGGTTAAAAAAGATCCACCCTATGGATCTACGTCGTCATAGATTTAGAAATTAAGAATGTATTATGTTAGATAATCTAACCTTGTTTAGTTATTCTCTGTCAACGTTATCAAACATATCCCTTAAATTCTCAAATAAACTCATAGAAAAAAAAAAAACTTCTCAGTTATCATAAAAGTGAATTTTGATGCGATCATCAATTGTTTTCTTTAAATAATGAACAAAATGATTTGTATGAAATGAGTTAAGTATCTTTAGTGAGATACCTGAAAGTGTTTCAGGGATTGGATAAGATCTGAAAGTGTTTCAGGGATTGGATAAGATCTGAAACACAAGTCTATAGTCCATTTAGTGGTCCGATTTTGAACTCCCTGTTGTGAATGACATTGCCAATTTGAGCGCCATAAATTGTTGACAGTAGTTTAATATTAACCTTCCGCTGAACGAATATGGATTGCTTTTCTTTGTAACACTTTGAAAAATTAAAAATGAATGAGTTAAAAAAAAATCATCTTTTCTGACGAAGCGCATTGTCATCTCGGTGGCTACGTAAACAAACAAAATTCCAGAATTTGTGGAACGGAACGTTATCGTACAGAAGCCAAAGCATCCAGTTCGAGTCACTGTGTGGTGGGGATTTTGGAATGGTGGCGTGGTGATTGGCCTTTTCTTTTTCGAAATTGCAGAAGGTCACGTCATAAAGGTCAATGGTGAACTCTATCGAGATATGATAATTGACTTTTTTTTTTGCAGGAATTGGAAAATATCGATCTCAATGAGCTATGGTTTCAGCAAAATGCCGCAACTTGTCATACCGCCGCACCTAGCATCAACCTTCTGCGCACAAGATTCAACAACCGTGTTATAAGTCGTTTTGGCTTTGACCATTTGCCTGCTCGCAGCCCCGCTGAACTTTTTTCTTTAGGGCGCATTGATTGAAAGATAAAGTTTATGCCAACAATGCCCAAACAGTTGATCTCTTGAAACAGAACATTCTGGCTGAAATTGCCCAAATTGACCAGGAAACAGTGGACAAAGTGCTTGAAATAATTTGGTGTTTCAATGAAATCATTTTTTATACTTAATCGGAAGAATCAATCTATCAAAAATAAAGCGAAATTCGTTAAAATTTAACTTTTGTCCATTTAATGACCAAAGCTTAATCGGACTAATAGTTGGCCCACCCTTTATTCAATGGGTACTAGTAGCTATCTATTTATAATGAAAATAAGTTGGAGGGGAGAATGACGAAAATTCCTTTGTTCTTTTTTTTTTTTTTTTTGTTTTAGTTTTGTAATATAGTCATTAATATATGTAATTTATAGGGGTTGATATTTCAACAAAACAAAAAAAAAAATAAATCTAACAAACAATCAATCAATTTATTGTTCATTAGTATTATTTACTAAGTATTAATGTAATTGATAACAGAATATAGTAAATGAAAAGAGAATGACGTGTTTATATACATACACATATAAATAATGTATTCAATTAAACCGACCTTCACATACATTGACAAATAAATACGATAGATTGTCGCTTACATGCTAAGGTACAATTAGCACAACAAAATATGCAGTGGCAGGCGCCACCCGTTGCTCTCTTGTCGTTTCATTGTGGCCTATCGCAGTTTAACACACACTCACTGTCTCTTTCTCTCTCTCCTCACTCTCTCTCTCCTCACTCTCGCCTCTCTCTCTACTATCTTGTTTGTGTTTTGATTACATTGTAATTTAATTTCCATTAAATGAAACGAAATACTTTAATAATTCATACACATCAATATGGTATTTTTCTATTCAAATATGAGTTAAGGGGGGGGGGGGGGGGGGGAGTATAAAAACAAGTCTAACAGAGAACTAAAACAAATTAGTAAAAAGTGTGTAAAATGTGAAAATGTCATAACCAAACACACCACAATCATCATGATTATCATCGTCGTTATCGGAGTTATCGTTTAAAGGTTTGAATTTGTATAACGACCGATAAAAAAAAAAAAATTAAATTAAATATACATATGTTGGTTGATGTTATTGATTTCGTTGTCGTTTAGAACACGATTCTGCTTTGATGACTTGTTTATTTTTTTTTTTTGTTTTTTTTTTTGTTTCAATGTTTTAATTTAATATTTAAATAATAAACGTACATTTGTAAATTTGTTGATTATTATTTAATATCCATATTTATTCAATATTTATTTGTTTATTTTTATTTAAATAATAGACTATTAAATGGGTTACTATTAACTAATCAAATAACTGCATGTTGAGTATACGCAAACTTTTTGATAGAATAGGACAGCGAAAACCCCAAAATTGTATGTTTATACATATATATATTTATATTTCCTAGAACAACTGAATAAATAAAGACAATTGAGCGTTCTTATCTTACATATCTGACTAATGTAGAAAACCAATTGGCTTTATTAATTCCATTGTGAGCTGATCCTCAAAAACTTAAAAAAATTTAGACAAACATGTCTACCAAAAAAAAAAAAAAAAAAAAACAATGAAACTCATCCCACATTTCCCACAAATTTCTAAATGATAGTAATTTTCAGCATATTTTTTATATATATATTCTCAGAATCTGTAGGTTTTTTCTGTGTGAATTTGTAGCTCTAATATTTACAGGGGGTACGAGGGGTGACGTGAGCAATATGTGTTTTTTTTTACTCAAAACATTGGTATATTTATGTCAAAAACAGATTTATGAAGTTTAATTTTATATATCAAAATAATATTTATTAGAAATTTAACTCTCTATACGGCAGGCATAATCACAAGCCATCTGGTTTTGCTATAGCTCAGCATTTTCTAATATTCTGAAGACATTTAAATCTTTAACACAAATCGTGTAAATATAAAAACAAATCTACGGGTAGGTCATCTGAAGCAGATTTTATTGCATTGTGAATTATATAATTTTGCGCCCGAAGCTTTTTACGGGGACACCGGGACGGAGAATTAGGTATACAGAAGTACATTTTTTATAGATACTAGATAGTCATAGACTCCAAATTTTAAAATCCGGCCGGATACCGGAGAATAAACAAGTAAGCCACGTTTAATCTTTAGATGTACTTTATTTAATCTATATAAAAAATCATTATTTTTTATTAAACAATAAATAAAAATTAATACTCGTAATGGGCAAATTATGATCAACACCTCTGCATTAACCCGGCGTCATGAGGAATGGGTCAAATTGATCAGACATTTTTTGAAATGTTTGTACTTTTGTAACTATATGTTCGACGTTGCTGTTCTTCTTAGTAGCTAAAGCCATTGGTCTACTCTAAATGTTTTTAATTTAAAGTTATACTTGACGAAATTTGAAAAAACTAAATAAGATCCATCCATGTAAATTGATGATCCATTGTGCCCATATGAAATTTTCTTACTTATTTTAGTATTTTTATTTAAAATCCGGCCGGATACCAAATAGTTACCGAATATCTGTTTCATCTCTAGTAAATATAGACGATAATATTAAATTAAAGAAAAATCATCCGAGTAAAACCTTTAACAAAGGCTAAGATAAAAGTTTATAAGGGTACTGGCCTCTATATTGAAGAAAGTTGTGTTAACGCAATTCTAATCAATATTTGACATATAATTTTTAAAGATTTTATACCAATCCCTGAAAACACAACCCACCCAATGTCTCTGCGGCACTCATTTTACCAGAAGGAAGCACTTATTAAAAATATATTTTGCTACATTAAATAAATACATAATTAAATGTCATGTCTTTGAAAAATAAATTAATAATCTCAATCATCATTGTATCTGAAAATATGAGGTCTGACAAATAGTTATCTAGGGGGTGCTATTCAAATGAGCGAGAGTGTATTTTATGATCTTAACTCAAGGAATATATATCTATAAACAATGATATTTTTGGAATTGGAATTTATTATATTTAAACAGATGAATTTATTTGTTATTTCAAAAGAAAATATGTTATCTAAAGGAATATCTACATACTTATATATTTATTTGTTATTTATTATTGGAGCTACTTCAATATCTGTCATTTTTACTGCCTTAATATCTTGGCATCTTGGCCTGCCTCAATCATCTATCTATCTATCTTTCTATTCTAATCTATTTCTATTGCTAGAGTTTACTTTGTTATGATGACTAAATTGTTAAGGCATCTTATTATGTTGTTAATATTATTTTTTAACACGTTCTCACGTCTATTATTCGGGATTAAAAAAATAAAAAAAAAAAAAAATCTCAAACGTGTAGTACTCACGTAGGTCAGTGAATAGAGTAACTTCCATAAATATATTATTTTCTAATTGAACTCAAATTGTAATTTAAATAAATTTCAAATTATTGTGAAATATACTTTAAGTTTAGTCCACCATTAAAGAATTTAATTAATATAAGTGATGTCATCTTAATAAGTCAATCAAATCACATAAGGAAGACGACTCTTCTTAGGAAAGCAAATACCAATGGTTTATATATTGTTATTATTTTTCAGGATTGAGACAACAAAGTTGGATATTTTTAGAAGACAAATTCAAGCAATGTAAGAATATTATGGTATCTTATAACACTGGTCAACATGATTTTTGTTGCATGAAATATTTTAATAATTGTTTAATAATTCAAGATCACTGCTTTCGAATCTGCCCTCAGTTTTTTTGTATTACTCTACAGTTTTTGTTAAAAATTATCCTTTATTTGTCTTTCACCATTGCATATAAAACTGGGGTTGATGAAAAAATTTGTTAAAGCAATGAAGAAATTTATTAAAAGATGATAACTTCGATTCTTTTCTGGAAGGTTAAGAAAAAAATGCCTGGGATAATTTTCGCCTTGTTGCAAATAACTTCTTGGAAAATAAGAGGAACTTATGAAAAATATTTTATGATCGTACCAAAAACTGGGATGTTACAGTCCTCTAAAATCCACACTCATTTGGACTTCTTTATGGAGAATCGTGGGGCTTTTAGCGATGAACATGGGGAGCATTTCCATCAATACATCACAATCATGGAAAAACGATATCAAGGCAAGTGGAATGTTTCAATGTTATCGGATTATTGCTGGACTGTTTTTGAAGATGTTACAGACGCAGAATATAAGAGGGCAGTGTAAAAACCCCGTCGCAATTCTGTTAGTGAATAGAAGAACAACCGTCTCATTTTTGTTAATTTTTGCAAAAAAAACTTATATTATTTTTTTCCAAAAAAAAAAAAAAAAAAAAAAACGGAAACAAATTTTAAAATATAACAATTGTGTTTGTATTTAACTTCGTGAAAATTAATTTAAAAAATCTACTTTACTTAAAAAATACTGTTTTAAAGTCAAAATTTGTAGACCTGTGTAATTCAAGTGGTGAGTTTTTCTTTAGTTTCTGATTATTTATGTGGGAATGGTTTCGAAAACACTTATTACTTTCAGTCTTGCTTAACCTGTCTAATGAAATATTTTTAGCAAAACTTTATTTCAATGATTCAACTATAATAAATTCACAATAAAAAACACATTCCAAAATCGTTGAAATTATGAGAAAATCATTCAAGGTATTGAATAGAGAGGCAGCAGGCAAGGCAAGCATATTATTGAATTTAAATAAATTTTGAAAGATCAAAGGAAAAAATGAATGATTTTGGCAATAATCATAAATGAAAATTTCTTAATCAAAATATGAAATGAAAAATTTCTTAATTTCAATTGAGGGTCACTCAATGTAATAATAGAAAATTTAATATCTTTGGTATTTTCACAGATTTCATACACACATGGGTGAAGAAACAGGAGGCTAAAAAAAACACAAAAATAATAATAAAAATTAAATTTCATTTTAATATTGAAGGTGTGTAATAAAAAGAGAATGAATTGTACAATGACCTATGACTGAGTATCTGAGTATAGATAAAATAAGTAAGCCACTGGAGGTACCCTTTTTGTCAATTCTGCAGATTTGTTTTGAAGGCTTAGGGAAGAGATTGACAAAGAATACCATACCTCTCTCTCTTCTCTTTCTTTAACACATAAGACTAAGGCAGTGGTTCGCAACCAGTGGTCTAAAAAAGATTTCAAACTTTGAATAAACGGGCGCTGGTGAATAAATAAAAAATTGTGCGGGTGAACGGGAGTGCCTTGCTTAGACTAATATCAAAACGCTTCAGATATTTCTTCATTCATACATGAGACGCATGCATACATATTTCATAACACTATGATAATGTCCGGGGTCCATTACACCTTTGATCATGACAGCAGAACTCTCACCAACCATTGGTTCATTGGTTGTTGAAAGGCAACTTGCTGAAAGGATTATACGAGCTCAGGGGAGAGGTTGAGTTGTTTTTAGGCGAGAGAAAAAAACCAATAAAAAAGACTAACTTTAACTATGCCGAAGTTGTAATACTCTTCATGCCCCTTCTAATAGTCCGAGGGTCTTGAAATTTATATGGTTGGTGGATAATAATTTTCTATTCAGTCATTTGCCTCCTACATACCAGAATGTGTGAAAGTAACGCCCATTTGCCCATTTTGCTATCCACTCTTTGCGTTATATCTCAAAAAATCTCTTATGAGAAAAGGTAATACAATATTTTTTGTAGGTAATTTCCTAAGCTACAATATTGTCTCCCCTTTTTTCCGATAACACTTACCATTTACGAGAAAAATACCCCTTTCTAACTCATGTATCGATGGGGACTTTTGGGGTTTTGCTTAGAGCCACAAAAACAAAGACTCATGCAAAAATTCAACTAACCCCCAATTATTCCGAAGAATGACCTTTTTTTCGTTAACTTTCCTAGGCTTTAGAGTGATTATGATCATATCTATATGTCCCGGAAGTGCATGAAATTATCGGTCGAAGAACTTTTATGCATTTTAATTATATTTTAATGATTGAACTTTATTTTTAATTTATTACAAGATTTATATATATAATCATTTTATTGATTAAAAATACATAAATAAAATGAAACTATAAACAGATGAACACAAGAACAGAAGAACAGAAGATGAACAGACTACTTTCATTACAAGAAAAAGAAAAAGATTTAATCAGCAGTGATGCATGCAAGTAGTGGAGAGCAGCAAACAATTACAATTAATGTATATTTTTTTTATTACATAAAAATTCTTTTTAGAATCTTCAGCTGGTTTTCTTCTCATCTGTTTGCTTTTTTTTTCTTATACTGTATACATTTAAAAAAAAATGGTTGTAGATTATTTTTCTTTTCTGTTTATTGTATGTAATTCAATTCAATTAACGTTGCCGGAAGAAGAAAATGACGCACAAACAAAAAACACAATAAAGATGTTTTTTTTTTTTTTTTTTTTTAATTATGTTTCTATACAAATTTTTTTTTGAACGGCGCAATTTTATGTTCCCTATCGAATTATTACTGAAAACATACAAACTTGTATTTTTCTGGATTTTTTTTTTAAATAAATTTTTCCACATATTAATAAAAATGAATATTAGAATAGTGGTTGTTAAACTTATGTAGTGGGATAATCTAAGAGAGTCCTATTTTCCCAAGAAATTTATGCCAAAGAAATTGACTTGTTTGATACCTTTTAATGAAACTATGAATCTCTTAAAAAAACTTTAAGAATTTGAAGCTCTCAAAATTATTCCTCTTCAACCGTCTGAAAGAACTCATCTTTTCCTTTTTAAATTCTATTTTTTATTTATTGAATGTAAAAATAATATAATAAATATTTGTAACATATGAAACGTCTAAGCCAAGAAAAAGAAAAATTTAAATTTAATGTCAAGATTGTTACGCGGATGCCTGGTAATGGCACCAAAAATATGAGTGCTCGTTCACTGAATGAATGTAGGGAATGTAATAACATACTGAGTGCGAATACCTTCCGTTGCCTTTTGAATGCTTCATTTAAACTGCGATTCACGTTGTCGGCACGTAGCAAACCATAAAAAACTATTGACGTAGTAACAAGACAAGAAAACAAATATGAAATTCTCTATTACAACAAGTTGGTGGTAATGGTAGTAGTAGTGGTGGTGGTTACTGGAACCAACATGTGTCACAAAAATTTCAAATAAAATATTCATATAAAAACACATGAGAACATTAACTTTGACTGACCGAAACTTACAAACAAATAAGTATCTATACTTTTCTCATCCCAATTTTTGTTTTAGTTGAGTTCAATTATGATTTCAAATGAAGCCCCTTTTCAAACGTAGACATTTTATGCTGTTTTTAAAACTTGAATTCTGACTCAATAACAATCTCATATGTTAGAGAAAGCGATATCACATAGTATTTGTGGTTTTAAAAAATAAATATAATAAAATTCACTATCTTATATGGAGAATGCCTATTCAAGTTTTTGGAGAACTCTGTTTTTTGATAAACCCCATCCTGCACTTGGTAATGAATCGTGTCTGTAGCCAATTTCAGTTCAATATATTCTTTTTATTTTTATTATAATTGGACAACTTCAACCATCAACTCAAGGTCATCTGGGTAAAGGCGCTTGAGTCTACTTCTGGAAGTATTTGAAGCCAGTGAAGATGCTTGACTGATGACACTTTAGTCGGATATAATGGATATTGATTTGTGTGAGAATTGATTTGCTCTTGGACTGAGGAATCTAAGGAAACTGTCGCAGGCCACAGAAAATGATATCATTAAGCACGTACCAAGATAGGTTTACAATCTGAAGAAGGGCAAAATTCTGGATTTTCCAGATGATATGACATAGAGGAATACCACGTTTTTGGTGACAGGCAATGTGTGCAAGTCTCCTGGCCAAAATCATACCCTGGTAGCGGGCTTAGCTCATTATATTCACAAATAAAAGGCAGAACATGAAGGAGAGTATTACTAAGTAAATGACAGACATGGCTTAATCGATTTTCTTCGTCTGAAAGTGATAATATTTGTTCTATTTATGTAACAATTTTCAGTTCGTAATATTCAGAAATTGATAGGAGAAGATGCAATTAGAAAGGAATGGATCACTATAGCTTAATTGAAACTCCTCGAAATGCTTTTCATTTTCACAAATACATTGCATACTTTACTATGTTCATGGTTCAAAGCAAATTAATGATAAATAATAATCGCACTAGTATTTATAGGGTATTAAAAATATAAAATTCTCAATTACAATGAGAGGTTGAGTTAGTTGGTGGTCATTACAAGCAAAACATGTGTCACTAAAAAGAAAAAAAATTATATCTAAAAATACATAATACTAAAAGGAGGAATTTAGAACACCCAATTGAATAAATATTTACACAAAATGGGGTACAGTAAGTAAGTTACTAAATGAATAAATGAATGATTGAGTGAGTTGTCAAAGTAGTTCATTGTTTGTTCAATGTTCAATCGATTGTTGCCAGCCCTTTCCATAAATACACTTGCTCATACACACACACTCTCTCTCTCTCTCTCTCTCTCTCACACACACATAAGAATGTATAAATAAATAACTGTATTATAAGTTTAATGTTTGCATGTGTATAATGTATAACGGCACACAAAGCATACTAACAACAACAACAACAACAAAATATAACAAACAACGTGGACGATGTGGACAACGTCAACAATTTAAGTTGGTAGTATGATATTTTTTTCATTTCTTTCGTTTTTTTTTTTTTTTTTTCTATTATCGGATTTACGCTTTACTCTGTAATTTCATCAATTATTTGTACTGCGCCACATAAACCCAATTGAAATGAGTATGAAAGGCAAGCAGCAAAGACATAATGCAAAGAGAAAAAGAGCAAAAAAAGGAAAGGAACTTGAAAATAAATACAAAAAAAAAAAAAAAAAACTTAACAGCAACAAATAAAACTATAAACGATGGCGTTGTCGTTGTCGATGTCGAGAGTCGTTGGCAATGGCGAATGGTTTCAGTAACAACAAGCAAAGCAACCGACAGAGCAATAATAACAAATTAAATATAAAATCAAATCAAATAATGAAAGCAAATCTAATTAAGTAATTATTACGATAAATAAAAAAATAATACAAAATGAAGCAAACTCAGCTTAGAGTAAAGGAAGTTAATGCTAAAGATAATAACAAAATAATGAAAAAGATTAAACCGCAAAACAAAAGAAAACAAAAATGATGAAAAACACCACCCACCCACATTTAATTAAATAATTTGAATTTATAGAAGTTGAAACAAAAGAAAAACACAAGACAAACAATAACAACACTTAAAGAGAAGCGAAGCATAAAATGAACAATAAGAGAATTTAAAAAATGAGGACACACAGATTGAGGGACATTAGTCAATTGGTCAGTCAATGAAATAACAAAACGAGCAAAAAAGCTTTAAATGCAACGACAAGGCACGGCTCAGACATATCATATTATGAATGGCGTGTCGTCGTCGTCGACAACATCAATTGATGATGAACAAAGATCACTCGGTCATTTATGCAAGTATGTACTTTTTACATGATCATCATATAACATACTACATAAAATAACACGTCACTTATTCTAGTGCCTTTCATGAAACATATGTAGATATATGTATAGTAGATGATGAAAACTTTAATGAAAAATTCATTTGAAGAAGAATCAACTTATTTATCTAATTTTATGACGATCCAATCTAATTGCTTAACAAGTAAGTTACAAAAGTTCTTGTGACACTTTAAATATTCTTATATTAATAGATAAATGAAATTTGGGGCGTTGATTCTAATATTCAAGCAAAGCAATGACTTTACTGATATGTTTACAGAGTTTTAACATTGACTCGGAGCCCCCTGCTGACACAAAATCGGCAATTATTCAAGAAAACTTAAAAAAAAAAAAAAAATTGCATAAAATTGTTTTGAAGACCGTAAAGTCAAGTAAAGTGACATAGCTGACACCTTCAAGATATCCGAATGAGATGTATACACTATATTGTACAAACATTTGTTCATGAGAAAACTGTGTTTAAAATGGATGCTCACAGTATATTAAAAAAAAAAAAACAACGTCTTATATGAAATTAAAGACCAAATCTACTGTGTTCTCAAGATCTAACTTCCAGATTCTAGTCCCTCTGTTCGCAGCCCTCAAAAACAATTTTCATCTCTCAAGAAAAGATGTTTGCTTCAAAAGAGTTTACATTCATGAATAAAAAATAATAATAATAATAATAATCTATCAGAAAGGCTTTCAAATGGAAGGAAAAGGGTTGAATAAAAAGAAGAATATCTGCATAAATAATGAATAGATTTTGTTTTTTAGTAATTAGCTTTGGTATTTATTGTTATAATCTGTTACAATTAATGTTAAAAATATATACATACATATAAATTATTGTTTTACATATGAATTATATTCTATCTTTGTTCTATTAACAAACGAACACAAACGACACCATATACCCCCAAACACTACATTTTACTCAAATTCAGCATAGCACAGAGCAAAACAAATTGCTTTTCTTAGCACCTCACATCTTATCAACCCAAACATCGGTTGGGTTTTTTGTATCCCCTTTTAGACCGACCAACTAACCTCCCGCCCTACCTTCCTCCCCTCTATACTATAAACATTTTGTACTACCGCCGGCTGAGGCATCGACAGCAAGAACGACAACTCACTTGCAGCTTGCTTGCTTTTTTGTATTTAACTTTTTTTTCTTTTTGTCGAAAAATATGACAAAAGCAAAGCAACAACAACACACAGCAACGGAAGCAGAACGAATGTGCTATTAAAGCAAAACGACAAACTAAAGCAGATAAGATGGACAGATCACGATGGCGATGTCGTTAAGAGGGTTGGACGGACATACATACAGACAGACGGACGAACTCTTTTTTTTTATAAGTACCAAGGACAAGCTTATAATAAAGAATAAGAAACACATAGTAGTAATCAAAGGCATAGAGAAGAGATGAGAAGAATAAGAAAAGAAAGAAGAACATCTGCCTTTCGTCGTCTTGTGCCTGCCTGCCAACGACGCTATAAACAAATGCATACGTTTCGATTCTTCTCTATAACATTTGTGCTTCTACTACTGCAGCGCAGTTGACTTTATTAAAAAAAAAACAAAATGAAGCTCGGCCTCTGCCGCTGCTTCTGTTAACTGATTTCGACTTACCTTTGGCAAACGTTTTTTTGTTTTATTGTTCTTATTTTTTGTTGTTTTAAAAATTCTTTTGCTGCAGCATTTTTGCTTCTACTTTTCTTTCTTTACAGCAAATCAATCAATTAATTAAGCTTGAGCTTATTTTTCAAATTATGTTGATTAAATTCCTTAATTATTATAGCTGTTATGTGAATAAAACTTTATAGTGGCATTGATTTTTTATGCTTCTTCTTTTTTCACGACTTTGGTTTTTTTTTTTCTTCTTTTTCTTATGTTAAAAAAACTTTATTTCGGCTGAGCTTCTGCTGCTGCTGCTTTGCTATGGAGACGCGTCGCTGCTACTGCGGAACTCTGCTTCTGCTACTTCTGGTGACGTTGACTGCGCGTCGCGTTCACTTTTGCACAATTTTCTTATTCGCTCGCACTGCCTACAAAGCATAGAGACGTCGAAGAGCACAACAAAAATTTTAGATTCTTCTTTTCTACACAACTGCACCTCACACCATCGTCGTCACATAAGCAACGCACTCATCATAATTGAAGGCAAGAAAAAACACAAATAAGAAAAACAACAAAACTAGCAGCTGATGATAGTGATTCTTTCTTTAATTATGCACCACTTAATGTAGGCATTAGATAGATACACACACAAACACACACGGATAGTCTTGCACAATCTCAACGCTTTATTTTAACATTCGGTTTAAATCGTTTGAAACACTTTATTTTCTTTAAATTTTCAGTTTTTCCAATATTCCCAGGGAAAGCCATGTTCGCACGTTGCCAGTCACATTTATATTGCGACCGCAATGCTCAGTGCTGCTGGGGTAAATACCCACAATTATTGCCAGATCGTGATTACACAATTTATAATTTATATAATTTATGTTGCGAACATTTCATTTAGTAAAGGAAATTGTATGAAACTTGTTTTATTTTATAAATTTTAATTAATTTATGCTATTAAACAATTTTTTATTATTTATAATTATTATTAAAACAAGTTGGTAGTTCTATTAACATAATTTGGTCATATTTTTGGTCATTCCATTGCATTTTTTCTTGCTTTCCAACACTTTTAAGTCGCGCAAACACACACCATTCATCTCTTTTACGCTAATTGTACACAGTTTTTGTTGTGGTTGTGATTGTGTGTGCGTGTGTGCGTCGCTTGCTCTTGTGCTCTGCTGCAAGTCAATTTTAATTTTCGCAAAGAAAAATTGAATTAGTTTAGTGAACATTTTCTATATAAAATCAAAATACAATGAATACGCTTGGTCCTAAAAAGGACGGCAGCCCGAATGTGGAGTTTTTTCAGGCGCCAGAAACATTGCAAGGTTTCGAATCAATACGCCAATGGCTACAGAAGAATTGTAAAAAAGTAAGTAAAACAACGCCGCCGCCGCCGTCGTGGTTGTCTTTTGTTGTTGCCGTCGTTCGATAGTGAAAACAAAAATGGCGCACAACTTGAAAGTGTGGATTTATTTATGTATTTAATTTTTAATATTCACAGTATTTGGCGCACAGTTCGGAGCCCATAACAAAGGAATCATTGGCACAATTACTTATACAATTTTTACAATATGTAGAAGCGAAATTGGGCAAAAGTTCGGCAGACCCACCGGCAACAAGAATTCCGGTAAGTGCTATGGTCACAGGGTGTGTGGGTGCACCACAAGGTGCATGCGCATGATTTTTATTTGAAAATTTCATTTTATTTTATGTATTTTCTTATTTATTTATGTTTTTAGATGCGCTGCTTTTTAGATTTTAAGAATGGTGGCGGCTTATGCATTATATTCTCAACAATGTTTCGGTTTCGAGCCGAGCAACGTGGTAAAAAATTTGATTTTTCCATTGGCAAGAATCCAACACGAAAAGATCCTAATATACAACTATTGATTGAGATCGAACAAGCTTTGGTCGAAGCAGACTTGTATCGTATACCATATATTTATATACGGCCAGAGATCGAGAAGAGTTTTGAATCACGTCTACGTGAAATACTTGATAATCGACGCGTGGAAATTGTTTCAGAAGAAGAAGATGCTACGCATATTATATACCCAGTGGTAGATCCACACCCCGATGAATATGCAAGACCGATATTTAAGCGTGGCAATCATGTGATGTTGCATTGGTATTATTTTCCAGAATCATATGATTCATGGACAATTAATTCTTTTGATTTGCCTGATAATGTACCGGAAAATCCCGAATCACCGGCAGAACGTTGGCGTGTTTCGGCCTCATGGATTCTAGACTTAGAACAGTATAATGAATGGATGGCTGAAGATGATTATGAAGTAGATGAAGCTGGTAAAAAGAAAACGCATAAACAGCGTTTATCTATTGATGATATAATGGCATTTGGTGATGAGAAAAAGAAACCAAGCACTGGTGCAGGCAGCAATAAGCAGAAAAGACGACGATCACCTTCACCTGCAACATCAAAGCCTGGTAAACGTAAGCGTTCACCTGCAGTACTACATAAGAAATCACGCAATGATGAGGAAGATGAAGATCTAACACGTGACATGGATGATCCGCCAGCGGAGCCAAATATACAAGAGGTTGTGAAGTCAACTTCTTCATTACAATCGACCGCAAGCCCCGCCCCGGGTACAAAATCAAGAGCCGACAATGATATGATGCCAATTAAGGGTATGTATTTGTTAAGATTTACAGATCTTAATAATTTTAAATGATTTGGGTTTTTGTTATAGGTGGCACAATGACCGATTTGGATGATGAAATGACTGGCGGCAGTGCTGTGCAAGCTCTATCCACATGCGATGGCGAAAATTCACAAACTGGCAAAACTAGTGATAATAGCAATACTCAAGAGTTCTCTTCATCAGCAAAGGAAGATATGGAAGATAATGTCACCGAACAAACGCATCATATTATTGTACCATCGTATTCAGCTTGGTTTGATTACAATTCGATACATGTCATCGAAAAACGTGCCATGCCTGAGTTTTTTAATAGCAAAAACAAATCCAAGACACCAGAGATTTATATGGCCTATCGTAATTTCATGATAGATACTTATAGGTAATATATAGATTATTGTACAAGGAATACTATTTACTATATTTACAATTTTTATTTAATTTCGTTCAATAGATTAAATCCCACGGAATATTTAACTAGTACCGCCTGTCGTCGTAATCTAGCTGGTGATGTGTGCGCCATAATGCGAGTACATGCTTTCCTTGAGCAATGGGGCCTCATCAATTATCAAATTGATGCCGATTTACGTCCTACACCCATGGGACCACCACCTACATCACACTTCCATATATTATCCGATACACCTTCCGGTTTGCAATCGTTGAATCCACAAAAGACGCAACAACCCTCAGCTGCGAAGACGCTACTCGATCTCGATAAGAAACCTTTGACCAAAGAAGGTGCTGTTGCTGGTAAAGAGGGTTCAGTTGAGGCAGACAAACCTGGTGGACTACCCGGTGCTTTGGCTTTGAAAACTGAGACTCTGGAAAATGGTACAACAAGTGCAACCGGTCACTTCGGTTTAAAACTCGATCAGTATGCCAAAAAACCAGCAGCAATGAAGAATCGTACTGCAGCCAGTATGTCAAGAGAATGGACCGATCAGGAGACCTTATTGTTGCTCGAAGGTTTAGAAATGTACAAAGACGATTGGAATAAAGTCTGCGAACATGTCGGAACACGTACACAAGATGAATGCATATTGCATTTCTTGCGTTTGCCCATTGAAGATCCTTATCTGGAGGATGATGGTGGATTCTTGGGTCCATTGGGTTGTCAGCCAATACCGTTTAGTAAATCGGGTAATCCGATCATGTCAACTATAGCATTTTTAGCATCAGTTGTTGATCCGAGAGTAGCAGCAGCCGCTGCTAAGGCGGCTATGGAAGAATTTGCAGCAATTAAAGATGAAGTTCCTGCAGCAATCATGGATAATCATATGAAAAATGTTGAGAAGGCTTCTGCTTCGGGTAAGTTCAATCCAAATTTCGGTTTAGCCAACAGCGGCATTGCTGGAACTGGCAATGAAAAGGAAGATGACGATGTTAACAATACCAGCACGGGCCCGGGTGGTGCCCCAACAACTGGCAGCGGTGTATCAACAGATGAAGAAATGAAAGATATTTCCAAGAAAGAAGGTATATATGAGTACTATACATTTTCATTTCGATTGCTTTCTTACTGTTTTTGATTTTCTGTTTTATCTTTATTTTCAAAATTTGCTGTATTCTGTCCACCACCACAAACAAAATATTTGGCCACATCTCATCTTAAAAAAAATATCAAAACTATTTAAATTTAATTTTCAACAAATTTGGTTTTGTTGTTGTTGTTGATATTTTCTGTTTTATCTATCTTTTGTTACATCTATTAAAAAAAAAAAAAAAACATCATACAAACCACCACATCATCATCAGACAATAATAAAAAATCAGACAAACAAAATTCGAACTCCTCCTCACCCACTTCTAATTCTAATAAAAATACAAACGATAAAAAACACACTAGTGATGACAAGAACGACGAGAAATCTTCTTCATCAACGACAGATAAAACAACTAATTCTTCGTCCACCATAACAGAGAATGCCACCACAACATCAGGAGCATCTACAACGACAGCTGGCACAGATCTACAATTGCAAGAGATCAAAACCGAAGATAACAATAGCGGTGATGGTGATTCCAATACCAAGGATAGCGATGGAGCACCAACTAAAACAACATTCACTGAAAATAATATGCATACAGCGGCTGCTGCTGCTTTGGCATCTGCCGCCGTAAAGGCAAAACATTTGGCTGCCCTTGAAGAGAGGAAGATAAAATCACTTGTTGCTTTGCTTGTTGAGACCCAAATGAAGAAATTGGAAATCAAATTGCGTCACTTCGAAGAACTCGAAGCAACCATGGAACGCGAACGTGAAGGCCTCGAATATCAGAGACAACAACTCATAACCGAACGACAACAATTCCATTTGGAGCAATTGAAGGCAGCAGAATTCCGTGCGCGACAACAGGCTCATCATCGTTTGCAACAAGAACAACAAGCTGCTGGTTTAATGCAGCAGCATGCAGGATTAATGGGAGCACAAGGCCATGTTGGTGGCAGCACAACACAACAATTGCCTCCAAATGCTGGTGGTGTACCACCAATCATTAGTGGTGCTCCTGGACCAGCACCAACAACAGCAGCAAACCCAACTGGTCCAACAACAGTAGCGACAAGTTCCGCAACACCGACAACTGTGCCACCAGTGGTGGCGGCAGCACCAGCAGCAGCTACACAACCACCTAGTGTTGCATCAACAGCAGTAGCTCCTTCGGTACAGCCAGCACCAGCACCCACACCAATGGGTAAATGATAATAATACAATTTCTTTAATTTTAAAATATTTATATTTCTTACTTATCTAATAGATACCACACCGCCAAGTGTGACTGCTCCATCATCTGTACCGGCACCTGCTGTTATTGATGTACCACCAAATTCTGCGCCCGCTGTTACTCCTGCTGCTGCTGCTGCTGCTTCTACTGCTACTGCTCCTGTTGTTGCTACTCCAGTTACACAGCCACCTAGCAATGCTACTACTGCTGCTCCTCCAAACGCACAGCCAACCATTCCAACAAATCTTGGTCAGGCTCCTCCTCCACCACCACCACCATCCTCCTCCTAAACTATTTAAGTGACACTTTCATTTAATCTTATCGAAATACATTAGTTGTCTTAAGTTTTTTTTGAAATAGGTTTGTCGTTCTACATTTCCCTTTTATTCGCTCGTTGAGGTCAAAAAAAAAAATTACAGAAAATAATAATCGTAATAATCCATACTTCCCCAATCCCCCTTGCCCATTTTAAATATGAAATGTACAATTATGTAATTCTTTTGTTTTATTAAGGCAGTAGGACATAGCGAATGTCGACGCTATAATCTGCACAATCTTTTTACTTGTGTCCACAACAATATAAACATATTTATTAGATTATAGTTTACTTAATCATGTCAAATCTGTAAACACTTTAAGCAACAAAAATTAATAAATAATAATAAAGTATATTCAACTACTTAAAAACAAAATCAGAAATGTTTTGAAGGAAATTTTTTACGCTTAGTATTATATGAGAATTTATTTTTTATTCTACTTCTTAATAATAATAAGAATAAGTCTAATATTATAAATAATTACTCTAGTCTCTGACCCGTTTGGGGGAATTTTATTTACCTAAGCCCTAATCACATCCAATTCGAGTCGTCCAGGTTAAGTCACGATTAGATAGACAGGCGTAGATCTTGGAGAACTTGAGCATTAACAATGTTAGTCGAAATCTCAGGAGAAAGGATGTGATAAAAATAATTGCTCATAATTGAAACATAATACGCGAAATGGATCATGTGAGGCGAAGTTAGTTGTGCGCCAACCTAGAGCTATGGGAACAAAATTTCTGGTGGTACGACTAGGGACACAGAATCCAAGTTGATTCAAAAGCCCTGGAGAATCTACAAAACCATTGCAGGAAGCTTATAACTAGGACTTCTCAACAATGGAAAATCTATAAGAAGAAGCCTACTTGAATATCAATGTTTTAGATAAAACAGCTTCTAAAACTAATCTGAAGATTCCGCGAATAGAGCTAGGTCTTCTAGTGGCACCTTTGCCAAACTGCCCAATTCATCAAAAAACGGTTTTCCCGATAATACGTCACATAGAAGATGTTGAATACTCTCTGATTTTTCATTATCTTCACAACTACGAACACGCCATTTGAGCCATCAAATCCGCTAAGGTTAGAGTGTCCTAGCAACAGTACATCTATGCTCATTCGCTCACATACTATCTGCTAACTCCTTGGTAGAGAAAACTAACTGTAAACGAAAAACTTAAAAATATTACCCAACTATAACGTTAGGCTTTATGACCTATATAGAGCCTTAATAGAAATCCTAAGAGATAAACATTTAAAGATCAGAGAAAATAAGGTAATATATATTATCGGTTTCCACTGGAAAATATATGACATCACACTAGAGGGAGGAGGTCTCACAAATCACACAAAAATCATAAAATTCGTGTGACGTAATATGTGGATGGCCCGTAATTGCAAATGATGGTATTGAATTATCCCAACTATTACTAAACCTAAACGTTCATAACATTCGCCCTTCTTTGCCAGAGGATGCAATGATATCATATCTGTGGAAACACAATCCTGTTTTGTGTCCTATATATTATATATATTTTTCTTATATAAATTTGTAAATTAATTTAAAATGGTAATTTATATCTTCTTAATATACGTTGTATATTTGTGAAACTTTTCAAGTCAAAGGCTTCAAACACTAGCTGCTCTTAGTTATGACTCATAATGTTTACTTTATTTATATAATAATTTACAATATGACCACCAATTTACAATTCCCCAATCTCATCATGAACAAAAAAAAAAAGTTTTATACAAATTGATTTGCAAATTTTATGTTAAATAGTACAATTTTAAGATCTTATGATTATCATATAACTAACTAAGTTTTCGTTCTTTGCTTGATTATTTTTCGACATTTAATTTTCTTTAGTATATTTGGACGGGTATGACGATATCGGTAACCATTTGCTAAAGCATTCAAATCTTGTAAGTGACTTTCTCTTAATTTAGAATTCACATCTTTTTTTTTCCTTTTTATTAAAGATGAAATATATAGATCATTATGAGGTGAAACACGACAAATTCGCTCAGCTACCTTTAAATCGTCTGGTGTCTCTGCAATTGCGTTTGTGCTGAATTGTGTCTTTTGATTTAAAACATAATCTACCATTATTGGTAAATAGTTGCGATTATAGAAATCAATTATATCACCATATATGGCGTGTTTTAAAAGAACTTTTCGATAATTATCACTATGTGCATGACGTTGAGAGCGATAGTATTTTATAATATCTGAAAATTGAATATTCTTTATGAAGTTCTTTCGTGCATATATATAAATCGAGCATATTATCAATTGATCCAAATGTCGGTCCAGCATAAGTAAGTGTTCATGTGTTATTGAGTATTGAAGGATTAACCAAATGTTCTGCATATTATAATCATCATTAAGTCTTAGACAAGAGCATAATTTATCTAATCTTTGCCATGCCAAATTGTATAGTTTACGCAAAAATAAATGAAAAGAATTCAATGGATTCCTTTGTGACATAGCTTCAGTCTTATCATTTAATGTCGACTGTATATTTCTATACTTCATCAATTGTGGATTCTGTTTTGTTGTAACATTTTCTTTAACATCATAGTATGATGGTAGTGAAGTATCTATGGCTTTTATCAATGGCCACAATATAGATGTTTCACACCATACTAAATTTTCCAAACACATATCTTCAATGGTTCTTAAATGCCTGATAAGTGAACACGTTAATATGCCATCATGATGACGAACAACAATTTCAAGAATTTTATAAAAATTTAAAGCTTCAATATTGCAACATTTCAAAATCCAAGGAAACTTATGTGTTGTTGTATTGTATGCCTTTAAGACCAGTTCCAGACAACAAGCCATTAAACTGGAATTTAATATTGGTTGTTCAAATAGAGTAGTGAGACTTAAATTTTGCTTTTGTGTTTTCTCGCCCAACAAGATTTTGGTTAGAAAATAATAATATAACGATTGAGCAAGATTAAAACGTTCAATGGTTTCCTTAGTACCAATCACAGAAGCTGCTGCACAGAATTGTTCACGCATTGTATTCAACATTATTGTTATATTCTCAGGTGTATTTTCCATCAAGGCTATACGTAGAGACTCCTTGAGATCGATGACACTCTGCAATCGTTTTACTTTATACAAAGTTTTATCAAAAACATCTAAATATGGATATTTAATTTGTGAGTTCTGTTGATTTATATTTCCTTGTGTTGTTTGTGTTTGTGTTTCTGTTATCTCATTGGTGTCTGTCGGTATTAAAGCATAATTTGGTAAGACTCTTTCATCAAATTCACATACTCTTAATATATAGAGATCATAGCTTTTTTTTAATGTCTTGAAATTTAACCAAAACGTTAAATCTGATGTGAGACCAAGAAATGATTTTCTAAATCCACAAACAATGTAGGCATTAAGAAACTTATTCAACACCTTATGAAATATACCATTTTTCATTTCATTGACATCCTTGGGATCTGCTGTACTAATATAACATAATGATTGAATGATACGTTGATCTTGGGAAATTGATGCATCGAAATTTCCATTTCCATATTGCCAATTGTCTTTGAATCTCATATTGATTAAATCAAAACGTTTGTCATCCAATACATTCTTATAGAGTAGCTCAATGCAACAAATTAATAGATTATGTAAAGGCACAAGATCCAATGAAATTTTAGGTATTTCATTTTTTATACAAAGGAAGAACAACCAACCCATGTCAAATATATTCTGACAATTATATGTTTTGTCATCATTATTATGATTCACCTGTGTAGATCCTTCTGGCGGCAATTGGTAGATTCGTATAAAGACATCTTTGTAGATTTTGAAAATCAACAAATTCAAACAAAATTTACGCTCCAATTTCAGAATTTCCTTTTGCACATTTTGCTCTGAACGATTGCAATTCCAATATTTTAATTTATTAATAAAATCGGTAATGCTTAGACTACAAGAGCGTAGCAAATAATTTAGATTAATGCCATTTTTTATTGCAGCGAAATTAATTGGCAAAATCAATTGCCCTTCCAGGATGCACCCATGGTTACTAGGGGAAGGTGCTTCATATGTGTGCCATGCTATATACAAGGAACAACATAACCAATGCATTGGATCTCCTTCGGCTAATAAATGTTTCGATGTCTGCAAATAGATTTGCCAGGCACGCAACTTAATGTCTGCATCTATGTTTAAATCCATGCAAAGATCTGCAAGCTGCTTTTCAAGCATTTCCAAGTTCATTTTCTTAGCATAGGACATTTTCTACTGCGGATTAAGTAAAATATACATTAATTATATATGTTTATCATTTAATGTTTGTCACTAGTTTAAATATTTCTTACTTAATTTCTGTCTAAAACTGAAAATTATTTTATTTCAGGGCGCGCAATGCTCGAATTTTTACAACTTCTTCTTAATTGTCAAAACACTCACACAAAATGTGTTTACTTAACAAATTCCTTTGTGAATGACAAAATAGGAAGAAGAAGAGAAGAAGCAAGCGAACTAAAATTGTCATTTGTCAAAATAAGAAGAAGTAGCACACGAACCAAAATTTGTGTATTCATAAAATGATTGTTGATTTTTGTTGTACTCTAAAAAAAAAAAATTTACTTTTTATTCAAATAGAAATTTGAAAAAAAAAAAATAAAAAATTATATCCAAAGCAGATAAAATAAAAGAAACCAACTGTTTTGAATTAGTTTCTTTTTATTCCAAGAAGAAGTTGAAGTTTGGCAACTCTATAAAATACAAATTAACATCGAAACAATTGTATAATTATAGTTCATTATATTAGTTTATTGAAAAATGGATTTTCCCAACATGGAATTCAAACGCAAAAGTGTCATTTGTCTCTATTTGAAAGGAGTTGATAGAATTGAAATAGTACAAAATTTGAGTCATCTTAATATAAGTAAATCTTTTGTGACACGTACGATTTCTCTTTATAACGAAACTGGAAATATTCTCACTCGAAAAAGAAAAGAAAGAAGAGTTTGCAAACGTACTGTTATTAGAACAAAAGAAATAATAGAAAAATTGAAGATTTCTATAGAACAGAATCCCTGTCGTAGTAGTTCAAAATTGGCTGCTGAACTGGGTACATCTAGAGAAAGATTGGAAAACATTCTGGATGAGTTGGGATTAAAATCATTTAAATTTAAAAAAACTGTATTTGAATATACATCTCAACAGAAACAATATAGGATAAATAAAGCAAAGGAATTGCTTCGCTTGCACGCAATGGGTCTTTTGCAAAATATTGTGTTCTCTGGTGTGACTCCATTCCCTAAAGCTGGGCATACATACACACAAAAGGATCGTGTCTATTTGCCAAAGGGAGCAGAAAATTCAGACTTTCACATGCAAACAGCGATGGTATTGGTTTGGGGAGCTGTAACTACCGATGGTCGCTCTTCGCTTGTATTTTTGGATCCAAAAGTTGAATTAGACTCAACAATTTACCTCAGGGAGATCTTAAAAGATACCTTAAAGCCATGGGCATTAAAACATTTTGCTGGAAAAGTATGGACATTTCAACAGGAATCTGCATCATATCAGAAGGACCACATCAACCAAAATTGGTTACAAAACAACGCACCAAATTATATGTCTTTAACAGAATGGCTGGCAAATTCTCCAGATGTAAATCCCTTGGATTTTTCAATTTGGGATATATTGAAGAGTAAAATTGATAAAGAAAAATACCAAAATCTTGACTTACTAAAGTCAGCAATTAGATCGGAATGGGAGCGTATTCCACAAGAGCAAATTCGTGCAGCATGAAATGTATTTTTTGATCGACTCAAGGCTGTTGTTGGGGCAAGTGGAGACTATATCTATGAATTGTGATTTTTTCCTAAGATTTCGATGTGACAATAAATAAAAGCATTATAATGATTTAATCTTTTTTGTGTCTTTTAAGTGATTACATCTTCCAGTCATCAGGAAACTTAAAATATAATACAAAATTTTCTGTAAGCATTTTTTATTTAGTAATTGTCGAACATATTGAATTCTTTTAAAATAAAACTAATTATCTTCGGTGTTCATGACCACGATCACGATCGTGATGTTCTCGTCCTCGATGTTCTTTTTCACGGCGGCGCTCGTGGTGGCTACGACTGTGACTATGACTACGGCTATGGCTACGACTTCTACTACGTGTGGTATGCCTGTGTTTGTGCTTCTTTTTGTGTTTGCTTCGATGACGTTCTCGTTCCCGTTCCTTGTTTTCCAAAGATGATGAGCGAGGTGGTGGTGGTGAGTAATCATCTCCCCTACGTCGTCCACTCGATGAGGATGATTTATAATTATAGTAATCTCTTTCATCGTGCTCACTCCGGTAATTAGCAACAGGAGGCAATGGATAACCGCCGGCACCACCACGATCGCGATGATCCCTTCGTTCACTTCCACTTCCACCACCACCGCCACCACCACTTCGACTAACTCCATATTCTTCTTCATTCATATTTGTGGCATGGGCAACTTCACTTGTAGCAGCAGCTACAGCATTGCCACCACGACCTGAGCTTAATTGATTAATTGTTACGCCATTTTCTCGACAATATTGTTCGAGTTTTCTCTCGGTTTGTTTTTGTATAGGTACCGGGATGCGGGGAAATAGTGTTGAAAACCAATCTAATTTGGTCATAAACTGGTAAACCATTTGACCAACAGTCATAACCTTATGATGGGGAATATATTAATATGTATTCAAGTGACACTTAAAAGGAACTCAAGTCATTGGCGTTCATACATTTGACTCACCTGTCCGCCGCCAGCTTTAACATCAATCTCTTCTTCATCTTGAAGATAATCTTCATACCATTCATACAGATCACCAGGTGGTTGTGTATAACGTAAGTACATAAAACCTAAAAAATCAATATAGATTTAGAAAGCAATATATCATTTTCTAGGTACCTACTACGTAAGTATGTAAATACTTCGGGTACTGAAGGATTAAAAGAATGAATGTCGGTCAGCTAAGTTAAGCGGCGCAACTATAATGTGCTGCTCACAAATGCGACTTACCACCACCTACCTAATGCCCTAATATAGGGAGAATCTGTATGATTCAATAGTCCATTAACCTGTTTGCGTGTCAATCGCAAAGTATACAATTTGTACAATAAACAGTAAGCAGTTGAGACAATCCCACCAGCTCCAACGCCACGAACCTTAAATTAAATAAACCACACATTAAAAAACATTACATTAAGATGCCTTAAGAAGCTTCATTCAATCAATCAATATCAGGAACAAATATAAATAAATCAAGCAAATACTATGAAGAGTCATTGAACCTTCATTGGTATAGCTTGCTTTTGGTTGAACATGAAAACGATTATCGCTACATTTCATAAACTCACTCCGCCACACATCCCAGTCTGGCCAGATGTTTTACGTGAGCCACGCTCCCAGGGTTCCATGTGTTTCACTTGATAATAAATCTCATCCACAACCTCATGGTAGGTTTTCAATTTAAACAAATGTACTAAAAAAAAGAAAAAAAAATAAACATATATATAATTGAAACAATTGGAATTTGCTTTGGGTACAGACTCGCGCGCTTTTTTCTATATAAATGTTGTTCTTGTTGCTGTTGTTGTTGTTGCTATTATTAGTTTACCTTTGAAGTAACTGGAACTTTGTATATTTGCAAGTATCAGTGGATTTAAATTCATTGAAGCCTCATTACCCCAAAATGGCAAAGTATTGTGTTGTTTTCCAACCTTTTTTCCTTGTCCTCCTGATGAGGACGCTGAGTAATCTATGCATGTGCAATAAATGATGAACGATGATGCGCCATTTCAAAAAAAAAAAAAAATTTTTTGTATTAAAAATATATTCGCTAAATAAAAAGAAATGATAAGTCAATACCTCTTACCTTCGTCCATCTTGATTCAGGAAAAATGTGTGCGCTTCTTAATTAAATTACATGTGTGTGAAAGCTTTAAGGAACGATAGTGTATTTAAGCAATTTTCTTCGGCCTCGGTTGTAATTGTAAACGTTTGCGTTGCGAACATTTGGAATGAGCGAAATGGAGAAGAAGGTTTGGGTAGGATATGCACGATTTAGTTCATGTGAACTAAGTTCAAATGAACATTGAACATGAACATTGATGTCATATATTGGCATTGCACATTAAACGCTAAAAATTAATTAAACTTGAATAGAAAATAACAAAATGTAAATTAAAAATTATCTAAAAATAATAATTCAAGAAAATTATAACTAAAATAAAGAAATTTAATTATTAAGACTTCATATACTTATAGAAATCATGATCAGTAAATACAAATATTAAAAATATAATCTTCAAAAAGTGCAGCCCTACAGCCGAACTTACTAATCGTACAAAACCTAATATTACCAACAAAATTTCATGTATAAAAGAATTAAATACCACAAAATTTAAATCCTATAATTAGAATCCATATATTTACATACATATGATTCTAATATAAACTAAAATTAGCTTAAGGTCCTGGCAGCCATTGCTAGGTTAAATCACTGCTAACGATTAGTTTTAACTTTTTGTTAGCTTTATATAAATAAATAAAATAAAATAAATCTATTAATAGTTTTAATTTATGTTCCTGTTACTAATCCCCATTCTGTACACATAATAATAATAACAAGCCAAAGGCCTTAGTAGTCAATGCTTTCTACTTCAATTATTCTTAGTTTTAGAAATTGAACTTTAAAAGAAATAAATAATTAAATAATTAAATAAAATAAAATAAAAATTAAATTAAAATGTTCTAAAATACTAGATAAAATGACGCATTCCATTGAAAATATGATTACCCAACACTATTTTGTGCTGCCAATTTAACATATTTTATTTTTCTTTGTTCATTGATTTAATTAAATCATTTGTATTTAATTTAAAATTTTCAGTATTCTATAAGACTTTTAATAGAAACCATCAAATATCATTTAAAAATATCTTTTTTAACTGTTTTTATAAGAAAATCAGAGAAAATATCGAGCACTAAATATTTTTACCATTATTCAACACTAAAATAGGATGCCGTCATACTTGACATACTTTAGTATTTTGCTCATTTAATTATGTTTTTGATGAAATTTCAATAATTTTCTATAAATAAATATTATATTAATAATACATAATTATAAAACATCAATTTAAGTTAGTTTTGATTGGTTGATTTAGGTAAATGTACTAAAAAAGGAATGAATTTAATGATACATTTTCCAACACTATTTCATGCTGTGGAGCTGACAACTTGCTGCAAATTTCACTTTTTTCCTCCACGCTGTACATATAACCTTTTTACATCGTGGTGTCGCCGGATACGCTTGCATATTTGGTGACAAAATCAAAAAATGCAGATTTTTGTAAAAACCCTTACTGGTAAGACCATCACTCTTGAGGTCGAACCATCGGATACTATCGAAAATGTCAAAGCTAAGATCCAGGACAAGGAAGGAATTCCTCCAGATCAACAACGTTTGATTTTCGCTGGCAAGCAATTGGAAGATGGACGCACCCTGTCGGACTACAATATCCAAAAGGAGTCTACCTTGCATTTGGTGTTGCGTCTTCGTGGTGGTGCTAAGAAACGCAAGAAGAAGAATTACTCCACCCCAAAGAAGATCAAGCACAAGAGGAAGAAGGTCAAGCTAGCTGTCCTTAAGTACTACAAGGTTGACGAAAATGGCAAAATCCATCGTCTACGCCGTGAGTGCCCTGGTGAGAATTGCGGTGCTGGTGTTTTCATGGCTGCCCACGAAGATCGTCACTACTGCGGCAAGTGCAACTTGACTTTTGTGTTCAGTAAACCAGAAGACAAGTAGAGAGTAGATTGGCGGGGACTAGTACTTTTCAGTACTTTTACATATATATATATATAACAACAAAAATTATCCATGAACTTTTAAATAAAAATATGGGTTCGGTAAATTAAAAACAAAACAAAATTGTGTGTTCATTATGGTGGTGGTGGTGGTGTTTATTTGCAAATTTTAGGGTATTCCAAATGACGGATTTGTGGATAGATTGATTATTAAACATGTGTACTGTTCGGTCACTCGTGCACACACAGATTTCGGCGCTTGAAATCATCAGGTTTGGTTTTCTATTACACAGCAGCCAAATTTTTTATTATTATCTACTATCATTTATTGTTCCATCTTCATTTCGTTACCCACATAGGTGTTTATTTTAAAAGTAAATAGAAATATGTACAATATTTATATGATATAAAAATACTTTCATCTTTCAAGTTCATATTCATCATAAATACTACAAAATGTACAATCTTTTCTTTTGTATATCTTAAATCTAAATTATTATAAAATTAAGAAAAAATTATTAGTCTTCCATTGTAGTGTTGCGCCTTCGCTCGGCTTTCAAGAAGCTGCTGATGCTCCTCCCTTGACTTTGCGTTTGCGCACTTTCTGTTGTGCATCTGGTTTTGGTTCATCACCACCAGAATCTGCGTCCGTTCCATTATCATCATCAACATGTCGTAACATTTTATCTGTAGAAGAAGATTTCTTCTTTTTCTTCTTCAAATCATCGGTGGTATCACCATATTCACTGATACTACTGATATCAGCAATATCTGAATCATTATTGGATTTCTCATCAGGGTAACTCAATTCATTCTCATCATCTCTTAGACTGCCAGCACTTGAGAGAATCAGATTGCTGGCGCTTCGTTGCAAAGTGGTTGTTATGCGATTGTATTTCAATTGTAGATTAGTCAGCCAAGTAGCATCGGACCAATGATACCAGCTCAAAAGGAATATAACCAGAATAAAGAATAGATTTGTGCTAATACCGACAACGGCTGAGAATACTGGCCAGTTAAACATTATGTAACGTAAGCCCGTAAAATCCGCTACTATGTGCACCGATACAGTATAAAACTGTATCTTTTGCGATTGTATTTCGACATAAACATCTGTTATGGGATGTTGTCTTTCTTCCAAATAACGTGAGAATATTTCAACTGGCACCTGTTGAAATTCTTCTTTCAGGCCAAAAACATACAAAGGGCTCAGCACCCAAGTGGATATCATGCGTATTAATGGTGAGCGATAACGCATCATCGCTGAACGACAAGAATGACCACGCAACATTGAATCATAATCACGCATTTCAGCGCAAACCATAAACATTCCAAGTTCTAGATTCTGTGGTGATTCTGGCATATCAATCTTGACTATAACCTTATAAGCTTGGCCAACCATCAGCAATTGTTGCTTTTTCGTCAATGAAACATGTGCATGGGGAAATGTACAAGGAGTACTAGTCTCCAAGCAGGTTCTATATGGATTTTAGATGATATTTTATTTAAAAAATATGTACATATATTATTTCTAATCAAACTCACTTGAATTGCATATGCACAGGTCGTGTATGCGATATGGCTGGCATATAGATATAATAGAATGCAGCATACATGAAAACAGCCAACCAAATGATTAAGACAACGGCAAAGGCTATCAAGCCCAGACGTAGTACAAGCTCTTTCAGTGTACCGACTTTTTCATCGGCTTTCGCTCGAAAACGATCATAAATGGTTACTCCAACATTTACCACTGGGCGGATAAAAAATCGTCGCCCAATCCCAAGTGGATCTATACAGAATATTATGAAACGCAACAAGAAATTCATGATGATATCCGGTTGGTTCCAATACACCGGCTAAACTAAAGTCTAAATCTATAAAAGCAGCATTTAATGCATGCATACGATTCGGTGTTATTATTATTATTTAGTATTATTTATGTATTCTTATCAATGCTTATCAGGGTTGAAGTTGTATAGCTCCAATTTTCGATTTTCTATGACTTTTTACTGATCTTATCTGAGCGGCGTTCGTTGTTGATTCACAATGTCGCAGCAGTCTTAATTATTTGGCAGCAACGGACCACGCTCGATGGCACAAAGTTCATCGTCAAGTGTTTAATTTATATCAAAGTTTTGTTTATTTTTTTTTTTTTAAAGAAGCTTATGCCCGCCATAAACCCCAAACAAAAAATAAAGAAAAAAAAGCTTTTTTTTATAATTAGATTTCTATGACATTTTAATGCTCTTCATATTAGAAAGTGAATTTATCACATGTGTGTACATTTATTGTGTTAATGATTCTTCTCCCACTCCTCACGTTCCAGACGCTCATTTCTGACTTCATTCAAATAGGGTTCCAAATATTTAATATCTTCCTCATATTTGGTCCATTGCTCTTTGGGCAATACCTTTTTCACCATGGACAAGTGCAAGGCACGAAAAATGCGAAAATGACGTTCATCATACAATTTGCGTGGTAAACGACTGATTGCCTTGGCAACATCTTCATCCTCATGTAGGCAATCATCGCGATGTAAACCATATTGATTAAATCCAGATAATTCATAGGCCCATTTACCCAGAGTGGAAAATACCAGAGGTCCTTTTCGAGGAGCATAACGAGACATGATGTAATAAGTATGTAGTTTTAATGCGTATTCTTTGATGATGAGTATTAGACAATTTTATTGAAATTTAAATTTTTCAATTGCTTCTCCAGTGAAGCGTTTTGCTATAATGATAGACACAAATTTTCATTTGTTCTATTCGATAAATTCCATTGAATCACCCAGCTTACTTTGTTTTCATATTTTGTAATTTGTAATTATTGCAGGGTATCAAATATCAACAAACAGCTGACAGCAAGTTGGCAAGTGCTGCCAACTCAATGCAATTTACAAGTCTTTCAACAAGTTGGTTATTCTATTTTGGTTTTTATTGATTCTTGGCTTTAATTTATTAATAAAAACAAAATGAAGAAATGCTTGCAATTCTTATTATGTTGGTTTATTTTAAAATGTAATGCATAGTAATTGCCAAAGACTATTAACTTATATAGACTGGACATTTCGAAGTAGAATGGTGCCGCTCTCATTTTTCTCTTTCGAATAGTTTGTACGTGTTTCCAACAACAAGATCGCATCAAATTGTTGTTGGCATGGTCAGACACTCAAACATTTTTGTGAACTATTGTTGTTGGTTTGTTGACTTGCTCAGCAATATTAAAAGCGAAACAGAAATATTGAGAGCTAAACCAAAACTTTGAGAGCGAAAAATGCAATTTTGAGAGCGAAACACAATTTCGAAGTTCGAATTATCAAACAATAACAATCAGCTGACAAGTGCTGCCAACTTAAAACATTCAACATTAAATACTTTCAAAGAGTTGGCAATTCGATTTTGGTTCTTATGTTGTGTGTTGTGTTCGTGTGAAAATACATAATTGAAAAACTTGAAATTATTTATAAATTTAAAGTATAAACTAATTGGATGTGAAATCTGCTATTTGCTTTTTGTAATCAATGTAAAATGTCTTAATTCTAAAAAGAAAATGTCTTATAATAAGACACAATTGAATAAATTAAACACCACACACAGTGAAGAGGCGTAGACAAAGGCGGAAGAAGAAGACCTCAAACTAAGAAGAAGGCTAAGCTCCAATTTCGGAGTGACTCAAACGAAGCAAACGCAAAATATAAATAGTAAAAGAAACTATTTAGAGTGCTTTAAAAAAATAACCAAATACTAAATTATACGTGTGCTAAATACAGTGGTGGTGGTTACAAGAAAAAGTGGCAATAATATGAGTAATTATAGACACCACGGCGGTGGGGGTTATTGTGGCATTGAAGTCAGAGATATGCATCCAAGAATATCACATCATTTTACTTATGTTAGTTCATGCGTAAAGTATATGATCTTTATGTTGAACTTCATATTTTGGCTCTTTGGTGGCCTATTGCTGGGTATTGGCATCTATGCATTTATGGACAAATGGGAAGCCAACGGTTGGGTGCGTTTGGAAACTTTCTATGATGTGATTTTAAATATTTCACTTGTTATGATCATAATGGGCATTGTGATATTTGTTGTCAGCTTTGCTGGCTGTTTGGGTGCTCTACGTGAAAATACTTGTCTGCTTAAGTTTTACTCAATGTGTTTACTGCTATTCTTTCTCATGGAAATGGCCATTGCTATTGTGGGCTTTGTATTTCCACAAAATATGAATACTTTCCTAGAAGAGAAGTTCACTGATAAGATAATACATTCATATCGTGATGATCCCGATTTGCAGAACTTAATTGATTTTGCACAACAGGAATTCAAATGTTGTGGACTCAGTAATGCTGGCTATCAAGATTGGAGTAAGTTTCAAGACACAAAAGACACCAATAGACATATGTATTTATAAATAATAATGAAAATTGCAGGTAAAAATGAATATTTCAATTGCTCATCACCATCGGTGGAGAAATGTGGTGTCCCCTATAGCTGCTGCATGAACGCAACCGACATCAGCTCGGGTCTAGTCAATATTATGTGCGGTTATGGAGCACAAGAACATTCAGTTGCAGCTGCTAGTAAACGCATATGGACAAGTGGTTGCATTGAAATCGTAAGAGTCTGGGCTGAACGTAATCTATATGCTATTGCTGGAATTGCTTTGGGTATTGCCCTTATACAATTATTTGTTATCTATTTGGCAAAGACTTTGGAGGGACAAATCGATTTGCAGAAATCACGTTGGAATGCGTGAGTTCCATAGCATTTCCCGGTTGCTTACGGGTATACATACGATGATTATTATCGGTCTTAATCAGCATTTAATCCAAACAAAATTGTGCTCAAATTTTAATGTTTTTTTTTGTTTTTTTTTTTTGTATTCGTAAAGCATCATGCTAATATTCTATACATTTTGGTGATTTCTGTAAGGCCAAAAAATGATTTATTATCTATACTATATATATATTTTTAAAAACTCTGTGAAAAGAGCACGAATTTTCTTTATTTTCCAATTTATAATTTAACCATTGACAAAAGGCTCTTTATATCCTATTATTCTAAAACTTAAGTTGCTATTGACTTGCCCTATATGCATCTATTAATCTCGTTTGAATTTAAATAAGCAATCTCTCTTTAATTTGATTTCAATCATACATTACATTTATACAAAAATACCAAGCGCAATATTATTTTTAGTGTTTTATGGATAAAAAAAAAACAAAATTCTTAGTTTTAATGAATCGAATCAATAATTCTGCCATTATATTTTATTCTAATATTTTTTCCATAATTTTTAAAAAAATTTAAAACAAGAAATTCTCTACTCAACAAAAAGTATCTCATAAAAGATATTTTAACAAAACAAAAAAAAAAAAAAAACAAAATTAGTCATTATATGATAAAAATAAAAATGTATGTAATTTTAGTAATTTGCATGCTGATAAACGTATAAATTCTTCTCAATGTTAGTAGTATAACTTTAACAAAAAAAATTCTTATCTATCTCTCCTCCCTATAAATGTTTAACAAAGAATTAAACAGATAAATTTTAAATGAATTTTTAAAAAGAAAAGCATTTAGTAAAAAAGCAAAAAAAAAAAAAAATTATGTGAGACTTGTGATTTTTTTAATCAATTGAATGTTTAAATATATTATATAAAATAAAAAAAAAAAAACAGAAAAAAGCATTTAACAAATTAAAGATTAGAAAAGAATCTACAATAATAATAATAATAGAATGAAACAATTTATGGTAGTTTGATGAATAAAACCAAATAAATGCTTATGCACATTGAGCGATTTTATATATTGTATATTTAAATATATATGACGAAGCAATATGATAAATCTATATATCTACATACATATATACAAATATAAAATATGTATACCATATTGTATTTTAATCAAAGTTTGAACAAAAAAACCAAACGTGTGTCGTATTTTCTAATAATTAAGTGTAATTATTTAATAATATAAAAATAAACTAAATAAATTGTATAAGAATATCTCTGAGTAGACTTGATAATAAGATATGATGATATACGAGGTTTAAACAAAAAGTATCGCGAATTTTTAATTTACGCGGGATATGTATATTCGATTTTCGATTTTTTTTTTTTTTTTTAGTTATGTTGGTACTCATGTCGCCCACTTATGCTGATTAGGGATGTTCCAATACAATGACGCTCATGAAAGGATGACGCTTCGCCACGATCGAGGCAATAAAGACGGCATCGAAGGAGGAGCTGAACAAGATTACAAGATTTTTTTAAGTGCTACGAGGATTGGAAAATACGTTGGCATAAATGTATTATATCCGATGGGAATTACTTTGAAGGGGACAAAATAAATATTAATGAATAAATTGTTTTTGAAAAAACACAAAATTCGCAATGCTTTTTGAATAAACTTCGTATGAAAACCAATAAATACAATAAAATTAATAAAAATTATAACTAAATTTGTTTATGTGAAAGGCAGTGGATCGCTTGCCAAGAAGGTTTTGTATCAATAAACATCCATTGACGTGCTCTCGGAATTATATCTGTTGCCTTTTCAGGTGATACGTGTATCTGCTGTTGTCCAGTACGTTGATTGTAAGTTGATTACCAAGGTCTTCCAAAAGTGAGATATGACTGTTGCTGTGCTGACAATCTCCTCTCTGATTGTTGGTAAATCCAAGTTCCGGTAAATGGCAGAGTTTCTGATTTTCCATTGTGCACCGACAGCCCTTAGCAGTAGTTTGGATTGGAATCTTTGAAGAAAAATCCAGATTTAAATTGGAAGCAGTGCTCCAAAACTATATGCCGAAGGTATGGTTTTATACAGTGACAGATTGGTACGTAGATTTAGCATTGATTTCAGACTCATTGTCAGAGGATTCAGATCTAGTAAAGTGTTAAATTTATTTATATTTATTTATTATTTATACATAAAAAAAATGTAACTCTTAAGAGCTAAAACACTTAACTCTACTTCAACAATTCTACATAAGAATTTAAGTCGCATTCTGTATTTTCATTGGAAGATTTAAACTTAGCTAAGATTTCTTTACGTTTTAAATTTAAACTCAAAACTCTTGTTGATTTTAATCCTTTTGTATCCGCATCATCATTTGTTAGCAATTCTTTAATGCGTTTACGCAACAAAATATCTAAATTATGTACATCTGAGCTTGGTTGTATTTGTTTTTCAACTGGAATAAGTGGAGGAGTAATAGGAGGAATCAGTTCAAAGGATTTTATAAAGAATGACATAAGTTCTTTCAAACATATATCAGCTAAACTGTAATCTAATATTAAAGTATTACTTTCCCAACTATTCCCAGCAGCAGCAGTAGAATCGTCATTAAGTGGTGGCTCTAAACGTTCACACATATTGTGTACTACCTTTTCCGGTACAACAGCATCTAATTGACGATTTGCATTACGTTTCAAAGCTTCTTGCAAATTACATTTAAAGTAGATTTGTGCATAACTGATTTGTTGCTCTCGGCAAATTTGGTAAAGCTTATAACGCATGCTGCGATAATAATGATTATCATCGCATATTATCAATAAATCACTGTTTCCTTCTCTTTGAGTGAATGCAATTTGATGTTGCTGTAAAAGTTCCACAGGTAGTTCCTTTGTTACTTTATATGCTACAATAATATTATTTAATAACTTAATTATAATGCTACGCTGTTCTTTGTAGTCACTTAAATATGATTTTACATTTAGTAAATTATCATAACACATGTGTATCAAATTTAAATTGATTTGTTTTTGCTGCTGTTGCTGCTTTTCTAATAACCAATTGCTAAAACTAGTCTTGCCGGCTGCTGGCAAACCAACTAATGCAATCAAACAAATGCGCATGATATAAAAATTAATGTTGATGTTATAAATTTTTTCGAAAAGCAAACAATTAAAGAAAGCTAAGTATCCAAAAAAGCAAGTATGAGTTGTGGTGAGAAATACCACTCTTGCTACATAGCAAGACCCGTTGTTGTTGGTTCTGAAGTTGGTGGCGTTAGGACAGCAGCTTTACTACCAGTTTCTTGTTGTTGTTTTGCTAATTCCTTTTTTAAATCCTCTTGTTGTTGTTTCTCTAAAGCTCTTTGAGCATCTTCCATTTCACGCATACGCCTTTGATTGATGGCACTTTGTACTTCAACATAAACACTCATCATTGATTGATTAAAACGGGCAAACTTTGAGACACAACGATCAACACAAGTGTCCTTTAATTATATAAAAAATAAATAATTTAATTCATTATTTCGTATATGATAAACTACTAACTCACTTCATGTTGACTCAAAGTTCTCTCGCTTAAATCGTCCACACAACGCGTAAAACACAATTCTGTGACTTTGTTGTATAATGTCAGAAAGTCTTTTAGCTGTTTATGTTTGAAAAGTGAAAATAAATTAACAAAAAATATTTTTTAAGTTCTATTTAATATAATGTGCTTACATTACGTAAATTGGGATCCATTTGTGAGTCCTTAAGAATACAATTTTTATACAAAAACTAAATAAAATATAATTTTATTTGTACTCCTCTACACACACACACACTTTCAGTTGACAAGTGTTTTGCGCTAAACAGCTGATTGTATAAAGCCGCTTGCAGGGCTTCCAACTTAACAAAATTATGAAATAAACAAGTTGGCAGCCCTGTGTGTAAGCTTATAAACAAAAGCTACCGCCTAGATGTCGTCATTATCGCAGGTGTGTGAAATGAAAGTATAGTAGAAGTAGAAATAGAAATAGGAATAGAGAAGAAGTGAGTTTATTTAGTAATCCCATTCAACATTTGCGGCTGCTGCTACTGCTACATATTTCGTATAAAGTGTAAAGCATTCGTATGTTCGTTCGGTCAGTCAGTCAGTGAATGCGTGCGCTTATTATTATTTTTATATCTTTTTTCTTGACCGTGTGAAAAAGTAAAACAATAAACAACCTTAGATAGAATATAGTGAAAAACATAACAACAGCGACAACAAATAATATAAACAAGCCAAAAATAGCAATAAAATTATATCTAGCACAAAAAAGGTGAGTTAAAAGTTTTTCGAATTTCAATGGCTCAAGGACAAGCAAAATACTATTTAATGTGTTTGTTTGATAGAATATTCTACAAGAAGGTTTTTCCTTTATGGTTTTTTGTTTTTTTTTTTGTTTGTGTTTATAGTTTTTTCATTTGTTGTTTCTATTTTATATAGTAAAGTATTGTTGAGTAGAGTAGAGTAGAATAGAGTAGGTGTGCT
This sequence comes from Amiota mariae, assembly GCA_035041805.1. Taxonomy (NCBI): domain Eukaryota; kingdom Metazoa; phylum Arthropoda; class Insecta; order Diptera; family Drosophilidae; genus Amiota; species Amiota mariae. The sequence goes on along the minus strand of JAWNKV010000170.1, from coordinate 4,453,213 downwards.
TGTTTTTAGTATTATCGTATTATTGTGCTTTCTCTTTGATTTCTCTACCGCTTTTCTTTGACATTTTCATTCCCATTCTGAGCTGAGCTGAGCTGCGCAAAATGAAATGAACTATAATAATAACAACCATACATATGTACATATTCTGATGATTATAGTACATATGTGAAAATTGTTCGTGCGGGTATTGAGGGGGTGGCAGAACGAAGTACTTTTCCCCCTTTTACTGTTTTTCTTTTTTGTGTTTTTGTCGTGTCTGCTTTACTTTGCGATTGAATAATCGTCACTGCCAAGTGCAATCGACTTTTGTTTCGTGTTGCAATCAATTCAGTTGGCGACAACGACGACGTTTAGTTTGGTTGTTTGACATTAAAATTAAAGAAAATTGTTTAAAGGTTATTTATTTATTGGAATTTATTAAGAGAAAATGTTTACACTTTCTCGCTACGCACTACAGCGCACTCGAATAATTATAAATTTGGCCAATAAACAAATTTCAATAAATCAACACCAACAAAAAACTACAATTCCATCAACATCAACATCAATTGTTGCAGTTTGTGGATTTATTAAAGCGCGAACTTTTTCAGGTGAGTCGCGGATTGTAGATTTGTTGAGTTGCGGCAGCAATTTTCCCAATTTTTATGTATGTCTCTCATGCGTATATCATACATGAAAGATTTGTCCGACGAAATTAATTGTGATACCTTATTTTATTTTTTTATTTTTTGTATTATGTGCGGTGAAAGTTTTCTTAGACCATTTTTAAAGTGTTGCTGCACTTGTGTGTTTAAGTGTCTCTCTGTGTCTGTCTGGCTGCCTATATGTCTCTCTGACTGTCTGCCTATCTATACTATACATCTGCCTGAACGTCTATTTATTTGTCTGTCTGTCCGTCGCTCTTAGCTTGGCGTGTCTGAAGTACAAGTATGAAGTGTAGTGTGTAGTTGGTTTTTAATTAGCTTTATGTTGTAATTGTTATAGCTGTGAATTTTCCAAAATAAAATTTAAGCACACCATGCCATGGTAGTTTATATGATGTCGTAAAAGTCTTCTTTTGTTTTATGGCCATCACTCACTCAGTCTTTCTGTCTGTCTGTCGGGGTGGCGTGAGATTTTTCAAGTTCTTTAAGAAATGTAAGACAGTGAGTTGAGTTGGGTTGGGTTGGTATTTTTAAAAATTAAAAATTTATATGTTTTATATGATAACAACATTGTCCAATTGAAGCTAGTAAGATAAATAGTAAATTTGGGATCCATTTGAACAGGATTGGTTGGTTTTTACTCTTTAATGCTTTCTGCAATTTTATCAGATTTTTACTCTGGAAAAGCATTCCAGAGATCTAACTGGACGGATTGATTGAATTAAAACATACTATGGGTGGAATTGCGTTAACCATTCTTTTATTCAGTTTAAAAATATATTTCATCCGGCATCCCCTGTCTGCTATTCAAACGATTAAGTAGGACTCTCTCAATGAGCGAGCGGATATAAAGAGGGGGCCCTGGGCGGTCGCCAACCTCCAAAGTTGGCTCTGCATCCGTGAGCTTTTGGGTTTTGGTATCTCTAAATATCTATATAGAAAAAAATTCAAAAAATTCATTGGGGGTTTGAGATGATGTTTTAGTCATGATTTTAATATGATTTTTAATGGAATAAATATATTGCAGTACAAAAAGTTAGGTTAGTGTGGAAAGTTTATTTTAAATGGGTCCCTTATTCAATTTTAATTGAAATGAGTATCTCATTGTGCACATCTTATGAAATCTAGAAATAAAGTTCCTTAAATTAAATGGAAGTACATTAAATAAAAAAAAAAAAAAATTGATAAAACTTAGAGCACAAATCTCTACTGGTTAAATCAACTCAAAATCTGGACTGCAATTTGAGTAAAAGGTTCTTCTGTATAACTCCAACATTAAACCAATTTTGACATACAGTTCTGTATTATAGGGAACCGCAAGCGCAAGTAATGTTGAGGTTATACAAAGAGCTCAATCTAAAATTCTCAGAACAATAACAGACGCTCCATGGTACATCAGAAATGAAGACATCCACAAAACTCTTTATGTACTGGATGTAAAAGATGAGTGCTCGAAGCGGAAACGTACCTATAGAGATAAACTTGTGCAGCATGTTAATCCGCTTTCCGTCGTAATGATCGTCCAGCCCTTATGTTAAGTTAGAGGCGCATAGTAAGAAGCAACTCCTTCTTCCACTTGTATGAAGGGTAAATAATCATACATATGTTGCAGTATGAAAGAGTCTAAACTATTACGTCAATCCTAAATTAGGAGATTCAACATATCCTAAAAAAAAATATATAATTGAATGGATGTTCAGTTTAAGTTAAAACTTGAGATAAGTCTCCTATTACTAGAGATGTAAATCTTCTAAAGATCCTAACAGACTGACCTACTAGAGTGCACATTTCACCGGACAAGGAGTCTCATGTGGTGCCTACGTACTAAAACTGGCTATTTTTTTTAACTCTGACGGGACCACAAATCGAGGTATTGCTCTGCCAGCGAGACCACAATAGACCGCACTTCTTCTAAATTCCTCATCTCTGCGGACCTACTGCATTATTGCAACGATTACCCCGCACGCTGTGTTCCAGGAACCTTCATCCTTTAGCATGTAGTATATCGCGCCATTTGGTGTAAGGATTCCACCTACATCTGCCGTGATAAACTCTCAAAGAGTGTACAAAGCGGGAACATTCCATGAGAACATGACGTGCATTTTCTCGCTGGTTAGTACAGAACAGACAATGTGGGTCATCTACATGCTTGAATTTATGTAGATACTCCCGAAAACATCCATGCCCTCTGAGGAACTGGTTGAGATAGTAGTTCAGTTTCCTAGACATCCAAACACTGATGTTGGGAATTAGATCCAACGCCTTTTCGTTGAGCTTTGCCATCGCTGCTGCCAGGAGTCAGTGGGTTACTAGAGATATTATGACATAATATTTGTAGTTCTTATGATCCTCGAATGCAGTTGGATTCAAAGAGGAAGAATGGTGAACATTGGACGATAAAGTAAGGATCTTTTGGGACGTGTATCGCTACAATAAAAAATGTTATAGGAATGACATAATTTGATGAGGTGGGCTTAACACTTCCTTATAAACTCTTCCATCACATAGATCCTGACGAAATATTTAATGATGGTTCTGTGTAGACAATAGGACAAGGATCAATAAGATTTAGCTGTGTTAAAGTCACGAACTCAGGCTTTCCGTGTTTTTCTTCTGATTTATAAAAAGAATGCTATGTAAATATCTTAAAATCTTGTAACAAAGTATCTACACTCATTGATAAATAATCTTATGACTGATAAAGTTTTTGTTGAAGCATTTTCTTTTACAAATCTTATTTTTAATATGAGAAGCGATAAACTTTTATTGTTCTTAGGTTTTATATTTCCCTTCAAACACTTATGTATATTACAATATAATTTATGAATAGATTGAATTTTGTTAACATTTATGATTTCTTTTTTTATGACTCTTTGAAAGAAAAATTCAAGACAGTTTATTTTTACCTTAGAAAAAAGAAATTAATAATCGAACAAACCCCAAAAATGAAGTAGTCTGAACTCTCTAGAGAAAACTTATTAAATTTATGTTGCTTGACATTTTCATATCTCATTTTGTTTGACTGTCTATTTATTTGCTGTCTGTCTGCTTGCTTGCCTGCCTTTCTTTCTATTTGTCTGCCTGACTTCAATTTAGTGTACTCATTTCATTAGTGCATAGATTTTTTTTCTTTATTTCTTTCTTTTTTTTTATTGTCATTTGTATAATTTTGATTTATGTGAGTGTCGTCGAAACGTCCAAAACAGAACAACAAATTCATAGTATGAATCTAATGAAACAGTTTCCACGATGAAGCCAATTATAAACAAACAAAACAAGCAAATTATATACCAAATTGTATACTAAAAAGAAAAACTATTTATAGCAAACTTTTTTCTAGTTCGTCCGTCATTTAGTTCAGTTCAATTCAACTCAATTCTGTTGAATGTTTTGGTGCCCATTGATGTTGCTGCTACTGCGCCCACATTCGAGTTATCTAAGTTTATGTATTGTATACTCGTGTATATAATAGACACTTTTTATTCCTTATTTTCTATTCTATTTTTTCATTCAATAAAATCATCACTTTTATTTCAGTTTGTTTTTTTTTTTTAATTAAATTTTTTTTTATTTTCTTTTATTATTTAATTCAATTTGGTTTAATTTTTTTTTTCTTTTTTTTTTTACTTGTTTTTATTTTTAATTGCACTCGACACACTTCAGTGGTTTTAAAATGTGTCGATTTGGGAAATGACGAAGACGCCACCTCGCTATTTGTTTCTTTTACATATGTATATAAAAATTTGTTGTTGAATATCTTTTGATTATTTTTTTTTTTCTCTTGTTTTCATTTTTAAGTTCACACAACATAAATAATTCAATGAGATTTTCCCCTTCCTTAACTGAAAGAAATATTTAATGTTCATGAGCTGCACAAATTTGTTTACAACCAAGAAAAACATGAAATGGAATATTTTTCTTTAAAAAAATAAACTTTAATTATTAAATGCATTTTGTTATCATTTTGTATTTTTCATTTTTTTTTCTTTTAAATTTTTTTTTTTTAATTGATTTTCTTTCTAATTTTTACTCATTTTATAGTGCGTTTAATGATGGGCTTTACTTCATTCACTTAATTGCTTTATTAGTTTATTTTTTTCTTGTATGTAGAAAATGTTAAATTGTATGGTTTTGCAAGTCATTGTATTGTTAAATAATATAATAGTAAAAATAGCAAATAAAATTTAATTACCACATATTTCATTCAGTTAAAAAGACTCCTAAGCACTGAGTTAATGAACCTTTAAATCATATTGAGATAAGCTCAAGCATTTAGTAGTTAAGATAGAATCAAACAAATAAAATAAGACTATCAGTTTTCCCCACTTACAAGATACCTTGCACTGGCAGTATTTACATATATTTGGGGATCTGATGATGACTGATGTTAAAAAATAGATAAAAAATCATTTTGAAGATTTTGATTGAAAATTTTTAAGATTTAAGATCTTTAGATATTATTAGTCAATCATCACATTTCACAGAATTCATCAGAATTTGTAGAGAAGAACTTATATTAAGAAAGGTTCTTCAAGTTGTTTTTAGAGGTTGAGGGAGATCTCTAGGACCTGCTAGGAATGTCAGACATTTACACCAAGTTCTCTTCCTCATCCTTCCATAATCTGGCTTCACAATTGGCTACAAGGCTTCTGGGTGAACTTGCGCGATCTCGCAAGCTTCGTGTTTAACCTAACCTAGTCCCTTTTTCATTGCGTCCTCAATTGGGTATGTTTTAAGGGTCATAATAACATATCAGAATATTCAGAAGATTTATGTCAACTTTTCTTGTGTTTAATATTGATTGTTCAATAATCGAAAATTGTAATATGTTGATAAGCTGGTATTAGGATAGGACAGCCTTTTGGCCCATTGTGATGCCTCATTTCGACTGTTTTTTAGATTTAGTGTTTGCTTTTGACCCAAGCAAAGTTCTAGGCCACCACCAACAATGCTCTAAGGGAACTTACGCTTACTAAGACTCCTTACCATGAGAAGGTGGCAATCTATATATGGAACACTTGAATCATCTAGAGCATGGCTGTCAAACCAGCGAACCGCGGGCCATGTGCAGCCCAAGTAAAGCCTAAATGCGGCCCAGACGAGCTCGAACTGACAACAGAGGAGAAACAGAAATTTTTTCTTTGGCCCGCAGCACAAAGCACTTTTTGTTTTGCTATCAAATATTTTTTTTTTTCCATCTGCTGCCCAACACACCGCGAATTCTTCCAATGTGGGCTAGGGAACTAAAAAGGTTGGACAGCCCTCATATAGAGCATAGGTTCCCAAAGTGGCCGATAACTTCCCCTTGGGGTCGTTGGAGGCTTACAGGGGCAAAAGAAGGTTCCTAAAAAATTAGGGAGCGTTAAGGCAATTTTTTTTACGTTTAATGTGGTCCGATATAAGTTTTAGAACCTATGATCTAGAGATTCCTCTTTATCTCTTCGTAATATTTGTAAAAATATCTTAAAAAAGGTTTATGTTATCCCTTCAAAATCATCTTTAACAGAAACCCTTAGATGGTTTCATACAACTTGGCATTGAATTAAATATTGAATGTCTGATAATCAAGCAATATAGAACTCTATAGATCTATTAACATGGTTGAGATAAATCTGAAAAAGCTTGAAGAAAAAATCAACTGTGATTCTTCTAAAATGTTAATAAATTGATGAAAGGAAAAGTATGTAGTTTATAACAAAATTGTGAATTAGATAAATGAGAAAGTACCAGTTTATCAACTCTCACTCATGTTGATCAAACTTTCATGGACTCTTAATTATTTTTAAATAAATGTGAAACAAATTACAAAATATCGACTGTGATACTTTTGAAATTGAATCCAAAAAAGTCAACTACGATAATGTAAATTTAGCATACTAATTTATTGGGGGAATCTATTTACCAATTCTCTGGCATTTTGTAGTATGAGCATATAATTCTTTTATGCTTCCATTTCATCAGGTTAATCAAACCTAATTCATTCACTTTTTTCATTTGTAACATTTATTCTTAGCATTTCAATATACTTGACATCATTAATATAGACAAAGGGTGTCTACGAAACTATTGTATATCAAATAAACTTAAGAGTTTTTCTTATCTGTAGACTGATTTTTATGTATTTCGCGTACACTTGATAATGTGGGTCATTTTGTTGTTGCTGTTATTTGTTCCATTTGAAATGTTGCTGTTGCTTTAAGTGTAGTGTATCTGAAACAAAAAGTGGTGTGGTTAATTTAAATAAATAAATAAAGTGTTTAAACAAAACCAAACCAATCTTAAAAATGAGAATAAAGTAAATGAATCTAATATGTTTATACAACTTAAATTTCAGTTAACCGCGACGACGACGACGACAACAACAATAACAACCAGAAGAAATCCGTAAAGCAGCCAACAGAAACAGCAATAAATATGGAAAATAAAAACGAGAAAATCCAAGTAAACAAAGAAGAGCTTAAAAAACGTCTTACACCAATGCAATATCAAGTTACACAAGAGGCAGGCACTGAGAGACCCTTTACAGGTGAGTTACACACAATACAATAATAATAACAACCACAATTTAACCATATTTCTTTTTTTTATTTTCTTACTTACAATCATATTTCATTATTATCCACATATTGTGACATCATCATATTCATATTCATCTCATCGTCGTCGTCATTATCATCATCATCATTATCATTGTCATCATCAACATTGTCATCAGGTTGCTATAATAAACACTATGAAAAAGGCGTCTATCAATGCATTGTCTGCCATCAGGATCTCTTCAGTTCGGATACTAAATATGATTCCGGTTGTGGTTGGCCCGCATTCAACGATGTACTCGATAAGGGTAAAGTGACATTGCATCGTGATGCCAGTATTCCAGGTAATTATTGATTGCTTTCCATCTCCTTTTAATTTAGATTGAGTTTACTTGATTTACAAATTTATATATAGAAAAAAAAAATATTTTTCTTTGTTGTTTGCAAACGCGTTTTTTAGTTGTGCTTTTCTTTTAATTAATTTAATTAAAAGCAAATTAATTTGTTTGTTGCAAGAATTTAAATAAAAAAAAAAAACTGTTATTTTGCTCAGCTTTAATGTAGATGCTTTGTTAGGCTTGAAATGTAAATTTAATAGATGCCAAATTCATATAAATTGCTCAAAATTACTTGTAGAGGCAGATAGCACATTGTTATGTTTTGGTTTTTTTTCTTTACAGACTAGAAATAATCATCATCATAGTGATAGATAGATTCATCCAATATAATGTTCAAACGATTCTCTTAGTTAGGTTCGATTTGTTTTTGACTATTTATCGCCCTTCCCAAATCTATATTAGACTTTTGAAAATATATTTTTTAAAATAGATTTGAGAGTAATATGTGAGGTATATCAACATTAATAATAATTCGAGCAAATCAACTTATATTAATATTTAAATAAATATCTTAAATCAAACATTTAGATTTCCAATATTCTACTGAAGATGCTTAATATTTGTCTAAGTTTGAAAGAGAGAAATACCATAAATATACTTCCAACAGTTTAGAAATATGGATATTAGAATTCGTAAGAAAAAAGGGCTTTAAATATGTTTCATTTATAATTTTCAATTTAAAACAATTCAATATTAATTTGTTCGTATGTTATGCGCTGCCATAGTGTTCATCTGATTGCATTGAAATTGCATGAATTTGTATGGTTGATTTCCGGCTTGAACATAGGATAGTTTTGGTCCCCGTTCACGGGATCCGGGATATTCAAAAAACCTCAACTCTACAAAAATTAACTAAAATAGAACTTTAATTTTTTGGTACTCAAACTGTGTTTTTTGTTGATACTCGAAAGTGTAACAGAGACAATATAGTGATGCTAAGAAAGGACACAACCCATGCGAAGCATTGTCGGGTAGGCTAGTTCATTATCAAAATCAGATTGGGTATAGATGGATTTAAATATATATAGATTATAGATATATTGATAGATAGAAGATGGATGTATATATGAATGGATAGATGAATATATAGATGGATAGAAAGAAGATGGATGGATAGATAAATGAATGGATAGATTGATAGATAGATACATAAATAGGTAGATGGATGGATAGATAGATGTATGGAAAGATGGATTGATAAATGGATATATAGTTGGATAAAAAAATAAAAGATCCAAGGCAATTTAATGTAAAAAGATAATATGACAACTTGGAATTAAATGGTCAAATGGAGTAGTATTTTATAATGATAATTTTTAGAAAATTTAAAGAATTTGATAAACATTAAAATTGTTAGGAGTTATACCAAGTTAAAAGGTCCTTAATTTCAATTAGAACTGCTTCAATGGAACTTGGTTTGTTTTTAGCATCAAGTGCCTGAATGAGACATTATCAAGTGATGGTCATTACCCTAAAGTTAGGATCAATTATAAATATCAATTCTTTTGCCAAGATAGAATTTCTATTCCAAAACAAAAATTGGATTTCCTTTACATTTCTTTTATTAACAAATTGCAAAATGTGTTTTGTGTCTTATTCAATTTTTCACTGACTTTTATTTTATAATTTCTATTTATTTGTTTTGTTATTATGTTTTGTGTTTTGTTTGCAAAAAATGTTGATCTTTGTTGCTGTCGTTCGCTTGTTGCAATAAAATTAAAAAAAAAAAAAAAAAAAATTGAAAATAAATGGTTGAATTGGTTTTTGAGAATGATGTGATGAATTTGTAAAAGTAGTAGTCCTTCTTTTTCTGTATGATGTCTGTTCTGTTCCTGTTCAATTGTGCAAAGTGCTTGCGCAAACAGTTAATAAAACGTTGTATTGTTGTGTTACTCCAATTTGAGTGTCCTGTGCCTTGTGTGTTTGTTTGTGTTTACGTTACTAATAAACCGGAAACCTAATTGAGTATCTCTATCTCTATCCAATTTTTTCAAATCTTCCTTTAAAAAAATAATCGAATCGAATCGATCTTAATATGAATCAAAATCCAAAAATGGGAATTAAAAAAAAAAAAATAAATTATTGAAAAAAAAAAATAATTTTTCCTTATTCAAAAAAAATTAAAATTTTTTTGCACAAAAACAAAAAAAAAAAAATTTTTAAATATTTCTATATGAAATAATAAAAATAAATAATTTATATAATAAAAATAAAAAAAAATTAAATAAAATACTAAAATACAGTAGTAATTTCGAAAATGTTAGGCATGGTACGCACCGAGGTGCGTTGCTCCAAATGTTCGGCACACATGGGTCATGTATTTGATGATGGACCTGCACCGAAAAATCTACGTTATTGCATTAACTCGGCCTCAATTGATTTTGTGCCCAACCAAACCATTAAACCATCAGCAACAACAACGTCCAAGAAATAATTTCATTTTATTTGTACAATATAGAAAAATAAATAAGTAAAAATAAAAAAAAAAACAGAACTTGGCTTATTTTATTATTAATATGTAGAAAAAGAAAAAAATTATTAAAATAAAAAAAAAATAGAAATACTTTTGTGCTCAGTTTTTTTGTTAGTTAAAAAGAAAAACTTACAGAAAATGTTTAAATTGTTTAGGCAAATAAAAAATTGTATTCAATATTTAAATGAAATATTAATTTTTTTATATGGTGCTAAAATGAAAAAAAAAAAAATAAATAAATAAAGAAAAATATTAATTTATTAATATTTTCTTTTTTATTATATTTATATAATTTTTTACGATATATTTTATTATCGTTTTATCGTTTAAAAATCAAACATTCTTTAATCACAGAAAATAGTTTTCAAATAATTTTTATTATTGTGAATTTCATAAGATTATTTTTTATTTATTTATTATACTTATTTATTTCTCAAAATGGGTGTTCATGCTGCTTGGTTCATAAAGAATTAATAGTGTTTTCTGTTGTTTTACAACAGAAATATTGTAACACTTTACACTTGTTGGTATAAATAATGATGATTACATTCTATATTAAAGCAGGACCCAAATAGTTTATGAGGAAGAAGACTTTCTTTTTTGCCATTTTTATTTGTTTGTCTGTTTCAAGTTATTTCATAATGTTTGTAAATCTTGTCTAGCTTTCGCTTATGCCACAGAGATCATTCCGAAGATAACCCAAGTTCGGTAGATCGGTTTAATCCTGAATAAATGACTAAGCTGGTATGCCCAAGTATAATCCATCATAGAAAATTGTTGAAGGTAGACAGTCAGTCCAATCAGTAAACTTTCTTCATTATAAATTTCAAATTCCAGTAATCAGAGAATCTAACTCACCAGGCAATTTTGTTAGAGAGATTATATCTCTGATTCCTAGAATTTATATTCATTATCTAAGAATTGAGACATGAGTTAAATATTAATAGTGTATCATGTATCACATACTGAATGGTTGGCAGACCAAGAAATTGGAAAACGTGCTTTAACTTGACTATTCTTGCTTACAAAAAATATCTGATAAAAATTGGAACTCTTAGCAAAAATATTAATATTCTACAGAAATACCAGAAGAAACGAGTAGATTTAATGAGGGTACTTGTTGCAAACTCTATGATAATTTAAATATAAGAGAATGGATTAAAAAAAAAAAAATCTACAATACTTTCTATTAAGAAGATATATAAATACAAATAATACATTCTACATATGAGCCCAACAAAAAAGATTTTGTGCAGAAAATGATTGTACAATTGATAAATTTGCGAAATGTAGCAATCCAATATTCCGAATTCTTTAACAATACAAATGGAGCCTGCAATTATTAGATCGGATTATTAAATTCCTAGTGTATGTCCAAAGAAGACTATCAGAATAAAAAAACTTTAAAGACTCATGTGTAAAATATTGTATATACTTCAAATTTCATCAAATTATATCATCATACTTACTAGATTCCCGGGCAGACGTTGTCCTGCCTCTCCTTTCCAAAAAATTAATGGATACTGATTAGTTGGCCTGATGATTTTTGATTTTTTTTTTTAGATTTTTTAGCTGTTCTTTTGGGATTATCTTTTTTCCTAAACCTTCTCATGAATAATTCGGTCAATTGGTGCAAACCGTATGAAAATTCGTTCAATTGTTTTGAGTTTATACAAACATACGCTGCGGGGACTTTTTTTTATAATATTTTTGGATATACGTATAAGATAAACTGAGGTTGACTTAGGGTATCAAGACCAGCCCATTTCATTTAGACCCGTTATGATGCCACTGGAAAGAAGGAAAGTATACGAAGCGGGAGTGAGGTGCATAGAGTAGATGGTATAGGAAGGATAAACCGCCTTTCTTTCAGTTGCCAAAGAATCGAATGCGGAGAGAGGTTGACTGTCCCTTGCCACGATTTAAAGTAAAAATCTAATAGAATAATTGTATTAATAATGTTATTTGTGCTTACTATTTATATCAACAGATGCTGTGAAGTGTCCTAAATCTTTGGTTTAACCAAAGTTAACAATTCAATATCTATAATTTTTTTTTTTTATCAATGTTAACACAATGTACAGTCATAGACATATCGATGTATGGTCAATAGTTTTCTTTCTCTCTCTCCATAATGGAGAAATCTAGTGTTGTACCATAATAATAAAATAATAATAAAAAATTTGTCCCAAAACCAAATAAATAAACAGCTAAAAAGCGTTGCTTATTTTTATATTATTTAATTAATTTCTTGTTTAAATAACATTTAAAGATTAATCCAAATAAATTTGTGGAAGAGGATTTTTTTAAAAATGGAATATTTTTCCTATTTTATTGATCTTTAAGTGTTTGAATTTGTTTTTGGTTTTTACATTAACCAGTGTTTCTTTTTATTTTAATTATTATAATTATTTATCCTTTTTTATTTTTTTTTTTAAATGAAATTTATTTTAATTTACAATATTATACAATTTTTATATAGAATACCAAAACAAATTTTCTTATTTGTCGACAATATAAATAATGAATATTTTTCGTATATTTTTTTCTATTTCTCTTTTTTTCGCTTTAACTAAATGTCTCTGCCTTGTTGGGGGGTCTCTAACATCACACACCATATTACTACTACATAAAATTATTGAATTAATTGTATACAAAATATATATATATATTTACATATATACAAAAACAATCACAAACATGCAAATTGTGTTACTACATATAAAATAATATTTAATATAAAATTTAATTGGTTTTGTTCCATTCATTTTTTTATTTGCTTTTGTTTAAAAATCAAATCATTGAATCACTAACCACACACACACACACACATACATATGTGCTTTATTAAATATATTAATATTGTATTAATAAATATTTATATATACAAAATAATTGTTAAAAATATTAATAATAATAATAAAAAAAAAAAAACATTTTGCAAAAATCATCATTATTTTCATTTTATTTAATTTAATTTATTTATTATTTTCATTTGAATAATTTTGATTCTCTATTAATTTTGCATTCATCATAAAAAAAAAAACTTTTGTTTCTTCATTGATTGCACTTTCTTCTCCATCGATCGCTCGTTATCTTTCCTTGTTATGTTTTTGTTCTCTTCATCACCTGTGTTTGTTTATCACCTGTTTGTCTCTTCTTTTCTCTACTCTACTATTCCGTTTAATGACCTTGCGCTGCTTTTGTCATTCTTCATACTTCACTTTTGCACTTTTGATTTTGTCTATACTTCTATTTGTTTCTCTTAATTTTCTTCATACATTTTGCAATTTTGTTTAATTTTCATTTAATTTAAATTAATTTGAAAAAAAAAAATTATTAAAAATTTAATAAAAAATAACTAAAATGCAACAAACAATAAAAATTGTAAAATAAATATCACAACAACAAAATAAAATTTATATTGCAACAACAACCAAATCTTATTCTCCTGCAAATGCAAATGCTGCAAATACAAAAAAAAAAAAAAAAAAATAAAATAAAATGCAACAAAAAACAAACAAAAATTTCCAATTAATCAAATTAATTTATCACAAAAAATAATAATAAAAAACAAAAAATACAATTAATAAATTAAAAAAATTGTGCAAAAATACAAATACAAAAAGGGGGTAATATTTTACTACTAATTAAACATCCAGAACGCATACGCACAGAGGTCCGCTGCGCCCGTTGCAATGCCCATATGGGTCATGTCTTTGAGGATGGTCCAAAACCAACGCGCAAACGTTATTGCATCAATTCAGCGTCAATTCTTTTTGTATCTGCCGATGAACTGAATGGTCATCAAGCCACATCAACGGCAACTTCACCTGCTCCACCAGCACCTGCACCCGTGCCCATTGCCCAACAATAACAGGTACCAGCAGCGCCAGTAGATGCTTTGGAAGAGAAGCAGAAGCTTGTGAAGGAGGAGGAGAAGAAGAAGTAATGTGCAACAATTAAAGATGCCAATGATGATGACGTGATGATGATGATGAATTTAATTAAGTATAAAAACGAAATGCAACGAAAATCATCTATTAATTTGTTTTTAACGAAAGAACGAAAAAAAAGAATCATATTATTTTTGATATTTCTATTATAAATGTATTTGTTTTATCTTTAACTTAACAACAACAATTTATGTGTATGTATCCCTAACAAATAATATTGTATTTAAATAATAATTTTTATCTTTCAAAAACTGATGATGATGAACAAGAAAAGTAAAAAGCAAATCAACAACAACACACATGTGGCCAATTAATATTACTACTGTACTACATACAAATTTATATTGTTATAAATCAAGAAATACTATGTACACTAAATGTATATGTAATAGATGCTTATCTCGTATTTTTGATTTATTTTTTTTTTTTTGTTATTAGTATGATATTCAAAATACAATTTAATATTCTATCAAATTCTAAAATGAATGAAAGTAAGAAAGTTTTGTTATAAAAAAAAAAAAGAAAAAGAATGAAATGTTTAAGTTCTTCTCACAGATTATGTATTATAATTGTGTCCTGTGTAAATATCAGTAACAATATTTTCCTCTTGATTTTTTGTTTTGTATATTTTATATAACAAATAAATTGTATTTTTGTATAGTACAAAACAAAATGTTATTATATTTCTTTTATGGTCATCAAGTCTTATCTTTAGAGGTTGCGAAGTTGGGCATAAAAAAAAATCAGAGTTGGAGTGTCATAAAGCAATGTGTTAGGGCCAATTCTCTATACGCTTTACACTTCTGACCTTTTGACTCCAAACGATGATAGCTACATACGCTCATGACACAGACTCTCTGACGCCGCACTCCGATCCAGCCGCTTCCTCATAAATTTTGGAGAGCTAGATAAACATAATGGAGCCACGGCGAAAGATGTGGAATATTGGCATCAAAGCAGATGATTCACACATGCTACCTTCACTCTTGTCCCAGTCCAACTATTAAGGGACAACATACCAACCTACACCTAATCCAAGTACCTCGAATTGACACTTAATAGGCTGTTGACCTGGGAACCCCATATTTAACATATTACATTATATTATTCTTTAAATCGGATTTTTATGAAACGAGGAAATATTTAAATTTCTTCAGTTTAAAGTGCTGCCCATTTGTTATTTATCATTTGTAATATGGCAACTCTTTGTCTTACAAGTAGCAGCTTTTAAAATGAAAAAGCATAATGAAAGCTGTTTGTATGGGAAAAAGTTACTTAAAAAGCACGTGTATATTACGTAAAGAAGAAGACTTAACAAAACTATCTCTGGTTATTTGTGGTGGTCAATCTCTGGAAACTTTCGAAAATTCTCTCGTGTTTTTTGTTGGTAGTGAGTGTAGTGTGATTGACAAGTAAAAAACAAAAAACTTAATAACAAAGGAACATGGAATTCTCTCGCAGCACATTTGAGGTGGCATGAGAGGTGAGTGTGTTTTTGTTCTAACTATCTAAGAGAGTATCTAGTATTAGATGGAGAGAGTTTGTTGTTTTTTTTTTTAATATAGTGAGCGCAATAGATTTGACATTCATTTGCCGGCGGCAGCTTTTCATCAGCTGCATGAAGGCATTTCACCGCTTTATTCATTTCTGCTGTCCGCTGTTATAAACATTAAATTATCTAACTAAGACAATACAAGGCAGAGATACAATGACATTCTACTGAGTAACAACACTTTGATTAATAAATAAACGGTTAACTCAAGACAAAACAGTTGACTTAAATAAATTATTATAAGCGGCAAATAAAAATTTATAAGAAAACAAACAAAAATGCATATTTCAAATGAGATTAGATAAAAATAAATAAATTGTGTGTGTGTTTGGTGTGTTGAGGTGTTTGCAACAACATCCGGCGACATCAAACTCTAAAATTGCCTGCAATTTAAATTGATATTTTTATTTTTTTTGGAATTTAGATGTGATTCTTGGAAAAAGGCGCTGCTACGCACAGATTAAGATTTATTATTTTGTTTAAATGCATACTGGTGATTATATTCGTTGTTATCGAATAATTTCGAAATGTAGCAAAACAGAAAAACAAAATAGAAAGTGAGAACAACAACAACAATAACATCTAGTTAATGTCATGAGGTGCAAAAAAAAAAACGGCTGAAGCAACACACTAACAAAAAAGCAAAGTGTAATAGACAAAAAACAACAAGAACAAGAAACATAATATTCAGATATTGAGAATTATACTAAAATCAACAATAATAAGAAAACAAATACAACAAGTGCAAGAATAGTACGTAAGTACTCATATACAACTGTGTTACGTATGTGGGACGACAGACATGTGAACTTATGCGCATGACGTCTAACTGAACTTTCAATATTCGCCTCGATGCTTTCCTCAACTGACGTGATTTTAACGTATTTTCAATTGAATTTCGCGACCAACGCAACCACAGCAGTTTCAATTGTGATTTCAGTTTAGTCTCAAGTGGTGAGTGGTGGCAGTGGCACAAACCAAAATCAAAAGAATAATCAACAATGAAGGAGTGGTTAACTGTATCATGTTTGCTATGTGTCTTTGGATTTGTACGCGAAATTCGACCATCGGAACCATATATAACGGAATTTATGTTCGGAGAATGGCATAATTTTACTGAAGAACAGGTAATTGTATACACATACTTACATACATAATTCTAATGTGGGGGTTTTCGTAAATCATTTCATCAATTCTCATTCAAAATTTTCAATTTGCGTTGCGTTGCAATGGTCTGAATCTGTCCATAGAGTCTTCTACTTTTTGTTCTACACACATAACATGCATTTTTTTTAATAAAGATATTTGGTGTTGATAAAAATTTCGAGATTAATGCTTCTACAGAAGAACCGCGCAAGCGTCAAAGTCGTACGAAAGTCGTGTGTAGCATGAAGTCCCCCCATTTTTCACTTGCCGCTCATTTCGTTTGGTTGTCGGTTTAATTAGTAATTTATAAGAACTGTATATTTATACTCTTCACGCAGTAAATAGTATTATAAGTTTGTCATGAAGTTTGTAACATACATCGGAGATCCAATAAAGTTCTTCATCAGCGCGACGAGACGAGTGGATATAGCCATGTCCATATGTCCGTCTGTCTGTATGTATGCAAACTAGTCCCTCATTTTTTGAGCTAGAGTGCTTGGCATGGAGCTTTCTTTTTTTCCATACGCAGTACATTTGTCCAAATCGGTCTACTAGGGGGGGTACCTCCCATACAAACCTGCATCCAAATTCATGTTCTTATTAGAAAAACTTTTTTATTTTTTGTACCATAGACAATTTGGACACTATAAGTGTGATCCATAGCCTCCAACCTTATAAATTTATAAAAGAGCCTCAGACCACTTACTGGGGCGTGAAGAGTATTACAACTTCGGGTCAGTCTTTTTTTATATTTTTTTTTTTTTTATTATTTTTTTTTTTATTATTTTTGATTTTATCATTTGTAATTTATAAAATCTGATTCTTGTTTGATTTGCGGGAATATGTGATAAGTCTATAAATAGAGCAACGAATTATCGTGTGAAATTTCATATGAAACTTGGAAAACCCGCTATCTTTTAGTAAAAAAAAGAAATACATGTAAGCCAATGAATTGTTGTGAAATGCTTTGAGTGGCTTAAGCGTCTTGGCCAATAAGATGGTGAAAAATTTGGTGACATCTGATTCAATTTGATCTGTTCAGAAAATTTACAAAACAAAGCCAAGTCATTAATTTCGTTATATTATAGCCACATCTAATCTTCTTCTATCTTTAGTTTAGATTAGATTGAGTAAAAGGGTGGGAATTAATTACACCTCGTCACCGTGGCATCCAATGGACCTATTGTAACAACCCTCGTGATAACAGTTCTTCCGATATCCTGTTATTCGTCAAAAATTCCAGAATCATCTTTCCAGATACTGGGAACCCAAATAGCGGCGTCTGGTCCAAATTAGATCCTCACTTAGATCCGTGTCAGTCATTAGTTCTATCTTTATCTTTACATATAATAAAATCATAGACTGAAAGTGTTTATGCGCGCAGCACGTAAAAGTCACTTATTGAATTGAATATTGATTTACTGAAAGATAACAAGTTTTATTGTCAGAAACATATATCATTTCTTTAATCAAAAATGACCTACAGAATTCTTGAAAATGGGTGGATCAAATTTTTAATATAAAGCTTAGAAACAACTCCTTGGAAACATATTTTCCTATATAGACTTTCTTATGATACTACCTTTGATGATATTAACAGGCTTCCAAGTCTACTGTGAAGGTTAGTGTACATAAATTAAATTTTTCACAACCAAGGGATATTTCGTTGTTTAAGATTAGCATGCCTTCCGAATCTTTCGACGCAGTGTTTAATCCGAAATTCTGTTCTCCATATATGGTTCTTCATCAATTTATACAGAAGAAATGGTACTTACTAGTTCACCTTCGGCTCCAAAAAACTATCTTCCTACCTTCAGAATATCTCTATAATATATCAGAATGTTAGAGGTTTATTGTCCAAGCTTAATAATTTGTGTAGGGATTGTTTCTCCTTTGATGTTGCAGATGTTATAGCGTGGACATACTTTCACTCTGGTATTCTTAGTAATGAACTTTTCTGTTAAAATTTCGTCACAGATTGCCCTATTTGCCGCGGAGGCGTTGTCCTCATTACTGTTGTTTTTCAGTTTCGAACAAAATTTATTGATCTAAACTGTTCAGCCAATATTGAGGTTATTTTTGTCTCATGAATCTGTTTATATATTGGCGTTTTATATTCCGCCTAATTCCAATTTGGAAACTTATATGAGTCATGCTAGAGCTATTAACTGTGTCAATAACATTTTTCGTGACCGTGACTCATTTATCGTGCTAGGCGATTTTAATCTCCCATTCATTTCTAACTGGAAAGATTCAGAGCTTTGTCAACAGATGCCTGCGGCGTATTCTCAGGGTGTGGTGGCCGAATGTCATCAGCAATGACGTCATATATAAAAAATGCAAGTTGGAACCTTTGGCCAACTGTACCAAACTACGAAAATGGAGATGGATAGGCCACACATTGCGAAAAGATGCCACAGAAGTTTGCCGACAAGCTTTTGACTGGAACCCCCAATGAAGCCGTAAGAGGGGTCGCCCTAAGACCACGTGGAGGAGATCCTTACAAAAAGAAATCGACGAATGCGAAAAATCGTGGAACGAATTAAAGATGCTGGCAAAAAACAGGATCAGATGGAAATGCTTTATTGAGGCCCTATGCTCCAGAGGGAGATACAGGAAATGATGATGATTCATTTCGTGGTCCTATTTTGGTAGGAGAGTACTAGCAAAGCACGCCGGGACAGCTAGTAATACATATAATATATACTGTTCTTGACAGGAACATTTTTGTAGATAGCTTTCACTAGGGTTCACCAATTAAAAGTTATATGGGTTTGGATAGAAGCACGGTTTATATATTATGTACTTGTTTTCTTTTTTAGGTTTATCGTGAAATATATCCATTTGGTACATATTCTTATTTGGCTCAATTAGTTGTGGTCTTCTTGATTACAGATCTCTTTCGGTAAGTATGATACACCGTAGATATTTGTCTTTGCACTTCATTCTTATTCTTAATTTTCCATTTATTTCCTTTCACAGATATAAACCTTTGATTATTACTATCGGTGCTACTGGTGTTATAGTATGGAGTATGCTTATATGGACATCATCTATGGCTGCTATGCAGACATTGGAATTTTTTTACGGTACTTATATGGCAGCTGAAGTTGCCTATTTTACTTATATTTATGCTAAAGTGGATAAAAAATACTATCCACGTGTAACTTCACATACCCGGGCAGCTAATTTTGCTGGCAAATTGGTTGGGGGTATAACGGCTCAATTACTTATCTATTATGAATTGATGAACTACAAAGAACTGAATTATATAACATTGGGAAGTAAGTTGGTATTTTTTTTTTATATAAATATGAATCTCTTAATTCAATTTCCTTTACTATTTCAGCACAGATATTTGCTATGGTTTGGGCTTTTGGCCTACCAAAAGTTGATAAAAGTTTATATTTTCATCGTGAAGCTTATCTCACAGAACGTCGTAGCTCTATTAAATCGAACAAAAGTGTTAATTCCTATCAAAGTGATACCGGAACACAAATAGTTACTACCTCAGCATTTCAATTAATTTGGCAACATTTCCGTAATGCTTACTCCAATTTACGGGTCGTGCAATGGAGTCTTTGGTATGCAATTAGTTTTTGTGGTTACTTTCAAGTTGCCTCCTATGTGCAAGTACTTTGGAAAGATATCAAACCTGAACAGGAAGTGGCATGGAATGGTGCCGTGGATGCTATTTTAACAGCTCTTGGTGCTTTGAGTGCTCTGGCAGCAGGTTACTTGCATGCTGGTCTCTTGAAACCAAGAACAAGTTTATTATGTTTGGCAGTATTTTCTGCTTTGGAAGGTGGTTGCATCTTAATGATTTGTTGGACACAAAATATTATGATATCCTATGTTGGATTCATATTATTTGGTGCTCTATATGCATTTTCCATAACAGTAACAAGGTGATTTTATACCTACATTTTTATACTTAAAAATCTATAATAATCTTTTAATTTTCCAGTGCTGAAGTTGCTCGTCATCTGGAAGAAGATAGTTTTGGTCTAGTTTTTGGTTTCAATACACTAATCGCTTTAGTATTACAAACAATTTTAACAATTGTTGTAGTTACTGATGCTGGTCTTGCGCTGAATATAGTAGACCAGTATATGGTTTATGCCTTTTATTTCATTGTTACTGGATTAATATATTTCATATCTGTCATAGTCGAGTATATTATTGACCATCGGTCTAAAGCAAAAGAGAATATTATTGATGTTGTTCAATAATAATGAAACTTAAGTAGACATGTATGTACTCGTATGTATGTACTTATGTATATAGAAGTAAGAATATAATTACAAATTATAATTTAGTTATTAATATGAGAAATAGCGACTCTCAGGAAATTAGAAAAGTGCTGGACCAGACTTGAGTGGGAATTGAACCTGCGACTCTATGATATCTGCTTGAGGCACTAAACTTATGTAAACAAATTAAATGTGTGATTGTTTTGATAGTGAATTCAAAAGATTAGACGCACAAAATGAAATCTTAGCACCAATGGAAAATATTTTATAGTTTTATACAACATATCCGAGTATATATATATTTTTTTTAATTAAATAACTTTTGTTTTAATAAAATGTATTATTAAATTTAGTCTTGTAAGTGGAATTTGGTATCACAAAATAAAGTACAACTGCCTGTTTGTTATGGATAACAATAAGTGAATCAAACCAAAGGAAACTAAAATAGACTCATACATTGATTTCTTGCCATGAGGAAGTAGGTTAGGTAAGGTAATACAGTTTGGCCAAGGTCACGCATAGACCCAGATACCAGATGGAGTACCTATAAGAATCGTTTTACCGTTTGGTAGTGTTGTTGGGAAATCCTAGCAGTTGATTTACTTCCTGTTTAGAAATATCACTTAGATATCTAAACCGTGAAGCTCCTAGGTACTTTTGTCGAGTACTCATAAATGCCGGGTAGAAACATAGGAGATGTTCCATGGTTTCCTTATCTTCCATACACTTCCTGCACCTTTCACTGTCAGTAAGTTTTAATTTGAATGCGTGCACCGCTATCATGCAATAACCGGTTAAGACGCCTATCAATGGTCTACAGCTCGTACAACTCAGCTCTATAACATATTCAGCGAATTTTCCTGTAGCTATTCTGTAGTTGCTAAGATTTCGCTTTCCAGATTGTTGTACATATTCTGCTTGTTGGCTGGGACCAGTGTTGGTATTTTTTCTTTAATACCAACACTGGAATTTATAATTTTGGTGGCTATGGGTCAGACACTTATAGTGTGCAAATTTTAAGTCGATAGTACAAAAAAAAAAAGGTTTTCTAAAAAGAACTTTCATTTGGATCCCGGTTTGTATGAGAGGTACCCCTCATAGTAGTCCGAGGGTCTTGAAACTTTCATGGTTTGTGGATATGGATCAGAGACTTATAGTGTCCAAATTTCAGTTCAATAAGTCAAAAAACAAAAAACTTTTTCTAATAAGAATTTTAATTTAAAAAGGGGTTTGTGTGGGAGGTACCAACCCTAGTGGTCCGATTGAGCTGATTCACGAACTTGATCGGCGTTTGGTAAAAAGAAACCTATGTACAAAATTTCAGCTTTCTAGCTCAAAAACTGAAGGACTAGGAGTGCGAACAGACGGACAGACGGACATGGCTAAATCGAGTTGATTGATCTCATCGACCTAATCACAAATATATATACTTTATGTGGTCTGCGATGTCGCCTTCTGTGTGTTACAAACTTCATGACAAACTTATAATACTATTCACAAATGTGAAGAGTTTAAAAAATTTTAAAATTAAAGCATAAATTTGTTTCAATGTTAATATGCCGTATGTCAATATGTCATTAAGTGTACTTACCCCGTTTCTATATTTAATTGCAAGTACTTGCTGTGCATTTCTGTTCGCTTAATATTTCCGCCAGAATTTTTATTAATGATTTTTTTTTTTTTTTAATTAAAAAATAAATATAAATAAAAGAAAACAACATTTGAATTTATTTAACTTTTATGTTTATTTTATCAATTGGATTTGTGCACCATAACCTTCTACTTATACGAGTATTGAAATGAATCTGGTGTGTATATTATACGAGTATATTACATAGTTTTTGTAATGTTTACTTCTCTAGCTCCTCCTCGATTTTATCTATAAACAAATAAAGATTTATACAAAAAATGGCAAGACTGATTCCCTCAGCGATGCTAAACATTTACTTACAACGTTCATTCACATACTCGTATTTTATGAGTTCATAAATTCGATAATCAACTATAATGAATAAAGAGTCTATATAAAAAATAATTTCATATAACAAAAAATTGGTTGATTAGATAAATAAAACATACATTTGCTGCAGCAATTGTCAACGTTAGCAGAGAGTTTTTAAAATTTGTTTGCAATTCTTACCGACGATATCTGATTATTTTAAAATTAGTCGAGTTCTACGCTATGTTCTTCTTAGTCAAAAGTTGTGGAGAGTTAAAATAAATGAATCTTTAATCGGTTTATTAAAATTGTTTTGTTTAACATTAATCAGCCGTTGCTATTAAGTGATTATTATCATTAGATACACTTCTCATAATGGAGGAGTGGTTAACTATATCATGTCTACTATGTATTTTTGGATTTGTCCGAGAAATTCGTCCATCAGAATCATATATAACAGAGTTTATGTTTGGAGAATGGCATGATTTTACCGAGGAACAGGTAATCCAATTTTTAATAGGTTAAGCCCCAATAACCTTTCGCATAAGATGCTTTGTTATGAAAACTGTTTAATCAATATAAAATTTATGTTTGCACAGTTGTTAGATTAGTACGAGTATATACGAGAAATATGTAGTACATACATGGTTTTTGTTATATTTTTCAGGTTTACCGCCAAATATATCCCCTAGGCATATATTCATATCTTGGACAATTGGTTATTGTCTTTTTGATTACCGATTTCTTAAGGTACTTAGTATATTTGTAATTAGAAGATTGATTGAGATAATATGTAATTGATTTTCTAGGTATAAACCCCTTATTATTACTTTGGGAGCAGCAGGAGTCATAGTATGGAGTTTGTTTATATGGACCTCATCTCTAGCAGCCATGCAAACTTTGGAATTCTTTTATGGCACCTATTTGGCAGCTGATGTTGCTTACTATACTTATATTTATGCTAAGGTCGATAAGAAATACTATCCACGTGTAACTTCTCATACAAGAGCGGCTATATTTGCTGGCAAAGTGGTTGCAGGTGTAACATCACAACTTCTTATCTCTTTTGAAGTGATGAATTTTAAGGAACTTAATTATATAACTTTAGGAAGTAAGATGAAGTATAATAATGAATTAGCGTAATATTACTTAATCTATTGTTATTTGATCTTTTTGTAGCACAAATCTTTGCTATGTTTTGGGCTTTTGGCTTACCAAAAGTGGATAAAAGTTTATATTTTCATCGCAAAGAAAAACGTCGTAATTCTGGAATATCAGAAAATAGCATTACTTCCGGCAACAATGAAGATCAAAAACAATCAACATTCAATCAACAACCAAAGGCTTTTCAATTACTTTGGCAACATTTTCGAAATGCTTACACAAATATTCGTGTCATTCAATGGAGTCTTTGGTATTCCCTAGGATTTTGTGGTTATCTACAAGTGATTTTCTTCATGCAAGTACTTTGGAAAAGCATTAAACCCCCTGATGCAGTGCCTTTGAATGGGGCAGTAGAAGCAGTTTATACAACCTTTGCTGCACTAAGTGCCCTTGCTGCTGGTTATCTGCATGCTGGTCGCTTGAAACCAAGATCAAGTTTATTGTGCTTAGCCGTACTTTCAATATTACAAGGTGGCTCCCTTTTATTATGTTGCCGGACTCAAGAGATAATAGTATCCTATGTGGGCTTTGCCTTATTCGGAACACTTTATGCTTTTGCCATAACAATGGTCAGGTAAATAAACTTAAAACTTCCAGGAGTATTTCTTATATATACTATGTACTCTTTATTGTAGCTCTGAGATTGCACGTCATCTGGAGGAGGAAAGTTTTGGTCTAGTCTTTGGTTTTAATACCTTTGTAGCTCTTATATTTCAAACAATACTTACAATTTCTGTCGTTTCGGATGCTGGCTTGGCGCTAAGCATTATTGGCCAGTATACGGTTTATGGAGTTTATTTTATTATTATTGGAGGAATCTATCTAATATCGGTTGTCATTGAGTGTGCTTTCATAAAGGAGGCACATGCTGAAAATAGTATTACTGATATTGGTCAGTAATAAAAAAAAAATTAATACAGAAATACTGAGTGTGTTTCCTTGATGCCTTCAACATTTAGAGATATCACCATATACATATATTTGTCTAATTTCATGCAGAAAATAGTGAAACTGTGAAACCCAATTGTACTCTATTTGTGTTGTTATAGATTTGTTTACAATGTATAAGAAGAAGTGTCAATTAGTTTTATGTTTGTCTGGAACTGATTTATTTCCCAGAAAATCAAGAAATTTTCTTTTTTTTACGGAGTACGAAGTAACTACAACATCAGCAAGGAGTTGTAGAATTTCACCTAGAAAGAGATCCTCCGTTATTGGAATTTTTTAGAATACGTTCATGTTTTTGAAGCATTCATCATAGATCTATTGGGCTCAAGTTTAGATGCTGCCGCCAGTACATAAAGATATTCCTAGATTTTACGCCGATCAAATACAAAAGTACCCTTAAGACATAAGTATCAAACATTGGCTGGGGATTGAAGTATACTAAGTCAAATATTGTGAAAGTTGCGTCCACGGCGGAGATCAGCTGCGTGAAACCTCTTCAGACGTCTTCAACAATCATGGTAAATCAATTCAGAAGTAAGTAAGTATTTTTATGAGATATCAACCGATCGTTGAGTGACTTTGAGTACAGCAAGGAATAGACTAACTTTTGTACCCAGACCCCCA
Organism: Amiota mariae; assembly: GCA_035041805.1. Taxonomy (NCBI): domain Eukaryota; kingdom Metazoa; phylum Arthropoda; class Insecta; order Diptera; family Drosophilidae; genus Amiota; species Amiota mariae. Next base: position 4,427,580 of record JAWNKV010000170.1, on the reverse strand, counting down.
CACATTAAGGGACTTTACAAAATTAGAATATTTTTTTTTTTTTTAATATTTACCTAATTGAAACTCTACTTTCTTCATTGCCCCCGGGTCCCCACACAACTAAATGCGGCCCTTTATAAACATCAAAAAGATAATGCTTATTGAAGATAAGAAGATTAGAAGAATAGGAGAAAATGCAAAACTAAACAACGGGATTTTTTGGGTTTTGTTTGTGATCTTTTATAGTTCCACTACTTCGTCCAACTATTTATTTTGGCATTTGTTCCAGGTTCTGTTGTTATTGCTTAATTATTGTTGATGATATTTTTTGTTGGTGTAGATTTTGTTGTTATTATTTTCAAAGTATCAATTACAGTTAAACCTCGATTATTCAGGTCTCCATTAATGAAGAATGTCTCTTATTCTGGATGCTATGTAAATCATTGATTTTAACTGTGATTTCCCATTGTTACACTTACTTGATTTCATTCACCTCTTCAATGCATTCAGTTTGGGAAGAAATGAACAGATACATTAATAAATACAATGATCGGCTGAACTCTCACAAAAATCAAATTGCTGCTGAACACGTAAACCATTATTGTCATAGGTGCCTTAGGAGACTTCACCCTGGTGATCTCCATCGTGGTTATATCTATTACCATATTTGACGATTTCTAAATTTTAATAATTTCAATGATTAAAATTTTGTTTTTCCTCAGTTCACTTCTGTATTTTATTGGCGTAAAAAATGTAAAAAATAAAAACTACTTCTTCAATTAATCATCATTTAAGTTTGATCTATAAATGTATATATCTATTTCAGGGGATTGGACTGGAGTAATAGCAAAAAAAAAAAACAATCCATATTGGCTCAGACTAGTGATAGTCTATAAGAGTTCTTAAAAATCTGCACCTATATTCATTTTTACTCATAGAACAATGAAGAACCCTAGAAAAATGACAGATTACTTACAAATTTTTTTTATATGATCTTGGTCTCGAGCAACCCGGATAGTCGAGGTTTAACTGTATACATTTCAAACTGCACACGTATAACTGCAGCTGCACAATGTTTTGATTTTATATTCATCATTTTTTTTTATTATTATTAATATATTTCTTATATGTTTTCGGCTTACTAGTGCTGAACTATTAAAACATTTCATTATAAAGTCAAGGCATAAGCAGCATATATAGTACAATAGTTGGACAATGAATACTGATAAAAAATTACTAGGGAAAACTTATTAATAATTTTTTTTTTTTTTTCTTTTTAAAATTTATAATTAGTTCCTTCCTCTTTCTGAATGAATTCGGTTAATTTGATTGTCTTATAAAGAAATTTGTGTAAATAATTTAAATTGAAAATATATAGTGGTTTAATAGATGTTTAATTAAAATTTAATAGGGATTTTTGTTTAATATTGTATAAAATTTAGTTTGTTTTGTGTTATAAGGAATTCTAGAAAATAATTTATATAAAAATGCAGGAGTGGTCAACCATATCATATTTACTATGTGTATTTGGATTTGTTCGGGAAATTCGACCATCAGATCCTTATATAATGGAATTTTTATTTGGTGAATGGCATAATTTTACCCAGGAACAGGTAAATGCATATACTTCTAGGGTGAAACCTTACACAAACGATTTCTGCAGAAGAACTCAACTTCTCTGTAACTGTTCGGGTTGGTTCTCTGGAGAATAGAAATCTGTGAGAACGTGATTTTTTTTCATATTGTTATAAAAATTAAGTACTATGTGTTTTTAAGCATTTATAGGTTTATCGGGAAATTGTTCCCGTTGCTACATATTCCTACCTTGGACAATTGGTTGTAGTCTTTCTAATCACCGATCTATTTAGGTAAGTTCAAAAATACATACTTTTCACGCAGTGAATATTATTATAAGTTTATCATGAAGTTTTTAAGATACATCGGAGACCCAAAAAAATACATATATTCTTGATCAGCACAACGAGACGAGTTGATCTAGCCATGTCCATCTGTCCATCTGCCCCTCTGTCTGTCTGTATGTATGCAAAATAGTCCCACAGTTTTGTACGGAGCTTTCGTTTCACCATACGCAGCACATTTGTCGGAATCAGTCGAATCAGACCACTAGGGGGTACCACCCATACAAATCTGGATCCAAATTAAAGTTCTTATTAGAAAAATTTTCTTGTTTTTTGTACTATCAATATGAAATTTGGACACTATAAATGCCTTACCAATATCTACTAACCATATAAATTTCAAGACCCTCGGACCTCTATGCGGGGTACCCCCCATACAAACCAGCATCCAAATTAAAGTTCTTATTAGAAAAAGTTTTTTGTTTTTTGAAATTTGAACACTACAAGTGCCTAACCCATATCCATCAACCATATAAATTTCAAGACCCTCGAACCACTAGGAGAGGCGTGAAGAGTATTACAACTTTGGCATATCCAAAGTTAGTCTTTTTTGTTACTGGATTTTTTATTCACTTTTGCTTTCATCATTTATTTTAATTAGATATAAACCTCTTATTATTGCTATGGGTGCTGTTGGTGTTATAATATGGAGCATGCTTCTATGGACGACTTCAATGGCTGCTATAAAAACTGTACAACTATTTTTTGGCTTTTATATGGCAGCCGATGTGGCTTACTATACTTATATTTATGCAAAGGTCGATAAGAAATTCTATCCATTGGTGACTTCATATACACGCGCTGCCATATATTTGGGAAAACTAGTTGGGGGTCTTATGGCACAATTACTTGTCTACTTCAAATGGATGGATTACAAAGAACTTAACTATATATCATTAGCAAGTATGATGTGTATAGAGAACTGTTTTTATAACAATATCTTTAAGTCTAAACTGTACTAAATCTTTTTAGCTCAACTATTTGCCATGTTGTGGGCATTTGGTCTACCAAAAGTAGAACAAAGTTTATATTTTCATCGTGAACTGGATGAGAGAATTGAGAATAATGATTTAAGGATATTAAAAAACAGACGTGTAGATCTCTATAACAGCACCAAATCGGCATTCCAACTATTATGGCAACATTTCCGTAATGCTTATTCCAATTTACGTGTAGTTCAATGGAGTCTTTGGTATGCAATCAGTTTATGTGGTTATATCCAGGTGATCTTCTATGTTCAAGTACTTTGGTTGGATATTAAACCTGAGCAAACAGTCTCCTGGAATGGTGCTGTTGACTCACTATATACAGGACTGGGTGCCTTAAGTGCCCTAGCAGCCGGTTATCTATTTGGTGAACGCTTAAAACCCAAATCAAGTTTATTATTATTATTGGCCACACTATCTGCTTTACAAGGTGGTTGCCTCTTATTGTGTTGCTGGACAGATGAATTGATTATATCATTTGTGGGTTATGTATTATTTGGTACATTTTATGCTTTTGGTATAACAATTGTCAGGTGAGTAATGGCAAAAAAAACTAAATTAATATAAAAATAGACACTAAATTTGTTTATATTGTATTACAGCACTGAAATTGCTAAACATTTGGAAGAAGACAGTTTTGGAATGATTTTTGGTTTTAATACCTTCTTGGCTTTGGTATTTGAAACATTACTAACACTTGCTGTTGTTTCCGATTTTGGATTGGCACTAAGCATTACCGGTCAATATGCCTCATATGGATATTGTTTTATTGTTGTTAGTATAATTTATTTAATTTCTGTTATAGTTGAGTATTGTTTTGTTCAAGATGATATTCATGACTGATGATAATGAATTGATAAACAAATATGGACAAGAAAGAGTATTCGTCATGTTTGGCAGTGTGTATATTTACCCGAAATCAATCAAGGTATTTTTATTCCCCACTAAATCTTATTTGGAAAGCCTAAGAAAGTAGGTCACCTCATTAGACGCAACCATATATAAAGCAAAGCTTACACGATTGACACTTTGCATCAATATTTACGCTTTTCTGGTGTTCAATCGACTTGAATCGTCTAAAACATTGGTCTCCAAACTGATTACATCACTGATTTCCCAGGCCCACACCGTTTTAATTTTCCTGCCAGTATCTATAATTTCTATCATTTTGTGTTTTTTTTATCCAACTTATCACAACAACAATAAGTCATTAGTTGTCGCGGTCCGGATTGATGACATTGACGGGCCGATGTGGCCCGCGGGCCGTAGTTTGGAGACCAATGGTCTTAACGCATAATTATTGTTTTTCGTCAATATACTTCAATCTGTCAATCGTGTAAATAACCCTTGTTTCAATAAGTGATTGGAGTCTCGAATGTCGTCAAAAAAAAAAAGGATTTATGCCAGAACTGTTGACAGATCTCGTGTCATTTCATACATGGTTTTGTTGTTTTCCTTTCGAACAACATATAAGTTTTGCATAAACAATATTTTCATTAAATTTTTCAATCGAATTGAAATAAAAACGAGCCACTCGTATAAAAGGGTTGCTGGTGGGATTGTTTTTTTAAATCGGTTCAATCAAAATTGACGATTGACGTTGCTGAAATTGACACTTTTATCTCAATCATGTAAACCGCAGTTAAAATCGGTTTACGCTCCTGTCAAAAATACGACAATCGGGTGTAAAACTATTGACGCAAGATTTACGCTTCTGCGTCAATCATGTAATCTTAGCTTCAAGATCAGTTGGGTCGGTTTACTAAAATATTTAAAAAGTTACACTACCTTGTGCGGATAGAACAGTCACACTGTGGACAGCAATTGTTCTCGGGGATACCAATTCTTTCTCTATAGCCATGGAGGACAAGTAACTAAGCTAAGGTGATGAGGAATTTTCATTAGAGTAGTTTGATGGGAAACAAATTCATTCTCAACTACCTTTCGATGTAAGTATTCACAATCCGACTTACAGTAAGCATTAATTATCAAGAGTGTTTGCTTTTAAAAAGAACTTCGCATCCACCTCTGCATCTGCAGAACATCGGATAGAAATCATACCTCCGAATCCGCCTCCATAACTTTTAAAGCGGAGTTTTAGAGGAGGCATTTTTAAAATTTGTCAAAACCATTATCAAAAAACTACTTGAAGAAATCAATTCAAGATTTTGTGACCTTTCAAGCAAAACATTGTTTTCACTTGCTACATATCTCGAGCCAAGGTGATGACTTTAATAAGAACAAAGTTCAATTTGAACTATTGCTAACCAACATGACTTGAGACTTCCAATAGCAGTAAGTGAAGCCGATGACGACGGAGCTTCTGTTGCCAAGAGACCTATGAATGAATTGAATTCGAGTTGACGATGAATCATGTACGAGCTCCCAGATTTCACCGCCAGAGTTAAGTATTCACTCAAATCTGGCAGACATGATGGAAAACCGCCGTGACAATGAAGAGGAAGATACAAATGACACCACTGAGAACCTCGTCATATAGAAATCATTGATAAATGAATTGATAATACTTTTGCTTTCTGGTGGGAAAGGTCCAATATTGGTGATTTAGAAGCAACTGGGAAATGTATAAAACGTGTTATTTTTACTACAAGTAGTAGGTTCTAAGACCAACTCTCTTAGGCCATTAAATGCCCGTTGTGATGCCTCTGGCACAGTGTCTCCTAGTGACTTAGAAACTTGAAATTTAGCATCAACAGAAAAAATTTATTCAAAGGAACAACCCCTAAAAACTACAACGGACTCCATTTGCCTTGGTAACGTGTTTCCTTGTAGAATATATCCTGAATATCCTGATGCTTAACGAAAACTGAGGGTGATTAAACAAAACTAAGTATGAGGTTTATATGAGGGTAGGTAGTAAGTAGTGTTTAAAAAAACGACTCGATTCTGTTTAACCAAAATACTGTTAACCAGTGTTATTTTTAGAACTATATATTTCTATCTTCTACCTGCTATCTATTTATTTATCTTCTTGGTACATACGATTTTGTACATTATTTTACTTACGATATCTGAACATTTTATTTTCAATACTTCCACTTTTTTTTGCTAAATGAAATTTGGGGAAAAAAATTAATGGAACGAGTATCATTTTTAAATATTCGTGATTAACTGCCATCGATATTCGCAAATGCATTACTACGGGAAAGGACATGTGAATGCCAGAATAGCAGAAGAAGACGTAGAGAGCGAATAGCATAGTGAGTGGCTAAGAAGAAGAGGAATAAAGGAATAACGCAGAACATGTGGCAGAGAAAAAAAAAAGCAAAAAAAGGACATTTTATGATAAATTTTAGTGTGACGGTCTAACAATGTCAAACATAAACTTACGTTCGTTGCTAAATATTAATGAGAAAATTGATGATGATCTTACTGGAGATGAAGAAACTGACGACGAGATACTCAATAAAAAGAAAAATAAAAAGAAAATTACACCACAAGAAGCTATAGATGCATTTAATATTTGCTTGGAATGGGCAGAGCAAAACAATGTTTCCTTCAACGATGTTAGGATACTCCAAAGGCTTAGAAATAAAATAGTATTAAGCGATCTCGATTAAAATGTATTTAATTCCACATTACATGTATATTAAACGTAGATTCTAAACAAAAGTAAAATAAATTTTCAATTTGTATGGAAAATAAAAAGTATTCGCTACTTGCAACATCCTCTGAACTTGCACCGAGCTCGATTTTCGTTGCGAGAAGAAGATTCGCTTTATTACTGTATATGGAACTATGTCTGTATGTATGCATCATGGTATAAGGAATAGAAGTGATGCCAATTTTGTTACAGTTAAATATCGCTCTCATAAAAAGGTCCTTACGCTGCGTATTTTTCAACGTTTTAGTACGGAAATATCCTTATGAAGTCAAAATTGAGAGTGAGCAATTTTTGAGAGCATAACAGGCGAAATGGACGCTACCATGTATTATTGTATCATGGTATGTATCTATCTATCTATATATGCTCCTTAAGGCTGGTTTCCAAGCTCTTCACTCGTTCAGTAGTCTCTCAGTTTTATATACAAGTGAAATACTCTCAGCTGCCTCAATGTAAATTCACGCTAAAGATGAGAGAATTTGTGTCTGTGAGAGACACAAAAACAGGACAGATCGTCCCAAAAAAATTAGGAAAAAAATGGACGAAAGATATTTAAAAAAAAAAAATCAAGTCAAATATGAGTCGCACATGAAGGGTTCCACACCAAGTTTTTTTTAAGTCAAAGAAAAAAATATGTATTTAAATACTAGTGAACATCATATACAGAAATAACATAAATAATAACCAACTGCTTTAAGTTACAAAACATTGCTTGAAACATAAGCTATTAATTAATTAGTAATTAGCCCTTTATTGAGATTTTCCGACTCTTCCGGTCGATTTTCCAAAAAATTATTATTATTTGTCGTTATAGTGACAATACACACATTCTGTATTTAATTTTAAATTTTAATTGTCTACCTATTACAGTTCATGAAATAGAGCTCTGTGACAGACGGACGCTCCACCGCAACAAATGTTACAAGTTTTTTGTATGGGGATCCCTTTATTTTTTTAACTTTATTTTATTTTCATAATTCACACACTCTGTGAATTTCAATTTCAACTTTCTATCTATTACGGTTCTGTGACGGACAAACGGACAGCATAGGCTTTCGCCCATTGGGTACGGAACCCTAAAAAGCATAGATTTCCGTATAGGGGATGTTTGACAATATTTTCCGGATAGGTCAGTTGAAAAAAGGACAGATTTGTCTGAAAAAAGACTAAATTGGCAACACTGAGAGCACTAATTGCCAGCGATTAAACTTTTAAAGTAAGACGGTTTTCAACTGTTCAGGGTAGAGTGTGTACAGTCACTAAATATCTAACATGATGACATTAAACGAATTTACTAGAAGATGGTTGATTGGCTCGCAAACTAACCGTGTGGAATTGAGATTTTATGGAGAGTGTTTGATGAAAATTTAGTGCGAATCGAACCATCGGAAAAGTAAGGAATTGATGTATCAAATTTTGCGTGCACAGCAATTTGTAAGCAGAATATGTATATATTTTCACTTCGCAATGTTACTAATAACGATTTAACCCTTTTTAATACTTAGGAGATAATCTTAACAAAAGCAGAGCAATTTATTATACCTTATCTTCTACCTCACTTCTTCTTCTTCTTAGTTTCAGTCTTAGTCTCATAAATTTTATTGTATTATTACGTGACATGTTATTAGAATTGAAGATGTTTGTAGTTGTTTTGTTGTTCCATAATGAATCTTTGAATTTTTTTATGTGGTAATGAGTCAAGTGTTTATTGATATCTGGAAGACTTAAGTTGTTTATTATTGTAAGGGGAAATTTGCATGCATTTCTGGCCGTTACAACTGTTTCCGGGAATACATACGATGGATATAGTGGAGTGGTTTTGATTGCATTGTCAAATTTTGACATAAGTATAGATTTTATTAGGCGAAGCCTCTTTGAGATTTTGGATGTGTTTGTCCCATCTGTAGTTTTTATTCATAGTGGTCCCGAGGATTTTAAGTTTTGTTAATTTATTCAGTGCAAAGTTGTTAGATTGCATCAAAGAAACTGCGATTTTTTTTTTTTTGCGAAAAATATGCAGGTGCTTAACAAATGTTACTACGCCCTAAGCAAACACCTAAAGCGTCGCACACTCGATAAATCAGTCAAAAATCTTAATCTACCGTACTCTGATTGCACCGGTGCTAACATACGCCAGTGAAACTTGGACATTGAGTAAAACTGAAGAAAGAAAATTAAACATCTTCGAACGAAAGGTACTGCGAAGAATTTTCGGAGCTGTTTGCGATGATGGTGTATGGAGGAAGCGGTTTAACCACGAACTACAAACTTTGTATGGACATCCCGACATTGTAACAACAATTAAATTGAACAGACTACGGTGGGCCAGGCATATTATAAGGGCGGAAGACAACTATCCACATAGACAAATTTTACTGGGCAGATGACGAAATAGCATAAACAAAGGGAGACCTAAACTTAAACCATCTATCCATGATGGTGTGGACCAGGACGCTGAAACTCTGGGACTTCAATGCTGGAGAACTCAAGCGAGGGACAAAATTAACTGCAGGCACAAATTACAGTAAGCGAAGACCCGCACCGCGTTGTTGAGCTGATGATGAAATATGTAGGTGCTTAGATTTGGGTACTCAGAGTGATGCACCAGAATAGCAGCACCATTGTTTAATGCCTGAAAATAATGGGTCAATATTTAGTGAGTTTTGTTTTTTGTAATCTATGAATTATCGTGTAGTCATTGACATATGCAGTAAAATCGAATGTTTTACGCTTTATTATTATTTTGTTGAGTTTGTTGAAAAACAATAGTGATATCCCATTTTCTAAGAGTTGCGTGTTGTTAATTTGCCTCATCTCATATAATTATATCAATATTAGTATTAAAAATCTCTTTTTTGAATTGTAAGTCACAAGAAAATAAAATAAATACTTATCATTATTTCTATTATCTAGCGGTAGGCCAATCACTTACCCTAGTCGAATTCAAATCGATTACTGTAGCCTCGGATACAAAAACTCACCTATGATGACGACATTTGGCCCACGCACCCGGGCAAGAATAGAAGGTCAACCCTGCGGGAACTAGCGGATATTAACATCACATGGGATCGGGCAAAAACAACACCCCAGAACCGTGTTCGATGGAGAAACCTTGTGGAGGCCCTATGTTCCAACTAGGAGCTTTAAAGGAATATAAATATTCTTTCTACTATCTCGTATCCCAGTACATAGCTGATTTTGATGAAATTTATCCGGGAAGTAGCAACGTGGAATGGCTAGTGGCTAGTTATTTGATAATAAAAATATCTAATACCAACTAATAATGCTTCTCATACTGTGCTCACTGACTATGAATGAAATTGTCAATCGGTGCTTTTCTTCAAACAATAATACTATGTACGAGTACTTCTCAAACTGCGCTCTCTGATTGTAATCATTAGATCTTATCTTACACCTGATTACATTGATAATATTGAAGTTGATAATGAATGAAACTCAATAGATTATTGATTTATAGATTCAATATAACAATATGTATTTTAACACAATTGAAGAGCGTAAATTCTATGGAACATAGTACCTCAATATTAAATACCATTTGTGACGACCTTCGATCCCTTTTCACATGCATATGTTTTTAATGGGAAAAAATTTAAAATATTATGTAAGTTAAACAATCTGGCAGACACATGATCGAGTTCATTTAAGAGTTTTTAAAATTCTCTCGGCGGTTATAATTTTGTTTTAAATCAAAGACCCATGACTTAAATCTTAAAATAAGAAAAATGTTATCTAAATTTTTTTCTTGAAGTTGTGTCATATAAATTGATTGTAATTTTGTACTTGAAATAGAGTGAAACAATTCATTGTGACTTTGTGTGTTTGTGAGTTCTGAGTGAATTCTTTCAAATTCAAAATAAATGTCCACTCACATTGATTGCGTTTTCCTTCGCACGAGAGAGACACATATAATTTTCAATTTCACTGTGACAGTCAAATATGAATAAGAAGCAGAGAAGCAGCGACTATCAGCGACTATCAGCGTCGTTTATAAAAAATTCGGCGGGCAGAAATGGTTAGAGATGAAAATTTACCCAGAAAGCCGTTAATCAATTATGTATAAGCACAAATATTAGTTCGATTAATAATGAAAATATTTGCTAATTCTAAAAATGTAAGTGATATAATACAATAGTCCTATGGTGTTATTGAATTTTCAAAGTAAATAAATGGTTAAGTGTTTAATGTTTGTGAGTGAATTGTGAGCATTGATCCATTGAACTGCACCGAACACAACACAACAAACTTAAAAGCGCGGACGTCGATTTTTGCTGATTCTAATGAATGGTTTTCATTTTTTTTTTTCTTTTTTGTTTGTTTAAGAAATTCCTTGTAAAATTAAATTATCGTATTATACACACACACAGAAGAGAACAACAGCATGAGGTTTTTTCGACGTGGGACAATACAAAAAATTACAATTGTCTTTGTTATCTTTGCATTGATATTTACAATTGGTTATTTACGAGAACCGGAAGATGTCGATAGAGAAATTAAAATGTAAGTAAATACATAAATACTTAGTTACATATGTACATACGAACCCATTTCACACTTATTATGTACAACATACGAGTATGTGAAATTCAAATGGTTATCAGATAAATTGTTTTATTATAATAATAAAACACAAAAAATGTTTTCTCCCTTTTTTTTGATGATTTGTATTTTTATTTAGTAATATCATTGAGCGTTCAATACGTTCGGCTATAAATCAGGGTGAATGCCGCCATCCCCACTTACCGATAGATAATCCAGAAATTATGAAATTCTATAAGCCAATCAACAAAATAAATTGTGGCGGTGGCATAGATTGGGTTATGTGTGAGGTATGTTCAAATTTATCTCGTTGTTTTAATAAAATTTCTATTAAATATTTCTTTGCTTTTAGAAATCAATATGTTTTGTGAAACCAGAAATAAGTGCTATACATGGCGAAGTCATTTGTTCGTATACAGATCTTGTAAGGAAAACAGATTATAAAGTCTCATATGGTAGTAGAACAACCAAAATGAAGGAACCCTATGTCCTGCAGGATAGTGATTTTGTTCGAGTTGTTTGTAATGCTGAAAGTGGTCACAGTTGGTATGGAATGGCTTATGGTATACGTGATACTGTACAACGTTCCCTATCACCAAATTTTGCACCAAATTTAAACATTTTACCACCAGAAATTATTGCTCAACAACAACAAATTCAACAACAACAACAAGATATCACATTATCACCATTTTATAATGTTCTCATGTTTGGTTTTGATTCTCTAAGTCGCAATGCCTTTATACGTAAATTACCAAAGAGTTATGCTTATTTAACAAAACAATTGGGTGCCCAAATATTGCAAGGTTATAACATTGTTGGTGATGGTACACCGCAAGCTTTAGTACCTTTGCTAACAGGTTATACAGAACTTGAATTGCCCGAGACACGTAAACGTGTACGAAATTCTGGTATGGTTGATTCATATCCAATGATTTGGCAGGACTTTGCCAAATTGGGCTATGTAACTTCATTTAATGAAGACTTACCAAATGTTGGAACATTCACATATCGTATGAATGGATTTGATGCTCAACCAGTTGATCACTATTTGCGTACTTATTATGTAGAAGCATTGAATATTTTAAGTGATAGCCAAACTAATTGTCTTGGTCATCAACCAGATCATTTAATTATGTTGGATTATACAAAGAATGTAAGTCATTTAATTGTAGCGAGAAGAGATCACATACATTTTTTTTTTAATTGTTTTTAATTTTCATATTTCAGTTCATGTTAAAATACAAAGAATCTCCAAGATTTGTATTTAGTTTCCATGGTGGTTTATCACATGATTCAATAAATTTAATTGGTGCTGCCGATGATGATGTACATGATTGGCTTGTGACTCTCAAAGAGAAAGGCATTCTAGATAATACAATATTAATATTTATGTCTGATCATGGAAATCGTTTTGCTGATGTACGAGCAACTTTACAAGGCAAACAAGAAGAACGTTTGCCATTCTTTAGTTTTACATTTCCAGCATCATTTAAGACACGTTTTCCCACTGAATATAATAATTTTGTTGAGAATTCAGAGCGATTAACTACACCATTCGATGTACATGCTACGCTCAAACATTTAATAAGTATGATGATGATCCATTTATTTATATTTATAAATATGATGATGATATCATTGATGTTTGTTTCCATTTCATTTTTCATTGCAGAACTACAATCTATAACAACTAGTGATAGCAGTGCTGAAGACACTACATATGATGGCGGCAGCAGCATAAACATTAACACATCTGCCGACAACAACATTGATTCCACAATATCAACGCCCCATATTTCTGATATGGCAAGCGGACGTGCGATTTCTCTTTTCGATCATGTACCACAGAATCGTAGTTGTGCCGATGCCTATATAGAACCGCATTGGTGTGCTTGCCTTAGTTGGCATCAATTGCAACTTAATGATACCAAAATAATGGGGATTATATTGAAAACCAGTGAAAGCATTGTAAGTGCCATAAATGCTGCGACCAATGTACATCGTGATTTATGTACGCCAGTGTCATTGCTACGCATTAATTGGGCTTTACGACTTAAACCGCACAAAGAACTTTTGCAATTTAAAACAAATAGCGATCGTGATGGCTTCTTAGCCGATATGAGTGATAACACGCACATCTATGAGGAAATTTATCAATTACAAATTGTTACACAACCAGGCCATGCACTATTTGAGGCCAGTGTCGTTTACAATTTACGTAATTTCAGTGCCACAACGAAGCTTTCGGAAATATCACGTGTCAATAAATATGGCACACAAGCAAATTGTATTTATGAACGTGATCCAGAGCTGCGAAAGTATTGTTACTGCCGAGACTAGTCAATCATCAACAACAACACCAACAATCATTAATCATAATTAAATCAGTCAAATGAGTTAATCAATCAAGTCAGTAGTCATTTGTTCACTAAGACATTAAATATAAAGTGATGAATATATATAATTATACTCTTCACGCAGTGAATAGTATTATCAGTTTGTAACACACAGAAGGAGATATCGGAGACTCCATAAAGTATATGTATATATTCTCGATCAGTGCGATGAGACGAGTTGTTTTAGCCATGTTCGTATGTCCGTCTGTATATATGCAAACTAGTCCCTCAGTTTTTGAGCTAAAGAGAGATTTTCACCATACTCAGTACATTTGTTGGAATCAGCCAAATCCTAACACAAGGGTGGTACCCCCATAAAAACATGGATCCAAATTAAAGTTCTTATTAGAAAAACTTTTTTGTTTTTTGTACTATCAACTTGAAATTTGGACACTATAAGTGTCTGACCAATAACTAACTAACCATATAAATTTCAAAACCCTCGGACCTCTAGGCGGGGTACCCCCCATATAAACCAGCATCCAAATTCATGTTCTCATTAGAAAAACTTTTTTGTTTTTTGTACTATCGACTTGAAATTTGGACACTATAAGTGTCTGACCAATATCCACCAACCTTATAAATTAAAAGACCCTTCTCGGACCACTAGGAGGGGCGTGAAGAGTATTACAACTTCGGCATAGCCAAAGTTAGTTTTTCTTTACTTGTTTTGTATTCTGTTAGTATTTTTTCCCATTGAAAGTATGAATTTTTCCTTTAATCATCTACTATATACATATAAGTAAATAAATCATGACCAAACTCACCAGCGAGCTCATGACAACATTTTAAATGTCTATACATACATAACATATATATTATATATATATAAATATATAATAATAAAAATATATTATTATTAATATTTATTTAAGGATCCTGGTTTCATCCAGTGCACAAAAAACTCGCAATTGAAACCAAATTTTGTGATGATGTTTTTTAGTATTATTTTGTAGTCTGTTGATATATGATGGATGTGGTTCAATTGATCCTATTTAGTTTTTAAGAAACAATGTGAATGATTAAGAAAATTGTATCCCTTTTTTTGTGTTATTTTTCTTTTTAATGTAAAAATGCGTTTCCACTTTTCTTTCAGTTTAAACATAAAAAAACAAATTTACGTTAAATCAATCAAATCTTGTGTGGATGTCTTTTCTTTTTTTTTTTTTTTGTAACTGTATATAAATCCTTTCTATTAATTCCTTGTAGTTTTTGCAATTGGTTTTTGTTTTTCTATATAGTTTCTTTTTTTCCGTATATATGTTTTTATATATAAAAAATTAAAAAATAACTTAATGGGAACACGAGAAGCAGCAACAAAGTTAAAGAATAGAGTAAACACAACTCTATATGCACTTTGTGGGTTATACAAATTTGTATGTTTGTGTGGTGCGCTTCACGTGTGCCAAGTGTCAACGAAGATGATGAATAATATAACTCTTCTATCTACTTCTTCTACTGCACGGGATTTATTGTTTTACCACCAAAGATTTGACCCCAACCGATTAATCTGTAATATGAACACAACAACAAAATACAATTAATGAAATTATTCATCATTATTGAATTTACTAGTGATAAACTTACCGCCAATGATTTTCAACACGTCGACTTAATGCAATCTTTTCGCCTTTTTCCGTGCATACAGGTGTCGTCAATACAATTTTCGCCAAATCACCTTTTGTAGCCGAAATCCGACCACCCGTGCTCAATGAACCAATGTTAACCAATAGAATTTCATTCCTTTGCAATTTCTCAACGCGTGCACCCTTCTTATCACCATCGGTACGCACACCCAACAAACGACGCAGTAAATAATAGGAAATTTCCAATTCAATATAAATATCAGGCAAATGACCAACAGCACCCAATACTTGACCGACCAAACGATCAGCACGACACAGGGTTGGATCAATTTTTGTACCAACACCAATTAGACCACCAGGCACAGCATATTGCAATTCATTTTGCTCTGTGTAGAGAGAAACAATACGCGAGAATATCGGACGACATGTTATATTTCCATCGCTATCCTTTGTTACTACACCGGGACGTACTTCGATTTCTTGGCCAACTTTTAGGACACCACACAAAATTGAGCCACCGGCAACGCCACCCTTAAGATCATTGACCTCACAACCAGGTTTATTGACATCAAAGGAACGTATGACAATTAGACGCGGCGGGGCATTAAAATCGCGTGATGGTACAGGTATCTTATTGACAATATACTCGCAAAGCACCTGAAATGAAAAGATAATTCAAAATTAAATGGTTATTCCAATGCTTAATAAATGGGCGGAAAAAATTTAGCGAGTCACAGGTTATCTATCCGCTATAATCAACAAAACCTTTCCTTTTTTAATCTACATGAAAGTGTAATAACCTTTTAGTATATCTATGTAACAAAAACAATGCATTCTCTTAAATCTATTGGCACCAGCCAATCTGTTAGGTTAGGGTAATACTGGTTTGCCAAGGCTACGCATAGACCCAAGATCCCTTGCGATACAAGATGGAGTACCTACACGATTCGTTTTAGCATCATTTAGAATACTCGAGTTTAGCAACATCGCTTAGATGTGTAAACCGTGAAGCTCCTTAGGTACTTTTGTCGAGTTGTCGGGCAGAAACATAAATGTTCCAAGGTTTCCCTATCTTCCATACACTTCCTGCACCTTTCACTGTCAGTAAGGTGTTTGTTTATATAGAAAGATTCAATGTTATTTATGACAAAGCTTATCTTAGATAATAAAATAGAAATTATTACACTACTTACAATGAATTCCTAAGCAGGGATCAACTAATTCTGAGCAAAAATAACTTCATTCTAAACAACTCTGACTCTGCCTGACTAAATTTAATTTCCAACATAATTTTGTAGTAAACTGAGAACAATTATGCTCAAAGCCCTTATCTGATTCTAATGTATGGTACATAGATGGATCAAAAACGGACACTATCAGGTGTCGTCTATTCACTAGCAGTGGCTATAAACCCAATTCACATCTAAATTCACTCAAATGATAGTAAGGCTGCACAACAAGCATTCAGTACTTTCGAGATCGAATCTAAGTTCGTCTATGACTGCTTAATAATAGATACCAAGAAGACTAACTGCACATAACTATGTCATTTGGAAGCCTTGTTACAATAAGCCCAATCGAAGCCGCAGTGAAGAGGTGACTAGTCTTCGCCATTTCTTAATTCAATAAAAATTTCTATTAAGTCAAACTAAAGTAAACTTGGAAGTTGACTTTTTTCCAGGTTTTTGTTTTCTTTAAAAAAAAAATCCATTAAAAATACTGACAATTGATCGCTTGAATCGAAATAACATTCAATTTCGCCTTCACTTCGGTTATAACTCATGAGTCAGAAACTAAGCAAGCAATGCAGTTAGAACTCACTCTGCTTAAAATCAATGCAATTTTTTGAACTCATTTTTATGCATATGAAATTTAGAATCACCTCAAGATGATCGCTTTAAATCGAGGCGTGAGCTTATGCTCAACAGACTTAACTTGAGAAATTGGTCAGTTTTTATGCAAAAGGCATATCATTAAAAGATGAACAAACAAGTTGGTCCTAATCACATCCCTACTCTTCTACACTTTCTAAAGATCTTTCATAAATCGAACATTCTAATTATGCCTAATGTGTCTACTATTTAGCTCTTTTAGTAAGCAATTAGATGGCATATCATCAAAAGATGGACAAACAAGTGCCTTCTTATGATATCATATCCTTACTCTTCTATACTTTCTAAAGATCTTTCCAGCACCTAAAAATTCTAATTATACTGGTGAAGTGAAGTTGTGGATACATACATCAATGTTATATTTAAGTTGCGCAGATATTGGAATAATTGGCGCACCCTCAGCAACAGTTCCTTGCACGAATTTTGTGATTTCCTCATATTGTTCTTTCGCTTGACTCTCCTTAACCAAATCGATTTTATTTTGCAAAATCAAAATCTGTTTCAGTTTCATAATTTCAATGGCAGCCAAATGCTCAGAGGTTTGTGGTTGTGGACAAGATTCGTTGCCTGAAAGAATATTTATACAACAAAAATGTTAGAATCTTTAAAAGATATGTAAATTATTATATACAATACCAGCAATAAGTAAAAGTGCAGCATCCATGACAGCGGCACCGTTCAACATAGTTGCCATAAGAATGTCGTGACCAGGACAATCGACAAAACTAACGTGACGCACCAATTTAAATCGTCCCGAACAGGAGGGACGAGCGCATGGGAAACTGTCATCCTTACTTGAACCATCGGAAACAAAACTGGCGGGTCGCGGACATTTTGGATTATCGCATTTATAAATTTTGGCATTGGCATAACCTAAAAAGAAACAAAAAGCAAAAAAAAAAACAAAAAAAAAACAAAAAAAAAAAAAATATATAAAATAAATATTTTATTAAATTTTTACATTTAAATAAAAATACTTTAATAAAATATATTATACTAATAATAATAATGATGATGATAATGAATTTGATAAACTAGAAGAAAAATTATTAAAGGTCTTCCCGTAATCACACAAACCTTACAAACATATAAACGTACAAA
Organism: Amiota mariae; assembly: GCA_035041805.1. Classification (NCBI taxonomy): domain Eukaryota; kingdom Metazoa; phylum Arthropoda; class Insecta; order Diptera; family Drosophilidae; genus Amiota; species Amiota mariae. Next base: position 4,409,533 of record JAWNKV010000170.1, on the reverse strand, counting down.
GTTATAAGGTCCTTTTTGATCTCATTAAGTACAAAACTTTAAACTTTAAATTTAAACAAACAATTGAAAATTGTCAAAAAATAAGCTAAATAAATTAATTTATTGAAATAAATACAGGAATTGTATTAAATAATTTATTATTTGAGCAAACTGTCAATTATTTTATGAGCTCATAAAGTTATGAGGTTTGTGCGATTACGTGAAGAAACCAACATTAGTGTTTGTTTTTCTTTTTTCTTTTTTGTTGTTACATTGGCATACAAACGTATATTTTTCATTTATAAGTTACAAAATATTCAAAAAATTATCATAAATCATATAAACATAACTTAATGAATTAAATAATTTTAAGTTTTGTCTTTTTAAACTTGTACAGAGGGACATATTTTTTTTGTTAAGTTAAAATTGTTAACAATTTTCATTTATTTAATTAAATTAAAAGACATTAATGTATAATTTGTTTTTCTCGAATGGTCGAGTCAATTATCCAGCCACATGGCTGTAGGTATGTTGTATGTATAATAAATTACTGGATATAATCAATAAATCAATATTTAAATTAAAAAAATTTAATCAATTTCAAAACTTGGCATTGCCAAAACACCCACCAAACGAACAAACAGACTTCTCTAACAAACTTAACTAAGCTTGATAATAATAAGTTTTCTTTCTCCGTTGAAATGTTGAAATGTTTTAAAATAAAACTTTTCGACAATTCGCTGCACCACAACGACATTCAACACGTGCCGTTTCTGAGCCAAGATTCTCATATGGTACTATAGCATTGTTCTCGGCACGTATATAATCAAAATTTAATTCTTCGCCTGCTTGTATTTTTCTCAAGGCAAAGAATGCTAAACGCGGCATATTCACATCCAAATTGTTAATCCAAAATGGAAAAACAGCTAAATTTGGATCACATGAATGATTTATAAAATGTGATATGTTGCCATAGATGGCAGCATCAATTGTATAAATACTTTCACCATTTGTATTATAATCTAAATCAAAAAGATATGTGCGTCCCTTATCGTCATAAATTTTACCGCGTTCATTTGCCTCGTCGGTTGTAAGAACTTCACCGACATACTCACAAACAAATTCACCTTTCTGTATAATACTTTGGGTTCGTACTCCCCAGCCACTACCATTTGATGTCTTAAATAAACAGAGTTTATTTTTGCGTCCTTTCTGTATGATTCGATTATTGCATTCTTCTGGTTTGCATTGACATTTATTATTACACTCAAAAATTGCTTCACCCGGATATATACGCAATCGTCCAGATTTCTCATAGGCAAAATAATTATCTGCCATGCGAGCACAACAACCAGATGATGGCGTACAAATTCCATTTGCACATATGCAGCCCACTGGTGATTCATTGATAATAGGCACTTCTTTGCCAAACATGCTCTCTAAAATATATGTGAAACTCGTATCAATTATATCTAAATCGACATAGTTCTCAACTCGAATGGGTGCTGACAATTCTAATCTATTCATGCGTTCTTCAAAATTAGCCAACTCTTGCAATTGCTGCTTACGTTGGTGAGAAAAGGGTTTAATTAGGATATTGCGCATTAAACGTTTCTCGATTAAATCACGTTCCCATATGGACTTGGAATTGGCCAAACTCATTTGTGCCAATAAAATTGAATCGATCTTTATGTTTAATGGTTCAAAGTTATCCAATTCGTCAATCTCTGGTTTAATATCATTACTTAAATTATCCTCAATAATTCTAGCATGAAGATCACTTACGATGGAATTAATTGTCTTTTCATATAAAGAATACTGGAAATCTACAAATTCTTCCAACTGAAGACATTCACTGATATTTTCAAAGGATTCCCAAGTATTTTGATTTGATGGATAATTTAACCATTTTATATAAAATATTGGTTTACTCCTAATTGATTCAACTGATTCAATACTTTCTACAACATATTCCCCCTTAGGACCACTACCACTAATTTTAAGACGTTTGCTTTGTTGTTGTTCATCTTTGGCTTGAGGGGTCAAACTTTTCTCACGTTGTCTCTTTAAGTTTAAATTATGTTGATGATCTTTTAGTTTAAGTATGGTTGGTGAAATGCTTGCACGATGTTCACTGCCACCATAACCGCTACTGACTGTAGGACTTATGGATTGTGTACTGCTGCTTGTTGTACTACAACTTATCGTTGAGAAACTTCTCCTGCGAGTGCTTCGTCTAAGTTCTGTGATTGGTGTTATAATAGAAGAAGATGGTGTTCCTGATGTTTGTTGACGACTAATGCTGCTTCTAAGTGACATTGCCATGCCACCAATTCCCTGTTCTTCTCCTTCTCCTTCTTCAACATTATTCATAATTAATAAATTTTTTGTTCTTTTTGTTATATGTTTTTTCCTCTTTTCCGCCAGTTTCTCCAAACGATGTTTTTGGCTGGCCTCATAGTGACGTCGATAACGCGCCGAATTTATTAAACGCATAGTTGTTTTATGACTCATGCGTTCTACAAATAATTTATTGTGTTTTCCATAGGGTAACGGTAACATAGCCAATCAATCAAATGAAATATGCGTACGTATAAAAAGAACAAAAGAAAACAGGAGAAAAAAAAAACGAAGTTATTTTAAAATTTGCTGGACTACAAAAAATCTTAAAAGATGTGTGCTAAACGACAATAAAATTTACTTAAATTTTACAAAAAAAAAAAAAAAAAAAAAGAATACAAAGAAATTCAACTAAGTTTACAAAAAAAAAAATAAAAAAAAAAACATAAATAATAAAGAAATAAATCTAATATATTGCACGGCGACACAGTGCACTAACTAAAGGCCAAAAATTTACATGTATTTTTGATAATTTGCAACATTCATCCAGCAATTTAAATGATAAAAAAAATTAAAAGAACATAGAAAGAAAGATATAAGATGAGGTGAATAGAATAAATACTTGGAGGAAAACATAATTAAGAAATTATTTACAGAACGCATAAAGTGGTCGCCATGGAAAAACAAAACGCAACCCGAGATGATTTTAATTAAAGAGGTTTGCAGCAATGCAAATCTTTAGTAGTATGAAAAATATTTGGATATTTTTAAATTTAAATCGTATGTGGTGATAATAATTTTTCAATTCTCTTTTCTCTATAGGGACATCAGCAGCATGTTGGTGATAAATTTAAGCGCGCGATCTGTTAACCAGATGATTGAATTAATACACATACACAAGTATAGGGTCATGAATAAATACAAATATGGAAACAATGGCAACTGTTGGAAAATGTTTTTGGTGATACAAAATAGAAGTGCAATGAACCCCGAAGAACGACATTCGATCTCTTAAACCAATAGAAGGAAGTTGTCCTCAAAAAGCGTTATTCTAGTTTAAACGGCAAAGATTCATACATTTCTCACAACTAAGTTTGTTTAAGCTGTACGAAAATACTACTGTAAACAAGACTCCTCCTGTTTGAACATGAAATGAATCACATTAATTCATGCATCATAAGTGATGATGATTTTTGAAAGCACAATTGTGACATACAAACAAGTCAAAACAAGGCCTCAGGATAAAGAAGAAAAGACCAACCAAAATCGAAATATATCATCGTGTATTGATAAAGATTATTGATCAGCTGATTAACAAATTCCGCTTAAATTTGACGTCATAATTAGTAGGCCTAGTCGTACTGCTGTGCTATAGAAAAAATATTGAAAAATTATTAACACTGCCAATTTAGATTACAATATTCTTACTGAATGTGTAAAATAAACTTATAAACTAATAAAAAATAAATTAAATAATATTTTAAATTAATTTTAATCTGCATTGAAGTTAATATCAACAAATGGAAATTCATAAATCAAAACTATTTTTTGGGACAAACTTTTTTTGCTTTTTTTTCAATAAACAATTACTAATATGTTTCTGTTCCCTTAAGGTTCATTATCATTATTAAGTTTGTTTTGATATTTTATATATGATAAAATTTATGTTTTATATAGTAAAATTATTTTGTAGATAAATTGATTAATTTTTTATCAAAGAAAATCATGACAGATTTTTAGTTATATTTTAATTTTAAATTAATTTTGAAAACACTGTGACGCCCTTTTTTAAATTAGGCTTTTAAATCGATTTACATTATCATAAGTGGTTAATTGTGTTGTAATTGTAATGTATGATAGATGATTAATCGGATTACATGATGATGCTTGTTGGAAAGATGACTTACCCAGTTTGATCGTAATGTTACGTTCAAGTTCGTTTTTAAAACGAACAGTCTGCACACCAGAAATGGCTTTAACAACAGTCGATTTGCCGTGAGCTACATGACCAATTGTACCGATATTTATGGTAGCCTGCCGAGAGATGACCTCCGGAGACAAAGGAGTCAAATTGCTAATTTCCTAAAAAAATAAAAAAGGTACTTTTATTAAAATGTTTCAAATTACAACCGGTATTATTAAAAACCCGCATCCCATTTATGGCACCCCATTTAACCACCCCAATGACACACTAACAACATTTGGGCGCAAGCGTTCAATGACAACAAAACGCCGAACCGACCATTTTGAGGTTAGAATGCTTATATTGCATCAGAAAATATAAAGCAGCAACAGTTGCACACAATTTGCTTAGATAATCTCTATGCAATGCATATTTCGAATCTATTGAGCATCTTGGCGCCACATGACTGACATGCAATTGTCATTAATACCAACAATAACTGACAAAACGCCACGTGCTGCTTTTTTCTGCTAAGAGTAGCAAACTACAGTCATAGAGTGCGCCTCATTTGCCAAAGTAGCATATGTTGTATAGTAAGTGAATTGGATGTTAACTTAAAATGTCAATTATTGTTTGAATTTCTCAAATTTCAAAAATATTTACACTTTTATTAAAGATGATGAGCTCAAAAGTTACTAACTCAACGCGTCCTCACACTGTACACATAACGCGTTTCTTCAATTCACGCACTTTCACAATGGACGACGGCGCTGCCGCCGCAAAAGCAACAATACATTTGATACTTTTGATATATTTTGTTATCAAATTTTGTACTTACCAAATTGCTAAGATCTTGTTTTTGCAAATTTATGTTAGCCGCTATTTGAGCGTCGGCCGTAGACATGTTTATAATTAATTTAAACCAACCAAATTCACACAAAATTATAAATTAAAACTGCCAGCAGCCCGTTTTACTCTCGACCATTAATTTATCACTCGCTCAGCTCACTCTCTTTGATGTGTGTTGACAAATGTCTTCTGGGATGCCGCAAAAAATTTGCTGTTGTAGTGTGTTGAAAAATTTTAGGGAGTGACTGCAGTGTTGCCTGATCACAATTAATCGTTCAATCGTTTATCGATTTATATTTCAATGCTATTAAGTGATTTGTATTAGTATTTACAAATATAATGGGAATTATTCTTTTAACTTTAATATTAAATAAATATTTTATAAATTTCATTAAGTATTATTGATTATTTAATATGATATTGTATACTGTCAAGTTAATGTGAGTACAAGGAAAACATGTTTGCCTAAAAAATGTATCAATTTTGTTTTTATATAGATTTTTTATAAATTATAAATTTAACCTATATAAGATATCCTTTCAGGATTTGAAGCGAGAACCAAGCAGTTGGTAGATCAATCGTTTTGATCACGTTTGCTTCTGGCGTAAAGATACGCAGGCTTTCATTTGTATGAAATATTTGCAATTGACGTCTGTACACTTTGAATGACAAGAACAAATAATGATTGAAATGCATGCAGTACGCACATTCAATCACTTCAATCCACACGTAAACGAATGATTGAAAATTCATGCATGATCGTGTCGGGGTCGCTTTAAATAGTATAAATTTTAATCAAACAAATTTTATGAAAATTGTATCAAGTTCAAATCTTTATTGTTGCCACATTTTTGTTTTGAAGCTATCGATTTAACAATGCAAAAAAAAAAATTATCGATATCATCATCACCATGGCATCGAAATTACTTTTTGCAATTGTGCTGCACTATAGAGCTATAAAGTTCAGGTTCCTTCTTGTAGCTAGCGGCGTGTTGTCTCATCATTCACCTTCCGTTGTTGTAGAGAATCGGCTGAAAGAAAAAAGTAAAGAAAAAATTTTTTCGCAAACGATTACCGTGTTGAACTGTAACGACTGTACTGCTGTTGCTACCGCGAAATCAGTTTTCGTAACTTTTTGCTAAACATAATATAAAACTCTTAACCCGAAATAAGCAATAATGTCGAGCTTGCCGAAGCGCCAGAAATTGGATGGATTAGCTGCAGATGGTGTTCCAAACCCTCCAGCTCTTAATGAAGAAGAATCTGAAGCTCTAGAACAAATCGATTCGTGTCAAAATGAAATAGATGCTCTCAATGAAAAAGCTAGCGAAGAGATTCTAAAGGTAGAGCAAAAATACAATAAACTACGCAAGCCATGTTACGACAAACGAAGCGAGTTGGTCAAGAGGATTCCCAATTTCTGGGTAACAGCGGTAAGTCTTTCATTATTTGCTTTACTATATATTTGGCGGTTTTTTAAGTACAGAAAAGAGGAAAATGGAAAATGGCGCTGAATATTATTTATTAACTTGTTAGCGGCGAAATGTTGTTTTTTGCGGTTGTTAATCATCTTGAAGAAGAAAATTTTTTCTCTATTCGACGAGAATGTTTTTTGTTCTGTCTCGCACATTGACCGAGCGAGCCAAGCATGAGTGAGTTATCGATAATCTTCTGTGTAGACTAGTGTCACTTTTTTTCTACTTGAATATTAAAGCAAATGGGCGGCATCATGGTGAATTTTATATTTTAATAGGCAGACTTGATATGAAATTAAATCTCAGATACAAAAAAGTATGCAAATTTAGTGTACTTGCAGAATATTTAAACATTTTTTAAGCAGAATTATCGATAATCTCTTCTTCTTTTTATATATACAGCGGCGTGGCGCTTATATGTATACTTATGTACATACTTGCATAGACACACAACACTCACAGACACATAACACTCACACAACCGCAACGCAAACATTTGCGTTTTCCTTCGTTCATTGCAATTCTCTTTTGTCTTCTTCTACCTCTTTACAACTCATCCTTCATTCTTTGTTATGCGTTGCTTGCGTACTTCATTATTTCTTTTTGTTCTGTTCTGTTTGTGTGTGGTGCCGGCATATATAGAGACAAACATACAAAAATGCGCGTGTTGCTGCGGCTGACAGCAAAAGCAGCGCGTGAATGTGAATAAGGTAGTTCAGTATATATGCGACCGCGACCGTTATGATTTTAATGATGAGAATGATGATGGCCCTAGCCGGTTTTTCATGGGGTAGTTTTATTTTTGGCTTTAGCTGCTTATGATGCATCCAACTCATATCAAATTTGGCATTTACAATTTTTTTTTTTTTTTATTTGTTTTTATAACAGTTCATCAACAATCCACAAATTTCTGGCATTCTGGATGAAGAGGAAGAAGAATGTTTACACGCATTGAACAAACTTGAAGTGGAGGAGTTTGAAGATATCAAATCTGGTTATCGCATCAATTTCCATTTCGATGAAAATCCATTTTTCGAAAATAAGGTGCTTACAAAGGAGTTTCATCTAAGCTCAGCAGGTAATCACATTCACATATTTTGGAAATTTGCCTATATACTAAAAGAATATCAATATATTTTTCCATATAGCCGCCGAGAACAGCGATTGCCCGTCTTCAACAAGCACACCAATTCAATGGAAAGAGGGTAAAAATCTGCTTAAACAATTGCTGAAAAAACCTTATGGCAACAAGAAGAATCGTAGTTCGGAATACAAGACCTTCTTCGATTGGTTCTCTGATAACAGTGATCCAGTTAATGATGAAATTGCCGAGCTAATCAAGGACGATCTCTGGCCCAATCCACTGCAGTATTATCTGGTACCTGATATTGAAGTGGAAGCCGAAGATGATGAAGATAATGACGAAAATGAGGAGGAACTTTTTGATGATGAAGATGGAGATGACGGTGACTGCGTTGAGGATGATGACGATGATGGTGAGTAGTTATACCAGATTGACATTAAAATTTGTACTTACTAATCATGGTTTCTTCTCATCTTTAGATGACAAATAAGCAACTAAGGAAATGTATGTATTATAATCAAACAGAAAATACGAAAACATTTCCATTTTAGTGAAACACTCAATTTTGATGATGATTATGTATTTGAATTGGATTGCCGCCTATTGAATTCAACAACTCAGCAACGAGATGATAATATCCCAATTTACATTTAAGCTTTTGAAAAGAAAAGAACTTTTCTTATTACATCAGATATTAAATTCCACCATATTATTTATTCAATAGGATGTTTTTAACAACAACAAGTACATATGAAGTGAAATAAAAAAACATGTATAATTACATTAAATCCTTATATGTATTTTATTTCATTATTTATTTTATTTTAGATAAATTGAATATTGCATGAATAACATGCAAATCCTTAATGTTGGTATTTGATATTTGAAATAGAAACAGTGCTGCCATTTGAAATTTGTATAGAAACAGTATTGCCAATGTCTATAATGTTACTCGTTATTGACTACTCAATTTTTTCGAGGGTATACGAAGAACTTTTACAACACTGGATATTTTTATTCGCTGCTCGCTACTTTCCAATTGACTGACGAACATAAGCATTGAGATTGTGTACGGGTTATTTATCATGGCTTCTATGAACAAATTGGCTATTTTGGTATGTTTAACTAAAATAATTGAAAGGATTCTGTGTAGATATATATACGAACGAATATTGGGGTCCTGTAAGTTGTGTCGGTTAATTAGAAAACAAAGTATGTGTGCGTGATTTTGCAAAAAATTATTCAACAAATTCTTCTTGGTTATGTAATTGTACCATTTTAACCACACTCTTACCCCCATTTTTTGTAAAGTTAAATATATCAAAAATCTAAATAAACTTAGTTTTAAATTTGTGACAATCTCAAAAATTAAAACTAATTGATTTTTCAGACCCGCTCGCTGGGCACCGCTGCCGCTTCAAAAAGTGTTAAGCCTCCAGTGCAAGTGTTCGGTCTGGAAGGTCGTTACGCCACAGCTTTGTACTCGGCCGCTTCACAATTGAATCAGCTCGATAATGTTGAGAAGGACTTACTCGCCCTGCAATCCAGCATTAAGGGTGACAAGAAGTTGCATGAATATGTGACCAGCCCCATTATCAACAGGAGCGTCATGGCCACCGCCTTAAAAGATGCTTCGGGACAATTGAATTTTGCCCCAGCTACAGCTAATTTGTTGGGTCTGTTGGCCGACAATGGTCGCCTAAAGAAATTAGATACCATTATCAATGCTTTTAAGACCATCATGGCTGCACATCGCGGTGAAGTTGTCTGCGAAGTTGTTTCTGCCAAACCATTGGATGCTTCACAAACGAAGCAACTTGAGGGTGCTCTTAAGGTATGTGGAAATAGTCTATGTGTGTAAACATATTAATCACTAATAATTGTTTATTTATAGGCTTTCTTGAAGGGCAACGAAAAATCAATGAAAATCACTTCCCGTGTTGACCCCAGCATTATTGGTGGCTTAATTGTCTCCATTGGTGATAAGTACGTTGACATGAGCATTGCCAGCAAAGTCAAATTGTACACAGATTTGATCAAATCCGCTGCCTAAATTAGTGAATCAAGAAAAACAAACATTCTTCAATCGCAAGCGCGCTTATAGTTTTTCCGCCTTCAGATTACGTTTAAAAATGTTTAAGCGAAAGATGAATATGTGCTAATAATAATAATAATGATGACGATCATCATTATATCTAAATGTATTTAAACATAACTAAATCGAGAATAAAGTGATGAAAGTCACTAAGAATCAGTTGAATCTTATAATAATTATAAAGGATCATGGCAGTGGAGTTTATTCATTTCACTTATTAGTTCAAAAACATTATCCTTTAAACCCTTTATTATATCATCATGAAGCACTAACAAAGAACGTAACATGTACACAAACATGATTGAGATTTTGATTTTGAAATGTTTTTATTACAATCGAAAATTTCGTCGTTTCATAAAAGGAAATTTATTATTATTTATTAGTTAACTGATCTTAACTTCAATAATCTATACAACATTTCTAATTAGATTTTTGCTATTTAGATTATTAATTTTAAAATCCAGTCGTAATTAATATGTATATAACATATTCTTTCTAATCCGAATTTCTATATAGTTTTCTGAAACCACTTAGACTTTGTATTATATATTTGGTTTCCATTTCATTTTCTTGATGCCTTTTTGATACGTATGTTCCGTGATTATACTGTTCTCATTAACTTATTAATCATATTTTATCTGTTAGTCCTTTGGTTTCCTTTTCAACAAATATTTAACCTTGCGGCAAAATGGAATTTTTTCTTTTTGTTTCGGATCCGGCTCTGGCACTGGCTCCGGTTTCGGTGGCTTAGGTTTAGTTTCTACCATCTCCGGGTCGTTTTTCTCTTTGATATCTTCCTCTTTTATACTTACTCTACCTACACTATTTCTACGACTACCAGTAGCAATACTTCCCTTACTACCTCTACCACCTTTACCGTCTTTAATGATCTTATTATTAACATTTTCCTTACTCTTATTATTAACGTCTCTGATGTCCTTCTTATTATTAACATTTTCCTTACTCTCCTTATCCTTAACATTTTCATTACTTTCTTTAATATTAGCCTTTTTACCCTTTACATTTAATACTTCATCTTCTGGTTTAGTTTGGTCTTGAGGATTTTTGTCTGAAGTCGGTTTTACTAAAGTATCAAATAATAATGATCGTGCTCTTCTATCCATTTTCTCTTCTTTCTTAGACTTAGTAAAGCTTTGGTCCAATTTCTCCTTTGCTTCAGTATAGGATTGAGTGGGCTTTGCTGGTTGGAATATATCTGTTGGTTCCGATTTCCCTTTAATTTCTTTATGTAAATCATCGACTTTAGAATAAATTTGTTCATGCATTTCAGACTGTCTATTTAGCAACATTTCTAATTCTCTTATGCGAATTGCTTGTTTCTTAATAACCCTGCCCAGTTCTTCGCGAACAGCTTGATCACATTCACAGCCACATGGCGGAGCATCGCCTTGGCGGTTGATATATGGCATACAACCAGGCGGACAGCATACATAATCGTCTGGATCTTCATTGCCACAGGTTGTGCCTTCGCAAGGACATTTTAGATCTTTGGCACGAGCCAGTACCAAAACATCAGTGCAAGCGTTACATTCGCATTTGTCTTCTTCTTCATCGTCGTCTAAGTAAAAATCATAATCGCTTATATCATCATAGTCGTTTTTGTCTTTATCGATTTGTCTCTCTTTCTCCTTTTTCTTTTCATTGCAATGCATAACAGAAATTTCAGGTTGATCGTCGGGAAAAGTAATTCCCATGTCACTGAAACTTGATTCCAAGACACAAATATCAGTATCCGATAGTTTGTTATATGGACCTGGTGGTTCTTCGGTGCATGATTTCCCACAATATGTTGGCAATGAGGCACCAGTCATTAGAAGTACATTAACTGCTGCCTTTGAATGGCAAGATGCCGGCTTCGATTTATATGGATAAGTATCTTCATAATTATAGTTACTACTTGTTGTTCTTGTTGTCTGATCAACAAAATCCGGAATGTGATTATAACAGACACAACAGTAATTTTGTAGAGCATTAACAGATATATTATTTGCTTGTAGACTTTCTTGCCAAATTTTTGCTTCTTGTTTATTTTTGGGATAATAATATTGTGGACTTCCGTATTCATCATGTGGATCTTCACGGCCACAGATAACACAACGACGTGGCATTGGGGATTACATAAATAATTCAATTTTGATTGATTAATATAAAAATTACTATATAAAAAGAATTTTTTTTTTGTTTTTTGTATAAACTCACCTAGTAAGCAATCAATCGTTTGGCATTTAAATATAATTTTGAATTTTCGTTTATAATTTATTAACAATGCTGCCAAGTCATAACAATTTGAGTTGAGTTGGCAGCGCATGTAACAAATTAAGTTGAGTTGGCAGCTCAGTGATGAACAGTTGTTTGCGATCACAACAATAGAAACAAACAATTATTCATTTGTATTTCGCGCTTCATCAAAGTAGTTCATATATTGTATATTCGATTGGTGTATCTTTATAATTTAAATATATATATTGTTTTATAAATAATAATTTATAATATGAGTAATTCTATAGAGACATTAACAAACAATGATCGTGGTGATTTGGAAAAAATTCTTGCTATGACGACACTTGGTTTGGGTAGCTTCCTTTCAGGAATGTTACCAGCAATTATATCAGAACGCAATAGACGACGATTTCCATTAACTACATCATTATTACTTTGCTTTGGTGCTGGTATATTATTGGCAACAGCATTGGTCCATATACTTCCAGAGGTATTTGGATATACATAAGTATTTCAATAAGAAGAATTATTTGTTTATTTATTTTTTTAGGTGCGAAGTCAAATGAATTCCAATTTTGCTGAAATATCTGTCTGTGCTGGTTTCTTTATAATTTATTTTATTGATGAATTTATACATTATTTCTTTGGTGAGGCCATACAGCATACACATGGTCATCCACCACCACCTTCTCTTCATCCAAACCAAGTGAATACAACAATAAGTGGAGGAAATAATTATGGTGCAGTTAGTGAATCATCACCACTTTTAACAAAGTTTGTTGTGTTCTATAAATTGTTGTTATTATATTTAATATAAATTATTTATATTAGCAACCATGACTCTGACCATAATCACGATAATCATCAGCATAATAATAATGATCATCATCATCATCACAGTCACAATCACAATCACTCTGATCATCCACACACTCATACGATTGTTGCTGCTACTACTAATAGTTGCGATGAAACAGCAATTGCGGCAGCAAATGCACGCATTTGCCATACCAGCCATGTGGAACCATGTGAGCAATCAATGACCGGAACCCTAGGACTTTTTGTTGCGCTTTCATTGCATTCAACCATCGAAGGATTGGCCATTGGTGTACAAAGTTCTGCAACAAAAGTAAATATATTCATAAAATATATAAAATAATCATTTCCTTGACCTAAATTATCTTCAGCGCACAAAGCTTTACTAATTTTTTATTAAGCTGATTATGAGATAAGAGATGAGCATCGGTTATCTTAGTTAAATAATATACTTATATTAAATCTACTATTGTTCTAGTGTCTGTTGTTTGTAACATTTATATTTGTTTCATGCTTACTTTATCACGACACAAACTCAAATGAATTTATTATTATGTATGCATACCAATTCTTATTGTTAATCTTATATCTTTTTTTTCTTTATTTATTTAATTTTTTTGTAGGTACTTTTCTTGTTGGGTGCTGTTGCCTGTCACAAATTTGTTATGGGTTTTTGCTTAGGTCTTGAGTTTCGTTCAAATCCTCGTTCAACTTTACGTTCTCAGTTCATTGGCATTTTAGTATTTGCCTTGGGTGCTGTGTGTGGCATTGGCATTGGTATGATTATTGTTGATATGCCAGCAATTTGGTCGACAAAAACGTTACCAGTGATACAAGCACTTGCCGGTGGTACATTATTTTATGTCACTGTATGTGAAGTGATACCACGTGAAAAGGCAAGATGGCATCAAAATCCAGCACGTCGTGCAGCTGGATTTGCACAATTTTTTGCTGTTGCTCTTGGCTTTGCCACAATGTGTACAATTAATCAATTTTTATCAGGTCAGTTAAATTAAATTCACCTGCCAATTAATTAATATTTTATTCATTCATTTTTATTGTTTATGTTTTCATTACAGATGACGATTCTTTATTTTGATTTTTATAAATATTGTTAACTTGTATGTATGTACAATGTGTGTATATAGGACAGAATCAGGTTTAATGATCGATCAAATTAGTTTTTTTTTAAATTAGTTTTAAGTCTTAAGGCATCTAAATAAAATATTTTATTGTTTTATATTTACTATATATATACTATGTATATGTTGTCTTCAGAAAAGGAAACTTGGATCAATTAAAACTTATTTAAGCTAATATGAATGATATCATCATGGTTAGTTGGTTAACGTGGCTGACTTGTATAGACCACTAACAAGCCACAATTAGCACTTAAGTGTCGTTTTGAAATCACTTCCTCGATGAACACAATCAGTATTGCTAAACCAAAGACTGAAAGACCTATATTCGTTGAACCTAGGCCAGGTAGCACGTGCCACTCTACAAGATTCTTTCCACCTACTGTTAGCCTGCTGAAGGAAATGTAGGAAGTTACTCCCCTTGAAGACCGCTAGGGGAATCGAGACCTGTTCCGCTAACTATATATCAAGAGATGCACCAAAGCGAGCTAGTTCGTCAGCCTTCTCATTTCCCTCAATTTTCCTATGGCATTGAGTGACTTCCGCTTCTCGCCATCCTACATTCCCTTACGCGCTTAGACTTCACAATGGTGGAATGCAGTGCTTCGAGTGCCGCCTGATTGTCTTCCACATAACTTTGATATGGTACATACCCTTGTACTACTCGACAAAATAGTTTATGTACCAACAACATTCATCCTTCCATCAAACATCCCCATATTAATAAAACGACTCATTTAAATTTTTCAGTTTGAATATTCATTATCTTAAACTTAGAAATTATCTTGTATAACTTGATATAATTATTCAAATTTCTATTCAATATCATTGTAGGATTTCTTATTAAATTTATAGATTCAAGTATAATCTCTATATTTCATTAGTGACTTCACAATTACCATGCACTCTGACACCAGTTAGAATAGAAATCAAACTACGGGCTACTGCTAATGAAGTTAGTGAAAGGAATTGACTCTGTTTAATGTTTAAATTATCAGGGCTTTTGGTTTTCCATTCTTCTAAATCTTCTACCAACCCCATCAACATAGTCAAAGATCTCATCCTCATTAATGAAAGAACTTGACTAACTCTTTTTTTTCTGTATCAAATTGATATAGTTGCCTTCGTATACTTCTACCAATCTCATCCAGTTTTAATCTCGTTAATGAAAAACTGTTTTCTGTGTCAGATTCTTCTTAAACTTCTACTAACCTCAACCATATAGTCTTACCATATTAATCAACAACCTCATCATCGTTAATGAAAGTGTTTGATGACCTCTAATTTCTGTGTCAGATTGATACAAATACCTTCTTAAACTTCTACTAACCTCATTCACATACATACGTAATAACTAGAAATAATGAAGGAAAGACACTTTTATTATTTATTTCTATAAATGTCCACATTAATATTTTTTTTTTTTTTTAAATCTGTGTTTTACTTAAAATCTAATTTATTTTTGTTATGTATTTTAAATTTATTTATTATAATAATAATTATAATCTTCATCAAAAAATTTTCATTTTTGTATTTTGCGATTTATATAAATATACAGACACACATGTTAATGCAAGTAAATACATATATATATATGCTATGTCTGATTTTTTATATGTATGTATATTTAATTATTTTATTTTTTTATGTATAATTTACTTGCAATTAATTAATTATTCATTTTTTAAAACAACTTCTATCTTATAATTAATTTTTTATATTTTATTATTAATTTTTGTTAAACGCGCAACTCGGCAACACAAGAGAAATAATTGTTTAGAAATAATAAAATTTACATATTAATAATCATGGTAATAATTGTATCTGTTAAATAATTAGGTGGAGCCCTGGTTACTTGGTTTTCTAATGCGTGGTTTAATAAGATTAAATCTTCCACAAATTGTATCTGGTGTCGTGTCATTATCATTATTATTTCATTAATTAATTTACAAAGAGAAAAATTTAAATAAAAAAAAAAAATAAAGGAAATATATTTCACAAATAATATAAAAATCGAAACTTTTCACTTACATGGTATTAATTATTATAAAATATGTTTTTCATTTATATTTTACTGATGGTTTTTTTTTTTTAGCATTTACAACTAAATAATTGAGAATTTTTTTTAATATAAATTTGAATTGATCTTTTTTTTTTTTTTCCTTGAGTGCAGAGGAAACAAAATTATATAAAAGTAAAATTATGTTTCTTTCTATACATTGACATTCATTAACTAATATGATGATACAAATATTTTATTTTATATATGTATATATCTGTATATATATATATACTATCATTGCATACTAAAATCTATATATTTTTAAGACATAAAAGTGTAAAATATGCATTTCTCATGTTTTGTTCTTTTATGTACTTCACATACACACACACAAACATTTCCCCTGCAGTATGAATCACTGGTCCGAAATTGGTTCGTGTCTAGTCCTTTTGGAACCAGCACTAGTTCCTATATTCACTTTTTCATGTATTCAACTTAACATGTCGATGTCATTACAAGATGTCAATTGCCACCGCCTGCATTACCGGTCACCAGTTATTGCCACCAAACACTGCGCCGCCTCTGCATAACCTTCCACTTCTGATTTCACTAGGGACTAGGTAAAACGAAAAGGAACTAGTGAATTACTATTGAACCGGGGACTATTGCCACCAAGCACACTACAAGGTCCTTATGTGTGTCTCTCTGTGTATGTGTATTCGTAAGTACATAAAAAAAAGAAAAAAAAAAAAAAAATTACTTATCCCTTTTTGCTTAATATGTAATTAAATCTAAAATTCAAAGTTCCTCTTTGACTTTATCATCATCATCATCATCATCACCTTCATCCCATTCGCTAATGATGCTTTTGACTTTGTCATTTCCTTCATTTTCATTGCCACTTGTTGTTGGTTTTTGTGTTTCATTTATTGATGATTCTGTTGCTGTTTGTAATGTTGTCGTGGTTTCTTCAACTTCAGCTGCTGTTTCTCCTTTTGTTGCTGCTGCATCTTCTTCTGTTGTAGTTAATGAAACATTAGGATCTTCTTCAGTAGTAGTTGGTGATACAAATACAAGTTCATCTTTTTCTGTTATTGTATTTTTTGCTGACGATGCTTCTTCTGCATGTTCATCATTATTCTGTTTATTCTCATCTATATTTTTTACTTGTTGTTTAGATGTTTGTGTTGTTGGAACTTCTGTTGATGATGCTGCTGATGTTGCTTCTGCAATATTCTGTTCAACTGCCATGAGAACATCTTCGTCTTCATTTAAGTCATTTTTTGGATTCTCTGCTTCAGCTATAAGTTCATCGAGCAAAGTTTTCCTTATGCTGTCTGTTTCTAAGTGTTCATCATCATTATCATCTGCTTCTACTTTTATATCTTCCACATTTGTTTTTGTTGTTTTCTCTTTATTATTATTTGACTTTGTTGATGGTTTTTCCTTTTCTGGTGTCACATCAGTATCAGTAATAAATTCTTCTTCCATATCATTATCATCATCATCCATCTTTTCATCTTTCACAATTGATGTGATGCCTGTTGTTGCAATTGTTGTTGTTGATGATCCCATTTCTGATGATCTCAAATCAATATCCATTTTTTCAACATTTTCCTCAGTTGGCGCGTCTAGTGTAGGTGGTGGTGTTGGAGTTTCTTTATGCATATCTTGTAAAGCAAGATCAATATCATCTTGTTCCTCTTCAACACTCACATCCATTTTTTCCACAACATTTTCCGATGATTTCTTTGTTGTTGTTGCTTTTTCTTCTGCTGTCGCAGCAAGAGTTTCCTTTGATTCTTCTGCAGCAGCAATTTTCTTTGTGCTACTTGCTGCTGTACTACTTCTTGTCTTACGTTGACTACTCTCTTCCAAATCATCTTCATTTTCATCTTCGGTCCAATCGCATGTTAGTTCCTTTAGTTTATCGCTTAAAATGGGATTCTTCGGTTTCTGTTTAAAAAAATAAAAATAAATATAAATTGTTTAATTTGAACCAATTTTCTTTAACCTATTTTCATTTTACCTCATCATTAGCTCCGGCAACAGGAGTATCATTATTTGACTCTCTTTCATGTTCTGATATTAAATTCTCTGCCCATTCCAAGTTTTCAACGGATTCTTTGCTCTCATCAAGTTGCGAGTTCTCACATTTTTTATCATTACTATCATCGCCTCCCTGTGAATTAAGTTCATTGAATATTTGACTATCATCATAATCTTCGGCCAATGAAGAAGCATCTGGATCAGCCTCGTCATTTAGTTCATCTTCGCCAAGGGATTCTTCGGTGCCGGCAGATTTTTCTTCAGCAGCTTCATTTTTTGCTGCTGCTGCTGCTTGTTGAGCTTCAACTGCTGCTTCTTCGGCTTCGACTTCTGCTTGTTCTTGTTCATTGAGAACCATAACAACGCCACCATGTTCTTGTTGATTGATTTGTGCCAAAATCTCTTTACGTTGTTCCTCAGTTAAATGCACTTCATTGCCATCAGCGCCAACAAATTTAATTTCACTATCACTTGTATTTGATGAAGATTGGTGAAATTCTTGTACATTTGTTGTAGACTCTGTTGCTTCTGAAGTTTTGGCATTTTCTTGATTTGTTGTTGATTTTATATCGACTAGAGGTCGTCCAGCGCTTGGCAAGCTTATGTCGGACAATATTTTCACCTTAGTATCTTTCTTATTGGCATTGGTCCTCGTTTCATATTGTTGTTGTTGCTGTTGTTCTTGTTGTTGATCTTCTTCCTCCTGTTGTCCAAAATCTTCTTCATCAGTATCATCAATAATGCCATCCTCCAGAGCTTGTTCTCTGTGTTGAGTCTTCAAATGATTGTATAATTGCATCTCTTTGGCAAATGCCCGATTGCAATAAAGGCATTTTTGTTTGGTATTTACATGTGCCGTTTCCAAATGAGTGTTAAGTTGTTCATATTTCAGGAACATCTCATTACAATGATTACACTCGGGGAATCGATACGTTGTCGAGGACACACCATGTTCTACTTGCACATGAAAATGTAATTCACGATTCTCTTTGGAACGCCAACCACAATATTCACAAAGTGCTGGATCAATTGATTCCTTGTGCGTGTTAATCAAATGACGGCGGAAGCCGCGATACGAAGGAATGCTAATTGGTCGATTATTGACACCGCAACGTAAACATAACCAGGGACCTAATGATGAAAACAAAACAGAAACAATTGAATATTGATAAACTAATAAACCTCTAATAAACATCTCTCTCTTACCTGTTGTATTCTCAGCACCAAGAGCTATGAGGGCATGCATGGTTTTACTATCGATACGCCTTTTCTGTGGAGCATCAGTAGATGTTGCTGTTGCCGTAGCTGCAGCTGATGCCGGTTGTTGTTGAACTGCTTTTTGCTGTAGTGTGGGCAACTTTTGCGTTTGTGGAGTTTGAACGTTTACCGCTGGTTTAACTGGGCTTGTTGCTGTTCTTTGTGTTGCTGAAGCCAAAGGAAATTTTTGTAATGATGGACTAATGACTGTCCCCCCTTCAACTGCTTCCTTTTTAACTCCTCCTCTCTGATTTGGTGTTGGTGCTGGTGTCGATGATGATTGACTGGGTGGCATTATTTTTAATTTAATACTCTTTTGCCCCTTCATCAAATGCGGATATTGTCGGACCACTTCAGCTATAATCTTGGCATGATTGAGTTTTGTAGTCGAAGAATCTTTTACAATAATGGTGGGTTGTTGGTCGGGTGACTCCTGTTTGAATATAATAGTTGCGCCACCATGTTCAACGCGGGTCGTCGTTTGAGTTGTGTGCTCCACTTGCTGCTGTTGTTTAGATGTTGAAGGTTGTGGTTGATTCTGTGGTACTTCATCGTCATCATCATCGGCATGTATATCATCATCCATCATACCTTCATACTCCTGATCTTCTCCAAATTCTGCTGCTATTTGTTTGCGCATACGTTGTTGTTCGGCAAATTCCTTGACATCCTCCAGATTAGGTTTCTTGGCTACAGGCGATAAAATGCTGGTGCTTGATGGTCGCTTATTATTATTGTAACCTCCTTTACGTAATTGTTCAAAGGGTGAAGTCGGTTGCTCGTGTTTGATAATGGTTTGACCAATAATTGTCTGTTGTTGTCCAGTTGATGCAACATTAGATCGCAATAGAGAACTTGTTGGTGAACGTTGTGTTATGGATATAGCTCCACCAGCGGCAGCGCGTTGTGGAACTGGTGTCCCGCCACCAGCATTCCGATTTGTTTGTTGTGGTGAGTTGATAATGCGTTGCGGGGATACTTGCATGGGACCACGAGTACGTCGAATACCCTTAGGACTTGGAGGCTGTGGATACAAATAAATATTATATGAATACACATTAATTAAATTTTAATTTACTATTATCAACATACTCTTTGCGAACGATTCACATTTTCCATGGTTCTTCGGTGTGCTTCCAATAATTTAAGCAATACAGTCATGTTCATTTCTTTGGCTGTTCGTAACAATTTTCCATACATTTTCAACTCAAACTCCAATGTGCCCGTATACATGAAGTTAACAATAGGCACAACAACATCAGCTTGAAACTCATTCGGCATGATAAGAGCATCATCGACAATTTCACATGTTTGTTCCAAAACATTAAAGTAATCGGTGCATGCGCTTAACACCAAACGATGCACTTTCAATTGTGAATTATCTCGGAATTGTAGTGTTAGATCGCAGTAATCAGTTTTGTTGAAGAAATTCTGCAGTTTCTGCAAAAAGAACACACCCCAATTGTCCACCTTAACCGATTTTACTTCACCCATTGTGATTGCTTATGTTTCTTTCCGTCGATGATATGATTATATTTATTTATTTTCTAGTATGGTTATTATTATTGTTGCTGTTGTGATTGGCTCTAGTATATGATGCGAACGTGTGTGGTGCGCGCGCTCGCTCGCTGCTGCTTTCTTGTGCTTGTGGCAACTGTACTCCAGTCCAGGTAATAATAAAAAGGACACACATAATAGAAATAGAAAACAATGAATTAGTTAGATTGCATTCATAGCGAACAATATTACTTATTTATAGTAATATAAAATAAAAACAAAACTAAAGCACACGTATTTATCCCTCGGCGAATAAGAAAAAATGCACTAAAAACTTGGCCCAACCGTCATTGTGCTGTAAGTGGGGTAGGGCACAACACTGCGTTGCCTTGCACTCTGTACTCATTATTGGGGGCTCAACTGCATATTTAAAAACACTTAATCTTTAATCACTTATTGAGAATTAATAATTTACATTGTTTTTATGCATTAACACAATAAATAAAATGTGCGCGCGCTTTATATTTTTGTTTGTTTTTATGTCACCTACTTTTCTTATTTCATAAATTTTTTTCCCATTTCCTTTAGCACTTAATTTTTTATAATATTCCTATTAGTATTGTTAAAACGAAGGCAAAATATTCACACAATGATATTTTAAATCGAAACGATCAAAATAAGCTCACTTTTTGCCGCAATTTACTGTTTTCCAGTGAAAATAAGATATCTGAAAATACTGACGCTTCTATTCTGTTCACTCGCTCGAACTGTACTCGTAACTTCCATTCGTTGGTCAGTAGTTACTCGTTACTTTAATATAAGAAAAATTATTGTTTCTCGCTTGCACACCAGTCAGACAGAGTGAGAAGTGTATATAAGTAAAATTACTCGCTGAGAAATTTATTAACTTCCGGTGATGTACAAAGGTTTTGTCACTCTTCCGGTGTAGGAAGGCTATTATTATTACAATCAATCAAAGTATATTTGGATATTTTTAGTGCATTGGCTTTTTTTAGTACGTTATTTAGTATGTGCTATTTTTTTTTATAGGTCACACAATCGTAAACACATAAGTACGTAACAAAATAATGTCAGCAGGTTCAAAGCAAAAATCTTTCAAATATGGTATACCATTCCTGATCCTTATGGTAGCTGGTTCCTTTGGTTTAGAGAAGTTCTCCAATTTAAGGTACTAATATATTGTCTATAAACAATAATAGTATGTTTGTATTAAACTGTTTTTGTCATTAACAGATATGAATACTCTAAGAAGGAACTGATAAGACCGGATGATATGAAGAAACATGGTGTTGATATGAAGAAGCGAGAGGATGTTACTTTAGAAACGGAATACGATAAAATACAGCGTCTGGATATTGATACTTGGGAGAATAAACGTGGCCCACGACCTTGGGAGGAGGAAGGTATCAAGCAATGATCAAGGAGCACAATCATATTGACTGTTTTTGTACTTTTAAGTAAATTTAGTATTTGTTATATTGATAGTTGAAGGAATGTCTAGTTTTGTATAAGGCACAGAGAATTTGTACAAATAAATATATTCTTGTATCAAATACTTTGTCAAAGGAGTCATATGTATGAGCACTTTGTCATGAAATTCTTTGCAAAAGGGTAACTAAGATTAAACTTCATATTAACACTATTATGGAGCAGCATATCTATGTATGTCTGGCTTTAGTAAATTAAGAGTATTTGGACTGATATTATGATCAAAGAGTTTTACCTAGATATATTAAGAAAAAGAATTGATCATCAGTGCTGAAAATATTTTAAATGAAAGACTTCCCAGTAACATGAGAAAATGAATTTCAATTAATTCTAGGTCACTGACCGCAATCATAAGATTTTGTTGTGGCTATAGAAAAATATGTTGTAAATTTATGCGAAAAATAGGCGCCAAAAGAAAAACTTTGGATTGGAATTTTATATGATTAATGGCGAAAACTTGATCTTTAAATTAATTCAAAATTTTACTGTTGAAATGAATTTTTAGTGATATTTTTCATTTTGTAAATATATATTTAACAAACTGTATGTATGAACTTATTATAGATAACTATGCGCTTTATTGTGGGTATTTGGTATTTGGTGAATGTTTCAACCCTTAATATTATAATGAAAAAATGCTATATGATTATATTATATGAAAACCAACCTGTTTTCTATGAATGTTCCAAAATATTTCGATCTAATCTTTGTTTTTATTTAAATTCTGTTTTGTACGCTTGTTTAGGTTATTTATTTAATTTAGTTAAAATGCACTTGTCCTATTACTGCAGGTCAATATCAATGGATTTTCTTTTTGCAATAACATGGTCACTCTGAGCATTTTTAGCTAGCAAACAACAAAACTATTTACCGCTATAAATAAATAAATTTTTCCGCCAACATAACGTCACTAACTGAAATGACAAAATTTAAGTTCTCTGAGGGTAAGTTACACGATCTCTTTGAGATATTCCAAAATTTTTTTTTAACATATTTTAACTATTCGCATTAGGCGAAAGAGTCCTTTGTTTTCACGGACCTCTGATCTATGAAGCAAAGGCTTTGAAGTGTACTGTATCAAAAGATCAAATCAAGTATTACATTCATTATGCCGGATGGAATAAAAAGTGAGTAGCAAAGAAGAATGCGAATGGGGTTAAAGATTCTAAAATACATACTATAAATTGAATTACATTATGTAGTTGGGACGAATGGGTGCCTGAGAATCGTGTGCTAAAATACAACGAAGCGAATGTTCAGCGTCAAAAAGAAGTGTTTAGACAACATTCTGCTACAAGCAAGCAAGCAGGCAAGAAAGGTAAATGGATAATGGATAATGGAAATATGTATGATCAATATGATGAGCATAACACACACTATTTTGATTCATTTTAAGGTGGCGCAAAGGCCAAGAAGAGTGGTGACACGAGCATTGGTGAATCTCGCGCTATGACACCATCGAAAGATGTAAGTGGTACAACAACAAGTACAAGTTCAAGTTCAAGTGCTGCTGCAACAACGACGAGTACTGGAACTACTACTACTTCTTCTTCTAGTCGTAGTAGTCGTGGCTCAAAACAAGCTGCTGCTGCTGCTGCTGCACGTCCAACGACACCAAGTAACAAAGAAGTTGAAACTGCAAGCAAAAAAGAAGATTCAGTGGCAAAGGAGGAGGCTGCTAACACCTCATCAGCAGCTGCATCAACTTCTGCTAAGGATGCTAAAGATGACAAGGACGACAAGGAAACGCAACTCAACAAGAAGAAACGCGGTAGTTCTCACACAAGTGATAAGTCCGCAACCACCAATACTTCGACAACACCAACTCCACCAAGTTCTAGTACAGGGACAGCTTCAACTTCCGCTGGTGCTGCTTTGGCCGCTGCAACCAGCAATCACGATGGTTCTGTTGAAAGTGAAGAAACATTTTTGAACAAAATCGAAGTTAAAATCAAGATACCCGAAGAGTTAAAGCAATGTCTCACCGATGATTGGGATAGTATAACGCGACAACGGAAACTACTTGATATACCAGCGAAAGTAACTGTCCAGGATATTATTGATCAGTATTTAGCATTTAAGAAGGCCGCCAGATCAACAAATCCAACCAAAGAAGTAGCCATCACAGATGTAGCTGAAGGCATTGTTGAATATTTCAATGTTATGGTTGGACCACAATTACTTTACAAATATGAACGTCCACAATTTGTTGAGACTATGAACAAGAATCCGGATAAGACGCCTTCACAATTGTATGGTTCATTTCATTTGTTGAGACTTTTTGTTAAACTTGGCACCATGTTGGGTTACTCGGCGCTGGATGAAAAATCTGTTCAAATGCTTCTCGTTCACATACATGACTTCCTCAAGTTTTTGGTTAAGAATAGTGCAACCTATTTCAGTATGTCATATTTTGTAAATGCTGATTCGGCACACTTTCGTCAGGCGCAACAATGATTGTTGCATTTACGGTAAACTGAGGTTTACATACGTTCATATTTCAATCATATATTTTTTAACAGAACAAAAACAGAGGATTATTTACATACTTTACATACATACATACATACATATATCAAATTACTCAACATCTGTTTGGAGTTTTCATTTAATATTTTTTATTAATTATATATATAATATTCATATATTACTATAAAAGTGACTATAAGATATATCGATGTTTTTGCAAATAAATTTAACTAGATTTAGAGTAATGAAAAAGTATCTCAAAATAATATATGTAATAGTTTGTTTGGTAATGGCTTGCCGTTTTTAACATGATCTTGAATAGTTTAGTTAATATAGTTTGGGTTAACAGAATCAGATGAAATACGTATGTCCCATTTTGAAGGTAATTTCAATATGTCATTCTCATCCATTATTTTCTATCTGTTGGCAAAAAACTGTGGCAAGTGATGTTTGTGGGGTCAGCAAGATATGGTAATTTGATAAAATAATGTCAGGACTTTAAACATTCCAATCAAATTACTGGATCTTCTGATGGATCAGCAAAGATGTGTAAGGCCTGGCGTAGTCCTACTGGAATACACGGTCTAGTTTTCGATGTAATGCTCAGAATAAAGCGATTGGCAACTCATATTCGATGATCCCCTTCTAGTCCCACTAAACACACAACAAACTCTTCCAGGATCACATGTAAAATGACATACAGTTTTGCAAAAAGCTACTTTATTTGCTTCAAATTCTCTACTGCGGCAATTTATTACCAAAGAAACCTTATATAAGTATTATTTTTCTTCATCGCTTTCACTGCTACTGCTGCTGGTAGGATAGAACTCCTTCAGATCTCTTGGTTTATCCCGAGCTGCTTGCTCCGCTGCCAAATATTCATTTTGTACTTTCAGAATTTCCTCACTTGACTTACATTTTGCATATTGATTTAGTAGAGTCTCATTGAGTTCAATAAATGCATGACCCCAAGAGAATTTACCCATATACCAACGTGCCTCTTCCGTAAAGCCACAAATATATAATGTGGCTGCAATGGCTTCGACGCAACTCAATTTGCATGGTTTACCATAATTTATAGGATTGGCTGCCACCAAGAATGGCAGTAATCTGGGATTTGGACTACGCATACGATTGAATGGTGTCTCATCTAATTTAGCCCATGAACAGTCGACTACAGCAACTCCTGAACTGCCAACAATATCACGATCCAGCGGACTAACACAATTCGTTCCAACAGGTGTCAATACAAGACCAGGAAATTTTTGCCCAAGACGAAGATTCTCAATGAGTCCCAAACGTGATAATTTTCGTCCAGAACATTTCTTTGGATCACAGTGATTAAGATCCCACATGGCAACGGGAAAATCAGGTGCTTTACCATGTCCATCGTTTTCGGGATCATCGCTGCCGCTACTGCTGTTATCATCACTACTACTTTCATCATTTTCTTCAGCCAGCTCACATTTACGCTGGGCAAATGAACGTTTATTGTGTCGATTGGACTTCACATTGCGATATTTGGAAGACATGTCTTTATTTCTATTTTTTTTTAGTTAAAATAGAACTAAATTTTTATAGAATTGCCTTTGTTTATGCTATTGTTGAGAGTAGAGTGACCGTTTTACAAAAATAAAGAAATGCATAAAGAAACATACTCATGGCAAAATTTTACTGTTGGCAACAGTGATTATGTTGCATCTCGCTCACACATCTTTAAATCAATTTACCGCCATAGTTTTTGAATTCGGTTTATTATTGTATAATACAAAAATATAGGTTAGGTTACATAAACAGGCCAAAGGTCGAACTAAAACCAAGCAAATGAACTTTCTTCCCTTATTGTTAATTTAGTAAACTGCTCAATTCTTTGAAGAAATGTTTCCTCGGGAAAACATATTCGTCTTAAAAGAAGAGCAAGTCTGTCACATATGAAGTGTTGGATGCTTGTAGATTCTTCTTCATCTCCACAGTTAGTACGACAGAAGTCTTCATGGGAAGGGAACAGGGTTAGAAATCATCTTTGAGCCATGAACCCAAAGGCACAGTGCCCCCTTCAGACTTCTGACGAATAATATTCTTATTAAATTGTATGAGCTCGGAATTTCGTTCAGGTTGTTAGCAAGGCCAATGTATCTAAGCAACATTGTAATCTGGCTTATTTGCACACTTTATGCCAGGTAGCACACTGATTTTCGTTTACAGACCTGAAAGAATATCTTATGGAGAAAATGGCAGCAGCAATCACTTTCTGCCACATTCGTCCGTCATCTCGTTACCTTAAAATCCTGAATGGTCTGGTATCCATAAACAAAATTGAATGTTGTCCAACTTGGCTAAGGACCACCACCGTGTTAAGTATTATTTTGCTTTTATTACTCTAGCAACACAGAGCCTTGATAGCAGCTTAGCTTTCAACATAAATCGATGCATTTCTAGGGATCTCTCAATAGAAAATATCTTCTTTGCGCCTTGACAAACTGCATAGATGTTTGTAAATACAAAATTAAAATATATTATTATGTATATGTGAAATATGAAATTTACATATGCCTTTTTAAGGCATCATTAGATAGTCTTGTTCTTGTTTATGACAGTGACAAATTGACAACCACTAGCGCGCGTTTTGTTTACGTCAAGACTTCCGACATAATCTCTGCCTATTGAGCCTATGAAATTAAAATAATAATAGCAAATTAATTAAAAATTAAACATACATATTTATAAATATTGTATGTATGCAAACAAAACAATTGCCAAATTCATTCAATTCATTTAAATGAATTTTCTTGGGAAAAGCATGAAAAGTTCAAGGTTATAAAATGTATGAATTCTTTCTATTCTTTGTTCTACCTAAGAAAATCAATGTCACAAATTTGGTCGACGCCATCATGCAGCCAATGCAATTTCAGTTACTTGTTTACCTTGACTGTTACGACATTAACTGCAACATTGTTGATTTTTATTTTCGTTTATCTTTTTTTTTATTATTGTACTATTTTTTTTTTTTTTTTTTGTTTGTTTGAAATTCGAGCTTTTGTCGTGTGCAAGGCAAGTGGCTCCCCAATAAGTTAAGTTCGATTGTGATTTCCTTTTAACACAAATGTTAACTTTACAAAACGTTAATGATTTAACATCGTTCAAGCGTTGACAAGGAGCACAACATGATGATGACGAGTCGACAAGTAACCAATTGAGTCATCACATCTTATAGAACAGGCCAAGTCAGGCCAGTCACACAGCTAGCTTTGGCCCGACCCAGCTGGATATTGATGGTAAAGTTGACTTGATTGACTTGGGGTTTGGGGGTGCTGCTAACATAGACCGATAAACCGAATGAATACAAGTTGTCAACAAATGTTCATCATTCTAGGACAGACAGACAGACAGACTTCAACCAATATGAGATTATATTTCATGATTTTTTATTTTTTTTTTTAATCTAATAAAATTGAATTTTGTTTACTCTTTTCATTTTTTATGAACTCTAAAACGATGTTTCTCGATTGAAGCCGGCAAAAAGGCGACAACAACTTTTCTATGTACACTATGTACATACTATGTAGTATTTTATAACAAATGTTGTTAACGTTCCAAATGGCGCTTGATTGCACTCTTGTCATTGTTGTATTTACTGTGTTGTTGTTATTATTATTTTTATTGGTTCGATTGCTTTTTGGGGTTAACATTAATTTTCACCATTTATGGTTTGAATTGACTTAACAAGATTTCTTGCTTGTTTTCGTAAAAGTTTTCATAAACACGTATGTATGTTTTTATATTTCATATTGTTTTTTCTTTTTTTTTTTGTTTAATTTTTATTTACTTCAATTGCATCAACTGCATCAATTTTTCAATGAATTTTCATTAGAATTAACAAAAAAATAAAAAAAGAAAAAGAAAAATAATTTAAAAAAAAAACAAATAATTTTATAAAAATATGAAAAACATATTTTAACAACAAATTAATAAAAATGATGGCCATGATTTCATTTTTCTATAAGGCAACAGAGTCTAATAACACAAAAAATTGGCTAAATCACTTTTCGAAACATTGAAAATTCAATTGGTTTTGTTTTTTTTTCTATTTTTTTTCCTATTTAATTTGTTTTCTTTTTAAAGTAAAATTTATTGTGTACAATTGTTTGTTTGTGTAGGCAGAAAGAACTTTCTTTCTTTCTTTTGAGCTTTTGAAAAACAAATTTTTCAAATACTATAGAATTTCATTGAAAATATTTTTGGTCAGAGGCATAAGTAGTAAATAGGTGAATTGGTCATTTACTAATAGACGATCTGAGTAAATCATATGAGATTTTGTAGAAATTTGCTTTGTTTTTTATGTTATTTTGGGCAATACTTGATGTTGACCTATGTACGAGTGTTTGCATATCAATTTATTTAGAGACTAAAGTTTATATTTTTTAAGAACATAACAAATCAGGATCTTATAGTCGAAGTGAACCGAAAGCTAATCCGCAAACATTATTTAAGCATTAAAAAATAAGTAATGTCTTTGTAAAGTCATACTTCGTCCTGAATGCGCTTCGTCAAGAACAGCAGCGGTGGTCATATGCCCGAAATCATTTTTAAATGTTAATGCTATCATTGATTTTTTCAAAAAAATAAAAAAAAATGTTGATTACAATTTAATTTTTTGTGTTTTTTTTTACAATTTCTAGTTCTATGGGGCTTAAAAAAACACGCTTTATATAATGACATGAATATATTTATATATTACCCTTCTTATTACCTATTAGAGAGAGATTCTGTGGCATTCCAATGGACTTAAGTGTACTGGTTCTCATACTGGAACCCCTTCTCAACTTTATCTGTATATAAAACGATACCAATATATTGCTTATTTGAGAACCTTATTATGTTTCTGTTTTATATTAGGATTCTGTTTATGTACTCACTGATTCAAAGACTTCAATATGAAGCGAATACTTAAAGGTTTATTTATATTTTACTACTGACAAATTTTGAGCAAACTGCGTCATTTACTTTGTGTTTGACTAAAAATAATGAAATATCTCTTTGGTTTGACAATTATTGAAATCAGACAACCTTTTCAATTTCGACGATAATGGAAAAAAGTGAATTTCATGTGGTTGGCCATCAAGAATTTTTTTTTTTTGCGTAAAAAACCATCATTGAAACCAAGAAAATGCTTGATAGATAAAGATTGGGACTCTGCACTATAAATTTCCATGGTTAAGAAGCGATTTATTGAACTTCGCTGTGGTTGTACCAGTACTAGTGATGCCGGAGCAATCAAAGCAGTAAACTTCTCCGTGTGAATGTGCATCAAAGAAGTCTCAGGTGAGTTTGTCGGCCAACAAGGTCAGGATGCACTCAGTGTCATTCACTTCGATCACTTTGAAAAGGGTAAAACGGGTGCACATGCGTGTAGTCCCCATAGCAAAAATCTATAAATAAGGCTACGAACTGCTACTCCATTCAGCATATTCTGATGAAATGAAGAGGTCATCACTGAAACAAATGCCTATTTTAAGGACCATGAGAAAACCTATTATTTATAAGGGATTCAAAAAATTGGAAAAACGCTTTCAAAAAGTCTCTGACTTACAGTGCCACATTTAAATGTGTGCGGGTCCTGGGCAATGAAGAAAATGGAGGCCTTTCAAGTTTCAATCAGTGTGATGATAAAAAAACCTAAAATTTTAGAAATCCTTATTACTTTTCTCATTGGTGAGCAAAACAAAAAAAAACAAAAAAATAATTTTCAAAATCTTTATTACTTTTCTGAGTGGTGAACAAAAACAAAAAAAAGAAAAGGAAAAAAAATGTAAATTTGTGGAGGCCCTCATAGTGTGAGTTCCCGGTTGCCCCACCGTAAATCCAGAACTGCTTAATTATCTAACTACCCTCGTATTTAAAGTGTTTCAAGTTAAATCTTGATAGCAAAATAGGTTTAGTAGAAGAAGGAAAATCTGAAATTGTCTTAATTATTTCAAATGAATTACATAAATTGTTCTAATAGCAATAAAAAAAATACAATATTTACATATTTCACCTTATAAATTATTGTGATTAAAATTATATAGAATTATATGTAAAAGTTAAAGTTGTCTTAATTGAAGGTCTTAATAATTAGTACTCTAATATCTTTAGATACTTTATTGCATAATTTACCTAATATAATTAATAAATAAAATAATGTTGTCTCAAAAACCAATGGAAGAAGAAAAAAATCCGAAACAAAATATAAATACACAATCTTATGTAAATGTATCTGTATGTATAATTATGTATCTGCACATAAAAAAAAAAAAACATTCATATACTCGTACATTGTATGTGTATGTTGTTCTCGTATATGTTGCAATGTTCTCTATTTTGTCTGTTTTATGCTTGTAAATAAATTTAAAAATAATTTGATTTTAATTGGGTCAAAAGGTAACAAGGCCCATTAAGAAAGTTGAAAGTATACATAAGCAAGGTAAGCAAGGAAAGGTACATAAGCACCTGCTATATAATCGCATGATGTACAAAAGCATAGAATTGATAATCAGCGCCGCTAATTAGTATAATATTTGCTTGCAAAAATATCTTCAGGTACCAGAATATAAGTGATGCATAATTGGTTATATAATTTTCTCCTTAGTGTCTATAAAAACAAATCTACAATGTGCACACAGTTGAACACACAAATCACTTATAAAACCTCATATAGCGTAGAAAGCAGTAATAAAGCTTTTAATAAAAATTTTTACTTATAAAAAAGGCTGCTCGAAAACATATCTAGAATTAAGATATTTTCCTTTAACAATCATATACTTTACATCGATAGATAAGTTTATTTTCTTATTATTTTTTATTGTATAATATTGTCTCACTGTGAATAATCGTAGATAAAATACATATTTCACTTATTATATGTGATACTGGATATCCTCCATAACTTGGATTTCCATAGCCATGAATGAGTGAAATTAATTTTTGGTCACCATTCCAATAACTTTTCAAATTGGCAGTACCTTCGGATACAAAGTCTGACCAGAGGCTGTGTCAGATACCACGAGTGGTCAGGACTTCATGTAACTTGTTCCGTCTTGGCCAGCAAAGACGGTCCCTTTTTTAGGAGTATTGTGATGGGTGTTACGCAGATGATGGTGGAGTATTAGATCGACGTGGAGTTGAGTTATATTACGTCACACGTTAAGGGAAGGGAGTAGTCATAAGCTTCGTGAGGTCACATGTCAAAATCTAAAGTATTAAAACGCGAAACTATGACTGTAAACAGGAAACTTAAAAATATTACAAAATCTATGACCTATCCAGAGTCCTAATGGCGAAACATAAAAAGATAAGAGAAGCTATGTTAACACTGAATTATCGGTTTCCAAAAAGTTAGATTCAATATTAAAATATTATTTATTGAATATATAAATGGAAATAAAAATAATTTAGGAACTACTGTTCTTATTTTATCATTCTACGAGTATAATTGCAAAATATGTGGTTCAAAAAATCATGAAATTCGTGTGACTCAATATATGGATGGCCTCTTGTGTCAAATAGATCAGATAGATCAGCTGAGGCTTAAGATAGGCCTCAACTCCAGCCAAGAAGTGAGTTATATGAGCCCAAAATAAATATGTCTTGAAATTGGTATCTGATGAAATACATTACATATATCCATGGTGTGATAATATTTTATTGAAAAGTAGGTTTATATAATCGTTATCCAAAGATGACTCTGTTTGGTATTAAACCACAACCCCGAAATTGTAGATAATAGTTTTAAGTCTTTGTCCGTACAAAATCATATTATTTTGTATAGCAATTTCAGGATTTTATTGACCTAAGTTATCTGTTTTTAACACTGGTTAGCACCTCGACCTCTCATGACAACTATGTATTGTATATGATGACATCCAACATGTAGTTATATTTTGTTTAAATCAATTAGGTTCCAATTGGTTATTTATCTTTAAAATTTCAAAGTTCTCCCTATAAAATTTCTGTTGTTTCTTTTCTAGGTTTTTCTAGGATTATACAATTTTATGCATTACAATGTTTTATGACACAATTTTTGGGTTAATTGTTAAAAATTCTTTGTATGTCTATGTATACATTTTATAAAACAAAATCCCATTGCAGTGTCTGTCTGTCTGAACGCGATAAACTCAAAAACTACCGAATTGATTTTCATACGGTTTTCACCAATGGACAGAATAATTCATCAGGAAGGTTATAGTTATTTAATTGATTAAGATTCAGTGGATATTGACTGAAATATGACGATCATTTCCATCACTTTTCAAAATCAAAGGAATGAACTGCGTTAATAACATAACAAAAGTGTCGGTAACGTCGTAGACAATAGAAAGTGTAGCTGATAGTGGCGTCAAACTTAAAGGATAATTGAATCTATCTTCCTAAAATATCTATATATTTAGTTAGAGACAAAACATTTTAATTTAACATCTAGAAAAATATATGTAAACATGTTTTTTTCGTATGTATAGTAATAAGTTGATTGAATGTTTTCATCAATGATCCAAAAAATGCCGGGCCGCAGAAACGTGCGCCGGGTTTCTCTAGTTCCATATAAAAATCTATGTTTGTACAGCGATGACCTCTTCCAATCAGTAATTGAATCTATACCATATTAGACTATTTGTGTATAACAATATGAAGCTGCTATACAATATTTCAGTAATATATCTCCAACTCTGAGGTAATAGTTTGTTAGAAACAGCCATCGTAGTTGAGGTGTCACAGGTGCTAAGTATAAACCTTCTTCATAAAAACCTTAAATTTCTTTAATAAATTTAGAAATAACGAGGAATATTAAATATTATAATATTGGTATAGTACTATATCCAGATAGTGAACTATAAAAAAATTGTACGTTACATGATTAAAAACAAAACATAAAAAAAAATATAAAAATTAAAAAAAAAAAACAAAATTTTTAGTTTGTTTTACAATAATTTTTATTTAAAAAATTACATTTTGGTGCCAAACATATTTCAACACGATTTTCAACTGAGAAAGAAAAAATTAAAAGCAAAAATTATATATACATAAATTTGTATATATTTGTATATATTAAACAAGATATTTTGGCATATCAATAACGGAAATTTAAAAATAGCAAAGAAAACAAAAAACAAAACAAAAAAAAAAAAGAAAAATTAAAATATAAAATAATAAAAATGAACATGGGACAACCAAAATCAACGGACTACATACGTCGTCGTCGTCGTCGTTTTTGTCTATAGGTAAAACATGACGATCTTGTATGTCTTAAAAATATATAGAAAATTATTTCAGAAAAAAAAAAAAAAAATGGAAGACTTTCTTCAACTGTGAAAATGATCAAAATTTTGCAAACCAACAAAAAGTTCTCTATACAGTAGAAGATAAATACTGGTTAGAAGGAAAAAGCTTTTCATGAAAGTCATGAAAATTGGGAAATTTTTCAAAAATGCTTTTTTGAGTATTCAGAAAACCAAGACAAATGCAAATGCACCAACACAAATGCAAATGCACTAATACAAATGCCTTCAGACATAAAAAGTAAATTAGAAAGAAAATTCTTTGATTTACTGAGAACAAAGTGAAGGCAATTGAGTAATGAAAATATTGAGTGTGTGAGCGAGTTTCGAAAATGTTTTCCAAAATTAAAAATCAACAAAGAGCAGTTGGCCGGGGTCTGCTCCAGTTTTCATATATATTATTTTTGGTTGGTTCTACTTTTGTGTGTCATTTTCTGTTGAGCTGAGCATGCAAAAAGCTATCAATGTATTTGTATGCAGCAATATTTACTACTGAGCGCACAAATACAAATACACAAGCAAAGCCAAAAAGATACACATGTGTAGATACTACATAGATACAAACAGACAACAGCAATCATTCAAACACACACACACACTTGTGCATACAATTCAAAATTCAGAAAATAGCGAGCATCGATCGCCAACGATTTGAACAAAAATTTTCAGTTGAACATCACAATCCGTTCAAGTCGCGGATAACTCCGAATACAAGTTTTGTAAGTAGCGCAACGTTGGCTAAGAAAAAAAAATTAAATAAAATAAAATATAAAACAAAAAATTAAAAAACTTAAAAAAAAAAAAAAATTATAAAAATTTTACAACTAATTTTTGATTAAAGAACAATTAAGAAAATATAACAAAAAAAAAAATATAAAAAGTAAAAAAATATTTTCTAAATAATAAAAGTGTAAAAATTTTCAATTTTTGATCCAAAAAAAAAAGTGAAGAATCAAGAATGAAAGTTCCTTGCTCAGAATAACAATAATAACAACTAATAAAAATATAATACTATTATCACAAATTATATTATATAATCGTGTTTAGAATTTAATACAGAATTCATCCAATAGAAAATAATATAAATAAATTAATTAATAATAAAATATAATAAAAAAAAAAAACGAGTATCAAAAGTGCAAAACCGCAAGTATTCAATAAAATTTGTAGTAAATATTGAGGTTAAGAACCTTTTAGCATCAAGCATATCTCTTGATAGTTTGTCTTTGACCATATAATATAAATACTACTCAGAATATATGGTACAATATTTTTTTTGTTGTGGTGAACTCTATTGGTAAACCGCAAGCGCACATCTAAAATTTCAATAAAATGTCAAAAAGAATGAAGATGAAGATTGATTAAAGTTGATCTTTGGACTTTGAGTCAAAAATAATAAAAGGAACCAGAAAATTCTCATATATAAAGAGAGAGAGAGAGGGGAGGGGGGTGGTTCTAACATGCAAGAATTTATCATTTATTACTTTTTACAGGAATTGAAATCAATTAAACTTCCTTGATATTAAAAGAAAAGACAAATAATAATTTCTTTAATTATTTCTTATCAAGAAATCAAGGGATATCACATTATACCATATTTTCTTATACATAACATAACATTGAATAAAACTCAAGGACACTTCCCCAACATTTCCTTTCCTTCTTCTTGTCTTTGATTTGAAATCCGATATGCCATTGAATGTTGAGAAATCCGACCAATGATGGTCTTAGGCATCCGTACCGCTCTGTATGAAGAACAGAGCAATACTATTTTTATATAGCGCATACGTAGGCGAAGAAGTTGATTTCGTCAGACCTTTCTATAGATACCTACATATATATGAAAGTGTTTGTATACCTATACCTATACATATGTACTATATACTTATGTATGTATATGGATAGAGATGATGATGATTACCTATAGATTTTGCTTCTTAGCTATTAAGTAATAACTGAATTGTTGCAGTTTCGAGTTTTATTTTTAGATCATGGCTCTCTCCTCTTTGAGTTAAAGCTTTCTCAGCATGAGATTTCCTCATCATCTCATCAATATCTTATTCGATCCACATACTTACATAGCTACTACTTACTTATGATACAAAAACACTTTGCACCAATCATATGTGTGTTTGTGTTTAGGCTCATTAAGGCTAGAAATAGATTCAAAATTCTGGGTGTTGTTACTGTTTTATATATTTACTACATAAGTAAATCCTATAAAAGATTCTATTTGCTGGAATCTATTAAATTTTTATTCTAAGCATCTGTTTCTTGTCTTTTTTAATGTGTTGAGATTTTTGAATTATTTTTTTTTTTAAATATTTTTTTCTTTTTTTTGGTTAAAGTTGAAATGGTTCTTCCTTAAAAAAAAAAAAAAAAAAAAAAAAAACAGAAATATGTCATTGTCAATTATAATTTACAGAAATTCTCATTAATTTAGCACATTTCATTTCATTTTGCTGAATAAACTAAACTGAAATAAATCGTCGTCATAGTCACCTTGTACGCAATTCTTCTCTTTTTGGTTTTCGGTTGTTGTCTTTTCTTTTCTTTTTTATTTTATTTTTTTTATATATTTTTTTATTAATTAAAAATAAAACAAAAATGTGCATTGCATGCATTTCAATTACTTTTTTTCAATAGGCTTCATGACTTCTCAATAAAATATGGTTTCATGTACGAATATGTAAATAAAATAAACAAAAAAACAAAAAACAAAACATCAGTTGAACTTGGTCAATTTGTTCTGTCTGAGTCAGAGGTTTTAGGTATTTTTTATATTTTTATTCATGAAATGCAAATATTTATACTTATTGAGTGAACTTAAAAGATCTGTCTGTTGGCTTTTGTTAATAAATATTATAAAACATTCATTCAAAAAATCTATCATGTGAAGATATAATCCTTCTAAGCCCTTCAAAAAAGTCGGATCTATATTGATCTAGTTTAATGAAAAGGAGAACTGATTAAGAGTATAGGAGAGTTGAGAACTTTGATGAACTATTCTCGAAAGAGTAGATTCGAGAAAGAGTATTCTAATATTTCATTTATTGAATTAAAGCATATGTATATTGGTTAGAAGGTTAAAGGGCAGAAATTAGGTCACCTCATCACTGGTGACTCGATGGGGTCTATTATAAGAAAAATGATTATCTATATACATATATTATAAAACAAAGTATCCCGTCGCATCTGTGGTACTGTCTGTCTGAAAGCGATAAACTCAAAAACTACCAAATGGATTTTCATACAGAATGATTCATGAGGATGGTTTGGTTTAAGAGAATTCGAGAAAACTCCAAAGGAACTTCCAAAAATCTTAAAAAATCGAAAAGAGTTAGGTTTGTATGTACAAACAAATTTCAGACTGATTGATACTTCCCTCAGGAACGCCCTTATTAAACCGCCCTCGTATGTAGACTAGGAGGTTAAAGGGCTAAAATTAGGTAACCTCATCACTGGGGACTCGATTGAATCCATCGAAAAGACTCCAAAGAAATAGCCGAAAATCTTAAAAAAATCGAAAAGAGTGAGTTGTGTAAGTGTAAAGCTTAGAGAAATATTGTATTTAAAAATCAATCAAGTCACCTTTGAAAACCTCTCATCAGGTTAGCCAATCAGTATCAATTAATTTTTTGGAAAGGAGATACAGGACAACGTCTGCCCGGGTATCTAGTAGTTAATGAAGTAAAAAACAGAACAACGTAGAATGTTTAGAGTTTATTATGTTCAAATGGGTTAAAGTAAATTAGATTCGGGTAGAATGCAGTAGATTTGGGGATTATGAACCCTGCAGTATGAATCACTGGTCCAAAACTGGTCTGTGGTTAGTCCCTTTGAAACCAGCACTAGTTGCTATAATCCCTTTTGCATGTATGTCATTGGAATGTATCAATTGCCATCGCCTGCATTACTATTCAACAGTTGTTGCACCAGTTACTGCAATTTTCTGCATTACCAATCACAAGTCGGTCACCAGTTGTTGGCACCACTTACTGGTTCGCCTCTGCATT
Source organism: Amiota mariae (assembly GCA_035041805.1). Taxonomy (NCBI): domain Eukaryota; kingdom Metazoa; phylum Arthropoda; class Insecta; order Diptera; family Drosophilidae; genus Amiota; species Amiota mariae. Next base: position 4,371,502 of record JAWNKV010000170.1, on the reverse strand, counting down.
TCTTTTGACTGGTAAAATCACCACCCCCAGTAATGGGAAAAGGCGCTACTGACTTATTATGGAAACACGCACTTAGTGGCTCGCCTCTGTATAGCCTACGACTCCTGAATTCACTACCTACCAAGGTAATAAGAAAAGGAACTAGTGAATTACCATCGAAAAGGGGACTATTGCCACCACACATACTACAGGGATGGTAGAGTGGAAGTAGAATAGATTAAGGTAGACTTGAATGAGCAAATAAAAAGCGAGAGTGGAGTAAAGGGTTCAATCTAGATTAAGCTTTAATATTAACACATTAAAATGAAGAATGTTATGAAGGAAAATGAGATTAGTTGAATTTGATTTCAGAAAAAACATAAGGAGATCTACAAAAATGTTTTGAAGACCTGAAGATTGATAAACATATCTATGTCTGTAAAAGTTAAATATTAAATACCATGATTGCTAAATAGTGAGGGTTTGCTTTATAATACAAAAGTCCACACTATGATACTCCAAGAGAGTCACTGAATATTTTTTCTATTCTCCCCTATTTCATACTAAATTCTTTGTCTCAGGAAATGACCCAAATTAATGTGATTAATGAATGATAAATGGTTTTCTTATTATTAACAAAATTACATCTTTCTAGGCCACATTTTTGACAAATTATGATCTCATATCATTTAAGTAGGTCAAGTAGACTAATCAATCATTCAGAGCCTTTTAAGAACTTAATTATGAGAGTATGTTCCTTTTAGTATAAGGGAAACTGAATAGTAAATTGATAGAGAACAGATTAGTCTTAGAATCTATTTTCTTCAATAATTTTTTTAAAAAATATTTTTGCTGGAATATTTCTTAAGAATTTAAATGCATTCAATGTGTGTAAAACTCTTCTATAAACTGCTAAGTTAAATATCATTATGGAATCGCTTTATGTTTCCGCCTTATATATATGCAGCTGCGGTTGATTGGTTGGTGATGCTCATTTGAATTGAAATATTATAAAATAAATAAAAAAAAAAAAGAAGGAAAAAATTCAAGTAACCAAAAACAAACTTAAGCGGTCAATCATCTCGTTCATCATCACAGCTCACGTTTCATGACAATTTGTTAAGCCCCAAAAGAAAAAAGATTTATTCAACACAACAAATTGAAGTCATACACAAAATAATAAGAAAAATAAAAACTGAGAATTCTATGCAAGTCACATACTTGGAAAATAAATAAGAAATAAAAAATAAGCAACAAAATGATAAAGTTGTTTGATAAACTTCTCACATTGGGAGATCTTAGAGAAGAAGACACATTTGTTTCCAGAAATTGTGTCAAATTCTAAACTATGAGAAACCAAATTTTGATCATGAACCACTTTCTTCTTTGGAAATTATAATGCAAACATTGCAATGCAATCAATTATAAAAATGTAAATTATTATCAAATAAATGTATAAGAAAAACAAACAAAGATGAAAGATAAAAAAAACTAATATAATAACTAATTGAATTAATAAGTTTTCATTTTCGAAATCATTTCATTTGATTATGTTTTTTTTTTCTTTCTTCAATTTCTGTATTTGCAGTTTCTTTTTCAAGTGTAGACCAATAGACAATAAACAGCCACCATGGACGCCATCAAGAAGAAGATGCAAGCGATGAAAATCGACAAGGATGGAGCATTGGAACGTGCCCTCCTCTGCGAACAAGAAGCACGCGAAGCCAACACTCGCGCTGAAAAGGTAAATTCCATTACAATTTCATTTTATCATTGAACAAACTTTAAGAAAAAAAAAAAAACCCACCGCCTTTTCATGGCGCATAACCATAATTTCACGCATTTGTAACGCATTGTAAAACATTTGATTGAACAAAAAACATAATTAATACTTTTCACTTTGTTAATTATGATGTGTTTCTTGAAATTTCTTAATATTAAACATTTTGTTTTTTACTCTTTAACCATCATAGGCCGAGGAAGAAGCCCGCCAATTGCAAAAGAAGATCCAAACTGTTGAAAATGAATTGGATCAGACACAAGAAGCTTTGACCCTTGTCACTGGCAAGTTGGAAGAAAAGAACAAGGCTCTCCAAAACGTAAGTTTTATTATAATTTTTTTATCTATTAGTAGTTTGAAATATTTTAGGAAAGTTTGGTGTTCGTATGTATTGCATTTATAATCAAAAAAAGATTATCTCAAATATGTACAAACTATTTACCAAGCTTAGCAAAATGTGTTAAAGATATTGTATAAAATAATTGTAAATCAAAATATTGAGTATGATATATGAATTTATACAGAAGGTTCCAAGGAATAGAAATTTCTACATTATATGAAATTCTGAATAGATTGTGGGTCATTTAGTTAAAATTTTCAAGAAAAAATAAACAAAACATAAAAGGCTTTTTCTATTTTAATATCCTAAAGTATGTACGTATGTTTGATTTATTATGATACCCAGACTATAAACTTCCAGCTTATCTCATTTTTTTTTTAAATGTAGTAACAATCTTTGTCCGTTCACTTTGTATGACACACATTTCTTTATATAGAGTTCCACAAATTTTTGTGGCTCGATACCCAGACTAAAGGACAAACTCGATACTCGACATTTCAGTCATTAAGCGCCATGGGTAAAATGTATTGAATTTTATAAGGCAGACTCCAGAGATCCAATTTACACTTATGTGTAAAACACCGCGACTGATCGTCGATTTCTCTTTGGTGTCGGTTTCACACTAACAACGATCAAAGCGATTGAGCGACCCGTACTCTTCTCTTCTCAACAAACGAAAATTGAGAGAGAGTTCTGCTGTTGAGACCGTTAGTGTAATAGCCTACATAATCTGCGGTCAAAGGCGTCTGCCACCAAAAATTGAGATATTTCACACTAGCTGTTTTCTGATTACATGTGTTTGGAGCTTGTGACGTTGAAACGAGTAAAAAGCATAGAACACGTGAAACGCTGCCGTCGAAATGTATTGTATGGAGGAGTTTGGCTTTAACACAACATCTTACTGTCTTAAAGAAGGGAGTAGATTGCATTTATAACTAATCTCTTATGAATATAACAATAACATCATTTCTATATTCAATAAATCTAATCTAGAATCATAAAATGTTAAAAAATAAAAAAAATTGCTTATTTCTTTGAAGGCCTTACGATCTCTCTTAATACGTATATCAAAGTTCCGGTGCTATTTTTCCTCTATCCATTTAGAAAGCAAACAACCTTCAAACAACATTTTAACAACAACATTTTAATGTTATTATCTACTATTGACCTAAATTCTACAAGAATTTTTGACAAAAGTAATTAATTTTTCAAAACTCCTTCAAATAATCCCTAAAAGACGCCCACAAATGTTTATACACAATCGTATTCACTATTACAATTTACTTTTATTTGTATAATTTAATCTTTTAGAATTGATCTTTAACACATTTGCCACAAATATTTCTTTTTTAATCTACAATACATATATCGAATTTAAGTTATGGTAGAAAACTAAGATAAAAAAAGCAAGAAATACTCAAATATTTTTTTTTGTTTAGAAATATATAAAATTTTCCATTGATGAGATGTGTGATTTATGTTGTTAGTGATTCAGTGGTTCAACAGTTTAAACAAAATTTCATGGTTTATTTAAGTTTAAAATTTTATGCGGCATTAATTAACCCAATTCGTATGAATGAATGAATGAATGGTTGCATTTCGTAATATTTAGACAAAAAAGAATAGGGTGACAATGTGATGATCATAATAATGATACTAGAAGAACATTGAAAATAAAGATAAATGAGTTGAGAGAAAACATAAAAAGAAATCACACAAAAAAATTTTAAAATATTTAAATAAAAAAAACAAATAAATCTACAATGTAAAATCAAAGAAACAAAAAAAAAAAAAAACAATATTCAATGCTGGCAATGATAATCATGAGTTGCCAACTGTTTTGGTTAAATGAGGAAAAATGCGTTTGATTTTTCAAATTGAGTTGATTTGAATTGAATTGTGTGGTGGATCTATTTTTAAATAGATTTTCATCTTGAAGAGAATAAATGGTTGAGAGAAATGAAAATGCGAGAAAATTATAAGGAAAATTGCCAAATAGGGCGCATGTGCGATTAGCTCTGATATGTTTTTTTTTTTGTATGTGAAATCATTTTTGTGAATATCAAATAACGTGCAAAAACAAACAAACAAAAAAAAATTAAGAAAAAATGCAAAACATCATTTTGCGCATGAATTTTTCTTTAGGATATTTCTCATTTTTTGTTTTTCATTGTTGTTTTTCTAGTATTGAACAAAATAAAAGAAAAAAAAAAACATCCCATTATTCAGAATAATTTTTCTTTCTTCGCTTCAGTTGTGTGTATTCCAAAACAGTGTTTTTTTCGCATTTTCGACAGTTTCCAATATTTTTTTATTTTGTTCTTTGCTGTATACAATAAAATCACACGAAATCGTATTCATTTGCTTGCTGTGTATTGTGTTTTTTAACAGTAATGAAAATATTTCAAGGACGTTAAAGAATTTTTCGAAAAATTGTTGGCAATTTGTCAATTACCAACGGTAAATTGGTCAAATACTCTTCTTTTCTAAGCAAATGTCGCTCAACTGTCTGTCTTGGCCTTAGATAAATCAGATATTAACGAAATGTCTGATAAAGATAATAAAAAAAAATTAAAACAAAAGGCAAATATTTTGACAAATTCTAATGTCTGAGATATGGGTACAAGAAGATATACTATGTACAAGAATGTGTATATTGATGGTTCCACATGTTTTAAATAAATATGACGCCGACGCCATCATCGTAACCAAAGCCGCTGACTAATGTTCTATTTTACAAAAACAAATATATAGTTTTATCTATAGAAAACTTCGTGGAAAATAATTATGAAGAAGAGAGCTCAAGAGACACACACGATGATAAAGAAATAAAAGTATTCGCGTTAAACTCCACACCCGCAAAGCAACAACAACAACGCTACGACAAAAAAAAAAAAACTACCAAACCAACAACAAGAGTAAATAGAGTAGGAAGAAGTGCGCCACACAGCTGATGGATGAGTGTGGATGAGTCAAAAGAGTAATTTGAGTGTGGGTGGCAAGAAGATCATTTTTGTGTATACTCACAAAATTTGTTAGCTTTCTGCTTGCTTGCTCTCCAAATTCAAAGAGCATCATGTGGCAAGAAGCAAACAAAATTTTTGACTAATGCACCTGATAATGTTATTGGCTCTCCACACCAATATTTTGAGTACAAAAAGGGGAGCGAGCGCATGATCAAGAGAGCGATACTGAGTAGAGAGTCACAATTCATACGAACGGAATATTTGAAGCAGAAAAATTAAATCATACTAAGTACTCACACACCAAAGAAAAGCAGCAGCAGCAAGCAGCCGCACCGCAAAAGCAGCAGAGGGGCCACGCCGCATATTAAAAAAAAAATATATAATAATTTTTAAATAAAATAATATAAAAAAATAACCAAATACAAATAAATAATTAAATCAAAAATTTTATAATAATTTTATATTATCAGCACTAGTTTTATTTAAGTAAAATTAAATAAAATTTTAGTGTGTGTTAATTACATAAAAAAAAAGAAAAAAGAAGAATAAAATTCTGTTCAACAACGAATAGAATCAAAAAATCAAGTGCGCCGCATTAACAACAGCAGCAACAACAACTACAATAATAATAACAGCAACAACAAGAATAAAACTATAACAAACAAAAAAAACTATAAAACAAAGAAGCTAAAAATCAACTGTGTTGACGTAAATCCGGCATAATTAAAATATTGTAAAATTAAACAGAAATTTTGAAAATTTCATTTTTATTTTTGCGAAAATAAAATTGCAAGTTTATAAATTTAATAGAGCAACACAACGGTAAAGCGGTAAAGAAGGGAAAAAAGATGTATTAAATCATCATTATCATTATCATCATCAACAGAAACTGAAAAACTTAACCAAGCAAAACGGAATACCGCTTATTATATAGAAATATATATAGTAAATACACATATAAATTAATATGTACGAGAAAGCAACAAAATCCGGAACTATAATTAATACTAACGGTAAATCAAATTCATTTGAATGGCAAAAAGTGAGTTATAGCAAAGCAAAAGCAATACAAACTCAAACTTCACAAGCAAAGACAATTAAAACTCAAACAAAAACAAAACCAACAATAACAACAAATAAAAGCAATTCAAAGGCAATTGCATTAAATAATAATAAATTAATAAAAACAAATAACAATATTGCAACAACAACAACAAAAGCAGCGACAACAGGAACTGCTGTTATAAATTGTAAACCAAATTTAAATCCTAAAACGCCTTCACAATCAACGGCAAATGCATCAATTCAAATTAAAATAGTTGGCAACGCTGCACGTCGCCAGTCACTTGCACATCAAATAAAACGTGCACACCGCCATCTATTAACCAGTTTCGGCAACGATACTCAGGCATTGCAAAATCAAAAGAAGAAGAAGAAAAAGACAAAGGAACAGTCACAGGGAAAATCGACATCTAAAAACACCTGTTTAGAACAACAGCAGCAGCCGCAACAAAATCGACAGCAGTCATCAGAAAAACAACAACAGCAACAACGTCAACGACGTCTAGAGAAAAAGAAGAAAAATGCTCCTGCAGCAGGAGCTACAAATGACTATCATAAACAAAATATTAACAGTTCCAATGAAAAAGTGAAACGAGGAAATAAACTAAATAAGGGTAAAAAAAGCAAACAAAGACATCTTAGCAGACGAGGTGGCGTCGTCGTCGTTAAAAGTTGCAATAGTGAAGTTTGTTCTTTGGCCTCGTCTAGCTGGTGTTCAATTGAAGAACAACTCGATTATTTAGATCAGTTATTATATTATTGTGATGAGGAAGCCGAGGTCTACATAGATTCGCTCTTCAAAGATTATCACAAGCAAAAAGCTTACACGTCAATTTGTCATAACAACAATAACAACAACGAAGCCCAAGACAACGCTGAATACGTCGACGGTGAGTGGAGCAGGTGTGGTTATACGATAAGTGACGACGACGACGACGTGGACGACACAATGTCAAATAGTGAGGATGCACAATCCACAACCAGTGGTGCTGGCAGCACTCATTCTACATCATCATCAACTACCTCGTTAATGCCGACCTCATTGAAACGACGCGGTCATCAAAATCATCCACGTTTCTCAGGTACACGTCGGCCAAATGTACCAAATGTTCAGGAAATACTTGCGGCACTCTATCGTGGTGATTCACAGGGCATATTGTCCAATTTGCGTGGAGGAGGTGAAAACATTGGCATCAAAACATTAAACACTGACAGCAGCAGTAGTAGTAGTAGTCAAACACAATATGCCAATGATCGTGATGCTGAAGCTGTAGGTGAAGTTGCTGTCGAAGATGCAGTGAACGCCACAAAATCCAAAGCAACGCTTAACTTGCCACTAAGTGATTCAATAACTAATTCGTTGGGCAGCAATAGTCCAACGCCAACAGACGAGAGCAGTATACTGGATGAAGGTGTTGTAAGTCCACAGACACCGATTACTGCAAGTGGTCCAGGTGATGGTGCAAATGACGGAAGTGCGGCCATAACATCAGCTACTCCTACTGCCATCAAGCCAGAGAAAAAGAAAAAACGAAGTAAAGAGAAATCAGAAAAGAAGAAAAAATCATCCAAACGTGGTGAAAAAAGTAAACGTTCCTCTACTGCTTCAATTCCTATGGATGCCAGTACAGATAGCTTGGCCACAGATGCAAGTGCAGGCGGTGGTAGTTATGTGGATGAGGGCATAGCCCTGGGTGATGATGAAGATCAACAATCGGCAGAATGGGCAAAATTACGTTGCACGAGTGAAGCAGCAGAAATTGTCGCTGAACGTGAGGCACGTCGCAATAAAGGACGTTGTGCGGACTATCCTGGTTTGGCATTCGGTCGTTCAATCTTCAGTTCAGATACCATGATGAAGTTCAACATAATCCGCAATGAACTACATAACATCATGAATACACAACTAAAAAGGGTAATTAAAATTACATACATATAAATGTATGTATATGAGAGAAACAATGAGTGCTTGCTCCTCGAGTACTCAGTGATCTCATTTTAATCTTTAATAATATTATTATTAATCTCTGTTTCAGCTGTTGTGTGTTATTTTAGCGCGTGCAAACATTTGTCATCGTTTGTCTGTGTCTTTCTATCTATCTATCTATCTACCCATTTGTCTGTCTGTCTATCTTGCAGTCAGTTTAAGTCTGTCAGTCATCATATCTATCTAAAGTCAATTTGCAAAGTGTGGTTAGGTTGAGTAATTGAATTTAGTACTCTATATTCCCATATTTGCAGTTGTTCTAATTGTTTATGCACATTTCTGTGTGATTACGTCGTCGTCGTGATGATAGTCATGTTCTTTATTCTTGAACTCATATCGCTGCTCGCCTCTTAAATTTTTATTTATTTATTTAATTCATTTTTTGAGTATTTTGTTTTTTTTTTTTATTTATACGAAATTCTTTTGCTATTAACCCATTTGCGCACGCACACTCACTCATTCACTGACTCAATCACTTAACTGGTGGCATTTCTTTAATATGTGAGTGATTTCTTGAAGAAAAAAAACTATTTTTGTACTTAAGAGCTTAAGAAGATAAGCGCACAAAAAATATCAAGACAATTGTATCAAGATTAAGTTAAATAACTGTAACACCCCTCAACACATTTGTTCTTCTTCGGGTTCTAAGTTTTCAAACTGTGAAATCTACTATTTTATTTTATACTTATAATATATAAGTATTTTTCTTTGGTTTTCTTATTTTTTTGGTTTTTGTGTATAGTATATTTTCTTGTTATTGCCTCGTCTCGTCGTCGTCGTTGACGTGACCCACTTGCAAGCATAGACATACGCATTCTTTTGTTGTCCATCTTCTTTTCTTTTTTGGTTTCTTTCTTATGCTGTTTATTTTACTGGTGCTTTCATTACCCAGAAGGTCGATCTTACCTTACCTTGCTTGCTTTCTTAATACCCCCCCCCCCCCCCACCGAATCCCTAGATACCTTATACTTTTATCATATTTAAAACCACTTTCTTCTAGTCGTCACACTTTGTTAGCTCAAACGATGAGCTCTCATTTATTTTGAGATGAATGAACAGCAATCTCTCTTAATTACATTTAATTGTTTAATTAGTTACGCAATCTATTTTGTTATTTTCTCTCTGTGTCCGTTCAACAGTTTTTTTTAAAGCAGTGGTTTTTAAACTTATGTATGTAGTCAGTGGTCTCCTTCTTAAACACAAATTACCACAACGAACCCCTGCCAAATTTTAGTTAATATCAACATTTGCCTTGCAAGCCTTGGAAAATAGTATCGTTGTTTCCAAATCTACAACTTGCGAACCCCTGTTTTATTAGTTTCATTTGCCAAAAATAAAAGAAACAATGCAACAACAAAAATAACAATAAGCAAGCGCAACAAGTCACGCTTTTTGAACTAAAAAAGGCAGAATTCAAAAGCACAAAGCACAAACTATTTGACGTTCACACCGAAGTCACTCTCTCACACACACATACGCATACTCTTACACCTGACATAACGTATACTCAAACATAATGTATGAATGTATGTTTATGTATTAAGCACCTTTTAAGGCCGGCAAAAATAATCATTTGTTCGTTCATCATAAAATTGTTAGCTTCTTTTGGTTAAAAACGTTTTAGTTGTTCAATTTACCAAATTAGCTGCAAATTTTAATTATCATTAAATTGAGTGTATATTGGATATATAATAGTCTCTATTCAAAAAATTCTTATTCTCTCTTCTCTCTATGCCAATGACCTTCATGTGCTCAAAAGCAAAAGCAATAAAATTAATAAAAAGGTAGTCGAGAAGTTGTAAATAGTATTTTTTATACTTTTAATTTCTTTTCAATGTCGTTTGTCTAAATATGAACAACTAATTGAAATTATTATGCGCTGAACGCGCTGTACATGTTTGTTTATCATCATAATTGGCATTGCGTAATGTTCGTTCAACGACGATCAGCCAAATATAAAAAATAATAATTATTCAATTATTAAATGCAATAAGAGTAAAGAAAAGAAGAGTAGTATGTTGTTGTTGTTCTCTTGTAAATTCATTTTTGTTCAAATCGGTATAAAATTTACTCTCTCTCTCCCTCTCCCACTGTTATTCTCCTCATTTGTGCTTGTTTAATAAAGCCAGTTGGATCTTGTTGTTGCTAGGCTGCCTTAGAATTCTGGCTAATGTTTTTCACCTGTGTCTCTCTCACCACCCACCTTCCAGTTAATTGTAACAAATGCAACACATCATGTGTGCGTATAGTTTTTTTTTTTTACAAAAAAAGACAACATTATTATATTAGTCATATTCTGTTGTTAGTTTTCAGCTGCTGCTGATAATACATATTTTGATAAAGACGACAAACTAAACAACCGGCACGGCACACTTTTCCGATTATACAATTTATATACAAAACAAAAACAAAAAAAACTGTATTGGGGGGAAAATGAACGAACAACTGACGACTGACATGATTTATTTATTTAAAAAAAGAAACATGATTGTAATTATTACAAAATGCCGTCGCCGCTGCTGAGATAATGCAAGGCTGAACTTAAATCAAGCAATAGAGAGAGTATGAACTGCTGCATTAAGCAAAGAGAGCTTAAAAGTTGCTCATTGCTCGCTCATGCACTGTTTTCAAGCGGCCTTTTTAAAGCATTATTATGCCCAAATACACAACACACACACAAACTTATATGTACTGAATATATTATTATTAATTAATGCATACAAACAAAAATTTTAGCGGCATTAACAGGTTTGCGGCTCGCTCTTAATTTGCCTTGCCAGCTACGAAATATTTTTCAACTTGAATGAAGCTTTCTTGTTGGTGTCACTCTTATTACAATCTGGCAATGTCTGTTTAAGGCGAGGCTTTTCATAGTGTGCGTGCCCTAGCATACATTATACACACTAATGTTATCTCACTTGCTCTTAAGCAATACTTACCGACTGACACTTGAGTCAGTCACACGGGACGAGAGAGAACAAAGCCGTCGTCTTCTCGGTCGTCGTTCGTTTGACACAGACAACTAACTACTATTTGAAGTGTGTGTTTTCAGTCATTTCATTTCAAATCTCACACAGTGCTGAGCTCAGACGGGCGTAAATTTTTGTGTTGTTTTTCGTGGTGTGTTTTTCGTTGTGTGTCGTCGTGTCTCTCTGAAACGGGCAATTATTAATTATAAAATAAGAAAAAAGTAAATTTTTGTACAAAGAAAATTTATAATAAAAAGTTTGTGTTTAAATTCTAAACAAATTTAAACCTCACACTTCCATACAAACACACATACACACAAATCTAAATTACGTTGCCGATTGAAGAAGAAGAAAAAAATTCAAGAAGCAATAAAATAAAAAGAGGAAGCAAATCAGTGAAAGAAAGAAAGAAAGAAGAATATTTAAAGTAAAGAAAACCGGTGGTTATCATAAATTCATTTCTTTCTTCATAGTTTTTGAGTTGAGTGTCGCATTAATAAATTTAGTGGTGCTAAACGAATTTAGGCAAGAGGCAATAGAAGTAAAAAATAATTAATTTGAAATCATTAAATAAAGAAGATTGTTGTGCTCTGCTTTAAAAGTGTCTATCAATCAAATTCAAATCAAATCTCGTTGTTTGTTGTCCTCCAACACACAACGAATAGAAAGTGCAAACACTTCACACAAATTGAACTAAATTTGAACGTATTCATTTTTCGGCTAACAAGTTGAACGAAAAAGACCAGAAAACCAGTCAAAATGACGACAAGCATTCCACAAGGTACCCTCTTGGACGTACTCAAGAAAAAAATGCGTCAAACCAAAGAAGAAATGGAAAAGTTCAAAGATGAGTGCGAGGATTATCACAAGCGTTTACAACTTGAAGTTGTAAGACGTGAAGAAGTAAGCAACCATTTGATTAGAATTCAATTCTTTATTCATTAACTTAAAATTGCTCCAAAAAGAAATATCTTCAAAAAACTAATTACATATTAGGAAATAGGAGAATGACAGAAATATTGTTTTTTTTTCGGTGTTTTTCATTAATTTTGCATAAATTGTCTATGCTGCTCTTGTGTTTGCTCTCTCTCCCACAACTCAGTAATTGTTTGTTAGTATAGGTGGAAGAGAGACAACAAGTCTCTGTGGTGTGTATGAAGAGAGTATGGTGTGGATGGTTGGTATGGTTATGGTGTTGGTAGTGGTGAAGAGAGTGTGTGACATGTTGTTGTTCTTGTTCTTCTACGTGCTCAGCATTCTTTAAGCAAAGCAAAAATGGGTTTTTTTGTGTGTTTTTCGTTTTTCTGTTCTGTTCTTAATGTTTTGTATTTTTCTTCTACTTCGATTTTTTCGAACCAAACTCTTTGATTTATTTATGTGTCTGGAGAAATTTCTTTTTTCTCTAAAGAAATGTCTATATTTAAAGCCTAACGACTCTTGTAATTGTTCCAATTTACTACTTAAACTTGTCTTCTAGTTAAACTGACTGTTAACTGTTTTTTTTTGTCTGTCAACTTGACGACGACGACAACGACGATGGCGGCTTTCATTTCATTCACCTTTTTAGGCCATGCTTTTGTTTTTATTTCTTATGTTTATTTTTTTTTCATCGTCTTCGTTGTTCTTAACTGTTGACGATGAATTAGCATAGCATTTGAATAAATTCACAAGAAAACTATTTGATTTTTTACCGCTTTTTGCAAATTATGGACCTCGAAGAGAAGAAAAAAGAAATACCTTTTATAGAAAATCCATTTAACACAACATAGAACTCTAAAATAAAAGCCGGTTGCATTAAATTTTACCTGCTGTCATTGTGTTTCTTTTTTTACTCGATTTGTCCGACCTAAGATGTGATTATCTCAATTTATTTAAATTTATAGCCATATTTAAAATTTCTATTGTCCTCCAGTGATTTCCATTTGAGTAATTCCCTTTTATATGTATATTGAGTAATTTTTGTTGTTCTTGTTGTTGTCATATGATTTCACTCCCCCAACTCAACAGATTAGTAAAATCTGACGTCACTTTCATGTTTTGTTTTTTTTTTGCTTTGCTTTATTCAAAATGATTGGCATCTAACTGACGGTTGTGTTGTTGGTTCATATATTTCCCCTAGTGACATTCATTTGATTCTCTCAATACAGCAAATGCTTTTGTAATTTTTGTTTTGTTTTGTTGTTATTATCCAATGTCAATTTTGAGGTTTTTATTTTCCTCCATTTCCTCTCCCTATCCAATTGTACTTAATGGAATTTTTGTGTGTGCTTTGCCAAAGCAATAAAATTTGTTTCACTCTTTTTTTTTCTAATAAATTCTCAACTCATCACATCAAATTGATTTAATTCTTTACGCAACTTTTCTTTGAATTAAACTACAAATCATTTTCTCATTGTATGACGCCATTCATGGTTTGGAAGCGCAAGACTTCATTCACCTCCACCTCCACCACACCACCATGGAAACGAATAACAACAAATTTCATGCATGCGTAACTATTGAAATGAATCTTCGTTAAAAAAGAGAAAAAATACTTGTTGCCCAAAGAAAGAGAAATGCATAATTTTGTCTAAATACATTTTTTTTTGTCGTATGTGGTGTTGGTTTCTTATATTTTTGTAGAAAAAAAAAAACAACAAAGATATGCAAATTAAATATGGCGCCGCTTTATGAACTCATCCCCAAAAAATATTTGTTTCCCCATTTTTAGTATTGTACGCATATTCATTCAATTGTAACACAACAAAAAACAAAAATGAAGTAACATCATTATGTTTGGTTAGACTCTGGTTGTTAAAGACCCCTAACAAAATTCGTTCACAAAATCGTGCCTCTTTGCCTGAAGTGAGGTCTTTAGCGATACAAGATAAAGAAGTCCATTTGCTTATTCAATCATAATAGATCTTGGGAGTACCAGATAGGAATATAGTACATATATGTTTGTTATGGTGTCTCCTCATCATTTTCCTTATATTTCTTGCATTTTTCGTTGACTGCAGTCCCACATTTACCTGAGATTCATAGTGATAAACAACAATAACAATGAAAACAATTAGGTATTTGCCTTCTTTTACACTCATTCCTTTAATTTTCTCATTTATTATGGTTATATGTATTAGTTATTGTTGTTGTTGCTATTGGCAGCAACATGGATTCAAAACCAACAATAACATAACATAAAAAATAAGGTGTGACTAAGCATGGAAAAATGTTTGTGTGTAAGCCTACAAAACCAAAAGAAAAAAAAGTGTAGCTTAACAAAACAAGAATTTGACCATTTTCAACTTTACATCTCATATTGCAAAATCATAAAAAAAAAAAAAAAAATGAGGAATGAGAATTTGTAAGTTGCTTACTCTTCTTATTTATTTATTGTTTGCCGGCAAAACTTAATATAATTTATGAATTCCATAAGCGAAGGCATCTTGGTTTCAGAGCTACGCTCAAAATGCTTTTGTTACTCACCACTCTACTACCTTTGCGGTTTAACTGAATAGTTGTATGTTTGTAACAGAGATTGTAAGACCCAGAGAAACGGATGTAATTTACTTAATGAAAAAAAGCTACTCTCTTACTTATTCTGTTTTAAAAGTAAATTTTTTTCAGTGAATGACACTCTCACTCTGTTTCGTTGCTCGTTATGATAATGTCATTTTATTTAAAAATATTTTTTTTTTTTTTTTGGCATATTCATTTTGTGTTCTGCTTTTCATTATTATGTACTCTACTTTAACTTGTTTCTTTTTTGTTATCTTTTGTTAAGTGGTTAATCTTTTTGCTGCTGCTGTTCGTTACAATTGTCAAAATGAGTAATGTGTGCGCTCTCTATCTCCATTCTTCTCTTCACCTCCACCTCCACCACCACCACCCACACTTAACGAAACTTCCATTTATTCTTTCACTCACTACTCACATAATTAGTAGTTCGTTTGCCGCTTTTTAAGTTTTACAAAGAAAGAAAAAACAAAAATGAGACTATGAACGACTTTTATTTGTTCAGTTTTTTTTTTTGTTTTTGGCATTTTTAAAACCTATTCTTCATTTCACTTCCACACCTCTCTCTTCTTTGCCATATACATATATGTATTTTCTCCGCTTATTATGTTTGTATTTCTTTTAGCTATTTTCGTTCGTGATGTTCATCGTTATTGGCGCTACTATAATGATGACGTAATCTTTTGCTTATTCGTTGTTTGAATTCATAAATACACTACACGTATTTTATGATATTTGTCTGTATATTTGTGTTGGTTAGTTGGTTGCGCTTTATTTGTCTAACAATTTGAGGTCTGCAGGCTGAGGCTATTGTTTGCTCCTATGATGATGAAATCGAAATTGACACTTCTAATTCTACTAAAAGTTGCCACCCAACCATAACTAAACCAATCCATAATAACAGCAGCCTTAAAAAAAGTGATTGCTGTCGATCAGAATCGAATCGTCGTTGCCTTGACAGAGGTCGTGTCATTAAATTGAAAAATTTTCACAAATTTTTGGTCGTTCTTGATTAGTAATGCCCATTTTTGGTTTTTTTGATTATAGATTTCAAAAGCATTTAATTTATTTTAGAACAAATATGGCAGCACTGTCTGTCGTCTGATTGTCGCCAGATCCAGCCAAATAATACATAATTCAATGTTAAATATTTTCCGCTATTTTTGGGATTTCTCAATTAATTTATTTTTTTATTTTTTTTTTTTGTTGAGTGTGAGAAAATTTTCCATGCTCCATGGTCGTTGTCTCTCTTACAACTTTATTACATTTAGTAATTCGAACCAAGTTATTATGTAAAAATGTTGCCTACTTAGTGGCGCATTTCTATGGTTTTAACTCTAAATGAAGAATTTAATCCCACCGTGGAAGTATTTTCTCATTAACAAACAAATGTTTAAGTAGCTTAAACTGGGATTGAATTTGAGGAAGAGGAGTCAGTCTCTATTTCAAAAAGAGTATCGTTTACAGTGAAGTATAGTAAATATTGATACTGTTTACAATATGTAATAGGCTTCCTTAGCATGGCCCTTTCTTTTCTTTATTAGCTATTGATTTTGGGCATTGCGTGTATTGTATCAAATGTTTTAGGGCGTTTTCTTTTCTGGATTTAATCACCTTCGTGTTTCATCAAATGTTTGCATATAGAAAAAAAAAAAAAATAAAGCACAACAGCGCGAACAACAACATTGATGAGTTTATTTCCAGGTATAAAAACACCACAGTCAGTCTCCCAGGACTCATGGGAATTCGTGGAATTTAAGTCTAAACTGCGGCCGACAAATATACAATTTAAAGTTTAAAACGTTTCCGAGAGCATTTAGATCACATTAGTTAGAAATCAGGTGTTAGGAGTGTTTAATTAGATGATTCTCAAGCAAATGCTAGAATTTTTGATTATATTTTATGGAGCAATTTTAAGTATTTCTTGCTTTTTTTTTTTAAGTATAAACAATTTAAGTTATCATTATAAGATAAGTTTCTTTTAAGTTCCTTTTTGGAAAATTTTACTATTTCCATTTTCGAATTCTCAAAATTTTAGGCCGAATCCGAAGTTGCCGCATTGAACCGTCGCATTCAATTGCTCGAAGAAGACTTGGAACGTTCTGAGGAACGTTTGGGTTCAGCCACAGCTAAGCTGTCCGAAGCTTCCCAAGCTGCTGATGAAAGTGAACGGTTAGTATTCTTTCCAAAATGCGAATTGCATTGGAAATTTACATTTTTTTTCTAATATATTGATTATTTATTTATTATTACCCACTAAGTTCTCTTAGCCAAAAAAAAAAAAAAAGAAAGAAAAGAAGTTTTATTAAGTCTATATAATTTAATGATTTATCCTATTACTACTACACGCTATAAACAGGATACGAAAAGCGCTTGAGAATCGTACAAATATGGAAGATGACAAAGTAGCATTACTGGAAAATCAATTAGCACAGGCAAAATTAATTGCAGAAGAAGCTGATAAGAAATACGAAGAGGTATCCTAGAATTTTCAATTTTTTACAAAAAAAAAATAATAGGGCACTAGGGTTTTAGGATTTTCTTAATATAATTTATTTATTTTGAGGTTAGGTTGTCTTCGAATAGGTTTTGGTTTTGGTTAATCTATATGCTCTCTATAAAAAATTCCAATTAATAACAACTCCAATTTGCTCCATTGGAGAGTTTTACGTATTTCTTAGTTTGTAAGTTTAATCTTATTTTCTAGAAAACAAAAAACAGGTTCTCTCTATTAGATTTAAGTTCTTCGTCGGCCGCAGCACATCAAATGGAACATCTCAAATGAAAGCATATTCTATATTCAATATTGTATTCATAAATTATTCAAATTTATATTGTAAATGTAAAATGAGAACTAAATACTACTATTATATTATTTTTATGTCTGATCTAATCTATTATTATATATAATATATATAAAAGATATGCAAGTCACTTAGTAGTATAGTTTTGTTCCTCATTATTTATTATATGTATACTTATGTATGTTTATCACTTTTTCTTGTCTATATGTGTCAAGAGTTATAGCAGCACTTTGATGTAAAAATTTCTATCAAAACTCTACAAAAGTAAATTCTGAATGATCATTCTATATAAGTCAATAATGTAATGTGTTAATTTTAATTTAAAAATGCTTTGGAATATTAAAAAATAATATCCTTTTAAATTTTGTAAGCAATTTACAATTCTACAAAGTCTCCAATTGTATATCTAAGAGCTTTTTTAGTTTAGAAACGCTGGAACTTTACTCGAAATACAAAAATATCATTTATTTAAGAGATTATATAAACTCTACAAAGTCTCCAAAACACTGAAAAGCTTTTATTAGTTTAGAAATGCTAAAACTTGACTTGATTTATAAAAATATCATTAATTGAAAGAAAATTGACAACTCTACAAAGTCTCCAAATAAATATCAAAGAGCTTTTTTAGTTTAAAAAGTCGGCAACTTCACTCGAAACATAAAATATCATTAATTTAAGAGTTCATATAAACTCTACAAAATCTCCAAAACACCAATAAGCTTTAAATAGATTAGAAAATGGCACTTGGTAAACTTTAATGATCTTACAACAAAGCACTGCTATAACTCCAAAAAAAAATATCTATAAAATTGTATGTTTATTTTTTCAAAAACAATCTTGTCTTGTACCCTACGATCGCTGAACCAATAACTCAATATGCAACAAAATTTTTTGTTTTTTATTTTCGCCAACTTGATATCAACAACGTTTTTATACACATGCATTTATGGATATGTCTAAATTATGAACACCAAAATCAAATCACTTAAAATTCTATGTGTATGTCTCCCAACAACAACAACAACAACAACGATGTGTATAAATGTCATAACTCTACACCTACCAATATGTTTGTGATTATCATTGTGATGATGATGATGATGATAATGGATGATCGATGGATGATGCATTGGATAATGTTTGGACTACCTTTTGGGATAATCGCTTCATCGCTTGATTACTTCGTCATTGTCTTCTTTGGGCAATAAAACGACTTGTATAAAATATACAGTGCACGCAAGATCCTTGAGAACCGCGCCCTTGCCGATGAAGAACGCATGGACGCTCTTGAGAATCAATTGAAGGAAGCACGTTTCCTTGCTGAGGAGGCTGACAAGAAATACGATGAGGTGCAACAAATAAAAAATATAATATGTTTAAGCAATAATAACAATAACAAAAGTTGTTCAAACAATGCTGAGACTTCTATATCTTCTTCCACTTCTTCATCTAATAACATTACTACAACATCAACAACAACAACAACAACAAGCGAACACAACAATAACAATCAGAACAAAAACAACAACACCAACAACTCCGCCAATGATAATTTAACCACTAACAATGATACTTGATTGATTTTTTTGCCAAACTTAAGAAAATTGAAAATTATTTAAATAATCATATGATAATGATTATGGTGATGATGATGAGCTATGATAAATGAGAATTAGTAAGGCAATTATTCAGTTTGCCTACTAGCTTACAGCTTTGCCTCAATAAAGCAACAAATAAAATGCTGCTGATTTCAGCAGTATCAACTTGAGTTTTGGCAAAGGCATCAATCAATCAGATCAAAAGGCTGTTAATAAAAAACAACATGACCGACCAACAATAATAACAATATATATCATTTTATATACTATTTACTTACATAAACACACACATACTACTTACTCGTCATTGTTGTAAAACTTGTGCAAATTATTTAATTTATTAAAACAGAAGTGAATGTTTATTATAGAAGTAGCGTGAGAATGTTAACAAAAGATCAAAACAAAAAGAGATTCAATCATGTAGTTTAGTGTAAAGTTTTTGCATCATTTAAATTAGCTTAACTTAGCTTAGCTTATTGTATAAATATACATGCAGCTAAACTACTCCAACTACTACTCCACATCAAATAGCATAGATGATGACTGACTCTCCATACCAACAACAATCAGTCATTGTTTAATTAAAAACAGAAAATAAATTTAAAAAAAAAAAAAAAATATATATATAGAAATAAAAATAAAAATAGAAATTTGTGTAAATAAAAAAAGAATGTATAGAAAAAATGCAGAAGACAAACAAGAAATGATAATGATGATATGCATATGTGATGATGAAAATATAAATGATTGAGAATGTGGATGATGATAAAATAATGATGAAGAGATGTTGGTTGTACTATACTCGTCTTAACTATATCAAATAAAAAACGAAAGGTTGCTATTTTCAAAGAAAAATATATCAGAATAGATAAATAAAATAATTAATACATATACGTAAAAATTAAATAATACAAAATAAAATGTTTATATAAAAATAATGAAAATTTTTTAATAGAAATAAAAGGCAGCTAAACTAAACTAAACTTGAGAGCAATAAAAAGAATTATATTCATTTATACTCCAATCCAATCAAAATTTATTTCAATATATAAATAATTTAATAAAAAAAAAATGATACAAAAGGAAGACGACATTTTTTTTTGTAAAGTAAAAGAACAAATTTTAAAATTAAAATTAATAAAATATAATTTAAAAATTAAAGAAATGAAAGGAAAAGTGCATAGCACCTTCAACTCATCATTGAGTTATTAAATAAATAAATTAATTATTGCTAAAAAAAAAAATATTTAAATTATTTTCAGTTAATTACTAAAACTAACTTAATTTCTTCTCTTATTTTTTGCTATATAAAAAAAAATTATATTAGATAAAAACAAATTTCTATTTTTGATGTATTTTTTCAAATAATTTTTCTCCTTTTTTGGGAAAGCAATTTATTAAATTTTTTTTGTTTTTATAAATACATAAATTTCTATTTGCATATTTGTTCTTTTCCTCTTAAACAAGAAAAGTATTTTTCGTTTATCATTAAACAAATTATTCAAATCAATGTAATATTGTGTTTTTTTTTTTTTTGTCATAAATTTTATAAATTAAAATATAAATAAATTAATTAATATTTATCTTATATTGAAAACAAAATGAACCGATTTTATATGTATGCATATTTTTTGATTGCACTATTTTTGTTTACCGGGTTTTGAATGTAATTTCGTGTCTTAAAAAAAAAAGAAATGTGAAAACACACTTAATTTAAGTTTAAAATGATTTATTTTGCAATAAAGTTTATATACTATATTATTTTAATAAACAAAAAAAAAAAATTATAAATTTTATGGAGCATTATTTATTTAGATATAAAAAAAAGAGAGCATTTTGTGATTTCTTAAGGATTGATTGATCTACTTGAACATTTTTTTTAGCGCTATGTTTGTTGTCCAAAATTTTTAGAAAGAAATTTAGTAGAATTATTAATTTCATAGGTAATTTTTTTATACACATATATTTTTTAAAATTTTTATAAATATTTTTTTTTATTTTTATTTATAATTATTAGGAAAATGGAAGAATGCGAAGATATATTCTCTTTGAATATCATAGGTTTTAGGCATTATTCTAATAGGAGGTGTAGATAACCTTGGAAATGAATATTATTATTGAACATCATGATTACAACGCCAACCAAAGGAATTTTCTACTTGTAATATAGAAGCTAATCGAATAGAAAATGCATAAACAATAACATTTTCATATATTTAAATATAAAAATTCTTGGAATCTATGGAACATAAAGTATGCCCGAAATTATAGTTCGTGCCACTTTTTCGAAATTAAATTTTTAAAAAAATTGTATTCTACAGCCCACAATCTGGTAAAACAATCCCCTAGCTATGCCAAAAATTTACTCTATATTGAGTCGTCTATACATCTAATATCTATACAAAGTTTAAATGAAATCCGTAGTTCCTGTCGCTTCCGATATGCATAACATCTACACCACTGAACGGATTTTGCTCCGGTTTCACTGCCATTAAGAAAATTATCTGCGGAAGGCGTATTTGCTTTTCTAATGCACCTGTGCAAAGCAGAGACGGGTCTCTAGAATGTTACAATTTGATATTGCAAACTAAAGCACAGAAAAGTAGAAAAAATTCTCTCCTTTAATATTTAGTTCTTGGCACATACGATAATTTCGCGTAATAGGGTAAAAGTTGAGAGAGCTTTACGTGTCAACACCTTCCAGGAAGTTCTTATGTCACAGAGCCAAGCTCAACCAAGAAGAAGTCCCGTTGGAATCATATACATATATTAAAATCAAATGTATAATCTTAGAACTCATCTGATAAACCAAAGTATCATTTTAACTTTGATGGAATTAGTTTCTATATTCCATTTCTTTACATAAGATTACTTTGTCCTATTAATAGACTCATCAAAATGAGCAACTTCAGTCAAGAAAAGCCCCCTTTGGAATTATATCAAATTTGAAATTATAATCTAAGAACTCATCTGATAAACCAAAATTGCTTTCAAATTATCACAAAATACTTGCAATTGATGGCTCTATCCCATCTTTTTACATAAGATTCATTTGTTCTATTAATGGACTAATAAAATGAGCAAAAATCCCCAATTGAATCATTCAAATTATCTTCCAAAAACGACTTGCATTTATTACTTAATTCTAAATTATACTCTTTCTCAGAACTTGTCAAAGTAGTTTTACTTATCAAATTCTAATATTATTTATTTAATTAGGTGCTCTAAATTTTGGTAATAAAAATAGATAAGAGGCTTACCAAGAAACACTTTATTTTTACCTTTTATTTTAGTATTCCCTCTTTCTGCTTTATTATGTATTTTCTTCACAATCAATAGAATAAATATTGATAAACATTGCAAATGATGATAAGCTAAAAAAAAATATTATCTTTTAATACAAAATATACAAAAATAATAGTGTTTGTTCATACTCATGTCACAAGTAAAAATTTTGCAAATAAAATTGAAAAATTAGTACAAGATACTTACTTATTTTATTGTGCCTCTCTCTCTCTCTCTCTCTCTCTCTCTCTCTCTCTCTCTCTCTCTCATCATTGTGCGTAATGAGGTTTTGGTGAACATTTAGAAATGTTGTCATCATCGATGTTTGGCTCTAAAGTGAGTATCACAGGTGATGATAAGTGAACCCCCCTCAGTATTTCATGTGTATTTTATATGACGTAAGTCATGCAAAAAGTAAAAGGAAATGAAAATGTATGTAAAACTATGTATGTAGTAATGTTGATTTAATGATGATTCAATAAACAAAAGTTGAAAACTCTTAAAGTTTCTCCTGCACTTTTTCAGAAAAAATGCTGTGTTGACGTTTGTCTTCTTATCAAAATTTTGTTGAATATTTGTGCAAAATTTTATGATGATGATGATTCATTTCAAAGGTATTTCTTTACCTTCGTCTGTTGTAAGGCTTCTTCTTTCTTCTGTTCCCCATTTTTTTATGTGATTTTATTATCATCACATTGGTTTTTAGTGGTCAATTTTAGTAAACGTTAAATGTGAATCATGTTTTTATAGTAAATTGAAATGAGTCTCTCATTTTTATAAAAGTTATGTGTTGTTTGGTGACACCTTTTTTTCTCCATTTTGTTGAAGTATTTTGTATGCATTTGCATAAATTTTTAATGAATTTATCAAGCGTTTCAATACAAAGATTCCAAGTGATTTGTAGTGATTGGAATCTGCTATTCATTATTGGGTTGGGATCTTTCTTAAAGTCATTTCAATAATCATTATAAGTAGTCGTTGTTTTTTATAATTAAAAACAAGTTTCTTCCCTATGCCTCTTATGTTTTGAAGATGAGTTGTTCTTCAATACTCCAAGATATCTGTTATTATTTACTGCATCTTGGACCAATGTTATTGGTAAAAAGCTCATTGATTGACTAGTTTAAAAGCATTGCTTTCATAAAGATCATTTCAATTTTGAGTGATTATTTTTCCTCAAATATTTTTCATGAAATAATCGCATACCTGGTGAATTAGTGTACAATGTAATATGATCTAAAAGTATCACCGACTTTTCGGAGCATAGATTTCTAATTCTCCTCAGTTAAAACTGAATCGATTGTTAGTGTTTAGTTAGTTAAGCTAAATTGACAGTACTAATCGATACATATTATAAAGCAAAATCCTCCACTAAAACTGTTTGTCTGAACGCGATAAACTCAAAAACTACTGAACGGTTTTTCATACGGTTTTCACCAATGAAAGGAGTGATTCATGAGGAAGGTTTAGGAAAACAGACAATTCAAAAACCAAAAGGAATAACAAGAAGTGCAAGTGAGATGCATTTAAAATATAGAAACCTATTTTAAAATCAATCAAATCATCTTGGTCAAATATCTCATCAGGTCAACCAATCAGTATCCACACATTTTTTTTTGGGAAGCACAGGCTGGACATGCATCCGCCCGGGTACGAGATGATGATTTGGTTTAATTTATCAACCAAATTTGCTAAACTTTGGTATTATCCCTCCTCTAGCGTTTTGTATGTACTACTACACCAAAGCTCAACTTAAAATGTAAAGCATGAAGATATTTTACAAATTTCTTCATAAGAACTGCAAATAGTAGAGGGAGAACTGTTATATTGTATGCCATAAACTTCAGAGGTAAGTTTAAAAAGTCAGCCTCAGGTGTCTAGGGAGGCTTGCTTACATTTATAAAGAATCATGAAGGTATTTACTAGGTAAGAGAACACTGTTCTTCATGACGAGGCTAAAAAGTAATACTATAGGTTTGAACATCTAAAGTTTAGTACAATATATTCTGATAAATCAAGTCTTTTATTAATTCTATTGTAGTGTAAAATATATAAAATATTTATTAATATATCAGGTCTTTTATCTTTTTGGACAACAAACATAGCACTTTAGAATTCTATAAAATATAAGAGACAATTATATAAGAAATGCAAAATGTTTTCGTTTTTTTTTATATATAAACTTTATAGCAAAAAATAAAACACGTCGTCGTTATATGATTAAATTGTTGCTCTCAGGTGAAGTTTTCAATAGGAAAAAACAAGAAAAAAATAGATTTAAAATGCACAAGTTTTATTTAAGACAAAACTCTTAAACTCAATTAAATAATGAAAACATATCAATCTTTTAACTACTTAATTAAGACTTCCATTATTGTTGTTTTTTTCTTCTTACTAATAAAAATGCTTCGCATTAATGACATGATATCACAAAATTTTTTAAACAAATATCACGAGTTTCTAACTTTAACCCTCTACTTACTGCTGTTCGCATTATGTTTTGCTTAATTGCATTTTTGTTATAAAAAAAAAAACAAAACAAAATTATAAATTTTCTATATAAAAATTTACTCATATTTATGTGTTTTTCTATGTATTTTCAAATAAAAAAAAACTATGAATATTTTTACACAAAAATGTAAAAAACAAAACAACAATCCATCAAACAAACAAACAAATAAAATTAAATTATATGAATATGATATGAAAATACAAACTATAAAAAACGAAAGGTTGCCCGTAAATTGGCCATGGTTGAAGCTGATTTGGAACGTGCTGAAGAACGTGCCGAACAAGGAGAAAAGTACGTTAAAAAAATTTATAAGAATCTGTGTTGCGAAAGCTTTTTTTTTTTTTTTATAATAATTTAAGTGTTGTTACATTTTTTTTTTTTAAATTATGCTGTGCAACTAAAACTGAAAAAATTTAAAGAGAACCAAAGTTTATTTAAATTTGTTTAAGCAAATAAAAATAGTTGTAAGTGTTTAATAATTTTTTTCTGTATTGTCAAAACACTAAACAATGAAATAAGTATGTAAGTAAGTAGTTTATAGTAGTCTATCTATAAACCTAACCTCATTTTTATTGTTGATTTTTGTTGTTATGTTTATGTGCCTTTAGCTAGCTAGCAAATGATAATATAAAATATATAAAAATTTGGCAAAAATGTGAATAATCAAAAATATTTAAAATGCATGTGTTTAATACAATATACAATATAGAGATTAGTGTTGCAAAATGCACTATTCATATAAACATGATGACATCTTTTTCCCTCCCTTCATGTGTTCTATAAATAATAATATTCACATTTTTACCAAACAAAATAAAAAAATATTTTTATAATTTTTACTAATATAAAACAATTTTTGTTTTTTTTTCTCTTTGTGCGCTCAACTTTGACAAATGATACCCTATACACATTTATTTGTTTTTTGTTGTGTGTATATTTTTTTTATGTGTTGTGTTTTTTTGTTCTAACTTCAAACAAAACACAAACAAAACAAAACAAAAAACTATCACGCTAACAAACATTTGCCTGCCTCTGCCTATTACTGATTGCTACCGCTCGCTCACTCGTTCGCTGACCCTTGACTCTGATATGACTATGTTCTGTCATTGATTACTGCTTCCTGCTCACTTCCGCTGTGGTTCACTTGGCTGGCTGCCTTTCTATCTGCCTGTACCATAATCAGGTTGCCAGAAAATTAGTACTCATGGAACAGGATTTGGAACGTTCTGAGGAAAAAGTTGAACATAGCGAAAGGTTTGTGTTTTTACTAATGAGCTCTGTGCTGCTGCATTTATATGTTGTAATATTTTTGTTTTTTATTTTTGTTTCATTTATTATAAATAGTAATTTATTATAAGTTATTTAATAGTTTTGTAATATTTTTTTTAAGATTTTTTGCAATTTCAATTTGATTCAATTAAATAATGAATCCCTTGTTATAAGATGATGATTCATGTTCATGAATTTTATAGAAAATATTAAAGAAAATATATTGACTTTGGTCTGGTTTGTTCCAAGATTGAGTACTTTTTTCTTTCTTCCCCATCAATTGAATGTGATTTATGTAGATCTACTATATTCTTTATTATAATCATATTGTGATCTATTTCACTATCTTAATCATTTCCTGGCAATGATGATAGAGATTAGAGATCTGCAAATAACCGGTAATAATGAGTGACACTCAAAAACTCGTGTAGATCATACAACAAATACTGAGTTGTATTGGTTTGAGTGCAAATTTTATCACTTGTGCGAGCATTCTACCAAAAGGAGTGAATTCGTATGAAGTTTCAATAGAACAAAACAAACATTCAAAAGAATTTGAGTTAACCAGATAACTCAAAAACTCAGTGTCTGCGCAATAGCAGAATTTCGTTTCGTTTCACTCAGAGTGCACGAGTGCTGCATAGCATCCATTCAATTCAATTGGTTTTGGTTACTACAAGTATGAGTACTTTCACAACCGGTTACAAAACTAACTAACACATTTTCAATGTGAGTAACTCAAACGCCTTTTTGAGTGCACTCATGCAGCTCCCTAATAGCGATACATATAATAATGTAAAAAAGGAAACATTAACATCAGCAGTGACTGAGAGACTCTTTCTATTTAAGAAATCAAAAGTTTCATAACAGGTTCCTTTTTCCATCTTCTGGGAATAAATATTCCCATTCATAATTAGAAAATATCTACATACTACATGATCGATCAATGATCAAGATTTGATTGGATCTATATCTACTTCATGGTTATTAGACTTTTTAAAGAATCAAAATCTTGTAAATCACTTCCATCATAGACTTAAAATAGCTCGTTTCTTTCAATGAATCCAAAGGCTCATGGTTAGTGGAGCATAAAACACTAAAATGGAAATTCCTTAACTACAATATGCTATCCATTTTTATTTCTATTACTGTATTAAAAATTCCATAATACTAAAGATCATATTCACTCATTCTTCAACATTTTTTTGTATACGCAAAATATTCCCAAAAATAAACAAA
This sequence comes from Amiota mariae, assembly GCA_035041805.1. Lineage (NCBI taxonomy): Eukaryota > Metazoa > Arthropoda > Insecta > Diptera > Drosophilidae > Amiota > Amiota mariae. The sequence goes on along the minus strand of JAWNKV010000170.1, from coordinate 4,344,217 downwards.
TGGTTAATTTTATAAAAAGGTGAAATCGTTTAATGATGATGATGAATTGGTGAAATGTTTCTTTCCACACAACAATTGGTTTATTTTAAAACCGCACGATGTTGTTTGCCACCTCAATAGGCCATGAGTCCGTCCAAACTCCGACCTTCATACACAAAAAAAAAAAATATTATTTATTTTTTGCTAGTCATGCTGCGACTTCATCGTCGCACTTAAGTGTACTCCAAGTCTCAAAGTACATAAAAACACAAAAAAAAAAAAAAAAAAAAAATTAATTCGAAAGTGAAGTGTCAACTATTGTGGTGTTGACTTTTGTTTATTTATTTAAAGTTAAAAAATTTAAATTGTATGAAATAAAGAAATTGCAAAAACACAGAAAAAGAAAAATACAAAACTTTTGCTTAAAAAAATATAATTATTGTTTAAAATAAAAATATTAATAACAAATTTTCTTATAATTTTCATAGCAAAATCGTTGAGCTTGAGGAAGAACTCCGCGTCGTTGGTAACAACTTGAAATCCCTTGAGGTCTCAGAAGAGAAGGTCAGTATTTGTTTTTTAGTTTTTTTTTTTATTTCATTAAAAATACTAAATTATATAAAAATCTCTTTAAATCTCATAATGATAAAATAATTATTTATTTTAAACCACAAAAATTGAAATCGCATTGAAATTAAATTTCAATTATTATTTTTTTTTGAAAAAAATCCAATTTTTATCTATCTGTATGTGCCACTCACCACTCTTATAATCTACGATAACGACAACAACAACAACAACCATATGAAATGTATATATAAAAAAATATGTATATAGGCCAATCAACGTGAGGAAGAATACAAGAACCAAATCAAGACCCTCAACACCCGTCTAAAGGAGGTAGAGTAACACAATACATCAATTGATAAATCATCAACAGAAAAAAAAAGAGTGGCACACAGGTTGAAAGTTTCCCAAACTCAAGATATATTTATTTTTCATTAATTTCTTTAATTATTGTTGTTGTGTCTTCGTTAAAAAAAGAAATATTTAATTATTTTTTTTTTTTTAATTTTATGCACAAAACACCAAAAAATGAAAATGTGCACAAAATTGAACTTTTATTATTATTTTTTACTAATTTCAAAATTTCAAAAAAAAAAAAAAAAAAATCAAAAAGAAAAACATATTAAATTTCTACCGACAGATATGTATGTGTTTATGATGATTGTACGTTTATATGCAGATCTTTTTGCTGGCCATATGCTGATGATGATATGATTATAATCATCATCATTTGCCAGAGAAGAAACTGTTTCATTTTTAATTTTAAACTAACCAAAAACATTTATTTTGAATTATTTATACATTTCACATTGAATATGAAGAATGTTAGAAAAATGTATTATAATGTTTTGTTCTGACACATAGAATCACTTATTCCAGATCCTATAATATTTGAATTGTTTTAGCTATTCGATCATTAATTTGATTGAATTTGATTATCCGGGAAATTAATTTCTCAGTTTATGAGATTTTAATATGAAATATTCTGCTAGGTTTTCTTTTGATAGAAAGTGTTCCAATCATTAGAAGATTTGATTTGAGTAGTAGTCCAAATACAATAGTTTATCCCATTGAAATTCATAACGAGGACAAACTGATTATTTAAATTTTCTTTTTATAATTCTTAGAGAACATTAAGATGCATGGGGTGGTATTTTCTGTAGATAGAAAATTATCTAAGCATCAATTTTCCTAATAGTTTAATTCATCTGAGCATTAAAAGACATGGCAATGATATACATTCCTTTCATTGTTTTGAGAAAACCTTAAAAACTTCTTCAAAAGAATGGTTAGGGGCCATCCATATAGTAAGTAACACGTTATTTTGGTGGGAGGGAACCAACGAAGTGTGACCACCAGTGACAGGAAGGAGGTCATAAAGCTTTGTGACGTCACATGTCACTTTATTTTAATTGTAAAAGAAAAACTTAAAAATATTGTGACCTATATAGAGCCCCAATAGAATCCTAAGAGACAAATATTTAAAGATCACTATAACAGTATATTATTTCCACTGCAAAATATGTGACGTTATACCTGTGACAGGGAAGATTTGGAGGGATGTCAAAAAATCATGAAATTCGTTTGACGTAAATTGAGTAGTCTAAGTTTAAGGCCTTAAAAGATTGAATTAATCTTATTAGTGTCTTAGGTCAATCTGCTCAGAAATGTTATATGTTTGTGTTTTAATAGAAGGATACATGATTAAAATTGCAAGATTCATAAGAAAATGTAAATACTATGTGAAGTGTATCAAATCTTTGGATTGACACCAAAGAAAGTGTTCTGTTTTTCTTGTTCTATTATTTGTTTTTTTATTTTATTATAAATTATTTTTGAATGTTTTGTTTGTTTAACTAATAATTTTATAATTCTTTTTTATTTGCATATATTTTATATAAACCGCCGATAAAAATTATAACAAAAATATATATGTATAATTTGGTAACGTCGCCCCGCTCGCCTGGATGTTTGTTTTGTTTATTTGCGTGTGCTGTGCGCAACCGAAAACCGTTTTTGTTTTGTTTTTGATGCATGCAAAATTAACCACAAAAAAATAATAATAATCCGCACGATCGCTTCACCTCCCCTCCCGCAACATACTCTCGCTCGCTGAACAATTGAACGCAATGCTAAAAAAATAAAATAAAATATAAAAACATTACAATAAAATCAACAATGTATGCCAAATGAACCAAACCAAACCAAACCAAACCAACCAACCGCACCCACAAATGACCACAATTCATCATCTCTGGTTTGGATTTTCTTTAATTTTTTTAAATGATTTATGTGACCTATAAAATCATTATACAATTATGTAAACAATTCAATCAAAAATCTATGTGCAAAAAAACAAAAAAATTAAAAATATTTAGGCAACGCAAAAAGAGGAAACATTTGAGACACAAATTCGCGTTTTGGATCATCAGCTGAAAGAGGTATTTTTTTTTTTTTTTTATTATTATTATTTTATATTTTTGGTATTTGGTGATGGTTGATTTTTTATCTTTTTTTCAATATAAATATGTACTTTTTTTTTAATGATCCAAGGTAATAATAAATAGATATACTCTTTTTTATTAGTAATATGGACGTTTAATTAAATGTGACATTTAGGAAATTTATTGAAATAACGAGTTAGAAGTTACAATAGAAGAGAACATGATATGATGGATATTTGTCACAGAGTTCTCACAGAACTATAAACCCAATTAAATAAAAAGATATATTTAAGACTTCAAAAAAATTAAAATACAGTAGCAATTACCAGAAAATGAAGCATACAAAATTAAGTTGTTCAGTTAATAGAGTGATGAGTTAAGGTGAGTTAAAAGATTAGTTTTAGCCGATCAGAAAAAATATATTTTCGATATGTGATTAGATTGATTTATCTTAAGTTTAAGGCCTTAAAAGATTGAATTAATCTAACTAGTACTATGGGTCAATCTGCTCAAAAGTGTTGTTTGTATTTTAATAGATTTATGAATATAATTATAGAATTAGATACAAGGTCTTAGTATAATAAGCTGTAAGATTGACATAAAATACGAAATGGATCTTGCTGGTCTTACATTTACCAACAAATGTATGGGAATAATTCTTTGTAACCCCCCCTTACGTGCCACCATTATGGAGCCTGAAAGTAAGGGAGTAGGGAAATTGGCGGATGTGTATCCTTAACTTAGAACCAACTACTCTCACACCCGTATAACCAGTTCGAAGAATAGACAAAAGGAGAATTTGATGCCGAATCGTGAATTAAACATTTTTAATAGTTTAGAGCCGCGCAGAAGTTTAGTCCCCTAGTCACATACTCCTCAGTTGGGACTATTTGAAATACTATACAGTTGCATTACATATTGAACTACCATTATAATAAAATCTCATAAATGTCACATTTAAGTAAATGTCATCTAAATGATAAACAATCGAGTATTTAATAAACTATTTTATACTATTTATAATGGTTTTATGGTGTCTTTGTGGTCTCTGGTGTTGGTAAAGCTTAAAAACAAACCTATTTTTATTGTATGTATTTCATTTTTAGTATATTTAAAGTAGTTTTTATGTTTGCAGTGTTGGAAAATATCAATATTTTTTACTATATTTTTTCTTAATAAACACAAAAATGAAATTAAAAACAAATAAAAAAAAAAGAAAATATTGAATTGCACAAATCGTTATTCTCAATTTTAATTAATTGTACATAAGATTCTTTATTCTTCCCACCTACAATTTTTTTATTTATTATTTTTCTTTACACACATAAATAACATTTTCTGGATTTTTTTCTTTTTTTAATTTTATTTTTTTGAAAATTCACAAAAAATTTGATATTTTCTTTTTGAATAAATTTTATAAATTAAATAAATTAATACACATTAAACTAAAAATAAAAAAAATATATATTAAAAACAACAGAAGGAGAGAGAGAGAGAGAGAGAGAGAGGATGAGAAAGAAATATAAAGTGAATTATTTATACAACAAAAAACAAATAATAAATTATATAATAATAAATAATACCAAAATACAATCCACTACTCTTAAATTATTAATAATAATAATAAAAAATAATTAAAATAATAACGCTATTTAGTATAGAATTAAAGAAACATGTACAACCATGGCAAAAGTAGCAGTATTTTTTTTATACTAGGAATTTATTTTCTGTTTTTACCTTTTTATTAAAAAAAAAAAAAAAAAAAATAGTGTACATTTGTTAAATATTGAAAACAACTTTTTGTGCATTGAATTGCCAAAGAAAAGGATCAGTAAAACATTTTAAATGAAAACAATTTATAAAGCAAGTACAGTTGTGTTGTTCCTTATACACTAAGCAACATTGTTCTTTCTATGCACTGTTAATATGATAAATGATGATGAATAAGGTTGCATTTTAAGGTATATTGTGAACGACATAACTGTGTGTGACTTGCTTTCATTACAATAGAAACAAATATTGTATATTAATTGATTGATTAATAAAATTAATTTTGATTGATTGATGATTTGATTGAATTTAAAGCAACCATATCTTGTTAACAATTGTTGCACTTTTTTTTTTTTATTGTTAAATATTAAAATTAAAAAATAAAAAAATCACAGTTCGGTAGACATTTTTTATGCCAAATTGGTTAATAAATATTATATATTTATAATTTTCACTAAGTGTACATGTTTACTTAATTTTTATACTATAAAAAATACAAATGTATAATTTAATTATTTATAAAATTATTTGTCATAATTTTTGGTATTGTTTTTTGTTGTTGTCTTTTTTTGTATTTCTTTCTTCTTCACATCTCTCGTTCGTTTAGGCTCGTGAAAATCAAAGATTTTTTGAACAGGAGCTCATACAATTTAAAGAAAATGTAGACGCTGTAAGTTTTTTTGTTTAACTTATAAACAAAAAGAAACATTAAAAAATAATTAATAAATTATTATTAAAAAAAAAAAAAAAAAACATTTTAAATAAATAAAAATAAAAGTATTTGCAGTGACTGAGTAGCGTCGTATGCATTTGATGATTTTGATAATTAATATTTTATTTTTTATTCTGTAGAATTTGTAAACAAAAAAATCCTGTAAAATAATTGTGTGTATTTATTATTCTATCGAAATTTAAAAGGTTCAAATTATTAGCTATAAAGGATAATGACTTAAAAAAAAAAGAAAAGAAATGAGTATGAAATCCCCCTCTTTATTTGGTGTTAATTAACTAAATATTATCCAAAATTAATAAAATCTAAATGAAGCTTATTTTAACATTTTTTTTTTACTAAATCAATTTATTTTTTTCTTTATTAATATTAATCTTATTTTATTAATATCTTAATATTTATATTTCTTTATAATATAAATAACAAATAATATAAATTTGTTCGTCTTGCGCTGGTTTTGGTAGTAAATTTGGGAAGCTTTTAAACTTGTTATTTATATATCTATATATTGTTGTATTTAATAAATTTAAATACACAATTTATTTATATTGCATGAAGCGAACTTAAAGTAGAAGAAGCTATAGAATTTTTTCTTTTTTTTTTATTTAAAGACATTTATGATTATCAAAAAAATAAAACAGAATCGAATGAATTAAATTCAATCAAATTGTTATGCTTCTCTTCTTTAAACGCTTCGTGTAGCCACTATTTTTTTTCTATTTAAATATGTTTAAATACCAATTTCTAATATATTTTATTTATTTATTTTTTTTTTACTATCCATGATCATCGATAATATCTATAGGCTGAAGCTCGCGCTGAATTCGCTGAGCGCTCCGTGCAGAAATTGCAGAAGGAAGTCGACAGACTCGAAGGTATGTCAATCAAAGAATTTCTAAGACTACATTTGCTTAGTATTTAATTATAATAAATGAGGAAATTATTATATATGTAGTAATAAAAATTCAATTGATTTATCACAGTATTTTATATCAAAGTAGTATAAAGATTTTATAGTCAAAGTATTTCTTTTATTTTATTTTATATAATTTGTAGAAATTTTTCAAATTATTTTAATTAAAAAGAAAATACTCATAAATATTTATTTTTATAATAACTTTAAAAGAATTTATAGATACAAAATTTTATTTATTTTATATCCTTTTGAGTGAGATACCAAGATGATTCCAAGTGTTGAATTGATATAATTTTTTTATGTATTTTATGAATTTTTTATTTTATTTTCATATTTTTTATTTAATTCACAATGACGAACATAAATGAGTAAATGTTTGTCACTTTTAAATATTTTAGTTTATATTAGGTAAACGGCCGAGATCCAGGATATTTAACAACATCTAAATGTATATTTCTAAAAAATAACTAAATAAAATATGCATAGTTAAGTAATCTAATTTTTCGCTAAAGTGACTTTGGGGATGTTTTGGAAATGAACTAAGAAAAAACTTGGTATTTGTTTTCCATTATTTTCTAATTAGCCGTTGCCTCCTATAAATACAAATTTGTAAAAGTGACGAAAATTTACTCAATTTTGTTCGTCACTATATATTTTTTATTTTATTTTTTATATTTTTTTTTAAGCTTTTATTTAAAATTTAAACATTTTTTTTCTTTAAACTATTTTTTTCTTTATTTTATTTTTTGAAAGAAATTTATCTGAATTTTTATTTATAATTTTGAAAATTAATTAATTTATTTTTGTTTTTTATTATAATTTATATTTATTTTTTACATATAAAAAAAAAAATGTTGTGTGCTTAACAACTCGCTGCCAAAAAATTAAATAAAACAATATCCTCCTACGTTTTGCTGTGTACTACGCCATGCCTACCAACTATACCTGCCTTGCTCGCCTGCCTGCCAATCTGCCTATATAATATTGTCCAAATGTTGCACGATATTTTTTTTGTTATTATTTTTATTGTTGTTGTTGTGTTTAATTTAAATAATTAATTTAATGTATAAAAAAATGCGTCATGATGTTGCTGCTGCTTTCAATCAAATACAACACAAAAACAAACAATGAAACAAAAACAAACATACATAAATAGATGATTTACTAGATGAACGCGCCAAGAATAAACTACTGCAAGAGGAAATGGAAGCAACTTTACATGACATTCAGAACATGTAAAACAAAAAACTTACAAAAAAATATAAACTGCCTAAACTTTGCTGCGATGTTTTTTCCTCTCGAAATTCTATGTTTCAAATGATGAATGATGATGCCATGAATGATGAATAAGACTGTCACAAGTTGTTATCCATCAATCCTTAGCTGCTGATCTAATTAAATCACATATTTAAATCAAACATCCATCGAAACTAATTAAAAAAAGAAATACAAAATAATGAAACAGAGGAAAAAAACACCAGCAAAAGCCAACGCGAAGTTTCTTTCCTTTATTTTCTTTCTTTATAAAAGGGAAGGAAATTAAAAAAAAAAAAAAAATTATAAAATTAAATATAAAATCAAAAATTGCACGAAACGCGAACGAGGTCAATCCTAAAATAATTTTTTAAAGAAAACACTTAAAAAAGATATTTGAAATGATTTTTATTAAATCTACTATATAAGAGAAAAGACAATAGAAAAAACAAACATTCTTCTTATGAAATCACATACAACATTCTATCCTTTTAACTATTTCTCTACTTCTATAACTTTGTCTATTCTACTATTTACATATCTTCTATTATATAAACTTAGAAATCGTATATTGTATACCATATAAAGAAGAAATTAATGATGATGATGATGTTGATGTTGAGATGATAATAAGCCCGCATTCCATTTTTAAGTACTTTTAAATGTTAAATCATAAATAATAAAAATAAAAATATTTATTATTTTTATTTAGTAGGAAGCTATAAGAAATCTTGGATTTCTTGATTTATTGTGTGTGAATTGAATCGCTTAGCAAACAACAACACTACTAATGTTTTTATTTCTTGATTAAAATATTAATATATTTTTATGATTTATTTGACAAATTTATTAAAATTCATTCCAATAATGTTAATTTGTGGGTATTCCCTGCATTTAAGATATTCCAATTTAAACTAAAAAAAAAAAAAAAAAATATATATATATATATATACAATTATAAACACAAAAAGATGAGAGAAGCTTAAATTTTATTTATATAAATTTTTACTATAAAAAAGGAAACAAACTCAGTCAAGTCTACTATTACTATGATCAAGTGTCTTATTTTCATGATAGTTTATTCTCTGGGTGAAGACGCTTGCGTTTCTTAATAACAGCAGGGGAATTAAGCAAAGTCATATATTTTTATAAAAAAATTAGGGATGTTACAATTCTATATTTTGTCATTTGAATACCGATTCCGATTATGATCGGCAATGCCAATACCGATTACACCACTTTATGCTCAAGGATGAGTATTCATATGTGACAAAGGCTCCTCTTCTTGGGTTTTTAAATCAGTTTTTATTTCAAAACTCTCCAAGATTTCTGTGAGAATCTTCTCTTTAGCTCTTTGTGCCTTTAATTAACGAGATAAATGTTCTTTTCATTAAAATGTCTGTCGTCCAAAACTTTTCGAAAACTGTTAATTAGAGGTATATCGCCGGAAAAGGAAAGGGAGACTTTTTACTTATAGATTTTGAGGCTTTGTCAAAATAAATTATGAGCGATAAAACTTGTTCTAGCAACTGTTTAATATCTGTCAATAAATATTCTACCATGCCAATATATATCAGTCGATCTATTTGTATCTCGATATCGGAATCGGAATCGTTACATCCCTAGTATAAATATGAACTATGCAAGAGAATTGTCTGTTTAAATGTCAAGAAAAGTCTTGGGAAAAACAATCAACATACTATAGTATGAAGGATGATATACAAGAGAGTTTTCCTGGATGAAAACGCATCATGTAAATGGGCATTAAATAATTTTTAATATCTGTTACTATTAAATTTCAATCACATCTGAGTTAATTAATTAATTAATTAATAATTCTTATTAATATAATAATAAAAGAAAAATATCCTTTTTGCTTCTTTTTGTAAAATTTTTAATAAATTAATTTAAAAAAAAAAAATTAAATTAAAAAACTGACAAAGAAAATCAAATTTAAGAAAAATTACAGAAATATTTACAAGAAATTTGTGTAATATTTTTTCAGTCTAATTTTTATTTTTAATTTAATTATTATTATTTTTCTTTAAGTTTTTATTAAGCAATCAATAATTTCTGTTTTTGTTGGTTCGTTTTCTTTTCTATAGATTATTATTTTTTGAGTTTAAAAAACAAAATTTAAATACTAAAAAATAATAAAAAACACAGAGACAATACACCAACACACATACACAAACACATTTTCATGCTATTAAGGTTGCAATATAATTTTGATGATGTTTTGATGATACTAGATCAATGCATTTTATTCTTCCTTCTTTTTATTATTAATTTTATTTAATTTTTATTATTTAAAAAAAAAAAAAATATATATATATATATATATATAAATGTGAAAAAAAAAATCATGATGGCATTAAAATATTTTTGTGTGAAAATTAAGCGTGCAAAGACAAAACAAAAAAAAAAAAAAAAAAAAAAATTAAAAAATGAAAGAAAAATCAAATTTATTTACAATTTATTATTATTATTATATATAAATAATTATTTATATTTTTTAATAATTATATACATAAACAAACAAACAATTACATTACCATGCTGCTGCAATTGCACAAATAAAGTATTTTTCAAAAAAAAATAAAAAAAAATTGTACATAAAATACCATTTTCTCATATAAGAAATATATCTACATAAAAAAAAAAAATTACACTGAACACTCACCACTGGAAACAGACTACTGGGCAAGCATCTGATTGACCGATTGATTGTCTACCGTACATGTTGATTCGTCGAAGTCTTTACCAACTCAAAGTGAAGTGTATTACCAATTTGGGTATGCTGATGTTCCCCCCAAAAATACCCCATTATCCTCCTTCCTTCCTATCTTCTGTCTACCTTTTTCTATACTTTCCTCTTGTTGTTTCTAACTATTTTGAATCCTTAAACCATTTTTGCTTCTAATTAATTGGCTCTATTCCTTCCTAAGAACAGATTTAGATCGGCATTTCTTTTAAATTCTAAAAATATTCATATCTATAATTAGTAGTATAGAACCCCACGACTGACTATTGAGTTTTTTAATGAGATTTTTCTTTTTAACAATAACCCACAACAACAAAACAACAACCAAACAACTAATGACAACTAATAACTAAACCATCCAACCAACCAACCAACCAACTTGACCCAGATGACATAATTATGGAGAAAGAACATTATGCTATAATTGGTGATAGTTTGGATTTCACATTTGTCGAATTAATGGGTATGCCGCCATTCTACAACGATCGTTATCCCAAACCACCGACACCCGAGTTAACCGAAGAAGAAATTGCCGCACAAGCAGAAGCTGCTGCTAGAGCTGAAGCTGCTAAAGCAGCCAAAGCAGCCAGAGCAGCGGCTGCTGCCGAAGCAGCTGCCCGTGGCGAAGAATTACCACCTGACGAAGAAGTTGTTACTGCCGCTGGCGAGGTTCCCGAAGGCGGTGCTGCTGTAGCCGTACCTGAAGAACCACCAGCACCTAAGGAACCAACTCCACCACCGCCACCACCACCACCATTTGAGTATTCAATTGACTTGCCACCAGAAGGTGCTGAGGTGCCTTATGTTAAGAACTTTGATCCACCACCAGTTGGCGAATTACCACCAGAAACTGGCACTGAAGGAGCTGCACCTGTGCCTGCAGAGGGTGGTGAAGTTCCTGCACCTGAGGGTGGAGCTCAGGCTGTTCCAGCTGAAGGAGGTCCTGAAGCTGCTCCAGTTGAGGGAGGTCCTCAAGCTGCTCCAGTTGAGGGTGGAACTGAAGGAGCTGTCGCTGCTGCTGAAGGTGCCCCACCAGCTGCAGAGACAGCACCCGCTGCCGATGCTCCACCACCAACTGCAGATGCTCCACCAGCAACTGAAGTACCCGCTGCTGAGCCTCCACCATCTTAAAACCAATGACGAAATTGTATTGTAATTTGACGAAATGAAGCTTTAAATGGATCGTCCTATGTTTTCTTTGAAAATTATTCAGATGTGTTTTCTTTTCTTGCCGTTTCAATCTGTTGACTCATTTCGTTTACTAACAATGATTTCCCTTCTTATACCCTACCACCTACCCGTCAGTTCTATTATTAATTTTTGTCTCTTTTTTTATGTAATTTCCACCAACTTTCTCTTTCTATATCCTTTTAATTTGGCCAATTCTATCTACTTTTTTTAGTTTTAAAATTTTTCTTATTTTCTTTGCTTCCTTGTCATATCTTTTGCTCATAAGCTTTCTCTCTTCACGCACTTTGCTTCCTCTCTTTCTTTCGCTCTTCATACACCAAATCTCTATCTCGTCCTTCACCACCACGCATTGCTTGCTTGTTGTAAACGTCATCATCTTGACAACAATCAACCACCACAGATGATTTAATTGTTGAAAAAGAACGCTACTGCTTAATCGGGGACAGTCTCGACGAAGCCTTCGTGGATTTGATACCAAATCTCGAACCTTTCTGGACGGCACGCAATCCAAAACCGCCAACGCCCGAACTTACGGAAGAAGAACGTGCCGCCATTGCAGCCGCTAAAGCCGAAGCTGAAGCAGCCGCCGCTGCTGCTGCTGCAGCGGCAGAAGCTGCTGCCGCGGCTGCTGAAGCAGGAGGTGTTGCTGGTGAAGGTGCTCCTCCTGGTGAACCAGGTGCAGAAGGTGCACCAGCTGCAGAAGCCGCTAAACCAGGCGAACCACCAGCACCTAAAGAACCAACACCACCACCTCCACCACCACCACCATTCGAATATTCAATTGATTTGCCACCAGAGGGTGCTGAAGTACCTTATGTCAAGAACTACGAAGGACCACCACCTGGTTCTGAACCAGCTCCACCAGCTGAGGGTGAAGCGGCACCAGCTGCAGAAGGTGCTGCACCACCAGCTGAGGGTGCACCTCCAGCTGAAGGTGCCCCACCAGCTGAAGGAGCTGCTGCTCCACCAGCTGAAGGCGCTGCTCCCGCTGCAGAGGGTGCTGCTGCACCACCACCAGCACCTGCTGAAGGTGCTGCTGCTCCACCTGCAGAGGGTGCTGCTGCTCCAGCTGCTGAAGCTGCACCAGCTGCTGATGCTGCCCCTGCTGCTGATGCTGCTCCTCCAGCGGAAGCTGCACCAGCTGCCGAAGCACCACCAGCCGAAGCTCCACCAGCAGAAGCCCCACCAGCTTAAACTTTTTACTACGATGACAACAGATTAAACCAGATTAAACAATTTTTTTTACATTTTTATACCACCATCAATCAATCAATGCACAACTGCTACGAAACGCTGCCAAATTCTGAAATTAATTATGTTTCTGCATGTAATTAATTTGCTAATTTATTAAAAGAAATGAAAAAAAGAAAAGATTTATGAAAGCATTAAAAAAAAAAAAATGCATTTTCAGTTTAACACAATTTTCTAACAGTTTTTATAACAGTTTCGCACGCCATGCCACACAACGGTAAACCAAAAGCAGTGCGCACTGCCTTACCGACCGCAAATTAATCTGAGCTGCTTGCCAAAACAATAAAAAATTACGAGCTTTAAATATTTTTTTTTTAAACAAAAAAATATTCTTTATTTAAGGTAAACAATTTTTTATTTTATATATATTTTTTTTTTAATGTTTTATGTTTTTTTTTTTTTTTTTATAATTCTTTTATTTTATATGATTTTATTTATTTATTTATGTCAAATTCAATGGGTGATGGATGAATAATTGAAATTGTTCAAAAAAAAAAAAAAAAAAATGTCTTTTGTCTAGGTTTTTGTCTATTTTTAGTGTATTTTTATATATGTTTTATTGTATTTTATTTTTATAATTTTCTATTATTAATTTATTCTATTTTTTCTTATATTATTTTATTCAATTCCCATATTCAATTATTATACACACATCAACTTTCGACCTACATAGACGATCTTGTCTTGGAGAAGGAGAGATACAAGGATATCGGTGATGATCTCGACACCGCCTTCGTTGAGCTCATCCTCAAGGAATAAATTTTATCATGACAACAACAACAACAAAAACAATAAGCAGCAGAATCAACTTATAACACCACCACCCCCAACAACAGTAGCAACAAAACACCATCACAACAACAACAACAACATAAATAATATTAATAAAAAATATTCAATTTTATTTTATTATTTTTGTAAATGTTGCATATAATGTTGTAGGCGCTTGAACGATGATTATTATTATTATTTATTTGCTTTGATTCTTTGTCGTAGTCATTGATGATTTTTATGTAGTTTGAAAAAAAGATAAAAGTGAAAGAAATAAAATGATTAATGAATTGTGTATTTGTTTAACTCACTACTTCTTAACTTTTAAATTTTTATTATTTTTTAACTGTGTGCAATAAATAAAAAAAAGAAAATATTAAAAAAAAAAAATATATAAATCTTTCAATTTCATGTATTTCAAAAATGTTTGCAGAAGAAGTCAGCAGAGGTAAAGAGAAGTACAAAACAATTGCCCAAGAATTGGAATATGCTGATCTTAATAACTACTAAATAAACTAAAAAAAAAAAGAGAGTCTCTCTCTCTCTCTCTAATATTGTGGATAAGGAATACTTAGTAGGAAACAACACTACTAAACCCAAATCCCCAAAACTAAAAAGCTAACAAAATGCATTCTGCGATCACAAATATAATGATGGATTCTCTCTTTTCAATCGTAAAGAAAAACTTCGGTTTGGCGTCCATTTTACAAATTCTTGATTAACTAATTTTGCAAGCAAAGCAACCAACAAAAAGAAAAAAAAAAAAAAAAAAATTCAGCTAATTAATAACAAACAAACACATTCCATCTTTGTATTTATTTTGAAATAATAATAATAAACAACAAAAAAATATACTTATATATATTTATATTTGTATTAAATTAAATTAATTAATGTAATTAAAGAGAAAAAAAAATGAATAAAAATAAATGAAAAAAAAAAAATCAATTTATAAATATATGTAAATTAAATATTTTATCTATTTAGCAAAACAAAAGTAGAAAATTATAAAAGAAAGAATATAAAATTCAACTTCGGTTTAATCGAGGATTATAGAAATATCTTTCACACAAACAGAAGCATAATATTAAGTATAATTAAATTAAATTATGCCACAGGGATGAGCAGGAAACACAGTGACACTGAGTTCATTAGAAGATGCCCAGTGAGGAGATAAGGATACTAAATGGCGACTATGAAATCCACTAAAAAACTCGAAACGTGTAAAGATAATCAACAGTGTGAATCAGCTGTTTTCGTTTTCACAAATGTAAAAAAATTGGCAGCCCTCAATATAAGCAGTTTAAACTAATCATTCGTCGATTATGCTTATTGAAGACCTTCTATGAAAAATTATAGACAATTTTTGGTTGAAGAATTCAGCTAACAGCTTATAGCCATGAATGCTACATCATTTCCTCTTTTCCTTCTTTTTTTCTTTGTTACAAATGTATAATTTAACCAAAGATTTTTAAATAATTTAAAAGAAACGTTTCCATCTGATAATAAGATCCCTAGATAGTGAACAATTTGAGAAAAAAAAAAACCATGAATTGCCTTGAGTGAGTTTGGGAATCAACAAAATGAACATTCAACAAATTTTGTATTCTTAACTAGAAATTTTATAATTTTTAAAGCGGAACCATTATCACGTATCATGTGTCCTATGCATTCTACTTGTTTCATTTGTACAAACTCCACAACACGGGTTAGATGTGTCAGCTTCTTGAATTTTGTAAAGAAAATCAGAAAACAGCTAATGTGAAATACCCGCAACTTTATTATCACTAACACACCTGATTGTCGTCAAAAATGCCAGAGAAAAATTGTAAGGAGCTCAACAGACAGGCTATAGAGCAGGGTAGACCAACATTTTTCCCACAAGTTAGTTGGGCCGCTGATGAAAAAAATTTTGACGTCATATAAAATCAGCCGGGTCAAATAAAAAAAAAAAAAAAAAAGAGATCGACACTTTGAACGTGACGAGCAAAAATAAAAGGTCGCCAATTTGAACGCGTCTAGGCCACATCCAGGACCCACTTGGGCCGCGGGTTGGACAGCCCTGCTATAGAGTTTGCTTCATAAAAATGAATGATGAATCTGATGTCTTATCGAAAAGTTTTGTTTGCATTGGTTAAGAAATACAGTAAAATCTCCTACGGTTCCAATGAAAATGTTTGGCCATGGAATATGTCCGCTTACTGGAATGTATTTTGTTCTCTAAAACATAACTTGAGACTAAGAAATTTGTTCGGCTACGAGTGATGTCCGCCTATGGTAAGATGTCCGCAACTAGAGTTATCACTATAGTATACAATTTTTCCTTGTAAGAACTTGGGCTTCTTAGCAGTAGTTTCTTTCATACACCCGCTATATATTGGTCCGATTTTGAGCTCCCCGTTGTTAATGACGCTGTCAATTTGAGCGCCATAAATTGTTGACAGTAACCTTCCGCTGAACGATTTGCCTCCGATGGACTTTTTTCTGTGGGGCGTATTGAAAGATAAAGTTTATGCCGACAATACCCAAACAATTGATCACTTGAAACAGATCATTCGGGACGAAATTGCTCCAATTGACTAGGAAACAGTGACCAAAGTGCTTGAATTGGTGTTCCTGGATGGTCTACTACCGATCCAGCCGCGGTCAACATTTAAATTAAATCATTTTCTATACTTAATCGGAAGAATCAATCAATCAAAATAAAGCGAAATTCGTTAAAAAAAAATTAACTTTTGTTCATTTAAGGACCAAACTAAAATCGGACCAATAGTTAAGAATCAACATACTAAATTCTATCTAATATAAAATAATTCTTATAAAGATTTATCTAACAATTTGTCTAAAAACAACCTTAGTTGAACTATCAGATTGATATACTTATATTAATAAGTAGAGAGTTTCCAGTCCATTTGTGACCGCAGTGACGAGGTAACTAGCTCTCACCCTTCTCTAATCTAATAATTGAGGATTTGGACCCATTTAACATACGAAAAAGTTTGTGTGAAAGATATTATAATAAACAAATAATGTCTATTCAACCAGAAACTGCCTATTTCGAAGTACATAAATAAATAACAAATTTAATTAAAATATTTTATGTAAAAAACTAAAAAAATTTTTGTAATAATTAATTTAAAAAAAATATACGATAAAAAAAAAATAATATTTGAAAGAAAATAGTAACTCATTTCGATAATTGTCTCATAACCCACCAGAAATATGATACAAATATAAATAGTTGATGTTTATTTCTTTTTCTTGGACTTCATAAAGTTTAGGAGATCAAAAGCTGAAAAAATATCTAAAGAGAATACATAGGCGGCCGCTATCTGCCTAAAATTATTGATATGATTTTACCAAATTTTTTCATTTTTTATTAACAACAAATTTGAATATATTTGAATGGATATGAAGCTTGGATCAGCTTAGTATGTTGTTGGCCTTTAAATTTATAAAAATTTAATATAAAAAATAAATAAAAAAACGAAAAAAATTAATAGCTTTTTATATAAAAAAAATGTATTTAAAGTTCATTAAAATTTATTTCAAATTATTAATTCTTAGTCTGTGTATATTTTTACAATGAATAAACAAAGAATATTTAAGAATATAAAATTAAATTGTATTTTTATTAAAAAATTTTGAAACGTCATGTATTTTACTACAAGCAGAAAGAATCATCAATAATAGTGGAAATTACTCATAGCTGTGAAACCTATTACTTTAGGAGAAATGCTTATCTTCAAAACAAAGGAATCATCAAAGCAATGAAGAAAGAAACTTCACCACCAAAGACTATGAAATACATAAACTAGGCAATTCTCTCATGAAATCATGGTATCTTGCTGTCCGGGATTCCAAGTACAATTTCATAGTCTTTGCCATCAATTTCTAAGACGACTATCAATGTCAGTGATGTTAAAAAAAGATTGCAGTCTTTTCAAAAAATGTGGGAAAATATAAAAGACTTTTGGCTTTCAAAAATATTTGGCATTCAATTAAGTGCTAAGTATGATAAGTTCACACTGCTTAATCCAGTAATCGCCGAACATTGGAACGTCAGAGAATAAATTGTTCCAAATCATGGACAAGATAATTGAATTACAAGATGAGTGATAGACTTTAGTCATAAAGAATTTCAATTGCCAGCAAGATATGTTCTCGGGAAACATATTTATTCAATATCTCATAGATTTATTTCGATGTTGAATGACTTGCAATTGTCAGGAAAACACTTTCCATTCTAGGAACAATCTATAAATATCTTAGAATAATAAACGTAAGAAAAATTCATTAAAAGCCCTAATTTCTACGGCTACTATGGTCAAGTACAATAGACCTATAGTACCTCTGGAGGTCGCGATACAAACGTGTCTATTAATATTTCTGATATTGGTTAATTTGCAATGTGACGATAGTAGAGGATTCATAAGAAAGTAGAGAATATTTTGTAATATTTTCATGTTCATATGTAGCTATATTTTGTCGCGATATCTGGAGCGAGAGTTCCATCAAAGACCTTTACTGCACAAATCGCTCACGAAAGTGTCGGCGATGATGGCCCAGAACGGCAGTACCACCAATCGAAGCTTTGAGAGATAATCGTTTAAGCTATGTAAGTAGTATGAACTGAGAAAAATTAATGCAGAAATCATTTTATATCTATAATCCTTGCTCAAGAGTAAAATGTTATTGATGTCTGTGAATTCTTTGCACAATAATAGGTGAATTTGAATAAAAGTATAATATGAAGCATTTCTTTAATTAATTTACCGAACAATTTGGATGTAACGAAATGGTGGATGAGTGTGTCAGCAGGGGATCTCCAATGCCCAAATCTTTAGCAGTTGCTGATATTCATAGACCGTTACAAGACATTCTTTCAAGACAGGAATACTAGCTTCCTTGGTGCTAGTAGACAGTAGGTAGGTGAATGAGCCTGGCTGTACTGTTGCTTGGACACTCTGACCAAAACGGAACTCTGAACTCCTACACTTTCACAAGAAAAGGATTCGGATGATGACTGAAGTCTTAACAGGCTACTGTTCCATATGTAGATTTTTATTGAAGCTGGGAAGATGAAGAACAATCAGAGAGTATTAAACACCTCCTCTGTGACTGCCATGTTTTTCTTTCCCGTCTTCTCGGGAAGCCTTTCTTTGAGGAATTGGGCAGTTTGGCAAATGTGCCTGGCTCTGTTCGCGGAATCTTCATGTTAGTTTTAGAGGATGATGTAGATCTCAAAGATGAACCAGGTACTATTTACAATAAGTTCATATCCCACTCTACCCCCCTTCCCACCACTCTCTCTCTCTCTCTCTCTCTCTCTTCATCTTATTCCCATAATCAGGGATCACAATGAGCCGCATGACTTATGGTTGAACTTGGCTGTACAGAATGTATAAATTGTCAGAATGGGGATTTCACCCAAAAGTTCGTTGGGATGCTTAGCTTGGACTGTTCTTAATTGCAAAGCTTGCCTTCGACATTACCGGCATTGTGAACTAAATCGATACCTTGGGTTTACCAACACCATTCTCTCAGGGTCAAGAGGCAATTCAGCAAGTGGGGAAAACTATAAAATAAATTATTTCATTAGATAATTTCTAGCAGCTGTAATTATTCTAATATGTACACTTAAACTTATAAAGTGCACGCTCTCTGATTAATCTAACTAATCACTTAGAGAAGTTCTATAACAATAGAAAAAAACCAAAGCGATTCAAAATTCTTTTATTAAATACAAAAATAAATATTATGCTTTGTTTTGTTGGAAATTGAAAGATTTGCAGTTGAAAGTTGTATCGCAAAGATATAATATACTTAATATTCTTTTCGTATTAAGAGTTTTATTTATAGATCTTGCAGATAAAATACAAGAAAAACAAAAAAACAAAATGAGAAGAAGAGCAAATTTTATCTAGACAAAACCAAAAAAAAAAAAACAAAAAAAAAAACAAATGTAATAAATGAACGCATAATTTTTCACACTATTTTTTTGGGTGATTTGAATTCGAATAATAAAGAAAAACTGAGGACAAGCAAAAGATCACGACAGAATGCCACACCGAATGAGAATTTGTGAGGAAGATATTGAAAATAGACACACACACACACACACACACACACACACACACACTTACACAGGCACACAAGAGTGAGTAGATACAAATAATTTTATGTAGATACAAGATACAATTAAGGGAAATTTTCTTAATGAGAGAAGATTTCAATCGAACAAGGAAAAGCTTTTCAATTTAATGGGAAATTTTTGAATTCAATTCTTAAGAGGAAAAATCTTAAGAAAATTCATATTAATGTGTATATCTCAACAAAGTGTCTCTGTGTGTGTGTGGATAAAATATGTGTATACATAAATGTAGATGGTTTGTTGTATAGATGTGGGGAGCATAATCAGTATTTCTTGTTCTGCTTGCTGTCTGGGCCAAGCAATTTGGTTAACATCATCAGTGTTCTCGGGGTTTCGACAGCGTA
Source organism: Amiota mariae (assembly GCA_035041805.1). Taxonomy (NCBI): domain Eukaryota; kingdom Metazoa; phylum Arthropoda; class Insecta; order Diptera; family Drosophilidae; genus Amiota; species Amiota mariae. The sequence goes on along the minus strand of JAWNKV010000170.1, from coordinate 4,324,082 downwards.
TAGTGTGTTTTGAAACGCTAAGGTTAGTCGCTGCCACAGAAATTTATAAGGATAAAAAATAAATTTAAAATTATTTAAATTATAGAAAAAAACAAATAAAAAAAAAACGAAAAAATGTATAAAAAAAAAAATTAAGAAAAAAAAACTTAACATTTTTATACCTAAAATGGCATTTAAAAAAAAATAATTATAATAAATAAGAAATTAAATACAATTTAATTTTTGATTGAGCAAGTGAATATTATAAATAAAAAACAAAATAAATTGTTTTAATATAAAAAATTATTTAAAACAAAAATTGGATTTAAAACTTATAAAGAAAAAAATGCATATGTATGAGTGTGTATGCGTGTGTGTGTGTGTGTGTATGTGGGTGTAAAAAAAATTCTATAAAAATAAATATTAATTACAAATATTAAAAATAATTAAAAAAAAAAAAAAAAATTAGCAAATTAGATTTAATAATTTTTATTTATAAAAAAGACGAAAAAAAAAAAATAAATAAATAAAATGTGTTTTTTATTGGAAGATCAATTTTTAATTTAAGAAAAAGGCATTTCAAAAAAATATTATTATATTTATTTTTGAAGAGTCATAAAAACTGAAAATAAATATTTAATATTAAAACTAAAAAAAAAGATTATAAAAAAAAAATTAAATTCTATATTATGACGTGAGAAAGAAATCCGCTTATAAGGAATTCTGTAACTAAATCTGACAACGAACTAATACAAATGAACGAAAGAATCTCAAAACTGAAAGTTGAGAAAACTAAGAAAACTATGAAGAAGAATCAACAAGATCACAGATACTTTGAGTGTCACTGTGTGTGAGATTACTCTCTCATAGATACACAGATATACACACATTTGTGTGTATAGCAAATATTTGCATATATACACACACACCTACACACATACATATGCCTGCCTAAGAAAAAGTTTTTATAGAAAAAAAAAAAAAGAAAACTAAAAAAAAAAAAAATCAAAGAAAATCTACGCATAAACGAACACAGATACACATAGATACACTCACACATATGTACATATATACTGGGGACTCTCACACTTACTACTTCTTATACTATTGTATATCGTCTCCCTTCTACCCTGTGGTAGTTTGTTCTACAAAATTTTTGCTAAATTACTCAATTCTTTCTTTTGCCTTTACAAAATTAACTTTAAACAGACACCTGCGCCTGTCTATGCCCAACCAACAATGAGAGATACTTTTTGTATATTTTATATTGTATCTGCAGCATTGTGAGTAAATAGTACATATATAGTTCAGCAGATTCTCATTCATATTCAACGCATTGAAAATGTTGAAATAACATAGAAGAAATGAAATGAAGAAATGCTGATAGATGTGGGGGGATCATTTCAGTATTTTTAGTAATTTTAGAATTTTAATTTTCTTTAATTTCTTTATTCACTTTACCTCAACGAAAAGCTTTTTTTTTTTCTTTACTCATGCTGATCTCATGATTGTGCTTTTGGCATTTATCCTTGAGTTGTTTTTGTTTTTTTTTTAAGAAAATTTTCATTAAAAAAAAAATAAAAATGTATATATAATATAAAAAATTTATTAATAACAAATTTGTAAGATATATAGAAAATATATAACCAACCACCTACGCTGCAAATCTATAGATACTATAAAATACTAAAGATTTCTAAATATTTAGTTTTATTAAAAAAAAAAAAAAAATATATTGCATTTTTGGATTCAAGAAAAACTTTCCGTTACATTACAGTTAAATATTATTTGATTTTCCGGTTCATATTTCTTACATAATTAAAAAAATATAAGAAACAATTTTTTTAAAATATAAACTATCAAATTCGTAAAATTTTCTAAGCAGTTTGGAAGAAAATTATAAGAAACTTTCTATAAAAAAAAATGTTTAGTCCAAAGCAATAGACATGTTTTCATATGAACAAATGCCCGGAGAACCGAAAAAAAGCGATCCCAAACATTAATGAAAGGAGACCTCGAAAAAATTTCTATATTGACATGTTTTCATATGAACAAATGCCCGGAGACTCGAACAAAAAGCGGTCCCAGCCAATAATGAAATAAGGCCTCGAACTTAGTACGAAAAAAAACCCAAGATCAATAAAAGTTGGACATTCCAACTGTAACTCGATGAGTAAGAGGTCAACAACGAGTGAAATATGTTAATTATTAATCTTATTAGAAAATGAGCAGAACATTATTTTGTTGGGGTAGGTGTTCCGAAGACCTTAAGTCTACACTCACTCTACAGAAACTTAATTGCCCATAAGACTTATAAGTCCAAGAAATCTTATATATTGGTTCTTGAGAAACGGAAATTCAAGTATTTCTCATCAAATTTCCGAAATTATACTTTGCCCAAGTCCCCCATTAATCAAAATGAGCTAGGGGTCCTAAACATCTTGAATCTAATAATCTAGAGAAACTTATATTCCTATAAAAATCGTGTAAGACCTAAAAATCTTGAATCTAAAGAAACTAAAAATCAATTTATCAGTCAATAAGATCATATCTCCAAATTTTTTTTCTTTGCCAAAGCCCCTGGAAGTATTTCTGGAAGTATGGTCTACTATCATTTTTTGATTCTTTGATTGATTCTTTAACTCTTTGCCAGATGCGATCAGCGCCTATAAGTGAAAATGCGACTCTGATCCATAGATGTTGAAACTAACAATCTAGAGAAACTTAAATTATATATACAATACTTTTATATCCCAAAAATTATGTTAATTTTATTAGAGGAACTTAGATTTTTCTATATATTACCTAATCTTTTAGAATTTTAGTATTTTCTCTTATCATTTTATCATTATTTTATTTAAATTAATGACCTAGCATCACCTATTAAACTACATGATCTGTGACTTTGTCCCAAATTATAAGAACCATTTCCCCACACAACTCTTTCTAAAAACATACACCCTCACATGCAAAACACCCACTCACATAATTGACCCAAAAATTATAACATCACACAAAAAAAAAAAAAAAAAAATATGTTTAAACAAATTGCAACAAATACTTTTCGGATCGAAGAATTTTCAGTTTCAACATAAAATTCTAGAATTACATTTTAGCACGGAAAAACAGTCCAAAAAAGCGCTGGATTTTTGTTATTTCACTCATAGATATATACAAATATTCACATACACATATAGATACAGATACAGATACATATATGAAGAGAAAAGAAAAATTTTCACCAGATATAATTAATACTAATACACAAATACAAAGATTTGAAAGATTTTTCCAATTTTATTTTTAAATTTTTGTTGAAAATCGTCAAAAGCTCAAATGGTCAGAAGACGCCAACGCTTTCCTTCTTGGTGGCTACTCAATGTAGGCGTTTAAATAGATAGAAAAATATACACATATACATATGTGGCATATCTATGATGATATTCAAAATTAAAAAAAAAAAAAAAAAAATATTATTTACCTCAAAAAAAAAAAAAAACAGGAAATTTTCTATATAATTTTTTTTCCGTTTTCCATTCAATTTTGTTATTCAATAAGAATTTATTTCAACCATATGATGATGATGATGATGATGATGCCCATGATACTATATACATGTGTTACGGCTAATGAAAATTCTTGCCCATATAGAACTCATAAACACAAACATTCAATTGCATTTTTTAATGATCGTGTGAAAGATACTTTCTTGAAGGCAGCAGGAGGCAATTGTAAAAACAAATAGTCTGTCCAACAAATGAACGAAAATTAAATCGATTGATCGTTCGATCGATTTATTTATTTAGTAAAATGAAAGTAAACAAAATATTTCCTTTAAACTTTGATCATTAGACCCATTAACTAATGGAGGAGATCTGGTGAATAAACTCTAAACAATAAAATGAATCTTCAAATGATGTTTAGAGATCATTTGGAGCATAAAATTGATTTCTATTGTCTCCATAAGATCTTAAAAACTTGAACTTTTTTATATTTTCCAAAACCAATATCCAAGGCAGCGTCGGCCTTTGGGTAGAGCGAATATAAAAACTAAAGATTTTATATATAATTCCCCCAAATATTATTTTGACGATTTTAATGGTCGCCGAAAGACAATCTCACTCTACCCAGATCAAGGGCTGGGTCCAGCGCTGATCTAAGGAATAAGATATTTGCAATCGAGGATCCCAAAATCCTATATAATACTTATTTGTTAACCTCTTCAATCTCAGAAGTGTATCGACCTATCCAAAAATTCATTTTTCAATGCCTTTTAGTTTTAGTATTAGAAAATTTGTGTAGTATTCGTAATGAGTGAAGATGAGACATAAAATTGAATGAAGGTTCCTAAAACATTGATGATTGATAGACATAATACTAATTTGTTGACCTCTAAGTTCTCACAGTTGAATGGACCTACACATCTGAGAGAAATCAATTTCATCAATGCCAATTTTGTAGTTTTTGATTAAGAAAACTTTTGAAGTATCTTAGAAAGGAACAAACTATTTGTATCAAAAATTATTGATCATTGATAATTATAATATTTATTGCCCTCTTAGTTCTTACGAGGGCATTTGAATATATAACTCATCCTATGGAAAGAAAACTATTTCTTCTATATCAACTTGTAGTTTTTTTTATAAGAAAACTAGTAACTTTTAAAGTAATCTAATGAAGACATTGAACTTCATAGTAACCATAGTAATTATTGATCTCTAAATTGTCATTATTAGTAACTTGAAATGAATGATACATTTTATAATTGAAAAGGATTTCCAAAAGAAAATTATAAGAAAATGTTTAAGGAATATTACTTTTTGGCCTCCCTCTGGAGACCAGTAACTTCGCATGGACTTTTGAGGGTATTGATACTACTCAATTCCGTCAATGGTATGAGGGTCACTATGTTTTGCGCTTGGGTCGCAAGCGTAACCCAAAGCACTCACAGAAGGAAGATGAAGATGATGTCTGGAAGATCAAATCACTTCTGGTCGCTTGCATTTGTTCCAGTCCCGGTCAGTGTGATTGCTCGGACGGTTACTTCCTGAAAGGCAAAGAGCTGAAATTCTACCTTAAAAAGATCAAGTCTAATAATAATAATATTTAAAGAGTCGATGAAACCGATCTATCTGATCATATCGGGATTACATGAGTTGCAGAGTTAAGATTTAATATTGGAATAATAGTTCAGCTCAGTCTACTTCTAAGTTCTTATATTAAACTTATGATATTTCTTCTTATATCTCAGATTATGCATAAGATTTCTTGAATCAATTTACTTATAATCTTTTTATTTCTTCTTATATTTTTTTAGTGCCGCTTTGTTCCATTCATTTCTTCCTTCCGTAGTTAAAAAAAAACACAAAAGCCACCATGGACGCCATCAAGAAGAAGATGCAAGCGATGAAGCTTGAGAAGGATAACGCCATTGATAAGGCCGATACCTGTGAGAATCAAGCTAAGGATGCCAATTCACGTGCTGACAAACTCAATGAGGAAGTACGCGATTTGGAAAAGAAATTCGTCCAAGTTGAAGTTGATTTGGTCACATCCAAGGATGCCCTTGAGAAGGCCAACCATGAACTCGAAGAGAAGGAGAAATTGTTGACCTCAACTGAATCCGAAGTTGCCACCTTGAACCGTAAGGTGCAACAGATTGAAGAGGATTTGGAAAAATCTGAAGAACGCTCAACCAGCGCCCAACAGAAATTGTTGGAAGCCACACAATCGGCTGATGAGAACAACCGTATGTGCAAAGTATTGGAGAACCGTTCCCAACAGGATGAAGAACGTATGGACCAATTGACCAACCAATTGAAGGAAGCCCGTATGTTGGCTGAAGATGCTGATACCAAATCTGATGAAGTATCACGTAAATTGGCCTTCGTTGAAGATGAATTGGAAGTCGCTGAAGATCGTGTACGTTCCGGTGAAGCCAAGATCATGGAGTTGGAAGAAGAATTGAAGGTGATTATTTTTTATAGATGATATATTTTTTATTTACGAGTATGTGGTATAATATAAATTTATGTTGTTGTTATACATAGGTTGTTGGTAACTCATTGAAATCTTTGGAAGTCTCTGAAGAGAAGGCCAACCAGCGTGTTGAGGAATTCAAGCGCGAAATGAAGACTCTCTCCATCAAATTGAAGGAAGCTGAACAACGCGCCGAACATGCTGAGAAGCAAGTCAAGCGTCTGCAAAAGGAAGTCGATAGGCTAGAAGGTGAGTGTCAAAGATTAAGATCAGCTAAAATCTATTTTTTGTATAACAAAAACAATTTGTATAGCATAAATTTTATATTTTATAAATTTATATTGTATAAATTGTTTTTTAAAGAATTTTCTATTTTTAAGTATTTTTTTTTTTTAGATTTGTTTTTTGAAGAATTCTTTTTTTAAAAATATTTTTAAAATTTTTGGCTTTTAAAATTTTGGCTTTTAAAATTTTTTAAGATTTTTTCCATTTAATTATTTTTTTGTTTTTTTTTGCCAAAGGGAAAAAATATGCTTATCAACAACTAACCTTGTAAATATATATATAACAAAAAGATAATAATTTTTTTAATAATGTAAAAAATTCAATTTCATTTATTTTTTTCTAAAAAAAAAAATTTTAATATTTTTTTATGCCAAAGCTAAGCCATTTCTTAATAATATACATATTAATTAAATAATTAATCTATAAATTTATATATATATATATATAAAAAAAATATGAAAAATGCTTTTTGCAGACCGTCTCTTCCATGAGAAAGAAAAATACAAAGCAATCTGCGACGATTTGGACTCGACATTTGCTGAACTTACTGGATATTAAAAAAATATATTTTTATACTATACCAACAATTACAACAGATACAGCAAACAATTACAACAGATACAAAATTCACATGCTTTACAAACGAACTACAAATATTCAAACCTCTTAAAGAATTTAAACAACAAAATTATTTCTTCAAACATAAACATGTATTTACGCTCAATGTGTATAATTTTGCGAAGAAAGCCCACTGTATGTTACAATATAAAGACAGACAGACAGACAGACACTTACTCACTCACTCACTCACTCACTCACTCACACTCACACTCACTTTGATACTATTTACAAATTTACACTGTAAATAATTGTTTTCATACAGAAACTTGTATTTTCCTGCTTTTTTTCCAATCAAAAAAAAAAAAAAAAAAACAAAAACAAAAAATGAATAAAAAGAAAAACTACACTGTAAAAAAGCGACAACTGCAATAGAAAATTACTACAACAACAACAACAAGAACAGCTATAACTACAACTACAACTTTAACAACAACTTCAACAACATTTTGCAGTGTATTTAGATTGAAAAATTTAACATTTCTTGTACAAAGGCCAAAAACACAAAAAAAAAAAAAGTTGCAAAAAAAATATTTACCAAAAATATTTAACAAAAAATCAAAAAAAAAAATTATAATAATGTCCAATGCTAAAGGTGATTTTTGATTTCTATATCTTCTTGTACAGAATATTGTATATTACAAATATTTTTTTATCTATGTGTGTGTGTGGCATGTTTTTCTCACTTGTATTTTGTCTTGTCTTGATGAACCCAGACACAATTTCCTTACATTTTATTATGAAACATTGCCACCTTTTCCATTTTGTGTTTTTTTATATAATTATTTAAGAAAAATTTTTATCAGTGTACATCAATTATTCTGCATGATAATTATGCAAATTTTTCTCTCTTTCAATATCAATACCAATTTCACTTTCACTTGATCTCTAAGACTATTGAACTCGAACTGTCTCCCATTCTTTCTTTATGTTTTGATGAAACACTAAACTATTTTAGCACTTTTACCCATTATTTTGTTTCATATTCTTGAAAAAAAAAAAAAATAAAATTAATGAAAATATCAATAGATAAGTATATCTAAAAAGGATTATTATTATGCTATACAAAACAGAAACAAAAGAGAAATTTATTTGAAATTTAGAAAACACGCCAATAAACATCAAACAATGAAACAAAAATCACAGCATCCCTGAACAGTGTTGCGAATCGTTTAAGCATCAAACAAAAACACATCTCTGCACAGTGTTGCCACCTAAACCAAGTTAATACTAATATAATCTGCTTGCTGAAAAACCGCTTGCCATAACTGCGTGTAAACATCTTTTGTCTTATATTGTATTTTTTTTTTTTTTTTATATATAAAATTTATTTAAAAATTATATATAATAATATTTTCTTCAAATATTTATTTCTCCAGATGAATTGGGCATCAACAAGGACAGATACAAGTCTTTGGCCGATGAGATGGACTCCACATTCGCTGAATTGGCTGGTTATTAAATCAGGATATCAACACCACTACCAACATCAGCAACCACAACACCAACAAACGATAACAACAGCATGCGATTTTATCTCAAGAAAATATCTAAAAAAAACAAAAAACAAAAACAACTATTGTGTATATTTATTAATATTTTCTAATAAAAACATAAACAACAACACCAAGAACATTAAGAACAGCAACAATAAGCGAAATGTCACTAACGTTTGCCCATACGCCCAAATCATATGTAGGAAGGAACTCACATTCACTCCTAAGAACACTGAAACTTCTGTTTAATTATGTTTCATTTCGAATTACGGTAATCAAATGAAGTTTAGTGTTGGAAAATGTGTTGAGTTTTAGCCTATTTTTTCTTTAGTGTGAACTTTAATAAAATGAAGATAATGAAGAAGCGCAAGAATTAATTAATTTAATATATTTATTACATACATATATTATTTTTAAATAAAAAAGAAATTCTAAAAAAAAAAAATGCATAGAAACAAAAAAAAAAAAACAAAGCAACTTACTACACTTTTTACTATTTTTACATTTAAACAACAAACAAAAAAATATATAAAAACCAAGAAAAGACAAAAGATTTTAAAATAAACTCCTCAATGAGAGTCAAAGTTTTTCTATTATCATTAAAAAACATTTTAATTGCAGAACAAATTAGTTAATTTTAAATTTTGTCTGAAGAAGAAGTCTTTCATATTTTCCTATTAGTTAATATTTTTTTTGAATTTATCTAATGATAAATCAACCAGGGAATGAAGAAAGTTAATTTACCTATAAAAAAAATATACATAAAAAATATCTAAAAAAAAAAAAAAATATTATAAAAAGATAAAGAAATCTACAAAAAAAAAAAAAAGAAAAAAAAATTATATTGTTGATGTTTGCTTTAAATTTTTCTATATTTCTATTTGTCTCTTTGGATTTGACCATCTATTTATTAAATCAACAACATCAAGGCCCCTTTTTCTGTAAGGTTTTTAACAAGTTCATACAGCTGCTTAGTAAATCCATTGACATTGTCTCTTGTATTGCAAGAGATGAAAAATTTCAATGACTTGAATGATTTGCTTGGGGAAAACCCCTTCAGACAAATGAATCATGTGTAAACATTTGTCAAATGAAAGTCAAAAATAATGATATACAAACTTATATGACAGTGCAGAGTCCATCTACATGGTTATTTTAGTAGTGTACTATGTGTAATCTCTCTGTAGCTGAAGCCATCGTATCTTGTGTGGGTCGTCCATCTATTCATTGAATTGATTCATTGACCATTATAGACCATTAACAGCTACATCAATAATCAATTACAATGATAAACTTGTTCATAAGTATCAATTGTATGCCGCATAGAAAACTAGTCGTTCGTTGTAAAGATGATGACTGGTTGACTTATCATACTTACAACAGTGGCTTAGGTCTAAAAAAGTTTGTAGTCAACAAAGGTCAACTTGTGTCAAATTTGACTTAATCATAATGTATGAACTATGTAAAACTTGGCATATGGTTCAGTTCAAGAGTTTATTTTGTGCTATACAAATCCGCTTGTGAATCGGAAGCTTTCAACATACCTGTAAAAATAATATCAAATGATTCTTCACAAATTGGAAAACCTATCTTGACTTCCTACTTAATATGACTTCAGTTTATAATATGAAGTTATTGATAGACCAATTAGTATGTGTATCCAACTAGACTCTCAATGATTTTTCAGAAAAATTCTATCATATATAATAGAAAAGAGAAATATTATTCTAATAGGCAAAACAAAACAAAAAAATACACGTAAGTATTGGTTAATTTCTTATTTCTTAAGAGATCCCATTCAATATTTGTCATGTCTATCTGTTGCAATTATACTATAATACATTTATAATGGATCAATCTACTCTTGGATTATCATACAAATCATTTGAGTACTAAAAGTTGCAAATATTTTAAGTTCTCTATGTATTTAAAAAGGAAGCTTTCCTTGAGTTTTTATCAGATTTTAATAGTTACATTCCAATGAGTCTATCCACTTTTCATTGGTAGGGAATCAGCATCATTATCTTAAACGCTATAGCTTTTTGTGAGCTTTGCCCTGCTCCATATAGGACATCCATATGATCCGGAGCGTTATTTTTTTATCGTCAAGCCCCGAGGCTTTTGTGGTTTTGTGGTCCTTATAATTAATAGTAGTTTCGCCAAGTGGGTTCTCAGCCCAATATCGCCTAGGCTGATTTTCAGCTGCGAAGAGTTATACCCTCCATACTCGTTCGATAATGAGTCTTTTATTATCGCCAGGATGCACTGACATGCAGGTGATATGGGTCGTTGAATAGGAGAGGTTTTATATTTGCATTTCTATCCCATTCATTATCAGTAGTCAATGCAGAAATAAAAACTTTGAACCAATATTTCAATTATTTATACCAAAAGCTAATTTCGCATATTATCACAGTGAGGTAAGAAGAATTTACGTTCTCCATAGGCTGGAACATCTTTAGAAAGGATTTTATCTACAGTCATTTTAGTTTTTAACTTTTGTTTCCTCATTTATGTTGACTCCACTTATTTCTAATAATAAATGAATAAGAAATTAAATGAATAAGAAATTAAGAATATTTTTTTTTTTATTAATAACAAAACTGCATAATATATTTTCATTGATTCAAAGAATAGTAACGAGAAAAAAAAGATAAGTGTATATATGCATATGCAAAAAATCAGCTTTCCCGTAATTACTCCACAGAATTAACTTTTTTTCGCTAATTTTCCGGGGCGGATGGGGAAATCGTGCGAGTGAAGCCTTCTCAATCTTCGGATAGTAGAGCAGCGAATGAGGGTGGATGCCAGCAGGTTAGAATAATTCAAAAGCTTTGAATGATGTCGACTGCTGTATTTATTGACCACCTCCATAACCGGATCTTAATGTCTCTGCGTGCAGGGTAGTATCTCTAACGAACCAAGGAGCGTCCGTGATTCTAGGGGTTATCTTGTTCTGGTTTGGTAATGCAGTTATAGGCAACTGCAGTGTCCCATATTTAAATGACATAGTGTCAAATAGGTACCACCATATGTAGATATATTAGTCTTTTGTTTGATAACGAAAGTTTATTGGAAGGGAGGAAGAGCCAGTTCAGTTTCCTCCTAACCTGTTGATAGCAGCGAGCCGTAACCATCTTCGTGAGGCATTTATCCTGGATCAGACCAAGATATCCCATTTGTTCCGTCTTTAGAATGGTATTTTCATTGTATGTTATTGCCGAACAAACGCCTTTTCTTAGATATGACAAAATCGTAGACTTTGTCTGTCTGTTTGTGCGCGAATTACGTAAAATCCACTCATTGGATTTAAAATTGAATTGCTAAAAGATAAAAAGCTTTATTGAGAGTAACATTTAGCGTTTAATTTATCAAAATCTACCAACAGAAAAGGTCACAATTGGTGGATCGAAGTTTGCATATACTTTTTTTAAAATCAATTAAGTAGTCTTTGGCAAACATCTAATTCTTGACTTGTTTTCTTTCTATCATTCCCGTGTAATGCCGGACCAGATGCGCTAGTAAAGAATTATTCTAACATTTTGATAGCAGCGAACCGTAACCATTTTCTTGTAAGCCCGCCATGTGAGCCGATATCGGACTTGCTCCTCCTGTGGAATGATACATCCATTGTATGTTAAAACAAAATCATTAAATCATTATTAATTGTAAATATTTAGATAGTTGAATACTTAAAATTCATGCTAACTACGCCTCTGTTAGTCATTAATGCGAAGCATTTCTTCGTTAAAATCGTTTTATTAATCAGTAAATGGCTTTTTTTAAAACCATCGCGAACAATCTCTTATGTCTTAACCAAAGACCCCTTTCTCTTTAACACCCATCAGAGTTTAACTAAAATTAATATATGCATACATAGTTGCTTTATTAATTTGTGTAATTAACTTGTTAATTGCATAATTAACAAACATTTAATTTACAATAAATTTAAAGTATAAAGAAACACAAGGAAACAGAACACATTTCTCAGAAACCAAAACAAAATCAACTTTATAAAAATAAAAAATAATAAAAAAAATCATTTTAAGCTTTAAAGAAATTTATTAACAACGACAATATACAAATGTGTATCGTATAATATGTAAACATGATGGGTTTGGCTTAAACTCCTCAACTTTTATACTTACATATGATGATCATGATGATGATGATGATGATGATGATGATTGTGTGTTGTATGCTTAAATCCAAAAGCGAATGGAGAAAGTGAAATTTTGCATTGAAATAAATAAAAAAAAAAATAAACCAACAACCAAACTTCAACACAAACAAAAACAAAAGCAACAACAACTAAAAACCCCAATAACAAATAACAGACCAAGATGAACCAACCACCACCACAACCACCATTAAAGCTTAGAGAAGTGTGATTGAGTCTCGAAGTAACGCGCATGCGTGCAGTTTTAGTAACCAACAAGACATCGAAGTGACAACAACGAATTTGATTTGTATATGGTAGAAGAATATGGTGAAGCAATAAAAGTAATAAAATTTATTAAAAAGAAACTGAAAGTGTTTTTAAGCGTAGGGGTCAAACCAACCACTTACTACGATATTCATATTGTATAAATCATTTGAAGACGCGTGTGTCTCAGCATATAATTAGAAAACAAATCTTAATATTTATGTGGAATTCTCTTAAAAGTTGTAGTAGTCAATATGTTTAAGCAATTGTCTGTGACGTCACAGCGATTCACGGTTTTATTGTTATTTTTCAATTTCAATTTGTTAATCATTTCCAATAATTTAATATTATGCAATGAAATAAATAAAAATGATGGAGAAAATATGCAAAATCATCAAAAGACAAATGAATCACAGCAAAATCCATCAACACCATCATCATCAACTTCAGCATCAGCATCATCATCATCAGAGCAATGTGAAGTATCTGATGCGGGGCATGTTTGGTCAAGTCTTTTGGAAGATTATGTTGTCAAGTAAGGAATGAATCAATTATCTATTTTCTTTACATTATTATTAACATAATTTCAGTCAAAATTCTGCCTCCAATCGCCAGTCTAAAGATTTACCCATCACTTACTCTGAGTATCCATTAGAAGCCAATATGCATATGGGATTTGGTGGTGGTGGTGGCGGTGGTGGTGGTCCTCAACCTAATCAACCACTCAGTTATCATTCTTCGGCTTATAAAAGACCCAATAATAATAATAATATTTATATAACTCGTCGTATAGGCGAAGCTGCTGAATTAGATCCTCATATGCGTAAGCCACCAGTTGAGAATCCACAAATTAATCCACAATTTCGTCCAATGACAAATCAAATGTTACAACAACGTCAACAACCTAGTGGATTTCTTCAACAATTATTAGGTTTTGGTGGTGGCAATGGTAATGGAAATGGAGGTGGTGGTGGTGGCGGTCCTCCACCATCTCAACAATCATTGCGGCCAGTACAATTACAACAACCACCTTCAGCACAACATCATCTTAGTGACCGATATGGTCAAGCACCACCACCACCACCACAACACTCACCAGCGCATAGCAATAGTCCCCAAACATTCCGAGCAGTTTCTGAGAATGATTTATATTTATTGGGGGCCATAGAGAAATTAGTTTATCGTGTCGATTACCTTGAGAGTCGCATAAGACGCTCAGAGCAATTGATTTATTATCTTATGGCAGGCAATAATCAAAAGGAAGGTAATTAATCAAAAATACATACGTACATCCAAATATCAAATTATTAATTATTATCATAAATATATTTCAGTAAAAGATCCTTGTCCCTCAAATTTCACACGTATCAATGATAATTGCTATTATATCAATAGTCATCAGCAGGTAAATTGGAAGACTGCTAATAGTGCCTGTAAAGCCTTAAACTCCCATTTAGCTGAATTCGAACGTGTCTCGGAGAATGAAGAGATTATGGCTTATTTATTAAATCAACCAAATCATCGTGGTCGTGATTATTGGTTGGGTGGTCTTAATCCTGGTTTACTTTGGATTTGGTCAAATTCTGCCAAACCTGTTAATCCCAATATGAATCTAACTTCAATTGCCATGACACAGAAACAACATGAAGATGAATTGGCTGAATCGAATTTGGTTGATAGCGATGATGATGATGATGATGTTGATAATAAGGATAAGAAATCAGATCCAAATGAATCTATACTTAATAATACCGTTGAAATAAAGGGTCAAGGTCGTTGCTTACGTTTATCCTACAATGCTGCCAAACATTCATATGTTTATTATGGTCAAGAATGTACATCCAGGCATCATTATATCTGTGAGGCTGAAGATAAAACTTTGGATAACAAAATCAAGAAAATAACAAGGGAACTTAAACTACTATTTTAATTCATTTACTTATGTATTAAATTAGTCGAATATTTTTGTCTGGAAGTCATTTTTTCTTATATGTATATTCTTTTATTATTTTACAATATAAATAAAAATATTTATTAAATAAATCATAAGTGATAAATAAATTATTAAAAATTATTTAGATAAATGTTTTTTTTTTTTTTTACATATTAAGATGATTGTTTATTTTCCAATATTTTATCAGTCCTCAGTCCTTTTTAAATTTTATCTTTTACTACTATTTTACTTGCAGTTAATTACTAAGTATCTAATTATAGCAATGGTGATTTTTATACACATCTTATTAAGAATTTTTCAGTCCTTTCTAAAATTTATAACCCTTGTAGTATTTTGCGTTGAGTCAGATTTATAATTCCCAAATTAAGAGATTTTCTAGATGAAATCAAGAATTTATTTCCAAATTTCCGGGGCAATAAAGAAAGTGAATCTGCAAAAAAAAATCAAATGAAGGTTTGTGGGGGCCCGGCTCTTATGCACCTGCTGCCCTGCCGTAAATTCAGCCCTGAACATACACAGACTTAAAGTACTGTAAGACTTTTCTACAACAAACTCCACCATAGCGAAGTTATTGACTAAACCCACATAAATCGGAACTTCTCTCAAACGCAGTGATTATTATTCCTGGTTTCTTTGCATTTTGTAGAAAAGATTCTTCTTATTTACCCATACATTTATTAGCGAACTAAGAGATCTTCTCAGATTACAGCAAGAGTTACTTCTTAATACTCAAGGATTTAAAAATCATTTCAAAATGTAATGACTTTTTAATTATTTTATTTGTATAAAACTTCTTAGTTAAACCTAATTAACATAATCTCTTTGCGCAATCGTTTATAACTAAGTATGTATATCCAAAATCTTCCTTTTAAGTGTAAAAAAAGATAACACGGTAACTTCAACAAATGGCTCCCTGCTGGATTGCCTATTTATCTTGTTAAGGAAGCTCAATATATAGAAGCACAATGAAAACGATGCCGGTATTAGCTTAATCTATAAGTAAGGTCTTCCATACTGGTAAAGTCGAAGGAGCTGTCCAAACATCTATAGTAATGAGCCGTGGGATTTTTCTGAGTTAATCTGATCTTAAATAAAAGTTGTCTCCGCCTCCACTAAAATGACTTTGTTACAGCCCTAACTATAGTATTATTCATTTAGATATGATTTTCATAACAGCATTAAGAGATCTTCATACTTCACAGCAGGTGTTGTTTCTTTTCATTATTACCCTTTTTTATAATTTTATATTAAGTCAGTAAAACAAACTCATTTTTATAATAATTTACTATGTCCTTGCACCAAAGTTACTTAGTTCTCTCTGATCTCCTGGGTCTCCCTTGTATGTGATGGTTTCACAAGCACAAATATCATTTAGTAAACAGTCTTCAAGATATGTAGATAGAAAGCATGTCGCAGAAAAAAAATCCACAATCCTCATGTTGTACGAGTATATTATTGAATATCAAAGCGACTGAAACAAAACTTTGGTGCCTTATTAAGTTAATTTTTCAAAATCCAAATTCGTTCATTTGTATTAAGTATAAGTAAATTTAATAACAAATTTAATTTATTACAAATTTTCTTTGATTCTTTAAAAATGTAATTGAAATTAAAAAAGATTTGAGAAGTGAATTTTATATGATTTTTCAAAAAATAAGACAAGTGAATATCAACTTAATTCAACATAATCATGGTGAATTATTATTTGTATGGTGAAATGAGAACATTATGTGTAGTGGTGCATTAATGATGTGCGAGCGAGATGACAATTCAACCTGTTTGTTTAGCCATTCTACTTTAAGCGTACCCTCATTTTGTTTTTTTTTCTTAATTATAAGCATACCCTCACCATTAATCTTGAAAATAAGCTGACCATCACGATTCAATAAAATGGACTATAATTATTCATTCGAGATCTCCCGATTGGTGTTGGTGTTGGTTGTTGGTTTAATGAAACTAATTATAATTAGAAAAAGAAAACAATTAAACAATAGTTTATATTATTGAAAATAAATGAAATTTATTTAATTTTTTTTGTTTTTAATAAAACAACCTTCAGTGCAATTGATAATTAAATAACAAATGTAAGAAGAAAAGAAAAACATTGAGAAATTTGTGTCGTAGGGTGATTTTTTTCTTCCGCAATTTTTTTTTTTGGGTGGTGAGCGACGTGAAAGTGATATGAAATGATGAAACAAATGTTAATATTTTTGTATAATTTTCAATTAAAATGATAGAAATTGAGTGTAAAAATTTAAGAAAGTACTTGAAATTGTTACCAAGCAAATTGTTTTCACCGTGTTTTGTTAGTTAGTGCAAATGGAGGACGTGACAAGTGCTGCAAGCAACACGCATGCACACTGAGCACATTCTCTTCTCCACTGTTCACACGATAAATTGGTATGGATTTTTTATTTATTTATGTTTTTTCTTTTGCATTTTTTTTTTTAGATAATTGTGTGAAATAAAATTGTGCACCGCTTCGGCATGGCGGTTAAGGTGCAATTCGAGATCGGCCACAAATCAAAGCTGCGCAGCAAAAAGACCCCGGAGGGTTTCACCCACGATTGGGAGGTGTATGTCCAGGGAGTCAGCAATGCCGACATAAGCGCATTCGTTGATAAGGTGGTGTTCAATTTGCACGATTCGTTTCCGAAACCGAAACGAGGTAAGTTGCCGCAATTGTTTTATATATTTTGGCGCCAATTCTGATCTTGACCCATTTTAGTATGCAAGGAACCACCATATGCTATACAAGAATCGGGGTATGCCGGCTTTGAGCTACCAATCGATATTTATTTTCGCAATCGAGATGAACCGAAACGAGTGCAATATACCTATGAATTGGACCTGCAGCAAGAAGGTCCACCTGTGCATCGCTTTGACACCAAAAAATTTGTATTTCCAACTTCATCCGAAGAGTTTCGTTCTAAACTTATGCGAGGGGGTGGTGTACCGGTCTCGGCCATAGCAACGGGTGTCACTGTTCCACCCTCTAGTGGGGGTGGGGGTGGCAGTGACCTTGCTAGCGATAATATTTCAAGCAAACACAAGGCAAATAACAGCAGCAGCGGTAGCGGTGACTCAAATAAGAAACATAAATCACGTGATGATGCTAAACCAACAAACACATTTTCAACACTCTTTGGGCCACCGATCACAAAAGGTGGTGGAAGTGGTCAAACAACATCTTCTTCATCATCATCAAAACATTCGCCGGATGGCAAGAATACAGTTGGCGGCAAAGGTGGTAAGAATGATGTGCATGATAGTAAAGAGAAATCATCGGCCAAGGAACGCGAGAAATCAAGTAATTCTGATAAATCGCGAGATAAGTCTGATAAGAAAGATAAGCATAATAGGGAGAAAGAGAGTAAGAAGTCTGGCAACAGCGAAAGTGGCAGTAAACATGAGAAACAACGCGGTAGTGGTGAAGAAAAGTCAAAGAAGGATAAGTCACGTGATAAAGATAAAGAGAAAGAACGCGAAAGGGAACGTGAACAAAGCAATACTAATAATGGCACAAAACGTTCATTGAGTCCCAAGGCAGTTGTCAATCGTCCTGGTGACTTAAGTGCACCAAATGCTAAGAAACCAGCATTGGATTCAGCTGCTGGTGGTGGTGGTGCTGTACCTCCTGCAAATGCTAATCGCCCAAAAGATAAGGATAAAGAAAAGGAGAAAGAGGATAGCAAAGGAACAAAACAAGACTCAAAGGAACGTGAACGAAACTCAAGTGGCAAGAAATCGAAAAAAGATAAGAAAGATAAGGATAAAGAAAAGGATAAAGAACGTGATCGTGAACGCGATAAGCGTGATGATCATGGTAAAGATAAGCAACGTGCAACAAAAGATGAACATCAACGGGCAAACAATGAAAGTGGTGCTGGTGCTGTTGCTGTTGCATCTGCTGCTGCTAGTGGTACGACATCGGTTAACAATTCAACTGCAGGCTTAGATGTTACTACAAAAGCTGGAAAAACAACACCCCTTTCTGTGGCAAGTAATATCAGTAGTGGTAGTAATGTGAATACTCCTGGTAAACGGAATAATAATGAAAAAGATGATTTGAAAGCGGATGCAAGCAAAGTTGTTGAGCCAAAATCAACGGAGCGGGAATCTGCGAACAATAAATCGAACAGTGAAAAACTGAAATCACATAAACATAAAAAGAAAGACAAAAACAAGGAAAAGGAGAAAGAAAAGGAACGTGACCGTGACCGTGAGAAGGAGAAGGAAAAAGAAAAAGAGAAGGATAAAGAGAAATCATCCAAAGAACGTAATGATAAAGAAAAGCCAGCGGCAGAGAAAAACCATGAATCTGCTAAACAACAAGATGTAAATCCTATACCAACAACTACAACAACAGCACCCGGGATCAATGAGAAAGATAAATCCGCCAGCAGTGGCACTGGAAGCAGTAGTAGTCGGAAAGATAAACACAAAAAGTCCAAGGAGAAATCAAGCAAGAATGATGATAAACGACAAAAAGATTCTACTGCTGCTGCTGCTTCAGCAGAACCTCCAGAGGCTGCTGCAACTGCTAAGCAAAGCAAACGCAGCAGCAAATCAACACCAGCAGCAGCAGCAACAACAACAGTAGGTCCAAATAATTTGGATCTCAGTGACATGGACTCAGCTCAATCGGCAACAGATGTTGCATCCAATGCTTTGGCAGCAGCTGCTGCTGCTGCTGCTCTACATCATCACTCTGACAGTTCAAATAGTAGTTTCCCTGATTTGCCAGCAAAGTCATCTCACAAACAATTGCAAACGACAGCCAAGAGCAACAACTCCATAACCTCATCATCATCACCAACTACAAATAAAGATGCAAAACAAACGAACAATAGCAGCAGTAACAATGCTGCTGCCAGCAAAGAACAGAAATCGCGTAATGAACAAAAAGCCAAAGGAAATGATAAAAATAATGAGAAATCAGATCGGCAAGACAAAATTGTTAAAGCAGAGAAACCGGAGAAGGCTGATAAAGAGGAAAAGAAACGTAGACGTGGTTCACGGGACACTAGTGCCAGTGCCAGTGGCAATGCCAACGGCAACAGTAATAGTACTACTAGTACCTTCATAGAACCACCAATTAAGCAGATTAAAAAGGAACCAGCTAAGACACGTGAGAAATCCAAATCACCATTGTTACGTTCAACAAATAATTCTGCAGCTACCTTTTTGCCGCCACCATCAACAAATAGTATATCATCTCCTGCTGCTGCTGGTGGTGGTGCTGCTGCTGCTGCTTCTGCTATTGCAGTAGTTGGTATTGCTGTTAATATTCCCTCAGCAATTGCAGCAAATAACAATAATAATAACAACAACAACATCAGTAATAATAAATCATCAAATCTAACATCAATCACAGCTCATCCGCCCTCTGATATCATATCTGGTTATGGTAAACAAAAAACACCACCAGCACCGCCAACATCATGGCCATTGGAATATTTGAATGAATTACAAGAATTGCATAACAAAATCATGAATCTACAGGATAGCGAAGAATTGCAACAAGTTGTTGAGTTAATTGCATCGACTGGTTGCTATGAAATCACTACAAAAACATTTGATTTCGATTTATGTAAATTGGATCGAGATACCGTGCAACGTTTACAAGAATTCTTTCGTACATTGATATCGTGACAAAAGAATTCAAGTGTTTGCACCTAAAATCCTTCATAAATGGATCTTTAACCAAATATCAATTGTAGTTTAAAATAGTTTGGTTTGAATGAAAACTGATTGAGATGATTTGATTTGATTTGATTCAATTGATCAATCACATTAGTCAGTAAAGTCAGTTTATCTTTTTGTAGAAATATTAGTTGATTACTTGAATATTCCTTTCTATTCTTGTCTTGTTTTTGGGAATTTATATTTTTCTTCTGCAACAACTACAATATATATATATATATATATACATGTATAACAATGTTATAATCTGCATACAAGGATTAGAAAAACAACACAATAATCATCACCCACACACACACACAAGTTGAATAGGAGATAAGCATTTGAAACACACACATATAGAAATAGATAAGAAAAAAGTGCAAAAATTATCATAGATACATCATAGACCTAGAATTATTAGAAATCACATATGTACCACCAAATTAGTCCAGTAACAAACACAAACAAACAAACCAGCAAACCAGCAAACAACATACCAAGCAAGCATCTTGGTCTCGCACATATTTCCAAATTCATGAGACTTTTACTATTCTTTTTATTACATTTATCAATGAATGTGTGTATTGTAAAATGTCTTAAGTTTTTTTTTTTATTTATCAACAACACCACACATTTTTATGGTTTAGAATTAGAGATTTTTAGTTTGTATGTATTTTATCATTAAATTTAAGCAGAAAGTCATTTATCAGAAGATATATTCTTCATGTATTGTTGAAATTTAGAAAGCTGAGGAACTAAATTTAATGATTGATTCTTCTTGTTATACAATTTAATTCGACATCTATACACTTTATGGATATTCAAAGCACAGATCAATTTTATTGTATCTTTACTGAATTTTGATTAGCAACTACAATAGTTTGCTTAGAATCATATGAACTTCTTGTCATTCTAATCATTCTAACAAATATTCTATGAGGAACTTAAGAGAATTGAACATATATAGAATCCTTAGTCAATGAGATTTTAACATATTTTAGTGCAATACAAAAAAAAAAAAAATGAAAAGAAAAGAAAAGAAAAATTCCAATAAGTAAACAATTCTTTGTGTTAAGTGAATGAATGATATGAGATAAACTTACTGTTTGCTCATCTAATTTGATTTTAACATGTGGTCTAATCATTTCGTGACACTAATTCAATATATATTTAACCATATTCTGGAAAATAATCAATGTTATGTAGAATTTTAATTCTTTTCCTCATTTAGGAAGAAGGCAATAATACAATGTAATAATAATAATAATAATAATTCATAAGCAAATTAGAATTCATTGGAAAAGGTCTACAAAAAATGTGAAATTGCTACAAATTAAACATATATACAATTTAATGGAAGGCCCTTAATATTTTTAAAACTTTTGTTCAAATTTGATTATTATATATTATTAATTTTTAATAGATTTCTTTTTTTATACAAATTTTGTCTAATTTAATAAAAAAAAAAAAATTATTGTTACTACTCTAAGGAAGCTGATTCTTGTTTATAAAAAAATATAACAGCACAATGATAAGTTTAACAAATGTATTTTTATATAGAAATTGTTATTTAAAAACATAAAATAAGGGCCTCTCCAAATTTTAAATTATTTAATTTAATTATATAAAATTCAATTTTCTCCATAATATTAACTAATAAAAATAAGAAAAAAAAATGTTACAAAAGAATTTTCTACATAAAATAAACTAAAAGTGCATTAACAATGAAACATATACATATAGAATTATATTATATATTTGTCCGATCATACCAATTTTATAAATACACATATTTAATAATGTTAAAGATGATTAACAAAAAAAATGACTCTAAATTGTAAAAAGTTTCAAATGCTGAACAAAAAAAAAAAAAAAAAAATGAGAATAATAATCATTTAGTTTTATAAGGAGGCTATATAAAGATCTACAAGGTTTTGATCGGTCATTTATTTAATTATATGTTTTTTGTATAATATATATTCTAAAAAATAAATCATTCAATTTCCTTTTGTAAAGGTTTAAAAATTGTCAAAACTAAATTTAACAATTGTAAAAGTTTTTGTTTTTGTTTTTTTTTTTTCATAAAAATATTTAACTAAATTTCCATTCATTCCTAATGTTTATATGGAACTCATTGTATTGCTTTTACTACTACTACTACTACTCTATAAGTTATATAGAGATAAGGATGATGGGATCCATCTTTACATGGATTGATCTACTGTAATGCATTACAATTAATGAATGAGGAGCGATTTTTATAACACTTTTGGAGGCATGTTCCATTTTTCTATATCTAAGGTCCGTTTTATTATGCATAGAAATTCTAAAAGAAAAATGTATATGTAATTTTTATATATAAAATATTCTCTATGTATGTACATACTACTATGTATTGTATTTCAAAATAGACTTATGATATTTTTTTCAAATTTATAACATTTATTATCTCTACTTTCTCAAAGACTGTTTTTTAATACTTTTGTTCAATTAACTAACTTCTGCTCTACATAAAATGTTGATGCTCAAAATTATTATATTATTATTAATATTAATTAATATACATATATATACACATATGCCAAATTAACCCAGATCAGATCCAAAAAAAAATAAAAAAAATATATATACATATATAAAAAAAAAAAAAAAAACACTTTTGTTAAAGAAGAAGAAACTAATTCACTTCTAAGAATATAAAAGAATATAATATTAAATAATTTATAATTTGTTAAGTATGAACAGAGGAAAAAATATGTTAAAAATAATTTAAAATAAAAACACAAATCACACCAAAACACACATATATATACTTATATATTTATATATATACACACACACACACACACACTTATCTGCCTTATTAAAATTATATAAATAAATAAATAATATACTACAAGCAACTAATATTCTAACAAAACCTGAAAATTATATTAGAAAATGAGAAAAACAAAACAAACAAAAATAGAAATATATACAATATTAATTAATTATATATATAAATAATAAATAAATAAATATGTAAACTAAACTAAATTAATTATGCACAAATATAATTGTATAAAATAAAGAATATTTTATATCTAAAAGGGAGAAAGAAAGAAGAAAAAATTAAAGTAAAAAAAATTTTAAAAAAAATCACCGTCTGCGTACGAATTTATTAATCAATTGCAAAAAAATTAAACAAAAAAAAAACTTAAAATATTTTCAAGAAAAAAATTAAATCTTTGGTGTCAAAAATTATTGTAATGTGTATGTATGTGTGTGTAAGTAAGTGTACATTTAGTTTTTAAGAAGAAGAATGGAAGGCTCAACAAACAATATAAAAGGTTGCTAATAACCGTCAACCTATTCATTCGATCTTCAAAAGACCGTTTTTTAAAAGACTGATTAGAAAAAGTCAATTGACGACCAGTGACTGATTTGAATCAATTTTTTAAAATCTGGTATTTTGAAGACCGAATGAAATGGTTGATTGCGACCTCTGGAAAATATGTATAAATTTTGAAGTATCATAACAAATCTAAAAATTTGTCTAGATTTAATTAAATTTAATTAAGCTTTTGTGAATCTTTCAATAATCTATAAAAAAAATTCTCTTATTTTTTGTCTTTAACTAATACAAATTTTTTTTGATTTTTTATTAAAATTTAGTATATAAAAATATTAATAAACTTTAGTAAATAGTAATAATACAATATTAATAAAATATATAAAAGCATCATGAACAAATTTGAAATAAGGCAGAAAAGTGCAAATATATAATTGTTTTAAAACATTATTTTTAATACTCTAATCTACAATAACAAATATACTATAATACTATACAAATATATACATATATATATAGAAATATACAAAAATAAAACACCACAAATCCGAACAAATTATAATATTTCTTTAACTAAGAAGAATCTAATATTAATGTTACAACAACAACAACATGACAAATATAGTATATACATACAATTAAATATTAACATTAAATATTAAATAAATAAATATACAATATGTGTACATAATATTAAAAATAAATCATTTGAGTTTTTTTTTATTTTACTAAAAACATTTTGCCTTTGGTAAACGGCACGCTTCTGGTGGGTGGAGTATGAATTTTCGGTAGAATCAACGGCGACACCTAAAACCACAGTTATAGAAGGTTCTTAATTGTATGTCAAGTGGCAACCCTAACGCAAAATCCTCAGCCAACTAACAATGCCGGCCCTAGCGCTTGATCAAGGTAGAGCGAGAGCCGGCGCTGTTTGTTGGCTGAGGTTTTACCTCCTTATAAAATGAAGCCTGGAGATATCGTACAAAGAGAGCCGACCTGAAATAGGACAAGGTTAGGACAAAAAAAAAAAACAAGAAGCAGCTTGGGAATGTTTCATAATACCAAAAGTCAAGGAGTTTTAACCAACTCAGTAAAATCAGACCATACTGGGATACTCAGTTACATATTTTTTTCAACACTCTTAAGGCTCATTTCAATTTGCCTAGTTTGCAATCTAGTAGCCAGTGAATTCACCATCTACTAATATATTTGTCCATGTTGACTAGTTACTAGAAGTCAGTAAACAATCTACGTAGAAAAATTGAGCGCGTTCCTACTTAACTCGCTTGCAAACTAGCCAAATGGATAAGAGGCTTTAGAAAAAGTAATCGAAATGGAACCAAGATACTAATCACCCGATATTGAACAGAATTCATTCCGAGTTTTTCAAAATTCGAATGCTTGACAGTTTTTTAAAAGAATTCAACTCACTTTTCAAATGATAATTGTGATAAGAAGTTAGTGTAAAATGCTTTTTAAAACAGACCTTTCCAGGATTTCATTAATGATTTCTACTGATTATCATATTAAATATACCCGATACAAAATACAGTTGAAAGTCTACTTTTAATATAGCGAAATGAATAACTGGTTCATAGAAAAGTGTCGTTACTATATTGGGATATAATAATAATTCATGATTTTTTTTTTTATTAATTTCACTATTTTTTCTTATCATCTTTATTGATTTTTTGATTGATTTTTTTTTTCAATTTCGTTTCTTTTCTACTCGAAACCACAAAGACTTGAAAAATCAATACAAAACTCGTCTGGTCTACCAGGCGAACAGAAATGCCAAAAAAGCAGCAGGTAGTTTTAAACAAAATTTAAAAAAAGTAAAGCATACCCAGCAGGGATAAAATTATTTTATATAAAAATGGGGTAAAATCAATTACAGTCATGAAAATATGCGGCACAAAACTACGGAAAACATTGAAATGATCATGTGCTGTTCGCTCGTTTCCGATTCAATGGCATCCCCTTTTAATATTGACTTGCTGTATGTTTTAATGGCTATATTTGCTTTTACACCGTTTCTGTATTCAAAAATATCACCCCTTGTTGGTAAGTTTCACTTTATTCAATTATTTTCGAGAGTTTGCTTGCTGGTGTTTTTGCATTTCTGTTTGCTTGGTAGCCCAGTCGAGTTTGGTATTGATTTTCCAAGTTCTTCGGGTCTCGTTCGAACTTCGAATCCACGAACTTTTAAAGAAAAAAAATTAAAATCATTTAAAATAAAAAAAATCTATAAAAAAAATAAGATAAATTTTGATAAAATTAATAAAGACAAAGAAAAATAAATAAAAATCATTAAAAATAGTATTAAATAAATAGGAAATATGGAAAAATAAATTAAAAATCAATTTTCCAAAGGGTAAATTTTTATTTTTAAAGAATCCTGAATATTTTTGTTCGAATTAAGAGAGATTAAATTTGGATGGAGTTAGTTAGAATTCTTGGAAAATGAAACAATGAATGAATGTTTTTTTTAAATTTTTATTCCATTTATTTAATTTTCTTAATTACAATTTCATTATCCTTTTTCAATTTCTTTCTTCTTTTTTGTTTTTTTTTTTTTTGTAAGCGATCGAACGATTTCACAATTTACGCACTTTTTTAGACAGCATAATTAATATTGTTATAATTTAAGGCTGTCAACCAGTTTTCAATTTTATATAGCTAATATATCGAACGATCCTGCTTAGTATTTTGTATTACACATTTTAATAACACATAAATTAATTAATTATAATATTTAATTAATTTCTTATTTTTTTTTTTTAGATTTTATAATTTTTATTTCAATTAACTTTGAAACATTATTAACTATTTTTTAGTATCCACTAATATTACATTTCTTTGTTTTTATTCGTTTACTACTTTGGTTTATTTTTTATTTTTTTTTTTTTATTAATTTAATTAAATATCTTAATTAATATAAAATTCGTAATTAAATGAACAAATTGTTCAAGATTTTTTTCTTTTTAAAATTAATTTAAAATAAATTGTTGTATTTTTAAAATAATAAATAAAAAATATTTGTTTAAATCTGAGCGGTATTTTGTTTTTGAGATTGTGTTTTGTTAAAGTTTAGTAAAAATTTCTATACCCTTCACACTTAGTGTTGTAGGGTATTGCACATATCCCTGGAAGATTCCCTTTACTTGGGTCTACTCCTAGACTTTTAGAATTTGATTTGAGAAAACTGAAATCTATTAAGAAATTTTGAATAGCTTTGAGGACATTGGTCAAAACCCTGGGGATGATTGGTTGGTATGAAATCTCAGTCCAACTTCTCTTATATTACTGAAAATAATATTATATGAAGTTAGAGGATTTTAAATAAATCATATGAAAATCGGCGATAAAATCCATGAAATTGATATTGTACGATCGGAGAATGAAAGGTGGCATCTCAACTGAGCGGGTACGTAACATTTACATGAATATTTCGACCTGAAAGACTTATCCTCGACCAAAAGTGCCACCATGGGGTCACAGTGTTTGGCGATGTTCAACCCCAATCAGAATGAGTTTTTCCATTGTTTCGTAACCTTGGACGAACATTGGATACATCACAACATACCAGACACCAAAGAACGTCAAAGCAGTGGACTTCTCCGGGTGAACATTTGTTTAAAGCAAAAACGACTGCATTTACCGTAGAAATAGAACAGAAAATGGAAATGCTAAAATCCATTAACTGGACTATGAACTGCTTGGACATCCATCATTTATTTCGTTACCCCTGCGACTATTTTCTGTTTCCAAGCTTTAAGAAATGGTTTAACGCTGAGAGATTGAAGAGGACATCACTAAGACAAAAGCCGTTTTTTGAGGACCTTGAGAAAAACTTTTATATTTTTAGCAGAGCCTGGACTAAATGAATCGAGCTTAATGAAGCTACGATGAGAAATATTTAGGTAAAACTATTTATATGAAAAAAATTACACATAATATGAACCTACATGATTGAACATGGGACATTTCTGCCCAAAAAAATTATTTTTATTCAAACTGCCCTCATTTTTTAGACTCTTAAAATTATCAGAAGTCGTCATAGTTTTTTTTAGGTAAAGATTCAGATATCATACCAGACTCCTATTTTTTGACTTCATTTTTGTCTTTGATCTTTTAAGAGTTTTAGAAATATTTTTCTCAAATATGTTTTTGGTTTTTTGTCAAGACTTATAACTTTTTTGGATGATAGACCCCAACCCACCACCCACGTCTAAATCTCTTTGTGTAAAGGGTATTAAATCTTCGATACAGACGAAGTTACAATTATTACATACATATTTTCTTTCTACTTTTAATTACTTAACTTTAAAAATTTAATTTAAAATTAAATTAGTTTTTCGTTTTTTTTTTTCAATTTTTAAATATTTTGCTAATTATATTAAAAAGTATTTGTTAATTTAAAAAAAAAAAATTAATTACAATACTTTTTAATTAAATTTATTTGAGCATTTAATTTTGAACACATGAGACATCTTTTTTTTTATTTGGTTTAACATTAAATTTGTTTTTTTTTTTATAATACAATAAATTTCACTTTTCTTTGATTTTTTTTTATAATTAATTTGTTTTCTTTTCTTCTAACTTTTATTTTTATAATTTTTATATATTAATTAAATAATAAATAATTAGTAAAATAAATGAAAATATTTGTTATATTTTTTTTTAATAAATCTTGGGAATGAAGAAAATGGCAACAAAAATTTGTACGTAAGTTTTTAAGATTTATTTTTGTTTTTGTTGTTTTTATTTTTAATAAATAATTTTTGTTTTTTAATAATTAATTTTATAATTTCATAAGACTAATTTTTTAGTTAATTTATGTTTTAATATTTTAGTTATTTTGTATTTTTTTATTTTTTCAATGTTATTAATTATTATTATTTTATTTTAAATTAAATTTATATTTTGAATTAATATTATTTTTATTTTTATTTATGTACTTTTTAGTTTTTTTAAACTAAATTTATTTTTATTATTTAAATTTTTTTTTATTAATTTTTTAATCTTTTATTATATTTTATTAAGTATTTTTGAAAATTATATAATTTATTCATTTTTTATGAATTAAATGTATTATTAATTAATAAATTAATTATACATAATAAACTCACTTAAAATTAAGAGAAAAATCCATCAACATTTGACAACATCTAAATATTGAATGCAAGCTTTAATGTGATTTCTGGATTTATTTATTATGTGTGTTTTTTGTATCTGTTTGTGTATTTTATTTTATTATTATATTTTCTCATGGCCAACATTACCAAACATCCAATTACTGGAGATTTGTTTAATACTTTAGAAGTTTATTTTTATTTTTCACTTATTCTAAACACAAATATTTTATTTAATATTATTTATTCATTTGGGAAATGGGGCACACATGAAAACCATTTTCTTTTCAATGTTTTTCCATTTGATTTCTTTAACTTTTATAATCTTTAAAAGTAATTGAAAATATTATAAGTTCAATAGTTTTTAGGATTTTAAGATATGCACAAACTTAAAGTTATTTAATTTTAATTATCTGATCTCAGCCTAGAATACATGGCTATGTAATTCTGTTATTACTCGTATATGGTTATGAATTGTGGGTACTCCATGGTATATCAGGAATGAAGATACCCACAAAGACCTGCCGCAAGTATTGCTAGTAAAGGAAGAGTGTTCTAAGCGTAAAAGTAATTATATTAATAATCTTACTGGACACGTTAATCCGCTAGTCAGATCTTTTGCCCATACAAGAAACACATCTCAATTGCTTTGTAACGATCGAAGAGCTCTTTTGTTTATTTAGATGCCCATAGTGTTAATTGAACCACTACGTCTTCTTTGTAGGAATAAGTAAGAAATGAATCCTTGTTGTTCGTCCTATTTACGAATAGGAGATACAATGAAGAAACGAATTACGAAGAAAAAAATCATAATAAGTTTTAGTTGGGAGCTTGGACTTTCAAAAATCTAAAGTGTTATTACATATTATGATATCCTCTTATTAATACTATTGATTCTCTCTTAAAATAAAAATCATTTGAACTTATAATATTTTCAATAACTTCTAATTTGCCATAAAATTAATCTTCTTCGGGTAGATATTTCAAAATGCATATTTGGTATAATTTTTTACATATTTTTGTATACACTTCATAAAACTACTATTGTGAAATTTATTATCACTTCAAACTGAAATTTGTATATTACAATGTAAATCTCCATATAAATAAATAAGATTATGCTTAGCAATGTAAGGGGAATCAAGAAGTAGTGAGTCGAAATTGTATTAACTGTATCCCCAGTTTCTGAGATGTTTTTGTTTGAACATCGAATTCAAATTATTTACTAGAAGACAAATTAAATTTTGTACTTGCTTCATATGAAAGTAATTATTTCAGCCGCCAAAGCTCAAAACCCAAAACCACCAATCAAACCTTTAAACTAATGCATGACTTAGTAGACTAGTAGGAAAGTTTACAATTTGAAACCCACAATTCGTTTCTTAACCCAAAAGGGGTAACATTTTTATATAAGCAATAAAGAGCTGCATGAATTAACTCAAAACGGCGTTTGAGTTATTCGTGACAAAAATGAGTGAATGAGTTTTTACTACCGACTGAGAGAGATCTCATACAGTAGTAAGCGAAACCAAACGAATTGCGGCGCACAGTAGTATAACGCGAAATTCTATTTTATTGTTTAAAGTACTCGTGTCACTCAGTGTGACAAAGAAGAAGAGAATTTTTTTTCCTGTATATTTGAATTTTATATGTGTGAGCATTTTCTGCTGCTATTTTTGCTCAGAAAAACTGGACAAATAAGTAGAATGAAAAAAAAAACAAATTCTGCTACTGTTCTTGTTTTGTTCCATTAACAACTCACTCACTCCAATTCAATCATTTTGGTTGAATGGTCGCAGAACTCATCAATTTCGCACTGCTACCAAAAAACAACCAGTTTTTGTTGTATGTCCCACACGAATTTTTAAGTGTCACTACACTGAATGTCGTTTCATTTGAGTTCATTCATGCAGCCCTCTAATATGCAAAAAGCTGTCTATCATAGGTCCATGTTGGCTTTACTATGGTTTTTATACAGTAACAGCTTGTTACATAGGTTCAGCTTTGATTTCGGACTAAGGAAACTTATTTATAGAAGTTTCAGAGCAATTTGTTTTTTATTTGTTTTGATGTGAGGTTGCCAGATAATTCACAGTGACATCACTTAGGATGACATCCACGTTTATGACACAAGTTCTACTTATTAATTATAGGAGTCCACAACAAAATATTAATATTACATTTGAGTTATGTGAAGTGTATTAAAATCTTTGGTGAGACCAAAGTTGGCATTTTTCTTTGTGTCAATTATTGATTTATATATTAATTTTTATATTATAATATTAATTCAGTAATTTAGTATGTATGATTTTATTTTATGTATATAAATTCTATTGCGATTGCTTTTGAGTTTTCGAATGTCATATTTTTTTCTTTAATTACTTAATTTTATTTATTTTTATAATTTGTAATGAAATTTATTTATATTTTTAATCTGTTGTATTGTGCTTTCATTTTTCATTAAATGTGCTCAAAGTTTGTTTTATTTTCTTAATTTATTGTTAATTATTTTTTAGTTTAAAAAAAAAAAGGAATTATTTCTTTATTTATTTACTTTGTTTGGTCGCTTTTAAGGGGATTTTCATTTGTTGAAAAGAATTCTGTCAAGTTCAATTGATTTGAATGATTTTTAATTTTAAAATTTATATTTATTATTTTTTGTTAAATATTTATATATTTTAATGTGTCGCCTCATTTTGTAAATTTTTGTTTGCTTTTTAGACTCGTAACATTGGCATTTTTAGGATGATTTTTGTTTGTTTTGGGTTGAGCAAAATTTGAAACTCTTTTAATTTTTTTAAGTTGATTGAATTATAGACAATTTACATTTAAATTTTATATTTATTTAAGTTTTTTTTTATATATATATATTTTATCATACATATTTTGTTTTCTTTATATAGTTTTTTGAAATTTTTTAAAAGAATAATTTTTGTACATTGAAAATGATTTTTAAAAGATTTTATTTTTATTATTGAATTATAATATTTATTAGATTTATTAGATTTTTCTATTTATTAAGCATTTTTTGTTTTATTTGAATTTGTATAGATAAAGAAAATACTTCGATTAATTAAAAAAAAAAAAATATTTTATATTAAAATCCTTTAAATTATTAAAATAATTAAAAAATTGTACTGTCTTTATATAATAAAATATAGTGTATTATTTTGTTGTTGTCTTTCCTATGTTTTCAAGTAAACAAATCTACTATAAAATGGCACAGTTTCAGAATACAAATACAAATATAGTATGATATATTATATTTAAAAAATCGAAGAAAATATTGAGAAAAAAAATATTAAACTTTGATTTCTTGTCTATGGTTATTTATTCTGATCACTAGAACAGAATTTTAATTTTATGCCTTTCACACAATATAGTATCTTAGTGCAGTACATTGATATAGCAAAACTAGTGTATCCAGATTATTGGAAAAGGTAGTCCTCATATAAACACAAAACAACCTTGCTTTTCGAACTACATTCTTCTAATTCTTTGTGACCTATTTACTTTATACTTTGAGAAAATGGTTTCAAATATCATTAAACAAAATATATACATACACAATAGAGCCCTGCATAAGCGCACACTATGTAATGTTAATAGTCGACAAGGCTATCACACTGTTCACACTATGAAAACGACTCATGTGATCTCTTGAAACGAGTCTTTCAACTCTTTTTATTTTATTCGCTTTGCAGACTCATTGCCTTGAATCTAGGCTGTGTCGTGTGATTTTTGATGATGATTCGGTATCACACTGTCTTTGTTAACGAATTCAACAAGATCTTTGATTCTCAACTTCACATAAGTTGATGTCATAGTGTGCTGGAGCAGACAATGTGACTATCGATAATGTTGCGTATAATACATGATTCCCTTGAGCGAGAGATGATAACTATATATTAAGTGTGAACTCATGCTGGGCTCTAATACATAACTTGAATCAAAACCAGAATACACAGATTTCCTTGTCAATTAATATATATACAATTTGAAACGATAAAGTTGCTTTTCAAACTCTTCTCTTCAATTTCTCTATAACTTCATCACTTTCATTTTAAAAAATCAATTTAAAATATCATTTAACACAATATATATATATAAATAATTTAAATCGATCGATCTGAACCACACTTAAAACTATAATTTACTTATATAATTCAGTTCCTCATTTTCTCAGTTGAATTGATGGAACCGAATTTAACGTTTTGAGCCCATTTTGTCATTCATTACACATTTTAATTTACATTTTAAATACTTTCTAATTTTATTCTTAATAGATGAATAAAATGGGAAAATTATTATTTTTTATATAGGAGGGTCATTCAATAAGTAACGAGACAAATTGATGTAGCTCAGAAACAGATTGTTTAATCAATACAATAGTTTTATTGCGATTTATGGAAGTTCATTCGGCTGTGTCAACATTATAAAGTTAAATAAAAGTAAGTATTTTCGTAAAATTTGGAAAATATCAAATATCGTAAGAAACTCAAACTAAGAAATAAATTTTAAACTTATCAACTCGTATTCAGTATAGGCAAAGAAGCAGAAAATAGTTAAAATTATTTCGAATACTTATCATACATATAAATATACTCATACAATCTCAATCTATTTATCATTTTCTTTTTGACTGGGAAATGAAAGAGGCCTCACAAAGCTCGAAAGACTCAAGCCAAATTTATATAACAACTAAAACTTGGAATAAACTGTACTAAAATCACATAAAACATTACAATTTACACATTTAATATATCAGAAAATACTCAATATTTAATTAAGAAATAATAAAAATCATTATTTTTAGATGCAGTGACAGTGAGACATTTTTAACATTTTTTACCGACACTGAACTCATTTGCTTAACGAAAAGCAAAGGACGCATGTGAATTTTTGTGATAAAAATATTGTTTAGAATATTTTAGATTATTAAAGGACCCATTTAAGTCGTTAAATGTAATAGCAGTGACATAAGAAACGTGGTTAGTGCCCAAACAGATCGAAGACTGTTCTTTGTTGCGAAAAAGAAATTTTAGCATGAGGTTAAGTTTTGGAAGGAAACACAAAAACTAGTTGAGGACTTGGACCAATATACCAAACTATTAACCATATGACAGCAACCGAATACAAGGACATTGTAGAAAGTACAATGCTACTCTGTGCTGGGGAAAATATGCCTTAACGTTAGGTCTATCAGCAAGATAACGACCCAAAGTATAACGCTAAGCTGCTAAAAAAAATTATTTGAAGACCATAATGTAAAAATTTTAGAGTGGCAAAGTCAATCCCTGGAACTAAATCATAAAGAAAACCTGTGGGGAAACTTAAAAATGAAATTGACAAAAAAAAACTTTCCCTAATAAAGAACAATTATGGGAGTATATTCAAAAAATATAGTATGAGACTCCCAAAGACGATTTTATTAATAGATTTCTTACTAAAATACTAGTGTACCCGACCCTGCTCTGCACTGGTTGTTTCTTGTTTTAGCACCACTATATTCTTTCTGTTACACATTGAATATCAATAAAGAACACAGTTTGTTTATCAGAAAATTAATATTCTATTTTAATTAATTTTTTGTAGTATATTTTTAAGAGTTGGGGTTGTTTGAATATTCCAGATCTCGGGAACGGGGGCACACATCGGGACTAAAACTATCCAATCCAATGTTCAAGTCGGGAACCTCCCTTACACATTCACAAAATTTCAATGCAATTAGATGAACGATATGGCAACACATAACATACGAACAATTTAAAATAAATACTAATTTTTATATATAAGATTGAATAAAACCATTATTTGAAAGTGTGCTGTGTAACTAATCATATTGAGTGTGTGGGTGGGTGTAGTACATTGAAAAGTAACCATAGTTTTGTATTGATTGAATAAATTGTTTTTTAACTAAGGGGATTTGTCTTGTTACTTATTGAATGGACGTCGTATTTTTAGATCGATTTGAATTGCACTTAAAACTATAATTTAATTATTTAATTCAGGTCCTCATTTCTTCAGTTGAATTGATGGAACCTTAATCTAATATTTTGAGCCGAGTTGTCACACATTTTAATTTACATTTTTCAATTTTCTCTATTTTATATAATTAATAGATAAAATGAGAAAATTATTATTATTTAATAATTTACATTTGAAAATTTCAAATTTTAATATATTTTTTTTTTTTTTTGTGCACAAAAATGAGACATCAATTTATGTTCGTTTGTGTTTGTAATTATTTTTGTTCTATTAATTATAGTTAATTAATTAATTAAATATTTATGGTATTTGTATATCATCATATTTTGAGTATTTGGTTTCAAGTTGCTTGAGTTTGTTATTTGTATTTGTATTTTAATTTTTTTTTTTTCCTTAATTTATGTGTATTTTTTTTTTGTTTTTGGTTAGTTTATATTTGTTGAATTATTAATTATAATAATAATAATACTTTGTATATTTTTTTTTTTTTGTGTTTATAATGAGACGACTTGACTTAGTTTTGATCTTGTATTTTTTTGTTCTTATTTTTCGTTTTTGTTTGTTTTTTGTATTTTTTTTGGTACCGCAGCAAATTAAGGGAAGATTTTTTTAATTATTATTATTAATTAATAATAATAATTTTCATTTAATTTCTCAATATTTTTTGTTTAAAATAAAAAGGAAAATTTGTTTATAAACCAACAAATTGAAAGGAAATATTCATTTTCATCCATGTGATGACACATGTGATTCATGTGAATATATGCAACATTAAAATTTGTTTTCCAACAAAATTTCCTTTTCTTTTTTTTCTTTTTTCTTTGCTAATTTATTTATTTCTAATTTAAAAATAAATATTTATGCCATTATTCCTTAAAGTACTTACATATTTAGAACCTTAAAGAAAATGGCTTAAATCTCATTCGTTGATATCCTCATCAGATGAACTGGCTGCCGGTATAGTTGAGAACCATGGCTCACGATTATTATTAACTTTAGTTGGTCTGCAGATGATAAAATTCTATTTTTAATTTTTATATTTTTTTTTTTTCATAATTCAAGAGACTTACGCATGTTTTTTCGTATTTGTTGGTAAAGTATGTGAACTACGATAATAACTTTCATTGGGTTCATCTTTGTTGTTAGCATCTTCCATAGATTTACGTTGTAATGTCATTGTTTCATGTGGTGTAATGTGTGGAGCTACAAGTAGCTCAGCATCTAAATAATATTTGGCACTTTGTGCAATTTTACAATTTTCACATTCACTTAGATAATCATCATCTAAGCTGGTATCATTTGGCAAAAAATGCTCTTTGGGATTTAAACAATTTTTTGATGTTGTACAAACAGGCAATTGTTTCGTTATTGTTGTTGTGGTCGCTGCTGGTGTTGCTGATGGTGATGATGAATTTTTAGTATTTTGTTGTTTAGTTGTTGAAGGTGATACTGATGTTGATGCAGGAGCAGTAGCAGTAGCATTAGTCATGGGATATTTTGGCATTTTACATTGGGCAACACCAACTATTTTGCCACCACCATTCTCTTTTGTCATCATATTTGTTTTTGTTGTTGTTGTTGCCATGTTATCCTTATCCTTTTTTGTGCGTAATATTTTTGGCAGTGTTGTTGATGTTCCTTTTGATGTAGATGTTGATGATGTTTGTTTTGTTGATGCCACTTTTGAATTCTTGTTATTTTCATTCAGATCATCTGTTGTTACAGCTGGTGGTATACTAATGACTGATGGCACTTTACTGACCACACTATTGATGGTACTATTCAATGATACTTTGCCACTAATATGCTTCGGCAATGTGTAAGTGACATGATTGTTTTGCAAAGGATAAAATGTAGTTGAATTGATTTTATTGCCATTGTTATTACTAGTAGTCAATTGTTTTTCATTGTTTTGGGAATTAATGTTGTATAGATTAGATGATGTGTTGCCTGTTCCACTAATTGCAGCTGGACTTGTTGGTGGTAAAGTCAATGCTGGTGGCATATTTTTTTGTAATTCATGATATTCTTTACGTAATGAATTTGATACTCCCGATGCTGCTGCTGCTGCTGCTGCAGCTACTGCTGTTGTTCCTGACAACAATGTTGATGGTGATGATGATGATAATGATGATGTTGTTGATGATGGTGTTTGTGTATTTATTGGTTTGCTGAGTGTGTAAATTGTTTGAACACCAGTACTGGGATTTGTTGTGTTACTTATTGCTGTAGCCTTTAAATTCGTTAAACTTTTGTATAGTTTCGGTGGTAAAGTTGGATTTGTTTGTTGATGATGTAAGTGTTGCTGTTGCTGATAGAATTGTTGCTGTTGTTTTTGGGTTAAATTCAAGTAGGCATCAACCTGTTGATATAAATCTTTAATAAATTAAATTCCCATTTAAATTTGGAATTGAGAAAAACAATCGTTTTTGAAGTGTAATCTTTAAGTAAGTAGAAAGTGCAAAAGGATTACTTACATTTCCAACTCACCTTTCTATTCAAATATGCCGTCGATAAGACATCGCCTCCTGCATTACTGCCAGTACTGCGTCCACTGCCTCCACTTGTGCTACGCACACGTTCTCCTCCATTATTTCCTGAACTACTACTACTGGAACGTTTCTGCACACGTCCAAGTACAATTGGTGGCGATACATCATCATGTAATTGTAATGGTGGCGGTGGTACTATTGCTGATACCACACCCACACCATGATGATGGGGGGCATGATGATGATGTTGAGCAGCATGGACAGTCATATCATCACCAACTTGTTTGGAAATTGTTGCTATCTTTGGTTCATGGTTGCAATAAGCAGATGATGATGAATTGCTGGAACCATGCGTATTGCTATTGCGTTTCATACTTGAGACTGCAGAAACTGAATTCGATGTCACTGAAAGCAAGTCACTGGTATGTTGAAGATTTGTTGTGGATTTGGCACGTGATTGATGATGCTGCTGTTGCTGCAGTTGTTGTTGTTGCTGTTGCTGCTGGTGATGTTGATTATAGGCAGCGACCAGGGCTGCAGAAGTTGCTGCTGCTGCTGATGATGATCGAGCTGCTGCTGCTGCTGATGATGTATTAGCTGTTAATAATGTGGAATTTTTACCACTAGAAACACCACCATTGCCACCACTTCCTGCTGTTAGACTACTTAAGAAAGCTGAACTTGCTGTGCTACTTAATTGATTGCTTCCCATATATGACATAGGCACATGCTGAATGGGACACTGGCACATTGGTTTCTTGGTTGAACCAAGTGTGGCACTGGAACTCTGTGATTTTGAGTCACCACCACTAGCACCACTTTTGCTACTCTTACTGCTTGTAGTACTCAAAGTACTGGTCTGCAGTGGATCACCAACAGCAAAGTAACGTGGCATTGTACGATGATAACGACGCGATGATGAAGGCGTTTTGCTGCCGACATTTGTCTGAGCTTTTAAAGTATGCAAAGGCAGTGTATGATGACCAGCAACAGCATGAGTAATTGATTCTGCAGTGGCACTTGAAATTGTTGCAATTTCTACAGGTGGCAGTGCATCGATTGCTGGTGTAGAAACAGCAGCAGCCATTAATTGCTGATGTTGCTGCTGCTGTTGTTGCTGTTGTTGATGATGCTGCTGCTGCTGTTGCTGGTGATGATTATGGTGTTGTTGTTGTTGTGTCTGCTGCTGTTGCTGCATTTGTAATTGTTGTTGCAACTGTAAGGCAGCAACATGGTGGGTTGGTGTAGCAGTTGTGCTTCCACTATTTGCAAATTGTGTGGGCGAAGCAATCACTTCGAAATCCCCACTGATTTGACTAGCAGTACTGGGTGATAAAGCATGATAGGCAGCTGTGCTGGCACTAGCATTGACCTCAACATCAGCAACTGTAAGATATTGTTGATTCAGTAGCTCCTGACTGCCGCGTTGTATGCGCCTTTGGGCAGCATTGCTGGCAGCAGCAGCAGAAGTGGTCACACTGGCACTGATATTTAAATGACAATTTTTATAGTTGCATTCGTTTGTGGTGACCTGCAACATTTGATTGTTGGCCCTAGAGGCAGCGGCAGCGGCAGTGGCATTGGCCGTGCTAATGTTGTTATTTTGCTGAGCTGTATTGTTTGAAGCAGCTGCGACTGCTGCGGCAGCTGCTGCCACTTGTTGTTGATGTTGTTGTTGCTGCTGATGCTGCTGCTGAGCTTGAAGTGTTTGTTGCAATTGATGTTGCTGATGTTGTTGTAGCTGCTGCTGTTGTAATTGTTGCAATTGCTGTTGATGATGTTGTTGCTGGATTTGTTGTTGTTGTTGCTGCTGAATTTGTTGTTGTTGTTGCTGAATTTGTTGTTGTTGCTGCTGTTGATGCTGTGCCGCAACAGTCATTGTTTGTACACAAATTGAATTATTTGTTGCTACTCCACCATTATCCTGTTGCTGTCCAACTAAATTTGTGCTACTTGTTTCATTTTGTAAACTATAAGGCGGCTGATGATTCTCGCCAGTGGCTATGGTAGTCACTCCACCACTATTTATGTTTATATTGATTAAATTTGTTGTGCTCTGGGTGAATTGATTCGATTGTTGTTGTTGGTGAAGATGATGTTGCTGCTGCTGCTGTTGTTGTTGTTGCTGCTGCTGTTGTTGTTGGTGATGCTGAGTCAATGGTATAGCAGCAGCAGCAGTCACATGATGATGTTGTATAGCTTGTGTGGTTACAGTTGCAGGCACAGCCTGTTGCTGTGTATAGGGAATATGATGTTGTTGTGGTTGTGTGTGCAACTGAAGTGTATGTTGTTGTTGTTGTTGCAAAAGTTGTTGCTGCTGCTGTTGTTGTTGTACCTGATGTAATTGTTGTTGACTGACAGTAGCAATACGTTGAGTTCCACCAGGTATATTCACTGTACACTGAGCACTCAAGGCTTCTGCTTGTGAAATGGCTACTGCCTCTTCATATGGTGGTGGTGCTTCACCACGTGGAAAATAACCATTTGGTGGCTTCCACAATGGATAATGTGTTGCACCTGTTCCATATGTATAGTCCATGCCATTTATATTGCCCTCCATGTAGCCCATATTCCCAGCAATGTAACTGATTATAAAATTTATTTTAAATTGATTTATATGAATTTAAAAATCGATTTCAGTTTGATATACTCACCCAATACTACCAACTATACTACGCTGATCCTCGGCATTTTGGCGACTCTCGCGTGCTCTTATCTTACGTTGCCTTAAACGATTTACTAAGAAGAATAGCAACGAAAGCGAGAGCGTAGCCGTAATGCCACTGGCCACCAGTCAAATGCCAAAATCAGTGCTCCCATCACTGAATTGATCATCCAAGCAGATGACTTCACAGCAATTGTTGCCACTACCAACAGTTTGAAATGATTTACACTTACTAAATGCCTCACAAAGAACCATTTTACATGCTTTTGGCAAACCGCTGTCACAAATGCACAAACGACATGAATCCGGTCCAGGCATATAATGCATCCCGGTCTCATACAGTTTGCCATTGTAATCACGACAATGGCCACCTGGTATCATACTCGAGCTGGCGGAAAGTGCATCTGCAAGAAAAATGTGAGGGGAGGAGGAGGGAGAAGAGAATGTAGAAGAATATAAAGTGATTTCATTTAATAAAATGTTTTTTATCGCCTGCGCGCAAACAAATGAAAACTAGGACACATCCACTTCCAAATTGCATACAAAAAATATGGTAGAGACACACACAAGAACAAGCATGAGAAAGAAATCAAGGAAGAGTGCAGGCAGGGAGGGAGGGTGTTAGGGACGGAAAGAAAGAATGAATGCAAAAAAAAAAAAAAAAATGGGTCTATTGACAAAAGTCATAAACAATATTCTTTCTTACTTTTGGCTCTGACAGCACACACACTTGACCAAGTTTTTCAATTTGCGCTATTATGATGATGATGAACATGAGGAGGAGGAGTAGGAGGAGAAGGAGGAAGAGTCTCTCTCTTTCTCTCTCTTGTATTATGAAAAGCAGCAGGTGCGATATCTCAACTTCCTGTCTATTTATTACATACATATATATATGTATATACATTTAAAGAACACAACATTAAATCACATACAAAAAAAGGGGGACAAAGTTTCTACTTCTTTCATAATTTAATTTTTTTTTTTTGCTTAAATCAAATGAAAGAAAGCCAAGTGATTAAGTGGTGAGTGGAGACTAGTAAGTAAATGTGTGAGTGCTTTGGGCGGAAAGCATGTTTCATGCTTCAATAATATTATATGCAAAAGCATAAATTTTGTCTATAATTCAAATGCTAAACACCAAACGGAAATTCAAATTAAATTCAGTCAGTCAGTTGGTGGGCGTGCGTGACACTTTTCACAGTATGCAGATTTCCCTTAGTCACCAACCGAAACCAAAAACCAACGATGCCAACGGAAACGAAGTTACGCATAAAAGCAGCAAAATGTAATCCAAATGCGACGACAACATCGACAACAAAAGCAATACCAACAACTACAACAGCAACAACCAAAGAACCGACGCCCCCGCAACAGTGGCAACAAATTTCGAGTTTCCAAGAACAACAATAACAACAATAAAGCAAAGTTAGCGCGTAGCAACACACCACAATCAACCACCCTCACTGCTTTATTTCACACACACACACACACACACACACAACTGACTATAGCAAACACAACAAACATATGTATAATATGCAGAAGCCACCACTCCCCACTTGTGCAGACAAGAAAATAGCAAGAGCAACATAGCAAAAACAGAAATATATAAAAAAAAAATTTGCACTTGCTTACAACAATAACAACAACAAGAAGAACAATATACTTCTATATCCTTGCAGAACACACACACACAACTCTGTCTCTCTCTATAGCTATCTCTGTGGCAGAAGAGAGTACAAATTTGCCAATCAGCGAGAAACACAGAGAGAGTATGCGAAATATCCTAACATGTCCCATAAATTTTGGGGCTGTGGGCTAACATACAGCAGCGCACTGATGACCATGGACTGTTTTTCTAATTGAGAAGAATTGAAGATGAAGAAAAGAAAAACTGATATAGAAACTGAACTATATAAACCAAAGTCATTAATTTCCATTTTTCCACACAAACACATCACACATAAAGTTCCATTTTCATGCATTTTGAAATTGTCCCAGTTTTGTCAACTTTTGTTAAATTTTAAAAATAACGCACAATATTCCTAATTTTTCATCATGTTTATGGCACACATACACAGATAAGTACATTAGTTTTTCTCCTCTCTCTATATGTTTCTATATACATATCGCACTGAATATGTGTATAATTTTTTCCTTACTGCACAAACACACAAAATTTTTTGATTGAAATTCACTTTATGTTTATTTACCTTTGGCATATGAAACAAATGCAAGCACTGCCAATAAATACATATTCACACAATTTGTTTAATTTTAATTAATTTTATTTAACTGTAATTTTATAAATTTTTTAATTGGAATACAGACACTAAAGCAAGCAGAGTTTCAAGACTCTCTTTTTCTTCTTTTCGTTCGTTTGGTTCGTTTGTAGCGATAAAACGATACGAGTAAATACAAGTACTTACTCGATTCTTTGCTTTCGAAACCAAGTACATCGATAGTTTGGAACCAAGTATCAAGTGGGTATCGGTTAAAAGTACTTGTATCGGTACTAATAATTGTTTTGTTTATTGTGTTGTGCCGTCTTCAGCTGTTTATTTTTGCAATATCAAATTTTTTTTCAGAATTTGATAAACAAACAAAAAATGTTTTTTTTTGAATTACCTTATTTTCCACTTTTTTGTTCATGCACGCACTTTTCCCTTTTTTTTTGTTTTTTTCTTTATTACACAACTATTAATATTTTTTGTTTCTTACACAAATAAATAAATTTAAATTAAGTTATTTTTTATAAGATATTATTGTAATTATTAAATAAGCTTAAAATTATTTTTTTCACTTTTCGCCTTTATGCGAAATTCACAATATTCAATATACCAATATTAACACACTTAAGATTTACACCTTTTCGCCACTTTTGAAAATTTAAAAGTACCGCGGAGCCTTCAAAAAATAACTTAGTTAACAACAGTTGTGGCGGGCATTCAAACAAAAATTATTTAAAAGTAAATCAATTGTCGTTTATATAGAAAAGTTAATATTATAACTCTCTTCAAAATATATACATAATAAATTTCAACTTTAAATGAAAGTAAAATTAATATTTTATTTAAATATATTTGATTTTATTAAATATTGATTGATATATTTATTATTTGTATGCAAGGTGAACAACGAAGTAATGCAATAAAAGCGCTGCCACCTGTTATTGTTGGACTTGCATACAAAATTGTGTTCTCGCTCGCACATTATCAAGGTAAATAAAATAATTGACAACAAAAGGCTGCCAGCTGTCACTGTATTGCCTATTCGCTTGCACGTCATTAAGTTCTCAGTTAAGCTTTTGCTTGTTATTTAGTGATGAAAAACTTTCGATAGTACCATCGATAGTTCTCCATCACTACTTTCATTATATCTTTGTACCTCTAATAATTAAAAATAGCGGTTGTAAATTGGCTTTTTATACCTTAAATATATATCATTTAATTATTATTAATATTTAAATTAAAGCATCGCACAATTTCAACAAACAAATATGTAATGCAAATGCAAAAATTCGCCAGCGAAGCAAATCAAAACAAAAAACAGCAAGTGGTGTTGTATGTGTTTGTTGTGTGATTGTATGAGAAGCAGCAGTAGAGAAGAAGAAAAATTCCAATCAACGATACAAAGTGAATAAAATATTTGTTGTTGTACATATATACATATAAATTCTGTAGCTTTAATGGAGTTTACATCATGTAAATTTTATATAAATGATGGACAGAATTTAACCAAAAACAAACAACTAAATTTTTGTTTGTTTTAATATATAATTCGTTAAAAAATTTATAATAGAAAGTTGTCTTAACAAAAAAATAAAACCTGGAATTGCGCATTCCGCAGCAAAGCGGCAGCAAAGGTAAGTCAACTACATATTTGTACATATTAATATAAGAGTGAATGAGTGTGCTTTTAAGAGTTTGATAGAGTTCGGGAGATAGAGAGAGAGAGAGAGAGAGAGGGAGAAATATTGATAAAGGGCTTGGTGCGGAGGGTCATTTATCACATTCATTTTTAGTTAAGTGACAATTGTAGGTGGATGGGAGCGGAAAGAAGGAGAGCTAAACGCGACAAGGGGCCGTTCGTTGAACAACGACAACAATTGTCTTTTAATATTGTACTAAGTAAGACTATTTGACAGACTCTGACTGAGTAACTGAGTGACAGAC
Source organism: Amiota mariae (assembly GCA_035041805.1). NCBI lineage: Eukaryota > Metazoa > Arthropoda > Insecta > Diptera > Drosophilidae > Amiota > Amiota mariae. The sequence goes on along the minus strand of JAWNKV010000170.1, from coordinate 4,279,871 downwards.
AGTAAGTTTATTGTTTTTTGTGCTTTTGGTTTTGGTTTTGGTTTTGCTTTGTACTCTTGTGGTAACCGCCACTGCCACCGCGGACTTAATGTAATGTTTATTATTCTTGTTATTGTTGTTCTTTCAGTGGGTGGCTTAGCTATGAATAAATGAACGCCTGCTGACGTTTTTATTACTCATTAAGATTCATTGCGTTGAGTGCAGAGTGTATATATATGTGTGTTTTTTGTCAAATTTGGCTTGCTTAGTTTAAAATACAATTTGTATTTGTATGATCGGAAATAAGAAATTTACAAAATTCTTCCTAAACTTAAACTTACTCATGACAACGGATTTTTCAATCAAATGAGTGTATGTGTGTGTGTGTGCTGTGCTAGTTTCTTAGTAATCAATCTCTCTTTTCTGTATAAATAAATCATAATTATTATTATGTTTTTGCTTTGTATTTTCCATAGTCATTAGTTAATTATTGTTGTGTTGTTGCAGTCATTAAGTTTAAATGCATGTATATTTTTGTTGTTTTCATTTCTTTGTTACGAAGACTTTCCATAAGATTGTGTGACTCTGGTTTTTATGCAAAAAAAAAAAAGAAATTATATAGACCTAATTTAATTATAGTTAGGTGGTTCAATCAGAGAAGCTAACATCAGTGGCCATCAATGGAAGGAAATATCTTTTGTTCAAAGGATATTGTCATTTTGTGAAGAGAATCATGTTTTAGATGCTTGATTTACAATCCTTTATTAAACTAAAGACCTGAAAGACTGTTCTAGTTGGTTATCTAGACAATACTAGCTCACTGTGTGTCTATTATGGCGTAAATAAGATAGTTTATCAAACCGGTAACCACCTCTACCTAGTTTAATTATGCTCTGACTATCATTTTTTGTATAACTATAAACTTATGTAAGAGTTCTTTAAGGTAAAAAGTTATAAACAAAAGAAGTATAGAAGAAGTGGGTGCTTAATAATTTCCTTATTTGTTTGAATGATTTTAAGATTTTCAAAATTTTATAGACGAAAAAGATCTGCAAGCAGTTGATTCAACTTCCCTCATTTCTTTAATCTTTCCATAACCATAAAAGGGTTTACATTCTACATAAGCAGTAGCAGGCATAAACTTACGACAGACACATATGGTTTTCTTTTCTTTTGTTATTACTGACAGATCTTTACCTAAAAAAATAAACAATTGAACAATCACCATCATCACCACCTGTCACACGGTCTTCTTTATCAACCAATTACCCGAAGCGGCAATCATTGCTCAATATAATATTTTAATTAATAATGTGTGACGACTGTTATTGAACCATATGATAAGTGTTGCAAAGTTATAAAAAAAAAATGAAAGCGAAACTCATCAATATATTGTTGTTCATATTTAATCTTTTAAAGCATGTTTTTACTTGTCTTGCCTTCTTATCTCACACTCAGTTCATGTGAAAATAGGTTTACGTTTCATTAACACTTTTAATTCAAAAAAACAAAAGATTGATAAGCGTTAAATGATTTTATAGTTTTCTCTTCCTCTCTTGACGTATAAGTAATAATATATGTAATATTAAGTATACTCACTCACTCTTTACTCTCCCTCTCTCTACTCTCTCTCACTCTCTATTATGTTGAAGATGGATGATCTTCTCTTCTCCCTGTTGAGTTTGTTGCTCTTGAGCGCCATCTTGTGATCGTTCTATTTGTTTTTGTTTTGTTTGTTTGTTATTCTCGGTCACTCAACAAATTTTTGCCGCTTTATTGCAAATTTGCATTTATTTATAAATGTAAATTTTTGTTTTTAATTCTAATTTGTATTGTATATACATATGTTTATAGTATAGTGTATGAGTGTGCGTACATCATTTATTTGTATTTTAGTTTAGTTTAGTTGTTCTGTTGTGTTCTTTTTTTTTTTTTTTTTTTTTTTTTGTGGGCGTCGTTTTACACAAATTTTTGCGCATTTATTAAATCAGTTTACTTTTGCTTCCATTCACACATATTTGTAGTTTGTTATGGCAACATCACCACGCTCAGTGGACACCATATCGCTCTGCTCGACAGTGTCCAGTTGCCCGGATCGTAATGGTTTCTATGGTGGATTTCAGCGAACAGAGAAACCCAAAGAGCCACTGTCCAAGGCACAGATAATTGCACGTGAAAAGAAATGGCTTTACATGATTGACAATTGGTCTATTTATATGTCAAAGAACTATAAAAAGGTATGACATCATATCATATCAAAAATTATCTTAACTTCTAATGTATTTTCATTATATTATAGATACGTGATCGTTGTCGCAAGGGTATACCAAAATCAGTACGTCCTAAGGCTTGGTTCTATCTTTCTGGTGCCTATTTGCTAAAGAAAAAAAATCCAAATGTTTATAAAGAATTATTAGAGAAACCCGGGAATCCACATGTCATAGAAGAAATAAAAAAAGATAAACATCGACAATTCCCATTTCATGAAATGTTTTTGGATGAGCAAAAAGTTGGACAAATTGAATTGTTCAATGTCTTGAAAGCTTATTCAATTTATAATCCAAAAGTTGGCTTTTGTCAGGCACAAGCGCCAATTGCAGCATTTCTATTGATGCATTTGCCAGCGGAAGATGCATTTTGGGTTTTTGTCAGTGTTTGTGATGTGTAAGTTGTTCTTTATAATGAAAAGTAACCTTAATTTTAATAGTGTTATTCCATTGATTTTCACAGTTACCTTGAAGATTATTTTATACCTGGTTTAGAAGTACTACAAAATGATGCTGGCATTTTAGAGGGTTTACTTAAGAAAACCTGTCCGCCTGTTTATCGTCACCTGCAGAAACATAAAGTTGAACCATTACTTTATATGACAGATTGGTTTCTTTGTGCCATGACACGCACATTACCCTGGGAGACACTATTGCGAGTATGGGATTGTTTCCTTGCCGAAGGCATACGAGTTATTTTCAAAGTTGCTTTGGTCATAATTGGTGCCTCATTGAGTCGTCACAAAGTGCGTAAAAATTGTACAGGCTTATGCGAAACATTGGAAGTCTTAAGGTCACCACCAGAACATGTACTCGAAGAGGAATTCATCATAAACAATATGCTACGTTTAAATTTACGCGTTGAAGATTTTCGAATTGAACATACGCGTCAGAAGGCGCGACGTGCCAAACAAAAAGCCCAACATGAAGCGTCATCAAATGGATCAAGTGGTGCGGGTAGTAGTAATTTTCATAGAAACTTGCCAACACTGTGAGGTGTGATGATGCTTAACAAAATTGATGTTAATGCAGTCAGTATGAGCAATTTCTTTTTATAGTTTATATTTTTTATTTTTCATCTTTAATTCGCACAGACAAGACGCATGATGAATATGAATGAACACACAAACAACAAAAATACAATTCGAATAAATACAATAAAACAACAACAAATTTTGTGCACAAGAAATAATAAGTACTAAATTTTGTTTTGCAAATGAATTTTTGGAAAACAAAATGAACACATTTTTAGTGTTTTAAAGTCAATTATTAAGAGAAGAAAAGAAGATGCTGACGAAGCCATTCCACAAATGATTTTTTTTTTTTTTTTTTAAACAATGAAAATCTAATATATTTTTCATTTGAATATATTTTGATTTCTCCTACTTATTTGCAATTTATGAAGTGTGCAATTTTTATTTGAAACAAAAGAAATGGTTATTTATTGCTTTAGTTCTATAATAAAAAAATAATTTAAATTTTAAGTCTTAAAAGCTGAGCATTTAAGCCCACAACAACATATCGATTGTATTATTATATTGTAATATTTTATTATTATTATTATTATTATATTAATTATTATTTACATATGTATTTCTATTTATTATCCAAATTGTTATATATTTTTGTGTTTATTTTTGGAAAATTTAATTAAAAATGTAATGAAAAATGAACTTGAAAAGAAGCTGACAAAAAATGATAATCATAAACGATTTATATACATAAATATTTTTCTTTATATAAATAAGAAAGGAAAACTTTGTTATATGAAATTAAATTATGAAGAATATATTTTGTAAAAATCACAACAATGTTATAATTTATATACATAAATTCTTTAATTATTTTATTTCTAACAAATTAAAAATGCACTTGATTATTGATGCAATATTGCAAAATCTGATAAATGTGAGTGAATTATAATAAATTTATGAAATGAAATGATGAAATCACAGCAAACAAAACTCAAATGTTAACATATTGTATTTGATGAAAGAATGATGATGATGATGATTTTTCATATGCATTGAGATATCTCTCTCCCTCTCCTCCTCCTTTTGTATTATAAAATTAAGAAAACTACAAACACAAAAAAATAAAATAAAATAAAAATTTAAATGTAATAAAAAAAAAATAAAAGGGAATAAGTACGAAGTTGAAGAAACAAAAAAAAAAAAAATATCTAAAACAACAAAAAAATACAAAAACAATCATGCAATATTATTATTATAATTATTATGTATTAATATAATTAGTAAATTTAAACAATTTTTTGAAATATACACTAACGAAAAACGAAACTGAAATGAGAGTAAAATTATTTGATTTCTGCAAGGGCACATTATGTTTTTTATACACTTCACGCTATGAATAGTATTATAAGTTTGTCATGAAGTTTGTAACACATAGAAGGAGAGATCGGAGACCCCAGTGATGAGACAAGTTGATTTAGTCATGTTCTTATGTTTTTTGTACTATCGACTTGAAATTTTGCACACTGTAAGTGTCTGTTCCATATTCACCAACTATGCAAATTTTAAGACCCTCAGACCACTAACAGAGGTACCTCTTACACAAACCTAGATTCATATTCTTATGAGAAAAACTTTTTTGTACTGTGGAATTGAATTTTGGACATATTAAGTGAACCCATATCCAAGAACCCAACTACTAGAAGTGGTGCCTCCCACACAAATCATGAATTTAGAACAACAATCAGAAGGTATACGTTAAAAGGTGCTTGAAGAGTATTACAACTTCGGCAAAGTTATTCTTCTTTTTACTGGTTTTTTTTAATCTTTTTTCTTTCTTTATGGGTGTAGTACGTCATGTCGCAGCGTATTTTATTTGTACTTTTTATGTGCAACAAATGGTATTGCGAGTCCATTGATTACAAATAAACTGCAATTCTATACGAATTTATTTTTACTTTTTTTTATTATTCATTAAGACAATTTTTAAAAAAAAATTTTGCCTATAGCATGACACGCCAATGGGTTAGAGTGAGTATGGAGTATTGCTTAGTTCAGGTTGCTATAAATCTGCATTGTCTTAAAACCGTTGGTATGTTAAGAACTTATCATGGTGTTTCTTCTGAGTGACCTACTAAAACAATAAAAACCAGCCGTTCATTCGGTAAATCCCCATGTGGAGGCTGATGATGAACAAATAAATGAACCAAAAAAAAAAAAAAAAATGAACTTTAAATCAGATATCAATGGTAATTTGTTGTGCGATGAAATTTTAGGCCTGCAACTTTATCTTGAAGACAAGCAAGCAAAGCCTTAAACTTTATCAAGAAGCAGAAAAGCTAGATTTTGTTTGTCTTAAAAAAAAAAACTAGCCAATTAACTTAAGGAGGCCTCTGCTTTTTACTGACAAATCTCATTTCACACAACAAATAGTTTAATCAGGTTTGAAGAAATTAAATAGATTTGAGCGTTTTAATCTGGAGAATATGCTAGATGGTATGGTAATCCTTATTAAAAACCGTTGATTTTAATCATTTATTTAGTGAAAGTTTATTGAAACTAAATGTCGAATCTAATACTTAAATACATTAGGTCATTTATTACCTTTAATAACTACATATAAATATATTAAGTTATGTATAATCATGTTTTAAATCAAATTTTTTTCTCTTTGCATGCAATATTTTACATCATTTTAAGCTAATTTTTTGCTATGATTCCGAATCTGTATTACAACTTCGCTATATCCAAAGTTAATCTTCTTTTTACTGGTTTATTTGTGATTTCTTTCCAAATTCTTGAAAATATGTTTTTTTTATTAAATATTAATATTAAATGCTTTTTATTGCTAAGATACACGAATAAAGTAGGTGTATCTCAACAACTAGAGGTGCCAGGAAAAAACTGAGGACAGATTTGAAATCACTGATATTTTAGTTAGTAAACAACTATCAAATATTTTTTGGAAAAAAATAAATTAATGTTGTTGACCTGTATAATGTAAAAAACTCCATATTTCCATAAAAAAATGAGATACCAGTGTCTGCTGAAAAAAAAACTGAGGACAGAATCGGAATCAGCTGATGTAAAATATTCCAGGCAAAAAAAAAAAAAAAATTGATGTTGTCCAGTGTAATTGATGATCTTCTACATTCTGTACTTCTTAAAAATTCCTTTTAATTGGCGAAGAAACCAGTTTAAGCTTATTAATGAAATATACTTGAGTAGTATATTGTGATTAGATATTTAATTTATTTATAATTTCAATTTTATCTTCCATACACAAACTTTTAATGACAATTTAAAAGTTTAATTAGAAATCATTTAGATTTCTGTTTGTATGTATGTTTGTTTACTATCTTCAGTAAAACGATAGATTCATTTATTTTGTAATCATCTCTAAGTCAGATGATGGAACACACAATACACAATTATGTATTGTAAATTTAACTCTTTTTTTTTTTCTTAACTTATAGAACAAAAATACACACATCAATAAATATATACTATATGTTATATATGACTGACTGTCTATTGATCATCGTCGGCTGGTTTAGCCATATCGGCAAAGAAATCCGACGTATTGGTTACTTTGGACGAAGGGAGATTGTGTCGTTTCTCTTTGAATGTATTATGTTTTTCATTGTATTTAATATCACCGAAATCTTCAAAATATTTCACATTCCAAAAACGTACATCGTTATTGTGTGAAGATGAAGCTATCAGTTCGCCATTGCAATTTACATCTAAACATTCCACAGGCATGTTATGTTGACCAACAACGCCCAAGGTGCGATAGGGTGCAATATGACAAGCACGTATCACACCTTCTTCGCCAGCAACGCAAGCAATGCGATCTGTAATGGGTATCATGACACTAATGGGTGTCTTTATGCCAGGATACATGTCACAATGATAACCAAATTGACCCCAATTGTATGTATATAGACGACCTTTAGATGTACCAACCACAAGTTTCGAATCACCACGATAGATGCCCATGCAATTAAGTTCTTCTTCGTATGGCTCCGATTGAACATACATCTTACGTGCACCAATGTTCAGAGTCGTTAAATAACCATCTCCACTAGTGACTAATAACAATTTCTTTGCTTCATTTGTGAGTATCTGTGTGATCTGATCTTCAACTTCTTTCAATTCGAAAATAGCATTCTTTGTGCGCAAATCCCATAGCTTCACAACTCCTGTGTCATCTCCCGTGGCAAAGAGTCTTTCATCAATAACATGCAACTTATTAATGGCTGCATCATGTGCTGTCTCATAGAATTTCACCAGTTTCTCGGTTTGCATATCTGTGACCATTACACATTTATCTTTTGAACAACTTAGCAATTTGCTACCATCTTGTGTAAATTCGATATCGCGACATGACTTTGCATGTACTTCAATGGTGCGTATCAATTCATTGCCTCCGTTGGCATACTTATAGAGATGTACATCTCCTATGATGGTAGCCAAAGCAATTATATCTCTTTCAGGATGAAAACAAATGTCTGTGATAAAATCCTCAACTTTAATTTCTGGTGGTGAAGTACGTGGTTTCTTAATAGCTGCAATAATAGCGCGTATTGTTTCATCTTCTTCCTCGTCTTCGTTCATATCGAAAACACCACCAGAACCTTCGGCAGCACCACCAGTGGCACCACCACTAGTGCCAGGACCATCATTATCATTTGAATTTTTTGATTTCTTTGCTTTTTTCGGTTTGTCTTTATCAGCATCATCATCGTCATCATCATCACTTGAATCATCATCATCATCATCATCTTCTGACATTGTGAAGTCTGTAAATGTTCCGTATAGTTCATGTTAATATCTAAATAGTCATTATAGTTGTTAATATTTACCACTTCCTATGTCCTCAGCTTCTACATCACTTTCGGTATCAATATTGTCGGCTACAACTACATCCGGCACTGGTACATCCAATTCTTCGTTGACTAGTTCATCCAATTCATCTTCCTCCGAACAGTCATTCGGATTCTTAAAATCTGCGTACCTACAAGAAAAAGAAAGATATCAATGAAGTTGACTATTTCCACTACTTGTATATAAAAGCATATTACATTTTCATTCTAAAAATCGATGTAAGAATAACTTTATTCACTTAAAATTTATCTTCACAAATTTAACTTGTTGTTTGTAATCAATCAATCAATCGCGTGTTTTTGTTCCTTCTTTGTGCTTCCTCTTTGTTTATTGACTTGCCAACCATACAAACTGCATTGCCAGTGCTGCCAATGCTCGAATTACGATGATTAAAATCGATGAATCGATAACAGATTTTTTTAATACTACGTTCACAGTTCTGCGAGTTCTGTTGCGAGTTCGCAGGTAACCATTCACATTAGCCTTTTGCGAGTTTGCCAGTTTCTGTTATACATACAAATAGAACGTTGTGGCCAATTGTGAGCAATTAAATTGGAAATTGTACGAGAAATACATGATTGAGAACAATTTGCATTGTATGCAAATAATTTTTGCAGCTTCCTATTTTATACCTGCTACTTATTTTATTAATATTTCAAAACAAAAATTACCATTTAAAATTTTCTTCAAATTGTTTTGAGCATAATCAGCTATTTAATGTCGAGAATGACCAAAAAAACAGACGTATATGAAAAAAAAAACTTGGCAGCACTGCCGCAGAGTTACCAATATCATTACCAACAACAACAAATTTCAGTCATTTTCCCTGTGGTTGTTGTAGATTTGAACTCGAGTTCGTGCGAGTTCATCGATGAACTCAAGTTCAGCTCAGTGTGAATAAACTATAAGAAATCGATTTTGGCAAATATACAGGGCTGCAAACGAGCCGGAAAAAAATAAAAATCGCTACTGATTCACTGTGATTGTCAAATTAGTAAGAAGTTTGTTGCACTACTCGGTTCGTCTGTCATTTCATTCATTTAGTTTAGGTGAAGAAAAACAAAAACAATGTGCATAATATATTAATTTTAAATATTAAAAGTGCTAACAAATATAGTGTGTGTAATTTTCACAAATCTGTGGGCTTTTGCTTGCACCTAAATAATGGGTCAATCGGCAGGAAAAATCGGTAAGTGTGCGTGTTCTTCATATTTATTTGAGGGAGTTTACTTAATATTTTTGTTGTTTTGTTGTACTCACTATTACTTGATATTCTCATTGCAACTAATGACATCGTTGTCATTGCTGTGCAATGCATAGATGATAGATAGTTTATTTAAAAAAGAAATGTCATATAAATAAAAACTGGTTTTATTAGCCATCATTCTTCTTATTGGAATGTTATGCATTCATGTTGTCTCACCGGACATTCCAATGCGTGCATATGAATGCGTGTGCAACCGGCGTAATGAATTCTTAGTAATAAGAAATGTCAAAAGAATATGATTTAGATGAAATTTAAATTCAGAATCGAATTAAGTTTAGAAATTTATATGCAGTAATTTGGTTGATTGTTTTGTTGCTTATATTATTTGGTAAGAAAAGTATGAATGATTGTGTGTGTGCTAAGCAGGTGTGAAGAAACTCAAGTTCAGTCAGCTAGTCAGCTGTGGACAATGGTGACTCTCAAACTGTACAGTTATGTTGTTAACAGTTGTAGGAGGACTGCTGAAAAAGATCTTATCAAAGGACAGTTTAGTAGTTAGTGTGTAGGATGATGATCTTCTCTTAAAGTTTCATCTTGGGGGAAAAAATTGTTAAGAATTTATAACAACAATTTCTCTTAAGGGTAAAACAGGGCTGTCCAATATTTTTAGTTCCCACGGCCATATTGGAAGAATCGGCATTGAGTTGGACCTTCGCCAGTGCCACAAAGTGTCGGGCAAAAAGAAGAAAAAAAACAATAAAAATGAATGACTTTTTACTCGATGATATTTTGCAAAAAGACAAAAAACTATTTGCGGGCTAAAGAAAGAAATTTCTGTTTCTTCTCTGTTGTCACTTTGATTGTGTTTGGGTCCCATGCCCCCCCCCCCCCCCCTGGTTGCTGATTGAACAGCCCTGATATACATTTTTTATAAAATTTTAAAGAGTCATTTTGGGAGAATGAAAAAAATTCAAGCAAAACTTCTTGGCAAACTTAATTCTATTAAAAGGAGGCTATTTGAATAGGAAAAAATCAAGTCAAGTGTGAGTCTGACTTGCACATGAAGGGTTCCGTACTATCGTCCAAGTTTTTTTTTGAAACTCAAATAAAATATGTAAGTATTTAAATAATAGTGAACAATCATATACAGAAATAACATAAATAATAACAAACTGCTTTAAGTTACAAAGCATTCCTTGAAACATAAGCTATTATTATTGTAATTAGTCCTTTATTGAGATTTTCCGAGTTTCCTAAGGGATTTTTTTTATTATTATTTGTCATTATAATGGCAATAGAATTACACACTCTGTGAAAATTTCAACTTTCTATCCATTACGGTTCATGAGATAAAGCTCTGTGACGGACAGCGTAGGCTTAGTAATAGGGTCCCGTTTTCAGACTTTGGGAACGGAACTCTGAAAAGCAAAAGGTAGTCCTAGATTTATGGAAGCTAGACACTTTGTCTCTGCTACATCAATTGGTCCTATAGAATGTTTCATTATATTTTGTTGCACTCCTTATAAGCCTTTTTATTAGATCTTCATTTCATAAACAACTAATCCTTTAGCCTTCATTTAAATTGGATTAGAGAAAACATGGAACTGGTCATCTTGTTTCTGGACTCATAGTCATCATTTAATTATAGAAAATCATCTTGCCTTCAAATTCTATGAATTCTTTTAAAAATTCTATGGGTAAACTCTTAATGAATTGGGGTACCCAAAAGAAAATTGAAACTGTAACAAATGTAAACTAATGAAATGTTTAATTAAGAAGAACATATGCACAAAACAATATATTGTTCAAATAAACCTACATGCATATGTACATACATATGTATATAGAGCAACAACATACGAATCCTGTTGAAAGGAGACACATTGAGTAAACTTCATGGGATCAGAAAAAGAAAGAAAGAATGAAAGAAAGAAATTGCGCAACCACTTGAGAATTTTAAATGTTATGTTGTGAGTGTAGGAGCCCAGCCGGCCGGCGCAACAAACCCAACTGTATGTACAAAAGTATTTATATATCTATAGAAAGAAACGCCAGTTGTTTGGTCCTAAAATGTGGTACCTGATTATGTACTAAATAAATTTCTTGTATATAAGCAAAAGATTCATTTGCAGCAAAGTCATTGAACATTAAAAAGAAAATGAAAAGAAATACAACAAGAAATGATCGAAATCTAATGATTGATGCAGCAGCAGCAGCATCATCATCATCATTCAGTCAGATAAACAGTAAGCATGCGAACAAGCGAACAAGCTACTTCCGTATCCGCACCACACATACATAACATACATACATGAATATATAGATATCCTTATAAAGGATATGATGATGTTGCTGAAAACGCTATCTAAATATGAGAAAGAAATTAGAATGTTCAAAATTCCCGCCAGTTAGCTACTACACACACACATGGTGTGTTTGATTTAAAAAAGCAAAAGTTCAAATTAAAAATGCATACATTTTTATATGTTCGCAGGACGAAGGACAACAAATGTTCACAACATCACATTGTTATTTGCAAGACACAATCTGTATTTATTATTCAAAATGTTGAAAAATTCCAATTCCACGAGGAAACCGTTTACGTATTTTCCCCCTTGAAAATAGCAAATGATCAAGGAAAAAAAATGTGAAAACTAAAATAGGAGAAAAAAAAAAACAAACATATGTTGGTATAACGCATCCTTGGGTCAGTTTACGGTTTGCCCACACCTTTTCTTTTTTTCTACATATGTATGGTACAGAAGTAAGTATCTGTTCATTCTCCCTCCTTGTTAGTTGCCCATAGCATTTCACGGTCACATCTCTAAGTATGTGAATAGATTGTCCTGCCCCGTCCTGTCCTGTCCTTACCTGCCTTTACCTGATGAAGATCCTTTTTCTGTGCGCTTATACCTGCGCTTATAAATGTGTCCTGCTGTTGAAAATGTGGTTGTCACATTTACTTATTGGGTTTTCCATTTCAATGCGCCTTGTCTTTCTAAAAGATTTGATCATAAATTGTCTACTTTATTGCATGATTTCTTATTCTTTGTTTTCCTTTAGAAATAAGAAAAAAACAATTCTCTTCTGTGATTCTTTTAAATAAATTTTTTTACTTGAATAACCATTGAATCAGAAATAAGGGGAGAGAGTTGTAAGCAATTGTAACAGGTACATTTTATTGGTGTCAGTCATAGTTACTCTAAGTACAAAAAGGATTCACATACAATGATGATGATGATGATGGTGACTTTTATTGTGCCTTCAATTTTATAGTCTTGTGAGAATTTCACTTGATCTTAGTGGATTTTTTTTTTTTTATTCACTGAAGTACTCATCATTAAGATATGAAATTTGAAGTCTTTCTTTTCCTTTAAGATTTTTTAGTTTTATGGTTTTAATCTATAAGACCACTAAACTGCTTATGTAATTAAGTTTTAAATGAGGAAAAAAAAAAATGAAAATGATTTTTTTTCCTATAATATTAAATTATAGTCTTTATCTGTCTGTTTGTTTGTTTGTACGTGCATCACATGAAAGCCACTCATTATATTTAAAATCGAATTACAGAATCGGTAAAAATTGGTAGATTAAATTCTGCATATAAATCTAAGAGACATATGATTTCAAAAATCATTTCCTGTGCAAAGCCAATTTTGATGAAATTTGGCCAGGACATAGCAAAGCGTGCCGGGAAAGTTATTATGAAATCTAAATTTATAGGTTTTATATTCTGGGATAAAGAAGGATTTATATTTCAGGATATTTATTGAATGCTAGGTGCCTGGGGCAGACTTTGTCCTGTCTCTACTTAACAAAAAGTTAGTAACTTAGTAACACCTAAAATTGCATGGAAACTTTTGACAAGTTCTACCCGGGTATATACTGTGTAGTTCTAAATAAAATGTATAAAGGTGACTAGATTGATTTTATAATAAATATAATTCATTTGAATTTAAGGGGCCTTTATTTTTTTTTTTTGATTTATTTCATTAGAAGTTGTTATAAAATATACATTGAAATTCTCGGAATAAAATGTAAAAAAAATTTACAAGGATGACAAAGTCAGTTTGTGAAGGCGGCTTCCCTGACATTTCCAATAAATCGTAACTTCGAGTCAAGACTCTGGTCCAGTGCATGTGGAGATAGTGCAATCAGAAAAAACAATCATGATCGGCATCTCCGGAATCCATTTCCTTTTCGGACTTACAAAATCATGTGATTAATTACACAGTACATACTTCTTATCGATCGCCATGCAAGGAAGCTGATACTGCATGCCTAGTAAATTCTCAAAGGATTTTCTCGAAACAGATTTCAATGTCCATAATATGGTGTGGACAAACAAGGCACTGTAAGCGATGTGGTATCCATAGCAAAGATCGGATCAACAACGCCCATGCAGGACACCAGTAAATCCATTCCTAGCAAGCAGTTGATGGAGCTACCTAATTTAGTGGATGATGGTTATCTTGGATGTAATGCTTGCATTATTATTCCATACAGTCAGTACAGATGTGTTGTCTACAAAAGACAGCAGGAGATGTCATAATCTAAAGTCCATCTATTACCAAAAGATAAACTGCTTGAAGTGGGTGACGTCTGGCATTTTTGCAGCCGATCATTCTACTATAAATAAAAGATGAACTGTCTGGTTTGGGATCATTTTTCCAGCCTATCAAATTTCCCAAATCAAAAAGTTCATACTTCTGTGGCAAGTCTCTACTGGATCCCATCGTTAGTTTGCCATGGAAAAAGCAGATTGCTGTTGAACCCCTAAGGGGAAAACCACGCGACGGTGTCTAATTCGAACGCTGTTCGTTATAAAAAAAAAAAATTCCTGATTGCCTCATCTCACCTGACTGACTATACTGACTCATAGAAAAACTACAAAAAAAAAAAAAAAAAAATAGTGGTCAATTGGAAGATACCTATTTATATTTTGATAATACCTTATACATATAATCTAATCAATGACCTACAATAAATGACAATGCTTATCACTGTTAAAGAATGAGTAATTTATTCTATAATCTTCAATCTATTCTTGTGTAATTCGCGGGGATTTTACCTATCTTTCAAATTACTACATATGATTGATATGATAGTATTGAAGTATTGTTTTTATACTTTCCATTGCGTTTTTAGCTAAAGCTGATCTTCTGAATGCATCCACACTATTACAGGCATCAGCTTTTATTAGTTAAATCTTAGCTAGACATCGAAGTTGTTCTCCTATCTCCCTGAACAATGAAACCATTCCCTCCGAGTACATCGCCAAATGCCTGGGGGTTACCCTGGATAGACCCTTATCCTGGAAGGCTCACATTAAATGTAACAGCTGGTTTTTAAACCAGACTTGGAAATGATATGAATGCAATCTAGTTTCTCATTTCTATTGAGCTAAAATTTAGTTCTACCTATAATATTTATAAATTCTTTTGAAGATTTTATTAGTCATTTCCCTTCCTATTGATCTCTTCATAAATTCTGTAAATTTGTATCAAAAAACCTATGGACAACAGACTCCCATTCAAACCTTGAACTGATCATAGTCTGATAGTTTTACCATAATCTTGTAAGAATTTATAATTGCTTAAGTTTATCTTTCTGGAAGTACAAGCAATTTAACTTTAATTAACCGAATTCCGGCACAAGATATGCCACGTGTTCCTGTGGTTGCAAAAAAAAAAAACAAAAAAAAATCGATAATGATTATGAAAAAATCCTCTCTCATATTCTTCGAATTTTCATCCTCTAGATACATGCATGCATGCATAAGTAGTCATTGATGAAGGATAATTGTTCGTATGCCAAGACAGGCAGCAGATGCAATGAGCACAGGACTAAAGACCGACAGACATATTACAATATCCTATCCCCTTAGAAAAGTCTCAATATAAGTATATATTGTATATATAAAACCATTTAAATTTTGATATTAAAGTAGAAATGCATATTCATGTCTTAATGGTAAAGGGCAGTCAAATAGCAGCAGCAGGAGCAGCAGCATCCTGATATTCGCTAGCATCCATTCCATCTATCCATGTGTAGACTACAGCTGGCGTTTGTTGGCAACATGAAACAAAAAGGAATATAAAAACATAACATAAGAAAAGAAAAGGACAACGACAACGACGAGGACGAAGACGAAAATACAACAAACAAAATACAAAAAACAAAAAAAAAAATTGCAAACTGAGAGAGCAACTAAAAGAAAGAAATGCTAAGAAACACGCAGGACCTCGGTTCGGTTTCTTCGTTTATATTAAAAACTCACCTTGAATTGTAATTCGAACAGAGAATTAACAGAACCTCGAACGTTTCAAAATTCAAAACTACCCTCGGAACTAAAAATAGTGTCACACATCAAATAATATCAGAGGAAAGAAAGACTCCTCGTCTTTTCTGCTTGCATCTGTGGTTGGTTGCATTTCATATGTACAACTTTTAGATATCTGAATGTTTCTTTGTTTGTAATACATTTTTGCAAATTCCAGGTGTAAATTTATTATATCGAAAGAAGAGCGAAGAGTTAAAGATACAAAAAAAAAAAAAAAAAAAAAAAAAACCATTGAAAACTCACTGACGAACTGCATCGACATTGAATAAATATTGATTGTGGCATTAAAATGAACGATGAAGGGAAAAAGGGTTCAGTTCTTCCTTCCTCACTACTTTTGGGACATATGCATAAACACATAGTATACATATGTATACTATATGTGTTTGCTTTTGTATATTTCTTCCGTCTATCTTTCCCTTCTTGATTTTCAGACGTGTTGCCAAACGTGTGCGCGCTACACAACGCCTTTTGTTTCTTATCAATATGCTAAAAATCCAAAGAGGAAGACAAGCAAAAGCAGATGATCATCGTGTTATTTTAACAGGGAGAGAGGGGGTGTAAAGACATACAAAGATACAAGATACATATAGAAAGAAACTTAGTATGAGGTTGTGAATTCCCCCTATTGTGTTTAGTAGTATATTTTTATATTTATGTTCTGTGGGGGTCGATTTTTATTTTAGTTCAATTTCAAATATTTTTGCACAAAAATAAACTTCTTCAATTCCAAAGTAAACATGGATTGGATATACAGAGATACTTGTGTATTTACTATGTATCTAAGTATATTGAGCATTAAAATGTTTTTTCATCATCAATATGAATATTTGAATGAAATTCTGAAAAGCTTATTGTTCTGATTTGTTAGCTTCTTCGTTTTCCATTGGAACTTTCTAATTGTTTCGTGGATGTTGATTTTAAATTTCTAATAAATAATATTCTTCTGAGAATCGAATAGTTTATTAGTGAATAGTATTATAAGTTTGTCATGATTGGTAGTTGTTATAAAATATACATAAAAAGTCTCGGAATAAAATATAAAAAAAATTTACAAAGTAATCAAAGTCAATTTGTAAAGGCGGTTTCTCTGACATTTCCAAGAAATCGCTTCATAACTTCGAAACAAGAGTCTGGTCCAGCGCAAGTACAGATAGTGAAATCAGGAAAACCATCATGATCGGCATCCCAAGTCCCCATTTCACTGATACGGACTTACAAAATCATGTGATGCATTACACAGTACAGACTCCAACTCGATCGCCATTCAAAGAAATAGATACTGCATGTGTAGTAAACTCTCAAAAGCATCTTCTCAAGACAGATTTCAATGTTCATAATATGGTGTGGACAAACAAGGCTCTGTAAGTGAAGTGTCCATAGCAAACATCGCATCTACAACACGAATGCAGGAAACTAGTAAATCCATTCCTAGTAAGCAGTTGATGGTGCTACTTAATTTAGTGGATGATGTTTCCATGGAAGTAATGCTTGCATTATTCCATACAGTCAGTTCAGATATGATGCTTACAAAAGACAGCAAGATGGCATTATCCACTGTTCATCTATTACCAAAATATGAAATGCCTGAAGTGGGAGCCATGCGATCATGTTTGCAGCAGATCGGTCTGGTATACACAAGAGATAAAACGCTTGGTTTGAGTGCCGTTGAACCATTTTTGCAGCCAATAAAATTCTCCCAAATCAAATAGTTCATACTTCTGTGGCAAGACTCTAGTGGATCCAATCGTGAGTTTGCCATCGAAAAAACAGGTCGCTGTTGAACCCCGAAGGGAAACCCAAACGACGGTGTCTAATTCGAGCGCTGTTCGATATAAAAAAAAAATTCCTAATTTTCCTGATGCCTCAATCTTTTCATCTGGCCTGACTGACTATACTGACTTATAGAGAAATTATGTCTATGTTAATTCAGATTTTTTTTTGTAAAAATCAAATTTTTTTGTAAAACTACAAAACAACAAAAAAACAAAAAAAAAAAACAAAATTGTGGAGAATTATATATGTACCTTTTTTTTTATGGTAAACCGAGAACCAAATGAAAATTCTTATTAGACTTTTTTTTTTATGTTTTGTACTATCGACTTAAAAATTTGCTCATTATAAGATTCTGACCCATATTCACCAACCTTATAAAACCCTCTGACTACTAGCAGGGGCGTGAAGAGTATTACTTTTTTTTATATTAGTGGTGAGCTGAATAAATTTATGTATTTATGTTGCTTGGTTCTCACAGGGTTATGGGGCAGGAGCTAGTGGGTTAGGATGTTGCGAGAGCTTAAGGTGATATTTCTGCTTTACTTGGGCCAGCTCAGCTTTTATTAGAGGAACGTTGAGGTCTCTGTGGAAGCATCTTCGATTGCGCTATTTGGATGACTTTGAAGTTACTTGAGCTTGCGTTCCCCCAAAGCTGGGAACCGTATGTCCACATCGGTTTTATTAACACCTTTAGATCGAGTCATAGACAAGATATTGTATTTAAGAGCCAGTGGAGGGACTTGGCTTTTAATTTCATGTTGATTTTTTAGCTGGTGAATCTGTCCAAGTGAACATATAGGTATGTCGATTGAGTGTGGAACTATGCTGCTATTAAAAAATGATAGACGGACAATCACTCCTATTTAAGTTTAATGTCACGAGCTTGCATTCGTCCGGATTGTCTTTTATATGCCAATTTTCCACTTAATTGGATTACAAATATTGATTAGTAGAAAACTCAGGATATTTTTCGAATTAGAGGAAGTTTATTTAAAATTTCTAATTCTTATTTACCCTAAAAACAAACTTCTTTATTTCCAAATATCAACTTAGAAGCAGATTGTCTCAAAAAGGATAGATTGGTGCTTCTTGAGAGACAACTGAGTCTGGTCCTTCTGGGACACCATGATCCAGTTATCTAGATACATATTGTGGATCATGCTCAGTTTCTTCTTTAATGATTTATATTCAATACACAATACATATAACAGTATGTTCCAATGAATAAATTAGAGAGTCCAGTTTGCAAGACTTTTGTCTTATCCTGTCCAAATTTTTTTGTTTGGATATTTGGTTTAAATGAATATCGCAATTGAACTTTTGATGAACTGCTATAAAACAACAAAAACAACAACAAACCACATTATTTGCTTGCTGCCTTGAGTTGTTGGAAGATTTCATTGCTCTGCTGCAACCAACTGCGCGTAAAATGAAATAAAACCAAAAATGAAAAGAAAAAGGGAACAGAAAAGCCAAAAGGCGCACACTCAACTTGCTTAGATCGAGCGAACTGAACTGAACTCAGGGGGGCAATCAGACAACAACAACAACAACTACAGTATAAGAAAAAACAGACAATAACAGACAAGGTAAAACAACTTGGCCAAGCAAACAGTAACTGCAACAACAACAACAACAACTACAAAATGGGTTTTGCACAACTTCAAGAACAACAACACCAACAATAATAATGAGTACTACAACTACTACTATGATAATAACAACAACAACAGCAACAACGATCAACTAGTACAAAAGAAAGAAAGAAGGTAGAGAGAAGAAGTTAACTATGTATATGTATGTATGTATGTGTACTGTGTGTGCATGAATATACCAAATTATAAGGGAGGTTCAATACACGCTCCTCGGGATCGAATCGAGTCCGAAACAGCTGCAAAACGTTAACAAAAGCAGCAGCAACAGCAACAATAACAAACATACACAAGAACAACAATAAGAGCGAGCATAAATGCTTTGCTCCATACCATTTTATATGCAGTGAGAGGAGCTCTCTTGGGTATTTCTCTCTCTATTCTCATTTTTGAGATACGGACGTATTTATTGATGCTTCGCTTGACTTCTTTTGCTTGCTTCGCTTCGCTTGGCTTTGTACTGTATTGTATTGCGTTTATTCGTTTGCTCTCTGCTCGCCTGCCAAAGGCATAAAAGTTCAGTTATAATTTTCGCGTCAAACAGTTCAGTTCGGTTTTTAGCGTTCGGTTTGAGTTCGTGTTTCTTCTTCTTTGGTTTGTTTAGGTTTGTTTCTTCAGTTCGACTTAATATAGAAAACCAACAACAAACAAACAAACAAAAGCGTATAAAAGGACGACGACGCATTTTAATAGAACGGAAAGGGTAGATTTCTAAAATAAGCTCCGTTTATTTATATAAAATTATAAAAAGAGGAGCAAATAAATCTACACAAATTGGTGAAATTTAGTGTTTCATGAAAAAAAGAAATAAACAAACCAAAAATAAAAATAAACTTATCCAAAATGTTTTAAACAAAAAGTGACTTCAAAGATTTAATTAGCCTTTTTTGAATTTAAAAAAAAAAGTGCAAATAAATTAATATACAAAAAATTCAATAGAAAAAAGGTTTTTTGTTTTAGTTTTTAAAACTAAACAAAAACTTACAGTTTACAAATCACACTATCAATAAATAGTTAAAATATTATACATAATAATAAAAAAAAAATATGGGTCTTACGGATTATCCTGCTGAGTATAATATGCATCAAACTGCTGCTGGTCAAGTTGTACTTATGGAACATCATGGCAAACATGATAAAATGTCAAGCAAAAAGAAAGTGCATCTATTCAAAATGATTAAAAAACGTTTTGGTTTAGGTTAGTATTTTTATTAATTATTAAAGTTAAAAAATTGAATATATTTAACAAGTTTTCAAAGAAATTTACATGTATTTTTTAATGTCAAATGTAATTAGTGTAAAGGTATCGAAATGGTGTTGATTTTTAAAAGAGAATTTCTCAGAAGTGATTCTTCTTGGATATGAGATACTAACAGCATATACATGTATATTTATAACTTTTGATGACAAGTCTCTGGCAAATTTTTCGTTTGGGGGTATATATCATTTCCTTTAACTCCCGTTGGAGCATAGGTCCAAAACAAAAGTATTAAAGTCATTCCGATTTCGTGCGAGAAGCTTCACAGTGTTACCAGTTGGTATTGAAATTCCTTAAATCA
Source organism: Amiota mariae (assembly GCA_035041805.1). Taxonomy (NCBI): domain Eukaryota; kingdom Metazoa; phylum Arthropoda; class Insecta; order Diptera; family Drosophilidae; genus Amiota; species Amiota mariae. The sequence continues at coordinate 4,259,227 of JAWNKV010000170.1, read as the reverse complement.
GGTATTTATCATACGTCTCCAAGATGTTTTTGGCCTTCCAGAGTGTTTCTCGACCCTTCGGGGTTTCACCACTTCGCCGGCAACATTGCGTAAAATGTGACCTATCCATCTAAATCGTCTACATACATACGTATGATTAGTAGCTCAAAATTAAGTTCATTAATCGACTATGTAGGTATTGGTTACAGATGTTCCGGGGCCACAAGATCCCTAGAATTTTAAGTAGGCAGGAATTAACGAAAGTTTGAAGCTTCTGGGCAAACACTATCTGTCAGCGACCAAGACTCGCACCACACAGCTGACCTGTAACTTTCTTTAAAGTGTGGCCTATCCATCCAAATGGTCTATGTTTGATTAGTAGCTCAATTGGAAATTCTTTGGTTGACTAAGTAGGAGTTGGTTAGAGATGATGAGGAGCCACCAGATTCTTAGAATGTTAATCAGACAGGAATTGAAGAAAGTTTGCAGTTTCTGGTGAAGCACTGTTTGTCAGCGACCAAGACTCGCAACCATATAACAGCACTAAATTTACGTTAGAACATAGTTTGGGTTGGTTGATATGAAATTTAAGGTCCTTATGTTGTTAAATTGGGCAAATGTGTAGTAGGTGTTTGCTTTATTCGGTTTTTTATATCTTCAAGGGTTCCGCCTATAGGAGTTACTTTGCTTCCAAGATAACAAAACTCAGACTTGCTTTCTCGTATACAGTAAACAGAGGGTCCTCTTCATCCGTACTATTCGAATTGAATTCAGTTTAGTCTTTCAAACCAACTCAAAATATAATCTATAGTAAATCTTTATGGTTCAATATTTTGGAAATTTGTCCTAATTCGAAAAGACTCATCGTAGTTCTAAAATAAAGAATCCTTAAATGAAGTTTCTTAAAATATTTTCAAGAAATGTTAATAAATGATCTATAGGAGTTCCTCATCAAGGTTCTTTGTATGCCACCTATTATCATGAAACTCTGAGTTCATCATATGTCAATATGTATGTAACTACATGAAAATAAGGGTATGTTTAGACAATAGATTTGCTGATCTATAGTGTAGTTTTTCTTGGAACTTATAGATAACTCGATTCTTCTTTTCTTTTTTTTTTTTGTGTTAAAAAAAACAATTATTATACTCGTAGTTTCTCAAATCTTTGAAATATGTACTAACTACATTTCGCATGCTTTTGGAATGGAGTATGATGGGTTAAAATGAGATTTAATCATTATTTTAATTGAAACTTTATGAAAATCAGATACTTAAGTATTATTTTATCTTATTATTTGTCTTACCAATTAAGTATGTAAGTACTTAAAATCAAATACCGTTAAATGTAGTCTAAGAAAATAAACCGCTAGTTCTATCCAATTGAAATCATCCACCAAAGAATTTATGCATTAATTATGTGTAACTACAACACGCGAAATTAACTTTAATAATGATCAACCATTTTTCCATAAGATAATAACATAAAACCTACATAATTTAAACATTAAATGAATAAATTAAATTAATTTAATTTTAATTAGACTATAACACGCTTTAGAAGAAGAAATAGAACATAATTTCCCACATAATATTAACAACATAAATTGTCTTTTGTCTGACTTTGCCTCATCTTCTATTAATGAATGGAAATATAATAAGCAAAAAAAAAAAAAAAAAGATGAGAAGAAAACAAAGCAAATAAGTTAATTAAATGGCAAATATTCAAACAAACAAACAAACAGTTAGAGTTTAAAATAAATAAATAAATAAATATCATTGCCGCCTTCAACTTTAATGAAGCCCTGAAAGTCTAACGAAAGTCACTTGAGTCTTGCGCATAATACTCTTTACTCTCTCACTCTCTCTCTCTCTCTCTCTCTCTCTCTCTCTCTCTTATAGTTTATTATTGTCTCTTCTCATTGTTGATGGCTTTTATTTTGCTTTTGTTATTCTATTCGAGGTTGTACAAACATAAACAAACATGCAAAGACATAAACTTTTAAAGTAGTGGCACAGGAAATGTGCTAACTCACATATAAAACCAGTCCCCAAAATTGTAATCTCAGATCCCAAAAATAAAAAAAAAAAACATGAGAAAACACGCCCGATTCAAAGACCTCGATATGCGGTTACAAACAAAAAGCTTCTCTCTCTCACTTTTGTCCAGAAAACTTCAACTTCATTCACATTTTTTTTTGGTTTCTTCTAAGCGCCGTCAACTAAATAACAGAAGACGAATAAACAAAACAAAGCACAACAAGAAAATAGTGGGAAATGTATGAAGAATAAAGAAAAAATATATAAAAACAATTTAAGCCAACTAAGAGGGGGCTCAGGCATGCGCCTTCCTGCTTGGTTCCCTGCCTGCCTTGCTTTGCCCCCTAACTGACTATAGTATGACGATGAATCTGACTCTGACTCAATCAACAACTTGGAACTTGGCCTCGCACATATAAACGTTTTGCTTTGATTTAACTTTATGTTGTGCCTTCTTTCTTTATATCTTATTGTTGTTGCCTTCTTTCTTTACCTTATTCTTTATCTTTCATACTACTTATATAGACTGATTCCATGACTTTTCTTTGATCCTAAGCATAATGCATTATTGAAACGTGCGTATCATTAAATCATCCATAAACGTAAATGCAACACAAAAAAAAAAAAAAATAAATAAAAAAAAATCAGCTGCTTTTGCTTGTTCTTCTCATATCCCAACCCATTTCTTCTTCTCCCCTTAGTCTTCTTTCCTTTTCTCAACTAACTTATTCACTTTCTGCATTTTCTTTCTAATAAATTGTTTTTTTTTTTTTTCTTTTTGTATCTTTTGCTAACAAATATCAGTTGTTTGTTGTTATTGTTGTTGTTACTCATGTTGTATGTGAGTTGTTTTGTTGTTGTAAAAGTAATTGTATCTACTGCTGTTGTTATTGTAGTTTTTGCTGCCTAAAGAAACATCATTGTTGTTGTTGCTGTTGTTGTTGTAGTTGTTATTATTGGATAAACTTTATCTCAATAACGTTTTTATTTTAACTCTTAACGCTTCTTCTCACGGTTTACTTTTGCGCAAGCTCACGTTCGGTGCTGCCAACTTGTTGGTTTTAGAAATAAGTTTGGAGAGAAAAAAAAATTCAGGCAAAATGCCTTTTCAATTTATAAGGGAAATAATGTCTTTATAGTAATCCATATTGAGTTCTAAGAGGCTTAAATTGTGTTGCCCTCATTTAATGGTGTCTTAAATGTATTTTCTATACTTAAGAATTTTACTCCTTTCTATATTAATCATGAAGTTGATGACTATCATTTTATCTATAAAAAATTTCATTCTAATCTTTAATAATCCTTATATTTATACTCCTCACGCAGTGAATATATATGTATATTATTATGAGTTTGTGATAAAGTTTGTAACATACAGAAGGAGCCATCGGAGACCTCATAAAGTTTATACTTATATTCTTGATCTTTTTCTTTTCATAATTTTGTAGGCTTACAGTTCTATTAGGGTAAAATAGGTGAACAATTTACTCTCTATTTAGAACTTTAGCTTACTAGGTGCATATTTGGTCCATTGTAATGCCATTGACACGCTGTCAAGTTTGCTGTATAATTCACTGGGAATTTTCTTCTTTGATCCGTCAAAAACATTTTCCACTCTTTCTTGATGCATCATCTATTGTTTCTATATATGTATTTCTTTCTAATATCTCATGATCCTTTTGTTTTCAAGTTTTTTTTCTTATAGATATAAACCTCTTTCTAATAGATTAACAAATTCATTCCCCCTTCCTTCAAAGCTATCCTATTATCTACAAATTTGTATAGGACTTAAAACTTTTTCAGAAAGATATACCAATCATTGAAAGGCATCGTCTTGATTTCAAATTTGTTTAGACCTAAAGTTCTTTCAGATATATTAACCCATTATATTGACCATTCAAAGGTATTCTTTTTGTTTTCATATTCTTGTAGATCTCAAGCTCTTATCCCATTCTAGTATTGAGTTTTGATCTTCCATTGTATCTGTGTTCACTTTTTTTTTATAATCAAAATATATCCTTAATTATGTATAACTTCCTCATATGATCAATTACTAATTAAATATATATAAACTTCAATAAACAAAAAGTGGGCAGCTCTACTTACCAAAAATTCACAAAATATATTTCATTTTGGCGGTTACTTCAATAAAAACCACACTTTATTTTTGTCACTGATACTGAAGACATAGTTAAGCATACAAATTTTTGTTTCTCCATATATCTAAGTGTACACATCTGTGTGTATTTTTTTCGCTTCAATTTACCCTCCCCCCCTACAGTACACACCCGCGTGTTAACGAGGCGTGTTGAAAATTGTCTGTTTATGACGATATACTTATCTTCGTCTTGGGACTAGGAAAGCAAAGTTATGCGTCATCATCATTTGTATAGTAGTTTGGGGCATGAGACATTCAAATTGAAGTTTATGAAATTTTAACGTCTCTGACTGAGTGCTGCTAAGTACTTAATGGTGGTCAAGTCATACAATTTGTATCTATAAACTTAGTACTGAAAATTATGAATGGATGAACTTTAATGGAAGAAGTTTTTAGCCAAAGGCTTCTATAACAAATTTTGCAATAAAAAAAAAAAAAATAAAAACCACCTTTGAATACAAAAAATGATCTCATTTAAATAGAAATCATCATATATACAATACATAGTTGATACATAATTTTAAATGCCAGATGTTCATATGTCGTTCTTCTTCTTATTATATAGAAATCAACATATAGTTTGGGGCTTTTTTATGATGTTGATGATGATGATTGTCTTAATATGTATAACCAAAAGGCAGTTTTATAATTCTATTAATTACATTAAAAATATTGAACATAGCATGCGTTTAACTTTGTAGTTACAGATAAAAATGTTTATAACAACCTTAATTTCCATGGAAATTAGTTTGGATTGGCGGCACTCTTAACTCTTAACGCTCTATGCATATACATAGTACATATGTACAAGTATGTATTTAGAAAATGCCTGAAGGCGTCATTGATTTTGAAGAATGATTAATGAAACTATAACACAACTTTTGGTTCATTTTCAAAAAAATAACAAAATTGTTTAGAAAACAAAATTCAAGTTAGTTGAATTTTGGCAACACACGATGACGACGGGGACGCCACTCAACCATTAACCAACCATATAGTTTAGTTAGCTACAACACTCACTTTAATACAATATCTAACTCAACTCAACTCAGCTCACAGCATTAGATACTTTATCAAGCGTGCATAATTTTGGCCAAGTTGACTTTTGTTGTAAATTATTTGCGCCTGCGCTCTTGTTGCGCTCCTATTCCTATTCCTCTATTTATATCTGTGTGAGTATTTGTGTGTCATGGCACCTTAGTTGTCTTCTTGGTTTGTAACTTGTGTTGTTAGTTTTGCTAGTGTTAGTTATAATCGTTTTTGACTGCAGCTGCTGCTGCTACATGGAATAATGTAAAGTTGAGTAGAGTAAAATATCTTGGCCAGCATGCTGCTGCTGCTGTTGCTGCATTTCATTTTAATGCCTAAATTACTTGCATTCTTGTGGCTTACTTAAGGTGCAGACACCTTGTATCTTCGTCGTCGTCTCCATTATTTTTTCAATACTTGGCTGTAAATAATTTTTTTTTTTTCTTTTTTTTTCATTTTGTTTTTTAGTTCAATTTTATTTCTTTTATTGCATTTTATACCTTCATTTTTTTTGTTTTTTCTTCCTTTTTACCTGATGAATTTTCATCATTATCATTTTGAACCTATACAAGTCTTCTTGGTGGTTCAGCTGTTGCCTCTTTGATTCTACTCTTCTAAACATCTTATAAGAGAACGAAATCTATCCATGTATCTGTTAACCTACTATCAATAGATTTGTTAACCTATCTAATATGTACATCTATGTATAGTAAGTATCTGTTTCTGACATAAGAAACTCATTTATTTATCTCATCTGGTTGTATTAATTTATTATATTTTTATTTCATTTCTAACTTTGCTGAGTCTTATAGAAAATTTTATCGACCCTAAATGCATTCAAGTTAACTGCTCTGTGCTTCTGCTTGCTTATCTGTATATTTCATTGGTCTTTTTGGTTGTTGGGTTCATTCAATCGGTTTGTCTGTTCTCTGTTTATTTGCTTGGTTGATTATTTTCTTGTAATTCGACTGAACATAATTTTATTATTATTTTTTTTTTGTGTTGTTCAAATTAATTGGAAATATTCATTGTGTAATTTTGATGATTTTTCTTTGTTTCATGTTTAAATATTTTTAACACGAAAAAAGTAACCAGTTTAGCTTTTTTTTTTTCTTTTGTTTAACATTTCTTAATGTTTATTTATATTTATAAATTTTCTGAAGTGAAAAGTCTATGAAAAACCTTTACATGTCGGAATTTTTATTTAAAAGTGATTAAAAAACCTCAATCCTCTATAAATTGAGAAAGAATTCTAGTATTTTTCCCTGAAATTAATATGATTCTTGAGTTTGTTTATAAAAAATCGAAGCGTTTACTAGATATAATCAAAGATAATGATACGAAAAAGACTTTCTTTCTTTCATTTATACTTAATTTAGAACAAAAAACTTATATCTTTCAATATTTTTAGATTATTAGATACTGTCAATTGTTAATTGGAACAAATTGTCTAGGTAATTGAACTCTCTTTCTCTCTCTCTTCATCATATTTGTTTTACTAAGTAATCTATGTGTTATCTCATGTCCATGTTGTTTATAGTATTGATTAATTTTTCTTTAAATAGTTTGGATTTATGTGCACAGTTTACAATAGAATATTAACTTATGTTTATCAGATCAAATTTAAGTATAAAGTTATTACTACTGATTCAATGTGAATTGATTTTTGAGTTCAGACTGGTGATTCTGGATCATAAACACCTGTTTTTTTTTTGACCAGTGACAAGTGAAAATAAGACCGGAAATCTGTCGAAAATGACTAACAATTTTGCAACATTGTCAGAAATTTGCAAGCCATGTTTTGATTCACAGCCAATTCCATAGTTGAATCTACCTGAATAGAATCACATTCTATAAGAACAATAACTGTCACATTTCCTTGTGGATGTTGTCCAATTCAATGATCGATTCAACATAGAATCGATTCACGTTCGGTTTGAATAGCCTACAATATTCTAAGTAAAATTGCTTCCAAGTTTGAATGTCTTTATAGTCAGATTTATCATACGAAGTACTCATTAAGAGAGGTCATCCATACATTACGTCACACGTTAATGGGAGGTGTGACATTGTGTAACTAGGTGTGGAAGAAGTCATAAGCTTTGTGACGTCACATGCCAAAATCTAAAGTATTAAAACGCAAAACTTTAAATGGAAACAAAAAAACTAAATAATTTTACCAACTCTATATTTAAGCCTTGTGACCTATCTAGAGTCCTAATAAGAACCCTAACAAGCAAACATTATTAAATAAGAGAAATTAAGTTAACACTATAGTATTGTTGGTTTCAAAAAAGTTAGATTTAATACAATATTTTAATTTTGTTCACAAATTTATTAAATGAAAATAAAAAATAATTTTGTAATTGCTGATTATTCCATATGCAACTATCAGAAAATATGTTTTCTTTTCTGCCTTAGCGGGAAATCTTTCAAGGAAAACAAAGTCATCGTGAAGAATTGTTTTGTAAAGGCGTTCTTTGCCCCACAAGGGACTCCAGAGGATATATGTACTTTTCTGATCAAGACTCTTAGATTCTTATATGTTCATACAACATCATTTGGTTAGTTTTTGTCCAAATTATTAGACATACTAGAGATACCCGACGCAGACGTAATCCTGCCTCTTAATTAATGAATACTGATTGGCTGGCATAATGAGATGTTTGTTAGAGGAGACTTGATTGAATTTAAAATATTTCCCTAAGCTTATATGCATTTTTTTTTTTTATATTTTTCAGCTGTTCCTTTGAGAGTTTTCGATTTCTAAACCTTCCTCATGTATCACTTGGTCTAATGGTGAAAACAGTTTGAAAATCCGTTTGGTAATTTTTAAGTTTATTCCATTCGGACAAACAGACAGACGTTTTATAATATGCAGTCCAACTAGTTTACACTGTGTTTCACTATCGCTTATACTAATTCTCAAATAAGTATACAAGATATTGTTCAAGTTTAAATTATATAGTATTTCTGGTTAAAAGATACCCAAAATCATTCTCTGTGGCTTTTAGTAAAGTCTTGTTGTACATATGAAAAAAACATATTCAAAACAATAAACTTTTCTTTGTTGTCAAATGTTATCTCTCATGTTGTGTTGTTACATTATTACATATTATTACTTCTTGTCTTGTCTTGTCGGTTTGGATGAGCGAGTAGAGAAGCACTTAAAGCTATTTTCAATATCATTTATCCAATTTTTTTTTTCTTTTATGGCACCTGCATGATTTTCACATTTTCATCCCAACAACAACAGATATGAATCCGTAATAGCATTTCCACTTAGACCACAAATAGTATAATCCAATCCCCCTTCTTATCCTAATTTCTTGAATTCATGTTGTGGAATTATTTCCTACACATCATCATAGTCATCATCAACTATGTTGTGTTGCTGCCATCATCATCATCCCCCGCACACGAAAATCGTGTGTACTTGTTGCAGGCGCAATTACCTTGTTACAGGTTTTCTTTTTCTCTTCATCTTTGGTCTTATATCGTCAATGCAACTTCAACTTCAATTGCAACTGCTACGCCAACAACAACAAAATACAAACATATCCAAAAAAAAAAGAAAAAAGAAAAGAGTCTTTTTTAGTTGTTGGTTGCTTCAGATTTGGTTTTCCATTACTCTCTTGTTCCCCTTCAAACGTCATCATTCGTCTGTCGTCGTCATTTATATACAAATTTGGTGTCGTGGGAATTTATTTGATTTTTGCACACACAAAACAGCGTGGGAAATACTACGAAGAATACCAATACAGCAAACGGTAAATCTATCTGTATCTGGTTTTTCAGTTTTTTTTTGCAGAGCGCCAAATTTGCGTTTTATTGAAAGACAACAAAAAAAAAAAAAAAAAAAAACATTATTGAAGATGAGCGCCATTGCTGCCGCCTGCCAATCATGAATGTATCTTGTATCTTTTGTTGTTAAATTGAACTGAACTCTGAACTTGTTTTGTTTGGTCAATTTGAATTGTTAAAAAAAAAATACATACATTCATACATAATTTGCTTGTCTGTTTTTTTTTTTTGGTTGGCAGCATTAATAAATTTTTCATTGTTTTTATCAGCAAATTTATCTATTTGTTTATTTATATTCAATCAATTATTTAGATACACATATGTATTTTGTTTGAGGTTGAATAGAACTTATGGTTTTGCTTACAAGGTTAACTAATTACACCCTAAATACTTATGTGATTTTGTGTATAAGGAAGAGTGAAGTGTGATTGTGGTTTCTTATTAGTTTTCATTATCATTTTTGTCATGACCCCCACACCATTAAGACATCTAAGACTATCTGGCTGACTAACTGAATGACGATGACGCCTTCATTATTGATTTCATGTGAACTTTTAATTAGCATTAAATTAACGTATTTTTATTTTTGTTTATTATTTGTTTGTTGTTTTTTTTTTTTAGGGGGTCATTTTGAAATGAAGAATATTTTTTGTTTTTATTAATGTGAGAATTTTTTTTTGTAAACCTTTGTGCATAATTAACAAAGTATTGTCATCATAAACACATATAATAAACGAAAGAAAGATAGAAAGAAAGGTTTATTTTTGTACTTAACAACACTTTTACAACATTTTCATTGATGATGTTGTGATGTTGTAACTTTTAATATATCAATCTCATATTGAGTTGTTCAAAAAGTCAAAGCGTTATGTGTCTGTGAGCACATTTTTGAAGAGAAATCGTTAGTCTTCCGAGATTGATAGGAGCTTGTCCCCTATCTAAAATGTATGTATCATACATGGCTTAGCTTCATAAAAAAATTCTATATTTAAGCATCGAATGAGTTGAAAAAAATTCATTTCACCCATTGTATTAACTTTTGCAATCAACTCACTAAATATGGATAAAACAATCCATTCATTCTTGATGACGGGAGTAGAATAATTAGAACAATCGGATTAGGAGAGAGCAACCACGAAGATAAACCAAAACAAACACCGCTTAAAGGAGACGCCTTATGTGAGCAGCCTAGGGTCGCAAACCTAGTGAGTCTCATATTATAAAAACCTCGTCGAAGTGTGGAATGCTGTTTCTAAGTTTGCTGCAATCGTCAAGAAGAAGAAAGATCCCACCGAAATCAAGATGCCGACTACTAGTCTTATGAAACTTTATTTCACGGTAGACCCAAAGGTCCTGGTACACCACCTTTATTATAGAAAACAACTAAAGTTTAGGTCAAAAAATTTAAAAAAAAAAACCAAACGATTTTTATGGTATCAACCTAGTGAATTTGAAATGGGACCAAATTGCAATGATTTGCTTCAATATCACACAAAATAATTGATTCCGTTGTTTACTGTAAGTGGCAAAGCCAATCAAGTGAATTCCACATTATTGAGAGGTCACACATTCATCATATATTGTATCATAATTGAGACCTTGTTCCCACAGACTTAAATTTATTTCGATCATCTCAAAACTCCTTGAATAGCATAACCTTTATTTCCGAAAATATTATAATATTACATAACTTACACAAGTTTCCTGCAAAAAAAAAAAAGAGTGGAAAGTTGGATGAGAGGGTTGAGGTACTATAAAGTTGTCCCATTAATGATAAAAGATGATTGTACTATGTTAACTAATATTGATTGTCCCGGCGTGCTTTGCTATTTTCCGGTGAAATTTCATCAAAATCAAGTTAGCGCATAGAAAGAAAAATAATTATTTTTTTATTTTTCTGTGTTTCAAAATTCAAAAATAAATGTTTCACAAAAACTACTTCATTGATTTTAACATAATATGTCTCTAAGCTTTATAAGCAAAATTTCATTCACCAATTTCGACCGATTCTGTCGATGGATTTTAATGAAATAAACTCTATATTTTACTCACAATAAAGCTTCTTATTATTCAGTAATTCGATTTTGAATTCGATGATTGGATTTTACATGATGAGCGCACAAACATAGAAAGAGGCAAACAAAGTTTACTCTTCCAAATATCACTTGACTTTTTGAGCAACCCAATACTTTTTAACTTTTAAATTCATCTATCAATCATAGATACACACATATATTGGGACGCCTACACAGTGCGTTTAGCCCTTTGCTTCCCTATTCTCTTTTGATTTTTACATTAAGAGGTCATCACACTTATTTAAGCTCCCCCTTTCTTTCTTTGATACACTCACTCTGTCTTTCTCTCTCTCTCTATCTCTTCTCTCTCTTGATTCATATGCATAGAAATGACAATTGTATTGTGTTGTTGGTTTTACATGCTTTTGTGATTTTCGACACTCAAATTAACAATTTAATATATTAATTGTCATAAGGGCGTAAATTTATTGCAATTTGCTTAAATTTGTCACATATTTTTTTCTTGAGTTTCATTGTCTCTGTGTGTGTTTGTGCGTGTGGGTAGCTTCATTGATGGTTGCAGCGTCCATTTACAATTTTCAAGTGAAGGGGAATGTGAATGAATCGACAATATGAAAATGATCGTCATGCGTAGGTGAATTTGAAGTGTAGTTTTGAGGTTTTTGATTAAATCGTGGTCAATTTCTTTCCCTAGTTTTTTTTTTTTTAATGTTTAAAAGCACAGTGGGTGTTACTAAAATCTAATATTCACAAAAAATCATTTAATGAAAAGAATTTTGTTTAGGTACTTTTTGATTAATGATTTAGACATGAGCTTCTTTCAACAAAGCCGCCGCCGCCACTAATAATTTGATGGAACCATTCACTTACTTTACTTAACCATTCACATTCACTCTTCTTAATACTCTGCCATGCTCATGTTAAATTGGTAAGGTGAGGTTGGGTGGGGGCTTGCTTACCATTTCCGGTCTTTCATTTTATTTTGGTATGAAACTATGATGGCGTTTAATTGCCTAATTTTGATAAACATTTTGTTGCCTTTGGACACACGTTCATTGACGGTAAAGTCAAAGCGCACACGCGTATGTTGTATGAAGTTGTTGCTGCTTGACACGTGACCGGGGACCTGTTAGAAGATAATGAAACTAAACCAGTGTCGGCGCATGTAAGCAATCACTACGCCTGTGTTAACTTGGGGTGCAACCCACACACATTTGCATAATAAATAGTATCAACCAAAACCCACACAGAACTCGATCAAACGGAACTTATTGTACAATATTTGTAGTGTAGCTTGTGGTGGTGTTGGTGTTTAGGTTTGGTTTGGTTTGGTTTTGCATGCTTAATCATTTAATAAATGAATAAATACGAAGGTGTCTACTGATAGTTGAAGCATATTTAATGCTAATAACATTCGAACTTGTCATTGCATTAATTAGTATTTAGCCACAAACTAAGCATATATAAGATATTGGATACAATGTAATTCTCTTTCTGCTATTGCGTGGTCACTATTAAATGCCACTTGTTGTTTACTTCTCTTCAACTCAACACATCAGACACCACTAAACATATGTACATAGTTAGATTACTTTTCATCATATAGTAAGTAGTATTTCTCATCCGTTTTATCTTTTGATTCTTTTGCAAAACCACTTCCGTTTCCCATGCCGATGAACAGCATCATCAACAACAACAACAAGAACTCAGAAGCCACACAATATCATCATGCATTTCTCTATATGTACAGCAATGAGTCTGATAATGCTGACTGACTGACTTCGGTTGGGTTAGGTTGGGTTGGATTGACTGTCAGCTATGTAGCTGATAGGCTTCCTCTAGCCTCCGGTCATCAATTGTAACATTATCGTTGTCATACGTCCACTCGACTAGGATGTTGTTGTTGTTGTTGATGATGATGATGATGACAAAAACACTAAATATATGTAGTAATACAAAAATAGCAAAAAAGTAATAATAAAAATAATTGCACAATAAGTACTACACAGCAAAAGCTGCTTGCAAGCAAACAAACAACAATAATAAGAAGAACTACAAAGCATTCAACCGCGACAACAATATAATAAAAATAAAAATAATAATAACAACACTACAATAAAAACAAACCAAAAAGAGTTAGAAGGCCCAAGAACTACAGATAATAGTAGCAGTAGTAAAGAGAGAAAGGAGTGACGTCAATTGCTGCTTAGTACAATGTACTCTATATGTACGATTAAGCGAAATATGATGCCCCGACGACCAACGATTAGTGGTAAACTGGAAAGTGCGCTAAATAGTATTAGTATTGCTGTTGTTATGTTTTACTTATGACTTGTACAGTCATAGTATGATAAGCAATGATGGGATGGGGTAGAGTGAATTGTAAAGAGTTCTATTCTTTGTGGTAAAGTATATACAATACTTTAGTCAATCACATCATATTCTAAAGAACCATGTACATATGTGAATATGTAAAAGAATTAAAGACAAAAAAGAACAAAAAGAAAGCAAATGAAGACACGCTTTATTGTTATAATGTACTTACATAAGTTCATTTGAATTGGTAATCTCATATGCAGAGGTCGCAAATAATAATTAACCTTTATTTTCAATGTGATCTGCTTGGAGAAAAAGTGAAAAAATTGAAGAAGAATCTCTTTTTGTTTAAAAGTTATTGGCTTCTTGTTTCTAGGTGAGAAAAAACAAACACAACCTCTGAACAAGAATAGTTGCAAAAAAAAAAAAAAAACGGGTTGGATTGATCACCACACACCAAAAAGCCAGAGGGCACACGTAACCGTCAGCCTTTTCATTTGGTCTTCAAAAGATCGGTTTTTAAAAGACTGATTCAATACACTCAGTTGTCAACCAGTGACTGATTCAATATACTCAGTTGTCAACGAGTGACTGTTTCGAAAAACTCAGTTTGCGAAAATCATGATTAAGCAAATCTTTAGCAACCTTTACACATTTTCTCTTTAAACAACACGTCTTTTTAAGAGAACATGAAAGTGATGACTTTTATTTGCGACCTCTGCTCACATCAACACCAAAAGAAAGCAATTGCATTTTCTAAAGCTTCGAAATATAAAATAGATTCTTTGGTTGAACTTGAAGCTGAATCTACATAATAAGCTATTGAATTTGAGAGTATACAACATCTCTTCTGTGATTGTCCAGCTCTTCGTGGAAGATGTAAATTAATTGGGCAGTTTGGCAAGGCGCCACTAAGAGACATGGCTCTGTTCGCGGAATTTTTAGATTGGACTTTTTTTATTTTATATATCGCCCGAAATTATAACTTTAAGCGAGCCAGTAGCAAGCACATCGAAGGCAGGCATTTACTTTTGAATATGTGGTATATAATAGGATCGGAAAGGATAGAACAGAATAGGATAGGACTGACTGACAAAAGATATCCCTCTTAACTTCAGTGTCTTTACACTTACTGAGCCCCATTACCACGACAAGGTGGCAATCCAACAAGGGGAAAGCGAGGCTAAGGGAGACCTCTAAGACCTTCTGGATAGCCTGTTTAATCTATCCTAATAATCTATTACTGTATATGGGGCATTAAATATAATACAAATTTAGAGAAGAATTGTTTTCCAATTGTCTAATGGTTACGTTACAAAATTTGATCATTTTAAGAGAATTTCGAATCGCAATGATTAAAGTGGAGATAGTTAGACACAGTATTAGACATTCTTTACGTCTTGAGGATCATTTCAATGAATTTTCAATCCACCTGCTGAAAAACAGCAGAAAAACGTATTGTTGGAAAAGGCATCACGCACAGGTGATCTTCATATGATGAAGATGCAACAGTTGAATCACAAAACCTCGTGATAATTTTGATCAGCTAAACAAGATACGGAACTCTTTATCGATTTCCTTGCATACATAGTATGGATTTCCTTCAATGGTTTGTGAAATGTGCCTCATTACTAGTGAAGGCATGAATAATCGGAACAGTACGATTAATCGGTTAAATCATTGGGAATTACGATAGAAACTAATCGAAAATTCGATTACATTGGCTCGGTTCATCGAAAATTCATTGGAAGATTAAACGGTTAATTTGCCAACAGTTCATTGCAATAAACAACCGCTCAATTCAATTAATCGATTAATTCATATTTTCTTTTTTTACATCACTACTCATTACTGCAAGTTTACATTAGCAAACAAATCATGTACAACCAGATCAATCACCAACGCAGAGCTGTGATCTCCATATAGAAATACAATAAAGAAAGTGGAGATGGATCAGGCATATTTTAAGCAAAGATTCGCACAGAAATATACAAGCAAACCCTTGAATGGATTAAGAGGACACTTAAAAAGAAGATTCAATTTACCTAGCATACCTGACCATGCTTTTTCGCACGGGTTTTTTCCTCTCTTAATATCACTATATTCTCTCTATTACACTTTGAGTATCAACAAAGAACACACTTTAAGTATCAGAATATTTTTGAGTGTTATTTTATTTAATTTTTTATAGTATATTTTTAAGTGATGGTTTGTTTGAATATCCCAGATCTCGGAAATGGAGACATTTATCAGGACCAAAACTATCCTATGCTTAAGCCGAGAATCAACCATAGATATTCACAAATTTTCAATGCAATCAGATGAAGGGTATAGCAGCGCATGACAAACGAACAATTTAAAACACTAAATTTTATATTTTAGAAGATTATTCCAAATGACTACTAGTCAGTGGAGACATTAGTAGAGATTGTATGCCCCACACGGGAGATTGTATTCAATTTTCTTCATGTACATTTTAGTCATATAATTATAAAGTAATGAGTGGTTACAACTTAATGAATGTTAACATTTCAAATGTTCATTCAATTTGTATAAAAATACAAAAGAGCATTTGAAAACCATAATTCAATTTCAAGTGGTGGTGATGATGAAGCCCTTCTACAATATGATAATATAATATAATAATGATGTGTTCATTAACTCTTTCATGACTTGACTATATTTCAAAGATATGTACTCGTACTTATGTGTTATATATCTTAGTACTCGTATCTATGAATGTATCTTGCTGCACATCATTTGGTTTTTGTTGTTGTTGATTTCAGTCTTTTTTTTATACAATTTTACAAAACTTTAAGTATCCAACAACACTTAATGCTTGAGTGATTTAATTACAGTTGGAAACAATATAATATTATTATTGAGGTAGAAAGAAGCTAAAACTGGTGCAATTTTCTATTTTGTACTATAAGATACATACATATATTATTATTTTATATTGTTGTCTATATAAAGAAGATGCATAGGTTATGCATAGTTTCATGTAGTAGTTGTAGTATGTTTTGTAGTATGTAGTAGTATTTATTGTATAAATTTAATTTCAACGCTTCGATAAACAACAACAACAACAACATCATCAGCAACAGTAGCAACAAACTACGGAAGAAAAGTCACTTGTAAAAATAGTTTATCTATATCTACTATAGTGGCCCGGTTGGAGTGGATGGATCAAAGTAATCGTTGACTTCATTCAATGCAACTCAAAAAAAAGAAAAAACAAAACAAAGCAAAAGCAATAACAAAGTCAGCTACCGCAAGTGAACAATACAGAACTCATATGATGATGAATATAGTATATCGTAAAATATAATATTATGTTGTATATTGTATTTGTGCTTAAGTTGTTATTTTTTTTTTCGTTTTATTTTTAAACTATTTTTAGTATATATCAGAGAATCGTTTGCTCTTCCTTCTTCCTACTTAGTTATATACGAGTATGTACAACATACTTTATTTTACTATAGAATTTATAAGATTTCTTAGAAGGGGTCGCATGCTTGAGCGCCTTTAAAAGGCAAAAAAGAAAAACTATAACACAAAAACAACGCTCTGTTGCATGCGCACACTACACCACACCACACCACACTACATATTAAATACGGGCCCAGCCGGGCGGGCCAAGCAATGTCGGGCCTTAGAATCAACAACACACATTATGTATACATAATTATAGTTACATAGGCAAAGTCATCAAGAATATTTTTACTCATAAATTCTTACAGTTTTTCTATTTTTTGTTTCGTTGGTTTTTGGTTTTATAAATAAAGCATAGTAAAAATAATATTTGTTTGAAGAAGTTGTAGGTGCAGCAGCAGCTGCCTGCCTGCTTGCTTGCCATCATTGTTGACGATGATGATATCGAAAAAAAAAAAAAAAATATTATAAATATGTGTGTATGTTTTTGCCCTTTTTCATAAGTTTGTTTCCCCCCTTTTCTTCGTCATCTTCACAAATATACAAACTATATTATAATTATAGTGTTTGTTGTCTACAAGATTTGAAGTAGGTACAAATTTGTTAATGGACAAGCTTTTAAATTTATGAGTTTCTTTTTTACTATTCTCAATCGTCGTTATAGGGTTTTTTATTGATTTTGATTTTATCATATTTTTTTGTTTCTATGGTTCTTAGTAAAGGTAATATGAAGTACATAGTTTTTTAATAAGTTGGCAGCTTTGATTGGTGTGTTTCCCTATACATATCTTAGACAAATGCCTGGACCCCGAAGCAAAAGGTGCCTCCAAGCACAAAATTCAATACAAATTCATGTTCATGTTGCTCTATCCCCATATACCTTAAATATTGGAACCACAGAGTATAGTGTACTAGCGCATCCACCCGGCTTTGCACGGGAATGATTAGAAAGATTGCTATTTATTTATTTTATTTTGTAGATGATTGACAAAGCCTTCTTCTTACCACAGGTCCGCTTGTAACGTGTCGAGTTAATTATTCGCTTAAAAAATATTAATTAAAAATTGTAGCCATGCATTGATAACGGAGAGAAGTAAGGCGAACGCCTAATATTGATCCGGCCTAACTATAAAGTTATTGTCCGTTTCTTCAGCGTCATGATAAAACATGGCTACATCGGGGAATTCGAGTAAGTCGATTTCCGCATCATGGACCATGAAGAGGCTGGACGCAAGCTCCTTGGTGGCAATATCATTGGCTACTTCTTCTAAATAAATAAATGCTTTTATTAAAAATTTGATCCATGTCGAGTTTTTCGGTGGTCCGATCCGCATCAAACTTAATAGAAACAGTCTCCAGACTATGCTACAGTTTCCGTATAAATTTCATCAAAATCGATAAAGCGATTTCGAAGTCCATAAGGAGCTGACATACAGACTCATAGACTTTCAGACATGCAAACATAGTTCCATTTTTCCATTAGATACACTAGATACCCAGACGTTGTCCTGCCTCTCCTTCCCAAGAAATTACTTGTTTGATTTTAAAATATTTCTCTAAGCTTTATATGCAACTCACTTACACACCTCACTTTTAATTTTTTGGGCTGTTCCTTTGTGGTTTTTCGATGACCTTCTTTTTTTTCCTTAACCTTCCTCTTGAATTACACAGTCCATTGATGAAACCCGTATGAAAATCCGTTTGGTAGTTCTTGAGTTTATTGCATTCAGACAGACGCGACGGTAGTCTTTCGTTTATAATATGTATAGATTACCAAGACATATGCTAATTCATGAATGTGACAAATAGTCCTCATAGTCATATTCCCAAAGAAAAGATAAACATGTACTTTGAAGTCCCGAATCTCGAGAAACGGATCTCAAAGAGGTTCACCAACTCTAAGAAAAACATTCTTCTTTCAATTGAAAGAAACAAGCAAACATTTCTTAATCGAATAGGACCTCATTCAGTTTAATCGCCATGGGCCACTAAAGGGCTTAATCCGTCAATGTTCATAATTCTATTTTGACCAAAGCCCCCAATTAGTCAGTAAGGGTCACTGGCAGCTCTCTGAACAGGAAATAAAAAGGAGAAAGCTCAAATTTGAAATAAAAATAAAACTGAACTACAAAAGAAGGTCAACTTTAAAGTTCAATGTAGTAAAATATACTTCAAGATTCTTTCTTTTTTGAACACACCCAGTCGTCTGTCTCACTCCTCACATACTTCATTAAGTCAAAGCAGCGGATATGATGATCTTTATTAAATAGTAAGTATAAGCAAAGGCAGCTTCTGATGTTTTGAACATCATCATTGTCGTCTCGCCATTCATTTACTAATGAAAGAATGAATGAATGAATGAGTGAGTAAATGATGCTTTAATTAAACGCTTTAAAAAGCTGATTTAAAGTATCTAAACGTAACGAAAAACCGTTCATTCATTCATTTAGTAATGTTTGATCCAAAGCACTTTAATAAAACAAAACAAAACCAAGCTACACAACTCAACTCAACTATGTAGACAAAAGAAATGGATGGCGTCGGCGCGACATCCTGCCAATAAACTAATTGTTATACTCATTGAATTGGATTGGATGGACACCAGTTGGCGGTGGCGTTGGTCAAGAGACACAAACAAACATTTGAAGACAAACAAAAAAAAAAAACAAAAAAAAAAGAGTAAAGAAAACGTGATTTCCTACTTCCTTAAATACCAACAAGCACAGCAGCAACCAAGAAACTGAACTATGCAGCAATCCAATGAATGAATGAATGAATGTGTTGTGTTATGGCTTAAATATGTATTAAAAATTCTTCAACAGCAAACCATGCTTCATCATAATCATCATCATAAATATCATGATCATGGATTCATCATCATCAGACAAGATAAACTTACGCTTAGAAATTAGTATTGGGCATGTTGTACGAGTAGTAGAGCGACGACATTGGTTGGTTGTTTGTTTTAGTTGTTGTAATTCCTACTACTACTTGAACTGCATTTTAAATGAATTTTATTTTACTGCTCACTTAGGAGTAACAACAGCAGCTGTTTGTTTCACAATTTGATCTTTAAAACATATCATGCGATCATGCGATCATTCATTCATTCATTCTTTTATACAATCGAACATTTAATTCATCAGCAGCCATTGCATGTTTCTTCTTCTAACCAAGTTCATGTCCATGCTCCAAACGGAAGTAAGTAGGATTTCTTTTTCTTCCTTCTTCTTCTTCTCCTACACACTCCTTCCTTCAACCATGTATGTGTATATTCTGATTTTGACTGAGTCTGATCTGAGTCTGTACTTTTGTCTGTCATTTTATGAATATTGAGCGTTTCCCTATTACTTCCTTTCGCGTTATATGCAGACCGGAAGCGTATTTAATATGCATTGCCACAGATTTAATATAGAGTTCGTCGTAAGTGTTCTCATATGTGTATATATGATATACTATATACATACATAAGAATATGTATCTAGATACATATTCCTTCTGGTCTTAGTACAACAAGTCATTCACTTGAGCATTGTGGTGTCATACATATTGAATTTCAAACCTGAGACTTGCTTTCTTTTTGTCTGCTTTACTTCTTTTGCCTGTTAGTGTGCGCAGAAGAAGAATGAAGAAAACCTAGAAAGCAAAAGAAGTCTGACAAAGTAAAAAAAAGTAAGCGCCTAAATAAAGATGATAAGACTACTAAGGAGAATCAAGAAAACAACCCCGCACAGTTCATGTATTTAGTTTGATAGATACTTCTTTTGTACTGCTGTACTCCATGTATTTATTATATCTGTGTGTGTGTGTCTGGATGAATGTCCTGCTGCTTTGTTTCTCTTTTTTTTTGTCCTCAACATCATCATCATATTTTTTTTTTTTTTTGGAAATTTGAACATCTGCCGTTTTGATGCGCCAAAAACTACCCCCATACTATGCATGCAACATATTCTATCTGTATAGAAAAATAACCTTGTTTTTGTTGTATATTTTAAGTTGCTTTACACTTTCCCAATGCAATTTGTGTTGTTAAGCCAGGCAGTCATGCAGTCCTTCACTCAGTCAGTCAGTCAGTCACTGAGTCCCTTGACGCACTATAAATATTTCCCCTTAATATTGCTAAGGGTTGTTTTATCATTTATTGTTGTGTTTTCTGTACACTAAAAGTATATAATGAGAAGAGAATACACACTGATCTTCTAAAGAGATTTGTAGTGAGTTTCAAAAACATAAACCTACCTGTCTCTCTTTCTAGTATAATGTACTATATACATACGAGTATGTAAGTGTTATATACATAAGTATATTTACTTAGTACTAGAAGGACGACTATTCATCTGCTGGTGCTTCTGCTGCGCTGGAACAGATCCTTTATCTTATTTTTGAAGGCAGCTGCCACATGCCTCTACTTTATTGCCTTTTATTTTTACTTATTTGGTGTGGTTGTGTTCCTTTTTCTTAAATAAACAACCATGAAGATGGTGTATCTGTCTGTCAGTATATTTGTCTGCCTATTGATGTCTGTCCATTTGACATACCGCCTGCTGCCACTGCTACAATTGTTGCTTGCTGCTCATCTGTATGTTAATTCTGCCACGCGCCGCATATCATCATTGTAATCATTATTGTTGTCGTCCTTATGTCGTCTTATTTTTAAGTCTTTTTTGACTCTTTTTTTTTTTTCTTTTCGTTTCTTTAATGGATCCACATTTTTTGTTGTTTTTTTTTTCTTCTTCATTTAACAACTGTTGGCATTTCATTTATGGCAAAAGTAGCGAACGCATTGCATGAGTTACAAATTTAGCGCCTCAGGTACCTGCCAATGCCGCCTGCCGCATGTTTGTTTTATAGGCATCATTTAAAAAAGCTTTGTGTTGGTTTTCACAGAAAAAGCGCAAGTCACATGTTGTGAATCGTTTGCAACAACGCATCACAATTAGTTTTATTTGTTTATAAATGGCAGTTTAAGATCTTAAAAAAAAAAACACATAATGTTTTTAGATTCTCACAGTTCACACTTCCATTTGATGAGAGATCAACCCACAGCAATGTTGATGGTTTGATTATATAGTAATATATAGAGAAGTGATGATTATACTCCCATTAAAATGGTTTAAAATGGATTCATTTCACCTCAGCACATCAAATTCTGTTCCAATAAGTGTTGATGATAACTTTTAAGAAACTCCTCCTTCCTTAAGGTAGATTTTCATTTTATGTCTCTTATGAGACTGCGACTGTGCCTTCAATCTTCACTATTTTAGTAAGTCATTATTACTTTGAAGTACTAAGATTTCTAATAGAACATGTGGTGATCGGTTAAAATCAAATCTGTTAAGAGACAAATGAATCTCTAGTTATTCAAGATCCTTTATTTTAGGAAGAAAAGAAATCCAATGATGATGAGAGTCTGAACAGGTTAACTGCATTTACATATCAAGCAAATTATATCTCAGGAAGCATGTTTCCCACTCGGACTTTTTTCGGAGCTGTGAAGAATATATGCAACACCTCCTATGGGACTGCACTTTATACCTCTTGGTAATAGATATTCTGATTGTTTTTGTTGATTTCACAGGATGGTTTCAAACTCACAGAGCTCTGAATGAAACTTATTAAATATATCGATAGATAACAACTTCTTGTCTCGCATCTCTACATTCATTTATCTTAATAAAGCAAAGCACATTTTTTGGTTTCATTAAAAAAAGGTTACAATATTTGAAGATCCCTTCTTCGGATCATCTCTATAGTTCGCGCAGTATTCGAATATTGTTTCTGCGTCTGGAGCCATCAATATCAAAAATACTAAAACACCAAAGTGTTGAGTCAGTACAGAAGCAATCCCTCTTTTTGCACTGCCTGGTTTAAATTGGAACCCTAGTGTACTTTTGCCATCATACTTAAGTAGGCTTCTACTTATAGATCTTCCATCGTTGAGTAATTGCCAAATATCTGTAGGTATAAACGTTCTGCATAAGCTTATGACTAGATTCGCAGGGCTTTTAGGTCAAGAATCTATTCTGTCCCTAGTCGGGACCAATAGAGATTTCACTTTTTTAGTTATAGGTACGTGCACATCTAACTTTGCCTCACGCGATTTATATCGCATATTATGTATCAATTATAACAGTTTATATCAGGAGGATTCTCCTGTGATTTGACTCTGCACTGTTAGTTATCTAGTTATCCAACATCTATGCCCGTCTATCTCACCGAAACTGAACAATCAATTTGGTTGACATATCTACCCTAATGTACCCAACATTCGTCTCTTTACACACATTGGCTATGAGTAAAGCCATAGCTTGTTTAAGCAAATAAAATTCTCTCCATGGGTCTGGGAATGGAATAATATCTATAATACTTAATACATAGTTCTAAGTTAATAGTAATTTATTAATTATAATATTAAAATATAATCGAACTCTTCTATTATGAAGTCGTTGGGGGGGGGGGGGGGGCAGACAATCACTTCGTTATACAGAGGTAATTCGCTATAGAGGAGTTCGAAACAGAGAGGTTCAAATATATGCAGAAAAAAACAGCTGTGTCTTCAGAATGACTTCATTATAGAGAAGTTTTCGCTATTGGGGAATTCGTTATAGAGGAGTTCTAAGCAGAGAAGTTCAAATATATGAAGAAGAAAAAAACAGCAGTGTCTTTAAAATGACTTCGTTATATAGAAGTTTTCGCTATTGGGGAATTCGTTATAGAGGAGTTCGATTGAAAATAAATAAATATCTAATGCCAATAAAACACATCAGCCCCTCTCTCCAATTTTCTTCAGGCATTACAATATTAGGAGGTCAGGTTTCTGGGCGAACTTCGAGTTCTGTTTATCATATCCCTTACCCCCTTAGCTTTGGTTTTATGTATAAATATAAGTAGATGTTTTAAAAGAAAAAAAAAAAAATAATTTTAATCTAAAAAATCTTTTCATTTCCTCCTTATTGCTATTTTCATAAAGATTTTAGCTTAAAGTATAGAAGCTCCTTATATACATGCATAAGTCTCAATATCATGCAGACAATTTGTGTAACTCAATCACTTCACTTCATTTCATTTCCTTTTTCTGAATATTAAAAGTTCACCTTCTTCTTGTTGCACTTGTTGTTCTCAAGTTGTAGTTGTTTTTTTTACTCATACAAAAAATACTTTACTTTGTTGGTCTTCGTCTTCTAGTTGCATCTCATCTAAGGTTTCACATTACATTTTGGAACGTGCATTAACCCCTTTTCTTTTTATTTCTTTATAGCATTTTCTTTTTATACATAATAATCCTCTTTGTTTCTTAAGTATTTAAGTACGTGACTATTTGTACTTATAATGAGACAAAGAGAATTTTCTTTAATAAATAAGAAAAATTTAAAAATTTATTTATTTTATAAAATGTTCTCCTTAAAATGATAGAAAAAAGTATATTTTCCTTGAATTTAAATAAAAAAAAATAAAATAAAATAAAATAGAAATCTAATAAATTTGTGTTATTTATTTTCTTTTTTTTTATTATTATTTTTTAGTACGTCGATCGCCGTCCTCCTGCCCTGGTCCAAATAACCTGCCACCTTTACAATTTCATAGTGTTCATGGTGATAATATTAGGATATCACGCGATGGCACATTGGCCCGACGCTTTGAAAGCTTTTGTCGAGCGATCACATTTTCAGCGCGTCCAATACGCATTAATGAAAGGATATGCGTGAAATTTGCTGAGATTTCGAATAATTGGAATGGTGGCATACGATTTGGTTTCACTAGTAATGATCCCGTGACTTTAGAGAATTCATTACCCAAATATGCATGTCCAGATCTCACAAATCGTCCGGGATTCTGGGCGAAAGCTTTGCATGAACAATATTGTGAAAAGGATAATATACTTTATTATTATGTTAATAATGCCGGTGATGTTATCTATGGAATTAATAATGAAGAGAAAGGCGTAATATTATCAGGCATCGATACACGTGGTCTACTGTGGACGAT
The DNA here is from genome assembly GCA_035041805.1 of Amiota mariae. Taxonomy (NCBI): domain Eukaryota; kingdom Metazoa; phylum Arthropoda; class Insecta; order Diptera; family Drosophilidae; genus Amiota; species Amiota mariae. The sequence continues at coordinate 4,234,445 of JAWNKV010000170.1, read as the reverse complement.
CATTGATATTTATGGCAATTGTACGGGAATTGAATTTCTGGATGCCCGAGTTTATATGTATCAACAACAAAGTGTTCAACATATGAGCAATGGCAGCAGCAGCATGACAAATACACCACCACTGCCTGGGCCACAAATGGCTGCCCTTAATCCTCATCATCCGCATCAACAGAGTCGTCGCTCGTTGCCAGCTGCCGGTGGCAGTAATAATATGGATCATGAACTGGAACGTCATATTATGCCTTCAATGCAATCACTGAATATTACCCCAGAGCAAGCTGATTTGGCCAATGGTTTGCCACCACTGCGTTATAATGCCAATGGACGTCTGATCCCAGTGCCCTTCCACATAACCAAAGGACGAAATGTTCGTTTATCACATGATCGTTTTCTCGCTTCACGCACTGAATCGGATTTCTGTCAGGGCTACGTTTTTACAGCGAGACCCATACGCATTGGTGAAAAACTCATTGTGCAAATCCTTAAGACCGAGCAAATGTATGTTGGCGCCTTGGCTCTCGGTCTGACCTCGTGCAATCCAGCTGCCTTGCAGCCTTTAGATCTGCCAAATGACTCTGATTTCCTACTTGATCGCCCGGAATATTGGGTTGTTAGTAAAGACATAGCAGTGGCACCGCAACGTGGTGATGAAATTGCCTTCTTTGTGGCACCCAATGGTGAGGTCTCAATAAGTAAAAATAATGGTCCAGCTGTTGTTGTAATGCATGTTGATCACTCATTGCAATTGTGGGCATTCCTTGATGTCTATGGATCAACACAATCTGTACGCATGTTCCGTCAACAATTGCCCAATATGGTTGCCTATCCATCACAGCCACAAATTGGTGCAGCAGCATCAACATCACGTCTCGTCAATCTACCAGTATCCGAATCCATAAATAGTCTGAACTCCCAAATGGCTGATGCCCGTAAAATCCTACATCCAAATCAATTGAATGTTACACAATCAACAATTGGTGCATCCAGTTCAACTTTGGCCTCAATTCAATCAAATAATGGACAACTCAATGGCTTAACAACGGCAACAACTTCAAACACAATAGCAGCAAATACAACAAATGGTGGAGGACGTTTGATTAGCATGCCCTCAAATGGTGATATATTGCAAATACAACCCAATGGTGGTGGTACTGTGTTAGTAGTGAATTTACCACCGGCAACATCTTCACATGATTTAAATGGAACTTTATCTGTGAGTCAAGGGACACGCATGAATCATCAGCAAACGGCAACAATTACTACTACTGGGGTATTGGCAGGAGCTTGTTCTAGCAATACCATTATGTCTAATGCAAGTAGTCAATATTTGGAGGTAAGTTAATCATAATATTAATAATAATAAATCAATTATTCCAACTAATCTCACTTCTATTCTCTTATCTTATCTTATGTGCTGTGCTGTGCTGTGCTTAGCCCCTTGCAAATAGCACAAATGTGAATGCTGTAACCAAATGGAAGGATTCCGTTGATACTCATAGCAATGATTCGAGTGCTGAATGCACCATTTGCTATGAGAATCCCATTGATTCAGTGCTTTATACATGTGGACACATGTGCATGTGCTATGCCTGTGCAATTGAACAATGGCGTGGTGTTGGTGGTGGTCATTGTCCACTTTGTCGTGCAGTCATACAAGATGTCATACGCACTTATACGACGTGAAGTACTCTGTCACAAATACATTAACAAACTGATCCTCCTCCTACCCCCACACATACTCACAAAATGATTTGTTAGTTGTTTAATAGTTTATATTTATAATATGTAGTTTTATGTTAAATGCAATAATCTTTTATTTTTTTTTTATGGAAGCGTTTAAGTTTCCAAGGTTTTGTGTTTCGCATTAATTTAAGAACAAACAACAGACAAGAAAATAAGCATTTCCTTCTTCTCTCTAAAGAAAACAAAACAAAAACAAAAACAAAAAAAAAAAACAGACAAAGAAATATAAATGAATCCTAAATGAATGAAAAACAAACAAAATAAGAAAACATATTTGCATAAAATATAAAATACAACCGATGAATAAAACTCGCAATTAATGACATAGAAAAAAATACTAAAAAGAAAAAGGGATTTAAAAAAAAAAAAAAAAACTGAAAACAAAATAGTTTTTAAAATGATAAGAAAAAAATTTTATGAAAATTACTTTAATACTACTACATACAAAAACAGCGCTGCCTAGTTATGATTAAAAAAAAAAAATAATAACAAAAACACAAATACATACATAGACAACAAACACACATAGAAGTATATGCACACACACACACACACAAACACGGTTATAATATACATATTTTAATTAATAATTTGTGATTTTATTTTTAAAAAATTTTGTATGTATATTTTTATTAATTTTTTTAGTATTTAAGTCGAAGTTGTTTTCTTCATATATTTTATTTTCTATATTCATTTTTTTTTATTAAAGACTTGAGTTTGTATTTTTTACCATATAATAAGGATCAAGGATTTCTTTTGATCTTATAACATTTTTTTCATTTGTATACATTTTATATATATATATATTTTTTCTAAAACCCATTGAGATTTGTTAAAAGTAAGTTAAGAGTCAGAAATAGTTGCTTTCTTTGTTTTGTGAAAATTGCAAACAAATTTTAATTTTTTTTTTATAATATTTTTTATAAAAATAAAGTGAAAAAAAAAATATACTCGTATGTTTATGCATGATGACAAAAAGGATATCATTTTATAATTAAATTTTTATAGTAAACCAAAGTATTAAGGAAATTATAAAAAAAAAAATTATTTTAAAATATATAAAATAATTTCATAATTTAAGAATAAATTAGTTAAAATAAATACATATTTAAATATTTAAATTCAAATTATGAATACATTAAGCAATTAATTAAATTTATAAGAAAATATTAAAAAAATTTAAAAAAAAAAAACTTTTTCTATTTTTTTAAAAAACAATTAAGCAAAATTCGAAATTATTTTTTTGTTTTGCATAAAATCATTTTGGTGCTAAATTTATATTATTTGGTTAAATTTTATTGGTTTATTTTTTTAAAAATAATTTTAAATTTTTTTACAAATTCAATTGATTGATTGAGTTCAATTGAAATTGTTTTTTATGAAAAAAAATAATTTGCCTTGCTGCCTGCCTGTTATCTGTTTGAATTTTAATAAACTAAATATAATTTTATTTCTTTTTTATGAAACTAAAATTTTGTTATTAAAAACTGAAAACAAATCAAAACAAAAAAAAAAAACATGAAAAGCAAAAGTGTGAAAATTTTAGCAGAAAATAATAAAATAAAACGTCCATTAAACAAGATATAAAAAAAAATTACTATAATATAAATTTAATATTAAACATATTTAGATAAACACCATGAGAAATTAATACAACAAAAAATATTTTAATACAAAATAATAAAATTAAAAAAATTTTAATGAAAATATAATAAAATAAAAAAAAATAATAAACAAAAATTTAATTAATTTTATTTTAATATACAAGTTTTCTATAAACACATAAAAAAAAATTAATTGAAAATTCCTATAAAAAAAAAATAAATGGAAAAAAATTATTATAAAAACAGGAAATAAATTGAGAAAATAAAAAAATTTGAAAAAAATTAATAAAATCTTAAAATATGAAGAAATTTGAAAAAACTAAAAATTTAAAGAAATAATGAGTAAATCTTTTAAACATCAAGAAAATATGAACATGAAAACAAAAGAAAAGAAAAATAAAGAAAATTTGAAAAAGAATTGAAAAAATGAAAAGAAAATATGAAGAAAATTGGAGATAAATCAAAATTTTATAAAAAAAAATTAATAGAATAAATCATAAAACGTACAATAAGAAAAGATAAATTGATATTAAGAAAATCATAATAAAATGAAAAAATCATGAAAATATAAAAATGAAAAAAAATCATAACAAAATCCTAATAAAATAAAAAAATTCTTAATAAAATGGAAATATAATAAAAATAAAATAATATAAAAATAAACCAAGAAAACACCATAATAAAATAAAAATAAAAAACACATAATAAAAAAAAAAAAATTTATAACATATAAAAATTTCAATTACTAAAGAAAGCAAAGAATATTTTATTAATGGTAAATACTTTCTTTCTTGTCAACCCAAAAATTTAGTATGAAAATAGTATTGAAAAATATATTGTAGTTTTGAGAAGAAAAGCTAATTCATATTCTCTTAGTCATCTTTATCTAAAAAATCACTGGAAATATCAAGAGAATATTAATTAATTGATAAATTGATGTTATGATAAAAAGTTAAAAATATCTCAAAAATCAAAGAAAAGCAAAGATTCATCGATATAATGACAAGAATAATAATGGAAAATAATAAACGTAAACTATAAAAATAGAAAAAAGGAAAGAAAAATAAATTGGTAATTTCATAATAAAATGAATAATAAACTAAAAAATACATAAACAAAAAATTCATAAAAATAAATTATTTTAATGAAAAAGAATAATTGCAAAAAGAAAGAATGAATGAAAAAAAAATATTCTAAATAAATGTTTAAATAATTAAAATACTCTACTGATAAATACTAAATAATTAAATTAGTTTACATAAAAAAAAACACACACACACACACACACACATATGCATATGCAATGAAGGTCTGATTTTTTCAATTAAATTAATTATTATGTATATTACAAATTTAATAAAATTTTGTTATAAGAAGCGTTTAAATATATAAGCACACATAGACACACAGAGAAACACACAATTTCTAAAAAGATTTTTTGCATTGAAACATTTTTTTAATTTATTTTATTTAGTTATAAGTTTTATATGTTTAATTTCTAGTCAACGAATTTCATATGCTAAAAAATAAAAGAAATTTTTTATATTAAAAAAAAAAAAAATTAAAGAAAAGAAAAGAAAAATAAAACAAAGCTCAAATTTTGATTTATTTATATTCAGTTTTTATTTAAGTTTAAATACAAGACAAAAAAAAACATTAACAAATAAGCTGTTGATCTAAAAAAAATCACCCTTAAACAAAAAGCACAGAAGATTTTAAAGAAATAAAAGGTTTTTAAACTTAAATCTAAGCGCAAATGTTAAAAATTTAAAAGTACATACAATAAAATATTAAAATAGAATCACAAGACTTTTGTATGTTGCAGCAACAACAGTTTAAATATAATATTAAATAAATAAATAAATATATATGTATATTTTATATTTAAAATATTATTAATAAAATAAATGGAATAAAATTAAACGTTGTTGCTGTGCAGAGCCACTGCACAAATTCAGATTCATTTGAATGATAGGATAAATTGAATGAATGAATGATGACGATGATTGATACTTAGAATGAAACTTTAAGAGGAAAACATGCAGTTAGATATTTGCCAATAAATAATTGTTTAAATAAAAATAGAGAACATGAAAACCTTTACCTAAAATTGTATTAACAAACAAACAAACAAACATTTTTCGGTTTTTAAACAAACAAAGAAAACAACAGAAAATCATTTAAAAATATTTAAAAAAAAACCTACCACTATATTTCCTACAAAACCAAAACAACAAATCCAATAAACCAACTGTTAATGATTCCAACAAATTCAATAAATAATTAAATCATTTATTTACCTTCAACCATCAAAAAAAAAAAAAAAATTAAATATTAAGTATAGTAATTAAATTAAATTACCTAAAAAAATATTTTTAAAGTTATTATGTATACACATATTTATTTAAATGTTTAAATAATAATTAGTTTTATTATTATTATGAATTTTTTATTTAATAAATTCATAAGCGAAATGAAGAAAATTTGTATAAAGAAAAACACAAAATATAATTTCAATTTTATTTTATTAAAACAAAACAAAACAAAGAAATGAAATGAATGAATGAATGATATAAGTAATAATTTAATTTATTTATTTGTACAGAAAACAAAAATTAAAATGAGTCGAAAATAAAATAAAAAATTACAAAAAAAAAAAAACAAAAAACTATTAATAAAAAAAAAATAAAGAAAAACAAAACAGCATGAAAATCAAATGAAAAAAATTCTAGAGATTATTTATTATTATGGATACAATATACATAGATAAATATGAATTGATAAAAAATTATTGATTTATTTATTATTCATTTTTATAATTTTGTCCTCATAAAATCTGCAGTACAAAAATTGTTTTTAATATTGTATTTAATATTTTAACTCGTCAATGGTGGCTACCTTCGTTGACGATACAATTTTTATGTATTCGCACAAAAACTTAGCTGTGGCAACAACTAAACTTCAGGAAATTTTGGACGTAACATGCTCTTGGTTTGAGAAATGGAAAAATAAACTTAATGAACTGAATACGACACATGTAATATACACGACACGGACAACTTATCAACTGAGTTATCTAAAAATAACAGGTACTCATATTCCACTAAGCAATGTGACAAAGAACCTGGGCATGCATATTGATAGTAAAGTGACTTGAAAATTATCACATTCAGATCATATAAATGATTCAGAAAGAAATTATTAATGCTAGCAGGAGATATCACAAAACTCTAGAGCGACTTACCAACTAACTAGAAATAACTGACCTTCCATCTCACGAACTGTCTAGACGTAGACGCTTTAAACAAAGCAGACCAGTCGATCTAACCTAACTCAGGTTACGAGAGGAACGTTGCGGTTGTTGGGCTGCCACAAATACTACTTACAAAATGAGTCCTAAATTATCCACACCATACGAAAATGTTCGATATTGTCATCCCTCCTCTCATTGTTAAAAAATTTATTTAGTGTTTATACTTTTTATGGATATAGAAATAAAAAAAACAAATGTACATAAGCAATCGAAAATAAAAAAAAAATATATTGTCGCGCGTCGTTTAACCAACTTCGATGCACGATGGTCGTAAGTTGAGTTCGATGGCCGAATCGTGTTGAATAGTGTAAGCGTTTTTTCTCGCTCATAAGATATCCATCGCAACCATTATTACAGCGCAATGCTGACATATGTATGCTGAGAAAATCGGTTTTAATATATCCTTCTTCTCAAAGTGTTCCAGATAGTGCAGTTGTTTAGTGCCGCTGGACAAATATACGCAGATCTTCGGGGTAACCTGCTCGGTGAAAATGTTGATAAACTGCTTTTCAAAGCTTACAATATGAGACTTTTTAATCTCGATTACTAAATTGGACAAACATCTTGCCAGTCGTTTTCGTTAATCACGTTGTTCAAGGAATCACATCGTATTTTTTATTGCGCTCTGGACATTTTGAACAGAGCTGTTGTTGCCTTTGAATATGCACTCTTTTTTTCCTGTTATATTGAATATTCATTTATTGTTGCAATACGTGATTTTTATTATTATTCGATTTTAAAGAGACACAACACCCTTTCTAGTAAGGGTCAAGTACCCATTCCAGGTATGAACTGCGACTAATCTCAATAAATAATAAAGTAATCAATCATAAGAATATTGGAAACACTCAACTTATAAATTACCATTTTTGTTACATACTTCAATTATTTTTTTTTTTTTTAATTTATTTTATATAAACGACTTAATTATCTGTATATGTATAAAAAAAAACAACTTGATTTTAACATGCTATAAAAATTGTAATTATTATTTTAATATGCCTAAATAAGTTTCGGTAAAAACGGAGACCAGAAACGAAGATTCGCTTTCGGTTGAAAATCTGAAAATTCTCTTTCGGTCGGACACTCATAGGAAACAAATTTTAAATTATTTTTAATATTAAACTAATTAATGTGCCTATGTTATTGGAAATTCTTAATAACTTACAGTAAATTTAATATTCAAGTTAATAAAGGAGTTTAGAAAAATAGTATTGCATACTTTTATCAGTTAAATCTGAAATTCTTTGCAAAACAACATTACCTAAGTTACAAAACTTTGCTTGTAACATAGGCGTTTCTAATATAAAGAAATATGGAATTGATTTAAGTTACAAAGATTGTTGAGCATTTCTTCTCGCCTGTTATTTCAACCATAATTTTTTGTTTGGTTGTTTTGTGAAAACAACAAACAACAACGTCTATTTGGAAAGAAATAAATAAAAAATACCATAATTGTAATTAAAAAAGTTGATGATTTTTAAAAAAATATATTCAAAATGTAAGGAATTTAAGGGGGTATTCTAGTCTAGAGGAAATAGTTTGTGACGTTTCTTCACGCTCGCTCAATAACATAAAAACAATAAATATGTTTATTATAATTTTTTGTACTATTTATTCAAATAAATAAAAAAAAAATTATAATACACATAATAATAATTTTAATTTTTTTTGTTATATTTTTAGTTTTTGGATTTTTTGTTTTTTTTTTTTATTTGTTTGTATATATTCTTAAAACTAAATGGGCAATATCTCAAAACATAGATTTTCGACATAAGCTATTTTGACTTATTGGCACAGATATTTTCTCCTTATTTTTAAGCTTAGCAATAATAATACTTTGGATATCATTTCTTAGTTCTAACTTTTCAATATCATTAAATTCTACGAAATATGGCAAAAGAGATTTAAAAAATAATAAATCTTTGTTATTGTTTTCTATATCTTTTCCCTGCTTTTCATTTTCTTCTATAATATCCTTTGTGTGAGTGTACCATTGCCTCTGTCCGTACGCTCTCCTGGTTTTCAAAACAGAAGTCTTATTCGATGCTTTGTTTCGTTTTGGTACTTCAGTTTCAGTCGATTTGTCATCGGTGCCATCCTCGTCAGTGGACGAAGAAATCTCCAAGACTTTGGATTCGTTGAACATCATGTCATCATCAGAGTTCTCTTGGCTGAATGAAGAAATTGAGCTGCAACCGACAATTGACAATTCACCAGCATAAATATCGTCCATTTCATTAAAATACAACCATTTTGCTGGCCCTTGGCCAGTTGACCGTTTTTTATTTCGTATTTTGATATATGTTTGTTTTAAATTTCGAAATTTCCTTTCCACCTTCTCGACGTCTAGGCCCTTTATTCCTTTCTTTTCCATTTTTTGTGTAATATCACGCCACACATTTTTTTTTTTTATTTTTGGATCACGAAAATCTCTTTTCCTCTCGTTATACAAGGACAATAAGAGCTTAGTGCCACTATCACTCCACGTATATTCAGGTGCTGAAACAAATATAATATTTATAGTTATTATTAAATATATTTTGTTCATTTTAAAAAATTAAATAGATTTATTTACATTTGTCATCCATTGTTGTGTTTCTTGTCACTCAGCTGCTCAGTTGTTTTTATTCAACACTCCCAAGCCGCAATTTAAATTGTGTCAGACTTCTAAGCCGTACATTTCACAACTCTGTAATTTTACAAATATTCATCACTGCTTCACACAAACAATGATCCGATCACAGCGACTGGATAATGATGGAAAACTATCGATACACTATCGATTTTTTTAACGATGATCTGTAGACAGAAATATACGTAGTTGAGAGAGAGAGAAACTAAAAAGTCGATACAGAGATACAAAATCTCTCTTCATGAGTGTTACTGTTAGTGAAATGTGTATGTGTGCGTCTCATGTACGATGTTTGATGGATCGTCCAACTTGAGTGAAATGATTATTCGTCCAACTTCGTTGTATGTTGAATCCAACACATGTACACAGACGTCGTTGGTCAAACCAGGTTTGACTGTAACTTAAGCAGCATAAGCGAGTGATTTCTGTACTTATTTATAGTTGCTAACCAAATGTAAAATAAAATAGTTGGCAGCACTTACTCGTACACACACTGACGAACGATACCACACTTCTGCACTTTTGTATACAAAAAGCTAATGGAAGCTTGGTTTTGTTTCTTGTGAAGTTTTTTTAAAAATAAATTATTATCATGGATTGGTACATTGGGAAAGAATGGCATTTTAAAACAAAAGGATTGTCCAAGAAAGTAATCAGCCTTGAATGTAGCAATGTCGAGAAACCACAAATAACAAGTGTTGTCCAAATCAAAGTAAATAAGGTGGAAGGATTAGACGAGCGTCCAAGCAAATATCTCAATCTGGAATTGACAGGTCAATCACAAACTCTGGAAATGGGCACAGCAGTGACACCAATTGATTTCTACATAGAATTAATTGTGGAACAGATGATTGTCGGTGAAACGTCAGAGTGTCGAATAGATACCAAGTCTGGTGTGCCGGTAACATGTGAATTGACACTACTGAAAATTGAAAGCGGCAAAGAGATACACAATCTGACAGTAGTCGAAATGTATGATTTGGCATTAAAATATAAAGAAAATGGTGTCGTCATGTTTAAGAAGTATCCAAAATTTGCCCATGATTATTTTGCACATGCCGCCAAATTCTTAATGTCCTATAACCCTTTCCATAGTCTATCTAAGAAGAATGATGGCAAGGATCCCGAAGACATGAATGCACTTTTAATGCAACTTCAAACCAATTTGGCTGCATGTTTATTAACAGAAAAACGCTATGAAGATGTCATTTATCAAACACAATTTGTTGAAACTGCCAAGGAGCCAAGTGAGAAAAGTATTTATCGACGCGCCTTGGCTTTCTATCACATCAAGGAATATGAAAAAGCAATGAAAACAATTGATTTGCAGCCGAATCACAAGGACAAATGTGAATTTGTGAAATTGCGTGAGAACATTGCCGCATGCTGGAAGGATAGCAACTCACATTATAAAGAATTAGTTCATCGTATGTTTGCTAGTAAGCAATAAATCATCTACAAATAAAATTAAGTTCTTAAATTAAAAGACAATCAACTTTTAAACATTTTTAATGTTTATTTCTTTTGGTTTTTGTTGGTTGCTCTTTTTTGTTGTTGGGCTTCGTTGAATCGGTTTTTGATTTTTTGTTCTTAAATTTCATCCCAGATGGAAGACGAGGTCGCTTGCGTGATTGGCGTTCCTCATGTTTGAATAATTCTAAAATAAATAAGAAGAAAAATAAATTACACCTTAAATATACAATTTAATTGTTACTACTACTTACCTTCATCAGGTTCTTCTCCCACTTCTTCTTTGTAATAAACAGCATCATCATCTGGCTCATCAGCGCCGCCACCACCCTCACCATCAACATGTTGGCCATTTCTTGCTTTAGATTCCTTTTTCTTTTGTTCCTCTAATTTGCGTGCACGATTCTCGGTTTGTTGCTTTTTGCGTTGTTCCTTAAGTTTCTTTTTCTTTTCCACCAATTTACGTAATTCTTCTTTTTCCTCTTCTGTTTTTGTTATGTGATCGTGATAAAGTACTTCACCGGTTAACAAACCCTCTTCGATCTTCATCAATTGCAAAGTCATACGTGGTCCAATTTCATGTAATTTAATGGCTGATTTATTATCCTCCAAATTACCTTTACGTTTTAGGGTTTGTGGCAAAACAACATGGGAATTCTCATCATCCTCTGCCTCAGATTCTGAAGCTCCACCATCACTATAGATGAAATGGAAAAATGTCAATGAAAGCAGCATTTAACTTATATAATTTTTCCCATTATAACTTACTTCAAAATATAATCAGCAATATCATCACATTTCGCTAGATTTGGAATTTTACCCATGACAATCTTCTTAACACCACGCGATAGTCCTACAGGCACCACTTGAATGGAATAATGCCGCATTTCTATAAGTTTTGTCTCTGGATTATAGGAGAAGAGCACACAACGCCTTATGGTAGCAATATTCACTTGTGCCAGATTGATGGCAGGAAACATATTCTGAAAGGTGCTAGCCATCAGTTTAAGATGTTTGCCATCGCCTGAGAAGTTATTCATGATCACCAAGGGTGAATGCTTGAATATATCTTCATCAATGAATTGCCGTTTGTTTTGCGAGATAACATCACGGGCTAAAGTAAACTGATGAACCTGCAGAAATCAATAGAATATCAAAATTACTAACCACTAGATGCCACCAATGGAATGCCAATCGAACTTACCTTAAATGTTAAGGAAGGACCGCGCGGCATGCGTAAAACTTTGAATGACAGTTGCGTGGCGGCTTTGTTGAAAATTCCCATGTGTGAGACATGAAAGAAACTACTCATGCTTACAAAATCCTTAATTCGATTCATTTTTGTTTCACGTAAATTGGATGCTGTAAATGGTTCCATTATGCGACGGAAGTCAATGGTTAAATCGGTAATGTAGGGACAAGAGAGACCTCGATGTATTATAAAAGAATGTGGTGCCTCGGCGATTTCAGCTGGCTCAGCTGCCTTAAATGCTGCTGTCCTTGTCTTCGGGTGCACTTTTTTGCGTTTATTGCCCATTTTAATTTATATTTTTAAGTTTTTTTTTTTTAAATTTAAATTTTATTTACAAGGGAACCGCGTGTTATGAGTAGCAAGGCAACAAAAACAAAGACAGCGCAAAGTGACCAGTACAACACAACGAATAAAATACCAAAGTAAAACGCGTATTTCCTATGGAACAAAAATGTGCTAAATTAAAATGATGTTCTAAGCGCCACGGACACGATCATTCTTCATTGCAGTACAATCGTTTGTGTATTTGTATTTGAAACTGCTCACTGCAAAGCAGTCAATCGTTCATTTCTTGCTATGTTTTGATAACAATGACAATAACTTAATGCATTTCACAAACACAAATATGTATGTGTTTCACAAGCCGTCGGTACCTCACAAATGCTTCACACTTGCGCTCACGTCTGCTCACTTTAAAATTGTCTCAAAAGCCTATATGTGTCTCTTTCACACGTACTTACCTTATGAAGGCGTAAATAAGATAGCTTGACATGACGCCATGGACAAAGAGAAATAGACAAAAATCTCTTGCAGTAAGAAATATGAAACAGTTTCTCTTCTCCATTCATTGTATATGAGACGCACACAACAGGCTTAAGGTGTTCGTTCTTTATCATAACAGGTTCCATATTTACGTTTCTAATCAATAGTCTAAACAAAATGTAACATTGATCAATCATTTTTGGTTAAATTAAAAATGCTGATTACGAACACAGATCTTTTTTTTATTCTAGCTGCTCTTGTTTTTAAAGTAGACGAATTATATAGTTTTTATGAAGTCCCTGATAGATTTACGATACTGTGTAAGAGGTATATTTACCACAAATAACACAAAAACTGTTTGGATGACGAAGGCATGATAGATATATATTTAAATATGTAATATTTTCAAAAACATAAGGAAGTGAGTCGCAGTGTAGATAATCTAAACAAAACTCCATATGAAGGTAAGAATGAAGGATGTTGCTGTATCTCAAAAACTAGAGCTGATGCAATAAAATTGATGGTAGATTCGAAATCAGTTACCTCGAATAAGTAAACAACCAAAAAATATTTCATGGAAAGGAAGAAAATTTGTTTTTGTTGAGATGCATAATGTTTAATACAAAATTGGAATTTTTTTTTTAACGGACTTCATAAAAAGTATGGTAGTCTGTTTGACTCGTATATATGTATATATGTATGTATCTTCGTGATTTTCTTAAAAACAACTAATTTGATTTGGATGGAGTTTTCGCTATTCGACTGCATATATCTTTGGTAAGGTTTTAGTGTATAAAACATTGACTACATCATAGGAGTACGTTAATGAAATTTGTATGTATCGTCCAATAAAACTTACGTATTTTGTAAAAAATTTATAATTTTCTGCTGCCTTTAATTGGTCTCTTCAGATCGACATCACACAAGGTGCACCTCTTATGTTTTCGCAATCTTGGAGCTCTTAGATCACGACCAGTTTCATTTCCCTGATTTGTATTAACTTCACATTGAATAATAGATCGTGAATCTGTTGGATTACGATCAGTTTCTGCTCCCTGATTTGTAATACCTTCACGTTGTTGATAGGATCGTTGTGCTGCTGGATTAGGATCAGTTCCTCTTCCAGGATTTGTATTAACTTCACGTTGTTCATTAGAATGATCCTCTGCGGGATTACGATCAGTGTCTGCTAAATAATACTAAATTTGATATGCTGAACTAGGTTAAACTATAACAAAGTTCATCTCTCAAAAATCTAAGCTTACTTAATAACAGAATCTTTAAGTAAAACTGTATCATATTGGCTGGAATCTTGCTAATGACACGTGAAATATTGTCTTCCAATGCTGCACTGACTCTGGTCCCATAAAAATGATCATAAGAAGTCAAATCGCACGATCTACGCAGCCAATTCACCGGTCTATAAAGTGAAAAAAATTACTCACCGAACTTATTTCTCAATCGGTCCATCGATTTGCGTATTGTGTGAGCTGTAGCGCCGACTTGCTAGAACCACAAGTTAACCAGGTTCAATTGTGCATTTAGACCAATTTTCTTGCGTAAAATCTTCCACATAGTCGAGTAACACAATTTCAATTGCTGCGTACCGCGACGAATGGACAAATCACGGTTTTTGTTAACACTGGCGGATCAATATTTTTCTCCGTACTCATACGGATAGGAGGATTGATGTCCAATAGCGTGAAATTTGTTCACTCTGACCTTAATTGTTCGCTCTGTAGGTCAATTACGACGACCGTAAAATGGTCGTAATGCACGAAAATCATATTTTACAGAGAACGAATTTTCCTGTAGTAGTCAGAAGAACAAGCAATCTTTTTGACACCATTCAGCAGTACATTCACCCACTAAATTAAGCGAATGAGCGAAACAGGACATAATTTCTTATTTTAGCATGTAACCCGTTATAAATCAGGCCGCCCGCTTGCTTCGCTGAGCTCCGACATGCGCCGCATGCTTGCGACGACCAACAATTTCGTGCAACATCGCAATTCTATCTTACCAATTTCTATTATGATATCGGGCGATATAGAAGGAATCAGGTATCCGAGGTGCGCTTCGGAAGCTCTACATCTCTTAGGCACGTGCCTAGTTTGTCTAAAGAATAAGCTATTGCTGTCGTACGATTAGGACTGACAGGCAGCCATGCTATGTGAATGAGATGAAAAATGAAGACTGAGAATGGATCAAATTAATGTCAAATAATTTAATAAAAAATATAATAATAATAAATCAATGTTTGAGATTTGAAAATACAAAAAAAATTTGATTTTGTTCCACGATTTCCTTTATGATCGTTGCGATATTTAGATTCCACTGAATCACATAAATAGACATACCCAAGGAATATAGTACCAACACAAATTCTTACATTTCTTCATTTGGAATCATTTAACTTTAAAAGACATGAGTTTATTAGATTCGATTTGGGATAAAGTGAGATCTAGTCATCTCATCACTGCAGTCTCGACAAAAGTTTGTGAAGCTAAAGTTTATTTTTCTTTATTCTCAGCTGAGAGTTGCATCTCTACTAAGAAGACTTCTTTAATTTATATTTAATTGTAGTTTCTGATTTTAATGTTTCCTTCTTACATAACAAATAAAAAATTAAAAAATAAAAGTTTATTTGTTTTTATTTATTTATTTTATGTTTATTTTAATCACACTTAACATAAAGCAAACACAAAATTCATTTTAATGTGTTTGTGTCATCATCATTTTTCATCCTTTTTTGCTTATTTTTTGTTTATTTTTCTTTTTAATTAATTAATTTATTAATTAATAAATATATATATTTTTATTTTGTTGTTTTAATTACTTTGTTGATGTTACATCAAAAATTTGATTTTATTTAAAATTTTCTCTTGAAAAAATAAAAAAATGGAATATTTTTTTTTGCTTATTTTTGATGATGATAATTTGAAGCATGTGCACAGAATAAAATACTAAACAAAAAAAAAAAACAAAAATTCAAATTAAATATGTAAATTTATTTTTAACGCACAAATTTAATTAAATTTATAGTTTTGTTTATTTTTATAAGTAAAAAATATATATTTATATAATTATATAAAATAAATCCAAATTACATTTTTGCTTTTGCTTTTTCTTTATTTTTCTTTTTTTTGTTTTTTTTTTTTATATATTAATATTATTTATTTTAATATGAATTAAACTAGCATAATAAACACGGGGGCTTAATAAATGAAGTGGAAAATGTGAAGAAAAACAGAAGAGAAAAAAACTATTGCTTTTGGTAAAGAAATTATGAAATTTTGGCTGCTGATCAATAACAAAAAATTAATGAAGAGCGACTGCGACAAGGGATGAGTAAACAAACAGAAGAGAAATCTTTGAAAAAGGTAGTAAGTGAGAGTGACTCTGAAGAGAAAAAAAGAGAATAAAAATTGCTTGTTGTTTACTAAGAAGAAAAAACTTCATTTCTCAATTTAAAATGAATTTTACACGGCGAGAGAAAATTTATGATAAAAATCAACATAAATTTTAAGAAACAGAAGAAAATTTTGATGTAGAAAACAATTTTCGTTGAATTGTTTAAATCTTGTTTCTTTGTTTATAGTTTCTTTTTGATGATTTTTCTTCGTTTTTTTCATGTTTTGTAAGTTAAAATATAATTGCTTTTCTTTTTGTTTTCCTCACATGCAAAAATGAATTAGAAATTAATTTTTTAATTGATTTTTCATCATTTTTTTTTATAGTGTTTTTTATCTTCATTTTTTTTTTTAAATAGTACAAAGCATCATCAAATTCATCAAACATGTTTCGTTTTTGCTGCTGCTGCTCTTATATGTTTTTCTGTTTTCTAAACAATATTTTTTTTTATTTATTTTTTTTTTATTATTATTTTTAAAGAATTTTTCTTGTTTTTTTTTTTTTTTTGTTATGCATAATATGACAATTTTTGTTTGCTTTGTTGCAGCTATTGCTTTTTTTCGTTTAAAATAAACAACATTTGTTTCATCAACATGTTTATATTGATGTTGTGTTGCTTTATGCTGCTGCGGCTGTGGACAAAACATTGTTTGCTGCTAATGATGATGCTGCTGCTTGTGGTGTTTGTTTATTTGTTGCTTTTTGAATTTTGTTGTTGCTTTTGTTGTTGTTGCTGCTTATGCTGCTGATGTTGCTGCTATTGCTGTTGTTTTTGTTGCTATAATTGTTGTTGTTGTTGTTGCATGGGGCTTGAGGCGGTCACTGACAGCATTGTTTACGCACATCCGATGTAACAGTCGGCTTAACATCAATTGCTTCAACATTCGATGGACGAATCACATCACCCTCCGGTGGATCTCTTATTTGTTTTTGCGATACAATACGGTAAATTTCTATACACAAAGAAATATCATTAATAATAAAAATATGTATTTTTATGTTAAGTGATGCAGTCGACAAACCTGTGAGTATATTTTGGAATGCAGTTTCAACATTCGTCGAATCCAATGCTGATGTTTCAATGAAACTTAAACCATTACGCTCAGCAAATAGTTTCGCTTCATCTGTTGGCACCGAACGTAAATGCCTTAAATCAGATTTATTACCAACCAGCATTATGACAATATTCTGATCGGCATGATCACGTAGTTCTCGTAACCATCTCTCGACATTCTCATAGGTCAAATGCTTGGCAATATCATAGACCAAGAGGGCACCAACTGCACCACGATAATATGCTGATGTAATCGCACGATAACGTTCCTGCCCAGCAGTATCCCAGATTTGCGCCTTAATTGTTTTGCCATCCACCTTAAAGAGAAAACAAAAATTAATAAAAATGAATGAAAACACAAACAAACACACACAAAATACACAAAATTCATTTTATTTTTACATAAAATGTCAATGGTTGATATGGTGGGTAATCAATTCTTGTTTGCATGTTATAGTTGACTGCTGTTCTTTATGATTTTCAGAATCTTTTTGCCTTCCTCTCACCTCCATTAAGATACTATATGCTGTGCTATGCAGTCTTATTGACGCCATGACCTCCACTAACTATCACTACCACTGCTCTGCCGCTGTTTTGCTCTTAGGCTAATTGAAAACAGCTGACGACAAAGTCAAATACTTTGGTGCTTTTTCTCCCATCTCCATTTCCCTAACACAAAAACACACAATCTGTTTTTATCTTTCTATATCATGATGTCTGCTGTTGTTCTGTTCCTGCAGTCATTTAGAAAATCAATAAACCCAGTCATCATATAACAACAAATAATTCTGCTTGCTGCTTCTGCTGCTGTGTGACACGCAAAAATTGCTCCTTTTTGACTCTGTACCACCTCCTTTTCCTCTTCCATGGTCATGGAAATATTGTTGTAACAAATGATTGAGTGAGTGGGTGGGTGAGTGAGTGACTATTGAATAGTGAGTGAAAGTATGACTTTCGTTTTCTATTCCCCATGACCACATAACAAACAAACAACAAACACCACCCACATACAACAACATTTCACCTTTTATTTTATTTGTTGTTGTTAGTTATTTAGTTGTTTATTTTCAATATTCTTCATATTATCCTTACCTCTATACTACGCGTAGCAAATTCAACACCAATCGTTGACTTGGATTCCAAATTGAATTCATTGCGCGTAAAACGTGAAAGTAAATTACTTTTACCAACGCCGGAGTCACCGATTAGCACAACTGCAAAAAGGATTGAAGAAAATTAAAACATGAAATTATAAACAAAATGTGCAAAAAGGATTAGTAAAATATTCTTAAAAATGCATATAAAAAGATACTACAACAGACAAGTGAACTATAACGAACAAAAATATCTGTACGAGGTTCATTTTTAAAAGTAAGAATCAGTTTTGAAATTATAAGGGCAGCAAATAATGAGACACTGCAATCATTATGTGATGATGATGAGACTGCAATTTCATTTGGCTACAAATATGTAATGGAATTGCTTTACGCAGTGAGCATAGTCTGGTCCAAGTTAGGAGGCTGTCTCCTCCTCTTCATTAGCTCATAGACTGCATTGGTCATCGCGACTAATCCGCATGAATCTGCAATGTCCCGAACACGAATACTTTTCATTGTTAGACCCAGTAATTCTTCAGTTTTACAGCAACATCTTGATAGCATGAATATTTTTGCTGTCTTATTGTGTTCAACCCAATGCGTTTGGTAATCTGTCATTTGTATATAAAGAAATGTTCGCCTAAGAGAAATCTAACATAAGATGAAGGAAAAGAAAACCATGAGAACAGTTTTTGGAATATTTAATTATCATTTAATCAAGAAATTCATGAAATAATTTCATTTAAATAACATGACAAACAGAATAAAAGATTCTGTCTAAAACATGGAAATTGTGAGGCTTTTCTTCCATTTTTGATGAAAGATTTGAGATTATTCTTCATAAAGTTCGGGAATTTAATGACATCAGATGAACTTTTTACCAAATTATATTCCTTATGAGGCTCAAATTGTATGGACACCGACGAGTAAAAAAAAAAAAAATTTCAATAACAGTGGAGGAGTTCATTGACATAAGCATCAATAAACTTATCACCCAATCTCAAAAATGCTTAGACAACTACAGAGACACTACTTTAATGAATTGAAAGATTGTTTCTTTGTATACAATTCTTACTTTAAAAATGACCCTTGGACTTAGTATAAACTTAGGTACATGTAAAAGTCTTTAATAGGAATAAAAGTATTTTTAACTAAGCTTTGAATTGATTACTTAAGTTTAATGATAAGGAAGCAGACTTAAGGGAGGAGAGAAATGTCACACCTTTCTTTAACTATTATTATTGTTGTTCTTTTATTGCATAACGTTGTTGTTGTTGTTTTTGTTGAGTTTGTGCATTTTGAAGGATACACAAACACTTCAAGGTCACAAACTAAAAAGTTTGATGATGACGTTTCAAATTAGCAACATAAGGAAAATTGCATTGAAACTCAAAAACCATTGAAGAAAGATTCCAAAATGAAATTTTTTACTTGTCAGGAATTATGTATAGAAGGTTATTAAATGATTGAAGGGAAATATTAATATGTAAATATAAGTTTTTAATCTAAGAAAGCTTGAAATAAAAGAAAATTTTAAATGGTAAAAACCTGATAACTTTATGCAATAATAGATCAATAGTTTCCCATGTTACCTCCTTGTTTTAATGTAATCATTATCCTATCTTTCGCTTGCCCTTTCAATTCTTTTCTAAGTTAGCTTATTAATAAGTTTAGTAGTGACTTTATTGATAAAATTCCAAAAAATTTTGTGTATATTTTCCAAAGTTGTATCATATTCTTATTGGTGTCTCATTTTGTTATCAGTTGGCCAAAAATCATTATTGCAACCAGTTATTTGTCCTTCTTATGAAGGTCAATGGCTGCTCCACCCAACTAGTAAAGTTTCCTTGCCAAATAAAAAACTCATTTACAGGCAAATAGTAGCCCCAACTTGAATCTATAAGCCATACAAATTTGAGGCTTTGCAGCTATATATGTCTAACTTAAAGAAAGTACAGGTTTGCCAAGGCAAGGTTCTATGACGACACACGAGGGTCCCCTGGTTTGTGCGGAAAACTACCTTACATAGAGATCTGAAGATGCTCTTTAGCTCTTGATGAATTCAATTTACTCAGTAGCTTCTTCTCCAAATATACTGACAGCAGCGACACGGAGCAGACTAAAAAAATGCTGCAACCCAATGATCTTCGCCAGGGAGTAGTTAAATCAGTGCCAACGTTGATGTAAATATTATAGATCCCAACATTGTTTAAGGCAATTGCGATTAATGTCACAATAAATTGATACAAAAAAAAAAAAAAAGAATCTTATCAAAGTCAACTCGTTTTTAAAGCTGAGGTTTTAGGAAAGTGTTATCAATCTTAATATTCAAAATTCTGTCCACAATTCGGCTAAATCACTATTAATTCAGTAATGCGAAAGCAGTTCCAGGGTGAACATTTATCATATAGGGGAGATGTTTTTTAGTGGCACACCACATACCGGGAATGCGACGGCATTTTTGAACTCCAGCAAATAAATTATCATTATTATTATCCCGTTAAAGGCGGGGGGACTCCCGGCAAGAGTTCCGGGGTAGACGATCCCGCCTTCCCCGAGTCGTTGCCCATATCGGCTGCACACAGCCTACCGCACAGGGAAACATACTTATGCACGAGATGACGAAAAGGTTTTGACAAGACAACTGGGCATAAGAGATATGGATGCATTGGGCACCTACTCCGAAGTAATGCAGAAAGCGATTCCGGAGTAGGAATATTGTCCACAGGACGTGAAGAGAGGTTTAGTGGAATAATAAAAAATTAAAAATCATCCGTACCATGTTCATTTTTACCAGCCTAAAAGTATACTACAATTACATCTTAAAAGTATACTACAAAAAACAAAAAATTGTTCAACAAAAGGTTAAATTAAAGAACAATGCTTCTAAAAATGTGTATTTTTAGTATTTGTCGTTCTACACCCAAGTGAATCACACACTCGGTAAAAATTTCAAATGTCTACCTATTACAGTTAATGAGATAGAGCAGGAGACGGACGGACGGACATTGTAAGCTTAGTAATAAGGTCCCGTTAGTTCCCTATGGGTACGGAACCCTAAAAATTAAAAATGACTTATTATTATCCTATTTGAATCGAATACATTGAATGTATATGAAAAGAAAAAAATCCAATGGCAATTTTTTTGGAGTGCGATATATCCCACATCATCTACTAATAACAACATACTTTTTCTCCCATTTTAAATATATAAAAAAATATTTTCTCCAAAAATTACAAAAGTCCAAAGTGTAAAATGAATCAAACAAATTAAATCAAAGTCTAAACACTAAACTCTGAATGAATGATTCAACGATAGTGTGATTGAAGAATTAATATTTCCAACCAACCAAAAAAAAAAAAATCTATTATAATTGCAAATTCAATATATCCGGTTAGGTTTATCTAACATAGTGCAAAACAATTTAAGGTTCACATCAAAACGATAGACGACAGAGACTTTGAATGCTTGAAAAAAAACACACTCTCATCATCATCTCACACATATTTTTATTGTATTTTTTTCTGATAAGATTTCAAAAAGTTTTTACACCTTTGGCGACAAAAAAAAAATTAAGTTGACGACTACAACGACGATGATACTCGTAAATCGAACCACTATAGCCGCCATGTGTTTGATTTGTCAAGATTATTTTTATGTTATGTATGATGAGTCATCTTAGATTTGCAATTGGATAGATTTTTGTTGAAATTTTTAATATTTGGAAACTCAATACGAGAAATACATATCATTATTAAATATACTTTTCAATTGAGAAATATTGAGTTTCAGTTGTTTGAGCTTAAAAATATCTATTGAAAATATTCAAATGTAAAAAGCTTTTGGAACGCCCACTAAATGATTAATGATATGTGGTTATGAGGTATGAGTCATCATGCGATGTGGAGTTTGTCTTTATCATTTAAGTTTAACTGAATTTTTGATAAAGAAGAAACAGCAACTTATACACCACCCATTTTTCTACCCCTTAACATTTATTGTCACAAGGCTCATGCGAAATATTTCAATTCTGACAACAGAAAGTTTACATGAACTCAATTTTTATGTTTTCTTAAAGAAGAGCAAAATAAACATAATACAACAATAACAAAATGATACATTGTAGAAGTAAAAGCAGTGACGGAATAAATAACTCTTCGTTGGGTTGGGGCGTCAATAATAAATAAAAAAAAAACAATTAGATTAAAGAGTTTACTGAATGGAGAAAAAAACACAATCAAGGATACTTTTCTTCTCATAATTGTGTGGTTATAATTGATGTGGCATCCCAATGGATCTTTTATGGCATAAGTCAGCTGATAATAACAGCTAACACATATCTCTATCTATCTAAACTGTGTCTTTCGATTCTTTACCTTGTCTTTAGGCTTGTTGATTTAACGATTAGATTGAGATCTGAAATACTTCCTGGACCAAAGTGATTGGAAAGGAGTATTTTGATTGATTAACTATATCAATCAATACAATGTAACAGACTATCACCTATTGTCAAATTTCCTAAGCAAAAACCGAATGAACAACAACAAAATTGTGAATGAAACTGTCAATTATTGTGTAAATAACAGGTCCAGAATCTCTGATCATATTTTAGCATCTTTAGTGATTTGATTATAAAGAACTTTTTTTTTTTTTTTTGAAGATTTGGAGGCCCCATATAACGCCCCCTTTATCACACCTTAGTCCTCTACTGTCTAAAAGAGATAATGACAAAGAAAAAAATAGAGGGTAAATGGTTGGGAAAGGGTGATAGCACAAGTAACAAAGAAAGAAATCTACATATCGAGATGACAACTTCGTGACCCTAAGTAACAACAAACAAGAATATAAACAGTTAAATGCATGCAAAAGCAAGCACACAAAAGAAATTAGTGAAAAAAAAGAGTTAAAGACAAAGGGGGAACTTAAGATAAAAGCTCAAACTGATGGAAGTGATGTACTTATGTAAATCTGTGTGTGTGTGTGTTGATTAGAGTGTTGGAGGTCAGCAATATATTAACAACAATAATAATAAAATAATAACAACAATACATAAGAATATATATCAGCTGAACAAATTTAAGGCGTAAAAAAAATTTAGAGTAAACTGAGCAACAACAAATGAATGAAGAATAGAGCAGAAAAGAAAAGAAGAGAGAGAAATGGAGAAGTAGTTGTAAATGTACACAAAAGCACGATTTTATTTATCAATGTATTATTGCAATTTAAAGAATTTTAAAGTTTATATAAAATAAATTAAATTAAGCAAACCACAAAAATATGTATTTTTAAAGAGTTTATCATCATTTGCGGAATATTTTAAGCATGACTCAAATTTAATTACACGAAACAAATCATCACTAAAGCCCACTGTGCCCGTTTTGATGTGAACTTTAATGACCGACAGCGGCAGCAACGGAAACATGTAAATTTCGCAGAACCGAATAAAGCAAAAGCAGCACAACAAAAGGAAAAGAAAGACATCGTCGGAGTATGTAAAAATTGGCCAAATGAAAGGCCACCAAAACCAAAACAAAATCACCTACTTTATTTATGTGGGTTGTAATAATAAAGTAGTCGACAGAGCACCATGAATAAGAGGAGAAGAATGTAAAAAAAAAAGAGAGCACAAGCACCTGAAAACCATGGAAGTATGCAAAGCATAATAAATATACAAACAACAACAACAACAATAGAAGAAGTTGTACTAAAAAGAAATTGTGAAAATTCAATAGAAACAGTTCAAACACAAAATAAGAATAATTTTTGTTCTTATTTTTCTAGCAACTCAACTTTTTCTTCCTTCTTTACAATTTTTATTAGCTAAACTAAACTAAACAGAAATCTAATCAAGTAAATCTATTGATAGTGAGATATAAAAAGGAGAGAGTGAGAAAGAGAGAGTGTGTATGTTAATAAATTAATGAGAATATTATGCTCAAAGAAAGATGGGACTCATAGAAAAGGCAGAGGCAAAAATCAGCTGCAGCAGCGGCTTTGATAAATGACAAATGCTGGTGGTTGTTGCCGCCTCTTGGTCGTGGGAAAGGGAACAACCGACCAAAAGGTGGTGGGGGCAGAAACAACAACAACAACAACAACAGCAATAACAAATATTAAAAGGCAAAGAAGTAGTAAAGAAATAAAATAATGAAAATCTATTACGATTTTATGCAACGTGTCAGTCAGTCAGTCATGCTGATTATTGACAAATAATTTTAGAATCACAACTAATGATTTTCTTGTTGATGATGTATAGGAATTTCTTCTTTATTTAGCTGAGAAGATAAATCTTTCCCCAATTGATAAGCCTTTTTCATGAATCAATGCCCCGTGCACATTAGTATTTCTGTTGTTGTTTCTGAAATCAGACAATTGGATTTAATTATCATTCTGGCGCTCGCTTATATTTTTGTTAATTTTTTCACTGCGTCATCCGCCTTCGACGACGACGACTCACTCGGTCACATAGTACATAGTTTGCGACGTTGACCCTGCGCTGCTGCTACTGCCGACGCTGAGCTGCCTCCAACGCCGGAGGAGTAAAAAAAAAAAAGTAACTAATAACAATGATTTTTGTTTTTATGGATTGTAATTAGGAGAGAAATCTCAAGATTAATTATGCACAAAAACACACTCAAACAAATTAGTAAATAAGATTGTTTTTTTTGGTTTTAAATTTAAATAAAAATAATATTTGTAATTACCTTTGAACAAATAATCATATTCATCTTCTCTTGCTCCCATTTTCACACTGTGTTGTTGGTTGTTGTGGTTGTTTTCTTTTACTTTTCTTTTCAATTCCTTCCTTCTTCCCCACTTGTTTTTATACTCTTATTTTTCCTTTTGTAGATTGAGTTTTAGTTTTCCTGCAACTATTTTTTTTTTGTGTTGAGAAAAATAAAATACACGAACACACACACACACACACACGCAAAGCACACGCACAATGAGAGAGTAGTGTAGTAGTAGGAGCAGCAGCAGCCGCGTTGTTATATGTGTATAAAAAAGAAAGAAGAAAAAAATAATAAATTAGAGAAAAATTGACGGGCGGTAACTTTTTTTTTTTTTATTATAATATTCTTCTTGAGGCCGCTGCTGCGCTGCTTTTATTTGTCTTCGTCGTCACCGTCGTCGTCGTCACTTCTGTAGTATGTAGTTGCCGTTCGTAGTTTCTTCTTTCCTTTGTCAGAATGTCTCGTTGTCAAAATTTCTGTTTCTTTTCTTGTTTTGCAATACAATTTCAATTGATTTAAAACTATAAACACATGAAAGCTGAATTTATGCACAATTTTTGTACAGTTTTAAATAATTAACACAATTAGTTTTTAGTTATTTTAATTACGTTTCAATTATGAATTCCACTATGATTCCACTACTATGTGTGTGCAGCAAAAATTTTCGCTGCAGTGTTGTGAAGTATACAAATGGCTGACTGACTTCATGAACGATAGCAGCAATCAGTGTTATCGATGTGTAAGCTCTTCGATTATTTGACAAATGCAGTGAATGTCATATCTTTGTTGTGTAAGTGTAAGTGAGATGGCAACATGTGAATGGTAAACTTTGGAACTTTCGATTCGAACGAATATGAAAGCTTGTTATAATGAGCGTTATTTTTTGAATTTGTTCGATTTATGCAAAAATACTTTTATTTATTACAAAAATATTAATAAAAATATACATATATATAAAAGTAAGTAAATAATTTCAGTTAATACTCGAGATTAGCAAGCAACATAAAATTTTGCTCACTCAAAAATGCTAAATTAACAATACAATTCACAAAAATTTGTTCTTTTAACAACTATAAAATAAGTATATAAAAAATATATAATATATGATATTCAAATACGTGCACGTTGTAATGCAAAGGCAGGATATGTGAGCAAAATTCCACCCAGAATATAAGTCAGCTTTGAGCCAATGGACCAAAATGCTAAACAAAATATATATATAATAAATTTAAATAAATTTCAAATAATATTAAAAGAACTTACCAATGGAACCCACAACTGGACCCAGAGCACGTGCCAGTGCCCCTAATGAACGGAATATCCCTAAAACAGATCCTTTTTGATCATCATTGCCATATTTTGATACCAACGTCGTCAAGCAAGTGACAGCAAAAGCTGTGGCTGTAATGGAAAATAATATTAGGATATAGGATTTTCAATGGAGTTTATAATAAAAACATACATATAGCAAATAAGGACATGCCAGCATATAGTAAACCACTACTTTGAGCTAAACCAACCAGCACAAATGCAGGCACAATTAAATATAAACTAAAGATAGCATAACATTTGATTTTAGCCTCTGGCAGGCGACGCACTACAGACCCTTGAAGCAGAGTCATTATGACACCTAGAATTAATGAGAAAAAACTCTATTTCAATTTTTTTTTTTATATAAAAATAAACACAACTAACCCGTGGTAAGAAACATCTTCGCTTGATCCATAGATGTATAACCAAATTTATGATACATGAGAAAAGTTACTGTGAACTCCAAACCGGAATATAGGAAAAGATATAAAAAGTAAATCATTCCAATAGTACGCAAGGCTTCAGTGTCCTTCTTGGGCACATTTTTGATAGCAGAGAATCTGAAACAATCGAAAAAGAAAATATATTTTTAGAACAAATGGCAAAATCCAAGTCCAAGTGCCTGACATGCTTATCAATTGTTTTGGTTTTAGTTTCATATTATCTAGAAAAATGTTGAGCTTTTGAAGGAAGTACAAATTAAAGATTAATTACAGCAACTTGTCACACACTACAATATGTTTGCATTAGCATTGTCAATGATAAGCGATACATGTTATGCCACTGAACACAAACGTGAGCAAATACAGTAGAATAAAAAATTGTGAGTCAAACAAGTAAGAATTCTTAAATTAATATTGAAAAAAAAAAAAAAAAATGCCATAATGAATATTTGAATCAGCACAAAAATGAAGCAATGAATCTAAGTAAGCAACATCATAGTCACGTGGCGGCGCCAAGCTAATTAAATCCAAACCAGTTGGCCAACTAACCTGAATATCGATGAGACATTGAGCAACTGCATAGCATATGACATGGCTGACGAGATTTCGCGAACTCGTTTCTCCTAAAGAAAAAAAAAGGGAATTTGTAATTTATTTTAGCAGAATTTATTACATATATTATTTTCACTCTCACCTTTGGCAAAGTTTCTTTAAGGCAAAATACTAAAACCATTAGATCTGCTATAGCCAAAGCAAAAGCCAACAGCGATGGCAGTACAAACCAAGCACCACCGCCTGCAGATTTATCTGAGAATATTGCAAAAACGGCACCAATCATTGGACCCACAATGAAACCCAATGAAAAGGCTACTCCAACCAAAGCCATGCCACGGCCACGGGTTCGAACACTAGAAACATCTGTGATAACAGACATGGACAGTGAAATGTTGCCTTTGCTGATGCCACCAACGAAACGCGCCAACACAAACAAAGCAAAATTTTGTGAAAATGCCCAAATTAAATACGAAAGAGCAATACCAGACTGGAAACGCAAACATATAAATTTAAATTTAATTCACTTTTCGATATATGTACGATTATGTATTGTAAAACCGACTTACCGCACAAACCAATAACACAGGTTTGCGTCCATAATAATCCGACAAACCACCAACAATGGGACTTGCAACAAATTGTAAAAAACTAAACATGGAACCAAGGAAACCACCAAATAAAACTGAGATATAGCGCTCTGGTGCTCCAAGAAGCTCTTGGAACCAACGTACACGCGACGTCAGTATGGCATACAAACCGGAACTATCATTCAAGCGATAATATTCGAGTAGGGAAGGCAAAAGTGGTAAAATAATTGTAAATGCCAATAAATCGAAGAGTAATGAGATGAAAATAACATAAATCATGGGATCACTTTTCTCTTTTGATTCAAGATTTGATGGATTTTCCACTTTTGTTTTAGTTATTGTTGTTGTTTCTTCATTTGTATCCATTGTTTGTGCTTCTTCATGGTTGTTGTTGCTGTTGTTATTATTATTTGTTTTCATTTTTTTTATTTCGGACATATTTCTTTTTATTGTATTAAAGACGCTTTTTTGCGTCTGAAAAATATATGTATAATTTATTTATTTCAATTATTACAAAACTCCACGCAAGCAAAGACTTAACTAAAAGAACCTTCAAAATCTTCTTAACAAGCGAATTACCAAAGTGAAAGTGCGGCGGATGTTTAAAAAAAAAATATTTAGCTTGTGGAGCCAACAACAACAAAAACAGCTTCCATTGCTTTTATTTATTGTAAGTGGGTGTGTGAGTGATTCAAAACAAAAACAGCTGATTGGATGATGTCAGCTGTGCATTGTGAATGGCAAATTCTCTGATTCTTCTTCTTCTTCTGCTCAAAATCCCAAAGTGAGAACTTTTGAATATAAAACAATTAAAAATTGAATAAATTCATTAAAAAATGTCCAAAGTAACTGTACAGGATATTGAAGCAGTTGATGACTACTGGGGTCCAACATTTCGTTCAATTTTAGAAGGTAAAATGCATTAAATATTAAATCAAAATCCACCCCCTCATTTATTTATTAATTACTTACTACGACAATAGGTGACAATACAAAAGTTATCACAGAACAATTGGATCAACGTATACGTAGCCATGATAAGGATATTGAACGTATTTGTAATTTGTATTATCAAGGATTTATAGATTCCATACAAGAATTACTGCAAGTGCGTACGCAAGCAAAACAACTGCATGATGAAGTACATTCACTGGATAATTCATTACAACAAATTAGTGCTTCACTCATACAACAAGGCAATGAATTGGTGCGTGCACGGCAAATCGAATCGAATTTGGCCAGTGCCATTGAAGCTTTGAAATCATGTTTACCTGCCTTGGAATGTTATACAAAATTCACACAACAGGCTACCAATAAACAATACTATCAATCATTGCGTACTCTGGAAACTTTGGAAACAGAACATTTAGCACGTCTGAAAAACTATCGTTTTGCCACACAAATGCGTCAAGCTATACCCGTTATAAAGGAGAATATACGTCGATCAGCGGAATCAGATTTTCGTGAATTTCTTGAAAATATACGTAAATTTTCACCACGTATTGGTGAAGTGGCCATTACGCATACTAAACAATTGCAAAAACGTGATATAAATGCAATAATACAAGAATTCAAATTGTCACAACAACAAACCAATGGCGATGATGATGGTAATAATGTTAGTGCCCAAGATCTAATTGATTTCTCGCCCATCTATCGTTGTCTACACATTTATATGGTTCTGGGTCAACGTGAAT
This sequence comes from Amiota mariae, assembly GCA_035041805.1. Lineage (NCBI taxonomy): Eukaryota > Metazoa > Arthropoda > Insecta > Diptera > Drosophilidae > Amiota > Amiota mariae. The sequence goes on along the minus strand of JAWNKV010000170.1, from coordinate 4,204,773 downwards.
ATTTTGAAAAAGATTATCGTCAACAGAGAAGAGATCAAGCTAAACTTGTGTTGCAACCACCACCCAATATGCATGATAATCTGGAAGCTTATAAAACATATATTTGTGCAATTGTGGGTTTCTTTGTGGTCGAAGATCATGTCAAGAATACAGCAGGCGATGTAGTGACAAGTAGTTATCTAGAAGATTTATGGTCAACATCATTGACAAAGTTTGTCAATGAGATCAGTATGAGTTCATCATCATGTACAGATCCTAATATATTGTTACGCATAAAGAACTTAATAATGCTTTCGATTAATACATTCAAATGTTATGGTTATACAGTGAATATATTATGGGAATTATTACACAACATGCGTGATCATTATAATGAGGTAAGTCATCTTAAAGAAAGTGTAATAAATTACAGTCTTCTAACATTATCATTATTAGGTTCTTCTACAACGTTGGGTTCATGTTTTTCGTGACATTCTCGACAAGGAACAATTTTTGCCTATGATTGTTGAAAATCAAGAAGAATATGAATCTATTATCGAACGCTTTCCATTCCATTCCGAACAATTGGAAAATGCCCCATTCCCCAAGAAGTTTCCTTTCTCACGAATGGTGCCCGAAGTCTATCATCAGGCCAAAGAGTTTATGTATGCATGCATGAAATTTGCCGAAGAATTGACACTGTCACCCAATGAAGTAGCTGCCATGGTGCGTAAGGCAGCCAATCTATTGCTTACCCGAAGTTTTAGTGGTTGTTTATCGGTTGTCTTTCGTAATCCCAGTATTACGCTTATACAACTTATACAAATCATCATTGATACTCAATATTTAGAGAAAGCTGGTCCATTTTTGGATGAATTCGTTTGTCATATGACTAATACTGAGACCAATATATCACAGACACCATCAGCCATGTTTCATGTTGCTCGTCAGGATGCTGAAAAACAAGTTGCTGTACGAATTTGTTCTAAGATTGATGAATTCTTTGAACTTTCTGAATATGATTGGCTCTTGGTTGAACCACCGGGCATTGCTTCTGCTTATATCACCGATATGATTTCATATTTGAAAAGTACTTTTGATAATTTTGCTTTTAAACTACCAAACATTGCCCAAGCTGCCTGTCGTCGTACTTGTGAGCATATAGCAGAGAAAATCTATTCCATACTTTATGAAGAAGAAGTTAAACAAATTTCAACGGGTGCCTTGACCCAAATTAATTTGGATTTGTTACAATGTGAATTCTTTGCCGCCTCTGAACCGGTACCGGGTCTTCGAGAAGGTGAACTAACAAAGTATTTTTTGAAAAATCGTCAACTCTTGGATTTACTTATAATGGAAGAATGGAGTACATATTTACATGATTATGGTAAACAAGAGAATCGTTATCATTTGGTACATCCACAATCAATTATTGTTATATTGGAGAAAATTAGGGAAGCAGATAAGAAACCAATGTTTTCGGTATTACGTAAAAATGATAAAAAGAAATTGCTGGAAACTGTTCTCAAGCAATTGAAGCATCTTGCTGAAAGACAAACTTAAATTTCTATGTATTTTAGTATGTATTTTGTAATATTGTATAAAGTAATTTTAAGCTTATAAAGTTGATATGATGATATTAAAAATTGGATTCAAAATCGAATATGATTGATTGATTGTTTTTCTGAGTGATTTTGAATAGTTTCAAATTGAAAGATGAAAACATTGAGCTATCATAAACAGATTTAATTTGCTTAAATAAGGTTAATAATATTATATTATGACATCTACATATGTTCAGTTAATGGAGCACAGTTAAGAAATTTTTGTCCAACAATTAAATATCTACATCCTTACATATTATAAAACGAAATCCCCCAACCGCGTCTGTCAGTCTGTTTTATGTGGTTTTTACCGATGGACAGAGTGATTCATTACGAAGGTTATATATAAGATTATAAGTTTGTCATGAAGTTTGTAACACACAAAAGGAGACATCGGAGACCCTATAAAGTACATATATTCTTGATCAGCGCGACTAGACGAGTTTATCTAGCCATTTCCGTCTCTCTGCCTGTCCTTCTGTCCGTCTGTATGTATGCAAAGTAGTCCCTCAGTTTATGAGCTAGAGAGCTGACATTTTGCGCTTTCATTTTACGATAAGCAGTACATTTGTTGGAATCAGCAATCAGGTATCTGTGTGTCTTCTATTGATTAGTCTAATTGACATATCTTCGTTGTAACTAGACCAGGTAGCTCGTGCCACTCTGCAAGATACAAGATCTTTCCATTTTCTGTTAGCCTGCTGAAGGAAATGAAGGAAGTTGTTCCTCTTGACGACCGCTAGGAGAATCGAGACCTGTTCCGCTAACGATTTATCAAGAGATGCACCAGCGCGAGCAAGTTCGTCAACTTTCTCATTTTTCTTAACCCATAAGAGAATGATATCCGCTCTACGACTTAGCTTGCTTATCGCCGACCTACATTCCTTTGAGTGAGAAGATACCTTCCAGTACGTTATTTCCTGCCACCCGACATGCCCCTCTAATAGCCAGGACCTCTGCTTCAATGACCGTGGCCTCGTAAGATAAGCGAAAGGATTGGTCTAAGTTTATTTGTGCTGAGTACAGTCCTGCAGCTTCACCACATTACATTTTTTACCCGGCCGTAAAGATTGGAATGTCAATCTTTTTTTCTTTCCACTTCATCTTGGTAGAAAGTTTTACATTGAAGTTGTTCTCAAAGTTGTTTTCTTGAACATAGGATTTCTGACCACTCCTAGTATCTTACTATGTCCATAGTATCGTTCTGACCAGCAACCGGATTCTTTTAGTCTTACCGTGCTGTTGCAGATAATGTTTTTCATGTGGAGATCAATGGGAAGAAGATATATCAGTACGTTCAGAAAATAATTTTCTCAAAATGATTTTAATTTTAAATTTGTTTAAACTAACTAACCACTTCTTTAACATATAAAACTTTAATCATATAGAAGATTTTATCGTTGTTTATTGTTTCTTTTTTTATTTAGGCTAACATAATTTCACCTAGTATTACAAATATTTTATTTTATCGTTTTTATAAAAGACAAATTGCAAATTCTTTCGTATTTACGAAATTTTCAATCTTTTTTGTTTTTATGATTTCTAGTATTTTTTCAATTTTTTTTTTTTTTGATTATTTACAAAGTTTCTTGCCCCACTAAATGGTTCAAAATCATTCTTTGTTTGTTGTATATTTTTAAAAAGCCAAATTCTAATTATTATTGTTTAATTATAAATGATTTAAATACCCAATGTGTGTTGCTTGTTATTATTATGTATTTTGCTTACTAAAAATTGTGTACTAAACTCAATGAGTACATTATCATAATTGTCGTCATTATCATTATCATCATCATAATCACCAACTTGAGTGTTTAGCAATCAATCAATCAATCGAACTAATAAAATTCAATCATCAATTGATTGATCATACAACAACCATTAAAATTTGTATGTGTATGTGTGTGTGTGTGTGTGTATTGAATGGGTGTGTGTGTGTGTATATATATGTGTGTGTAATCATCAAACAACAAAAACAAAAAACTAGTTTCTATGTTACGTATACAATATATTCTGGTTGTCAACTTTTTGCCTCCAAATGTTTTGGTGCATCTGCATAAGTGAATTTCAAACGAAATGCTTCAGCGAGTAGCACATTAATTTGACGGTCAGACCAATTGTGAGTGGGCAGATTTTGTAGCAATAACATAAGGCCCTGTGAATAGATATAGATTATTATTATTTAAGTTGAAATTCCATTTAGCAGTGAGAGAGAAAAGTTTACTTGAAAATCATGCTGCTGCATGAGTTGTTCCTTCCAATGTAATAGAAAAGCAGCACATACATATAAATGAAACAAAGCAAAGCCATCGGACTCAGCGAGATACGTATCCCATAGACGTATGGTGCAATGTAATGGAAGTTCACGGGTTAATAGATTATTCATCCAACGAAATGAAAATTGCAAATAATCAACACCATGTGTTTGTAGATGACGATGTAGATTACCTAAACAGCAAATAAAAATAATAAGATAATCAATTACATTCATCAAATTAAACTTAAACACAACAAAAACTCACCATCAATGCGTTGTATTAAATCTTTTAATTGATTAACCTTTTCTTGTATGCCCAATTGAGCAAATATATAATTATCTTGTATACAATCTAAGAATTTTGATAAACACCAAAATGAATCTGCTTCAATGGCATTACGTGTCTCCTCAGGAAGTGAACCTATGTCAAGCTTTTCCAAATCTGTTTCCGGAGCAAGGACTTCTTGGAGAAAAACAATAAAAAATGGCGTTACCAAGTCATTAATGCCTTGAACATAACCCGAGGCAGGATGACGTATGGCCCAAATGAATAGAATGCGTTCAAACATTTCTTGAACTAATCGTTGTTGGAAGAGTGCAATTTGTGGATTCATGCGTGGCACATCGATATGTATCTGCATTTAAAAAAAAAGTATATATTTTTTTAATAAATATATTTAATTTGAAAAAATATCATAGATTTTTACCTGTCTGTATGTATCCTGTTGCGTTTCATCTTGACTATCCACTTTAAAGTAATTATGTCTTAGATCTTGATACCCTTGACGTTTACTTTCTAAAACAGCATTACGTCTTTCACCTGAAGGTGGTAAATATTTTGATAATAAACGCCAACTAACTGCTCGCATCTGCATAGAAAATGGAAATTTAATTCATATATTTATTTAATAAATCAAAAGATTATATTACCTTTCTTGGCACTCCCGACCAACTGAGTTTCTTTAGAGCAACCAAATCCAATAGTGGTGAGTCAAGTAATGTCTGGAATTTTTCAATTTTTGTCTCATATTCACTATCCTGTGAGTTTGAGCTGAATTTTTGCAATTGCGGCCTCCCTGGATAAGCATGCAAGCTACGTAATCTGGGTCTACTATACAAAAAATATATAAATTAATAACAATAAATTAAAGCTATAAAATTGACTTAACAATAAAACCTGTTAAAATTATTCTGACATCATGAAAAGTATTTTAATGTTGTTATTTTATTATTATTATATTTATTTTTTTTTTCTCTCTAAGCAAAACAAATTGTTTCCATCATGATATTTAAAATTCTTGTTTAAACAGTTGTTTCATTTAAGCAAAATAAAAATAAATTAAAAAAATATAAACAAAAATATATCTGTAATTTCATTCAATTCATATTCCATTTCTTACCTATTCTCATTGCTATCAACAAGTTTTTGTTCATTTCTTTGATTCTGTTCCTTGTTGTCAGCTTGTTTGGCCTTTTGATCTTCTGTAGCATTTGGATTTGGCTCTGCCAAACTGCTGCTACTACTGCTGACGCCGCCGTCTATGCCGCTTCCACTATGATTCATTTGGGTTGTGGCATTAGACTGATGATGATGATGATGCTGATGATGATGATGATAATGATTACCACTAGTACGTGAATGTGTTTCAATCACATTTAATGCAACAGTTTGTGACACTTGGCGGGAAATGCGCGCATCTAAAAAAAAAACAAAAACAACATTAAAATATACTTTTAGGAATTTCATTCATATTCTAAATACAGTAATCAAAGTTCTAATTTGTAATAGAAAGAGTAATCATAATATGTAATTTGTTTATAATTATTGCAACTCAAGCGTGACACAGGTTGACTAACAAACTAACTAACGAAATACTTACCCCCGCTACCATCTGCATTACTGCTTATTATACAGAATTCATCATCACCCGTGTCCCAAGCATCGCTTACCGATTGCTGGTAATCACGAAACGTTGATACCATAATTTTATTACCTCCGTTGTTGCTGCTGCCGTTGTCAACACCGTCAACTCCAACTCCACCGCCGCCACCAGCACCAACACAATTACTTAAACTGCCGTTTGAGCCACCTCGTAAATTTATTAAATCTCTCTTAGGACTTGGCCTTCCAGGCACTAAACGTCCACTATTCTTCCAAAATGAATTTGCTGTTGTTGCTGCTGCTGCTGCTGGCACCACAGTTGCTACTGGTGTGTCTTGTTGTTGTTGATGATGTTGATAATTCTGTTGATGTTCTTGTTGTTGTTGTTGTGATTGAGATTGTTGCGTTTGTGTTATTGTATTAGCTGACTTTACATTATTTTCCATAGTATGTGGCGATGGATAATTAAATTTTCACTGTTGATTATCACACGTTATCAAAATCTTTTTGTTGGCCTTCTGCCAATTATATTAAATAACATTTATTAAATATTTAATGCAATTACATATTGTTATTATTATTCGCTTTAAGTTTGCTTAATTCTTGTTGTTGCGGCTTAATTTTCATAAAATCTCAATAAATAAATTTCGCTAAAAGAAGAAGCAGCAGCCAGCAGCATTCAGTAACAAATGACATTCAAAATGAATGAAAGGGGTGGCCCAAAATAGGGTGCAGCCATCGATAACTTTTTAAATAATTAATCATTAAAATTTTTAATTATTAAACAAAATTTAGTTTACTAAATTCCAAAAAAAAATATATATTAAATTATTGAACTCTTAACGGATATTATGTATTTTCGTATGCAAATCAAGTGATTTTCATTTTCTTTAGCGGCCTAGACACGATACAACAGCTGTAATACAATTTTATCATAGTGTTAGTGAAATGTGTACATGAGCGTCTCATATACGCTTGCTTGTACAATGAGAGAGTTTAATAATGTTCTCTTTGGCCATGCATAGTTGTCTGATTTACGCCTCCATAAGGTTAGTATGTATGAAAGAGAGAAAGATAGACAGGTGTTCACTTTTATCAAATATTCGAAACGAGCAAAAGTGTGCTAATGAAGTATTTGTTTATAAAGTGACATCATTGACATTGTCGTCTGCACACTTCAAAAGATAAGAAGAAATGGAAGTTTTACAACTTCGTTGCATGCTTTGTATACTGTATCACACACACATACATAAATGTTGCATTACAGCAACTGTATCGTGTCTAGGCTGCTTTTGTATGAGCATGTGATTAGAAAATAATGAGTACATGTGAATTGCATTAAGTTTACCGAATGTGAATTGCAAATACTTTACCCCATGAGAATGACAAATAGAAGAAGAGCAACAGTCAAAGCGCGGCGTAATTGTTAGTGTAATTTACCTGCTGCTGATAAGGGCGCACAGACAACATAAATTTCATAAAATTTATAATTAAATTCAGTTTTTTTTTTTTTATAAAAATATGTGCTGTGCATGCTGATTTATAATTAAAACCTTAATAAGCTTAACAACAAAATGCAAAGGCAAGAGGAAATCATAACACGTTTGAAGAAGATCTTTGATATTTTCCTTCGCGAGAATTTCGCCACAACAAACAATGTTTACTTCGAAAAGCTTTTGACGCATTTACAAGCGAAGGGTAAGTAGTAGAGTGATGGTATTGAAGTAATCTACTGGTCTAAAGAAAATGATTCCGAAATCTGATAAATAAATAAATAAATTCTTATAGAAAATGAGTTTATTGTGCAAGAGCCTTTGTCGCGAGACTGGATTGATAGTTGCTTAACTCTAATCACGGAGGACATCAATCGTGTACATCCAAAAGTGATATCATTTATGTTGAATTTTTGTAGTTATCTAGTATCAAATGAATGGGCAATACCGAAATTAAAAGAGCGCAATATCATATTCAGGCAAGTAAAGCATAAAATCTATCAGATTATGATTTGTAGTATAATAAAAAAAACCACTTGTGTTTTTTATTTCAGAACTATACAATTAATGAAGACGCATAGCCAAGAGTTTACACCATCTATAAAACTGGGCTTTGTACGTCTAATGGCCACTGTTAGTCAATATAGTATGGGCATGTTTTATATACGTCAAGATGGTGCTTGGTCTCTACTCATTGAATACTCGAACAATGAACACACTCTGTATGTAGTAAGAGAGTCAAGACAATTGCTATATCAATTACTCTATAAATACTCAACCAAAATGAAAGATGATGCCATTGTTTTGGAGATTTTAAAAGAGATTCTCAAGCCCATTCATGAGAATATATTCAATTTGGATGATGAACACATAACCATAAGAGTTGATGATACCGAACTACAGCATAAATTAGCATCAACTTTGGATTTGTTATCGTATATATTGCAGCAAACTCTTGAGTCGGAGGAGAAAACAAATCTTACTCATTTACTGAAAGAACATCATAACATTCATATAACCATGTACAAACTAAAGGAAATGACACAACATTCATTTTTTCGTATAAAAATATTGGAGACATTGACAAGTTTCAATTATGCCACATTGGTATATGAAAAACTATTCAATCCGGAGACTAGTGGAGATGCAGATAACTTTAATGAATTCGGTTTGAATTTTTTCAATATGATGAAATGTTGTGTGGAACGTTGCGATGGCATTGCTTTCATAAAACTAGCTGAACTTCATCATGTTCTATGGAAGAAATTGGGTAAACGTGCCCCCAAAGAGATTGTCATTGAAAATCAACGAGTTCTATTTGAGAATCAATTGATTTGTTTACACATGATGTTATTGTTCTTCAGTATGAAGAATCATGATGAATTGCGTGGTGAAATCTTTGATTCTTATCTAATGAAATTATTTGATATAACTTGTGAGCAAACCCATCGAATATGCTACAGTTTACGTGATGCCTTCTGTACAACTGATGGTGTTTTAACACGTAAATATACCGCCGATTTACCGCACAAATGTATACATAGTTTACTGTCGCTGGAGAATATTTTGGAACGAGAACAAGCAGTGGTTGTGTGTCAAACCTTGTTGTATATGTTAAAGGAAATTGTCATGTTACATTCCAGTGATAATCAAGAATCCTCAGATAATAATTGTCCATTTTCTGTACGTGGTTATCTTGAGTTATATCCCAAAGGTTCGGAAACTATTCTACAAGATCCCAAAGTTCTACATGCCGTCATGGTTGGTTTACAAAAACTTATAGAACGTTTCAAAATCACATGGAAAGAATCAGTAGAAACAATTGGTCTAGTTAATTGTGTAGCATTTCTATTGGAAAAAAGTAATCTAGATACTCGGGTGAGGCAATTGAATGTATAATGATTTAACACTATTATTATATTTACTTACATTTATTTTCAGAGTACCGTACAAGCTTTGAAGCTTGTACAACTTGCCATTGAGCATTTCCTATCACCAAATATGGCTTTGCTAGTCGACAGTCTTGAGGGTTCAGGCTTATTGTGTGTGGGTCCAATTATTGCCAAACGTTTGCATGACACACATTGGGAAGTGCGTGATACTGCGCTGGAGCTAGCCACATCTATTGCTGATATATCACGTTTAAGTGAGTATGGTAAAAATACACATATGTGAATATAGAAAAAATGACAGCAGTTTCTGATTCCACTCATGTCAAATTATAGCAATCGGTAACCGCTATCAATTAAAAATAATAGCAATTGTTGTTGTTGTTGTACTTGTGCTATTATGGGTTTCTACTGTAAGGATATTGACATCGCACTGCGAAAGCTGACAAATTTAGTTTGCATACTCATCATGTAAAGCAAATAATTTGAAAAATCTTTAATTTAGATATGTCTAAGGGAAGGAGGTGACTTTGTATCTTTACTATCGGTCGAACGATACTTTCTTTCACTTATCTACTTATGAAAAGAATGTGTTTGTGTGTGTTCGGTGTGATTTAACTTGTATACTGAATGCCGACAAGATCAAATGCTCCTTTTATTTCCTTTGACTAAGGTATTATTGATTCTACTTGACAATTGAACCCCGATGCTATGGGAAGCTACTCCTTGAATTTATTATTAACGCTATTTATACTCTTCACGCAGTGAATAGTATTACATATAAGAGTTTTTAACACACTGAAGGAGACATCGGAGACCCCATAAAGTATATACATACGTATATTCTTGATCAGCGGGACGAGCCTAGTTGATTTAGCCATGTCGGTTTGTATATATGCAAACTATTCTCTAAGTTTTTGAGCTAGAGAAGCTTTGCACGGAGTTGTCTTTTCACCATACACAGTACATTTGACGGAATCAGCCAAATCGGACAACTAAGGCGGGTACCTCCTATACAAACCCAGATCCAAAATTTATTTTCTTATCAGAAAAACTTTATTGTTTTTTCTACTATCACTCTAAGTGTCTCACCCATATCCACCAACTATGTAAATTTGAAGACCCTCGGACTATTAGGTGGGCTACCTCATATTTCAAGTCAATAGTATGAAAAACATGAAAGTTTTTCTAATTAAAACTTTCATTTGGATCCCGGTTTGTGGTCCGATTCGGTTGATTCCCACAAATGTATGGTAAAAAGAAAGCTCCATGCATAATTTCAGCTCTCTAGCTGAGGGAATAGTTTGCATACATACATACGGACTTTATGGGGTCTCCGATGTCTCCTTCTGTGTGTTACAAACTTCATGACAAACTTATAATATTATTCACGGTGTGAAGAGTATAAAAAGGTGCGTGAATAGTATTACAACTTACGCATAACCAAAGTTAATCTTCTTTTTACTGGCTTGACTTTATTTTACCGATTATCTCTAAGAGGGACAACTCTTCCTGACTACGTATCTTTAAATTGGATGTTGTAGGACGTCGTTCTCATAGTAAGTGCTCCTCTTCTCCTCCTACTATTTTTATAACATTCCCATTCTCGGGAACATTGTTCAAAGTTATATCCCTAGCAAATCTTTACACTTTTTATAAAAATCTAAATAATATTTTATTTTCTCTATCTTTATAGAATTCCCGGCATTCCAACGATTCTTGGTAGACTTCAAATTACCACCAATTGTCTGTGAAATGGTTAAACATGACTGTGAGCCTTACGTTCGTGCTTCTGCATTCAAATGCCTTTCGAAAATGGTCTCAATAAATATGATATGGGAAAATGATTTAAGTCAAATGGATCTTGTTGTAAGTTGTTGATGAACTTCAAACCATTTAATGGTATTGTAACATTTATCACTTGTCTTTGTAGGATCATTTGCTCTATGTACTTTATAATGAAAATGAGGACATTGTTCGAATTGAAGCCATACACACATTGTCAGTCATTTATGAGAAACGCAAAATTCCGCTCAAGTATAAAGATACATTATTCTCAACATTGAACTATTGCGTTGTCGGTGATCATCATTGGGAAGTGAAAATTAATGCTTTATGTTTTTGGAAAACCGAATTCCATCGTCAGCTGCAAAATCAAGGAATGATAGATGGTGTTTTCCCTTCAGTCACCTTTTCCAAAGAACATAAGAAAATTGTTACTCTAACAGAGCGTGAGATTAAATTGCGTATGGCCAAAGTTCTGGTGGAAGTGCAACATTATGGTTACTTTGGTATATTGCTCAAGTGTCTGAAGGATGAATATGCTACAGAAGTAACTAAACTTATTATAAATGGCATACATTTAATGTTTGAGAAGTTACAAAAGTATGGCTTAGAATCGATTATCAATGAAGTTGAAGCCTTAACAGCAAAGGATAGTATAAATGCAAATAGTAATTTCTGTACAAGTAAACCATTGACACCACCACCTTCGGTTGAATCTGTTGTTAATAATGAGCAATCCGATGATGTTATTGATGCAATACTTGAGGCTAAAGATATTCATTTATTGGAGAAAGCTTTCGAATCACAAATGGAGATCAATAATTGTTCTTCGTCGGATGATGATAAAAATCGACATATTGATGAATTCTTCTATAAACAATATGCCATAACATTACGCGAATATATTGACGCTGTACGAAAAATTGATTTAGATAAGCTTATGAATCAACAAGAAGAATGGTTGCAGTCCACAGAAAGTTTCATATCATTGTTGGATGATTTCTTGTTTGCAATAAAACGTGATGATGAGAATATGGTGTCTGATTGTTATTGAAAGTCAATCATTCAATTGTTTTTAGTATGTAATATTTTCTACAGTTAAATAAATAATAAATTCCTCTTTTTTGTAAAAATTGTTAAAATTCAAAGCACTTTTCATTTTCTGAAAGAGGGAAAAAAGGTTTTTGTAAACATTTTCTAATCTTAATAAAGTAAGAATAAATAGCTTAAAGATTAAGTCGGGAGATGCATAGAATTGCCATGATGAGCAGGACCACATCCATTAAATTTATATATACACTACTTAAGAGATATTCTATACATGTTTAAAATGTCGTTACCAGCTCCAGGCATCAAGCTAGTAACCTATACAGATGACTGAACAGTTTCTACCTCTGGTGTTAGTTTTAACAAAATTAGAGGCCTAAGAAGTAACTACTGCTACACACGCAAACAACACCTGCAATGAGGAACCTCCTGGGACAAGAAGAAGAGGACATTAAATAAAACTTCAACATCACTTTTTTCATAATCTTTTTGGACTCGTTAGAAATCTAAAATAAGAGTCGTACGTAGACTTTTGTCCGTCACTGTAAATAAACAACAATTAATCATTTGTTGAAAGACGTACGCTACAAACAAATTTTTATAGATTCACTTAATGATATTTAAATAATAAGAAAACAATTAAATTAAATTTAAATTTGAGAAATAGTGTTGCAAACGCATATAATTAGTGCTGCACATGCATTTTTCAACACTTTTTATAATAGTACTCGACTACCAATTACTTTGTTCGCCGTTTTTCGATCTCTCTCACAATCCCATCTGTTGCTCTCAACAAAAGAAATGATAAATGTTGTTGCAAAACACACATGTTGTTTTGCATGTTGTTGTTGTGTTCATTTGAGTATTCTTCTTCTGTTCTTTTTGTTGTACAACACACATGCCGCTTTTTTTCTCATATTATTGTTGAGAGCGGATCTCCATTTTACTATATATTTGTCTCACACAATTTCAGTGTCTAACAGAATTCTAACAGTTGAAGAATTTGAATAAAATGTAATGTAAAGGTATAAACTATTTGCACAAATAGTTGTTGTTGTAATTTGTATCATTGCCAACCAAACGTTTTGATTTTCGTCAAACATTTGCACAAACTCACAAACAAACAAAGCCATTTCGTGAAATTTGCGCAAATATTTTTATTGTCGATGCCTACCTATACTCGATTACTTGGTTTTTCGGTTACTCGTTTCTTCTTTTCTTTTCTCTCGTCGCATCAGGCTTTCAAAGAAACTGGATGTCTAAATGTCTTCTTACGACTGGTAGCGACACCAGTTTATAGTTATGTGGGTCTCTTTCAGGAATATACTTACGCTCTTCTTCTTCTAAATTTTTACGCTGCACAGCACTATCATATGTTGTTTATTTATGTTTATTCAATTCATAAATGTGAACTGCCTGAAATTTGAAATTTATATGTAAAATAGAAAATTTGCTGTTTTTATTTTATTAATTTTTCTGTGTGTTTTGCATTGGGTATTCACAATTAATTATTTTTTTTTGAATAATTTTATTTTCAATAATAATTCCCACCGACACAACACAGCTGATCAAAGCGCAAACAATTGACTTTATAGCACTCATTTTCACGTTATGTTCAACACCAAAATGCGTGATTTTCCAACGGTTTAGCACACTGATATACTTGGCTGAGAGTGAGCAATTTTTGAGAACGTAACAAGCCAAATTGGCATCACCTTGTTTTCTTATACCGTGGTTTCAATACAATTCAACTTTTTTCTCTTCTCTCAGTCGGCAACAACAATTCGACGGGTGCAGTTTTCATACGCAAATACGCAACGCGTTGATATTTTTGTGTGTGTTGTGTCTTCTGTTTTTCTTTGACTAATAATCATAATAATAATTTGTTTGATGTGAGAAAAATGCATTTATTCAAACGTAAAGCAAAACGCAAACAGCATACATGGCCTGTAAATATTTAAAGAATGCAAAGAAGAGTGTGTGTGCTTTTGTTTAATTGCTGTGAAATTCAATGGAAAGAAAAGAAAATTAAATGAAATGAAAAAATACATATGAATTGTGTGTGGGGTGTAACATATTAAAATAAGAAGAAGACGACGACGACAAGCAGTAGAAATAGTAAAATAGCAAGCGCAGCAATCACCGCCGCAGAAATAGCAAAAGGAGACGACAACGACATCGTCAACAAAACGAAAAGCGCAATAGAAACAACAAAAAAAAATATATATATAAAATAACAAAAAAGAAAAGCAGTTGCGGCTGGAATATAGTGACAGCAACAGCAGAAGTTGAAGAAAAATGAGTTCAAGTTGTGAAAGGTGTGTACCGTTATTACTTACTACTACTACAATGTCTCAATGGCGTCAACTATGTTCACCGAGTTGTTGTTGTTGTTGTTGGTCTTGTAGAAATGAAATGAGTCTTGACTTTTGTGGTCCGAGTATGGTGAAACAACCACACTACTAATGAATGAATGAATGACGACAGCGACGTTGGTGAAGACACTGAATTTGATTGTTTTGCCAAATTTGGTCACTTGAATGCTGCCCATAAAAATTAACACATTAGTTTATTGTTTGTTGTTGTGTTACTGAAAATGGTTTACATTGTTGTTGTTATTGTTTAGTGTGTGTGATTTTGAAGCTTTTTGAAAATAAAAATGCAAATGAAATTCTACGCATTATAATGTTGAGAGAAACAGCAGTTGCCGCTGCAATGCTGGCTGTCGAGGGCAACTTTAATAACATTTTGGCTACCGCGCCCACCCACCCTCTCTCTCTCATTTTCAAACACATTTCAAGGCAGTAGCAGCAGCACGCACCCATAGGATTTGTTTAAATATTGTGTGCTACTCACTCTTTCTCCCAACACTCAGTTACTCATCTATGTTTAAGGAACTCTCCCATAATTAAAGGCACTCTCTTGTTTGAAGTGCGTTGTTGGGTTAAATATTTTTGCATATGCTCAATTCATTTTTGTTACTCTCTCAATCTCACTCTCCTTCGTATTATTTTGCTTCCTTATATTCATTTTGTACATTCATTTTTTAGTTATGTTTTATTTTTATTTTGTTTCTTTGTTTTAAATCCTTGTTCTAGGAAATTTAATGGATTTTTTTTTTGTTTTTATACTAAAATCGATTTTCTTCTTGCAAGGAGCGGCGTCAACAACAACAACAATAATAGTAAAATGACGACAGTTATTTACTCACACACACACTCACTCACTCACTCAAACTGTTGTTTGCGCACGCAAGAGGCAAGAGAGTGGTGAGAGATGAGAGCTTAGAGTGTTTGTTGTAGCCTTCATTGAATGCAATTTTATATTTTTGTAAGGAAAAACCGGAAAATATTTCAATAGATATGAGTGCATGTGTGTGTGTGTGTGTGTGTGAGCAATTAAGGAAAAACAAAAATAAATAATCAAAAGTACATAAAAAGAATGAGGAAAACTTTAAGAAGAATATAAGAAAATGAGCAAATTTTTCAAAAAGTCATAAATATTCATAGATAAATTTGTGATTAATAAAAGATTTTTAGTTAAATTTGTCCTAACTTTCCCCCACTCCTACATCTTGGAACACTTAAAGTTCTAAAATAAAGAGAGAGAGTACCCAAAAAAAAAACAACAAATACAAGAGAAGAAGAAACTAGAAGAAGAGGAAGAAAATCCAAATGAAAATGTAAAAAAGAATGAATGAATGAATGAAGAATGAAACATTGAATGAAATTTGTATTCACATGACTACTTTGTATTTATTTATGTAGATGTATATGTTTGTGTGTGTATGACTGTTTATATGTGTGTGTATAAATTTATGTGTATGTTTATGTAGGGCGTTCGATTTTGGTTTTATTTTCATTTTTTAGTGAAGTCTCTGATGAAACTTTTTTTTAGTTTATGTTTTTCTGTATTTTTAATGAATTTCCTTGTTTTTTTATGTTTGTTGTTTTTCTTATTTCTATTGACTAAAACATGTGTATGTTTGTTTGGTTGATTTGTTTGTTGCATCTGCTTAGACATGTTTGTTGTTATGTTTTTTATGTATTTTATTTTTATTTTCTATTTTTTTTTTTTTTTTAGAGTTTTTATAAATACTTTTGAATGAATATTTTTACTAATGAGTTTCTCTGATTTAATATTTTTGGTTTGTTTTGTTTTTCTCTAATTACAGAATAGAATGGGTGGAGATCATCGAGCCACGCACCAAGGAGCACATGTATGCGAATTTAACCACCGGCGAATGCGTTTGGGATCCACCTGAAGTAAGTCAAACAATTTTTGCATAATTTAGTGATTTTTTTTTTTTTTAAATATTCTAAGAGAGAAAATTGGAATTTTAGCAAGGAAACGAAGATCATTTTTGACTGTAGTTATAACAGTTATAAAGAAACTATAGTATACTTCTAGGCTAGTTATATTCATAAAATAAATTAGATTAGATTACAAAAGCATTTTTGTATCATAATTTTCCTAAAAACATTATTAAAATAATATTTCAAAAGGATGAGTAGATCTTACCCATAAATTCAATAGAAGGTAATCAATATGAATTATTCCATTGTTCCCATTATGGATGACCAAAATGGAACATTGCTTAGGCACAGTCAGTTAAATTGGAAGTAAGTACATACAATATTATTGCGAAAAGACAGCAACTAAAATTAAGAACCCTAAGTATAAGTTGGCTGTTAGGCTTTTGTAAATCCAAGTTTAGCTACAAAAACAAAATCACAATCCACCAAGCAATCTAAAAAACCAGTCTATACAACAAAAAAATTCACACTGATTTACTTACACATGCCAACAATTCTGAATGAAAAACTGTATCTCAGTCTAAAGTTTATACTTCAAACGAGGGCTGTCCCACACGCGGTCAAGTAAGAATACGGAAACCACAGGTTGATGTAAAGAGAATAGAAATTCGTTCGATTTCCTGCTCTTTTCTGTTTTTGATCCCCACTCAACTACACTGGCGAAAAGCTATGCTAATATACTTGCGGTCCAAAACACCACACCTTCTTCTAATGCGGCCCAGAGAACCAAAAAGGTTGGACACCCTTGCTCTAAACCATTCATATATACTTGCTACTAGTTACCCAAACCCCCTGGCTGCCAATCTGCTAAATAAAGCGATTGCACCCTTTTAATTTGCTATCTATTATCAAACAAAAAACAAAACAGCTACTGAAGAAAACATAACGTTGTGATTGATTGACCAAATCGAACCCGAAAATGTAGAATGAGAAAACATAGTTTCCCATAGAAAATGAATGTCATCACCTTTTCAACAAACCTTAAGATCTCCTCTTCTCCTTTTACTTAGTTGGGTCACTTAGTGAACTTTTTTCCTTTATCTTAAATGTAATGTTATGATTCTACCTATGATTGTATTTAGAATGGAGAATTCCATTCAAATTAATTTGTATCTCCAGACATTGCTTAGATATATATACATATCTGATAAACGAGAGCCATCATTGCATTAGGAAAACTGAATTACATTTCTTCACTGATTTCATCATTTTGAAGTCAACGATGTCTGATTGCATTTCACATTTTACCTACGCTAAAAAAAAAAAAAAATGATTGATTCTAAAAACTAACACAAGGATCCATTATAAACCCACTATACAACGACTTATATAGAATGTATTGTATACAACAGCCTTCCGCAGAAAATTCCCTTAATGACAGTGAAAACCATAACAAAATCTGTTCAGTGGTGTAGAAGTTATGCGTATCGGAAGAGACAGGAATATAAACTTTCATTTGTACTATGCATAGAAGATATGTGGTAAATAGTTATACTTTCACTAGTTTATCAATATATCATGGATTTTATCAATCATTTCTGAATTGTTTATCTTCTTTTCAACAATAATCTATATGATCTTCATCACATTTAAATTCAGTTGTTCAATATTTTATGATGTTGAATCCCAAATAAACTTCATTAAACTCTATTTAAATCTAATATTTTCTTGTCTATTTCAAAATAAAGTATATTTTATCACAGCTGGAGTGAAATTTTTTATGATTTCATTTGAAAGATACATAACATAACATATTCACTCGTTGTTGATCTAATCCTCTAACCCTCTTACACTTTTTTATGAAAATAAATATTATTTTGTTTTTTATTACAAAAAAAAAAAAAAAAAAAAAAAATTATATTAAACTGAGATAATCATTAACACCCTTCTCCCTCCCGCCCACTCTCTCGGTCCCTTATCAAACAAACATTTGTCTATATCATAACTTTAAAGATTATGAATCACCAAATAACAGAAATAGGCACGCACATTAAAGTCTCATTTTAAGTAGATAAATTTATGAGATCTACAATGTCTCACGGTCTATTAATGTCACAGACACCATGCCATGCCTCATACGCATGCCGTCAGACAAAAGAGAAGACCGACGACCGAAAGATCATCCAAGCTGTCGTTATTCTATTGCTTTAGCTCTGCCATTGCCGTATGCTCATTTTCATGCTAATAACTGACTGAGGTGTCTGTGATGTGACTTTATCTTTCATTTGTTGTCCCTCAGTTAGGTTGTTTGTTTGTTTGTTTGTTCTGTTGCTTTGTCTCTGTACAAGCGATAATAAAAAAAACCCCTCCAGACAAGAACTGATGACGGACTTAACGCCGCGGCGTTGCGTTGCGTTGCAATAAAACAGGCGCTTACACAAATGAGATTCTTTATATGTACCTACTACTACTACTCGAGTGTATTTGACGCCTGCTAGTCTGCCTATGAGACTCTAAAATACTTCACCACATCATCTTACAAATACATAGACATATTTACATGTCTTTTTCTCCGGAAGTAGTAGTGAAAATTTCATTGATTTTGTTTTTGCTTTTTATGATGTTTATACGAGTATACAAAACACTTATACAATTGCCTTATTCATATACATATGTATGATATACATATGTATGTATGTATGTATGTACCATAAGTATGTGCGAAAGGACATGTCCTTATGTACTAAGTATTACATAGGACATATGTACATACATGAGTGTGTCTAAGCATATTTGGTATGTTCTCGCTTTTGCTATTCTTCTTCTCTTTTATGCTCTTTTCCTTGCGTTCCTCATCATCCTTCACATCATCATCGTCATCATCATTTTCCTCCTCATCATGTGTCATGCTTAATCAAAAGGACTTCAAGTGTTTGATGTGGTTGTGATGTTGGGTTGCAGTGGGTGGAGGTAAGTGGGTGTTGTCTGTCTGATTGCCTGCCTGCCTGCCCCTTGTCTATAAAGAGTGACCGTTGTTTGTTGCAATTTATACTTCTCTATATGTTTGCTTGCTGTTGCGACCTTTTTTTCTTCTTTATTATTTTTTTTTTTTTTCTTTGGAAAAGTGAAAAGAAATATTGAATGAAAAGAAAAATACAGAAAACACCAACAACAATAATAAAATGAATGAACGGATGACGATGATGTGTGCAAACATTATTGCATGTGCAACGAACGAAAGAACGACGACGGACATCATTTGCACAATTTGGTTTTACTTTTCATTACTTTGCTTTGCTTTTGCTTCGTTTTTCACTCTCACTCTCAATCGAATAAAGTAAATATGGACAAACACATGGAAGCATCATCATTCACCTACACTCACTTAAATGAATCTCCGAGGGTCATTCATTCAATTACTAATTGGTTAAATATATACTTAAATATATAATCTATATCTACTAGAATTTATACATAACATAAGTCCCTTTGCCGTTTCTGTCTGTCTGTATGAGCGCGATAAACTTAAAAACTATCAAATGGATTTTCATAAGGTTTTCACCAATGGACAGAGTGATTCATTAGGAAGGTTATAGGTATATAAGGTGTAATTATTAATGTTTTGCTGATATTGGCTGAAATATGAAGATCATTTCCAATCACTTTTCAAAATCAAAACAGTGAACTGTGTTAACCACATAACCAAAGTGTCAATAACCACGTGGATGTTTACAAAAAAAAAAAAGAAAAAAAAAAGAAAGGGATCTTTACAGCATCCACCAGATCCAAGAAACCATTAAAAAATGGGTCATCCTTCCCACATTTTAGATTTGACACTGTATGATTTTTATTTGATTTTTATATTGTTTTACTCAAGGAAGTACAGTGGAACTTCTTTGTAACGAAGTCGGTCGGGGAAGGACAATAAGGACTTCGTTATAGAGTTTGAAAAAATTCATTACAGAGAAGTTATTTTATATGAAAAATTTTTTTTTGCGTGCTTGAAAATCGTTCTTATAGAGAGGTAATTCGTTATAGAGGAGTTCGTTACAGAGAGGTTAAAATATATGACAAAATTTAAAAAACAGCTGTGTCTTCAAAATGACTTCGTTATAGAGAATTATTCGCTATTGGGGAGTTCGTTATAGAGGAGTTTCACTGTACATTTAAATCAAACGACAAGTTGTCATTATTATGGGCTAAAAGCTATATTAAGTGGGATAGTGTGAACAAGTGCCATTCATTCTGTCATTCCTAGTACTATTGTCGCTTGGTAAGAATTCGCATTGTTAGTCAAAGGACAGCAACGAATGGCACTTTGAATGAGTAAGTGTGAACACTTGATGTTTTTCGCTGTCATTCTGCCCAATTTATCATTCGATTAGCGAATGTCACGAAGTAAAAATGTACAAAAATTGCAAGTGGCTCTCAAACAAAGCCAAAAGCTTTACATATTGAATGTCCCTCGTATTCTCAAAGAAGAGATAACTTTGTATCTGTGTGTTTCTGCTTTGTATGTATGCGTGTGTGTGTGTGTGGTGTGCAAGTGCCACCTGGCACAGCCATGTGACTGCGCAAAATTTACTGACCAAAGTGCAGGAAACACAGCAACAACTACAACAAATATGGCTTGGCCTCATTCTGACATGACGCTATAATAATGAATATAATTCCATGTCTCTGTGTATGCATGATGTGTGTGTGTGTGTGATTTATGTATCTGTGTGAGTTTATTTTGTATGCACTCTGTAAATCCTTTTAGATGCGCAATATAATCTTTTCTTCATTATAAAAGCAAAATATCCAAAATAATGAAAAAAAAAAAAAACTTTACTTCTTCCGCTTTCAAAAGGGAATAAAGTAACAAACAAGAATGAAAATGGATAACAAAAAGTACAAAAAACTAAAATTTGTCACGCGTATAACGACACAATTTCCTTTAGTGTTAACCAACTATAGGGTTACCTTACTCCCCTCTCACTGCTTGCTGCGACCCTTTATCTCTCTATATTCCCTTCTTGATATGCATAAGTATACTGATTCTTTCTCTCTTCTTCTTCTTTGAGTTTCTGTTGAAATAAATACAGGAATAACAACAAAAGGACACACAACAATATCATCGTGTTCACTTTGAAATTAGCAACAAATGACGCTCGTTTCGACTACTTACTTTGCCTCTTAAATATGATAATGATCTTCATGGAGCTCATTTTGTTGATAATGATGATGATGTTACTTTATGTTATTGTTATTGCTTAGTTTCTTTTTTACTTTTAACTGTTGTTACAGTTATTTCTTTTTTTTTTTCTTTCTTTTTTCTTTATAATTTACTTTATTTCACATGTCATTTCTATTGCTGCTCAGTGCACTGCAGTGCCGCTTTTTAACTAATGTGGGGGTTCCTGGGGTAAAGTAAACTTTTTGAGAAAATAAAAGAGTTGTAAAAACATTAAAATATGTTTTCCAAAGTGGTCTAAGCAAAGTCCATTCACTATATAGACTAGATAAAATTGTGTTCTAGTTGATTCTCAAGGTTTCACTGAAAATCTCAATGGTCCAACAACAATTTTCTCGGAAACCTTAGAAACTTGTTCCACACAATATTCAAAAAGATCAAAATGAGAACACAAAGTCTCGTTAACGAATTGTGTTGTCTAGTTTATGTGGAAAACGATCTTTGGTCTAAGCTCTTAAAAGTCCCGAGGTAGCCAAAAATAAATGAGGAAGTCCAAGTTTGTTGATAAATTTATCAATCGCTCACAAGCGAAGTATCTGAACATTGCAACAACAATTTCATGGGATCTGGGATCCATACAAACTTTTCGAAATTGCTAGTAAGAGAAAAATGAGAACGCTAAGGTTTTAGTTCGAATTGTCTAGTCTATAGAGTTAATGATCTTTGTCCAGAAGTCTCATGAACCATTTTATTGTCTCTAGTTACCTTTAGTTCGTACTGTGTCCATTATGCCTTTGAAACCATCGAGTAAAAACTACCAACAAAAAGGTTCAAGGTCTTCAGTGATTGATATGCTGGTTGTTCAAAGAAAAAACAATGGTTCTGTCTTTCAAGAAGTGCAGGTTAATAGCCTATTTAGACAGAGGATGCAGCATGGATGTACATCCAATTCAACAACAATAACAAGAAAATGACGAAATGTAGGCTTGTTTTTGTAGAAATCAATGCTTACATCCAGGGCCGCATTTACGGCAAGGCAACCGAGGCACGAGTCCCACGCCACCACCGGACCTTTTTTTTTTGCTTATCACTTTGTGGGATTCAGCAAATCATCAATTGACCTTGGGGGTTTTTTTTATCACTCAGAAAAGTAGGGCCTCCACTTTCTTCATTGCCCCGGGCCCCCACAAATATAAATCTGGCTCTGCTTACATCCACCTCGGATATAACATTCAAGGCAATGTTAGAATCATCACTCTGCTGCTGTGTTGGGATATTTTTGTCATTGTTGCCAACTTTTTAGGGGATTATTGTTGCACGCCAACAACTGATCATGGCACAAAACAATTTTAAGTAAATTTCAAATTGTAAAAATGTTGTTAAAATTTTAATAAAACAAATAGCAGGAATTGAAAAGGGAGCTGCAAGAACTCTACTACAAATTGTTCTTAATTATGTATTTTGTACAAAATGTCCATTGTAATTTCTTGTTTGTTGGCGACGAGAGCTTCAGACATGCAAGAAAAACTAACTGAACTACATACGAAATCGCATACAGTCGGCTTACATATTAACACCAATAAAACTAAGAGTATGTCGATGTCAACCCGTGCGGACAACATTGATCCGTTTAACGTTGGTACTGAAGTCATCGAGAAGGTAGACGAATTTTGTTACTTGGGTAGCGTGATCGCACCAAATGGCGGAGCGGCAGTAGATATACAAAGTAGAATAAGTAAAGCCAAAGGTGCCTTCGCGCAACTTCACAACATTTGGAAGTCTCCGATTCTATTACCCGTAACGAAGCTAAAGATTTTCAACTCCAATGTAAAAGCTGTGCTATTATATGGATGCGAAACTTGGCTCACCACCGTGGCATTAATGAATAAAATACAAGTTTTCTTTAACGGATGCTTGCGCAAGATCTTGCGCATTTGGTGACGTAACATTATATGGAATGAAGAGCTACATAGAAGATGCAACCAAGATCCAGTAGCGATTGAAATCAAACGACGAAAATGGAGATGGATTGGGCACACTTTACGTAAACCACCCGCAGACATCGCACAGCATGCACTAGAACTGGAATCCTCAAGGCAACCGAAGATGTGGTCGACCCAGAATGTCATGGAGGCGATCATTAGAGCAGGACATACTGGAAACGGGAAAAAGCTGGAAAGAATTAAAGGCGCTGTGACGTGACCGAACTAGATGGAGAAACTTTATGTTCCGCTAGGGTTTAAAGCACAAAGAAGAAGAAGAGAAGAATGAAGTGTTAAGACTTCTGACTTTTGTCATAAAGCTAAGCTTATTCTTAGCTTGTTATTAGAGTTCAGATGTTCCTCATTGATTGTTAATATATTTGAGGGTAAAACAACTCAATCTCTGGTGACCTCCATGAAACCCATTACCACCCTAATGTCTTAAACGGGACTAGAGCAGTTAATATTTTATGGTGGACCTTCATTGATCGCGGTTTCCTTATTCTATGTACAATAGAATTTGGAAGTAGTTTTCCTATAGCCCCTTTTGGTTTGTGTCCTTTAGGAATAAGCGCCTATGCATGATGGGCATAACTTTGCCTCTTCTCTTCTCTCCTCTTCTTATTATTTCTTTAGTTTCCCTTTTCCCTTTGTTTGCAGTTTGTTTACTAAACTTTAGTTTGTTGTTGTTGTTGTTGTTGTTGTTGTTGCTGCTGCTTCGTTTTGCTTCACTTGTTCTTTGTTTGTTAGTTGCTACTTATTTTCCTGTTTAACTGTTGTCCTTTTTGTTGTAGCAACTTAGCTCACTTTTTGCTTGTTTGGTTTTGTTTTGTTTTATTTGTTGGTGGTGGGATGACACTTTGTTTTGCTCCTTATGCAGTTTACTGCTGTTTTTTTTTTCTTTTACTGTGCTTCCTCTTGTCTTCCTTTCTTTCTTCCTTTTTTCTTCTTCCTCATACAATATTATGTTTTAATGAATGAAAAAGAAAAGAAATGAAATCTTTTCATTGGCATTTTGTCGTAGATGTTGTCGTCGTCATTGTTGTTGCTTTGTCATATTTTGTTGTGTACGTGATTTGAAATTTATGATTATGATGATGATGGTGATGATCATAATCATAATGATTATGATAATGATGTTGTTAGTAATATTTAGTTGTTGCTATTCTTGTCGTTGTTGTTGTTTTTGTTGTTGGTTGATTGTCTGTTTTCCTTTTGTTTTCATAATTTTTAGCTTTTTGCTGTTGCTGCTGCTGCTTTGTTACTTCTCTTCTCTTTCCTTTCCTTTATATTTCCCTTTCTTTTGTTTAACTCTTTTTTTTTTTTTTTCTTTATTATTTCACATTCTTCTTGCACATTATTTTGGTTTGTTGTTGTCTTTGGTTTTTCTGCATTAACTTTTTGTTGTTGTTGTTGCTTAGCAAAAATGAAGTGGAAATGAAGCTTAAAAGAAGAATGAATTTCACAAAAGCAAGAAAACAACTTAAAACTTCCGGTAAACTTTGGTTCGTTTTAAGCGATCATTTCTTCTTTTTTGTTGTTTTTGTTGTATCATTTTCCGTTGTTGGTGTTGTTGTTGTTGCTGTTACTATTGTCATTTGTCATCGATTTAAGCAAAAGATAATGACTTCATATTATTGTAACGGTGCAACTAAAGTTGTCTTTAACCTAAAGAAAAAAAGAAAAGACCCTCCACTGTTGGCATAAATATTGTGACTCCCAACCACACTTGGGTTGGGGGGCCTTCTGAATAATCTATGAAGTTAACCGAAAATTAAACAAAAAAATGAATAAAAAAAGAAATAATAACATGATAAACGCATTGAGTAATTGTCGATTAAAATCAGATTTTATTTTATTTTTGTGTGTTTATTTTTATTATTATTATTTTATATTTTGAACGTTTGCCAACTTCCGGTTTTTCATTTGGATATCTTTATGTGTCGTCGTTGCTAATTTTAGTTTGTCTTAAGCAATTTTTTTTTATTTTATATTGTTTAATATATTTTTTGAAAGTAGACGACGACGACGACAAACGTGATAAGTTGATAGCAAAAGAGCTCAAGTAAGTTCCTCAATTGTTGTGGTGTGGAACCCAGAAAATATAATATAATAAAACAAAACTATAAAATGTTAATTGAATTGTGTTTTATGGATGAACTTAGGGCTGTCGTCGTCATTGAAATCAAACACTCATAGAAGTGAATGTTAAAAATTTTATTTCAACTCTTCTCTTTTGTACTAATTGAATCTTCGAGTCTTTTAAACAGACGGCGTTGTTATTATTGTAATGAGTCTTAATAGGCAACTGCACAATTGGATTGATGGACCAAAAGGATGCGTGTTCCATACCAAGATCTCTGTCAAAGCTGTGAAAATGAAGAAGAATCGGAGAGCATTCAACATATCCTCTGTGACTGCCCTGCCCTTGTTAGATTCTTAGAAGACGTATCCGTATTATCGGGAAACAGTTTTTTTTGAAGAATTCTGCAGTTTGTCAAAGGAGCCACGGCTCTGTTCGCGGAATGTTCAAGTTGGTTTTAGAGGCTGAGGGAGATCTCTGGCACCAACAAGGTACTGTCAGACTTTTACCCCAATTTCACATACCCACACCAACTCCCCCTTCTCTCTTTATCTCTCTCTCTCTCTCTCTCCCTCCCTCCCTCATCATCCTTCCATATTCTGGCATCAAAATGGGCCGCAATGCTTCTGAGTGAACGCTTGTGCATTCTCGAGTGGTCTGTCTAAGCAAACTTAACTTAAAAGCATGAGAGAAACAACCTTCAGCTGGCATCAGAGGGTTCTCTGTCCGAGTTCGGTTGTGTGATTCTGGGACAAGAACTTTTTAACTACAAACAAACTATGTAAATCGTTAAGGTTCCTTTAAAGAACTTTTAAAGTTAACAGATTTAGATAAAATTAGGTAAAGGGTGGGAATCAGATTACACCTCGTCACCGCGCCCACTAGGACCTATTGTGACAACCCTATTGATCATAGTTCCTCCGAAATTCTATTTTTCATGTGGAACTCCAGAATTTTCCTGGGAGATAAACCTGATATATCGATTGGTTCCAGGTACTGGAATCCCAAGTATCGGAGTCTTGTCCATATCAGACCCTCACAGTGGCATAGCACATGCTCTGCTGTTTCCTCCTCTTCATTGCATAGTCTGCAATTGTCGTTATTAGTGATGCCCATATTGCATAGGTGCTTCCACACTCTGCAATGACCTGTTAAGAATCCCGAGACTATAGGTATGCCTTTACGTGTTTGTCCCAGTATTTCTCGAGTTCTTTTGCTAGAGCTGGTTGGCATAGACATTTTCGCTACTCTGATATTGTTCGTGTTGACGCAGTGTTGATGCGAATTTATAGTTGGACCTAGTGGAATTCCAAGGTAGTCCACAGAACGGTTCTGGTCCAATGATCCAAGAACGTTCTTAGACCTTTTCCTGGCGAGTTCATCTGCCTTTTCATTCCCAGGGTACCCGCTATGCCCAGGTATCCAAATGAGATTGATATGGTTATTTAAGGCTAATGACTTAAGTAGTATTAGACATTCCCGATTTGAATTCAGAGGCGTTGAGGGCGTGCAGTAGCACACTTTAATTCCTCTCTGATACATAGTTCTATGGCATGTATTTCTGCCTGGAAAACAGAGTTCTCTTGGCCCATGCTACAGGATATTCGCTTCCTAGGGTTTTCCTCAAATTCTCCGGCTCCTATGCCAGTGTCAGTCTTGGAACCATCCGTGTACCACATGTGAGATTCACGAGAGGGTTTGGACCTTACTGTCCTGTCCGGAAATGTAACTTTAAAGTTTTTATGAAAGTTAAACTTCGTGGGGCAAAGGTCGCTTATGGAAAGGTTGGCTCCGCTCAGGTTAAGCTCATCCCTTAGAGGGAATTTATTGAGATTAGCAGAGTTTGTTTCGTCATAGAATAGAATGAGCTTGGCCAAGAATAGCATTGCTTCCATCTTTATAAATAGGTGGATTGGTTGTATATTCAATAGTGTCTCAAGGGCAGCTGTTGGGATTGTCCTCATGGCACTAGTTATACACACAGAAGCCAATCTTTGTACCCTACCGATTTTCAACCTTGCAGTACTTCTTTCTAGTTTGTTGGTGTACCAGATGGGTGCAGCATAGGAAATGATCGATCTGGTGATGGCCGTGTATAGCCACAATGAATAAAGTTAACAAAATATTCATAGAAAAAATCTAAAACACTCTTCAAAATTCGTGAATTTTAATTGAAAAGCAATAGCAAAAAAAAAAAAGAGAAATCTATTGAAATACAGAATGTGAATGTTGTTGTGTATCATTCATCACTACAGACTACTTGAACAAGGCTATCATCCAAAAGTGCCTTGTTGCCGTCGCTATTTAGCACAAACAACTAACAAGCAACCAAGCAATATACCAACAAACAACCTTCATTGTTGCCAAGGCGAAACACAACGCAATGTTGTAACTGCCACCGCCCACAAGTGCACAACAAATGCAACAAAATCCAACAAATCCAATCCAAACCAAACCCAGTCAAACCAGGCTCTTTACAACATAAAAACAACAACAACAACAACAACATGGAGAAGGAGGAGGAGAAAAGCACAGAGAGGAATGCATACGAGTGATTTGCTTTTGTTGCTTACTGAGCACAGTTGGCAATGGTGATGATGATGATGACGGTTGATGGTTATTGTTGCCTTCAATAGCTTGACCTTGAACTCTGCACGCGTTTAATAAGTAAAAAAAAAATAAAATAAAATAAAAAAACCCTGATTTGCACTACACTATAGTATGATACTATATATACTACACATTGAGTGCGTCTCCCTTCTTTTATCTTCCTTTCACTAGATTTTTAGTGTACTTGCTATTGTTGTTGTGGATGTGGATGATGATAAAAACCAACGCAACAACAATGAAAAAGAATGCATAGAAAAAAAAGGTTTATTTTTTTTTTTTTTGCTTTTATTTTATTATTAAAAGATTCCGCCCAAAGTTCTTCTCCTCCTCGTCCTCCTTGGTTGGTCGACGGTACTCATAACTTTTGTTACACGTACGCCTCGTCGTTGTAGCTTGTTGCAATCTATTATAATATTGTTTTTTTTTTTTTTTATATTTTCTTAAAGTATTTTCATTTTTCATTTTATAAGCTTCAATGATTCTCTGTTTGCTGTTGCTCGTCGTTCGTTTTGCTTTTGCTTTTGCTTCTTGTCGACAATTGCATAATTGTGGGTTGGTAAGAATATAAGAATGCATGTAACATTGTATCTATGTATGTACTTATGTATGGATGTGTGCATGTAGTATGTGTATCTGTGAGTGTGTATCTCTGTAAATGTTTATAAGTCAATAATCAAGGGCTTACTATGATTGAGAATCCTCTTTTTGCATGCAACCCTCGTCGGTATAGCAAAAGTAGCAGCGTATGCAGCTTTAACATACACAAAACCATTGACAGACTAAGCTCATCCAGGGCCCAGGGGCGGCAAAATCGATTGAGAAGATCCCTAGTTTTCTCACGAACTTTAAGTAATATGATGACCATAAACATATTTTCTTTGGGTTCCCCAGTGGCTATTTTTAAGTCAATGGTTGGTTGCCCTCAATAGTAGAAAGTTTATTCTTTCTTTGTCTTTGGATTTGGATTTGGTTTAGAATTCAATACACCCGCTCTTCTTGAGTTTTGGAGATGCTCTTCTTGAGATTCTAGGCTCCTCTTTTAATTTAGAGGCCAACTGTCCTTAGTTTCACAATGCCCTACACAACATGATTTCATCATAAGTAGTATGTTGATGTTGCTGCTTATATTCGAGGTACTCGGTCTTCTTGAAAGTTGGAGCTGCTTTTTTTTGAAATTCGGGGCTTCTCTTGTTGAAGTTAAGAGTCCAACTGAACGAGGAGGGCAACTTCCACTGTCTCCTTAGTCCTACAGTACTCTTTTTTAAATTCGAGGCTCCTCTTCTTAAAATTTAGAGTCCAACTGAATGCGAAGCGCAACCTCCACTCTCTTCTTAGTCCCCCAATGCCCTAAACAACATGAGTTCATCATAAGTATGTTGATATTACTGCTGCTTCTACTCCTAATGCTGACGACTGCAATGGCCTGGTACATACAAATAGTCTCCTCTGAGTGGCCTTGTACGTTATTTGAAATATGAACAATTTTGTAATTATAGAAAAAATAATCATAAAAATAGAAAAAAAAAAACAATATGAAGAAAACAATTACTACATACGACTAAAATAAGTGCGAGTTGAAATGAAATGAGCTACTTTATTATCTATGTATCACTTTGTATTTTAAGTGCTGCTGCTGTGCCGGATGAAAACCATTTACTACTTACAACTGTACAAATCTACATAAGTGGGCCAGCAAAGTCAGCCCAGTCAGTCAGAGTCAGTTTGTCTGTCGTAATTTAGTGTATTACATTACTTACACTGCTCCTCCTCCTCCTTCATTTCTTTCTTCACCTTCACTCATCCCACAGACTCATTACACGATTTATTTGTAGCAAAATAGTTTTTTGTTTAATTGAAAACTAAGAAAATCCACATGAAGAAGAAGTAGGGAAGGAGGAGAAAACAAGAAAATGAAATGATATGATGGCCCCCTTTTTTGATTGGTTTCTTGTTGATGAAAGCACCCTTAAGCATCAGCATCACAATCTTTCTTCGTTTTTAAATCATTTTTCTTAAGTTTTTCCTTTTTCATCTTCTCCAGTGCCAAGAATTGATGTTTCTTGTGCAATTTTTGTTGTGTTTCTTTTTTATAAAATACTGCAGCATATGTCTTAATCATGATGTAGATGATTATATACGAGTATAGTGAACATAGGCCGAGGTCAGTTTCGTTCCAGTTCATTCACGCGCACTACCACATCAGCCAACCAAATCATCATCAGATATTCTTTAAAGGCCCCTCAAAAAAAAAAAATAAATAAATAAATAAAAAATAATAAAGAAACTCATCAGTAACAGCAACAACAACAACAACAACAACGATGAACTGACTGAACGAGCCTATAACTGATTCATAGAACAAGAAATAGAAAATAAAAAATGAAGAACATTTTTAAATTTATTTTAAATTAGGTCATCATCAACCATAGACACGCGTATTGACTCATGTCAGCAACAACAGCAATAGCAACATTAGCAACAACAACAAACAACAACAATATCATCACTAGCAACAAGAAAATGAATAAGCTTTGGGCGTTTGCTTTTAAACATAAACAACAAAAAATACGCACAAAGAAAAAACAAACCCCACAGACACAGCATACATACTTATGACATTAGCAACAAGATTCTGAACATCAACAACAATAACAACAAATACGAACATCAGCAACAATAACAACAAAAGAAAAGAACATCACATTCTCACTAATAGTATTGTAGCATCATCAGCAACAAGAAAGTCGAACAAACATATTAACAATATCAACATCAACAAATACGAACATCAACGGCGACAACAACAAGAAAACCGAACATCAACAAATACGAACATTACATGTGTACATACTCAATAAATAGCATCGCACTCAGCAACAAGACATCCTTACGAACAGCAACAAATACGATGACTGATCATCAACAACCACACGACTAGCAATATTATTATTGCAACAATAAAAATACAAATAAGAACAAACAATCCAATAACAAATGAGTATCAAATCCACACAGAATTCAATTGCTACAAGAAGCAACAAAGTGTGTTGCCTGCTCTGCTGCCGCGTCTGATAAAGCGAAGCAAGTAGTAGCAGAGCAGAGCAAAGTCACATCAACACACTAGTATCAGAAACATGTATAGTAGACACAGGCAACATCATAGAAACATTTATTAGGCACAGTCACACAGCAGAAGAAACTAACTAAAACAATAGCAAAGAATCTAGTACAGAGCAAAAAAAAAAAAATAAATAAATAAAAAATATTTATGGAAAAAATATGTATGTATGTGAATTAAAAAAAAAAAAAAAATTGCATATTTTGTTGTTGTTGTTGCTATGTTATTGCAATTTGCTGTTGGCATTATTTTATTAATTGGAATTTGTGCTGCAACAGCAACCAGCAACATTGAAAGAAGAGGAATAGTGATGATGTTGATGACGATAAAGTGATGTAGCGAAGTAGTAGGGGAAATAAAGAAGACAAAAAATTAGCAAAATCATCATTTAATGATATTCACAGTTTTAAATTTCATTAAAGCGAAGCAGAAATTTTATAAATAAAAAAATATGGATGATTGAAGTTTATTTTATTAGAAATAATACAGAATATTATATACTATACATATGGAACTGACGGTACTAAGTAAAACATCTGCAGCTGCTGACTGTTTTCTTCTTTTTAGTTTACTGTTTGTTTATCATCTGTGATCTACTATGTATGATCTATTTTAAGAATTTATTTGAATATCATTTATAATTACTTAATTTATTGAATTATGTTACTCTAAATTCACCAATTGATCAATTGTGTGATTGCATTTTAACACACAATTCACAATCCACAATATTTACTCATTGCTGTTGTTGTGTTGTTCACTTTCTTTATTTTTCTTTCTAAACAGGATGTGCCAATTAAGCGTACCGACTCATCACAATGGTGGGAATTATTTGATACAAATACTCAACGCTTTTACTATTATAATGCGGCGACACAAAAGACAGTCTGGCATCGACCGAGCAAGTGTGACATCATACCGCTTGCAAAATTACAAACACTCAAACAGAATACAGATCCCAGTGATCGCAAAGAGAGTGGAACACAGACTCAACAAAGGCAACATCAACACCAACGGGAAAGGGAACGGGAACGAGATCGAGAACGAGAACGTGATCTGCACTCACATTCACAACCACATTCTCCAATGTCGTCTAATGCTTCAACACAGGGAAATGCAAAATCACGTTCATCTCAACAACAACAACAACGTGTAATTGGTGGTGGAGGCAGTGGTGGTGGTGGTGGTTATCATCCAACGCACAATTCTTCAACGCATACTAGTCGTAGTGGAGGCGGTGGCAGTGATGAACGCAGCGGTGCTGGTCCATTATTACCATTGCATGCAAGCTCTGAGGAAAAACTTACTACGACAGATATTATGATCTCAAGTCCACGTGGGCGTCAAAGTTATCGGTAAGTTGTTGTTGTTGTTGTAATATGAGTTGAGTTATTTGTTGATTTTTATCACTAAATAAAATGAACTTATTTAAATTTCACAGTGTTGGCGGAGGTGGAGGCGCCACAGATGCTGATTCCACACGCTCAATGGATATGCAACAATTTGGTACTCGAAGATCCCAAGGTAAGTTTTTTATAAGATACATATATGTAAATAATAAGAATAGGAAAACTGGACAGAACTTCTAACCAAATGTTATCAGTTCGTCCATATAAATAAGGTAGATAGTGTATTTTTTGAACAAGTAATAACTTCTAATAAAGAAGATTTTAAAAGAAACTTCCATATTTTCCATATAAACCTTGAAATTAGTATGAAAAAAACTGTTGAATTTCTTAAGAAATGGAAAAACAAAAGAAATAGAAATAGACCACTATTGATAACACAACAGATTTTCCAATAGATGACGTTAGTTTCTTTGTGTGTAGGTACTTGGAAGTTGAGTACACATGTGTTTGAAACCTCTATGTGTTGTCAGTTGTTAAACACAGAAAAAGTCATTCAATTGCCGCTTGAATATGATTTTTTGTTTTTTTTTGTTGCCATGAATATGGTAACTTTTCTGCCATTCACGAGTTTTGCTTTACGCATTTCATTGAAAGAAAACTGCAGCCGAAGCTCATAGAATAGTTGTGGGGGCGAACAAGCTCATTCAGAAAGAACATGTGAAGACTTGGTTCCAAACGATTCGAAGAAGATGATTTCGATGTTGACGTGGTAGACTTAAGAATTAGTTCAAAGTCGACCATTATTGGTTAAGGATTCATCTCAAATGCAACAACAGCTTGAAAGCGCATTAGAAGTTCGTCAAGCAACAGTTTCAAAACCTCTACAAGGAAATATTCAGAAGGAAGAACAATTGGATGCCATATGAATTGAATGAAAAAGATATCGATAGACGAAAAACCACGTGAAATTTGGTTTGTCAGTCAAAATAGAAAGAGTTTCTTGTATCGAATTGTCACAGGCAATGAAAAATCGATTTATTTTGTCAATCATAAACATAAAATAACATTTTGGGTTGATCCAGGCCAACCATTATCAAACAGAACATCCATGGAAAGAAGGGCTTGCTATGCATGTAGTTAGAACTGCGACCAGCGGTGTCGACGGTTACTGTTGACCGTCGTCGACGACAACTCATCGATATGAACTGAGCAGTGAATGAAAAACGTAAAAAGAATGGGTGAGTGTAAACAGACCAACCATCATTAACATCGCATGGAAAACGGAACATCCTTGGATAGAAGGGTTCAGTTCTGCATCTGATGGTATCGGAAGGGTGTCGTTTATTTTGATCTACTGAAATCGAATCAAAGTGGTACTGCTGATTGTTTTCGACGAAAACAATTCATCGATTTGAACCGAGCACTGAAGGAAAAAAACGAAGAATGGGTCAGAAAATATGGGAAAGTGATGGTGTTTCATGAATATAACCAGCCGCATGTGGCTAAACCAGACCAGGAAACTTTAGAAGCACTAGGCTGGGAAGTCTTACCCCACCCTGAGTATTCACCAGACATAGACCCTTTCATTTTTTGCAGCACGTACTGTTAAAACAGCACTTCCATTTTTATGAAGAACACGTAAATTGGATTTGCAATGGATCTGCCTCAAAAGACCAGAATTTCTTCGAGCGCGGAATTCGTGCTTTGCCTGACAGATGGGCGAAAGTCATAACCAGCGATGGCAATTATTTTGATTGACGTATACCATCATTATACTCTTCACGCTGTAAATAGTATTATAAGTTTGTTACACAAAAAAGAAGATATCGGAGACCCCATAAAATTTACATATATATTCTTAAACAGCGCGACGAGGCGAGTTGATTTAGTCATGTCCGTCTGTATGTATGCAAACTAGACCCTCAGTTATTGAGCTAAAGAGTTAAAATTTTGCATGAAGATTCACCATATGCATTGCATTTGTCGGAATCAGTCGAATCGGAACACTACGGGGTACCCACATACAAACCCAGATCCAAATTCATGATTTTATTAGAAAAACTTTTTATTTTTTGTACTATCGACTTGAAATTTAGAGACTATAAGTGTATGACCCATATCCACCAACTATGTATATTTCAACACCCTCAGATTACTAGAAAGGGTACCACCTTCCATACAAACCCATATACAAATTCATGTTTTTATTAAAAAAAAATTTTTTGTTTCTTGTACTATAGAAATGAAATTTGAACATTATAGGTGTTTGACTCATAACCACCACTATGTAAATTTTAAGACCTTAAGATTACTAGGAAGGGAAGCTCCCATACAAACCCAGATTCAAAATCACCTTCTTAATAGAAAAACTTTTATGTTTCTTGTACTATGGAACTGAAATTTGAATTTATATAAACACTATAAGTGTCTGACCCATATCCGTGAATTTCAAGACCTTCGGAACACTAGGAGTGGTACCTCCCATACAAATCCAGATACAAATTCAAGTTTTTATTAAAAAAAACTTTTTTGTTTCTTGTACTATGGAACTGAAATTTGAACACTGCAGGTATCTGACCCATATCCACCAACTATGTAAATTTCAAAACCCTCAGATTACTAAGAGGGGTATCTTTCATACAAAACATGAACTTAGAACAATAATCAGAAGATATAAAGTTAATCTTCTTTTTACAGATTTTGATTACAAAGTATATGTTAGTTTCATAAGAATAGACCTAGATTTGAACAAATTTATGTATACATACTATAATAAGTATATGGTTAATCTCAGTTTATATGTATTTTTATTATTATTTTTCTAGATTCCTGCAATCATTATAAAGAATCTGGCAAATCAAGTGATTCAAGTCTATCAAGCATCCATGGCTATCGACGTTTCAATGATAACAATAGTGAGAACTTGAGACTGGGATCATTACAAAAGCATCGTAGCTGCAAGGAGGGTAGCACCAGTAGCGGGTATAATGCAGATAATAAATAAAATAATGATACAATAAAATAATTTAGAATGCTTCAGAACAGACAGAAAGAATACTTAATGCTTTTGTCATCATCATCATCATCATCATCATAACATCATTTTACTAATACATATACTTATAATAATAATAATAATAATATTTACAATGATATATTGCTGTTCTGTTGTTCATTATTATTAATCATTATTATTCATTTACCTTATCCTTTACTCATGTCATTTTCTCTCTTTCTTTCTCTCCCTCTCTCTCTTCGTTTGTGTGTGTGTGTGTTTTTTTTCTTCACAATTCTTAGCTTTGATATGTTACAAGAGAGCGCAAGTTCACATAATTTACCGCATGTTGTATCCTCACAATCATCATCACAATCTTATGCTGTTGCTGGTAGTGGTAGTGGTGGTGACAAATTTTACGATCATCAGCTTTTACCCAGCCATATGCAGGGTTATTGCTCTTCAAAATCATCCGATATTGCCTCACCAACACATTCGATTCATACGCCACAGTTGGCGAAAAAGAAAATCTCACCAGATGCTGCAACTGGTGCAGTTGCTAGCATGGGCGGCGGCGGTGGTGGTACACCACAACAACCATATCCGCCAGCATATCAACAACAGCAGCGTGGCAGTGTACAACGTAGTGGTGGCAATGGAAAAACTTCAGCACATGGCATGGATTATGTTGGCAGCGGTAGCGGTGATAGTAGTAAATACAATAAACTTTTTTCGATTATTTAAATAAATTTTCTTAATTAATTTTGTTCTTATTCTTATTTTAATAGAACGTGAATATAAAGTGTCGTTGGCACGCTCTGGTAGCTTTATGTCTTCGTCCATAAATCCAGCAGCAGCTGGACATCATAGTAAATCGTATCGTAAGTCAAGTGCTGAGGCAAATGGTGGAGCAGCTAGTGATGATTCAATGCATGAGAAATACTTTAAATCAGTAGAAAATACACCATTGTCAAGACGTAGGCATACAACAAATGCCAAGTCTTCATCAGGTAATGGTGGTGTTGGTGTTGGTGGTGGCAATGGTGCAGGCACCAGCGGCAGTGGTACAAGTAATAAGAAACACTCAAGTGATTCAAGTCCACAAAGTCCCATAAGTCCACAGGTGAGTTAAAAAATTTGTTTAATTCTCTTTTCGTTTTTACTAATATGTTTTGTTGTTTTTGTTTTTGTTTAGACCAAAACAAAATCTTCGAAATCTGCTATTATTACGCATGGTGGTGGTTCTGCAATGCATTCACCTAATCATGCTGCCGGCGCTGTAACAACGCCTAGTCATCCACATCCTCCCACACATTATAAACAAGACTCTTCATGCAGTTTAGATCTTTTGAATCTTGAACGCATCTCATTGAATAAACCACCAACTTCACCACATATGAGTGATATATGCACCATTGGTGTCACAAACTCAATATCTCCAAATCAATCTATTGGAGGAGGTGGAGGAGTTGGTAATACAGCATCATTGCGTAATTTCCCATCATCTGATAATATTGGCATGATGACACATTCATCGCGTGGTTCAAATGATTCTCGCAGTCGTCAGAAATCAAATACATCAACAGCAAATCGTAGTTCACATCAACAGCAGCAGCAGCAGCATCCAAATACATTACAAGAATCACGTGCTAGTGGTGGCGGTGGTGGTGGTGGTGGCTCTTTGCGTCATCATAACTCATCTAGTCTGGACAAGAGACATTCAAATGATCGTTATTATGCAGATAAACGTGATAAACGTGATTCAAGGCGTTCAGCACGCCAACAACAACAACATCAGCAGCAACAGCAACAGCATCATCTCAATGCGGATAATAGTGATGTGGAATATGATAATGGCAATATATCACCTTTATATAGTAATTGGGATCAAGAGATGCAAGAACATTTATTGCCACTTAAACATTATATAATTGAGCAGGCAAAATTGTCGGGTCGCTATGTTTTTGGTGATCCCATCGATTCGGATTCGTATCATTCTGATAGTCAGTCGGAGCACTCGTTGTCTGGTCATGAGCCAGATAATGAGGACTCCGATGGCGGTTCGGATACGCATGGCGGTTATTTGGAGCATAATTACGGTATGATTGATGATTATGCCAATATGGGTGATAGTGTGTCGTATTATGCATATCAGTATCCGCCATACGATCCGGCCGGACGTGAGGATATGTAAGTTTTTTTTGGTTATATTCAATTATTAAATGTCTTATAATCTTAATAATGTTTTTTTATTTTTTGAATTTTTAGTTCTGATAATGTAGAAGCTGTGCTGGAAGGCATTGGCAACGAATCTGTTGTTGCCCAAAAGCAACAACAACAACCTAAGCAACGTTATCAGATCTCATATTATGATACGGTATCACATGCTCCAACAGCTCAATATGGCAGTTCCCATCATCATCATCATCAACAGCAGCAGCAACAACAACAACAACATCAACAACTTTATTCGAATACTCCGCCTTTGCCATTTGTTGCACCACAACCGCCGCCACATCAACAATTACAATTAGATCCAAATGATACCAAACAAAAACAATCACAAACTTTACCCTCACCAAATCGTCAAATATCACGCATTGCGTCCAATGTTGTAACTGATGGTGTCTCTAGTAGTGGTGGCAATGATTTGCCCATCAGAATGAGCAACAATGCTGCCATTGGAAGCGGCACAAATCGCATGAATTTTCCCATTTATCCCAAAGATGATAATAATAGCATTCATGGTCAACACCAGCAGCAGTCTCATCATCATCTCCATCATCATCAACAACAACAACAACAAACGACAACCGCAAGCATGTCAAGAGCAAAATTACCGCCGCCATCTCTTAAACCAACGATACAACAAATATTTCCACCAAGCAGTGATCCACGAGGAGGCCACATTGGTGGTGGTGGCCTAGCTCCACCAACTCTGGCATGCATGAAAGAATGTGATATTGAGAAATTTGCCGCTGATAATTTGAATTTGCATTCAAAAGGCATCTTTCGCAAGAAGGCTTCTGTCCGTGATATGCTTAGTTTTACTTCAGAAGCCATAAGTCGACCAATGTTGGCTTTATCACGCGATAAAAATGATAAGAAAACTGCTATAGAATTATTTAAATTAGTACAGATTTATATGGGAGATCGTAAAGCTCGCGCTGGCATGAGTCTCAATTCAGTGGCAATTGATATTATTACAGCATCATTGCCGCAACAACAGTGAGTATATTTAAGATTGATTTTTATTTATTTTTTTTTTTTTTTTTAATAAAATCAGAAATTCATTGTCTCTTTTTTTTGCTTCTTTCATAAAGGTTACGTGATGAATTATATGTACAATTGTGCCGTCAGACTACAGAGAACCCCAAGCGAGAATCGCTTATACGCGGTTGGGAATTGATGGCCATTTGTTTGTCATTTGTGCCACCATCACCAACATTTCAACCCACGTTACTCAAGTAAATATTTCTTCTCCTTTTCAATTCATTTTGTATTATTACACAATGTGACCTTTTTCAAGCACTCACCACACATTCATCCACTAATCATCATTGCATTTGTCATTTTATTTATTTTATTGCATTGTATTGTATTATATTGTAGTTATGTGAATCGCCATCGTGATCCTTCTTTTGCTACATCATTTCCTGAAGTTGGCAAGTGGCCCATACACGTACAGATTTCTCATTATGCCACAGTTTGTTGTCGTCGCTTAGACCGCATTGGCAGCCGGGGTAGGCGACAAGCCAAGAAACCTACAGAAGATGAGGTTGAACAAGCACGGGTAAGTGCAACAAAACTCATGCTGTTGTGACCTAAACTGAATTCAATTTGATTGAGTTGAGTTGAGGTTACCACCTAATCAACCAACCATCTATGAATACTTATGTATTCTACTTCTCTATTTCTTCTCTTCCATTTATCATAGAATCAAATTCTGCGCAATAGCATGTTTGGTAATACGCTTAATGAAGTCATGGAATTGCAAAAGGACAAATTTCCATTTCGTAAATTGCCTTGGATACAGACAACATTATCGGAACATGTAAGCTAAATCAAATTTAAGAAATAAGAATATCAATCAATCAATCAATATTAAATCATTCGATTTCTTTTTTCTCTAAGGTTCTCTTACTTAATGGCAAACAAACTGAAGGAATTTTTCGTGTTTCTGCTGATGTCGATGAGGTTAATTCCATGAAGAATCGTATTGATCGGTGGGAAGTTCCTGACTATAAGAGTCCAATGGGTATATACATATTTTCTTAATACATACATTATGTATATTTCAAATGCAGTCAAACGAACTTCTCTATAACAAACTTCTCTATACAATTGAAGATTTCCTTTCTAAGGAATCAAGATCTTCCTTCTATACAATGATTTTTCCTTCTAAGGAATGAAGATCTCCCTTCTAAGGAATTAAGATCTCCCTTCTAAGGAATGAAAAACTCTCCTACTAATGATAAAAATTCTCCCTTCTATGATTTTTCTTCCAAAGAACAAAAATTTCCCTTCAAAGCAACGAAGAACTCCCTACTATTCAAAGATGCTCTCCCTTTTATACAAAAATAATCTTCCTTGTATAAAATTATGATCTCCCTTCTATACAATGAAGATCGATCTCCCTATTACAGATCGATTTCTTAAGTACATAAATTTTTATCTTTCAATTTTCGATTTTTTTTCTCTATAAAGAATATAAATTTTCAACTTGAAATTAAAATCCCATGCAATGTGATTTCTCAAAAACGAACTTCCATTTTTTTCTGCTACTCACATTACGAAGGTATGAGTAAAACATATTTAGAGGGGACTCCCAAAAATATTATGGATGGTCTACGGTTTCAGCTGACAATGATGAAGAAGTAAACCTACAGATTGTTCTGATTCCTGAAGACAGCGAAGGACGATGATGTTAAGCGCAAAGGGCGAGAGAACGTATTAGAACTTATTATAAAAAGTGCATAGAACTCGGAAAGGGTAATATAGGGCATTGTTAATTTTACATCTATTCAGGGCTAAGGGGACGAAGTTTCTAGCAGAACGACTCGGCATACAAAAGTTTAACTAAAAGTTTCTCTGTCCCCAACTATAAGTTTATGAAGAAAATTAACCCTAGAACTATCCTACGATGCACCAAAAATGGAAGACTGATGAGAATGAGTCTATCAGAGTAAGATGATATTTGGGATGAGTCAAAAACCTTGCATGATTGCGGCTGCTGCAAAAATTGATCACCTCCATAATCGTTGGGATCTTGAACAATGAACCAAGGAACGATTCTGTGGAGTGTCTTATTCTGGTACTCCTGCAGTTTTGTAATGCTATAGGCAGATGTAGTACCTCATATTTAAATGTCATAGCACCAAGTTGATGCCACCACCTGTAGATATATTAGTCTTTTGTTTGATAACGAAAGTTTATTGGAAGGGAGGAAGAGCCAGTTCAGTTGCCTTCTAACCTGTTGATAGCAGCGAGCCGTAACCATCTTCGTGTGAGCCCTCAATGTGAGGCGTTTATCCAGGATCTGACCAAGATATTGTATTTGCTCAGTCTGTGGAATGGTACTTCCATTGTATGTTATTGCCGAACAAACGCCTTTTCTTAGATATGACAAAATCATAGACTTTGTCTGTCTGTTTGTGCGTGAATCACATAAAATCCACTCATTGGATTTAAAATTGAATTGCTGAAAGATAAAAAGCTTTATCGGGAGTAAAATATAGCGTGTTATTTATCAAAATCTACCTACAGAAAAGGTCGCAATTGGTGGATCAAAGTTTGCATATAAAGTTTTTAAAATCAATTAAGTAGTCTTTGGCAAACATCTAATTTTTGACTTGCTTTCTTTCTATCATTCTCGTGCAAAGACGGGCCAGGTGCGCTAGCAAAGTATTGAATTTGTGGTCCCTTGCGAATTCGTTATAAAGAAATTTAACTGTATTTCATTCCATTTATTTTGTAAATATTTATTTTATTATTTATTTTTTAATCTCCTTTCTTTCTCCAGTTGATGCACATGCACCCGCAAGTCTGTTGAAGCTCTGGTATCGCGAATTATATGATCCACTCATACCGGATGAGTATTATGAGGATTGTGTGAATACTGAAGATCCGGAAAAAGCCAAAGAAATAGTTAATAAGTTGCCTGATATTAATAAATTGGTAAGTAGTAATTAATAACAAAATTATAATAGAATTTTTTCTCTAACTAAAAATATAATTTTAAATTGTAATTTTCAGGTTCTAACGTATTTAATACAATTCCTGCAACAATTCTCCAATTCTGATGTTGTTAGTAGCACAAAAATGGACTCATCGAATTTGGCCATGGTTTTTGCACCAAATTGTTTGCGTTGCCCATCCGATGATCCAAAAGTGATCATGGAGAATGCACGCAAAGAAATGTCCTTTGTGCGAACACTTATACAGCACATGGATACAACGCATGTTGTGAATGTGGTTTAAGATAAACAAAAAAATATAAATTAAATTAAAAATATAATAAAAATAAAACAAAAACAAAAACACCAAACCAAATTAATTCAATTAAATTACCAACAAAAATTATGAATAAATTGTTAAACAAAATAAAAGATACTTTTGCAAAAATGTTTAACAATTCAATTAAAACAAAAAAAAAAAAAAAAAAAAATTAAAATAAAAATGCTTATCCCAAAAAGAGAAATAAAAATCCTAAATAAATACATAATTGAACAATCCAATCCAATTCAAGCCCAATTTAAATGTAGATTAATTAATAATGTTGATTGATAATCCACACACACACACACACACACACACACACACACACACAAACGAACAATTAAATAAATGAAAGAAATTCTTTCTTTCTTTATTCTTATGCATTTTGTGTATTTTATACAAAAACTAAACCAAACTAATCTAACTTTCCTGCTAATTTTTAACTATAAAAACTATTATTATTATTATAAAGAATTTTCTATTCTCCTATAAAAAAAAATAAAGCTAAACTATTGATTACTAATAATTAACTTTAATTATAACATAATTACTTAATTTTATAATTTATTTCTCTAAGATGCTTTTTTATTTATGCAACAAAAAAAAAACAAAAAAAAAACGAAATACAAAATTAAATCAAAAACCAAAAAACACAAAACGAAACTCAAATTTTAGTTGTTTTTTTATTTTTATTAATCAAGAAAATCTCCAAAATTAATCTCTGATATTTTAAATAAAAAAAAAAATGGGAAACCAAATTTGTTTAGTAAACAGAAAACAAAAATACTCAAAGCTTAAACTATTTTCCTATTCAATGAAATAAATAAAAATAAAAACATATTAAGACATGAAAGTAAATTTAAAAATTGTTGGATTTAAGATAAAATTTTTGAGATATTATGAATGTTTTCTAAGCGCTTGGAATGAGAATATTGTGTGCTAAATATAAAATGAAAAATAATTATATCAATTTTTGCAATTAATAATTGGATATTGAAATTAATAAATTATTAAATGTGTAGCAAATGTTTTACATTTAATTACACAAAATAAATAAAAAAAAAATAACAAAAAAGCATAAAAAAGATAAAACAATGGTAAAATGATTTAAAAATAAATGAATTCAAAAAAGAAATAAATTGAATAAAATGAAAGATTTCTATTTTGGTTAAACAAATTTTTGATGGTTTTCGATATGAGTTTAATTGGGTCAATAAGTACGTTAGTCCTCATGTACATATAAGGAATGAAGAGACAATATCTTCTGATTATTGTTCTAAGTTCTTGTTTTGTATGGAAGGTACCCATCCTAGTGGTCCGAGGGTCTTAAAATTTGCAAAGTTGATGGATGTTGGTCAGATATTTATAGTGTGAAATTTGGGGTCAAAATTTAACAAC
The DNA here is from genome assembly GCA_035041805.1 of Amiota mariae. NCBI lineage: Eukaryota > Metazoa > Arthropoda > Insecta > Diptera > Drosophilidae > Amiota > Amiota mariae. The sequence continues at coordinate 4,161,372 of JAWNKV010000170.1, read as the reverse complement.
AAATAGAGTTCTTTGATTGCTGATAGTCTTCAATTAGGGGCCATCCAGGGAGTTAATGAAGTTGGACCACCTGTGACAGGGAGGAGGTCAAAGCTTTGTGACGTCACTTGTCAAAATCTAAAGTATTAACCGTTAGTGTGAAAAACTTAAAAATATTACCAAATCTATCTTTAGGCTTTGTGGCCTATTTAGAGTCCTAATAGAAAACCCTAAGAGACAAATATCTAAAGGTAAGAGAATGTGTATGTTATTGGTTTCCACTGTAAAATATGTGGGATAGAGGTCTCATGAATGTGACCAACTGTCAGAGGGAAGTGAGGTTTTCAAAAAACCAGGAAATTTGTGTGACGTAATATGTGGATGGCCCCTTAAACCCATATAAGTTTAATATATCCAAGTTGCTTTAGCCTTGTGGTTAATGAGTTTAGATTATTTTAGGGTAAATGAAAAACTTTTTTGAACTAGAAAGTTTCTATAGATTTTATGTTGCACATATTTATGTAGTCCTGAGATTTTGTCAATTGATTCTAATAACAAAAGTTTGTGTTCAAAATTGAACAACTTCAACACTTCTTTGATTATTAAAAAAGACTCTTTTTTTCATTTTGGTAAGGAATTAATAAATTATTGATTCACTCTCGTATTAATTGAGTTAAGATTCCTTCCTTTAGGGAACTTTGAAGACCCTTAGAGTTGAAAAATATTTTTACTTTAACCTCTGCTACAAACCTAAGGTTTTATGATCAAACTAGTAACTACAATATACTACTTATAATATGATATTATTGTTCTATTCAAATCAATTTAAATTACGAAAAATCCCATATTGGTCTGAGCTTATTTAATGTCTTTTTATGCATTTACGTAAGGAAAAACAAAAATCAATTAAAATTATTAAAAATAAATTAAAAAAAAAAATAATAATTTAAAAATAACATAAAATGAAATTAAATAAATTTTGATTATAAAAACAATAAAATTTGAATTAAAAATATTTAAAAAAAAAAAGAAATAAAATAAAAAACAATAAACAAAAATACAAAAATTAATAGAAAATAAAAAAATTAAATAAACAGAAAATCAATAATACATAGAAAATCTTAATTAGAAAGAAATAATCATTCAAAAAGATATTTTAGTTTTCTCTATATTTTCCCTAACCTCAATCAAACCTAAGAACAAAGTTAAAAATTCAATGAAAAAAAATAAAAATTGTATATGTAATTGGTGAAAATTTATATATAAAAAAGAAAGAAAGAAAAAATTAAGCAAAAAATTATTTAATTAAATGTATAATATTATTATTATTATTATTGGTGAATACAAAAAATATATAAAGCAACAACAACAACAATAAAAAAAATGTAGTGCTAAAAAATTTATGCATAAATTAAAAAAATAAAAATAAACAAATTATAATTGAATGTTAAAATTTACAAAACAAAAAATTATTGTGCTTATGCAAATATAAAGAAGAACAAAAGTTGATATGGCAAAGAAAAGGCATGGAATTAATTAAACAAAATTAATATTTATTATATGCAAAACGTGAAAGGGGGATAAAAAAAAGTATAAGAATAAGATATAAAAGAAAACATAAGACGAGAAGATTATATTTATAATTAATTAATAAAATAAATTATATATATGTATAAATATTATTATGTATTATAATATTACAACTCTATACGAATGAAAATGGATTGTGGAATGGATGGATGGATGGAAGGAGGAGGAGTATATACGAGTCAAGAAGAGATGAAGAAGAAATAAAGATATTTAAAAGCCAAAAAATAAAAAAAAAATATATGTATATTAAAGAAATTTTGTTTTTATATAGTAGAAATTAATATTTTATTTTTTCTCTATTTTCTTTCTGTCGTCAAACGGCAACCAGCGAATTTTATCGTACAATGTTAGTTTTGGATGAATTAATCACGCATCCAGGATGCGAATGGAAGATCTAGTGGGTGTTGCCTTTTCAGGCGTCGCGTTTGGCTGCTGTTGTCCAACAATTACATAGCCAGATGATTGACATAGTCCTCCAACCTAATGAAGTGTCTGTTGCTGAACTTAACGATTTCTTCTTTTATCATTGGAATCTGCAGGTCTCGGTGGATAACTGAGTTCTGCTTATATCGCAGGTTGATCTTCGAGTTTGATCTGAAGAGCCATCTCATTCTTCGAAGTTTCAGGTCCAACTGCCTTCGTTTAGACGAAATGTGAGTTTGCCAGGTAAGACGCCTGTCTAGTGTTAGTCCCAGATACTTCACAGTGTCTCGCTTCTTAGAATGGCGTCACCGTTGATGAGAACGGCAGGGTATATAGAGCGGGTCAGGGTGAATGTATCATGCATAGATTTCTCTGCATTGACGCAGATGTTCCACCTCTTCAGAGAAGCCCCCATGAGGCCCAATTGGTCTTGCAGTAGAGCTGAAGCTACAGCCGGATCGCTGTCGCTCATCAGATGAGCAGTGTCATCCACTTATGTCTCTATTGAGAGTTTCTCGTCTCTCAAGAACGGGAGGTAAGACATGCAGAGCGTCTAAAGAATGGGTCCCAACACACTGCTTTGAGGAACTCCAGCTCAGAAATTAACATGATTATGCAAACCGCAAGAGGGTCCAGAACCTGCATAACAAAGCCTTGCGCCTTCTCACGGGCTGCGAATGGTTTGTTCCGAACTCAACACTACATGGGGGTATTTAAATTAGATACCAGGTGCCTTATGAACATTGTGAGAAACAATTTAACACCTCATAAACAATTAATAAAGCGTTTAAAAAAAAAAAAATATTATAATCTTTGGAAACCTTGCATAATTGCCACATTGTCGTGGCAAGGAAGCTCTATAAGTTTAAGAATACGGTTGTGGCCTAGTCTATCCTATCCTTAATCAGAGGCATATTTGGCAGAAGCATAATTAGATTTATTGCCCTGGGCTTATAAGATTTGCTGCTCTATGTTTGCAATGCAAAGCATGTGTGGAATGGTCGTCCTATGTCAGAATTTTGACCCATTTTTGTTGTTTATCAGCAAAGGCTTATCAACTTCTTCAAGCAAATCTGAAAGAATAAAAGAGTTCCTTATGAGTACCAGAATATCGAAAGATTTATGATTATGGGTTTTGTTACATTAGGCCCAATCGAGACTGCAGTGACCAGCTGTCGCCCTTGACTTAATCTAATCTAAACTCGTAGAACGTAGTACCGGACGTGCCAAAAGTATATGAGCTCTATATGACGATCCACTAATAAACATAGAGATGACACATTACGCTTGCTGGTGACCCTTCTATTGCTCTATGTGACTAGAGCAGAGATGGCTAATCGTTACAAATTTTTGTGCCTTGCATAAATTTTCCAAATCGCCTTTATAGAAACTAAGTCTTATTTTCATATTTTTTAAGAGACTCATATAATTACAAAGTCATGTTAAGAAGCATGAGACTATAAAGATACTTTCCTAACTCCCTATATACTATATAGGATGAGAATATCTTCAAGGGAGCCAGTAGCAAGGAAATTTTGTTTCCCCTATTTCCTTAATCTTTGAATTAAGCGAGTTCTTGGTTGTTTAGTCCAACTGAGTGCGAGACTTTAGCCACACTAGAACCTAACGTCCTATGTTCTAATATCCCGGAACTGTCGCTAGGTGTTCCTTCGGGAGGAAATGGAGAGCATTTCTGCTCAAAGTCTATCTGTCCCAAGTAAATGGGTTTCCTGGTTGGTTGGTTACCGTGGCTGACTTGTATACTCCATTAACAAGCCACAATTAGCACTTAAGTGCCGTTTTGGAAATACTTTCTCGCCGAACACAATCAGTATAGCTAAACCCATCCCGTAGAGTTTAGGTATTTGTCAAGGTTACCCGGACATGTGACCGAACAGTCCGAGAGTTTGTCTAAAAAGTAATTGTCCAAGGTCTCCTAATGTACAGAACTGTTCTTATGTCGTAACTGCATGTCTACGATTCCCTGTCCGGTTGTACAGCTGAACGATTACGAGCGCAATCTGACAGCTCTACTACGCTCTGTTACATGGAGAATACACATAACTGTTTCCACTAATTGTCACTTTTCTTGTGATTGGCAAATGTGTGTCACCACTGTATGCGGTTCATCAAAACACTTCTCTAACAGTGTCCTCTCATCACTGACAGTAGAGAAAAACATTTGGACATCTGGGATTATACTGATGCTGACATGACAGAAGGAGTTCTCCTCGTGCAAATAAAATGTAAACCATTCGTGTCCACTGAGTATCTACGTCAAATGGATATCCACTTCACCATATTTCTGCGTTATCCATGCAACCAGGTTGGTGATCAAGGGGAAAACATCCATCGCCGTTTTCCAAACATTTCCCATTGTCTTTACACATCCTTGGATGCTGCATCGCTGCTCATTTTCTGTACATGCCCATGTAGTGTAGCTACGACGATTCAATTCGTATTACCTAAATCAAAAATTTAAAAAAATATCCTAATTATTCTTAATGAATTTTTATTGAAATAAATTTAAACTAAATTTATACATAGAATGTTGTCGTTTTTTTTTTTGTATGTTTTAACCTCCATATGTGTGTGTGTGTGTGTGTGTGTGTGTGTGTGTGTGTATGATTTATGATTAAATGTGTCGGGTGGGTGAGAACTGGGTTATACATTGCACTAGACTCTACTCTACTCTTAACTTATTCTTTATTTGATTTATTTCCTTCACGTCGCAGCACACAATTTAAGAACTCCACTTGAATGCGTGTAATTTCAGACCTCGAGAAGAATTGCATTTTCTTTTTGAGAAAGTCAAAAAAGAGATCTAACTCATCACGCTTGGCGGTTAGTGATGGTGTCCTAGAGTTAGAGTTATCATCCAATTGAATGATACCATTTTCTGCACAAATAGCAGACGAGAGAGTTGACGGTGATAACGACGAATTGTTGTCCATTGATGTGATGTTTATATTGTTTGCAACACCAGTTGACGTAAGTGAAGGTATTTGAAGTATTGTAGGTGTCACATAGGTGTCAGTTGTACAATCATCCATTTCATCTATAACCATGTTTGCTGATGTAGTTACTACAGTTGTCATAGTTGATGCACCCAAATCACTTCCGTCAGAGGGAACACTTAATGTTTCTGTTCCCATTAAATTGATACCAGCTAATGGTTGTTGCCTACTATTCGATATCGATGATGTTGATATCGATGGTGCTGATGTCACCATCGTGAGATTTTTTAACTTTGAATTACTAATTCCGTTTAGTAAACTATTGCTGCTGTTACTATAAGGAATACTACGCGTTGGCGTTGGGCTCCCAGCTATTGAGCTAATGCAAAACTCACTGCCATCAAGGTAATGAAAGCTCTTCGAGTTTGGGGATGATATACCCACACTACCATCAATGCCAATTTCGCATTCTACACTCGTAGCAATGCCAGCATCCTCGCAAATAGATATTTCTTCAAATTCCACATCGGCTACAGATGTTTCATCCTCGTCCAATGAGGATCTATGTTCGTGCTTTATATGAAGATTTTCAACAACATCGTCGTCTAAATCATTAACGCCATTTGATAATTCAATGCTTCCAATGCTGGGATCATGACGATGATGCGCGTTTCGATGAGATTGTTGATGTTTTTCCTGTTGCTGCTGCTGCTGCTGGCGTTGGTGAGTACGTTCCCTAGAGTAATCATGATGATCAATTATTGTAACCACATCATCGTTGACACTTTCTTCATATGCGGCAAGTATAAATGTTTCAGTGTCATCATCATTGACTAAAAGCTCTGAATGTTGTATGTCATTATTCGTCTGCTGACCATCATCATAAACTTCATTCTCCTCATCCTCCATAGAATAATCGTGTTGCTTTATATGCAACACAGCGTCCTGCACAGAAGCATCATAACTTTGATTACGCTGTGACTTCAGTTTAGGTTGGTAAATATTTGACAAGAAATCCAATTCTTTAGCGTAACGCCATTTGGACAAACGACCCCCAATATACTTTGGTTTACGTAGCCGATATTGGTGATAAGTATCACGCAGATTCTTCCACTTGCGGCGGCATTCTTCCACTGTGTATTTGTCTATAGAAAAGCAAGAATGTCCATATGTCAATCTAATCACAATATACAAAGGAAAATCATATCACACTTACTGCCTATATGTGCCGCTATTTCCGCCCATCCATTGAGCACATCCGCACGCCTTCGCTGCTTTGGTTGCAATTTGTAATTGTATAAAACTGGATTCTGGCGCACCAAATTTATCAGGGTTATGATATCATCTGAAGGCGCATTGTCCTTGTGGTAACGTTTTCGTTCTCCAGGCATAGGAGACGGAGAGTCGTGCATAACTTTCTGGGTAGCCAACTTTATATTTAGTAATAATGCAATTGAACTAAAAAAAAAAAAAACGTATATAAAAAATACCATACACATTTAAAAATATAAATATATTTCATACTTTGCTTTTGCATTTGAATATTATGTTTTAATTCAAAAAATTTGACAATGACGCTGTTTTCAATAGAATCAACAGAAGAAGCCTTGCTCGAACACAGGCTGCGCTCCGCACAACACAACACAACAGTCGAGAATCTTCTTATTCGACTGCCTGGTGTTTCTTTGGATATGTAGAGTGATGAAAAACACAAATTTCACTTTTATTATTAACAGAATAATTTATAAGAAATTGAACAAAGATTTATTTATTTATTTTTGTGCACAACTTTATCAACAAAATAAGATCGATTTTTTCGACGATTATGGTGAATTGAATTGGTGTGGTGAATGGTGAAGTTCCAACTTTTTCGGCTGGGCACACACCTGGCAACACTGGATTTTAAGCACAGCTGTTTTGTAGTAGAGAGTGCAGAGAGCCAACGATTTATCTCTCTTCGTGCTTTCGTTATGTGTGTGTTTTCACTCTCAGCTGCCTAAAGCTGGCCAGAATGAGAGAAAATGATTTCAATCAGTAACGTAAAATACCAACACATTGTTGAATTAAAATTTAAAAAAAAAAAAAAAATTTGTTTTAATTTTTATTATACATTATACAATAATAATAATAATATTATAATCAATAATTGATTTATTTTATATTTATATTATAATAATTTGAAATTGCTTATAAAATTTGTATTCAGTCATATTTAAAATATATTTATATAAAATTTATTAATTAAAAGTTTTTATGAAAAATTATATCAGATTAAGGTATATTGCCGCCCCAAAGACCATAAGTGCATATTCGCTGTGTGCATTGCTTCCTTCAACGAGACCAAAGAATTAAAAAAGTTTTCCATTTGACGAACGAAATTTGAAATGTTATATTTGATGGGCAACAACAACAACGATTTGATCAAGCATTGGACGTGTCAATGGCTACCTTAAAATATAAAGGAAAAAATTGTTCACTTGCAATAAGTAATTCTATTTAATACATTATACAATACCACATTCGATCTATGCCCCTACTCAGAGCCATGTGTGGTCAGAGACATATAAACTACAATAATGCAGATGGTATAGGTGACCCAAATCAGCGACATCCGGTTCATCCAGCCTGCAGTGTAATCATGAGTCCCGTAGACAGCGAAGGACGGATGGTATTAATCGATGAGGGCGATATCTCAGGCGAGAGAACGTGATAGAATTTATTATATCTTTCCATTTCTTGGTTGGTCTTCATTGTTGTTTTATTGTGGCATCTAGTGACTTTTTTCCTAAGTTGACTGCGAACTTTGATCTTCCTGCTTTTTTCATTTTGTTACATTCTTGGCCTTGCAGATTTCTCTAATTTCTGCATTGAATCGTTTGCTAAAACGTCCAACAGTAATCGGGAACACAAGGGGATCAACATGTAACACTTTAGTGTACATGCCGTAACTATGTGAACCGGCGGCTAGATAGAGCAGGCTTCCAGAAGACCAACGAAATCGATGAAGGTACTAGAGAATTGTAGTCAGGCGGCAGAATAAACTCTCTTGAATAATATTTCGGGGAAGTGAGGCCAGCAACCTTTTTCACCGATCATACCCACATTGCTCTAAAAATAACAATTAAAGTCTCGGATAAGAAAGACCCACATAATGTTAACTATCTTCGATAAAAAGCAACTTACATATTGCATGCTACATGTATCAACTTATCAAATTATTTCCATCTCTTCAATTCTCTATTTATTTGAAATTTCATGGACTCTATGCAAAGATACAAATGAATATCGAATATCAAATTAGAAATGGAAAATTTAAAAAAATTATATTAATCAGATTTTTTTTTTAAATAAAATTTATTTAAATATTATTAAGCGTATCAAAAGCATATAAAATAGAAATTATCTTTAGAAATTATATAAGCCTAGTAAAAATTTAATCTATAGTTAGTTAGTTTGAAACTACTGGTTGACCTATTGTGAAAATGAAAATATACTTGATTGTTGTTGGTAAGTTTTTAAAAAATCATTTATTTATTCTTTTATTCATTCCTCTTTTTTATTACACATATTTATAGTGGCAATATTCACAATCCTAAACGGAGTTATGGCAGGGCCTAAGCCAGAAGCCCCTATTACTTGGTACAATGGTTATCGGGGGGGCAAATAAAATAAAACTGTTACGTATAAGAAAAATCGCAACAATATTGAATGAAAATAAAAGTAAAGGAGTAACAAAAACCTCCATGACTTTTAGCTCTTGCAATAGAACTCAAGAAATAATACTTACTGGTGCGAACTCGGAAAGACGGAAAGGTAACCGTTTACTCTCTAGCTGACCATTTTTGTCTTTTTTTTTTCTGAGAGCAATATTTATTATATAGTTTCTCCTTTTCATATTCACCAATGATTTTTCCATGGCTCTCAGAGCTACTCACAAACTATTTGACTATCTTTAAGGTTAATATACTTAACAAAATTTTCATAGGAGGACATCGATTAATACAACTTAACAGTTGTTTCTTAAATTTGTATGCTAATAAATTCAAGATTTCTTTCTGGTTTTGGATTTTTACCATACGTCCCGTTTTGAACGGGCCCGTCCCTTTTTTCGATTCTCCGTTAAAGGTTTCGGGAATCTTTTTCCGGTAAAATCGCTAGCCATGGGTCGTGTCAGAACCAAGACACTTAAGAAGACCTGACGTTAGATTTTCAAACCAGCGTATTTGCGATAAAGTCGCAATCATTCCCACTAAACCATTGAGGAAATTGCCGGCTATGTTACCCATTTGATGGGTCGTTTGCATCCCGTTTTCACAATAATCTAGTTAACTAGTTGAAGAACCGTGCTATAGTTGGTTAAATATATGTGGATTCGAAATGAGGTTTAGAAAAATGTACGACAGTTTGAATTTAATATGTTGAACTGTTAGTGTATGTATTTGCAACGAATGGTATTCATGTTACCTTACGGCACAGCCTTCATTGCAGCTTTAAAACGGTTCTTTGCTAGGTGAGGGTTAGCAACAGACATATTTTGCGATAACACTACGAATTTCGTTGGTGCATCTCGAGGAGTTAACTTCCATTTTATTCTGCCTAGATCACCGCACAAAACGACTTCTAGTATCTAGAAGAGTTAGGAGGGTTTGGACGAAATTAGAAAAGTGCAGGACCAGATTTGAACGGGAATCGAAGCCGCGACTCTAGGATGTCAGAACATAATAATATATACCAACTATTATTATTACAAATAGGAAGATCATAGTTGAAACTAACTACATGTTGCTTATGAGATGTAACAATGGCTTCTAGTGGCCTTCAGCTACATGATATAGTATTTGAGATTTATACACAAATATTTTTAGATTACAAATGATTAATGGTTAATTAATATTTTACAAATTTATAGAGAATTTTAACTTATACTATGGACTTTTTTTTTTTTTTAACTAGGAAATATTCAATATAAGTACATACATAAGTATATTGTATATTCGATAAATTTTTAAGTTTTACATAGGTAATAGTGGTTCTTAATGACAGTGATTATTAACATATTTAAATTTTTTTTTATTTTTCTTAATAAACATAATTATGTTGTTGTATTATATTATATGGTATCCGAGGCTTTTTAGTTGTGGTTTCGTTGATAAGATGAATTTAAGATTAGCAGGTTATCAGCCTACCATTCCGATTCTGGCGTCGGGTTGCCGACTTTAGCTTCCAGACGAGCAGCCAACTTTTGGCTTTGTGCGACAACATTTCCTTAGTCGCAGATGGTAAGGTTATACCGTCTTGTGGCCGTTTGCTCCTCGTTGGAACCTTAGGACACTTATATATATATATATTATATATACGAGTATATAAATGGTATAAGTTGGTTTCTTAAAGAAATTTTCTAATAGTTTCTATGTTTTTTTGTAGGATGGGTCTGATAATAAGTAGTTCTGTGATGTTGGAATATGAAAGGATTTGGGATCGAATATGAGATAATGCGAGGCATACATTAAATATTTGGTCTATTGTTATTTCTGCGTTAGTTTGACAAAGGTGCCATCTGTTGGATTTGGTTGTATCTATGTAGTTTCGGTGTGTGATGTACGTGTGGCTTAAACGTAGTTTCATTATTTTAGTTTGATTGATTCTTGATGTCTGGTATTGGTCTATGTATTTGGTATACTGATCTGCTGATTGTTTTTTAATGAATATGTGTTTATACCAGGTTTGATATTTGTCTATTGAGCCTTTTTAATTTTAGGTTGTTTTTGAGGAGATTGCTTATATCAGAGAAGTTAACAGTGTGCGTATATATTTATGGGTTTTTGGGGGCTGACTTTGCTTCATGGTCCGCAATATCGTTTCCCTTTATTCTATTGTGTCCCGGAATCTAGAGAAGTACTAGAATATACCAGTTAGCTTTATTATTTTCACTAAATTTGAACGGATCACTAAACCTCAACCCCACCCCCGAAAACTGATTGATTCTGCGTACGTCCCTGTGCAAAGATACAGATGAATATCGATTAGCAATGGAATATATTCTGTGGCAATAAGTCATAGTAGCTTATGTCGAAAATCTACATATGTTTTGAGATATTTCCTAACAAATATAAATTTTATTTAGTTTATTTATTCCATTAATTGTTTAAAAGAGTTTGAAAATAGGATTTGTGAAAAAATCATAAGTGTACGAATTTCTAGTGGTCAGGGTAAACTATATATAACTATGATTCTATACCATATTTTTAGAATTTTTTTTCAAATACAATTCACTAAATTTTCGACATAAGCAACTATGAATTATTACCACAGATATTAATTAGATTTGTTTTACAAAATTAATTTAAATAACATTAAGCGTATCAAAAGCATATAAAATAGAAATTATGTTTAGAAAGTATATAAGCCCAGTAAAATTTGTCTCTATAGTTAGTTAGTTTGAAACTACTATTAACTATATAGTTGATCTATTGTGAAAATGAAAATTTACTTGATTGTTGTTGGTAAGTTTTTAAAAATTCATTTATTTTGTTCTATTGTTCATTCCTTTTTTTTTTTACACGTATTTATAGTGGCAATATTCACAATTCTAAACGGAGTTATGGCAGGGCCTAAACCGGAAGCCCCTATTACTTGGCAACCAAGTGTAAAACCGTGATCGTATGTACTTCAAACAAGACAAAGAGAAGAAATGAAGGAATTCACAAACAAAATAAAAATATTATAAAGGTTGACGGTCATTTTGTATGTTTTGTGCGAATGTAATTAATAAATCTTATTGTGAGAGTATTATTTCATTTTCTTTGTTGTTGTTGATATAAATATCTCGCACCTAACAACAAAACGAATAATTTTGTATATAAAAATGTACGTTAATGAAGTTAATCGATTCGAGTGTAACGAAACCAAACCAATACCTTAAGCAGGCCATCCACATGTGAATTTGTTCGTCGTACTTGTTGTGTTCGAAGAAATATGTTCAACGTTAGTGGTGGTGTTCGCGACAGAATTTAGTGTTCGTCGTTTTGTTCGCTTAGAATAGAAATATTTCTATCTTGCGTGTGTTCGTTGCAATATGTTCGAACGTGGATGGCAACGATGTCACGAACATCATTCGTAAAAATTATTTTTAGAAAAGATTTTTTCTCGAATTTAGCTTCGAAAGCTTCCAAAATAAGGCAGAATTGTGGTAAAATAAAAAGGAGGAGTATAAAAATAAACATGTGCGCAATAAATCGTGAAACAAACTATTAAAATAGTACCAACAATTTGTTAAGGAATCTAATATAGAAATGGTGAAAAAAAATTAAACTCATTGCGCGCATTAGTTTCCTCTGCCATTTTTTCATGTTTACTCACCGAAATTTTATAGCAAATGATGTTCGTGAGTAATGTTCGTCTAGTTAGTGGGAAAATGAATGCAAATTCTTCGTCTAACTTGTTCGGTTCGAAGAAATGTTCGTCATTAGTGGAGGTTTTTGCGACAAAATATAGTGTTCCACGTTTTGTTCGCAAAAAATATATATGTTTCAATCTTTCGTGTGTTCGTTCAAACACGTTCATTAATGGATGGCAAAGATAGCACGAGCATCATTTGTGAAAAATATTTTAATATTATTTTATTTATTTTTATAAGTGAACACGTGCCAAAATGAGCAAAATAAAAAGGAGGAGTATAAAAATAAACATGTGCGCAATAAATCGTGTGACAAACTATTAAAATAGTACCAACAATTTGATAAGGAATCTAATATGGAAATGGTGAAACAAACTCACTGTGCGCATTACTTTCCTTTGTCATTTTTTCATGTTTACTCGCCGAAATTTTATAACAAATGATGTTCGTGAGTAATGTTCGTTTAGTTAGTGGGGATGGCCTGCTTTAATTAAATGAAGAAATCAGCTACTAAGTTAATAAGACAAGATTCAAATGATTTTGAGGCGGTACGAAGTTCGCCGAGTCACCAAATATTTTTAAGTTTGAAATCATTTATGTACGCTAGATGATACGGCAATCCTCTCCAGAAACAGGTGAATTTATGAAGCCACAGTCACAATGTAACAATACCTGTATAAATTTGAAATCTGGACAAGAGGATGGAACATTGGCATTGACAAACAGAAATGTGCCAATGTGACGTATGTCTTACGGCCTGATGTTTGTCCGGGAGTCTTCATTGGCAACTAGTTGATGGAGCACCAATCGAGATATAAATATCTGGGTGTGTATATGTATAGGCAGCTAACGTTCAAAACGCATTTTTCAATTATCAAGAAATCGCTTGGACAGAGAATTAGAGGAAATTGCGTTGGCTCCTAAACAGTAGGAATAAATTATCCTTTAAAATAAGGTACTCATCTACAAAGCAATAATTGCTCCTGTTTGGCAATACGGACTATAGGTGTACGGCATAGCAGTGAAATCAAACATCTCAAAGGTCAGAGTACTGCAGGCCATGACATTGCGTATGATTTCGGGAGCTCCGTGGCTCATGCGAACGGCGGACCTTGAGAACGATTAAAAAATCCCAAAAATCGGCGATGTCATTAATCGTCAAGCCAAGAAATATATGCAGCGGTTAAAAAAGAACCCAAACAGACTAACCAGGCGTCTCTTAAAGCGATCCAGAATGGGAGGAGTCAGAGTGGCGAGACGGTTGAGAAGATCTCATCATGTCGACCTTTCTACTAGATCCTATTAATGTAATTGTTGTTGTGTTGTAATTATTATAAGTTTAATTTAAGTTGTTTTTTTTTTAGAATAACAGTAAAATTAAAAAATTTAAAAAAAGACTAGTCTTGAAATTTAGAAGGTTGGTGGATACGGGTCAGACACTTATAGTGTCACAATTTCAGTTCCATAGTATAAAAAACAAAAACGTTTTTCTAATAAGAACTTTCACTTGGATCCCACTTTGTATGCGGGGGAACCCCCTCTAGTGTTCCGAGGGTCTTGACAATTATATGGTTGGTGGATATCGGTCAGAAACTTATAGTGTTCATATTTCAAGTCGTTAGTATGAAAACCAAAAAAGTTTTTCAAATAGCAACCTTCAATTGGATCCCTGTTTGTGTGGGGGACACCCCCCTAGTGGTCCGATTCGGCTGATTCCGACAAACGTATTGCGTATGGTAAAAATAAAGCTCCGTTCAGCTTTCTAGCTCAAAAACTGAGGGACTAGTTTGCATACATACAGACAGACGGACAGACGGACATGGCTAGATCAACTCGTTTGTCACCTTGTTGTGGTATGTTGAGAGCAATATCGATGGTAGTAGTCTAGGCTAGCGAACATTGGAGCTGAAGAGCAATTCAAACCAGGCATCACAGGGGACCGTCAGGCTTCTGGGTGAACTCTGTGGTGAGTTCTCTTTCTATCCTGACCTAACCTAATTTATCCTATTCTATTCCTTCATATTATAAGAACTGAAAGAACGAAAATCTAGAAATCTTGGGATGGTTGCTATACCTGATTGTGAAAAGGATGAAGAAAAGGGTGGGGTTGATGTATGAGATGTAATCATATGGCAATCTATATTCTTAGAGGTCTCCCTCAGCATATAAAACCAATCTGAAGATTTCGCGAACAGAGTCTCGTCTTTGAGTCACACTTTTGCAACACTGCCCAATTCATCAATGAACGATTTCTCGAGAATATGTGTACGTCTTCCAAGAAGAGTTGGACATTCACAAAGGAGTTGTTGAATACTCTTTGATTCCTATTCATCTTCACCTACTACATTATGAATTTCTTAGAAATTCTATTATATTTATATTGTTTTTTAACTGTTGAACTTTCATTACCCTTAAAATTTGTACATGTTAATTCTAAAACTTATAGAGCCCCTTCTGAAAATTCTAATTCTTAGTTGACTTAATAAGAATCATTTCTTTTTTCACTGTGAACCAAAAAAAATGTGTTTCTCATCTGAAATTTAAAAGAATTTTATCTAAGACAAAGGATTAAAACCACAAACAATCTTCAACAAGAATAACCCAATTTCAATTTCAAGCATTGACAATTGTCACCCTGCATAGCATTTCAATGGGCAAACTAATGTATATAACGAAGTAAAAAAATATCCAAAATTAGGCAACAATACCTACGAAATATGATATCAAAAGGGTAATCCATCATTTGTAAATCTCTAAGAGTTCATTTTAATGATAAGCAATATGAGTGGAGTTGGAAGAATAGTAGGGAAAGAAGTATAGAGGTACACAATGGTAGTATAGTCTTCTAAGAGTCATAAATTGTTTTGAAAATACATAACGACACAATTGAAAGTAAAGTAAGAAATAAGTAATAAAAGCAATACGAAGGCGGTGGTGTACTGTTCTATAGATATTGGGATGTCATGAGAATATTTTCGGTAATATTTTTCTTTTTTTTTTTTTCTTTGAATTTTTAGGGTCGTGTTGAATTGATAAGGCAAGTGATTAACAATTATTTGATCAAAAGTACCGCTTATATTAAAATATGACTACCAATACTATAAATAATATGAAAACCAAGGTAGATAGATAGATAGACCCAACATTCTACTTACAATAGTGGGTAGAGTGCAAAACAAGAAAAAGGAAAAATATACTACTAGCTAAATGTGTTTAATGAGATCTCCCCCCCCCCCCAAAAAAAAAAAAAATATAGAATGTTTTGATTTATATGACTGTTGGATCGGTAATTGGGTATAGAGGCGAACAATTGACAATGTCTACTACTAACTTTTACTTATTTCTTGTTGTCTTGGGACTCGTTGCCATTGTCGTTCGTTTAGCTTATCAATGGTTCTCATTCGATAGCTTGCCGTACCAAATAATAATAATCGATCCATCTATCGGGCTATCTATCTACCTATCGACGACAATGACGACTACAATGACTACTGTGTACACCCATTTCAATATTATTATTATTATTATTAATAGAGTTATCTACCTATTAGGAGCAACATTATACAATCTATGAAATCAGTTCAATTTTGTACAATTTATTGGCTGACAACAATTAGTCGACCAAGTGCCTTTGATACGTTTACTTCAACGGAATCGGAATCAGTTTTAGTTATTTAAAAAATACGAAATTTCCTTAAAATGGATGCAAAAAAATCGGCGTGCAAATCTTCTTTTTCAATTGATAATATTCTCGAACATAAAACATCTAAGAAAGTTCCTTCATTTACCCAAGGAATGACAAATCTTTACACACGTTTATCTAATCCCAGCACAACTTCACATGCCTTTGAACCAACTACACCAATAAATGTAACAACAATAGCAACAACAAGTGTTTTAACATCAAGTATTTCCCCTTCCAATAGTCTGGCATCCAGCAGTGTTTATACTTTACCCACAGATTCAACACAATACTCAATTATGAAACATCTTATATCACCGTCGGCACATGATACCGGAGGACATATATTAGCACCCACAAATGGTGCTCTTCATTTTAATTCAATGTATCCTGATCCTGCCTCATTGTTTTATCAACAAGTTTTGAATTTACAAAAGAATTCAACATTTTTTATGCCTCATTTTCAAGCGTCCGCTGTGGCTGCTGCAACGCCGTCGGCATTTTGTGAACAATCGTATAACCCTTATATGGATTGTGAAGGTAAGAATTGAGAAAAGTGTTAACTAAATCAAGTAGAACATTAACTTCGGTTCATCGAAGTATACATAACTTGTATGCAGCACCGGGCCTTGGGTAGAGCGAGTGGATCAGTCACTCTAGGCGCAAGATGTCAAAGGGCGCCAAAAAGCCAAGTTCGCAAAACAATTTCCAGCGCAAAATAAACGTCGACGTAGAATTTACGTGAAGTGAAAGTGTCGATCAAAGAGCGCCGAAAGACAATCTCGCTCTACTCTGATCAACCACTAGGGCCGGCGCTGCTTGTATGCCCCAGCTGATGGACTTCCTCATATAAAAATTATAACTATGTATTAGGGCAGTCATTCAGTTATTTGTCCAATCCATAAAATTTTTGGATATGTTGTGCAGTTTAAAAGGCTCGGGAATAAATTTGTGAGATCTAAAATATTTCGTTCTGAAGCATACAAAGATTAGGTTAGTATTCAGCAGTCACTTAGGCCATTAAAAGCCCGTTGTGATACCACAGAGTAGAAGAGAGGTAGGAACTGTGGGACTGTGAATGGGGATTGTGGTAGGGCGGATTATTTGGATTATCCTTTCAGTCGCCAGAGCCTTATTTTTGTTAACAGATTGCACAATATGTCGGAAAATTTGACATTAGAAGAGAAGTAATTATGAAGACCCCATAAATGTCCTTTGCAACCCCAAGCAGATCATCTCTGCCTACAATTTCTGGTATAAATAATACAAAAATCTATATAATTAAGGAATAGTTGCAGTTTCTTATATCAAATTGAGATTCTTCTTGAGTTAAAAATAAATCCTTGCAGAGCTGAATTTAGGTGTGTGGGGGCCTGGGGCAATGAAAAATGTAAAGACCCTTTAATGCTATTGAGCAAAAAACCAGTAAAAAACAAAAACTAACTACGTGAAGAGTCAAATTTTAAAAATCGTTATTACGTTTCTGAGTGATGAGAAAAAAAAGTCAAATGAAGAAGTCCCTCAAAGTGATGACGGTTTGTGGCCCTCAATGTGTGGGACCTCGGTTGCCCCGCCCCCGCCGAAAAAAAAAACCATCCGCCAGAGTCACAAAGTGCTATGTGCTGGGAGTCAAGAAAAGAAATTTCTGATACCACTTCGAGCGCATTCAGGCTTCACTTGGACCGCGGTTTGGAAAGCTCTGTTCTATACAAAAGTCTTAAATCTCAGTAGAATCTTAAAATTGTATATTTCCAACTCATTTTATACTATGTAATCGTCCATATGTGACTGATACATTATGAGCATTTTGGGACTCTTTTAGTATGTTAGAAGTTTTCGATCAAAATCAACAAATTTATAAATTCACTTACATATTCTACTATATAAGATTAATTATGATCACAAAAGGGTTATTCAAAAGGGTTATTATACCAAAATATTTGTATGGTTGATTATGTCCCCAGATAAAAACTTTTGTTTATTTACAATAAAATGCAGTCAAATAAATGTTTATTTATTCAAGTGAAGTGTTGGCGCCACAAAGCAATCAAATATTTAATAGTAAATGCATTCAAATATTGTATTGTATTTACCTTTTTCTCTCTCTGCCCTTTGTAGCAATGAAACAATAATTTGGAAATCATTACATTACTCTCTCTAATCTATTAATCAATATCCCCCAAAAAAAAAAAAAAAACAAAATTTTAAAATTTAGTTAACAAGCGCCGTTTTATCTTCAATAAAGAAAAGTTATTAGAAACGATTAATAACCGCTGTCCATCATCAACACTTGACAATGATAAGAAATTGATGATCAGAGTGTATTTTTATACTCTTCACGGGAGTAAATAGTATTATAAGTTTGTCATGAAGTTTGTAACACACAAAAGGAGACATCGCAGACCACATAAAGAATACATAAATGTGATCAGCTCGATGAGACGAGTTGATTTAGCCATGTCCGTCTGTCCGGTTGTTCGCACTCCTAATCAGTTTTTGAGCTAGAAAGCTGAAATTTTGTACATCGGTTTCTTTTTACCGAACGCCGATCAAGTTCGTGATTCAGCCGAATAGGACCACTAGGAGGGGCACCTCCCATACAAACCCCCTTTTAAATTAAAGTTCTTATTAGATAAAGTTTTTTGTTTTTTGACTTATCGAACTGAAATTTGAACACTATAAATGTCTGACCCATATCCACAAACAATGAAAATTTCAAGACCCTCGAACTACTAGGACGAGTACCCCCCATACAAACCGGGAACCAAATGAAAGTTCTTATTTGAAAAACTTTTTTGTTTTTACCTAAAATTTGGAGCCACAAACCTTATAAATTTCAAGACCCTCGGACCGCTGGGGCGTGAAGAGTATTATAACTTCGGCATAACCAAAGTTAGTATTTTTTTATATTTTATAGTAGGATATGATGAGGGGAACCAAGTGTATTGGAGAGGTACAGAGCCCATTAAGGTAAAGAAAGATGATTTGAATGAGAGGTAAAAAAAAAAAAATATTATATTAAAATTGAATAACCCAAAGATAACGAAATGATATGAAAGAACAAAAATCAAGGAAAACTTCATAAGAACATTTGGCTTATCATCATCATGCCACTTAATAAAAATAAACATTAATAATGTTATTTGTAACAATTTAAATTATATGACATATTGAATTATTTAATTATTATGTCGCATTTTATAATCAAAATTGTAGAAATATTTCTTTCCCAAATTTTTGCGATTACACATATACGAATAGATTTGATTTTATTACTAATTAATAATCACTATAAATAAATATATGAAATATGTACTAGTAGTCCCGACTCCCCTTGCTGCTCAGCTTTGTACGGGAATGATATACGAGTAGAAAGAATATTAATTTTGTTGTGGTTCATAATTCAAAAAGAATTTTTTAAATAATATTGATATATCTCTAAGATGTTTGCCAAAAACTACTTGATTGATTTAAAAAAAAATATATCTCTAAACTTTATATGCAAAATTTTATCCACCATTTCCGACCTTTCCGGTAGATTTTCCAAAACATTCAGATGATAATTACGATCAAAACAATTATAATAATCATCTAAATCGGTCAAGCCGTACTCAAGTGATGAGTCGAGAAACATGAGGTAAATGAAAATTTGGCAGGCGTAGTTCGAGCAAAATTATCCTAAGCGATGAAGCACATTTTCATCTTGATCAACAAAATTGTTGTATTTGGGGTTTGGAGAACTCACTTGTGATTATCGAAAAACAAATGTATCCAGAACGTGTCACTGTTTGGTATGAATTTTGGGCCTGAGGCATCATTGGACCATACTTTTTTCTAAATGATGCAAAACTTTCATTATTTTTGAGATAATTTTTACAAACCCTAAACTGTCAGCTGTTTAATTTTAACATTTTACTGCCCAAATGGTAGCAAATTCAAATCTTGTGTTAATTCTGGTACACTCTTTATGTATTCAAGACATGTGCATGATTACAATCAAAACGGTTTTTGAATTATCTACACTGAAATTTGTACTTGATTTACTGTACTAATTTACTGTGATTATGATTATATGTAGTATTTTGCTTCTGTAATATGATTTGTATATCTATCCATACATTCTATGCAGAAGTTTTATGGATAAAAATGAATAGTGATAAGTTTGATTTAGGATTGTCAAAAGTATTGAAATATTCTTGTGTTATTTGACTACTCTCCTCGCGTCGTTCGTCTAATAGACAGCGTAACAACAACAACATTTTTACTGATTGTGCATGTAGTCTGCACTCAATACTTTTGACAATCATTGAAAAAATATGAATAAGACTAGTAATCATTTAAAATTTATATATAAAAAAGTTGTTCTGTTATTCTCCCATACGTTTTGTATTAGCACAAATGATTAATGATTTCGTTAAGTATTACTACATATTCATGGTACAAACTGAAGTACGAAAAGTGATTACAATCATGCACATGTCTAATATACAAGTCCGATTTTGGTTTGGTCATTAAATAGACAAAAGTTAATTTTTTTTCAACGAATTTCGCTTTATTTGATGGATTGATTCTTTCGATTAAGTATGAAAAATGATTTCATTCAAATGTTGACCGCGGCTGCCTCGGCAGTAGCCCATCCTGGAACACCAATTTTCAAACAATTTCGCCCCGAATGTTTTGTTTTAAGTGATCAATTGTTTGGGAATTGTCGGCATACATTTTATCTTTCAATGCGCCCCATGGAAATAAGTCCATCGCCGTCAAATCGTAGTTGTGAACAGGCCAATGGACTTAGGCAAAATTTAATTTCTTCCAAATTTTGTACACAATCTTTGTAGTCATCCACATTCAAAATAAGTTTTCAGTATTTGAAAGCGTTGTTGCAAAGAGAAGGGATCCATATTCATTCAGCGGAAAGTTACAATTAAACTACTGTCAACAATTTATGGTGCTAAAATTGACAGAGTCATTAACAATATGGAGTTCAAAATTGGACCAATAAATATATATATATATATAATTATATTATTATAGATATAAATAAAAAGAAGATAGATAGATAAGTTCGATGAAAGTTGCCAAAATGCTTAGACTCATTTTATAATAAGACCATACAGAAGTCATTACAAAGAAATATCAAGAGCTTTCAAATCAATCATTTGAAAAACTCATGAAGTCTAGAGCCCGAAATTCTAATTCCCAGTAGTGAATTTTAATTAGTGGGGACTTAGGTAAAGTAGAATCCCATCCATATTTTATACAATTTGGGAAAAAAAATGTTACTATAAAAACTTGAACCATTTTAAAAGATTTTTAATTTTGAAATTTAGTCATGGAAATCAGTTTCTGTTTTTTGTCCTCTTTTTTCAGGACCCCATGCATTCGTTTAAGTGTCCATTAGAAACACGATTCTATGGATATTTCTACGTTTATATGAAGAACTGCGGTTATTAAATGAAATGTTTTTTTATTTTTTTTCTTAAATTAATCACGAGAAAAGGCTTTTCCCAAATATTTCATTAATCATTTTTAACACAAATACTTAGAAAAACATATAGTAGATACTCTTTATAACACAGAATAGACTTAGTGCTTATCAAAACACATTCATTGTTATGTTTTTCGATTGTACGAATAATATACCTTTTTATATGAAATTTTGGGGTCTGATAAGAATAATTATGGCAATTGATTCCATACTTCATTGCATTATCGAAACTTCGCACACATAGTAGTTCTACTATCTCTTCCTGTTATCTATCTATAGTATAAAGTAGTTTCAACATTTTGTGCTACGTTGTTTATATCTTTACCGTTGTTTTTTTCCTTTTCACAATGGCGGCAAAAAAAAAAAACATTGAAAAATGGGCGTTGACAATTTATAATCAATTTTTACTTACATATATTGGTTTGACTGTAATGGAAGTAGGGGCTTGAAGTTATTGAAGTTGATTATATTGACCAATCAGAGAGTTGCTGGTTCGAAATCACAAGATGCGATAGGAAGTTGAAGGAAGCATTGTCAGAATTAGATCACATTTAGGAAAAAATGCAGTTAGATAAATTAACTTATAGAAAATGTTGGGTAACTTTGTTTCAATATTAGTGTAATAGGTTAGGTAGAATGTTGTGGTCCCATGAGACATTGATAGCTTATCCTATCTTCGACACATGGTCAACTCTGTTAAAACAAACAAGGCAATGACTACCAAAAGGAAGGTCATACTTATATCCTTTCCATACCATTCACCCTATCCTCCCCCCTTCCCGCTTTTCCCTTCTTTGATCTAGGTAGCGGCTGTTATCCTAACCTAACATACACGTAGGTGCAAATTTTCATATGGTAAAAGAATCTCCAAAAACAAATAGAACCTACCGCTATCTACGAATGTCCTGAGAGGTCGGAAACACCCAACATTAGTCAGCCAAGGGACACTCACGCCTGCAGCGAGGCTACTTAAAGACTTTGCTAAGAACCTTCTTTCTGTTCTTTTAAAATATAATATACTTCATCAATTAGGGACCTCATTTTGTAATACATATTATGATCTATCTTACAAATCTTGATATTTCTTAACTTTCAGGTTTTACCAATCCTGCTACAGCCGCCGCTGCCCTCTATTGCAATGCCTATCCAGCAGCCAGTTTCTATATGTCGAACTTTGGTGTGAAACGAAAAGGTGGACAAATTCGCTTTACATCACAACAAACGAAAAATCTTGAGGGTCGTTTCTCTAACACAAAATATCTATCACCCGAAGAAAGGCGACAACTAGCAGTCCAACTAAAGCTAACCGATCGTCAAGTGAAAACTTGGTTTCAAAATCGACGTGCAAAATGGCGAAGAGCAAATCAAACAAAACGTCCAACAGGAAATGGGGGTAATGGAGATAATATCACCGGTAATTTAAAATCAAATAGTGTAACAGATCCAATGTGTGGATCTAGTGCAAGTACAAGTTCCGGGAACATTGATATAGATGAAGATGATGATGATAATCATTTATATCTTTCGGAAAATGATGATAATGATGATGAATTAGAGGATGAGCGTAGATAGCATGATTCCTTTGAAATTTTAATGAGACACACACAGATCATTTTAAGTGCAAAAGATGTGTATATATTTTATAAATATTTTATTTAAGATTACTTTAAGTTTATTTGAATAAGAATAAGTATATACGAGTATATAGAAAAATCTCCCACCAAGTTCTCTAATGATTTTTATTTCTAATTAAATTGATAACTGTCCATGCAAGCGCAATTGGGAAGTGTACAACGTGGTGCCAGATTCGATAGATGACCCATAGTTACAGGAAATGAGAGTGGTACAATCCATTTGGGATAAGCGCAAATGGTAGCAGCTGCTGCTGTTGCTGTAGCAGTTATACTACCCAATTGGGTAGATGTTGTCGCTGTAAAGGCGGATTTTAATTCCAGTGAATGTTTTGGATACTAAAAAATTGATTTATTTCATTGAATATTAAATATTAATGAAGGAGTTTGCTATATTCCTTACCTTATCCAAAGCAACTGGTCGAAATGCACTTCGTTGTGGTGATGGTTCTTTGATTTCATTATTGGTCATGGTGATTTGTGGCTTCGCTGGTGGCGTTACATTCTCAATAGCTCGAATAAGATCAAGATCACAACGTTTGAGTACCAATTCCAAAACCGAACGTTTACGTTGTGGAAACAATTGGGCCAACATATCAATGGCAGTCTGGGATATGCTACTATTAATAGATGAGGCAGCTAAGAATATTGAAATACAGATAAATTGATTTGATGGTTACTGTATATGATTGAGCATAAACTGATTCTACAATATAAGGAGACAACTTACTTGCAAATTGTTGCTTTTGTTTGTATTTATTGCCTTGACTTAAATCCTCTGCTGCCATAGAGCGCCCAATACTTTGGTCTTGCGCTTCTTTATGTTCTATTTCTAGTGCATCATCAGCATTATCATCATCATCACCCCCTACCACTTGACTGGGCTCTGTTACAGTTAAACCAAAAATGTTACCCTGAGGCAATGCATCGATTTGTCGACCAGTCTTCGTGGCTACTAAACGCAAAGCTATGGCATCTTCGACTGCCTGTTGACGCTTTAGGGCAACCTAGAAAAATCGAAAAAATAAAGTTTATACAAATAAATCTTATTTTCTATTTATCTTTTTTTTTTTTTTGGCTGAGGATATCTTTTGTTTTTATTTTGTTGAAATTGATATTAATATGCATGGCAAGTGTGTGGACAATGAAACTATTGACTTTATCTAGTTTTCCTTTTTCTATTTTCTATTCTTTTCAATGAAAATTCCATTGGGATCATAGCATTTTTTGGGGTTGGGGGGTGATGGCATTTGTGGTTAGTAATTTGAGCCTCCGGTTGAATGATTCAATGAATAAATGTACTGAACACTTGTGTAAACATTTGTAAGCGGATATTTTGACTCGATTTGTTTGATTCACTTTGACAACTTTCCATCACCATCGCCATCATCATCATCATGAGGTACAATAATGTTTTAATTTCATTACATGCCATCAAGTATTTTATTATACCAACATATTGTTGCGGGTTAATTTTTGTATAGATTATTTTGGGATAAACCAAGTTCAAATAATAAGATACAATAAGATTGTTAAAGGAGAGAATAAGTAAGTGAAACTTTTGTTTTTATATAATTTAAAGTGATTTTCTGAAGCTTAAATGATTTAATCATAACGAGTTATTTATATTTGATTTAAGGGAATTTATTTAGTCTCTAAGAAATTAGGAAATCATAGAAAATGTTTCTAATTAGATCTTCGTTGTGTCTCTAATAAAAGGTTGTTTAAAGCTGAGAGATGGAGATTCTTTTGAATACCTTTTCAATTGAACTGATCAGGTGCAGAACAATAATTTAGTTTCCGTATGTAAGATGCCAGGTATCTTTTATCCCCTTAATATACTTGGTATAAAGTGTGTGTATTCTGGTATCATCTTCTCTATATTACTCCTGGCTTTAATTACTGGAACAATGTTAACTATTTAAACTTGAAATAAAATATTTATTTTCAGGACATTATTGGTTTTACAAGAAGTCTGATTGAGCGATGGTTGGGTTAGGTTAAACAGGTCACTCAGAACTCATGTAGCCCATTGTAATATCTGATTGTAGAAGAAAAAGGAAAAGTGATGTGGATTGGGTTGGTTCGGGAGAGGGACCTAGTTGGTCCTAGAGTTCTCCCTCAACCTCTAAAACCAACCTGAAGAATCCGTAAACAGAACCAGGTCCCCTAGTGACAATTTTGCCAAACTGCCCAGATTATTAAAGAACTGTTTCCCGAGAAAACAGCTACTTCTTCCAAGAAGAGCAGAGCAGTCACAAAGAAACTGTTGAATATTTTATGTTTTTTCTCCATCTTCACAGCTTCGAGAATTCTTGATGAGGAACCTGCATTGCTTAAGCCATCAGGCGCCATTAAGACTCTTGTCATCATCCGAAATCTTTTCTTGTGAAATCGTAGAAGATCAGAGTTCCGTTTCAGTTGATAGCAAAGCCAGAGTGTCCTATTAACAGTATAGCCAGTCTCATTCGCCCTCTTCATGTCTGCTAGCCCCTTGGTTCTCGCTTCCAACCCTGAGAGATTGTCTAATATAGGGATATGAATATCAGCAACTGCTAGAGAGCTAGGCAATGCCGATCCCCTTCTAACACACTCACCCGCTAGCTGTAAAACCAGAATGAGCTAAGTTTGGTTTAGTGCCACCTTGCTACGGTTCGTTTTGCTCTTAGTGCTGTGGCTCGACAGAGCCTTGATGGCAGCCTGGCTATTAACATACACCGATATGTTTCTTGGGGTTTCCCCTATACTGTTCATCAACTTTGGTGCTTGCCAGACTGCATAAATCTCTGCCTGGAAAACCATTGATTGAGTGACAGCTAAGTTTAATATCTTGAAACAAGGACAAAGAACATGATTTTAAAAAAGAACATCAGCCTTATAAATTCTGGTCAAAATTTTAGCTAATAGGATTGAGTCTGGAACATTGGCATAAACAAAAAGAAATGTGCCAATATGACGTACGCCTTACGGCCGGATGTTTGTCCGGAACAGCTGCTGGAACACCATTCGGGATATAAATACCTGGGTGTGTATTTGGATAGGCGGCTAACATTCGAAACGCATATTTTAAATATCACGAAATCGCTCGGACAGAGAATTGGAATATTGAGTTGCCTCCTAAACAGTAGGAATAAATTGTCCTTGAAAAATAAAGAGCACATTCACTTAGTGCAAAATTATATAATAAAACAATCAAAAGAAGACTTTCTAAACTTTTAGAGAAAATTCTTATAGAAAATATCACTCAAATTATTAACCTTGGTCAATTGTCTTCCAACTTTATCACTTTTTTATTTATGACCATCAATAATAAAAATACAAAATATGTGTAAGTTGGTATTGATTGATGGAAATTAGATTGTCAAAATTATAATATTATTTATTGTTTATATTTTTCGAATGTTTAAATAGATAACCTTTGTCCAAAGAATCTTTGAGTCTTTCTCACCTGTGCAGCCATAATTCGTTGACGTTCAAAGATTAACACACATTTAGCACATTTGCAATTTTTATAGACACAAAGTTTTTTATGACCACGTAATTCAGTAATTAATCCATGATTACGGCAACGGGCACACTTTGGTACACGATTCGTAGAACGATCCGATGACGGAGGACCAACAATGGCGGCAACTCCTTTTAAAGTTCTACCTAAAGAGTTGCCTATACGCGATTTCTTGACTTTATGATTTGAATTGTCTAAACTTTCTTCAGACATCATTAAATTCTTTGTTATACGTATATTTATTGTGATGTAATTAATTATTGAAACTATTTATTATGATGTAATGTAACAAAATTGTTATAATTGATTCTTGAACTTGAGAAGTTGTAGCTTTATTGAGTTGAGTAAAGAAACTAAAATTTGGTAACACTTTGTGTGGCATGTGGCAAATGTTGCAAAGAAATTACATTAAGAAGCAGTTTATTATTTATTTACGCAAACGCAATGCAATATTTGAGGGGGCGTTGTATTTAATATGCCAGGATCAAGCTTAGCCATTGGTGGATGGAAATATTTGTAAAGCAACGCCCTCAATTCAAAAGGGTGGAGTTTTCAACAGGGCGTAATACATAAATGGCAATGAAATTTATAGTTTGGTTGTCTAAATAAAATTTAAAAAGAAATAAAAATGTTTTTATTATCTAAGCAACCAGGCAAACGTTGTTTTGCCTCTCCTTCCCAATGAAATTAGTGAATACTGAGTGGTTAGCTGTAGCATTCTATCTATCATTGCAATGGTTTGTAATACATAGGCTGCATTTTTTTGTTGATGGTTGTCCAACAAGGGAACAGGCGACATATGAAAAGCATGGATTTTCAAGGTTAATGCTGCAGAAAATTAATGCCTGTCTGTCCTTGTGCTTTATGTATAGTCATTGTGAATGCTAACTGCACGGGAAACTGAAACCGTTTAAAGTCAAATCTTCTTGTCGATCGGAATCATTGAGATTCGTGGTATTAAAATAGCTTCTCTTTAAGAATGATTACTTCTTTGACGGGTGTTGTTCACCAGCTTTATGACCTTATAATTACCGAACCAACTTTTAATTGGAAATTATGAGGCAGCAATTCAAGCAATTTCAGAGAGTTTAAAAATTTGATTAGTAACGGAATCCACCGATTTGGAAGACAGTCGAAAATGACCAAAGACAGTTTAAATTTTTCACAAAATACTTGCTTTGATCATATTTTATTTAATAGGTTTGTGTCTTAGCTTCGTCATGCTGCAAAGTAATAAAGACAATTTACATAAATAACGAATTGCTTTAAGTAACAAAGATTTCCTTGAAACATAGGAAATCTCCGACAGTTTTGAGATTGGTTGTTTTCAATTTCACCCTTGAAAAACGAAGGTAAGGACCATTTTTACCATAGATTGGACAATTTGAATATTGAAATTTCTTTTTGTTAAATTTAAAAATATATATTTATATTTAGTTTAATTGTTTATAGTATGTATGTGTTTTCATATTTCAATTTAGTGCTTATAATTTTCATATATAAGTTTTCAGTGTTGAATAATTAACCAATGTTGCAATGTTGCTGTTTCTTGTATTTTATTTACAAACACTGGATAGAAACAGCTGACAATAATGCAACATGCCGCCACCGCTCACCACTTTTATTGTGTCGTTTGCATTGTTATAAATTTGTTTTGATTTCCTAAAATAAGTCTAAATTCAAATTTAAGTATATACTTAGTTACATATATAAAATACACAAAAATCAGAAGAAAAAAAATATCCTAATAAAACCCACCAAAAGTAATCGAGAGACAGTAAAAGGAATTGTGGATTTCATCACCATGACAGCGTTCTGCTGCCATAGTAAACAATTAAATATTTAGTTCAATTGCAAATAAATTAGTGCAATACAAATTAACGACGACGAAGATTTGCCAACGTTGCCTAGTCATTATAAATACATACATATATATTTAAAAAAGAAAATATGTTTCTATTAGATAAAATTTTACCTTTGGTTTTTGGTTATATTCGTCCATTCATAAAATGGTTCCTACATGCCTTTACGCGTCTCTGTGAATTGCAGCGTGTATGCTATGGTGCTCGAGCCGGAGCCATTCGGACAAGGAAAGTTGAGCGCTCCCTTATGCTATCAAAACATCCAGATATCATAACTTTAGTACGAGAACTTGATGAATCTATGGAATTTGCCAGCGAAGATGAATTAGTACAAAGAGCTCAACGTGCTGTTGAAATAATATCCAGAGCAAAGCGTATACGGCGAACAGTGCATCCAGATTTTGGAAGATTGATCTATGTTTGTGTTCTAAATATATGGGGTTATAAACGACTGATGCATAATGTTGAGTATCTGCGTGCAGAGAACTATGACGCAACTAATATGGAACATGAGAGTAGATTATTAGAACTGTGGCAATTACTTATGCCGGATACACCGCTCGAGGGACGCATTACAAAACAATGGCAAGATATTGGTTTTCAAGTGAGTAAATTAAGCAATGAAATTAAAATTTTCTTTAATTTAATCATTGTGCATATATCATTTTAGGGTGATGATCCTAAGACTGATTTCCGCGGCATGGGACTGCTTGGCCTTGAGAATCTCTTGTTCTTTGCTCAAGAATATAATGATGCTGCCAAACATGTTCTTCTCCATTCAATGCATCCAGTTGTTGGTTATACTTTTGCTATTGTTGGCATTAATCTCACTGCTATGGCATATCGTTTACTTAAAACGGGAGTCGCTCAAACTCATTTCTATAATCTCGCTGAGCAGCAACGAAATTACAATACTTTGTCTGATTTTCATAAATTCTATTGTTATTTATTTTTCGAATTCGATCGCTATTGGTTGGAATCGGAACCACAGAATATTATGGATTTCCGTGAAATCTTTCAATCCTTCGAAATTTCCATTATGGAAGCCTTACATTGTGAACAAACAGTTTTTCAAACGCGGCTTGTAGTTGAAAATATTTAATTTTTTTTTTTATTTTGACCTTAATTTCATTTATTCTATTAAGACTCGAAATACTATTAATAAAAAATATATGTATATTTTTTTAAAAATATTTTGTCTATAAAAATTTTATAATGACGCACAAATTGCTAAATGATAATTTAATTAAAAAAATATAATATATATATATATATATAATAATATAAAGTAATTTCAAGAAATAATAAAAACAACAAAATAAATTGCTATTTTTAATGACAATCTGATGAATTTATTTTTTTTTTTTTTTGTTTTAGTTCCCAACAAACATTTCAGATATAAAAGCAAAACTAGTTTTGGCTATGCCAAAGTTGAAATATTCTTCACGCACCTGTTACATCTTCTGATTATTGTTCTAACTTCACACTTTGTTTGGGAGGTACACCTCCTGGTGGTCCAAGGGTCTTGAAATTCACTTGGTTGTTGGATATGGATCATATACTTGGAGTATTCAGTTCCATAGTACAAAAACCAAAAAAGTTTTTCTAATGAAAACATGAATTTGGATCTGGGTTTGTTTGGGAGGTACCACTCCTAGTGGTCCCAGGGTCTTGAAAGTTACATGTTTGGCGGATATGGGTCAGATACTTATAGTGTTAAAATATCAGTTCCATAGTAAAACAAACAAAATAGTTTTTCTAATGAAAACATGAATTTGGATCTGGGTTTGTATGGGAAGTATCCCTCTAGTGGTCCGATTCGGCTAATTCCGACAAAAGTATTGCGTATGGTAAAAAGAAACCTAGAGATCAGCTCACAAACTGTCATACATATAGACGGACATGGCTAAATCAACTCGTCGCGCTGATCAAGAATATATTATATACTTTATGGGGTCTCTAGACATAAAATGTAAAGAAACGCATGGGCAAAACTAAGCAAAATTGAATTTGATGATTTTTAACACTACTACTAATTAAAGTCAAGTGATTTAATAGAAGACGATATGCTTAACCGGAGTGCAGAGCATTAAATAAACTATCATTAATGGAAAAGATTTATAGAAATAATATTTAATTTTACTACTTCTCTTTTCCATCTGGGGCATTTAATTACTTATCTTTTTAGCATCTTTGAATATGGTAATATCACCTTTATGGCGAGCAGCTTCTTCAAGCAATTTGACTCCACTCCCCAACAAATTTAAGTAGACTCTATTCAAATGACAGTCAAAGAAAATAAGAAATCCCCAGTTACAATTAAAAATTAAAGAAAAATCATTTTATTATTTTAGTGTAAATGCAAAATTATGCGTACATTTATTTATTGAGTGAGCTAATATATACTCGTATATTTTTCATATTTTTTATTAGATATACATATAAATATTTTATCATTATTCGTTATATCAATTGCAATTCTATATAAAATAAAATATGTTTTGTGAAAAAATTATATTCGATTCTCGAAAGTGTGTTTTTTCTGCCCCATGCTCATAGTTTCTTTCCAAAATTATTTATTAAATTTTAATTTGATTTCTTATCAAAAAGATGATTATTAATTTTTTTCACTTTAAATACTTAAACACAAAAATACATAAACTTGTATAATAATAATAATATGTAAATACATAAATTAAGGAATGTTATTGTTAATACTTTAAGTCAACACAGTCATGATTATACAAAAATTAAAACAAAAAGTCTTTAAGAAGATAAATGTTAAAAATGAACAAAAAATTCTATAAAAAAGACAAAAATATCACGACATTTAACACGAAATAATATTAACATAAATTCATTAAAAAAATAAATTCCAAAATTTCCATAAAATTTTCATTCGTTTCGTTTTCAAAATTGTTGTTGCCCAAGCATTGTCCAATATTTAATATTTTTTTTTTTCGTTTATATGTATATATATATATATATATATATATATATATCGACATCATTTTGCAAGCTAAAAATTGTGTAAATATTACCATCTTGATTCATTCATTAGATTAGATTAGATTCATTTCGATTAGTTTGGTGCAATATGTGGTCATCAGCATCATTTGCCCTTTTTTTTTTTATATATATATCTTTTTTTTTTTTTCTTTAGACCAATCATCCATCCATCAGTTTATCAGTTGCATTATTCTAGCGATAGAATTTTACTTCAGCCTCAACACAGTCCTTTAGTAATTCATCTAATTCTTCATCGGCTGTTGGATGCTCAGCCAAATAGGCATTCAATTCCTCAACGCAAGAAGCCTCCAGAGCTTTGAGATCATCTAATGCTGCCGGTTTACGTTGCGCATGCAATTTGTGCAATAAAGTCAAGGTATCATCAGCTGGCACCTTGGTCAATGGTGAAATACGTGGCTTGGGTGCAAAAACAAATGGTTTAAAAACCGATTCATTGGCATTTGGTGTGGCAGTGAACCAATGACATGAAATGCCTTTAGCACTTAGAACTGAAATAGTCGCTGAACGTGAAGTTGTTGCATCGGCAGCTGCTCGCAATGTTTCAAACATTAAAGCTTGTGTGTAACTATTATCATCAGAGGGCGTGGGTCCACACCAATTATCATCACCACCACTGGGTTCTGCTTCAAATGTAGCAGCAAAATTAGAATTGGTATCAAAGCCATCGCTGGCTTTATCAATGGTTGTGGTTACAGCTAAACCATTATTAGGCACACGTTGATGACTTGTTGCCTTCACTTGTTGCGCCGCCCAAACTTTGCCCGAGCAACTTATAAGCCACGCTTCCGCTGGATCACAGGCAATGAAATTTATCTTCGAATTATCAGTATTATGAGCAGTAATTAAGGCACCAATGCGGTCCATAGCTGCTGATGCGCTAGTTGATGTAGATAAAGTTAAACTGGAAATGAGAGAAAACATAATTTGTTAACAAAAATTTAATAAAATAAATTAAAAATCTGCCTAAATCGAGTAACAAATCATTTCGTGATGAAATTGCTATTCATTTCATTAAAATTTCTTCTGGAATAATAAAAAATACTTGCTACATACCGTACAATATCTGTACCCAATAAGGCACCACTGCCAGCTTCAGCTTCATCTGCTGTCCAAGTAATGGCAACTGTTACGTTACTTTCGTTAGCACCAAAATCACCACCCCACACTTGTGGCTTAGGTTTTTGCAAAATGATGCGCAGCAATGAGTCACCACTAGACTTTTCCACCTCAGCACCACCATCAGTCTATATGCATACATAATTGATCACAGGCATTGATTAGTTTGTATGTAATTGTCATTGATTCCCATCAAATTTACCTCTCCCGTCAACACTTCATCAGCCTCATAGAACATGACTTCCTGAGCCACACCCAGTGCACTTGCATCCTGAGCATTACGTCCAATAATTAAACTGCCACCAACACATTTCTCTGGTAAAACAATGAAACAATCACCATTCGCAGACATATTCTCTAGACTATGATTTTCTTAGTTAGTTTTCTCTAAAATATGTGAATTGATTTTTCCACAAATGATGATGATGATTATTCACCGAAAAGGTTGACGGCTCTTAATTTATCCAATTTCTTTTGAAATTTTTATTTTGTTGATTTTTATTGTGAGAAACTTTCTTTTTCAATAGTAATATGTTGAAATGGAAAGTTTTTTGAATAGAAAATATAATTTTATATGCTGACGACGAAGGATTTTTTTGTTGTTTCTTTTATTTCACTGTTGCCAATTGAACTCCAATTAATTGAAGATGGTTGGCAACAAGCAAAATATTGACAATGAAATAAATGTCAAACGCCACCCAGCAAATGGACAAGTCAGTATGGTTAGATTCTTTTATTTTAATATGTAATATGTAAAACATTTCTTAACTCTTGTTTTTCAATAGTTTGTTTTTTTTTATTTAACAATAAATAACAATACAATTCTACTGTCAATAATAAAGTTGCTTGTATATAATATATATGCATAAAAGTATGCAACATTATTATGTGTATGTTACATTCTCATGTTGATCGATTGTGAGTGATGTGAATGAGTTGAACTGAAACTGTTTGAGAAGTACTCAAACTTTTAAATGGACAAAAAGTTTACGAAAATTCGGTCTCTCAATAGTGACATTTTCACAGTCAATTATAACGGTATTCCAACAAAACAAAACTGCAGTTACATTTTTTAATGCATTTTAATTTTAAATAAGAAAACAATCATCTGAATAAGTTATCGGAAAGCTTCTTAAACTGTACTGGCTTCTGAAACTGTGCTAAATTTACTTGTAAACTGTCAATTGTGTTTGTATCCAAAAAAAAAAAAAAATGGAAAAGACGAAGTACCATTTATTTTATTAATTATTTATTTTGATTTTCAAATAAAATTTGAACTAATTTTATTCATTCAAATGCATAGTAAACTGAATGCATCATTGACAACTCTGAATTTCTTGAGTAGATTTTAGTAGCACTCACATTTTACAACAACAATTTTAATGGTTGCTTGATTTGGTTTCTCTCAAACATCTCAAACAGCTTCGAGCATGCATAGTCTGGTTGGTTGTTGGTTGTGAGTGTGAGAGAGTTGTCGACATTAAGGTCTACAATATTTTCGGTAGACTTTTTTCATCATTCATCTTATTAAATTATTATTTTTAGTGAATAAATAAATTTAAATTTAGTTAATTTCCAATATAAATGGTGTAAAATATAAAAGCAAAGAATTGCAAAGTTCAAAAAGTGTTTAAAAAAGAATATAAATAAAGAAAAGAAGAAGCTAAAGAGAAAACTGCACACGCTTAGTCAAGTTGAAAAAATTTCTTCTTAGTTTTATGTGTTATTCCCCCCGTTCGTTCGTTTGCATCAACTAAATATTTTACTAATACATTGAAACTCCAATCAGAATAAATACATGACTACATATGTATGGTGTAAGCGGCAAACAACAACAACAGAAGCAACAAACAACAACTTATTACAAGGTGCTCACCCATACCCATAAAGATATTTTTCTTAAGTGCCTGTGCGCCTCTCTGCCGCCTGTCTGTATTTGTTGTTTTTAGCTTGCGCTCTAGTCAGTTGAGTGAATGTGTGCGTGTGGTTGTGTGTCGTATGTCGTGTGTTTAGTGTTTGAGAGAGTAAGATTTTGAAGTAAACTGTGAATTGTTTTGGAAGAGTGAATTTGAATTGTATTGTATTGGGAGAAGGCGCCCAACAAAAAGATAACAACGACGACGTCGGCACAAGTGACAGAGAAACGCGGCTTTCGCATTTTTGTTACTACTAGTTAGAAGGTACAAAATAAAATTTGTGTGTGTTTAAAAAAATTGTGAAATTGTTTATATTATTAAACAAAAAGAAGAAAAAAATAACACGAAGAAATACTAAACAAAAAGAAAGAAGAAAACGGAACTTGTATTTGCTCAAGAGTGTGTGAGGGGTTTTTCAGTGTGGTGTGTGTGTAGAGTAAAAGTAAGCTAAAGGCAACATTGACGTTTGCCTTTTCTGTGTTTTCTGTGTCATTTTTCTTAAAGTAAAAAATTGAAGACAAAAAATCAATAATTTGCATGTATTTCTTAGAAGAAGAAAATAGGAAAAAGTTGAAAATTAAATTTGCTTCTTTTTCTTTATGTATGATAATAAGAAAAATATGTATATTATGTATTAGAATTTTGTTTTTCTTGTTTTTTGTGATTACATGCAACCGTGTCTCGGTTTTCTTCTGATATTTTTTAATTTTTTTTTTTTACCGCGCCCTACAACGAATACAACAACAACAACATACCACGGAATCTTATTCTTTTTATTTTGTTTTTGTATAATCTTATTTTGTGCGTTTCTCCTTCCTTCCTTCCTTTGTTTCTTACTCTTTTTTTTTTTTTTATTTTACTACATTTGCGTGCGTTGCTTGACCACTTCTTTGGTTGGAGATTTGATCGACGAACAGCGCGCGTTTTTTAACTTTTCCTTCTTCTCCAATTCTTCTGATTTACAAAAACTAGTTTTCTTATTAGCAGCAACAATAGCAGCTGCTTTTCTTCTTCTTCTGTGTCTCTTATATTTCTTAATAAATAATAAAAATATAATAAATTAATACAATCAATATAGCGGCAAAATAAAAATCAATAAATTAAGTTTCACAAGTATACAGAAAAATAAAGAAATGAAATAAAAAATTGTATAAAAAGAATGAATGAATGAGTGAAGTGAATGTGAATGTGCAGCACATGAATGAATATCAAAGGAAAAAAAAAACAACATAAAAATCAAACAATAAAGATAAAGAAGAAGATTTATAATATGAAAATATACCGCTAAAGTGCATCAGTGTGTGTGTATGTAAGACAAAGTGTTTCAGTGTGTGTGTGTTTTATATATTGATGATGATGATGATGTTTTTGTTGCTGCTCCCAATGAATGTGAATAAAAAGATTCTAAAATACTAAAAATCCACCCTCATCTAAGCTCCCAAACTTTGTTTTATATCCATGTACATAACTTTGTACGTAAGAAGAGAATGATAGAAAGAAAGCTGGGAGGAAAGATGAAAAAACGCATTCCTCCCTCTTGATGACTGTCTGCCTGTGTGTCCGTTTGTCTATTTCTTGTATATTATATGAAAAGCTAAAATGAGAATGAAGAGAAGAAAAAAGAACACATAACTTTGCCCATATGCTGCAAGTGATTTTGGGTGGCTGAGGAAAATGTGTTTGGTGTCCTCATTTTACATTCATATTCTTCAATTTCAATATAAGTATATAGTATGTGTGTGTGTG
Organism: Amiota mariae; assembly: GCA_035041805.1. Classification (NCBI taxonomy): domain Eukaryota; kingdom Metazoa; phylum Arthropoda; class Insecta; order Diptera; family Drosophilidae; genus Amiota; species Amiota mariae. The sequence goes on along the minus strand of JAWNKV010000170.1, from coordinate 4,125,051 downwards.
TGTGTGTGTTACAATAACAATAGTGAAAATTATTCAAATAGTAAAGGTTTTACATTTCATCTTCGTCATCTCTTCTCACTCATCATTCTTTGTCTAGATGATTTTCGAGTTAGCAACAAAAATGATTTACACGACATACGCAGCTTCTATTGCTGACATCTCTTCTGACCCAATAACGGTTATTCCCGCATAAAAACAAACCAACATTGAGACATCCACACACATACGCATAGCCATCCATATGGTGTCTTCTTCTCTTTTGGTGGAGGTAACGGTATATGGCAAGTGATGAGTTAAGAGGGTGAAATGAAAAGTTTTTTGTGTAATGATGAAAGGTATATGGGTAGGTGGTGATGATTGGTATAGTGATCAAGCCTAGTAGGACAAGTTCGGTCAAATGGTCATGATTTCATTGCGAACTCTCGATATATATTATATTATTATATTGGTTTATATATTATTTTTTAATCCCATCAGAAGGAGACATCGGAGACCCCATAAAGTATATAAGTTGATCTAACCATATCCGTCTGTCTGTCAGTATGTATGCAAAATAGTCCGTCAGTTTTTTAACTAGAGAGCTGAAGTTTTCTTTTCACTATACACAATACCATACTAATCAATATCCAAATTCATGTTCTTACCTGCAAAACATGTTTTTTGTCCAATGCAATTTTCAAGACCCTCGGACCACTAGGAGGGGTACCTACCATATGAAACATAAACTTAGAACAATAATCACATCAAAATCGTCCTTTTACTGGATGTCATGTGTTCCCACAAATCGCCGTGTGTCATATAAAATGGATATGTATGTCCTCTAAAATATAATGGGGTTTTTGTACTTCAAACGACTATGACTATCTGTGGTGTGCCTCAGATCGAAAAGTTTTTAAACCACCCTCGTAAAATATGTAAACACCTTCATTCTTGTTGCTGCTTACTTGCGCTACTTCTATTTGTGTAATGTTTTATTTTATCATCAGGTCATGAGTTTTATCTTAAACAAAAATGCACTTTACCCTTTAGTGAAGGGATTTTTTGTGTACAGGGAGGGTTTCGTTCGTTTGTTTGTTTGATCTGATTTCTGTTACAGGGTGAATAAATAAAATGGGATCGTTTTAAATTTGGTAGAAACATTGAAATTTAAATACTGTTATAAGTTGTTATTAGATTTGGACGAAGTTTCAAGATATGGTCTTATTACACCGAAAGCCAGCCTAAGGAAATGATGTGTTGGTCTAATCTAATACAGCTTTCTTAATTTTAAACCCATAAATGGTGTACGAATAAATATTTAGCTCACAGTATGTAGTAAAATGGCATGAAAAGGAATAGTGTCCTTCACAGAAACCAATAATTCTTTTTTTTTTTTAATGAAGTGTGTAGTTTTATATAAAAAACATTCATTTATTTGGTTTACATAAGAAACAAATATCAGTAGTTTAATGAAAAACAGTTACGCTCTTTTTAAATCTGAAAATTCTCAGAAAATTCATACGAGTTTTTGTTATATGAATGTGACGTCACATGTATGCGAGACATTCTCGGCAAAGGTTTAAATTCTAATGTTTTTAGTTGTTATTGTTTCTCTTGAACATTATGGTTTTGTGCTTTTGAAAAGTGCGTTCCACCATTAGTCATGTATGGACGTGTGTGTTTATTTGTGTGAATTTCTATGTTTATTTGTGTGAATTTCTATGTTTATTTGTGTGTGTGTGTGTGTGTGTGTGTGTGTGTGATGTGTATGTGTGAACATGTAAAGTGCATTTCTATTTTAATGAAATGAAAAAACAAAACTTTTGTGTTGTTGTTTGTCACCATAGATTTACTTTGGTTTTACTTTATTTTTTGATGATGATTGTTTTGTTCTCAAGTTCCCTCATTCCGCCATTCATTCGTTTACTCTATTGTGCTATTCTTTAAATATTTTATTGTTTAAATTTTGTTAGGTGAGTTCAATGAACCGTTAAAAGCAGCGTTATAGCAGTTGTTTCTTTGACTCTCTCCTCGGCTCGATCTCTTTTCATTGGTATTTCTTTTTTCATGTTACCTTTTTTAACTTTAATTTTGGTATCTTTTGTTGAAATTTCAATGAAATAAATCACAAAATTTATTGTTTAAATAAATTAAATATTTGTTGTTGTGGTTTTTATACAAAATTTGTGGTAAAAAAAAATATATATAGGAAGGAGAAGGAAGAGTGTACAACAAAAATAAAACAAAACTTTATTATTGAGCAATAATAAATTTACCTTGACATTGAATGTGTGAGCGAGTGAATGAGTGAGTGAGTCAGTAATACAATATGTTATTTCATTCGAGCGCATGTCAAATTCATCATATTAATAAATATGCAAACAAAAAAATTGTTTTTGCTTTGATATGAGTTGAGTTAAGAAGAAGAACAACAATAATTTTGCTCTCCACACTTTCATCTCCGCCACCTCCCCTCCATCTTCTCCGTCACCTGAATCTGCTCACTCATCGTGTCACCTCAAAAAGTGTAAATAAATTAAGTAATATAAATAAGCGATATAGAACAACACTTGTTGTTGATATTGTTTTTGTTGTTGCCTCATAATTCTTCCCCTTTTGAATTTTCTCTTGTCTTTTGTTACGTGTATACAAAAAGCCAAGTAATCGAGCAACAATATTAAATATTTCGTATTTTTGCATGCCAACAAAATTTAAGTAAAAATGAAATTGAGAGAGCGCAATCCAACTACTAAGAGACAGAGAGAGAGAGAGAGTGAAAATGAATGAATGAGTGAGTGGCAGAGTGTTGGAAAGACATCAACAGAGAGAGAGAGAGAGAGAGTGCAACATCGCATATTAACATCTGTTTAATGTTATGGGAAATTTAAATTGAGGGGATTTTTTTTAAAGAGGATCAAAAGGGTTTTTATTTATTTTATATGTTAATTGTTATGAACGCAAATTATAATCTCACATAATTTTATTTAGTGGAAATTAAATTATTATGTATTTTAATTTCAATTTTTATAATTCCCTTTTTTTAAGAAAAGAATAATTTTAAAATTTTGTTTTACAAATCTAGATAAGTCCAACGGACGACTCAATATCTCTCAAAGCTTACTATGTATAGATTATTATAATAAACCGTTTGGGAATTGGAATTTACCTATTTATTATTAAGCTTCATATAAAATGTTCCAATCCTCTGTTAGACTTATATCACATAGGAATTCATTCATTCAGATGAGGAGGTCGATCTATTCTTCGAGATATATTTTAAGTATTGAATCTGCATACATCATAGCTCTATATTCCGGTATCAGATATAATGATGTTTTATAACATTTTATGCAGAAAATGCTACTACAGTTTAAGGGAATATCCAGTTTATTCAAGCTGTAATTGATCCTACCACTGACCATTTAAAATGTCATTGAGGATTCTCTGCATAGATTTTTTTGATATTAAACTCTCCTATAAGGCCTTCCGATCATATGGAATTATCATTAAAAGTGTCATTTAAGCATGTGACTTATTGAGTGACTTGATAAATAATTTTTATTAAAAACCAAAACTAATAATAAATATTTATTTCTTTTTATTTTTTCCAGTTTGCGGAAACAAAAAACCAACAAACAGCAACAATAACAACAACATAATTGTTGTTGTTAATGTATTTTTTCTTCAACTGTTTTAAGTAATTTTATTAAAGATAGCAGACCTGGAGGAAACGTCGCCCATAACAACATCAGTGACGGCGGCGACGACGACGACTACGACGAAGAGTGGCAGCAGCAAAATTGCAATTAATTCATTTCGGCAAAACAGTTTCAAAATTAAAAAATTCAAGCTGGACGATATGAAGGAAATGGTCGGGGGTTGCTGTGTATGTTCAGACGAGCGGGGTTGGCCTGAAAACCCGCTCGTCTATTGCGATGGCCAAAATTGTACAGTAGCCGTACATCAAGCATGTTATGGCATTGTTACGGTACCAACTGGAAATTGGTATTGCCGTAAATGTGAGATACAAGAACGTTCGACACGTGTACGTTGTGAATTGTGCCCATCAAGAGATGGTGCCCTCAAGAAAACGGATAACAATGGTTGGGCTCATGTCGTTTGTGCTTTGTATATCCCAGAAGTGCGATTTGGTAATGTAACCACGATGGAACCAATAATATTGCATATGATACCATCAGAACGTTATGCTAAAAGTAAGTAGTAGAATCAATCAATGTCTAATCTATCTAATCTCTATTTAAATTTCTATTTTAGCTTGCTATATTTGCTTGGAAATTGGTAAACCAAATCGTGCTAATGTGGGTGCTTGCATGCAATGTAATAAATCCAATTGCAAACAACAATTTCATGTCACTTGCGCTCAAAGTTTGGGTCTACTCTGTGAGGAGGCTGGCAATTATTTGGATAATGTCAAATATTGTGGTTATTGTCAGCATCATTATAGCAAATTGGTTGGTGTTTTTTTTATTTGACAATTTTTAATATATTTACACAAAATTAATTTGTATTTTATATATTCATGCAGAAGAAAGGCGGCAATGTCAAAACCATACCACCTTACAAACCCATCACTCATGGCAGTTCATCTGATTCGTGTTCATCTCCTGAAAAGGAAATCGATTCAACTGTGAATGCCATATCGTCAGCAACATCAGCAACTAGTATAAAAATCACAACCAACATAAATTCCTCATCATCTTCGTCGGGTGTATCATCATCATCAAAGCAACGTAAATCTGCTGCTACAACGAAACCTTCAAGTTCATCGTCATCATCATCATCAGCTACAAGTGGAAATGTAAGTGGAACTACAGGAGGAAGTGCTATAACTGGTTCAAGTCATGGCGGCAGTGGGGGAGGTGGACCAAGTAGTTCACTTTCAAGTGGTAGTGGAAGCAATGTTGGTAGTAATACACAGACTGGATCTAGTGGTGGCAACAATATAAGCAGTGGAAGTGGTGGTGGAGCTAGTAATGCCGGGAATAGTAATGCAAATAATACCAGTTCTAGTTCAAGCACTGGTAGCTCTAGTAATAATAGCGGCAATAATAATATAAATACTGGTAGTAGTACTGGGACCACAAATAGCAATAACAGTAGCAGCATAACAACAATCACCACATCAACATCGTCGTCGTCGTCATCATCAAATGTTAAATCATCATCAACAAGCAGTTCTTCAAGTAGTTATAAGGATAAAGACAGCAAGCATAGTAAATCTTTTAACAAACAATCAAGTTCTTCAAGTAAGGATCGAGGTGATAAAGATGGCAATTCTTCGTCATCTTCGTTCTCATCATCATCACGTGAAAAATCATCGAAATCATCTAAAAATAAAGATTTAGCTAGCAACTCAACTTCTGCAGCAGGAGCAACATCATCATCAACTGGTTCATCTTCATCATTAACCGCATCATCTTCAACTACAACAGCGGCATTGAATGCTGCTGCTAGTGCTGCTCTGGCAGCTGCCAATGAGCAAAGTAATCATGGAACAACACATTTGGTACAAAATCTATCCACAACTAATTCAAATAACTCAAGTAGTCATCATACCAGCGGCAGTAGTTTGGGTAAATTACGTGGCGGTGGTGACTCAGGTGGTGGAAGCGGTGGTGGCATATCATCAACAACATCATCATCATCATCAATTGTTGGTATTGGCTCGAATAGTGCCAATCATTTTAATTTGGATCTACACAGTGCAAGCTCAAATCATTCAAGCAGTGTATTTGGTCCACATATGAATTTACCACCGACTGGTGGTGGCAGCATGCCAATGGATATTTGTTCAACTGGTGGCAATAGTAGCAACACCACAGCTACCAATCTATCAACAACAACACAAACAAGTAAAGGAAGTTTAAGTAGTGGAAGTAGTGGTGGTGGTGGCAGTAGTAACACTGGATCAGTATCTAAGAAACGTAAATCGGATTCATTGAAATCTTCTTCAATATCTTCTTTAGATGATAATAGGTAAGAGATTTAAGTTTTTTGATTTATAAAAAGTCATCATCTTTTTTATTATAATATATATTTATTTATTTTTTTGTATTTCAGTTCATTTCGGGATATTATAAAGGAAGTCAGTGTTACATTAACAGATTTCGAAAAAGAAATTGAAAAAAGTTCAAAAAGGGTAAGTGAAAATCTCCTTTTGTTATAGTATTGTATAAATAATATCAATAAATATCAGGATTTAATCGAAAAATTCTGAATTAATATAAATAAAATTTATTATTGTTTAAGATCAGAAAAACTTTGGATATATGTTTAAGACATTGTAGACCCAAAGTTAATCTGATTACTGATTATGATTAAAAACGAATTAATTTTTGAAAAAATCTTAATCAATTGAAAATTAATTATTATAAATCATTATCCAAAATTTTCATTGATTAAAAATCATAATGAAGAATTTTGATTAATTACTAATTAATCATGAATCAATTATTTTGATGACCAAGAAATAGTGGCAATTTTAGAAGTTTTTCACTTTATCTTTAGGGTTAAATATAAATATGAGTTATCCAGGATTTAAGAAAAAGTTGTTAGTAGCATGTCTAATAGAGGTCTGCATGAATGCATTCAAACGGCATTAGCTTTTGTACTCATGCTTAAATGAATGAATTTAACATTCATTCAAATTTAATGAATTTAAATGAAGGAATGTAGTTGAGTGAATGTTTTAAACATTCGTTCAAACGAGGATGCACCGAATTTAGTTGAGTTTGTACTCGTTGGTTATATTTTGCAGTAGGAAGAAGATTTTTCTCATTTATTCGTATTCATTTGTTTGCTAAAACTGATTCACACAACAACAAAAGAAGACCAAACAACCAAATGATTCTCGCCTGTACGTAAACAAAGCAAACAATCAAATGAATGCGAATGAGTGCAATGAATTTTTTCTTGTTCTTTTCGTGTTTTTGCACATTCATTTCGTTATGAGTGTCGATTATTTACTATACGGCGGTCTTAAACAAAAAAACACAGTCACAAATGATTTTTTTTTTGAAATTATCTATTCATTCACAATGAAATTGTTAATCGATTATGCAATTAATCGAACCCTGATGACATCGATTAAAAACCCATAGATTTAAAAAAAAAACATCGATTAATCGGTTAATCGAAGACCATCCCTAGCTTTTAAGTACTGTAGCATTGGCTACAATGATCTTCGAATCTTAAAAAGCATTAATTTTGAAGTCTTTAAACACCAATGCTTGTTTAGGAAGACTTCCTAGAAATAAAAGTTTACTCAATCGTTCACTTTGCATTCTATTCCTTTGCTGATTAATTATTTGAGCAGCCTTCGAAAATAAACGTTCGGATTGAACCGAAGTCAAGTATTTGAAGGCAATTTTATAAAGCTTAGGAAACTAAACTTTGAGATCACTCCAGATTTCCAACGAATTTTCCTAGAGTCTTTCTACTGCACTACGTAAGTAAATTGATAATTCATCAAAAACTGCGTCCTCAGATTGTTTTGATTTCCAGCTTTATTAACTAATTCATGGTGGTCTCCCATAAAGAAAAGATTACTCTAAAAAACTAATCCGATTGTATCATTTTTTTTTTATACGGTCAGCTAATAATTATTTGTCAAAATATCGAATCAAACCGATGTATCGACAGAAAACATCGAATGGATTCGAAGCATCGATGTTTAGTAAATATTCCTAGACCAGAATCTTCACATGGCTTTTCAAAAAATTGTCCAGCGGTCAAAAAGTGCTGCAAAAAGTGATCGAAAACTGAACTACCTCTGAGCCACCCGATGTGGCCATATGCCGGAAATCATATTCAAATAAAAATAGCAAAGAATTATCTTTCGAATAAATAAATAAATTTACCTTTGTTTGAATACTTGATTTCTTTTAGATTTTTATTTAAAAAATAAACAAAAAATTTAAAAATATAAGAAAATCTCAAAATATAAATCATGTGATTAGATAAAATGTCATTTATTTTATATATCATTTATCATTGTATGTTCTTGAACTTAAAAAAGTAGCAACTCTGAGTCATCTTTCAACAAATTCTCAAGACCAAATGTCTGCAAAAACAATTATTCATTTGTGAATTACTTTTGACAAAAATATTTGACGCTTGTTTTTCCGACGTAATTATATTTTATGTATCTATATGGATGGATTGGATCGTATTGTATTTAAAATGAATGAGTAATAAAATTATAAATATACTCAAAATTAAAAAATCAAAGTGCCGTTAAACCCAAAATTTTGAGTGAAAGCTCAATTAAGTTTTATTTTTTTTTTTTTTTTTTTTTTTTTTTTTTGTGTAAATGGGAAATTGAGAAAAATTTGATTAGATTTGTAAGAAAGAAATGACTACACGACACCACATTCATTCAGAGAGAGAGAATATTGATACGAAAAAGAATCTCAACTGTTTCATTTTGCTGTATATTAAATGAGTGGAGGAGTGGAGTGCATGCGTATTAGTAATTTTATTTTATAATTCATTTCATCGGATCATATTTATAGGTAATCATCATTATAATTATTGCAATAAAAGATGGAAAATAAAAATCATATGAAAATTTCATGCAAGCGAAGAAAATTAAAATTTCTATAATTAAAATATCAAAAAAAAAAAAAAAATAATAATAATAATAATTGAGAAAATAATGAAAAAATATCTGAAAATATCATAATCACATAAAAATTGCATACCACAGGTGTGTCTAATGGGCATATAATTTATGTGTTTGTATATTTGATCAAATGATGTGTGTAGTACTACATACACATAAATATATTTGATGAAAATGATAATTTTTGTTGTTGTTGTTGTTGTTCCTAATAAACAATTTGATTGATAGATGTAATCTCACCATGAAATGTCACCACAAGAGTTCAAATGTTTTGTGTGTTTATGTGATTTCTACTTATTTATGATGGGATTTTTTAGATTCCCAACGCCCGCCTCAATACTTGAGAGTCTTTGTAGCTTTTATTTTTATGATGGGGTTTATTAGATCCAATCTCAAAAGAGTTATTATACTTCTTGATTTCTGCGTGGGCGTTAGACAAATGTTTTTGTTTTCATACAAAAGACTAAATTTTGTGTTTTTTGTGAAAATATTTTACATGAAAGAAAAACATAAAAAATTCTCATTAATTCAATGGTTTTTTTTTTTCTTCTTCTATTTTTCTGGAACATTTTTAATTGTTTTTAAGAGGGCAAAAAAAGCTTTTGTTTTTTGCCTAGCAAATTATTTTATATAGTCATCTCTATCTTCTGCCATCATCATCATTACCTTTAAGGTTGTTTTTGTGTGTGAGTGAGTGTGTATTTTGTTTTGTGCCGTGTGCATAAGGCTGTGATCGAGTCTCCTTCGTTGGCGATCGTTCAGTTCCAACGAATCAGTCGAAAATCGTTGTTAATCGAAGAAAAGTAACATAGCGAATAATTACGAACGAAATTAAAATAAGTAAGAAATCTGAAAAAAAAAAAAAAATTAAAATTAATAAAAAATAATTTTCTTAAGCAATAAAATACACAAGAAAAGAAAGAAGAAAATTATAAAATTTATATAAACAATTGTTTTTTAATGAAAAAAAAAAAAAAAAATCATATGCTCAAATATAACGAAATGATGCGAATTGTGTGCGAATTTTTCTATAGAAATATACAATTTTCCGTGAAAAGTGTTGCGAAATTTTTTACAAACTTCAAACAAATTTTAAATACAACAATACGACTTCGAATGAAAAATTTATATATAATATTACATATATTTAGTATAAAAAAAAAATAGAAAAAAAATCGAAATCTATATAATTAAATATTCAAAGTCATGGCAGCTGTTTTTAGTTCTTTATATGTAGCCACGTGCAAATTATAATTGGCTTGTCCTTCAGATATATTTTCGTAATTTATGTTCGAATCGAAAAAGTTTCCATGCAAGAACGAAATTTATACAATATTATTTCACAACAGTTTAATCAAAACAAAATACTTTTTTTATTTTCTATAAGAAATTTTCGAAAAATATTTGATTTTTGAATCTTCGTCATCGTTTATCTCAAATTGGAATTGAAAATTTATTGATTTAAGTTTTGAGTATCAAAAGCACGTGTAAATATTTTGTTTGTCCTTCATTTTTCGTAATTCATGTTCGAATGGAATATTTTCAAAGTAAAAAATTAAAAAATAAATTCTATACAATTTCCTAACCTCATAACAAAATAAAACTATTTAAGTTTTGAATAAAATTATATTTACATATAAAGAAGATTCATATTTTTCTAAAGTTCGAATTGAAAATTTGTAGTTAGTTTCTTGAACTTTATTGTGAAGCCTCAAGTAGTAGAATATTATGCGTAGATGAAATTTTTGGCTATTGACTATTTTGAATTATCAAAAGCAAGTGCAAACTTATTTATTTGTCCTTCAAATAGATTTCGAATAAAAAAATTTCAAAACAAATAGAAATTTGATAAAAGACTACCTAAGATTTTAGCCCAATTTTTATACTCTTCACGCAGTGAATAGTGTTTAAGTTCGTCAAGAAGTTTGTAACATACAAAAGGAGACATTGGGGTTCCCATAAAGTATATATATTTTTGGTCAGCGTGACGAGACGAGTTGATTTAGCCATTTCCGTCTGTATGTATGCAAGGTAGTCTCTCAGTTTCTGAACTAGAGAGCTTTCTTTTTACTATACGTATTACAGTTGTCGGAATCAGCCTAGAAGAGGTACTTCCCATACAAACCTAGATTCAAATTCATCTTTTTATTAGAAACACTTTTTTGTTTTTTGTACTATGGGACTGAAATTTAGACACAATAAGTATCTGACCCATATCCGCCAACTATGTAAATTTCTAGACCCTTGGACTACTAAGAGAGGTACCTCCCATACAAACCCAGGTCCAAATTTATGTCTTTTATTAGAAAAACTTTTTGTTTTTTGTTCTATCGACTTGAAATTAAGACACTATAGGTGTCTGACCCATATCCACTAACCATGTAAATTTCAAGACCCTTGGATCACTAGGAGGGGTACCACCCATACAAAATATGAACTTAGAACAATAATTAGAAGATATAAAAAGTGCGTGAAGAGTATTGCCACTTCGGCATAGCCAAATTAACTTCTTCTTTTTACTGGTTCAATAAGAAAATAAATAAATTAATATGAAGAAGTCTCGTCATTGTCATTTTTTAACTTGAGTTCGAATCGAAAATGTAGTATTTCATGAACTTCTTCTTTAAATATTAAATAGAAAATTATGCGTAAATAAAAAGCATGAAAGCTACTAAATATATTATGTTAACCACGTGTAAATTATTTGTTTGTTGTCATCTAATCAAGTTTTCGAATATCATGTTCGAATTAAAATTGAATTGTTTATGATAAATAAAATCTCTTCATTTGTTTGAGAATAATATATATCATTTTGTGACAATGTATAAAGAAAGTTTATAGGTTTTTATTTATTAAATTTAATTGAATAGATAAGTTTGAATATAAATATGTAATTCCGAATTGAAAATGTCTTTAAATGCAAAATTATTGTTTGAAAATAACAAAATGTCTTAAAGTCCAGATGACCAACAGCTGTTCGTTTATAGTTTGCAAAATATTTGGTATATCTTTTTCTTTTCATAATTTTTGAAATTTAGTATTCGATTATTCATTTTTTTTTTTTTTTTTTCGATAAACAACTTCAATAACCAATTATCTATTAGAAATAAAAATATCTAGAAAAGCTTAGTTGCTGATAGTCAGCTGTTCACATCTTTCAATAGTTTTCTTTACTCATTTTTCACAATTAGTTGTTGTGTGTACTATTATACTCGTATTTTTCAAACTTAATCAGTGAAATATTATTTCATGTTGCTTCAAACATTTTCCCCACACACACACACACGCACATACATATATATTCAGATACACACACATAGAGATATATGTATTTATATAGTGCATATAATTTTTTCTTCATGAAAACACAGTTTCTCTGTTGCTGCGTTTGAAATATTTCCATCCCACTCTCAGGCAGGCAGGCAAGCAGCCGCCATCATATTAGATAAAGTTTTTCCTCGCCGAAGTCATCGCTGCCCGTCGTCATCATCATCATCCTCATCAAGATGATGATGATCGGTTCATCATCACGTCGTGTGCCGTGTGCACTCACAATTATATAGAGATCAGTTTGCGTTTAGCATCTTTCCAGTTCAGTTCATAGTTTCGGGCTTCAATCAAAGGCAGCAAAGGCGGCAGGCAAACGGTCGAAACAATATATCAAAAAGTTTTATACATTATTCTATAATATTTCGAAAATCGTACGCATATCATCGGTTCGTATCGTTCGTTATTGTTTGAGCAAATACTAAATAGTATTTAAAAAAAAAAAAAAAATACAATATTATATTGTGTATTATACTTAAGAGATCGGTTAATAAAACACAGATATATGCTATATGGTATTAATGGGATATAGTCAGTCAAATATACACGACTTATGTATATGAAAAAGAGCGAAATTCTTTATATGAATCATAAATGATGATGATGTTGTTGTTGTTGTTGTTGCTGTTGCTGTTTATGTTGTATGATGATGATTGTGTCTATGATGTGTTGATTTTTCATTTTCTTGATATATATTTTTCACCTGAGTTATTTTTATTTATATGATATATGTATATATGTATAAATGTATCTAAATACAATACTATATATCTAAATAGATATTATTCTATTTGTTTGTCTGTCTGTCTGTCTGTTGGTGTTTGCCTATCTATTCTACTACCTCTCAAAGACACACATAAGAAAATATTTATTTATTCATCATATCATCATCATCAATGTTTGCTATTCTATTCATCATTGCAAGTTTTTCTTGTTTTCCTTGGTGGTTTTTTATTTTTTTTTATTTTTTTTTGCTCGCTAAAATGAAAAAGTTTTTCCTGAAACTGAAATTTTATTTAACTTAAACAATTTCTATATGTGTCTTTTTCATTTTCTGTGATTTTAAGATAGATAAACGTCCGCAATGAGTTTGTTAAGTAACTTGTTGCTGCTGCTTTGGAAGAATGGCGACATGAATTCTTTTTTACTGAGATAACCGCCGTATATAAATATAAATTTTTCATAAGATATTTTCTTTTTTTTTTTTCCTGTTCATCATCACCATCGTGTGTTGAAGAAGAAGAATAAGAAGAAGAAGAGAGAGCGAAAATTTCTTAAAATAAATTTGACACAGTTTTAGAAGTTGGAGTATGTACAAGTAGCATCAGCAACATATACATCTATATAAATATATATATATATATTTAATGCAATAGGAGAAGATGAAAATGAATATATTCGTTCAAAATTTCAAGACAAGACAAGACAATTTTCTTTAGTTGATATAGGTCAGATTTGGAGAAATTGTTGAATTAGAAAAAGAAACGAAAAAAAAAAAACAAATTGGAATTTTGTGTTATTTATTGTAGTGGTCTTAGGATTTCACCATTTCACTTCATCAGTGATTTATTTAATGAGAATTCAAGATTACTTTTGATTCATCATAAGATCTTTTAAGTATGTAGAAATATAAAATTCCGACTATTGGACTTTTGCATTAGTTCCTGTTTTCAAAGATTCTTCTTTGATGTTTCAAAAATGTTCAGATACATAAATGCTTAATCAATAATCTCCAGATTAGCTCTCAAGATCCAATGGTTACCAATGGTATATCCATCTATCATGCGGATTAGCAAGTTTCATAATTTATTGATCGTTAATCTTCAACAAAGTATAAAGTAAGAAAAGTTAATTAATATAAAATGGCGGACGTTGATATTTCGCTCCAGTTTTTGGTCATTAACTTCCTAGTCCTTCTAAGTCATTGTACCGTACACCATATACTGTGTTTTTGTAGCCGAATGTTTTTTACTTACATTTTGTGTTACCATGCATCACAATCCATGTGTTTTTTTTCTGTTCTCTAAATGTTTTTCCAGATTTTATATATAAATATTTAAAGAGTATAAACAAAAATAGAATAAATAAACAAAATGCCTTTCCAACCGATCGAATCTCCGAAATGTCCGCGTTGCGGCAAAAGTGTATATGCCGCTGAAGAGCGTTTAGCCGGTGGCTATGTTTTCCACAAGAACTGCTTCAAGTGTAGCATGTGCAACAAAGGTCTCGATTCGACAAATTGCGCCGAACACGAAAGGGAATTGTACTGCAAGCTCTGCCATGGACGTAAATATGGTCCAAAGGGTTATGGTTTTGGAAGCGGTGCTGGCACACTCTCCATGGATAATGGAGCACAGTTTTTGCGCGAAGGTGGTGAGAACGGTGATGTACGCAATGGTGCACGTCTTGAACCACGTTCCATTGCTAAGGCACCAGAAGGTCAGGGCTGCCCACGTTGTGGTGGCTTTGTCTATGCTGCTGAACAACAGTTGGCTCGTGGACGTGCTTGGCACAAGGAGTGCTTCAAGTGTGGCGACTGTAAGAAGGGCTTGGACTCCATTCTTTGCTGTGAAGGTCCCGATAAAAATATCTACTGTAAAAGCTGCTATGCCAAGAAGTTCGGACCTAAGGGTTATGGCTACGGTCAAGGTGGCGGTGCTCTTCAATCCGATTGTTATGCTCGTAATGATGGTGCACCAAATATTAATGCTGCCATTGATGTAGATAAGATTCAAGCACGTCCTGGAGAGGGTTGCCCACGTTGCGGTGGCGTTGTCTTTGCTGCCGAACAAAAACTCTCAAAGGGTCGTGAATGGCACAAGAAATGTTTCAAGTGCCATGACTGCAACAAGACTTTGGACTCGATCATCGCTTGCGATGGCCCCGATAAGGATGTGTACTGCAGAACTTGCTATGGCAAGAAATGGGGACCACACGGTTATGGCTTCGCTTGCGGTTCGGGTTTCCTACAGACTGATGGCTTGACCGACGACCAAATCTCAGCTAACCGTCCATTCTATAATCCTGATACCACTTCGATTAAGGCACGCGAGGGTGAAGGCTGCCCACGTTGTGGTGGCGCTGTCTTTGCTGCTGAACAACAACTCTCTAAGGGAAAGGTATGGCACAAAAAATGCTACACATGCGGCACCTGCCATCGTCCATTGGACTCCGTATTGGCTTGTGATGGTCCCGATGGTAATATCCATTGCCGTGCCTGTTATGGCAAGAACTTTGGACCCAAAGGTTTTGGTTATGGTCACGCTCCCACCTTGGTCTCGACCAATGGTGAATCGACTATGCAATATCCCGATGGTCGTCCATTGAATGGCCCCAAATCATCAGGCGGTTGCCCACGTTGCGGTTATGCAGTGTTTGCTGCCGAACAGATGATCAGCAAGACCAGAATTTGGCACAAACGTTGCTTCTACTGCTCGGACTGCCGTAAATCTCTCGATTCAACAAATCTGAATGATGGACCCGATGGTGATATCTATTGCAGGTCTTGCTACAGCCGTAACTTTGGACCAAAGGGTGTTGGTTATGGTCTAGGTGCTGGTGCCCTGACGACGTTCTAAATTCTGAATAAGAATAAAAGCAGAAAGAGGGAGAAGAAGAAGAAGGTGGGAAAGAAGAAATCGTTCCGAATTTTTCGTTATATTCTATTCTTTGCGATTGCCAACGATTATGATGACAACGAAAAACAAACATAAAAAGAAAAAACAAAATGAAGAATTAAACAATTTGAAACTTATTTTTTAGGTTATGTGTGTCTATAGGCTTATTTTTTGATTAAAAGAAATTGAAAAGAAAACAAAAATGTTTAAACATAAACGAAAAACAAACGAAAGAAAAAAAAAAAAAATAAGAATCATTTATAAAGAAATTGTCAAAGAAAGAGTGATGATAAATGATATTTAATAAAGAAGAATAGGAAGAAGAGTCGAGTCGAAACTCGTTAGTGCAAAAAAAAAAAAAATAGAAAAAAAAAACGAACAATAATTTTATATATTGTAAAAAAGATTTCCTTATTATAAATGAAATCACTTAACGAACAAAGAAACAAAATAAATAAATTTGTATAGTGAAGTAGAGAAAATAATAAAGGATCTTTCAAAGGTGATGCTTAGCGTTGCCAGATTGATCAAGAAAATTTGAAAAAAAAAAAAAAATACTAATAAAAATTTATACAAAATTATTTTGTGTACACAAGAAAATGCACGTTTTTCTTATTTATTTTTTAATTCTCTAAAAATTTCTTTTTAATTAAAAACAAAACAACAAAAAAAAACTATTTTATCTTTTATGATGTTTTCTAACACATTTCACATTTTCTTTTTTGTATAACAAAACAAAAGAAAAGAAAAGATGAAACCCTTTTATTATTATTATTAATATATTAAATATTTATAAATTTATGAGAATTTGATTATGATGATGTATGTATGATGATGCTCCAATATATGTTTAAAGATACTTTTTTATATAATTTAGATAGATTTTATGTTTTCGCTATATACGATTTATGATGATAATGATCATCATCATCGTCATCGATTCAATTATGTTGTTGATGTTGATGATGATGATGATGATCTGTTGATGTACTTACAAAAGAAAACAAATTTATAATAATTCAAATTTAATAAATGAAACACCAACAAAAACAAAAAAACAAAAAAGTCTTCAACAGATATGTTCGAGTATGTACGAGTATAATACATATGTGTACTATGTATCTGATAAATATACTTACTTACTTACATACATGAAGTATGTACTGTGTTGGGTTCCATAGAAAAAAAAGAAATACCAAGCAAATTATGAAATTCTTTTCTTTTTTTTTTTTAAATTTTTTGTTTTCTCATTACTCAAAAAGAATTTTTAATTAGTTTTTTAAGTCCAAAAGACCATTGAATATTAATACTACTTACCACATACCTGTGTGTCGTCCGTCGCGTGCGTCACTTACATCTGTATGTGGACAATTTAGAGATTGAGGGCGATTCAGGGAGAGTAGGTAGTTTGTTTCTTCATTATTTATTTTAAAATTAGCTAAAATAATTGCTTAATATACACAAATGAAGAAACATATTATTGTATCTCGTCGTAGTCATGAAAATATAAATGATCTACATGGCAGGTACTACATCAGAGGCAGGCATCATGAAGTATCAGACACCACTAGTACATCGTAGTACACACGATAGAAAAGAAAAGAAATGAAAAGCAAAAGCAAAAGCAACAAAATTAGAATTCAAAAGAAAAACAGAAGAAATGTTCCATAAGCGCGTATCAACGAAATGATTTTTTTCTAAATATAAATATGATGTTGTGTTGTTAAAATATTTCGGGCATATGTACATACATATGACGGCGACATGCCAAAGAAAAGAAATTATAGAAGAAGAATACCTACTAGAGCAGACCGACCAAGCAACCAACCAAACAGTCAGATAACCAGCTAGGCATATCATAGATACAAGATATATTTTACTGATGAGGATGATGGTGGTGGTGGTGATGGTAGGGTCTTGCTTGTTGGTTCATAGGGACCGAACGTGTGAGAAATTTGGGTATTTTTTTTTTTTGCTAATGAACCATTCTAGCATAAGATCCTGAGTGCTTTTTAAATAAAAGCTCTCGATGCAAATAAGAAAAAAAAAAAAGGGAGAGATGCAAGAAAGAAAATGAGTACGAGAAAAAGAGCTTTCAGTCAAATAAAGTGAGAATAAATATATATATGAATAATATGTTAATTAAGAGAAAGAAAATATATAGAGAATAGAATTTTAAGAAGTAGTATCAATTGAAATTTATTGAAACTTTGAGAAATTTTGGATAGAAAGGCAAAGTACGTGTGATACTCTCATTCAATTGATAGCTTTTCATAACAAATAAAAGAAAAAAATAATGTATATTTTAAAGGCTATTTACCCATGGCTAATAATCTTCTCTACATAATAGATCATGTTGAATGTTTCCGGGTATCTCAGGTATTCATGTTAAATTTTGTCTTTATAGACAAAAAAAAAAGTGTGACTTTATTGTTTTACTTGTGATTATGTGTGTGATTGTTGTCAAAACATGAATTCTTAGTACTAGAATTTTATTTCGTATCAATTTATTTGGCCTCAGATTTATTTGTGAATCAACAACTTAATTCAAGTTAATAACCAATTATTAAAATAATTTAGGGGTTTATTAGGCAATAAATTTAATTGAGAATTAAAATATTCCCATTAAATGAAAATAAACATACAAATTTGAGAGGTAAATGAATCATATGAGTTATAAATGATATGCAAAAGCATGAAGGTAGTAATCAAAAATTAATAAACCATTAAAAAATAATAAAAATTAATTCTTAACATTTTGAATTTTTACAATCGAGATATTTTTTATATTGCAGAAATTTTTAATAAAATTGCTCTATTAAAATTAGTATTTCGTCTTTATTGTTAAAAAAAAAAAAATTATAATCAAAAAATTCAAACGGATATAGGAGTATTTATTACAGTTTTTATAGGAAAATATTATAAGTCCTTGACATGTTTGAAAAAATATTGAGTTGGCTATTAATCGCGTGTATTTTAATTTAAATATATAAAAATGTTAATGTTTTGTTTGTTTGTATGTTATGCGCTCCCATTCCGTTCATGTGATTGTATTGCAATTTTGTGAATATGTTTGGTTGGTTTCCGGCTAAAACATAGGGTAGTTTTGGTCCAGATGTATATCCCCATTTCAGAGATCCGGAATGTTTAAACAACCCCTAAAAGTATACTTAACTAAAATATCACTTTAATTTTCTTTTTGTTGATACTCAAACTGTAACAAAGAGACTATAGTAGTGATGCTAAGAAAGGAAACATATCTGTTATCTGGCATTTCTCACCGGCACAAGTAAAATAAAAATGGCACATTACATAGTTTTATCAAGCATTGATCTGATTGTGAGTTCTTAAACCATCCCATAGTCAGGCATAGATAGACCCAAAAAGAGCGCGTAATAACTTGTTCTTTTTAGAAATGAGATTAAAGTTTGGAGTGTAGTACTACATTTATTTGGTGACGCTCTCATAGAAAGAAGCCTTCTGAGATGCAAAGGGTGGGCCATCTATTGGTCCGATTTTGGTTTGGTCATTAAATGGACAAAAGTTAATATTTTTTTTTTTTTTTTTTAACAAATTTCGTTTTTTGATTCTTCCAATTAAGCATGAAAAATCATTTCATTCAAATGTTGGACGCGTTTGCCTCGGCAGTAGCTCCACTATTTTCTGGGCAATTTCGGATCAAATGTTCTGTTTTAAGTGGTCAATTGTTTGGGGATTGTCAGCATAAGCTTTATTTTTCAATGCGCCCCACAGAAAAAAGTCCAGTGGCGTCAAATCGCAGCTGTGAGCAAGCCAATGAACATAGCCAAAATGGCTAATTACATGGATTTGAACCTTGTGCACAGAAGGTTTATGTTAGGAGCGGCGTCTTGTTGAACCATAGCTCATCGAGATCCAATATCTTCCAATTCCTGCCACAAAAAAAAAAAAATCAGTTATCATTGCTTCACCATTGACAATCACGGCGCGACCTTTCATTTTTTCGAAAAAGAAATAACCTATTATTTTACCACTTCGAAATTTGCACTACACAGTGAGTCAAGTTGGATGCATTGGCTTCTATACGACGACGTGTGGATTTTTTGTTCCCCAAATTCTACAATTTTGTTTGTTTACATATCACATTTGGTGGGCGTCACTTTTCTCCCAGTTTTTACACATAAATTTCGCAATGCTTTGGACATGAAAGACCCACATTCAAAATAAGTTTTTAGTATTTCAAAGCGTTGTTCCAAAGAGAACAGATCCATAGTTGTTCAGCGGCTGGTTAAAACTAAACTACTGTCAACAATTTATAGCGTCATTATCGACAGGTAGTTCAAAATTGCACCAATAGATGGCCAACCCTTTAGTAGTAATGCATTTTGCATTTTCTGTTATCTTAAAAAAAAAAAAAACTATGAAATATTATTTTTAATTATTTATTTTATTTGTTAAGGGGCACTTTATTCACACATTCAGGAGATTTTGATTTATATCTCCAATCAAAATTAGTTCATTCCTTCCTTATAAAGGAAGTACATATTAATTCCACTTTATTTAATCATTTATTTAGTTTATTTGAACAACAAATGAATGCTCCTTGACTTTTTCTCACAATTACATGTATCCATATACTTATATTTTTTAAATGTTTTTCTGTTGCTAATATTTTCCCCCTCACCCTTCCTAATACTTACTAGATCCGTTAAGTAAACAACTATATGCCAAAAACACACACCTTTTCTGTTAATCATCATTTTGTATTTTGTGTTCATATACAAGAAAAAAGAAAAAAAAAAAAGAAAAAAATTAATAAAAATAAAAATTGTTTAATTTTGCAAATACTAAATATTGTTGTTTTTACAATGACGTTGACCGCGAAATATTTTTCTCACTCCTAAAAGTCAAGTCAAGTCGTCTGTGTGTATATATCCACAGAAAATCTACAATATATCAACGTTTATGTTTTTGTTATACGAAATACAAGACTTTTCCCCAATTTGTTTTTGCTGTGTGTTTCTGTTTCTTCAACCAGGTGAATTATGCAAAAATATTTTAAAATTTAAATATTAAAAGCAAAATAAAATGAAAAAAAAAAAAAAAACCATTTAATTTATATTTAGACCTTCGAATCAGTTTCTAATTTTAGAGGGGCAACAAAAAATGGCAAAAAATAAAAATAAAAATTCAAATTCAATTTTTCAAGAATTTCTTTTTTGACTATGACACATCATATTAATAAACAACCCCAAAAACACTCATCATCATCATCATTTTCATGTATCCATCCATCGATATACACCACACAACTATGGTGGACTTATCTTTCATTCCGATAATCACATGGCTGTTCTGGTCTATTTGTAGTAGTAGTAGTAGCACTACTTTTTGATGGATACATTATTTTTCAATTTAATTAATTTGAAACAAAAATTTATAACATTATTTTTTGAATATGTTTTTCTGCTACTTATGTAGTAGTATAAAGAAAACATGCGTAGGTGTTAATTATCAAATGAATTAAATGAGACTTTTTCAATAATAAAAATGTTTTCAACATCTTAAAATTATATACGAGTATATGAAAATATTAAAACTATTTATAATTTGTGTGGATTAAGGGGTTTTTAATGAGTTTCGGTTGAACTTGAGTGGAGGAATCCTTTCACTTTTTCTTATGTCTCAGACGATGAATAATAATATCATAGTCAAAAGATTAGATAAAACTTCACTTCTCTTAAAAAATAACTAAATACCCGGGAAGACTTTGTCCTTGCCTCTCCTTCCCAAAAAATTAATGAATACTGATTGGTTGACTTGATGAGATAATTGTCAAAGGTGATTGATCATCATCATCAGTTCCTGTAGCTCCCACTGGAGCATAGGGTCTCAATAAAGCATTTCCACCTAGTTCTGTTTTTCGCCAAAATCTTTAGCTCATTCCACGTTTTATCGGACTCCTCGATTTCTTTTTGCAATGTTCTTCTCCATGTGTTTTTTAGGACGTCCCCTCTTACGGCTGCCTTGGGGGTTTCAATCTAGAGCCTGTCGACAGACCTCCGTAACATCCTTTCGTAATGTGTGACCTAACCACCGTCATTTTCGTAATTTTATGTAATTGGCCATTGGTTCCAATTTAAAGGTGATTGATGATTGATTTTAAAAACATTTCTCTAAGCTTTATATCTATTTCACTTACATAAGTTACTCTTTTTTTCTGATTCATTTAGATTTTTTGGTTGTTTCTTTGGGGTTTTTCGAATTTTCTTTTTTTTTCTAAACCTTCCTTATGAATCACTCGGTCCATCGATGGTAACCGTATGAAAATCTAATCAGTAGTTTTTGAGTTCATCGCGTTCAGACAGACAGACGTGGTGGGGGACTTTGTTTTTATAATATGTATAGATTATAGTTACAAACATTTCATTTATTCAATGCTTCTTATATGTTTTGGTTATAATCTGGGCATTTAAGCATTTTAATTAGTTGAAATGATACTTAATTGTGTGTAGTGTCACCTTTTTTTGGCTTATGATTTCGAAAATAATGGCTTTCATAGAGGAGTACATACATAGTATTCATGTTGTCCAATGTAATCTCTAACCAAACGAGTCTAATTGCTGCCCCTAACGACTCTTTCTCTTCGCACCGGCTTCCTTCTTCAAAAACCTTACGATGGTGGCCAATTCATGTTTACCTCAACATTTTGACTTGAAATGAATGATTTTACGATTTGAGAATTGTGAATTGAAGCTTTATCCTGTTGAAAAACCCATGATAACGGGTCCAAAAAGATTATTTATCTTTGGAAATACCAAATCCAATATTGATTTCAAACGTACACCATTCATACTCTACTCAACAAATACTCTGCCCTCACGTCTATGTTAAACTTCATTTCTTCGCAAATCTTTAAAATAATATTGATATCCATCAGTAGCATCTAAATTACAATGTTTATCATCGGTAAAGACGATATGTCTTAAAACGAGTATCAGTTTAAAAAGTCTATGTCATATAATTTCTTGCAAATTGTAGTCGTTTCTGCTTGCAAATGTCATTAAGAGGTGGTTATTTTTACTATTTTCAAACGTTTAAGATGTTTTGCATTAGAAATAGAACATTGCACCGTTGAAAGTCATGTATTTACTCCATGTAATTCTTTTATTTTGGCACTCGACTTTATGCAATCTTTTATACATATTATAAAACAAACTCCCTTTTGTGTGTTTGTCTGTCTGAACGCGATAAACTCAAAAACTAGCGAACGGATTTTCATACTGTTTTCACTAATGGACACAGTGATTCATCAGAAAGGTCATAAGTGTATAATTTTGTAAGGTTTCGAGGATATTGGCTGAAATATAACTATCATTTCCATGACTTACCAAAATCAAAGCGATAAACACATAACCAAAGTGTCGATAACATCATAGACAACAGAAAGCTTCTCCAAATACTTATATGTATAAATGTTTTTAGGGTTCCGTACCCATAGGGTGCTAACTGCGGGACCCTATTACTAAGCTTACGCCGTCCGCCCGTCCGACTCCGGCTCTATCTCATGAAAAAGAGAGAAATTTTCACAGAGAGTGTAATTCAATTCATTTTTAGAAGCATTGTTATTTCATTTAATCTTTTGTTTAAAATTTTTTTTTTTTTTTTGTATACTTTTAGGCTGTTGAATATTTCACTTTTTCTACAAAAACAAAAGTTAATTAATTTTACATAACTTCAGACAGAGGTACAAATTTGCATACATTGTGTTAAATCTTGTGCGATGGTACGAAACCCTCCGTGTGCGAGTCCGACTCACACTTGGCTGATTTTTTTTTTGTTTTCAACGATAATACAATAAATTCCGGGGGCGTAAAAACGCGCGCCGAGATTCGCTAGTATGTATATAATAAAGACTTGTTTATTAATTAATTTGAAAAGTTCAAGTTGATTATGATGTTTCAACTAAGTGGAGGCCACATCGTCCTTTATTTATCTTTCTAAACTTTGAAATTTGTACTTTTAGGCATTGTTCTCTCGTAGACATTCATAGATGATGATCATGATTATGAGGATATTATGAAACTTTGATAGATTGTTTGTACTACAATAATTTCAACTACAAGTTTTCGAATCAACTAATAAATAAACGTAATTGGAATGACTTTTCTTATTTAAGTTTAGAAAAGTTTCTATTGTTCTAGTCTCTCTCCGTTGCCTCCCTGTTTACCTTGAATTTTATATTCTTGCAATTGTTATTTATGATTGTGTCTAGGGGAGGAAGTGAATGGAAGGGTATGATGTATAATCGACGTATTGATTTTCCATTACTTGCAATGACAATCATTTGCAGACTGTCATTATATCAAAAGTCATCAATAGCAGAAATGAATATAAAAAGCAGAGGTAAAACTTCGAACAACAGACCCCAGTCCCCAGTATAGAACAGACCAGACTAGACATATATCAATGTATGCAGCATATCAGTGATGAGCAGACACCATAACAAGTTATTGTGTCCTTGATAGCTTTGAAAACTAACTAAAATACTTAGTAATTTGATGAAGTTGGTTGACTTCCTTATAAGACAATAACAACAACGGACAAACACATAAAGACAGTGGGGGGGCGTGTGTTAGAGATCATAATAACAAATTGTTGCTGCTGCTGCTGCTTAAAATCGGTAGCCGGCGATAGCAAAACCAATCGTAATAACAACAAGGATAACAAGAAAAATGTCATTGTCCTGTTAATGTTGGACGCTTGCACTGCACCAACTGATGACAGTAATAAACTCGAGAGAAATTGTAACTCAAATAGAGGAGTCGAATCGAATCGATTCGAGTCTATTAAGGGCGGCAAACAAAATTTTGATTATTGTTCCGATGTTCCAATGTTGTGTTGTGGTGTTGCTTGTTGAAGGTTTATTTATTTACAGATGAATGTTGAATTTGCAAAACTTACGCTTCAATAAGCAACAATTGAGATTAAATCACATTAAAAAAAAAAAAAAAATTATTGCATCCCGTCGTGTAAAAAGGCATTAGGAAAAGGGGGAGAACGGCTAACAGCGACTACACGGTGTGTGTTTTAGGTCAGAAAAGTAAAGATAGGGTGACCAACCGAAGACTCTGTAGATTATATACTCTGTTATTATCATCATAATTATAGTCGTTGCTGCTGCTGGTGGTTGCTTCAGTTTACACACAATACTTTAAAATTCTTTCCATTGCCTGCCAAAATTATTATTATACACTTTTATGATTCATAGAGATCATTGACGACGGGCTGACTGATGACAGGTTTTTGAAGGTCAGTCTCTAAAAATATTTCGAAATCTTCTCTTTAATTTAAATAATAATTACCAATAATTCCATGAATTTGAACTATTCTTTTGCTTTTGCTGCCTTTGTATTCACATCACACCCTTTTGGTCTTTATAAATGTAGGCTAGGGAAGAATGCTCAATCTCATAGTTAATTACAATTCTGTTCCTTTTCCCTTTTATTGCGGTACATGGCAATTAGTCACTTTTCTCTGGGCCAGAGGTTTTTAAACTTATTCATTTCTTTATAAATAATATTTTTCATAGATTCCATTCCAATTCTAGGCATTTAACGTAATTCTTAGAATATCATTTTTTTTTTCTTCCAAAAATCTTATAGGCCCGGGATAACAACGAATCCATGTTGACCTATGAGTCTAATTTTTATGTTTATTGAGTTTAAAATATGTTTTTCAGTATAATTTTTATTAAAGGATTTGCAAGGAATTTACACTCATTTTTTATACTCAGTGAATAGTATTATAAGTTTGTCATGAAGTTTGTAACACACAGAAGGAGACATCGGAGATCCCATAAAGTATATATTTTCTTTATCAGCGCCACGAGATGAATTGATGCAGCCATGTCCGTAAGTATGTATTCAAAATAGTCCCTCAGCTTTGAGCTGAAATATTGCACGAAGCTTTCTTTTTACCATACGGAATTAGCCGAATCGGACGACTAGGGGGTTACTTCCCATACAAACTCAGATCCAAATTCATGTCTTTATTAGATTTTTTTTTTTTTTTTGTACTATGGAACTGATATTTAAACACTATAATTGTCTGACCCATATCCGCTAACCATGTAAATTTCAAGACCCTTGGACCACCAGAAGGGGTACCTCCCATACAAATCCAGATCCAAATTCATCTTCTTATTAGAAAAACTTTTTTGTTTTTTCTACTATTGAACTGAAATTTGGACACTAGAAGTATCTGACCCATATCCACCAACTATGTAGGTTTCTAGACCCTCAGACTACTAGGAAGGATACCTACCATACAAAATATTAACTTTAGAACAATAATCAAAAGATATAAAAGATGCGAGAAGAGTATTTCAACTTTGGCATAGCCTTCTTTTTACTGGTTTTTTATCAGATATTTTTATTGCGTTCAAAAAATTGTCAAATTTTTTTCGTTAGAATTTTTATTATAGGACTATTAAAATATGCTTTGCGCGGGAATGTTGTGACTCACAATTCAAAAATTGATGTTTGACGAAAACTACTTGATATGTAGATTTGAATATATCTACATATATCCCCAAGTTTTATATGCAAAAATTGATCCACCAATTTCGACCGATTCTGTAGATCGATTTTGATTTAATTAACGCTATATGTTAGTCACAGTGAAGCTTGTTGTCTTTCAGTAATTCGATTTTGAATTCAATGAGTGACTTTTATGTGATGCGCGCACAAAAAAATTCATTCTTTGATTTTAAATATTTTAGCAAAAAAGTTTCACAATTGGCTTCATAATTAACCAGTCGGGGTACAAATTATCATCCCACACATAATAGCATAAACCATGTTATTGTTGTTGCCCTATAAGTCTAGAATATCTCAACCTTTAGGACCAATCCTTATTCCGAAGTAACACATTTAATTTGCTGAATTCTCTCTTACCTACAATGTTCTAGAGACCCTTGTCAGTTTTGTACACAACAGTTTAAGAACCACTGTTCGATGCCCTCCTCAAATCACTACCCATAAATGAAGAACTATAAATTTATGAAATATCTTTCTCAATAATTAGTAAGTAATTTTTGTTCAGGTTCGTTTCTTTCTTTCTTTCCTTCCATATCATCAAATTCGAAGTCTTCCCTGATGTTGTCCGTCTGTCCGTCCGTCCTACCTTTGTTCTTTAATTTATATTTTCATTGTCAAAGCAATCTTTACCTTATTTCTCTTTCCAAAATATCCTTACTTCTTGAACGGAAGGACTAACGGACGGACTTAGCAACAACTACCGGTGATAAGTTGTAATGAATATTTTTTCCTGCGGCGTTTGTCGTTCATACTGCTGCTGCTGCATGCACACGTTCGTCCTGCGCTTGTCAGGCAGTCGCATGCCGCTTACTTCTCTACAACTCTCGCATACTTAACGCCTGTTGACACGTGTCTTGGGATTTGTAAATTGTTTCTGTGTCTTCCGGTTTTATTTAGTTTTTTTCATGATGTTGTACTTTTTCATTTTATTGCTTATCGTCGTCGTAGTCAAGCAAACAATTTTTCCTTTTTCCTTTTTTTTTTTTTTTTTTTGTTAATTTCATTGGGTGCAAAATTAAATTTTTTGTTGGCTTTTTGACCTAAGAGAGACTGAAATTCTTCACACCCACAAATAAAAGTGTTTAACTTGAATTGTTTTTGCAAATCCAGACACCCTTCCTTTCATCCTACTTACCTTCCTTCCTTCCTTGTTGATTTCTTTGTCCTTTTATAATATTTTTTCTCTGTTTGCTGTTGACATTTTTTAATTTAAATTATTTTTCTACTTGTTTGCTTATTTGTTTATTTATTTTGTTTCAATTTTATGTTTGCTTTTTATGCATTGAACGCGCGCTTAAATGCTTTTAAAAGTGTTTATTTTGGTCTTATGGGAACTTCCTTTTTTTTATTTTTATTTGATTTTTGTCATTCGCAGGCATTTTTTGTATGTTCTGTTGTCATCAGAAGTAAATATTTATTTAAATTGTTTTGTTGTTTTGTTATTAAAATTTTGAGCCAAAAGATTTTGTATTACAATTTTTTTTGTATACCATTTTCTGCATTTTATAGACAAACGGAGTGAGTGAGTTACTTGTTTTTCTGTCTATCCTAGGCAGCCTTCATCCAACTTATGCTACTTTATAACATTCGTTTGTCATTCATTCATTCATTGTTCCTTCGTTCATCATTCTTTCATTGACCCTTTCCCATTTCTTGATAGACTTTCTTCCTTTCTTCTTTCATCATTCTTATTTTCATTTCCTTTCCAAAATACATATAAATTCACCTGTATGAATGGCTAATTGTTTATGGCAAAATGTGTTTTTGGCTTCATGACAATGATTAGACCCAAAGTACTACATGCAAATGCAATTTCGTCTTTGTGTTCGTCTTCAATCCTTTTATCCTGGTTCCATTTCTGCCAGTACAAACTTCAATATTTCTTTGTCTCTATCAGGGATATGTACGACTACGTGTGTACATACAAATGTACTTAACTTGGTAGAAGATTGTTTATTGTTTGCTATGCATGTGTGTTTATACCTTCATCAAAATGACAGTAACTAAGAATTATATTTAAATTAAATTTTCACATGAACAGGCAACATATGCATATACTCGTACATATGTAGTTACGTGTATATTGCCCCCATTCTTAACTTCAATCCACCCATGTACGAGTACTTTGTACTTATATTCGTGGAAGAAGTAAAATTAAGTAAAGCTATGCTTTTTCCTTTTTGTCTTATAAATAATTTCACTTTTCCAAGGAAAGAACTTTGATATTGCTATTGTCATCCTCCTCAACGTTGTCCTTGTCTGTCGTTTGATAATGATAAAGTATCAAATGGTAGTCATGGGGCAGAATTATGTTGTTAAGAGTTTGTAAATTTATTAAAAGGGCGCCAATTTAGAAAGTTTCAAACAAGCAACACAAAGTACAATAGAAATTGTTTAATGAATGAAAGTACAAAAAGTTCACAATATGAGTTTAAGAACAAAGAAAAATTCTTATGTGAGACATAAAATGGTCAAAATAAATCATTCTATTTAGAGATTATTTTTAAGTAAATATAGTAGTGTCTGATAAAAGGAGAGCACTGCACTTCCGCACATGGGTGGGTGGGTACTTATAAAACTTTTTTGTTTATATCAAAACTTGTATAATAATAGACTAAATTTAAACATCCAAAAGAAAGTCCATAGTTCAGGTAATCATTGAGTGAGCGGAAGTATGCTAGTTAATTAATAGAATATCTTCATCATTACATACTTGTAGTATTTCCAAATTAGTGACAATTAAATCTATTTTATATTAGTAATTGGTCCCATTTTGTTACTTTAATTAAAGGTGTTCTAATATTTCAAAGATAATTTATAGGCCTTTTGTTTTGAGTTTGGTGACATTCTTACTAACTTCAGTTTAGAAATATCCTTAACTTTTAGGTTACAATTCGACAGTTTTTATACGTGGGTCGATCAATAAGTCTTTAGAAAAAGATTGAAAAATATGTATATTTTGTCAATATAATCTTATTTTGCTTGTTGGTGCATTTAGTCCAGCATTTTTCCCAATTTTTGTATCCCTTCCAAATTATAGGTTTTCTCAAGATCTTTTAAATATATGTTTGCTTCATTTGACCCAAATCTCATACAGCCGAAACATTTCTTAACGTTTGGAAACAAGAAAATAAGAGCAGAGGGCTAAATCTAAGGAATATGATGGATGGAGTAGCAGTTCGTTGATCAATTTATGGATTATTGCCATGTCAACCTACACAAGTGTGTACCCCGTGTGGAATGAATGTAGAAGAGTACTTCTTTTCTTTGTCAAATGCTGTTGATTTTACTCCAAATCAATGTTAAATCTGTTCAACAGCTCTGAATAATAATGACCGGTAATTGTTTTCCCTTTTTAAGGAAATCAATGTAAATAGCAACACGTGCAAAAAAAAAAAAAAAAAAAAACCAGTCGCCATGACCTTGTTGGCCGACAAATCCGACATTGGTGCACGTTCTCCCGGAGAAATCCACTTCTTTGATTGTTGCTTGGTCTCTCGTGAATTGTGAAGGATCAATGTTTCGTCCAAATTAAAAAAAAACTCGTTCGAATTGCAGTTGAACATTGCCAAACACTCTTTTTTTTAACATGGTCACACAGTTGTGCTTATGGTTGAGTGTAAGCAATCGCGACATCCTTCAGACGAATAGCTTTTTCATATCTAAATATTTAAAAAAATGTAATGGACCCGATCAATTGAGTTGCCTAAAGCCTCAGCCACCTCATACACTTTAAATTTCAGATCATCCTATGTCATTTCATAGATTTTATCGACGATTCCTGGCGTGACCAATTTTTTTTTTTTTTTTTGTGAACTGAACGATCGGCGACCACAAGGAAGTCATAACCCTCTTCTTAACCATTGAAATTGATGATGCAGAGTCACCACAGTATTTATCAAGCCTGTTCTTGGTTTCGGTGTTGGTTTTTATGCTTGATGAGCACACGAATTTTTCATGTTTAGTATTTTGTCCAATACACATAAGTTTCTTGTTTCAATTAACAATAAAAATGAAACCATGTGGTCGATATCGTTGCTACGAGCACCATCTCTCGGATTTTCTAAGGACATATTGCTCGACACACGTAGATTCATAGACAGTTTACAAAAAATTGCTTAAGCTAAAGTGTTGGTCACAGAGAACACCAGACGTCCATGCTTTTCAGATCGCCAAGTTCATTAAAAAATGATAAATCAATAATTCGTGTTCTAAATTTTATTTTTCATAGCTCTGGGCTTAAGCAGAGAAGTTGACTTCATATAGTAAAACTTCCTATAGTCCCACCGCGATCATAGATCATATATGTAACCAGTATATTTCTTTGGGCAACATTTAAGTTGTATTCAAATAGGAAAATTTGCAAAAAATTTTAAACATAACAATTTGCAAAAAAAAAAAAAAAAATTAAATTTGAAAATAATCCAATCATCTTTAAATCACGAATTAGTTCCAATCAACCATTATTGTTACATATTTCTACCATCTGCTAAATCAATTATATGTTTGAGATTAGAGTTGATAAACAAATAATTTAATGGAAAAGGTTCAACATATCTTACATATCTTTACATCTATGAATTTTTTAAACTCGAATTTGTTTTTTTTTTTCGAATACCGTAATAAGAGGATTAAAAATGTAGAAAACATATTGAAGTAAACAGTGTGGAAATTTCTTTTCCACTCGTGGTATTTGTGGTATCTATTATATAAATCTGTTTATATTCATACCTCCCCCATCCACAGAATACTACGGATAAATGAAAAATTCAATAAACTCATCTTATCTTACAATTTTAACATTCTTACCATGTATGAGAGCCGAAAACAAGAAACAGTTGTTTTATTATTAATTTTTTTTTTTTTTTGTAAAATGTTCACGTTTCTCCAATCAACAACATTCAATGAAGTGTTAAATTCTGCAAGCCCCCCAACAATACCAACGATTATCTCTCTCTCTCTGTCTCGTAAATAAGGTTACTAAAGTAACAATGAAATCTAAAATCATCATCATCATGTACGAGTTCTACTTCCATCATCACCATATATAACACCAGCTCATCACCATCATTATGTGCTTCTCTGAATGTGCAAATTATTCCCAATGCTATTGCTACTAATACTTCTGTTCCTGCTCCACCAAAACTCCTCTGACTTTACTTTACTTTACAAATCTTTTAAAAGAACATTGTGTGTGTGTCTACTGATTTCATTTATTCTTTCCTTTTTTTGTTCTCCCTGAATTTTGGTTGTTACAACACTCATGACTACCTGAGTGCGCGTGTAAATGCTACTTAAGAGTTTTTTCCGTTTTTCGGCAATAAATTGTTTTTTGGTTCAACATAAATTCCTTTCCTTTGCTTTTCTATTATTTTATTTTATTTTTCTCATTTTCGGAATTTCTTTACAACTTATTTTATTTGCATTTCCATTTTCCATTTCTTTATTTTTCGATTTGTGTCTAAGGTGTTTTGATGTGTATACACGCCTCTATTGGTAGTATTTCCTCCCAATTTTTTGTGTTGCATGCTCGCACTATAATCTGTTTGTCTACCAATCTATGAGGCAATAGATTGCAATGTCTGCACCCCTGCCGCTATCATCATATTATATCTTCAACTCTACAAATGTTTCTTATTTACTTGCTCCTGTCATCTTTGTAGTTGTTGTAGTAATAATTTTTCCTGTAAAATGTTCATAGTTTTTCGCGCAATGTTCTTCCACTGTGGCCTGGGCCTGAGCGAGCTCTCTGCTGTGTTGTGTGTATTTGTTGTGTCGTACAATTCAATTATCTTAGATTTCTTTATTTTTCTTACTTTGTCTGGTCTATCTGTGTATGTTTCTTCTTTACTTAACATTTTTCTGCTATCTTTATGGCCAATAATCATAACCAAGAGCAACAGTAATAATAACTCAAAAAAGAAACAGGAGACTTAGTAGCAATTGCTATGAAAGCAGTTGAAGGAAGCAGCAGCAGCAGCAGAGCAACGTGCAACAGAAAACTCAGGAAGTGTAAGTCTAGAGTGAATATTTATAAGAGATGATAAAGTATTCACAGACGTATGAGTTAGTGAGTAGAATGAAGCAGAAATAAGCATCATCAGGGCCGCATTAAGTTATACAGAATGCTAGCAGGATAGATAAGAAACAGGCAGCTTGCAAAAGGACGAGTCCGCCCAGAAACTTTAAGGCCCTTTGTGATACTAGGCATCATTGAGTGATTTAGCTTCGACTTTATTGGCTTGGATCCTAGCAATAGCCTATTCCATCTTAGGTTTCTTACATCTACTGAGTTCCCTTTCTATAACAAGTTGGCAATGCAGAAATGGATTTTATTTATTAGTTGAGGCCTGAAGTGGTGGTTTGATAACGAATAAGTTTCAACTAATATATTTTACTTACGGGCCCCGTGCTGCCTCCTAAATCGACAATCTGCCCCTGAGCATCATCTGGAAAGTGTGGGGTAATATCAAGTGGTAGTTGCCGGGTCTACCAGCACACCACAGCTGCAGGTTTGAGGAAGGCATTTGTTGTTGTTGCATTTTTGATTGCATTCATGCATATATGCAAGCATATGCTGCAGGAGAATAAAAGCAAACGAAAAGTGAGAGCAAATCACACAGCAGCGCTCTGACACACACATACACACACACACACACAGTTTCACATGATGCATGCAACTTACATATTCATAATGCATGCACTCGCTCAGCTACGTTCGCTCACACTACTCTCTCATGATATTTTATTTTATCATGCTACTCTCTCACTCTCTGTATCGGTTCTTTGTGTATCTTCTCTCTTCATAAATGTTGTGGGAACAGTTTTTTGATGCTAGCAACATTGTTGGTTGGTTGGTTGGTTGGTTGTGTATACATGTGATTTCGTGTGGGAAGAGTATTTGTGTTCATTTAAAGAGATTTTGCAGCTGATCGATCTTGTTTCGTTTGAAAAAAACAATACATAAGTAAATAAATAAAATGTAATAATAATAATAATGAAATATTTTTTTTATTATTATTATTATTTATACAAGTTTTATAAGCGAATATCAACAAAAGTAAAACACAAGACACATTTAATAGAAAATTATATGTATGATGATAGAAAAACAAAAGCAAAAAAAAAATAATCAAACCAAAACCACACATTTCCTGTGCGATTATTATTTGGTAACATAAATGTGACTATCTATAAATCAACAACAACAACAACAATAATAAAAGCAAATACAATAATAATAACAACAACAACAACAGTAACAATAACGACAACAAAAAACCACAAATAAACGAGTTCTTTCTTTATTTCTTCACACAGATACATACACTTACATATGTATGTACATACAGATACAAACATACTTACACATAGATACAAATATTATACCAATGAATAAACAAATCTACTTCTTCCAACATATGAGGTTTAGCTATCATTTATTTTTTATTTTTCCTTTCTTTTATTTTTTAAGTTTTTTTCTTCTTCTTGTTTTTGTTTTTGTTTTGTTCTGCGTCACAACTTTGCGTTGTTATTGTCGTCGTCATTGCTTTTGCCTTCCGTTTGTCTGAAGAGCTCTTTCCCCTTTCTCGTTCCCTTTGTATCTGTCTTTCTCTTTTCCACTTGTGCACACAAACTAAATGCCCTCTCACCTCCCCCCTGAAACACAGACACTCTACCATGTGATGAAGAAGAGAAGCAAAAAAAAGGCCGCCTTTGCCATCATCGTCGTCGCCTTCACGTGCTCCAACTGAAAACTTGAGGCCGCTGACTCCAAAACTAAATGACGACGACAACAACAACAACGAATAGTCAGTCTCTGTCGCCAGACAGACAGTTGGGGAACGTGTGGCGACGATGTTGTTGTCTATACTATACTATACTATACTTTACTTTGCTCTGTCTGTCGCCGGCTTCCTGGTATTTTAGACTGGCTTATGGTCTTCGCAAGTGACTTGTTCGTTCTTCCTCCTCCTCCTTCTTCATCTTCTTCTTTCTACAATGTTTTTTGTATTAATATTATTGTTGTTATTGGTTATATGTTTTGATAACATTTGTATTTGTTGTTCTTATATTTACTATATAGCAACACACATCCATCTATCTATCCAATTCATCCATCCATCCATCTATCGTCTACAATCTATAAAATACAAACTTATTACCACACATGGGACGGAGAATTATGATTTGTGTATAGTATATTTTAGGAGGAGCAATAGAATTCAATGTTTTATCGCCTCCTTTGGTTTTTACTTGTTTTTTTTTTTAATGATATTTTTCTTTTCTATATATATATTTACATATTGGAGACTATTGGAATTTTTACTGTAAATATTGGATAATATAAAAAATCTCCGCGGTTTTTTTTTTTGTACATTTTCGAACAAAATTTCCCAAATTCAAAATCAATTTCAATCAAGTACATATTGGTCATTATTATCTATGACCTTTTGCCATTTTCCGGGTAGCTTCATAATTCCATTGGTGTAGAACTTCTGTGGTTTATGAGCGAAAAACTTGGCCAAATGATTTTCAGCGACTCTTCGATCGGCCAATTTTTTACAATGAAGAGAGTTTTGCAGAGACCGAAATAAATGGTAGTCAGTAGGTGCAAGGTCCGAGCTATACGATGGATACATCAAACCCATCCCAACCACGCTTCGTCAATTTGTTCCGGGTCATCAAAGATGTGTGTGACCTAGCATTGTCAGGATGGAAGACAACCCTCTTTCTGTTGGCCAATTCTGGTCGCTCTTTCTTGATTGCTTCTTTCAAACGGACGATTTGTGCATAGTAAAGGACATTGACCGTTACGCCATGTTGTAGCTGCTCATAATAGACAAATCCCTTCCAATCCCACCACACACTCAACATAACCTTCTTTGCCGTCAATTTAGGCTTTGAAGTCGTTTGTGGAAAGTCACTGGCCTGTGCCCATGATCGCTTGCATTGGATATTCTCGTATGTAATCCATTTTTCATCGCCCGTAATGATTCACTTCAAAAATGGTTCCATTTTGTTACTTTTCACTGATGGTTATTCGGTCAATTGAATTTCTTTAATTTAATTCATGTGGCACCCAAACATCGAGTTCTTTAAGTAACCTGCTCTTTTTAAATGATTCCATACTGTTATATGGTTGATGTTAAGTACCTCCGCTATTTCCTGCGTTCCGTTTCCGGCGTTCACTCACAGCATTCTCACCGTAAACTGCACAAATTTGTCTGCATGTTTTTGCAGCGTTTTTCCCCTTTTTTGTAGTAAAAAAGCATCACATAGTGTATTTCTTCAGATATTTCACTCATATTCAAATCAATATAACTTTTAACACGAGCAACGAATTACACAGATGTCTCCACAAAAAATGTAGCCTGAAATGTCGCCTTTCAAACACGTGTTCGTGTTTGACACAATCAGATTAGTGTTGCCAGATCTATGGACACCAAAACCATCTAGTGGCAAAAAACCGCGGATACTTTTTATATGACCCAATATTTTCTTTTTTTATACCCTTCACGCAGTGAATAGTATTATAAGTTTGTCATGAAGTTTGTAACACACAGAAGGAGACATCGGAGACCCCATAAATTATATACACTCTTGATCAGCGCCACGAGACGAGTTGTTCTAGCCATGTCCGTCTGTATGTATGCAAACTAGTCCCTCAGTTTTTGAGCTAGAGAGCTGAAATTTTGCACGGAGCTTTCTTTTTTACCATACGCAAGTGCATTTGTCGGAATCAGCCGAATCGGACCACTAGTGGGGGTACCCCCATACAAATCGGGATCCAAATGAAAGTTCTTATTAGAAAAACATTTTTGTTTTCCACACTATCGACATGAAATATGAACACTATAAGTTTCTGGCCGATATCCACCAACCATATAGATTTCAAGACCCTCGGACCATTAGGGGAGGTATCCCCCATAGAAACCGGGATCCAAATGAAAGTTTTTATTTTGTTTTTTGTGCTATGGAACTGAAATTTGGACACTATAAGTGTCTAACCCATGTCCACCAACCTTATAAATAAATAATTCAAGACTCTCGGACTACTAGAAGGTGTGTGAAGAGTATAACAACTTCGGCATAGCCAAAGTTAGTCTTTTTATATTTTTTAATATGTATTTTCATGATCTTATAAACACTTTGTTGCAATGAAAATTTATTTGATTAAATTTTATTAACAACAATCATAAAATCATAAAAGATTTCCATTATAAATTTTCCCTGTAATTAATTAAAAATTCCTCCCCTCAATTAAATCTTAAAAATTCCCCTTTTCTTACAAGTTTGCTTACTACTACTCACTCTCTGTATCTGTTCTTATCTTGTGTTGTTGTTGTTGTTATTGTTGTTGCTGTGTACCTTTCACTATAATTAATTTGTTGAAATTCTTACATAATAAACAGAGTAGCAGCACGACGACTAACTACATACGTTCTTCATAGGCTTTTCTTGATCGCGTATTTTACCGGTTCGTTGGGTATTTTATTTCCAAGTTTAAACTTTATCAACATTGTGTGCTTAATACTTCGTCATTGTACCCCTACCAATAAACATATTTAGGACGCATTCACTGATTTATTTGTTAACTGAATGAATGAACAGTGGTTTGTCATTTCATCAGACATGCGCTGCGCTTCATCTCTTGTTATGTTTAATTAATTATATTAAAAATTTAATCAAATGTAAAAAATTATAAGAAGAAACTGAGTTGAATGACTTTGACTGAATGAGTTTGAGTTTATTAGTGAGTTAATTAAGTAAACCATAAGCAGTTTATTTATATTAAGGTTAACTCACTCTCATCACTCCCCACCCTCGTCGGACTTGGTCTTCATCTCACATATAGTTTAGACTCTATTCATTCCACTGTGCAGCATTGGCTTAATGCTGCTTGCTGCATTCACAAGTCAATTCTGTCTCTGTATCTCTTTATTACACTCTGCTTCCTCGCTCTCTCTCTTTTTCTCTCAATTATTTTGGGTTTATTTTATGCTCAGTACTTTTTTATATGTGCAACATACAATTTATTTTTGTTACCTCAACATCGAGTCTTCAGCTCTCATACTCTTTTCTCTCTCTCTCTTTCTCTGATTTCATGCATATGCTTTTTCATCTTTGAACAAACATCTTCGTCTTCTTACCCTTCGAAGCTCTTTTGAATGGTACTTCAATGCATCTTCTCTTTCTCTCAGTGTACCCATCTACAGTGTGTCACATAAATATTTGCAAAATGTATAAAACAGAACACTAAAGCTATATTTTTAGTCATTAAAATCGTTACAAAAAATTAAGTATTCGTTCTACTATTTTTTTTTTTTTTTATATATTTACGGCACGGGATATTCCTTCATAGGCAGGGATAGTAGGCTGAATTTAGCAGGTGCCATTATTTGTTCATACATTCATTATGTTGACAATTTCTGCGGAGAAGAATGCCTGTGCAGATACTACCTATTGCATCCATGGTCAGTTGTCAATTGAGTAGATTCGAACACTACGTCCTCGGAAAAACGCTTAAGCCAATCTGCAATATTCGGGATAAGCTGGTGGATCCTCCGTGGCTTTTGCCCTACTCCACCATTGTTGCCATAAACATAAGTATCTCACCATAATCTCGTCACTGTTTGCTGTCTGAGAAGATGCTTGCCCGAGGTATTTATCATTAGCAGTCAGAGCTTCCACATCTATTGGATGTCTGCCTGCAAATATTATACAAGCTTTACAGATCTTTAGGTTAGCAACCCTGTCAGCAATCTTTATACCGCGATGGTAAGACTTGGTTGCAAGTGCCGCACAACAGATCAGAGCCGCATAAAGCAGCATAGATTTACTCGCAGAACCCTTGTTTGCTGTCTGGGTCCCCCTTAGGTTTGAGAGAATCCTAGCCAGTTTCTTTTCTTTGTGTTTGTCTCTGTGATGATATTACATTGATTAGATATTGACGCATTTAGTCTTGCCCAGCCACAAACTGAAAGTCTTGTAATAAACTTTTTTTTTTTTTTTTTTTTATATAAAATGAGCTACAAATTTTATATATTTAACCGAAACTGATATTCGCGCTTCTTCTACACTGAGGTTAGCACTGCACCTGTGGGCTTATAGCTTAAATTTCTATGAATATTGTAGAGAAACATAATAGACAGAATGAGTTAAAACCACATATGATGTTGCCCTTTATTTGAATACAAATTTTTGATCATTTTTCACTAATTCATTTCTTATTATGTTCAAGTAAAGATCTTTGGTCATTATGTCGGTGCAACTGACTTTTCGTAAACATTTATAAGACCCACTGTATGTGCATATGTTTTTACTTGCATTTCAGTTGTTGTGTGAGTTAATAATAATACGACGTGTACGCTTCTTCCTTTGTTGCTTACGTGCAAACATATATAAGTAATAACAACAACAACAGAAATAGCAGCAAACATAACAATACAAAAATATTACCCCAAAAACAAGCAGAGGCCAAGCAACATAAAAGTATCTACCAACAACATTAATAACAACAATGTTGCGCTCATTCATTCGGTAGCTAGCTCTCGTGTATCTGTATGCTCACGTTCTCACCTCACCACCTTCAAAATGCGTTATGCTCTCTCTCTCTCAACAAACTAAATTGCCTACGTGACGTTATGCTTTTGCTTGTGTATGTGTGAGTGTTGTTAAAGTAACATCAGCAGCGGCAGCGGTCTCTATGAAAAGAGCATAAGCTGTTGCAAGCAGAACGTCACTTGCTTCTATATTTGATAATGCGTATACATGTATGAGTGTGAGTGTTTGTGAGCAGCGACGCTTCTGATATGCGCAAGAGCTGAGATCAGAGACCAGACGAGACCGAGACCAACCAGCCAACCAGGCCAGGCCTTCTAAACAAATCTCATAGCCCACAAGAGTTTAGTATAACTCCGCACGGCAATGATGACATACAGTCAAAGACGATTAACCATCATATAGTATTTTGAATAGTCTTTGGTATAACTCCGTACGGCTATGTTGGCATACAATGCATTTTAAAACTTCTTTTATATTAAATTCGAAGCGCCGCGTTTGTTGTCATCATCAACAATCGGCGTAGTCGGTCGTAGTCATTGTCATCGTTTAGTGTGTGTTTATTGTGTTCTTCCATATATATTTTTTTTGAACTTTACGTTTATAAAGTATTCGTACGTACGTGTGTATCTATGTGTGTTTAATATTGTTGTGTGTATGTTCAGGAAAACCGGCTAAACTCAACTCTTTTTGTTTTTAACTTTTTTTTTTTTCGTTATTTGGTTGATTGGTGGTTCATACTACGTTCGTCGTCGTTTGACGTCGATTCTTTCTTTTATACTTCTTCTACTCTACGTTCGAACGTTCGTTGCCACTTTTGTTTTGTTGTGTACTGTGCGCTCGCTGACAGTGGTATCTTAGTTTTGTGGGTTAATAAAAAAAAAAACAGGCCTTGTTGTCTTGTATCTTGTATCATTGAACTGGTGAATTATATAAAAAAATACAAAATAAGAATAGAATTTTAATTAAAAAGGCAAGGCAGGCAGCATTAAATAACAAAATATAAAACCTTTAAATTTGGAAGTCACTGTTTTGATTTTTGTATGTAAACAGTGATGACGAAAATAATGTGATAAAATTTTAATTGAGCAGCCTCCCCTCAAAAAAAAAAAAAGCACATGTTTTAATATAACACACAAAAAATATATAATAAATAAGTATATAAAAGAATAAACAAGTAATGAATTAAAAGGCAACAATAAACAACATAAAAAAGATATGCATATGATAATCATTTGAGCATATAAATTACGAGTGTTTAACAGCGCAGCATTGATTTAAATTATCATTGATAAAGAGCATAAGAGTGAGTGATGAGTACTAGTGACTAAGTGAGCGCGAAGTGAAGTGGAGTGGAGAGAGTAAAAAGCATTAAATAAGCTCTCATTCTCTTGGTTGGTGATAGATAGCTAGCTATGAATGCGTGAGTGCGTGCGTGCGTGCGTGTGTGTATGTTATTCACCTCAGACAGACAACAGAAAAGGCATAATATACAAAACACTCACCTCTAATGAGCCCGCCATCCATCCACTACACCTCTTAGTAATCAACGAACTTGATTTAAAAAATCATTAATTTGTATGAATTGAGTGTGGTGAGCTTTACATATATATGTATATATATTTTCTTTTGGATGAGAAAGAAAGACCAACAAGAAAATAATAAGAATATAAAAATAAAAAAGCAACTAAAAAACATATGCATGTGCGTGAGATCTAAAACGATCCAAGTAAAAGAATGAATAACCATCAACTAAGAAAATCAACCAAGGCAAAGAATAAATAAAACGAAAGCAATAAAGAAATAAAGTTAAAAAGAGATGAAGTTGAGCCAACAACAACAACAACATCAACAGATACTTCTGAAGACACCAAGAATATCAAACACCAGCACAAGACAAGAATAAAACGAAGAAGAAGTGGTAGTAGTGATAGTGGAAGTATAAAATTAAAAGAGAAATAAATAAAAAGAATTTGCTAATTATAGTGTAAAAGAGAAGAAAGCAAAATAAAAAGAAAAGAAAAGAAAATAAAAGAAGAACTACAAGAAATAAACTGTGATCCAGACGAAAACAACCACAGGAAAAAAAATCAAACTAACAAATCACAGCAAAAGTGAAAAAGAAAAAATACCAAAAAATGATGATGATGGATACTACAAATATTGATGGTCCAACTGGTGTACAACCCATGGATATAACACCCGCTGTTGCTGTTGCAGCCACCACAGTTGGTAGTCGAAGTCAAAGTGGTGTCGATTTTACAACAACTGTGGCTAACATGGCCAGTCCAGCTGAGGGTGGTGATCATCATAATAATAATCATCATTTGAATGTTGAACATATGTCAGCTGAATATGGTAACAATAATGTTGTCACAGGACATAGTAGCAATAAGGAACATCGTAAAAATAAGAAAAAGAAGCGTGAGAAACGTGAAAAAGATCGTGAACATAAACATCATCGTCACCGTGATCGTGGTGAACATCGTGAGCATCGTGATCGTGAACACCATCATCATCGGGATCGAGATCGTGATTCCCATCATCATCACCGTGAACGAGATCATCATAATCATCAACAACAACAACAGCACCACCATCAACAACATAGTCAACATTCAACATCGGCATCATCATCACCATCATCAGCCTCAACAACACCATCAGCTACTATAGAATATATTGGTGGTTCGGCATCAGCATCACCATCTTATACTTGCACCACAATGATATCATCATCCAATAGTGGTGTTCATCATAATAGTGGTGGTGGTGGTGGTAATGGTGGGAACAACAACAGTGGTGGAGGTATAATTACTGCAACAACTATGGCGACAGCAACATCGTATCCGCACAATTTAAAAATACGTTTCCTGCTTTCCGGGGTATGTGTTCATCATCAACTCGCACTACTCTTTACTAAGGATTAATTACTTATTTACACGTACTCGTATATTCTTTAGTTTGTCTGAATGTCTAAATATCAGTCAATCCAGTCAGTCAGAGTCAGTCAGTCAATCATTCAATCTGTTGTCTTCAGTCTGTATCTCTGTTTTTTCTAATATTATATGATGACTTCTTGTGAAATATTGTGTATCAAAACTGTTGTTGTTGGGTTGTTGCATTGCTTGCTTTCTTTATAAGGAAAAACTATTTTTATAATTTTTTGGAAAACTTATTTTTCCTTTTCTGTTGGACTGTTGACTGTTGATGAATATCACTTACTACTTATTTCTATCTAATTTTACTAGTAGCGTCACATCTCCTGTTGTTGGTTGGTTGTATTGTTTTATATTATATTGCATCAGTCTGCCTATGACCGACCCCCTTAATCTCTACTCTCCTTAACTAAAGCAGCATTTGGAATCAACACTCACTCAGCCCATTTACTTTGATGCATGAGGGTTGACACTGATCTGATATCGTTTGTCGTTGGTTTTTTGTTATTTTTTTTTTTCTTGAATGTTCCACATAAAATTTATTTTGCAGCTGCATATACTATTCATATAGTAAGTACATACTACATGTACATATGTATGAACATATGAGCATTGATTTGATGTATCTTTGACTATTGATATATGTGTGTGTGTATATGGATGAATATGATTTGTGTTTCTTGTGCAAGTCATTGACATATTGTAGTTTGAATATATAACATTTTGTATTTAGTTTTTCATTCTACTGTCAGAGCCTGTCTGGATTGCCGACCAACCAACCAACCTTCCTACCTACCACTTCCTTTTTTTTTTTTTTTTTTTTTTGAATGACACACACTTTTCTTCCATTGTATGTAAACTTCCAGATGTTGACTTTTAATACTGATTTTTGTTTTAAGAAAGTATGTATGTCTGAAAAGGATTTACATATTTAACAATTATGAATCCCTTAAAATCATAGAGCTCAACCTTTTCAAAAAGATATTTTACTAAATTAATCCTTATTCAATCAAAATTTATTCGAAGAATCCTTTAATAAT
The DNA here is from genome assembly GCA_035041805.1 of Amiota mariae. Lineage (NCBI taxonomy): Eukaryota > Metazoa > Arthropoda > Insecta > Diptera > Drosophilidae > Amiota > Amiota mariae. Next base: position 4,082,361 of record JAWNKV010000170.1, on the reverse strand, counting down.
AGTAATTCCTTGCAAAAGTATATGAACCCCATTAAAATGTTAATAAACCTCTTAAGTATTTATAAAAGTATTAAACAAAAAAGTATCTTAAACTCTTATGAAGCTACTATTTATTATATAAGTTAGGAGGAATCTGAATTTGATCTCTTGAAAATAAAAATTCTTTAAATAAATCTACCTTTGCTACCCACGAAGGCCAAACGACTGAAAAGTAGAGGAAAAATTAAAGTGATTTATTTCAAAAATTTCTTTTTTATATTTATTTGCTATATGAAGAAAAAAAAAATTTGGTAAAAGAATGTCTATTTATTAATTTTATCACTTTTGTTATAAAACTTCCAAATAGGAAAAGAAGACAAATTATTAAAATAAAATAAAAAATTATAATATTATTCAAAACAGATTTACTTATTTGTTCTTAAAATTAATAAAAAGTAGCTTCACTTATTTAGATCTGAACGTGATTGAATTAATTAAATTGCGATATCTTGATAAAGGGAAGAATTTTTGGCAGCGGTCAACATCTTTGAAAAAATTCCTTCCAGAGATGATCAATCGGATTTAGGTCAGTTTAGGTGATTGTGCTCGTCATTGGAAAACACGAACGTTGTTGTCTTCAAACCTCTTTTCTGCCGTTTTGGAAGTGTATTTCGGGTCGTTGCAATCGTATTGGCATTTCTTCTCCCGCATAAGGCAAATTTGTTTCTAAGTAGTAGAATTCTTCGTTCATAATAATTAGCGTCCATTATACCAACAATGTTAATTAAAGGTCCTACGCCTTGCCATGAAAAGCATCCCCATAACATTAGTTTCAAGTCCTCTATGCCTTTGTTGTTCTTAGTAACAAACTCCTAAAGATCTTTGATTTATAATTTAATTTATTCGTTTTGTTTTTTCTTTAATAGAATTGTGTATTAGAAAAAGAAACAAAAGTATCTTTCTTCATGAGATATTCTTCTAGTATTTGTTTAACTTATTTATGTAATTTCAATATTTCGCAAAACAGACTTTTATATTAACGTAAAACATATTTCTCGTTTAGATCAGAAATGTTTTTTTTTAATTAAATTTCTACACTAAAACAGATTTTCATTTATTTATTTACTAGCAGTCAAAATTTCAACAAAATCGGCTTTGTACAGGAATGTTATTTAGTTTATTAAGTTGTTACTCAAACAAAGAATACGAAAAAAAAAACAACAACAAAAACAAAACCTGTAATAGTCTGTTTGCTACCTACCGGGTCCAAATGTACCTAAGAACCATCCAGGTGATCCCATAAGTACAATAAAAAGAAAATTCATAAAAATCATACCTTTCTTGAGTTTTGCGCTTTGGAACACATTTAGCCATTCATTGCACGGGAATGATGGAAAGAATGATATGTATTTATTTTATTTTGTTGCGACTCACAATTGAAAAATAGTATACAAGTATATTTGACAAAGACTGCTTTATTGTTCTGAAAATATATCTCTAAGTTTTCTATGCAAAAGTTGATCCATTAATTTCGACCAATTTTGTGTGTCGATTATGATGAAATAAAAACTATATGTTACAGGAAGCTTGCTACAATACATCAGCGAAAACCGCATTTAATTCGGTTAAGCCGTTGCTGAGATTAGCGTGCACAGACTAAAAGACATTTAAGATTTTCTTTAAAACCTCTTATTTTCTGATACAGAGGCGTTAGGGACTAAATTAATTTTTTAAGAATCGGTATTTAATTATGTATTATATGCAGAAATACCAAATACATTTGGTAAGGTACTTCAGTTAGATTTATATGAATATTCGAGAGAATCAACTACAAAAAAGGTATCTAAATTTTTTCGACACTTGAATAGCACAACCTCCTAAAAAAGACTCTCATCGAACTTTTCATTTGTAAAATCGCTGTTATTAGTAAATATAGATTACTTCATATTAAAATAAAGTAAAATCATCAGAGGAAAACTTTTAACAGAGGCAGAAAAATCTAATAAAAAAAAGCTTATAAGGGTACTGGGCTATATGTTGAAAAATATCATGATAGAGCGAAAAAAGTCGGAAAGTTTTACTCGATTTCATAAGTGATAAGTCTAAATATGAAAAAAAAAGATGAAAATCCCATCACACCATGGTGTGCATTGTAGCGCGGACGGACAATTTATTTTGAGAAAATCTCCGAACACGCAATTCATACTTAATTGCCAAGTTAATGAAAACAGATGTATTAGTCCAAGTCTACCCATTAATTGGTGTCCTATTCTGAAAGCTATATATAAAGAGACTGAAAATACCAGAAAAGCTTCCAATTCAAACAAATCCCATGGTTTTTGATACACTGATTTTATCAGAATTATATGGGCTAATATATCTACAAGTGGTGGTGGCACTATGCCATTTAAATATGGAACACTGCAGCTGCCTATGGCATTACCAAACTGTTGGTGTTCTAGAACATGATACTCCGTAGAATCACGGGCGCCTCTTGGTTTGTTAGAAATACCACACTGCTGCACAGAGACCTTAAGATCCCAATGGATATGAAGGTGATCAATAAATACAGCAGTCGATATCATTCAAGGCTTTTCAATCATCCTAACCCGCTGGCAGCCACCCTCGCTCGGTGCTTTTCTAGGCTGAGATTAAAAAAACCTTCACTCGCACTATCTCTTCAAAAGGATGTAGTAGACTTTTCTTTTTTTTTATTGTCACTATTCATTGAATCATTAAATGAATGAGGATTTGCAATCATCCTAACCCGCTGGCAGTCACCCTCACTCGCTTCTCTACTACGAAGATTTAGAAGGTTTCACCCACACGATCTCTCCAGAAGGATGTAATAGACTTTTCTTTTTTTTCTTCCTATTTTTTTATTTCCTTGTCACTATTCATTGAATCATTAAACAAGTGTTTAATGTGTTTTCTGCGATTAATATTCTTAATAAAATAAAATTCAAATAAATAATAATTAAATCAATAACAAAGAAAAACACCTGAAGCTATGACACCTGTTTTGTAAATTGTACTACATATCTACAAGTAGATAGATAGAGATATATAGATAGATGATTGTGATGTTGATGATGATGATGGACACTGAAACCGTTTTACTTTATTTAAGTATGAATATCTATTTAGACACTCCATTCCTCCCTCACTCAGTTGTTCACTCACTGTCTTTTCTTTACCATTTGTTCTTGTAGCAATTGCATTAAGAAGTTAGTTACATGTGTTTAAAAAGATCCTTTTTGTAATTTGTATTTTGCTCTTGGCAACATAACATCCCATCAATTATGATAATTGAATGCTTTTTAACACACCATAAAGGAAAAGAAAGAACCCGCATATACGAGTACTTATATCTACATAATATTTATTTATTTATCCTGTCCTTCTTAAGACAACACAATGCAAAGTATTTTTACAAGGCAAGTGGTGACTGAGTGTGTGTGTGTGTGTGTGTGTGTGTGTGTGTGTGTGTGTGTGTGTGTGTGTGTGTGTATTCTGTGGAAAACCCAAAAAACCTGCTGCTGTTAGTTCTGCTATTTGTCCTTTGCGGTTATCCCTTGTAGGCGCAAAACAATGCATATACTCGTATATATATATATTTTTTTTTTAATTTTTACATCCTTACAGCAGATACAATTTTTGTTTTGTTTTTTTTTTTTTTGTTGCTTTTAATGTATCTATCAGTTGTGCTCATATAAATTTATAAAGATATTTCTTGAGTTTTCTTTTAAAATAAAACCAGAGCAGCAACAGCTCCAGCAGCAGCACATCAACACAAAAGGACTTGTACTACTTATAGTATATTGTGTTAGGACAGATGTGCTGAAATTCTGTTCAGTTGTGGAACCAGGTTTTTCTTCCCTCTTTGTTATTTTTTTTTTTTTCTTTCTTTGGGTTTAATAGGAAATGTAATGAATGTATGCAGCAGGATTGTAGCTTAATTTTTGTTGCTGCCTAAAGGTCCTTTGGACCCTCTCTCTCTCTCTCTCCGTAGTTGCTCCTTCCATTCATACATTCATTCATTAGTTGCTTCGCACATTTGCGCCTAGTTTTTTTTTTTTTTTTTTTTGAAAAACTATCAGCTGCCACTTAGCTTAGGTTGCCTTATCCATCCTGTGCACTTCCATTCCGTTTTCTTCTTCCTTTCTCTCTACTATGTCTTTTCATCTTGTATTCCTCTTGACAGCTGCTGCTGCTGATGCTTCTGCTCGTTTTAGATATTTTTGATCGCATTCTTTTAGTTCTTTGCTCTCTCAATCTTCATTCAATTCCTTTCCTTGGTTCCTCTAATTCCTTGTACCATTTTTTTTATTGTAATTGATTTCAATTCCTCACGGGTATTTATTTCTCTCTCTCCCTTTTTCTCCATGTATCCTTAAATTCATACAACACTAATGGTTAATCAAGGGTTAAAGTAGAATATTTTAACTAAGTTTTTTCCCCCTTTAATAAATATACTATATATGTACATACCTAGGACTGCTTCCTATGTCATCCAAATATTTTAGGTTTTTTTTTTTTTTTGTTAATATAATTTTTTCTTAGGGAAATTTGATATTCAATTTGTTGATTTTATTTTATTGTGTTGTGTTGTCTTTTTTCTTCTTCTTTATTTCTACAACCCTTTTTGTCTGGGGTTTTTTTATTTCGTTCGATTCCCTAGTTCTACCTATTAAAAATGTATTTCGCGTTCTTTTTATATCCGCACGAAATGTTGATTATTTTTATTGAATTTAAATAAAATAACAGAAGAAAGACAATAAAATATTCATGTTGAGCAATACCATCCATTCATCCATGGTTATTGTCGTCGTCCTGTATACGATATTGTTCCTTTCTCCTCCATCAATTCAATATAATATACATCATCTCTTCCTACTGTTGGTTAGTTGGTTGGTAGGTTGATTAAAAAAGGGGTTGTTCCAGTAAAACTTACATCCATCCATCTATTCATATATCATATGTGGTGGTATGGTGTCTAGGTATATTATTGCTCTGCATTATTTGCTTGGTTTGGTTTGTTTTTTTTTTTTTTTTTTTGTTGCTAGCAACAGGATATAATAATTGCCTCATAGTAGTATTTGCTGCTCGTTTGTCGTCGTCGTCGTCGCCGTCATTCATTCTCCTTCATACTGTTTGACACCTCAAACTCTTTATTTTGTATTGTGTAAACCCTTCCTCCATGTCAACAACAATTGTGAGTTTTGGTTGGTTTTGGTAGCTGTTTTTTCATTGTTTTTGTTCATGTTGCAACATCTGCACACAATTTATTATCGACGGCATCAATATAGACAGACTGGTTGACTGAATAACTGACTGGTGAGATATTTGTATATAAATACATACATAAATAAATATCCTGTTGTTGTTAAGTTTGTTGGTTATTTGTTTCGAATATTGAGTCCTTTACACTTAAAATTTGTTCGATGTTCTTCCAGAACACAGTGCAGTAGTAGTGTATTGTGTCATAAAGTTGTCAATGTTGTCAACTTTTTTTTTTTTTCCTTACAATTTCTATGCTAGTCAGACTCTCAGACCCTTTAACAAAACCTTACTAAAGATGTTTTACTTTCTTTTAACACGATTGACCTAAAAATTGATGAAGCGTTAAGGTGTTTATAGTATCTTCCTTTTTTCCTGGCTGTTGGTGGTTTGTTGTTGTATTGTATTGTAATTTGACACGCTTTTAGAATTCAGGTTCTTGTTCCAGGTGTTGATTTAGTTTTAACACTTGTCCTTCGACATGCCTGTGAACAAAATAATTCTAAAACTCATAGATATTTTTATACTCTTCACGCAGTGTATAGTATTCTAAGTTTGTCATGAAGTTTGTAACACACAGAAGAAGACATCGGAGACCCCAGGGCCACGAGACGAGTTGATTTAGCCATGCCCGTCTTTATGTACGTATGTATGCAAAGTAGTTCCTCAGTTTTTGAGCAAGAGAGCTGAAAGCTGCACGAAACTTTATTTTTACCATACGTAATACATGTGTCGCAATCAGTCGAATCGGCCCTCAGGGGTAGGGGGGGGTTGTGTTCCTCCCATACAAACATAGATTCAAATTCACGTTCTTATATGAAAAAAATGTCTAATTTTTTGTACTATGGAATTGAAATTTGGACACTATAAGTGTATGACCCATATCCGCCAACCATGTAAATTTCAAGATCCTCAAACTACTAGAAGGAGTACCTCACATATAAACTCAGCTCCAAATTCAGCTTCTTATTAGAAAAACTTTTTTGATTTTTGTACTATGGTACTGAAATTTGGACACTATAAGTGTATGACCCATATTCACCAACCATGTAAATTTCAAGACCCTCGGATTACTAGGAGGGTAGCTTCCATACAAACCTAGACTCAAATTTATGTTCTTATTAAAAAACTTTTTTTGTTTTTTGTACTATGGAACTGAAATTCAAACACTTCAAATATTTGACCCATATCCATCAACCATGTAAATTTCAAGACCCTCGGACCACTAAGACGGCTACCTCAAATACAAACCTAGACTCAAATTTATGTTCTTATTTGAAAAACTCTTGTGTTTTTTGTACTATGGAACTGAAATTCGGATACTATAAGTAACTGACCCATTTCCACCAATTATGTAAATTTCAAGACCCTCGAACGACTAGGAGGGTTACTTCCCATACAAATCCAAATATAAATTCACGTTCATATTTGAAAATCTTTCTTATTTTTTGTACTATGAAACTGAAATTCGGACACTATAAGTAACTGACCCATATAAATTTCAGCACCCACGGACCCCTTGGAAAGGTACCTCCCATTCAAAACATGAACTTGGAACAATAATCATAAGATATACATAAAAGGTGCATGAAGAGTACAGCAACTTCGTCATAGTCAAAGGTTTTTTCTTTTTACTGTTTTTCCTTTTTTTTTTTTTTTTAAGATCTCCAAGAATATTGGCAAAATTTATTTATCTGAAAAACTTGGTTGATTGACAAATAAATAATGCTAACAATTCTCTTGAGTATAACTTAAAAGAAATTAGAATAATGCAGGATAATAAAATATGTACATATCATTATCAAGAATAAAGTATCAAATGAGCGATAATTCCCTCTACAATAAAACCCATTATAATTTAATCGAGCATGAATGATGATGAGCTCTGCTTCCTTTATACTATGCAAAACAAACTTTAAATTAAAACTTCATTCATATTTATTCTGCTTAAAAAAAAAAAATTAAATAATAAATTCATAGTATTTAATTTGACGATAATTATGTTTGTTTTTTTTTTTTTTTTGCTCACTTGACCACATGTGCAATTATCCTTTTTGTTCTCTAGAGACAAATACATACAAAAAAAAAAAAAAAAGAATAATGAATGAAAACAACAATAAGAAAACAGTAGGAAATGTAAAATTGTTAATGGTTGTAATAATAATAATGATAATGATGATGAGGGCAACATAAAAGCACCCTATAGGCATTTAAGGTTTGTGCCCTGTAACTATTTCTCCCTGCTATGTTAATTTTGTAATTGTAACTGTTGTGTTCCTGTTATTGTATTCTCCTGTTGCTATGACTTGTCTTGTTGCTAAATATTTTGTCGCTTACATGCGTAAACCACAAAGAAAGACAATACATAATATCAAAGACTATGAAAAAGCTGTAAAATATGTACTTATGTCGAAGTAAAATAACGAAAATAATTGAGAAACAACAACAACAAAAACTATTTGCGAACGAACTTTTCTTCTCTGCAGAGGCTGTTTTGGTGTTGCACTTTTAGTATAGCCTTGCACATGCACTCTCTACTTTTGATGTTCTCTCGACTATGCTTTCTCTCTCTCTCTCTCTCATTAACAAATGACAAACGCATGTCTTTATTACACAACATACACCCACACTCAACAAAGTGTATATATTATGCGTGTTTGTTAAAAGAGCATAAAAAGTGAGAGGGAGTGAGTAAATTAGTTGACTAGTGAAAGGAGAGTGTAGTGTGTGTGTAAATTGTAGTTGTTTTTAGTTATATCTTCTTGTATTGAAGAAAAGACTACGGGTGCTTTTTTGTTTTTGTTACTTTTGATGATTTTTTTTTTGTTGTTTTGTATGCAATTAAAGTTTTGTACATTTTTATATGATTCCTGTTATTTGTTTTTTTTTGCTGTTGTCTTTTCTGTTATTATTACCTTTCCCATTGATGCGTGCAGTTAGAGTTTTGTGATGTTTTTATTTTTCGCCTTAATGTTTATGAGCAGCGGTTCTGCGATATGATTACCAGGAGAGAAACTTATAAAAAAAGCCCAGAGTTTTATGACCAGTGACTACATAAGCTTAGGAATCGCTGGTTTAATGCTGTCTGTCAAATTGGTTTTTTGTTATATCGTCGTTTCGTTTTTTGGTTGCCTTTCATGCATGCATGTCTCTTTAAATGTGAGTTTGTGCATATGCATGCATTTAAGTATGTAATACAAATGATCAAATAAACAAAGATACACATGCTCCATAGTACAAAGAGTTCAATGCAATATGCAACACGCAAACAACACATTGTTGCTACATAATACTGCATACACAGTTACATGCATATATAGATATGTTGTTTGCGGTTATTGCAACATTTGGTGGCCACATTCTTTTGACTTGACTCACAAGAAGAGACAATTATTATTGACAGCCAGCAGCATGTTATTCCATTCATACTTACATACATACGTATAGTATATTGTAGATGGAACTCTCCTTGCATATTGCAATAATTTTGTTTTGTTTATTATGTTGGAAGTTTTGTTTTTAGATGTTAAAATGGATAACAGAAAAAGTGTTGCCATGATTGATTGATTGATTGTTGTTGTTATATAGTAGAAATAATGTTAAAAAAGGCAAGCAGAGAGAGTGAGAAACAGATTTGCAACATTCTACAAAACTTGTTCACATTTTTACAGTTTTTCATGGTTTGTGTCTAGAATATGTTCCTGCAACATAATCTACTTGTTGAGGCAAAGTTATTCACAGTCATTTTCACATTTCCAAATAAAATTATGTATTCATAAACATTAATTGTTTGACGCTTGTTGTTATTCAATCAATATCAAAATCCATGACCATAAAAAACAAATCTGAACGAAGTTATGTTTAATTTCGTTCAACTTGTTGTTTGTTGTTTTCTTCCTATATTTTGATGATTTCTGCTCCTTGAACAGTGGAATTGTGTGTGCTCATGCTCTTCGACTATACATACAAGCAAACAAATGGAAACATAAGTATATTATTCTTTTTTTTTTCAATCTCCCACACACACACACTCTCTTTTTGGATACTCTCTCTCTCTCTCACTCTCTTAATACACATAGGTACATTTCAATGCATACCTGCATTTTTATATGTATTTCTTGTTAATTGCATAGTCGTGTTTTCCTATGGAAAACTTAATCTAATTCCTGGAACGCCGAGCTAAAGAAGGATCCAGAAACAAACAAATTTTATGAGAGAGGATAGAAAATGTTGACCAAGGTCACCAGCGAGTAGAGTGTTTGACTCTCACTTAAATATGATGAATTATGATAAATTTATATTCAAATATCCTGATATTTTTAGTACTTTTGTTTCATCAAGAAAGTGAAAATTATTTAGTTGAGTTAAGGAGCCTCAAAATTCCACTTTGCCCTTAGTCGCCTCGACTAATCAAAACAAGCCACTGGTGGTTGATTATGCTCCCATTGTAATTTGTTTGTTTTTTTTTTTTTTTTTTTTTTTTGACATATCATACAATTGGTTTCTGTTTCCACCCTCCTCTTTCCTATTTTTTCTGTTTGCTCTTCTTCTTCTTATACCACTTGCACCGAATTTTTGATTTTTTTTTTTTGTTCTCTGTGTGATTCTTCCTTCATATGATGTTGCCCATTTGCCCTCCTCCCCATTCCAAAGACAGCAGCATATATAGTTTTTTTCTTCTAAAATTTTCCCGTTGCACTTGTTCTTCTTTTTTAAGTGGTGTGGTGAGTTCGCTTACTCTCTCCCATGCTCTTTGGTTCAATGCAATTGCTTTACTCTCTCACCATCATGTTGCGCTCATGCTCCACCACGGCTGAGCTGCTGCTCATACATAAGTACATATGTTGAGTTTATTGTTGTTTTTCTTCTATTTGCTTTTAAAACAATTTCTCGCTTTTCTTGTTGTTTTGTGCTGTTTCTTTTATATGTTTTGTGTTATGCTGCTATTGCTGTAACAGATCTTATTGTTGTAGTTGTTGTTGTTGTTGCGTCAACGAACGAATGAACGGAAATGAATACATAATTTTGTGTAATGTTGGGGATGTGGAACTGATGACAACATAACAACAAGATGAGGAGAAAGAAGAAAAGCAAGCGAATAGTGGTTAAAGATATTTTTCTTCTATTTTTTCTTATTATTAAGTTTAACTAGCAATATTGTTGATATACACAGGAAGTTATTGTGTCATTATAGATTCTAATCTAATATTTCAAGTTCTTAAGAAAAAAATTGGCAAAATAAAATTAATTTCCTCAATTTTTGTTCTTCTCTTCTTTATTATAGCAACGGACGGAACTAAGTCCACCAACACATCAAAGTTCTGTTACAGCTGAAGTAAATAATACTGTAACAATAAATAATTCATCATCAAGTGGTGGCAGCAGCATAAATACAACAGCAACAACTACCTCGAATTCAACTGGTGCCACATCATCATCGATAACCTCTTCTTCATCATCATCTGCATATAGTAATAACAAAACGCATAAGGAATCTTCATCATCAGGTAGTAACTCAACGAATGTCAGTGGCTCCAATAATTTGCACAAACCACTAACAAATGTGGGGGGAAACAGTAGTATCGGTGGCAGTACAAAAGATTTGTCAAATAACGGACAACAATCTATGCCCACAAGTGGTGGTTTGAGTAGTAGTGCAGCTACAAATAGTGGTGGAGCACCAAGTCTATATGTTTCAGTACCGTTGTCAACGGCCAATGTACCTGGTATTAATTTGCCTGTAGCAAGTGTAACTGGTGGTGGTGGTGAGTAACATGAATGAATACTCTTCACACCCAACAAATTTATATAAATTGAATAATTTTTTATTTCATTTTTAGATCATCATGCACCAGTTTCTCAATCAACACGTGGTGGTAGCGGTAACCCTAATTCATCATCATCAACACCAACAAGTCAACAGCAACAACAACAAACAGTTGTGCCAAATTCTGCCACTACATCATCATCATCATCTTCAGCTGCCTCACAATCATCATCATCAACTACCTCTGTTAATTTATCACAAACACCACGTATACAACAAACCATCTCTTCGGCATCCGCCACTAGTGGCGGAGTTCACTTGACTGAAGCTGGTTATGCAGCTCTTGGTGCCATTAGTGGTTGTGGTGGTGGTGCTAATGGAGGTGGTTCAACTACCTCCTCAGTTATACACCAAAGTGGTAAATCATCATCGGTGGTAAATCTCTCGGGTGCCAATTTGACATCGACAACAACAGAAAGTGGTAATTTGAAGATAAGTTTTGAGAAGCAAACAACGCGAGTTGCTCAACTTCAGGAACAGGAATCAACAAGCACAAGGCGTAGTCGGTTAGTATTAAAATTAGAAAAAGTAAACATAATACACAACAAATCGAATGCAATATATGGGCGATGATATACTTTCGATCTGAGCTTTCATACAAACCCAGATACAAATTGGTAATCTTATTCAAAAAACTTTTTTATTTTTTGTACTATGGAACTGAAATTTGGACACTATAAGTGTATGACCCATAATTCACCAAGAATGTAAATTTTCAAGACCCTCAAACCACTAGAAGGGGTACCTCCCATACAAACTCGGAACCTAATTCATGTTCTTATTAGAAACACTTTTTGTACTATGGAACTAAAATTTAAACACTATAATTGTCTGACCTATGTCCACCAATTATGTAAATTTCAAGACCCTCGGACCACTATTAGGGGTACCTCCCATACAAAACATGAACTAAGAGCAATAATCGGAAAATTTAAAAAATGCGTGAAGAGTATTACAACTTCGGCATAGCCAAAGCTAATCTTCTGTTTACTGATTCTAATTCATTTGTTGGATCGAATTGAACGAAAGTATATCATAAAACGACTTACTAACTCACCACACTCTATTAATTGTGTCTTAACCTAATTTTTTATATTTATTTTAAATTGTTTCAATTAATTTTCTTATCATTTAAATTTTAAATTATGTTGTTGTTGTTGTGAATGCAAAGCAATTAATTTATTTTTTTTTTAAAGCTTTTATTTTGTTTTGTTTGTTCGTTTATTGCTACTGTTGTTTGTTGTTGTTGTTAGTGGAGAAAAGAAATCCACCATGGAGAAAGAAAATATTTTAATGATGACAACAATGACACATGACCACGATGTGGTGAATTTCCTTAAGAGAAGGAAAAAAGCAAATTGTTATTTTATTTTGTATTTTACTATAGTTTTTTTCAAGTTGATTTTTATTTCTCTGATTTAGAGTCATTTAAATTTTGTAGGTAAGCAGAAGGCTATCACTGCTGCATTGGTGCTGCTACTGCTGCTGCTTTTATTTATTTATAAATATGTATAATTTTTCAATTAAATTTTTATAATTTTTTTTAACAAAACTCACCACTCACTCAACACACTTAAACAATTATTGTGTACTCTACTTAACCTCACTGAAAATTTGCATAAAAACATAGATTATATTTCAATAAAAGCACTAAAAATTTTTTTTGGTATTATCCTTCGTACATTACTCTTTTTTCTTTCTTTCTCTTTCAATTTCTCTGACACCGTCAAAAAAAAAAAAAAAAAAAAATTGAAATTACAAATTTCACAAAATTCACTATTATCTCACCACAATCAATCAAACAACAAAATAAATCATCATAACCAAAAATGTGGAACAAATGTAGCTCGCGTTCTGGTGAAAGTGGTAACTCAGCACAAACTCACCATCATCATCATAGTAGTCACCACAGCAGCAGCAGTGGTGGCAACAGTAGTCATCACCATTCATCAACTTTAGCAACAACAGCGTCGTCGTCCTCCTCCTCCTCATCCCATCATCATCATCACCAGCAACATCATTCAACTGCAGTACAACCACCGACAGTAACGGCAACGAAATCCAATTCCCGTTCGGGTAAAAAACGTGGTGCAGCTGCTAATCGAAATAATACTGAAACTGTTGAGAAAGTTAGTAAAGGAGGACCAGGAGGTGGAAGTGGAAGTGGTGGTGGTGGTGGTAGCAATACAACAACAACATCACAACCCTTTCGTAATGAATTGTTGCCAACAACAACACCACCACCACCACCGCCACCATCAGCAGTAGCAGCAGTATCAGCAGCTAGTAGTAGTGGTGGTGGTACTGCATCACCACTTACATTACCACCACCTACAATAACTTCAACGGGTCCACCGTCCAGAACAACAACTCCTTCATCTTTGGGTAGAGCAACACCTTCGCCTGTTGTTATGTTGCAATCATTATCATCATCTTCTTCGTCTTCGTTATCATCATCTTCGATTTCATCAGTTGATTCACCACCAGCAACACGTTTGAAGATCAACAGCAGCAATCAAGGAACACCAACAAATGAGTTACAATCTTCCTCTTCAACAGCAGCAACTACAAATGCCACTAGTGGCGGCATTTATTCCAATGCAACAATGCACTATGCACCAAACAACACCAACAACAATAGCAATAGCAATACCAACAACAAGCAAAATAGTAACAGTAATAATAATAGTAGCAATAGTAGTAGCACTAATAATAATAATCCAAACAACACAACAAATAGTATTAGTAACAATAGCAGCAGCAACAGCAGCAGTAGTAACATTGATGCTATTCAAAGTTTTAGCAACATGTTGCCAAGTAGTAATGTTGCTAACAGTAACAGCAATAAACCTTTGAATAAGAAAATGTTGCGAGCGCAACAGACTCTTTATCAGCAACAACAGCAGCAGCAACAAATGAATGTTGCTTCCCCTGCAACAGTACCAGCAGCAACACCTCCAACTACAACAACAACAACTTCTAACCCTTATTTAACTCATAATTTACCAATTGCTATACAACAACAACAACAACAAGAACAAGATCACAATGATTTGGAAATCTTACAACAATTAACTAATAATCCAACAACAACAACTTCTAATTCTTCTATACTTTCCTCTTCATCATCATCATCATCATCAACAACATTGCTTTCATCTGTATTACCAACAACGCAAACAACAATTGCCTCGCCAACTAAATTGAAATCAACAATTACCCCAACCACAACAACAACATCAACAAACAATAATAGAACACCTGATGGAAGCAACAACATTTATGGTAACTCAACAAATCTGAGTTTAAGCAATAGCAGCCTTGGCTTTCTACCAACGACAACATCAATCGCCTCAATTAATAGCAACAGCAATAGTAGTAGTGGTGGTGGTGGCTTAAAATTCACTTTTGAAGCTCAGCATGGATCTTCATTGTTAACAAATTCTTCTTCTGATATTACCATGATGCCAGTATCATCGATAAAAGATTCACCACCCAGTTCACCAGGATCAGAGATGAGTTCAATTAATATTGCTGCAACAGCGGTTGCTGTGGCTGCTGTTTCAGCTGCGGTAGCAAATACAACATCAACTGTAGCAGCAGCGGCAGCAGCAACAACAGTACAACCACCACCTCCAACCACCACAACAACATTAACAGCAACAGGTGTTGTTGCTCGCAAACGTGGACGTAAAGCCAAAGATGCTACCATAGCAGCAGCAGCAGCAGCGGCGGCGGCGGCAGCGGCAGCAGCTGCTTCAGCTGCCCATGCCACCAGTAATAATAGTAATTGTAGTAGTAGTGGTGTTGGTGTCAATCAAACAACAAATGATCTCAAAGATGTACGCATCTTACAAAATGGTAGTGGTCCAACATCTGGATCATCATCATCACTAGGAGTAGGAGTAGGAGGAACACCAACAACAACGACGACAGCAGCATCAAGTGGATCATCATCTATTGTCACGCATATAGCAGCCCATATGTTGGGTAATCAATTGAATCCAAATAGTAGTGCTGCACAAAAACTATCCGAACAATTACATATGGAAGTACAAGATCATGCTGTCTATACACCTGCAGATGCACCAGCTTCACAATATACTGGAGTCCCATTTCCAGGCAAATTGGTGAGTAATAGAAATATAGCAATTATGTACGAGTATACATATGTAGAAGGAAACATGAGGCCATCATGTCCGTCCGTCTGTCTCTATATACGATATAGGGCAAAATCAAAAATTAAATTGGTTCTACCTGTTACGTCACAACTGCACAACAACACAACCCATAGAAGTTTGATCAATTTTGATTTTAGTCGGCCTCTCCTTCTGCGCTTAATTGTGGATTCCAAGACTTTTATCTATCCAAATTTTCTTCTGTGAATTTCAATATTTCACTCTTATTCCAATACCAGTAAAAATTTATTTCACTTTAAAAGGGAAATGAAACCAATGGTGTGCTTAAAAGTACGGTCGATTCTCGTATAACCACCCTCGGACCACTAGGATGGTTACCTTCCATACAAAATATGAACTTAGAACAATAATTAGAAGATATAACATGTAAGTGAAGAGAATTACTATACAACTTCTGCATAGCCAAAGTTAATCTTCTTCTTACATGTTCAGGTCTATTTTTTTTTTTTTTAATTGGATAAAATTCAGTCGATTTGTATGTAATTTGAATTACGCGATTTTGTATCACACACAGTTTTTCAGTAATTAATTAATCGCATTATACGAGCTTCAACTGTATTCGATAAAATCGAAGTTAGCCGAAGTTAAACGAAGCTTTCAATAAGCTTAGACAAAAGCTTTGATATACATTATATGAGTATCGCTTGGAAACAGTTCATTTGTTCTGCTTGTTGTCAGTACTAAACGATCTTTCTCATCATCCTCTTCTACATTCTCTCTCTCTCTCTCTTCGTTTTTACTTTTGGTATGCAGCGAAATAACAACGCGACGAACATCAACAGCAACAACAACAGCAACAGCAGCAACACGAACAGTAGTTCAAATTCATCGAGTAGCTCAACACCAACGACTGCAACAATGGGTGCCGGCGGTGCTGGATCAAATCCTTTGACTTCAATGTTTGGCGGTGGCAATGGTAATAACATGATGCTTCAAAGTCTAGAACAATTGCTTGAACGTCAATGGGAACAAGGTTCGCAATTTCTAATGGAACAAGCACAACATTTTGACAGTAAGTAGTAGCAAATATAAATATATTTATCATACTTACTCGTATATTAAATATTAATATGTACGTACATTATTCCTTTGTATTTCAGTTGCTGCTCTTCTTTCTTGTCTGCATCAATTGCAAAATGAGAATATTCGCTTGGAAGAGCATTTGAAATCATTGGTAGCACGTCGTGATCATTTGTTAGCGGTAAATGCACGCTTACAAATACCATTAACATCACCGGGACCAAAATCAGAGCAGCACGGTAAGTGAAGTAAATGATGATGAAGAAAGAATATGATGACAAAGAAGATAAAGAAAACGAAAAAAAAAAAAAAATTGAGCAAAAATGTTTAGAGAGAAGAATGAAACTAGAAGAAGAGATGTACGCGTTACCTAAAAAAAAAAAAACAACAACAACAACTACAACAGAAATATCGAGCCATAAGTCATGTGATCGATCAATCATGACACTTAGTCAATTAATCAATCAATCAATCAATCAATGAAACCAACCAATCAATCAACAATCAGTCAAGCAATCCATCATCATATTACTTACTGTAATCTATATAACTACAATAAAAATAATAATAATAACAGATCCGATTCGATCCGATCATGCCACTTATTTAGTTACACAGTTAGTTTATGTCTATATAATTTAATCTTCCATACTCGATCCGCACGTACGCATACTAGGCATACTAAGCCTTTCTATAAATGCTATAATTCATTGTTTGTCTCTGGATGTGTGCGTGTGCTTCTTTCTTCTTTCTTTGTTCTTTTATTTCATTTTTCAAGTGCATGTGAATAATCCCGTGGCGTCTCTCATGCTCTCGCTCGCTCTCATGCTCACACATTATAATTTATTTTTTTTTTCTTTCTATAATCTTATTTAAAAAAAAAAAAGAAAAAAAAAAGAAAGTGTTTCGGTGGCATTTCTTATTGGAATCTTCTTTCTTCTTATTATATTTTATTATATAAGTTTTAAGGACATTTTTTAGTTTATTATTATCTTTATAATTTTTATATTAATTTTATATAAGTTCTATACTAGTATATGGTTTTTGGTCATGTAAATAAAACAAAAATAAAAAAAAATAATATATATATTATATTAAATGACTTAAAAACAAAACAAAACAAAAAAAAAACTGTTAAATAGTATAATTTTATGTAAAATTTATTTTCCTTTTGTAAGTCTGATTTATGTATAATTTTTCATATATATTTATGTAGATACCTCATAAATACTTAATACATACATACATACCTATATCCATTTAATTATGGATAAGTACAGTGAAATCCATTATCAAGTTGATGAATCCTAATAGAAGATTTCAAAGACAAAACAATATCAGAACTTATTTTCATGAAATCCAGTTTAAACCATGATTATTCAGATTTCTCGGTACTCTTATTATGTTATGTGTACTAAATCTCAATTTATACAATCGTATTGACTAAATGACAGACTTCTATGCAACTGTTTAGATTTTCTAAGGGTAACGATGAGGGAATTCCTTAAATACTGAAAAAAATTATTAAGGAGAGAGATAAGTGTCCGAACTCTTTGACTTTCAGTGAGCAAGTAATCAATTTAGATTAAGATGGTAATGTGATTGGTGAGCAAATAAGTAAGTAGTAAATAATATGACATGTACAGCTGTCTTGCGACCGTTCTTGTCAGCATTTGTTAAGCAAGTGATCTCTTTTACAAGCAAAAACATCGTTCCTAAAAGCTCATTTCCATTGGGCTAGTTTGCAATCTAATAGCCAGCGAATTCACCATTTGCTAGTAAATTCGTCAAGTGTAATCATGTTAATTAGTAATAGTGATGAAACAGATATCCGGTATCCGGCCGCATTTTAAATTTGGGCCGTATAATAAACAAGAATCCGGCTGGAATTCAAAAAAAACTATCTATAAGCTTTAGAGGCACTTTATTAAATATCCATATCTATCTATACATATAATAAAATCGTAGACTTTGTTTGTCTGTTTTTGGTTTGAACAAGTATCAATTAAAATGCATTCATTCCATTCAAAATCAAATTACTGAAACACAAGAAGCTTTTTTTGGAGCACAACATATGCTTTATTTCATCAAAATTTACCAACAAAATATTAGTTATTTTATAATTTATAAAATTTAAAATGCGTTTTTTCTTACAAATATCATAATAAAACATACAAAAATTAAATGAAATAACTCAAAAAACATTTTGTCGCTTCTCATAGTGCATTTACACCAAAGTGATTCATTGAGAATCGATTTAGCGTTTACACCGGCGTTTCTGATTCTTTGAACAGCTGTTTTTTGTTTTGGTTATAAATACAAATAGAACGTTGTGACTAATTGTGAGAAATTAGAATGGAAATTGTGTGAAAAATACACGATTAAGAACAATTCGTAGTGTATGCAAATAATTCTTGCAGATTCCTTTTTTGTTCCTCCTACTTATTTTATTAAAATTTGAAAAAAAAAAATTACAATTTTAAATTTTCTTCAAATGATCAGCTGTTTTTTGTTTTGGTTTGAAAGAAAAAAAGGAGCGGAAGTCTGTCGAAAATGACAGTTCCGGTTGGAAATTACCGAAAATTGTCCAATACTAGCAGAAATTTGCCAGCCCTGTTTCGATTCTAAGCCGATTCCATTGTGGAATCTACCAGAATCGATTCAAATTTTACAACAAAAACTGACATTTTTCCATGTGGTTGTTGTCCGATTCAATAGTCGATTCAACAACGTATCGATTCTTGCTTGGTGTAATTGCACTATAATAGTGGCTTTACAGTGGCTCGAATCACGAAGATTCGGTTTTGTGGTTTACAGTGGTATTTTAGTATCACGAACAGCTGTTGTTTGTTTTGATTATACATACAAATGGAACGTTGTGGCTTATTGTGATAATTAAAATGGACATTTTGTGAAAAATATATGATTGAGAACAATTTGGAGTGTATGCAAATAATACTTGCAGCTTCCTTTTTCATTACTGCTACTCATTTTATTAATATTTAAAGAAAAAATTACAATTTAAAATTTTCATAAAATTGTTTTGTGCAATCATCAGCTGTTTTATGTGCGGCGCGCAAAAAAACGAAGAAGAAGACACATGACAATCACAAAAAACGACGAAATTTTGAAAATGTTGCCAACCTACATGGAAGAATTGCCCAGCCCTGTTAAGACTGACCATTCAAAAAAACCGCATCTATGCGAATCTATTTGAGATTAGAATCTCACAATCGAATCTCTCTACAACAACAACCCCTAATTTTTGTCATTTTCCCTGTTGTTGTTGTCAAATGAGACTCGAATCATTGTCGCATCTTCATAGATTTGAATCATCGCTCACTGTAAAGCCACTATAAGACCAATTCGGACAATGTAATGCTCAAGATCGTGACCAATGCGCACTGACTTCAGATAAAAAGCAATCTCCGTTACAATCGTGTTCTTTTCTTGATCATCAATCATCATTCGATACCTCATAAAAGCAGTTCCAGAACGTGTCATGAGCTTCGTGAGATACTACCGACTCTGTCTCTTGAAGTCGAAGAACTTTAGAAGGATATTTCATTGGAAACAATTCAAAATTCAGTAAAATCAATTTCTGTACGTTTGCAAAAGGTCATCGGTCATTTTAATCGTGATTTTCAACGCATTCAAATCTCTCAGAATAAAGCTCTACGAAAAATAAGTGACCCATCATGGTTTGTCAGGAATAAGACGATTCACAATGATTTACAGATGCATTCAGTTTAGGATGAAATCACTAGTAGATACAACGATCGATTGATCTCTCACAGAAATCCACTTGCTTCTAAACTGATTAATAATTGACTTATTACACTTTAGAATATTAAAACAATCCCCAGACAACTTTTGATTCTTATGTCTTATAGTGGCTTTACAGTGAGCGAAGATTCGAATCTATAAAGATGCGACAATGATTCGAGTTTCATTTGACAACAACAACAGGGAAAATGACAAAAATGAGGGGTTGTTGTTGTAGAAAGATTCGATTGTGAGATGCTAATCTTCAATAGATTCGCAATGATTCGGTTTTTTTGAATGGTCAGTCTTAACAGGGCTGGGCAATTATTCCATGTAGGTTGGCAACATTTTCATAATTTCGTCGTTTTTTGTGATTGTCTTCTTCGTTTTTTTTTGCGCGCCGCACAAAAAACAGCTGATCATTACACAAAACAACTTGAAGAAACTTTAAAATTGTAATTTTTACTTTAAATATTAATAAAATGAGTAGCAGTAATGAAAAAGGAAGCTGCAAGTATTATTTGCATACACTCCAAATTGTTCTCAATCATATATTTTTCACAAAATGTCCATTTTAATTATCACAATTAGCCACAACTTTCCATTTGTATGTATAATCAAAACAAACAACAGCTGTTCGTGATACTAAAATACCACTGTAAACCAAAAAACCGAATCTTCGTGATTCGAGCCACTGTAAAGCCACTATTAAGGGAACTTTTGTATTTGATCAGCGTAATAAAATGTAACATAAAAAAAAAGAAATCTCTCATTTTCAACTTGAATCAGCATTAAAGCAGCTGCGAGTATTTCAGTTGTTTACAAAGCTGCGTGACTACTGAACGAGTGAAAATCTTTGTGTGTCATCGTTTCTAGCGAACTCACCAACTTGTCCGTTTCAATCAATCAGAAATCAGCCTTAGCGACTTAGCAATTCTTCCCTGAATGAGATTTTGAATTTGCTATTTCATCTTGATCAAGTTTCACTGTACTTTTTTTATATGTATTTATAATTTTAATAATTGGTGGTGACAAAAATGACAAACTCCTCCACAAAATTAAAACACACACCAAACTACACTACACTTTTTTCACTATGCAAATCAACAAACTAAAAAAGAAAAACAAATAAACATTTTATATTAACTTCTCCCCCCTCTATAAATTGGTTTAAGTTCTCTATATTAATACAAATTATTATCCATATACTTACTTATATATATATAAATACATACTTATATTTAAATAAATTTATATTTAATGATGATTTTATAATATTAAAAAAAAAAAAAAACAAACAAAAACCATAATTGTATAATTAATTAATTTAAAAACAAAAAAAACAAAAAATTACCAGAACTTTGCATTTTCCTTTAAAAATTTAATTTTAGTCTTAAAAAAAAAAAAAAAAAATAATTATTTAAATTTTTGATTTTTTGAATTTTATTTGTTTAAAAAATAAATAAAATAAAATAATAAAAATAAAACACACAATTGTAAAAACAAAAACAACAAAAACGATATTCGAAATTATTTCTTTATATTTATTTATTATTATTTATTGATTCAATATTATTGTAAATGAAGCATTTCGATCATTCACTTCATTCACCTTACCCTACCCTACCCTACCCCAGCCTACCCTACCCTTAATACTCTACTATGGCCACAGCACACACACACACACACACACACATACACACAACACAAGAACCATTATCTGTCTAACTGTCTGTCTGAATGCCTATTTTTCTCCTACACTTGTTGGATTTATTTAATGTTTATAAATTTAACGGTGTCTTTATGTTCTTATTCTTATTCTTCTTCTGCTTTGCTGGTTTTAAGAAATTTGATATAAAGTTGAATTTTTATACTCTTCACGCAGTAAATAGTATTATAAGTTTGACATGGAGTTTGTAACACACAGAAAGAGACATCGGAGACCCCATCAACTCGACGAGACAAGTTGATTTACCCATGTCTGTCTGTATATTGTATGTCCCTCAGTTTTTAAGCTAGAAATCTGATTTTGCATATGACATTCTTTTCAACATCCGCACTACATATGTCGGAATCCGCCGAATCGGACCACCAGGAAGGGTGCCTCCCATATAAAAACCCAGATCCAAATTCATGTTCTTAATAGAAAAACTTTTTTTGTTTTTACACAATGGAATTAAAACTTAGACACTATAAGTATCTGATCCATATCCACCAACAATGTAAACTTCAAGATCATCGGACCACCAGGAAGGGTCCCTCCCATACAAACCCAGATCTAAATTCCTATTCTTATTAGAAGAACTTTTTTGTTTTATGTACTATGGAACTGAAATATGGACACTATAAGTATTTGACCCATATCCACCAAACATGTAAATTTCAAGACCCTCGAACCACTAGGAGGGGTACCTTCCATACAAACCCTGATCGAAATTCATGTTCTTAATAGAAAAATGTTTTTGTTTTTTGTACTATGGAATTGTAATTGGAACACTATAGGTATCTGACCCATATCTACACAACTATTTAAACTTCAAGATCACCGGACTACCAGGAGGGGTACCTCCCATACAAAACCCAATTTCAAATTCATGTTCTTATTAGAAAAACTTTTTTGTTTTTTGTATTATGAAACTGAAATTTAGATACCAGAAGAGTCTTACCCATATTTACCAACTATGTAAATTTCAAGACCCTTGAACTACTAGGTACCAGAAGTACCTTCCATACAATAAATTAGCTTAGAACAATAATGAGAACATAAAAAAAGTTGCGTGAAAAGTATTAAAAGTATTCGGCATAGTCAAAGTTAATCTTCTTTTTACTGGTTTAATATTATTTCTATTAATTATTTAATTTTTATATCTGCTATTTTCATATGTGGCGCTTTTTATTTATTTATTTAAACTTTGTTAATTATGAATTTTATGATGAAATGTGATATTATGCGGCATAACAGATTTCTACTGTAGAATAAAATGTGTTTTCTCGGTACAAATTAATGATGTTGATACATGGAGGAAGGGCAGGCAGCTGGCATATTGTGCTGACGCAGCACAGTGGTTTCAGATGATAAAAAATTAAAAGAAAAAAAAAAAACGACTCATGAATTGGTTTAGTCGGTTTAATTAATAGACTTCAGTGTGATTTGATCAGTTTAATTATTGATATAGAACATATGTACATTGTACATACAACATATTAATGTAAAACAAGAATTTCATCAATTGGTTATCACAAAACAAAAACTTTGAAATGAAATTTGTTCAGACATGATTAAGTCCATGGTGTTGTATGTATTTATTTATATTATTTTATGGGGCCTCCTTCAATGAATGAATTTTGATCAAAATTTATTAAGTTCTTTCATTGCTTCAATTTTATTATTTTCCTTATAAAATATACTTGCTACTTATAAATTCAATCCACTGTTGCGTGTCTGTGTGTCTGTGTGTGTGTGTGTGTGTATTGTTTTGTGCTTTTGCAACATAATTCTCAGCTTCTGTTTCTAATGTTGATGTTGATGGCTGTTTTTCGTTGTTCCTCAATTTCGTTTGAATTTTATGACACAAACTCGCAAAGACAACAAATATCATCATCATCATCATCATCACATGCGTGTTTCATTATTTATGTATATTTATTTTTTGCTTCATTAACAAAATCAGAGAACATAAAAAAATCCTCAAAATTAATAAAATGAAAACAAACATAAAGGAGAAGTGATGAATGATGCCAATATGATGACATTCATTTGTGTCATCTTCAATAAAAATTAACATTTCTACTACTCTACTCCTATTCCATTCATTCCTCCTACTACTCAACAACTACAACAACAATAGCAACAACAACAACAGCGGCAGCTGTTTCGCTTGCCAATGCAGCAACAACAGTTATGTCAGCTTTAACAACAACAACACCAATA
The DNA here is from genome assembly GCA_035041805.1 of Amiota mariae. Classification (NCBI taxonomy): domain Eukaryota; kingdom Metazoa; phylum Arthropoda; class Insecta; order Diptera; family Drosophilidae; genus Amiota; species Amiota mariae. Next base: position 4,058,360 of record JAWNKV010000170.1, on the reverse strand, counting down.
CCAACAACTCTGGCAAACAACAACAACAACAACAACAACAGCAATAATAATAATAATAACAACAACAGCATAAATCATAATAACAATCGAAATTCTGCTACAAATTCATTGAGTAGCAACAGTAATGTTGTTGTCGGAGGAGGATTAGGATCTTCATCCAATAATCCTAGTGCTACACCAATGGGCATCAGGTGAGCAATTCAAAAGATTAAAGATATTTTTATTTTTTTATTTTAATAGAAAATATTTGATATATAAACTTCCATATAACAAAAACCTTCAATTGATGAAATTATTACAATAAAAATTTAATAATAAATATACTAATAGGTAAGCTTAAACAAAGTTTTATAGAAAATTATTAAAAAATTAATAAATTTTGGAGTTATATATTAATTTTTTATACGTATAACTCAGCTAAGACCCTCATCCAAAAAAGAAATTTCAGAAGTACATATTTTAATGAAAAAAGGAAGCACTAATCTATCTATTAGGAATGTGACACGCAGTGAATTATTAGTTTGTTATGAAGTCTATAACACACAGAAGAAGACATCGGAGACCCCATAAAGTATTTATGTATATATATTCTTGATCATCGTGACAAGACTAGTTGATATAGCCATGTCCTTTTATCCGTCTGTCCGCCTGTATGTATGCAAATCAGTCCCTGAGTTTTTGAGCTATAGAACTGAAATACACATTACATATACCATACATAATACATTTGTTGGAATCAGCCGAATCGGACCACTAGTAGGGGTGGGTACCTCTCCTACAAACCCTGATCCAATCTTATGTTCTTATTAGAAAAACTTCTTTCTTATTCATGCTATGGAACTTAAATTTAAACACCATAAGTATCTGGTCCATATTGACCAACTATGTTAATTTCAAGACCCTCGGACCTCTAGGAGGGGTACCTTCCATACAAACCCAGATCCAAATTCATGTTCTTATTAGAAAAACATTTGTGTTTTTTGTACTATGACACTGAAATTTAAATACTATAATTATCTGATCCATTTCCAACAACTATGTAAACTTCAAGACCCTCGGATCTCTAGGAATGGTACCTTCCATACAAACCCAGATCCAAATTCATGTTCTTATCAGAAGAACTTTTTTGTTTTTTTTTTACTATGGAACAGCAATTTTGACACTACAACTATGTGACCCATATTCACTAACTGTGTAAATTTCAAGAACCTGGCACTACTAGGAGGGGTACCTTCCATACAAACCCAGATCCAAATTCATGTTCTTATTAGAAGAAGTTTTTTGTTTTATGTACTATAGAACTGAAATTTGGATACTATAATTATCTGACCCATATGCACCAACTATGTTAATTTCAAGACCCTCGGATCTCTAGGAATGGTACCTTCCATACAAACCCAGATCCAAATTCATGTTCTTATCAGAAGAACTTTTTTGTTTTTTTTTACTATGGAACAGCAATTTTGACACTACAACTATGTGACCCATATTCACTAACTGTGTAAATTTCAAGAACCTGGCACTACTAGGAGGGGTACCTTCCATACAAACCCAGATCCAAATTCATGTTCTTATTAGAAGAAGTTTTTTGTTTTATGTACTATAGAACTGAAATTTGGATACTATAATTATCTGACCCATATGCACCAACTATGTTAATTTCAAGACCCTCGGACAACTAGGGGGAGTACCTC